>CP032253.1:18225676-20625676 GCA_005610355.1 Gossypioides kirkii
TATTGACTGCGTGTTATATCCTTAACAGAATACTATCGAGAAAATTTATAGTATCTCCATAAGAGTTATGGCAGGGTCGGATGCCAAACTTAGATTATTTCGAAGTGTGTGGGTGTTTGGCTTACTATAGAGTTTTCGACCAACGGAGAACAAAGTTAGGACCAAAAGCCATCAAAGGTGCATTCGTTAGATATGTCCAACATTCTAAGGCATATCGTGTTCTTGACTTAGTGTCAAATACGATAATTGAAACAAGAGATGTTGTATTCATTAAAAATAAGTTTTTCGATAATTCAACGAATTCAAAAAAATAATATCAACCAATGATCTCAAGTGATCAAACCAATAGAAGCGTTTGTGACAATAAGGATATGGAATCGAGGAAAAGTCAAAGAGTGAGAAAAGTAAAGGACTTTGATCCAATTTTATTTTCTCACAATCTCTAGCATTCATTGTTGAGGGAAATAGAGAATCCGTAATTAAGAAGATCCTCATAATGTTTAATGTGGATGGTGATCCACAATCCTATGGTGAAGCCATGACTTCTAAGGATGCTACATTTTGGAAAAAGGCGATCAATGATGAAATGGATTCAATATTGTCCAATAATACTTGGATTCTAGTTGATCTTCCTCAAGGATCGAAGCCTATCGGGTGTAAATGGGTGTTTAAGAGGAAGAACACTCTAATAGGGGATTCTCCAATCTTTAAGGCTAGGTTGGTGGCTAAAGGATTTAGGCAAAAGGAAGGCCTAAATTATTTTGACACCTATGCACCAGTGGCTAGGATGACCTTCATTCGAATTCTTATAGCACTCGCATCCATCCATAAGTCACATGTACATCAAATGGATGTTAAGACAGCTTTTTTGAATGGTGATCTCGAAGAAAAAGTCTACATGGAGTAACCAGAAGGCTTTGTGCTTCTTGGGAATGAACACAAGGTGTGTAAGTTGATCAAATCATTATATGGTTTAAAACAAGCCTCTAAACAGTAGCATGAGAAATTTAACTCTGTTATTTTGTCATATGGTTTTTTACATAATGGTGCAGATAAATGTATTTACACTAAATTCACTGATGGTACGGTGTAATTATTTGTCTCTATGTAGATGATTTGTTGATTTTTGGGATGAACATGGAAGGTGTTCGTGAGACCAAAGAGTATCTAGCCTCGAATTTTAAGATGAAGGATCTCAACGAGGTAGATACAATTCTAGGTATAAAGGTGAAAAAGCATGAAAGGGACTTTGCATTAAGCCAATCTCACTACATCGAGAAAGTATTGAAAAAGTTCAAACACTTGAATATCAAGGATTCGAACACTCTATACGATTTGAACTTCAGGTTAAGTGAGAATAATGGCAGGGCCATAGCGCAACTTGAGTATGCCAGCGCAATTGGAAGTCTAATGTATGCAATGCATTGCACTAGACCCGATATCACATTTGTTGTGTGAAAATTGGTTAGATTTACAAACTGTCCTAGTACCGATCATTAGAAAAAAATTTGTAGGATTTTTGGTTATTTTAAGAAAACAAAAAATTTGGGATTATTCTATAGTGATTATCCTGCGGTACTAGAAGGTTACTCGGATGCAAGTTGGATTACAAGTTTAAGTGACAATAAGTCCACATTTGGATGAATTTTTACGATCGGAGGTAGAGCTATTAAGTGGGCCTCCAAGAAACAAACTTGCATCTCACATTCAACTATGGAGGTTGAATTTATAGCCTTGGCGGCTATTGGCAAGGAAGCGGAATAGCTAAGAAATCTATTGCTAGATATAAAGTTGTGGCCAAAACGTAGGTTCACAATTTCCGTATATTTTGATAGTGAATCCACCATGTCTCGAGCGTACAATAAGGTGTACAAGAAGGGTTTCCACCATTAAGATGGGATTAAAACCACTCTAATTGCATCATTGATAATGGAAACCTAACCTTTTTCTAGCCAAAATTTAGTTTCAAGGTTCAAAGGGTAATAACAAGTTATCGAATGATAATGTGCACTAAAAACCATGATTTAATAATTATATTTTAGGAGGATGAGTTTTACTCTTAATGGATGGACATTAAATGTCATGAAATTCAACTATATGGACATGTAATAGTGCCGCTTCAACGAGATTTTATTTATGGTTTTCTCTCGTACATGTTCAAGAAACGGGATGAGCACATGACCATAACAGTGCTAAAACAAATTAAACTATTACTCTATTTCTTTACGATTATGTGTGAAATTTTTCTGGTATTGACTTTAAGAGTGATGGTTCAAGCGACTAGCCACCATTCACTTTTTTGATACTTTGAGAAGTTTGCACTAAAGAAAGGTTCAATCTGCGGACATCCTTCTTTATGCTTAATCGTTGTGTGCTTATTTTCTGAAATTAGCAATCTAGTGGGGGATTGTTGAAAATTTATAGATTCCAAATTAATTATTCATGAGCACTATTTAAATTAAAATTGATGATTTATCATCTTTCAAATTTAATTGAAAAGAGATGATTTATCATTCAATGAATACATTTCATGGGACAAGTCTCTTCCAAAAGGTATGTCCAATATGAAAGGGTTGTAACCCTTCAAAAAGTGTCTATTGAATGCATAAAAATAGATGGACTATGATGCTCACAATGACACATTTTCTTTTTACAATCAATTTTAATTTCAGAAATTAAAGTAAGAGATAGGGAATTCCACGATTTTGCTAATCAAAGGAAATTCAAAATTTCATTGTATCCTAGGAGGACCTTTATCTTAACCCTCTAGCAATTTTGTGTGGGGGCAAATAGTTCTCTTTGGAAAGCATCACTCGTGCCTCGAAGTTTATTTAATTCAATATTGTCTCCAGATCTATCTTCTCTCAAAATCTCCAACATAAGCAATCATAGAGTCTGACTCAATCAATAAAGAGACTAAATTGATCCAAACAGATTCAAGAAGAGTTTCAAAGCTATGCGAATAGAGATTAACTCAGTAACATTCAAGTCAAGGTACTCAAGGTGTCCATAGAAGAAACTAGTACCAAGAGGCGGAAACAGGCGACTGGCAGGGGCCCTGCCCCCCTTAAAATGGGAATTTTTTCATTTTGGTCCTTTAAAATTTTAAAAATTTTAGATTGATAAAGGTAAAATTACACTTTAGCCCCCTTAAAATGATAAAAGTTTGATTTAATCCTTTAAAAATTATAAAGATACAAAAAATTTAATTTTGGCCCCCTTGAAAATTTTTTTGGCTTCGCACTTACTAGTACCACAAATACACCCTTCATCACTCTTCACCCTAATAGACCCCGTTTACCCAAAGAAGAGTCATCAACATTGAATTTGAGACAATTGGAAACAGGAGGGGACCAAGAGATCAAACTTTGAGCTATAGCTTTAAGAGTAACAGAGGGACCGACAAAAGGCAACAACCACCAATTCATTTCAGATACGGGTTCATCATCAGATACACAAATCCAGGAAAAAGACCTTAATTTCTAATTTGGTTGTTAAGGTTTATTGGGATTTAATTATTAAATAAAGTATGTGTCAAATATGTGTAGATACTCTAGTAACTAATTTCTAATTAATGATGGGCTGATTAGAAATTAGGACTAATGTGCCAAAGTTATATATATTAGGGTTATGGTCCTCAAACTACACACAATATAACTTTTCTAATATTTGATCCTTAGAAAAGAGAAAGCAAAATATTCTCTAGATTACTTGTGTGTTAATTTTAAAGATCAAAACCCCAAGATCCGAAAAATTTCAAGGAATCCATGGATTCAGGTACACTTTCGCATCTAGTTCTGTTATCGTTTTGGTCTTGACGATTTGACATGATAGATCATGATTTATGATTTATTAAGTTTTATATCATATCTTGATTTATGATTCTAACAAGTGATATCAGAGTCAGGTTATGTCGAATTATTGAGAATTGATTAATTTCTTTTTTTTGGAATAATTGATTCATGAAATCTAAGGTCTGAAATATTTGCATAATATCTTGATGGAATGACCAAATTCAATTCAAGAATTTAGTTTGAAGTTCTTACGTTGTAGATTGGTCCACGATTCAATTTTTATTTGCACGATGTACTTGCGTTTCAATCTTTATTTGCAAATCTTGCAAATCAATTTCTGTTTACAATCCTATATTGCATTTAGTTTTATAATAAATAAATAAAGAATGCATGCAGGTGAAGTCGGCAATTAATATTGCAGGCTATTAAAATTTTAGGAATATTGCAGGTCAATTTCTATTTGCATGATCTATGTTTTAATTCTTAATTATTATGTATTTGCACATATGTGATTTAATTATTATTATTGATTCTTTTAATCATATAAGTCATTTAATTTAAATGATAAAAAAAGGTTAACAGTAACAGTATATACGCATGGCTTAGTTCTGTTTGTGGTAAAGTGTTTTTTAATCGTTTAAGGCATCTAAATTTTATTTTAATTTTTTATTTGTGGTGAAATGTTTTTAATATAGAAGTTGCGATGTTATGAGTGTGAATATTATAGAACTTCGTTAGGATTCTGTTCCATTTTGATCTTTCCATGTGATTGCTTTAAAATTTTTTATATTTGATGTCTAGTTCAATGTATGATATGCATGCTGTCGAAACGTTTATTTTTTGGGAAAACAAATAAGTCTCGAACAATATTTTAAAATTGAAATATGATAAAAAAAATGGGAGTCCCCGCCAATCTTTTATTTGGTGTGATTGGATCACCACAAAACATTTAAAATCTGTTTTGAAAAAAAGTTGGTCTTCGAAATCCAGAAAACGGGTTCAGGACTCGGTTACGTATGAGAAAGGATTAGCACCCTCACACGCCCAAAATTTGTACCACATTGATTATTTTCGAGTCTTGGTTTGTTAAACATTTGAAAACTCGAGTAAAATTTAAAATACGATCTTTGTTTTTAGAAAACTTTGCATGATTTTAAAAAGAAATCCTATTTGAGGAAAATCGTTCGTGTGTTTCGAATTTCTAGGAGAACTGGAAGTCGTACTCAACACGTTAGGGCACTATGTTCTCGGACTTTCAAAATTGAAGGACGGTTTGAAAGACTTTTAAAAAGGATATCCGATCGCGTGAAGTGTACGAAAGTCACACTCAACACGTTAGGGATTATTTTTTCGAAGTTTTCACACGAAAAGATATTGCCTCGTTTTTGTTTTAAAATTATTTGTATATATACAGTTTTTGAGAACTCAAAATTTCGTATTGAGTTTAAAATACGATCCTCGGATACATGACTTAAAAAAGATTTGAAGAAAGAACGCCCGTTAGTTTCAACTTTCACGGAGAATTGAAGTCGTGACCAACACGTTAGGGCACGATGTTCTCGGAATTTCAAAATTAAAAGGCATTTGAAAAACTTGGAAAAGGATATTCGATTCGTGTGAATTGTGAGAAAAATCACACCCGACACGTTAAGGCATAATTTCTAAAAGTTTCCACGCGAAAAGGACATTGCCTCGATTTTAAAGGTTTATGAAAAAATAATTTTAAAACAGATATGTGAAATATGAACGATTAATAATGAAGATTAAATGAAAAGAAAATAGTTAGGCAGATAATTATATTCACAAAAATCAAAAAATAAGAGAATACGAAATACAAAAAAATAATAATTAAAAAATAAATATAAATATTGAAGAGAAAGAAAAGCAAAACACACGGAGTCAAAATGGTAATTTTTGGATGCCCGAGGGCAAAATGGTAATTTTTAGAGATTCGGGGGTAAAACGGTAATTTTTGGACACTCGAGGGCCAAAATGTAATTTTTGGGCATTCGAGGGTTAAAATGGTAATTTTGAAAAGTTTGGGGTTAAAATTGTAATTTTTGGACATTTAGGGGTAAAATGATAATTTTGAAAAGTTCGAGGTTAAAAATGAGATCTTTTAGAAGTTTAGGGGTAAAATGGTAATTTTGAAAAGTTCAAGGGCAAAATTGTAACTTTTGAATATTTGGGGTAAAATAGTAATTTATGGAAGTTTGAGGGCAAAATGGGATTTTTTGGAAGTTTGAGGGTAAAAATGTAATTTTTGAGAAGTTCGAGGGTAAAAATATAATTTTTGAGAAGTTCAGGTCAAAATATAATTTTTGGAAAGTTCAAGGGTCAAAATGTAATTTTGGGAAAGTTTAGGGGTTAAAATGTAATTTTTGGAAAGTTTAGGGGTCAAAATATGATTTTTGAATAGTTCAAGGACCTTTTAGGTAATAAAACCAAAAAAGGGTGACACGTGACAGCTTCTCAGGTGTTCTAAAGTCAAAGGATTAATTTGAAAATAATTTAAAATTTCTAAGCCAATTTATAATTAAAACAAAACTTGATTTAGGGATGAAATTAAAACAAATCAAAAATAAAAGGGACCAAATGAAAAAATAAACCAAAAATTGACACGTGGCAGCTTTCTGGACTTTGAAAGAGGTCAAGGGATTAAATTGAAAATAAAATGAAATTCCCAGGTAAATTTAAAATAACTAAAATTATTGAAAGGACCTGATTGAAAATTTAGAAAAAAGTGGAAGGACCAATAAAATAAATATACCACTTTTAAAAAACATGCGAATCCTGAGTTTGGAGCGAGTCGGGTCGGATCGGGTCATGGGTCATGTTCAAAACGGTGTCGGTTTGGGTACTTTGGTTCCTCCCCCATACGATGTTGTCTCTATATGCTATATAAACCATATGTTTTTAAAAAAAAATCACTTTTTCATTTCTTTTTCAAAAAATTCTTCTTTCCTGTCTTCTCTCTTGCTCTCCCTTTCTCAAGCCCCTCCATGCCTGATCGGTCATCACCTACCACTGATCGCCGTCGCCCGTTGACCATCGCAACCGACCGCATCGACCACCACGTGCGGTGTTTAAGGTAAGAAAAAAATACCTTTTCATTCATTTCTTGTTTTTAACACTGATCTAGGTATAAATCTAAGCAGATCTAACCCAGATCTTAGTAAAACCTTTCCTTTTTCTTTTTAAAAAACAAATCTGTCCCTTTTTATTTTGATTTCCTTATTATTATTACAGTTTTTTAAAAAAAGACATCAAGATCTAAAGAGGTTTTAGGTTTCCTATTTTTGAATCTACTTCTGTCGTTTAAAATACATTTCTCACGTTTGTATTTTTTTTTTCAGGTGTTCAAGCTGACGAGTGGCCCTCTCCGAACGTGGGTAGCACAGTGGAACTCCACTCACGGCTCTCACGATGGTGGCTTTGGCTGGGATAGATACGCCCCTTCGCTTTCCTTTTTTTATTTACTATTATTATTAATATTTCTTATATATTTATTACTATATTTATTAAATGCATGTTTAGGCATAAATGCTAATAACAATATAATAAATATGTATATTAATATATTGAATATGTATGGTTTTAATACTTTACACAATAATGAATAATAAATGTGTATGCACTCGAATGGTATACCTGGCTAACACCAAATCTGAGACTGCTTAGTATTCTGCTTATTGCTTGATATCAACTACTTTTGGATTTTTTTGATTTGCAAAAGCTTACTGTTTCTATATTGATTTCTTGAGAAATTTTGTAACCCCCTTACAATTGTTTGAATCTGATTTTTATAACCAGTATTACAATCATTACAATCTGTTTTTGCATTTAAACCCTATCTTTTCTTTCTTTTGCAGTGCAGGTTCGGCTTGCAAGAGGTGCAACTTGCTGGTGACGATGGTGCAGAGGAAAGTTGCTGGTGGTGCAACATGGTTGATAACAAGGCGTGCTCTGAGAGGCTGAAGGAGGGCGGCAGTAATAGATTAGGGTTTTGACTTAGGATAGGGTTTGAGCTATTTGAGTTGTTAGAATCAGGCCTAATTGAGTTTTGTAAAAATGGACATTCTATTTTGGGTTTGTATTTTTGGACTTTTAAATTAAATTTAAAATTAAGTTTAAAACCATTTCAAATTTAAACTAAAAATAAATTTAAATTTAAATTTAAAAATAAATTTAAAACCAATTTAAGCTTAATATAAATTTTAAATCAAAAGCTTGATCCAATGTTTGGGCCCGGTTAAAATTGAGCTTCAACAGCTGCCCCTCTTTGCTCGTTGCTGTGTAACAGGAACAGAGTAAAGACCAAAAGAGGGCCCAATTTTGTCAAGTTTCATTTCTTCGACGATCTTTCTTGCACCGGTCCGCCCTTCACTTCATTGGTCGTTCAACTCTGCTGCATCTGCTTCTCTACCTTCAGCGTTATGATTCCATGTTGCCTTGAGGCAATTTTTAAAAAGACAAAATTTGCTACTGTAGCT
Source organism: Gossypioides kirkii (assembly GCA_005610355.1). Lineage (NCBI taxonomy): Eukaryota > Viridiplantae > Streptophyta > Magnoliopsida > Malvales > Malvaceae > Gossypioides > Gossypioides kirkii. Next base: position 18,233,964 of record CP032253.1, read on the forward strand.
TCACCCTATTTGTAACCTCAGGGTTTGGTGTCTTCGTAGCCCTTAATATCTTCTGACACTCCAAGTATTTGGTGTTGTAGCTTCATATCTTGATTTCTTTCTCCGTATTTTACTAGAAAGACGAATTTGATTCACTTCTCTACGTCTCGTCCAGAAGATGACCATTTTATTTCTTCAACCAGCTTCTCTGTATCTTATCGGGAAGCTGAGGTTTGAAGTTTTGCTCACATCGAGCTTCGGTTTTATTGATTTGGTCTACTTCTCAGTATCTCATCAGAAAGACGACCGCATCACTTGTTTTGATCCATTTTTCTGTGTCTCATCAGGAAGACAGATCTGGTTCACTTCTTTATATCTCATCAGGAAGGTAACCGCTTTATTGCTTCGACCTGCTTCTCAGTATCTCATCAGGAAGCTGGGGTTTGAAGATTCGCTCACTTTGAGCCTCGTTTCATTGATTTGGTCTACTTCTCAGTATCTCATCAGGAAGATGACCGCATCACTTGTTTTGATTCACTTCTCTGTGTTTCATCAGGAAGACGGATCTGGTTCACTTCTCTGTATCTCATCAGGAAGGTAACCGCTTTATTGCTTTTACCTGGTTCTCAGTGTCTCATCAAGAAGCTGGGGTTCGAAGATTTGCTCACTTTGAGCCTGGTTCATTGATTTGGTTTACTTCTCAGTGTCTCATCAGGAAGACGAATCTGGTTCTCTTCTCTGTATCTTATCAGGAAGGTAATCGCTTTATTACTTCGACCTGCTTCTCAGTGTCTTATCAGGAAGCTGGGGTTTGAAGATTTGCTCACTTTGAGCCTTATTTCCTTGAGTTGGTATACTTCTTTGTATCTCATCAAGAAGATGGTCGCCTCACTTGTTTCAATCCGCTTCTCTGTATCTCATTAGGAAGACAAATTTGGTCCACTTCTCAGTTTCTCATCAAGAAGCTGATCATTTTATTGCTTCGATATACTTCTCAGTATCTCATCAGGAAGTTGGGGTTCGAAGTTTCGCTCGCATTGAGCTTAGTTTCATTGAGTTGGTATACTTCTCTGTATCTCATCAAGAAGATGACCGCCTCGTTTGTTTTGGATAATTACAATCCGCCCCATGATAGGGGTAAGAGATTGGATGGCTGTGATCTGCCCCATGGTGGGGGTAAAAGATCGAATGGTTGCAATCTGCCCCTATCTCGAGGTAAGAGATTAACTGATGGTAATCTGCCTCAAGCTCAGGGTAAAAGATTGGATGGCTACAATCTGCCCAGGCTCGAGGTAAGAGATTAACTTATGGTGCTCTGCCCCAAGCTCGGGGTAAAAGATCGAATGGATGGTGATTTGCCCAAGTCTTGGGGTGAAAGATCGGATGGTTGCAATCTGTCTCAGGCTCGGGGTAAGAGATTTGCTGATGATGATCTACCTCAGGCTCGGTGTAAGAGATCGGATGGCTGCAATCTTGCCTTAGACTCGAGGTAAAAGATTGACTGATGGTGATCTACCCCGAGCACGGGGTAAGAGATCGGAATCTTCAATCTGCCCTTCTTACTTAAGGGTAAGACTGAAATGATGCAGTTTGAATCCAACTCCATTGCAACTTCAGGAATATAGGATTTGATGTCGAAAAACTTCATCTTGCTCTTATTGCAACTTTAAAGAGATAAAGACTTGGTATTATAGTCTGATCTGATCCACTGTAACTTCGAGTCACTATTACGGCTTCAATCTACTCCTTTTCATCTTTAGAGTATGAGACTCACCGTTGCGGGCTCAATCTTTCCCATCATGTTTTTAAGGTACCGGGTTTGTCGTTGCAGCCTTAACCTTTCCCTTCAAATCTTCATGGTACCGGATTAGCCGTTACAGCCTCAACCTTGCTCATTGCATCTCTATGGAATCGGATTCGCCATTGCAGTCTCAATCCTTCCCATAATATCTTTTAAGGTACCAGGTTTACCGTTGCGGCCTCAACCTTTCCCATCACATCTTCTTAGGTACCGAGTTCGCCATTGCGGTCTCGACCTTTCCCTATCAAACCTGTAGAATATGCCTTCATGGACTTTTGTGTAGGTCATATTATTAGGATGCCATGATTAGAATGAGTCAAATGCTCCTAACCACATGGGTATGAATGATGGATGCAAAAAAATGTCGTCTCCTAGAATGATTTTATTTTTAGTCCTTAGGTCGACATTGTTCGTCGTTTGTCTAAGTCCTATCACTCATGTGTTATCATGTTCTTTGGTATGGTCTTCTTTTTCATGGAACCTAAAGAGGTAATCCTAATTTTGAATTATTTGTTTCAAGACCCTCCTAAGCCTCGGATTTGGTTATTTTCAACTAGTGATCCTGTTTCAGGTCCCTATACTATTTTGAAATTTTCCAGAATGATATGCAGAAATCCTTCTATTCCTTATATTGTTGACCACTAACCGTTATTTCAAATGCAAAGATGCTTGAATCAAGGTTACAAAGTGAATGAAATTGAATTTGATTTCAAACAAAGGTCGCATGAATGAAAAGGTTGTTGGCTTATTAATTGCTATTTAGATGCAGAATTGCTTGAACATGGTCGCAAGGCGAATGAAATTTTATTGGAGGTAAAACTCACATGAATGAAAAGATTAAAAAATGACTCGTATTGATCAAAAAGTGAACAAAGAATGGAGTTAGGTGCCTCAGATATCAAAGTATAAGCTTCACTGAGCAAACTTGATGAGGACCATTCTGAGTTTGACATGTGTTCATGAAACTTGGAGTACTTCGTCAATGCTTCAAAGTGTAAAGTTTCTCCACCTTGTTACTTTTGAGAGAGAAGACCACTTCATGCCTCTTTTCTCTTTTTTTCCTTTTTTCTTTTTCCCTTTCCTTTTTTCCTTTTATTTCTTTTTTGTTCTTTTTTCTTTCTTTTCTTTCCTTTTTTATTTATTTTTTCTTCATTGAGTCCGAGTTCGCGAAGTTGGGCAAGTTTTTGCCGTCCATTTCGATCAAAATCAAAGCTTCTCTAAAACATTTTCTTCACCTATGGGGCCTTTCCCAATTCAACACTCATTTTCCTTGGAAGATTTTTGTAAGCAAGATCCTTTTTAAAACCAGTACTCTCTCGTGAAATTCTCTAGAGAGATCCTTCTTTGTCGTAAACCTTTGTCATTTGAATCATGATGGATGATTTTTAGTATCTTTTCTTCAATCAAGTTTAACTGACTACATCTGGATCGGATCCATTCTGCTTCATCAGCTCTAACAAAATCTGGAAGGAAAGAAACTTGACTTCAATGGGTAGGACAACCTTCATTCTAGTAAGAAAGATGTTGCCCCTGTGGATGTTCTGATAAAAGCCTGATAAGCCTCGAAGATAAAATGGTGATTTCTCATGTCGAGCATTTCTATGTCTCTATTATGAATCCTTTTGATGTTCTTACTAGTCACCTCTAATACCTCATTCACTCTTTTTTTTGCGATGTGGTGTTGAGTCGTGATACTTGTTCTTGAATTGGTTGTAGACTTTCGCTATCATGCTGTTGCTCAAATTCAAGTCATCGTTGGATATGATCCTTTTTAACATCTCATATCGACATATAATCTCATTTTCAATAATCTGCTTAACCATCGATTGACATAGGAAGTAGTAATCAATGATCATGAGGATGAATTGATACTTATTAGAAACTTTTTTTACCAAGTTGGCTTGGTAATGTCCATTCTTCATAGAAAGAAGTCAAGACGTGAAAAAATGAAGGAGAATAAATTTTCAGGATGCCATTTGCGGGTTTTTGTCTTGACTTTCCTTTTTTTTCATGGGTTTTAAAATATCTTTGGCAGGTTTTTATCTTGACCCCCTTTTTTATTTGTTTTGTTTTTTTTTTTTCTTTTTTTTAAACATATCGATCCTCAATTTTTGAAGTTTCTGTTGAATTTGATTATATTCTTCCTTTTATGGGCACCTGGATGTCTCGACATCGGTTCCTTAAACCTGTCATGCTTTGATAGGATCATGCAATAGATCTTTGGATTCTTGAGGCAGCTTGTCTTGTTTCTATAAAGACACACGTCTCGATTCTCACGTAAAATCACAACTCTTCAAGGTGATGTTTGTTTCGTGTCTTGCTCGACCATCCACGACAGATCGGGAGACAAGTTACATTCTTGATCATTATCAAAGCCTCAAAGTTTTTCTGGACACATGTTCTTCACAAAAGGACTCTGAGTCAACAGTAGTGTTGCTCGTATCCTTGATATCAAGGGACCCAGCATAAAGACAAAAGGGGATCCAAAGAATAATTTAACTAAAGAATGATTAATTGTGGTATGAATGAATGAGAAGAATGGTAAGGTGTTTGCCAAATGGGACAAAAACAATGCATCATTTTTATTGAAATAAAAGATAGTAGTCATGTGCCCTTTATAAAAGGATCCCTATTACTCTCAGACTTAGAGTGATAAGTGTGTCCTAAATATTTTTCTAGAAAAGTCCTAAAACTACAGGAACCTCCTCCACAGTCTAGTTGTCCAAAACACTTCCGAGGGTATAGGGACGAACTCTCAACAGGTTCCACTCTCCACATGACTTTTTCTCAAATTTTCATCATTCCCTATCTTGATTTATCATGTTTCCTCTCAGCTTTTATTTAGGGTTGATGACTCTCTCTCGCGCGAGTGTTTCAAATATGGGGAATTTCATTGAAATTTAATGCATGAAGTGCAATGCAAATGAATGCATGCAAAAATGGCATTAAATGTAGTTCAATTCCATTTAGAACAACTTTACTAGAAAACAAATTCCTGTACATAAGGCAGATACATGTATGGTCGTGCCTTAATGCTCAAAGTCCTAATCTTCCAAGCTAATTTTTTTTGCTCCGATTTGACCTAGATTTCAAGTTTAAAATGTTAATCTTGAATGGCTAAAGTCTACAAATGGTTAGTCATTTCTTGCACTTGGTCGAGTTCTTGCTTGCGACATAGTCCCTATATCAGACTTGCCCCTAAGAGCATTGGAGTCATTCCTCATTTATTTCCAATTTCTTTGGCGAAGTCCTCTTGTCTTTGAATAGCCATAAATTCCTTTGATGTAAAAGTAGTCCTCAGAGAATACTCAACAAGAGACTTTTACAATTTTCAAAAATGGCCACAGAACCATTCTATCAAAAAGTTGTGCACCAATACACCTTCTTTTGCCTTTTCTTCAATAAGTGTTTAGTGGTTGAGATTGTTAGAACATGAGCAATTTTCTTGTTACGTCGATATAACGAATTTATAACCGTGTCCTCTACGTGCCTCGAAACTTTAAGGAAGTTGACTACTTCATATGCATTTGAAACGAAGATGTCACATTCTTTCTCGCCTCTGGGTGTATTGTGTCTTGCGGGTTTTTCAACGTAATGCACTTGTTATCCTCTCTTCCCTTGATCAAGGCTGCAACCCGATACTCACTCATCCAAAATAGGCCTTATTATTTAGAATCCTCGGGAAATAAGGTGATTGCATATTATTCATATTTCTGAAAGTGAAGCAACCTAGCTTGAATAGTTAAGGCAAATCATCATATTTGAATTAGACATTTGCTTCATTTTGTCTTCCATGCTTCTTTCAGCTCTAGCAAACTGTTATGGCTTTCATGTATTTGAGCGTAACCCCAGAACTCTGATATCTGCACCTTTGATAAGCAATCACTTTTCGTTGTTGTTTTCCTTTAACCACGTTGATTTCTACCTTATCAAGGAATCCATTTTCTTATGACCAGTTCTCTATTTGGCGATACAACATGAATCAACACCCTTTTTTATGAAAATGCAATGCAAACAAATTCAAAATATATTGCAATTAAAGCAAAAATATAACCGTGTCTCTTACCTTATTCAGGTAACCACTAAAGGTTTGGCACAGTTCCATTTAAGGAATTAAATGCAAGTTAAAAAGCGCAGCTTATGAATGCATGTATGCATAAGAAAAGGCATTGATTTTGAATTCAATCCTATTAAAACAACTTCTCTAGAAGACAAAATTCTCCACATAAAACGGATTACATATGGCTTTGCCTTATGGCCTAGAGCTTTGGTCTTCCTAAAATTCTGACTAATTTTCGTTCCCGCTTCGATCTTGATTCATATTGCATACTCAACATATCAGTTTCGATGACTAATGCTCGCACGTGATCGGCCAGTTTTTCATCATTTGCATAATCTTTATCTCGAACATGAGCTCGTCGAAAGTGCCTCTCACTTGCTTCTTAATTCCTTTCAAGGACCTTGATCTGAATTTGTGTAATCTTTCTTTAAGTCTTTTAAATCTTTTTCGACTTTGTGCTTTCTTTCGACCATAAGCGCAAAGCCATGTTATCTTCCACTTTATTAAGAAATCCATCCCCCATGATGAAACTGCCTATTTGGTAACCGAATTTAAATCAACACATTTTCTTGTATGATGATGCAACTGCAAGTAAAAGAGACAAAACAGAACACAGTTAGCAGAACACATCATCATCAATGTACAAGTATAAAAAAAAGAACCTAAGAAAATGTCTTGGATGATTACTAAAAGGTTTGGAATAACTCTTCCTAAGGCGAGTACTTTTGGCTCATTACATGTGGTTTTAGGCTCTAAAGTAAAAGGTACCCAAACCAGTGGATTCCTCGATCCTCACCCATTACAGGCTCATACAAATGAGTTCAGTTTAGGGGGACATATTTCCCACATGTTTGCACGAAAGTGAAAACTTCACGAAAACATGGGTACGGATGTAATCCCAAAAGCGATTCACTATCCTATACGGAGGTGAAAATCTTACGTTTATTTTTCGGGAAAACAAACAAGTCTTGAATAATATTTTAAAATCAAAATTTGTAAAAAAAAATAGAAGTCGCCACCAATCTTTTATTTGGTGTGATTGGATCACCATAAAACATTTAAAATCTGTTTTGAAAAAAGTTGGTATTCGAAATCCAAAAAATGGGTTCGGGAGTTGATTACGTATGAGGAAGGATTAGCACCCTCAAACGCCCAAAATTGGTACCACATTGATTATTTTCGGGTCTTGGTTGTTAAACATTTAAAAACTCGAGTAAAATTTAAAATATGATCTTTGTTTTTAGAAAACTTTGCATGATTTTAAAAAAAATCCTATTTAAGGAAAATCGTCCGTGTGTTTCGAATTTCTAGGAGAACTGAAAGTCGTGCTCAACACGTTAGGGCACTATGTTCTCGGACTTTCGAAATTGAAGGACGGTTTGAAAGACTTTTAAAAAAAGATATTCGATAGCGTGAAGTGTACGAAATTCACACCCAACACATTAGGGCATGGTTTTTCGAAGTTTTCACACGAAAGGATATTGCCTCGTTTTTGTTTTAAAATTATTTGTATATACACTTTTTGAGAACTTGAAATTTCGTATTGAGTCTAAAATACGATCATCGGATATATGACTTAAAAAAGACTTGAAGAAAGAACGCCCATTAGTTTCGACTTTCATGGAGAATTGAAGTCGTGACCAACACGTTAGGACACGACATTCTTAGGATTTCGAAATTAAAAGGCATTTGAAAAACTTGGAAAAGGATATTCGATTCATGTGAATTGTACGAAAAATCACACCTGACACGTTAGGGCATAATTTCCCGAAGTTTTCACGCGAAAAGGACATTGCCTTGATTTTAAAGGTTTATGAAAAAATAATTTTGAAAAAAATATGTGAAATATGAACGATTAATAACGAAGATTAAATAAAAAGAAAATAGTTAAGCAGATAATTATATCCACGAAAATTAAAAAATAAGAGAATACGAAATACGAAAGAATAATAATTAAAAACTAAATATAAATATTGAAGAGAAAGAAAAGCAAAACACACAGAGTCAAAAATACGATTTTTGGATGCTCGGGGGTAAAATGGTAATTTTTTAAGATTCGGGGGTAAAACGGTAATTTTTAGATATTGGAGGGCAAAAATGTAATTTTTGGGTATTCGGGGGTAAAATGGTATTTTTGGAAAGTTCGGGGTCAAAATTATAATATTTGGACATCTAGGGGTAAAATGATAATTTTGGAAAGTTCAGGGTTAAAAAAGAGATCTTTTAGTAGTTTGGGGGTAAAATGGTAATTTTGAAAAGTTCGGGTGCAAAATTTTAATTTTTGGATATCTAGGATAAAATAATAATTTATGGAAGTTCAAGGGCAAAAATGGGATTTTTGGAAGTTCGAGGGTAAAAATGTAATTTCTAAGAAGTTCGAGGGTAAAAATATAATTTTGGAACAGTTCAGGGACCTTCTAGGTAATAAAACCAAAAAATGGTGACACGTGGTAGCTTCTTAGGCGTTCTGAAGTCAAAGGACTAATTTGAAAATAATTTAAAATTTTTGGGCCAATTTATAATTAAAACAAAACTTAATTTCGGGATTAAATTAAAATAAATAAAAATAAAAGGGACAAATGCATAAGTAAACCAAAAATTGACACGTGACAGCTTTTTGGACTTTGAAAGAGGTCAAGGGATTAAATTGAAAATGAAATGAAATTCCTTGGTAAATTTAAACTAACTAAAAGTATGAAAAGGACCTGATTTAAAATTTAGAAAAAAGTGAAAGGACCAGTAGAATAAATATACCATTTTTAAAAAACGCGAATCCTGAGTTTAGAGCGGGTCAAGTCGGATCGGGTCATCCGTTATGGGTTATGTTCAAAACAGTGTCGTTTTTGGTACTTTGGTTCCTCCCCTAAACGACATCGTTTCTATATGCTATTTAAACCATATTTTTAGAAAAAAAAATCACTTTTTTTAGAGTTGAACGCCTTGTGTCTGATGGTATTTTAGAGTCCCTTAACTTCACAAACTTTGATGTCTGTGTCGATAGCATTAAGGGAAATAGACCAAAACTAAGAGATTGAGTGTCAACAAATCTTGAGACGTCTTAGAATTAATTCATACAGATATTTTTGGGTCATTCCTTACGACATCTTAGAATGGTCAACAATATTTCATAACATTCATGAATGATTACTCACGTTATTGGTACCTATATCTCATTTATGAGAAATCTCAATCTTTGGACGTGTTCAAAGCTTATAAAGCTGAAGTTGAGAATCAACTCAACAAAAGGATTAAGAACGTTTGGTCTGATCGTGGTGGTGAGTACTACGGTAAATATGATGGCTTAGGTGAATAATGTATTGGACCACTTGTGAAATTCCTAAAGGAATGCGGTATTATCCTACAATACACCATGCCAGGATCATCCAATATGAATGGTGTAGCTGAAAGATGAAATAGGACTCTTAAGGATATGGTAAGGAGCATGTTTGCTCATTTTACCTTACCTAAGTCCCTTTGGGGAGAAGCATTAAAGACATTAGTTTACGTTTTGGATAGAGTACTCACTAAATTAGTTGCAAAAACACCTTATGAGCTTTGGACAGGTCAAAAGCCTAGTCTAAAGCACTTTCACATTTGGGGATGTCCAGCTGAGGTAAGGCCTTATAGGCCACATGAAAAGAAATTGGACTTCAAAATAGTGAGCAGCTACTTTATTGGTTGTTTTAAGCGATCTAGGGGCTATAAGTTTTATGATCCCACAATTAGGAATATTTTTGAGACGAGAATTGCAACATTTTTTGAGGATGTTGAGTTTGGAAGGAGAAATAAGGTTAGAGACATTGCTTTTGAGGGGCTATTCCTGATGATTATGTTGTATTTCTCCTAGAACATGAGGATGATAATGGAATGATGGAAGGTGATCCAATCAACTTTCATTAGGCAATGAAAAGTTCTAATTCTCAAAAGTGGATTGATGCCATTAAAGATGAGTATAAGTCTATGCAAAACAATAAAGTTGGGGAACTTTTCCCATTACTTGAAGGTGCAAAACCAATTGGTTGTAAATGGATATTTAAAACCAAGAGGGATGCAAATGATAATGTGGAGATGTATAAGACGTGTCTTGTAACTAAAGGATATACTCATAAAGAAAGCATTGATTTTACAGACACTTTCTCTTCAGTTTCATCGAAAGACTCTTTTAGGATAATCGTGGAGATTGTTGTTCATTTTGATATTGAGTTACATCAAATTGATGTTAAGATTGCGTTTCTCAATGGTGACATTGTAGAAACAATTTATATAGTGTAACCAGAAAACTTTGAGTCGGAAGACCCAAAGAATATGGTTTACAAATTGAAAAAATCCATCTATGGACTCAAACAAGCTTCCCGTCAATGGTACAACAAGTTCATCAAGTAATTGTTTCGTTCGGTTTTGAGATGGATATTGTTGATGATTGTGTGTATCACAAATTCAATGGGAGTAAGTACATATTTTTGGTTTTATATGTCGATGACATTTTGCTGCCACTAATAATATAGGCTTATTGCATGAAACCAAGAGGTTTTTATCTAAGCATTTTGAGATGAAAGATCTTAAAGACGCCTCTTTTGTTTTAGGAATTCAGATACATCGAGATCGATCTCAGGGTAATCTTGGATTGTCATGAAAGAGCTATATCGATAAAGTACTCAAAATGTTTAGCATGCAAAGTTGTAAATCATGTGACACCCCTATCACTAAAGGAGACAAATTTAGTCTTACTCAATCCCTAAAAGTAACCTTGAAATTCAGGAAATGCAAAAGATTCCCTATGTATCAGCTGTTGGGAGTCTAATGTATGCTCAAGTATGTACGCGTCCGAATATTGCGTACATTGTTGGGATGTTAGGCAGATATTTAAGAAACCCTAGTACAGACCATTGAATAGTAGCCAAAAAGGTTATGAGGTATCATTAGAAAAAAAAAAGATTACATACCCACTTATTTGAAGGTCGTAGGGTATTCTGATTCTGATTTCACTAGTTGTCAAGATAGTAAGAAATCTACATTAGGCTATATTTACCTGTTAACTGGAGGAGCTATATCTTGGAAAAGTGTCAAACAGACACTTGTAGCTTCTTCCACTATGGAGGCAGAGTTTGTAGCATGCTATGAGGCATCAAACCATGGAATATGGTTGTAAAACTGTCACTGGGTTTTGCATTTTGGAGAATGTAGAAAGACCACTCTGTCAAACAGACACTTGTAGCTTCTTCCATTATGGAGGCAAAGTTTGTAGCATGCTATGAGGCATCAAACCATGGAATATGGTTGTAAAACTGTCACTGGGTTTTGCATTTTGGAGAATGTAGAAAGACCACTCTGTCAAACAGACACTTGTAGCTTCTTCCACTATGGAGGCAGAGTTTGTAGCATGCTATGGGCATCAAACCATGGAATATGGTTGTAAAACTGTCACTGGGTTTTGCATTTTGGAGAATGTAGAAAGACCACTCAAATTATTTTGTAACAATAAGTCAGCAGTGTTGTATTCCAACAACAACAAGAGTTCATCTAAGTCAAAGCATATTGGCATAAAGTTCCTAGTTATGAAAGAAAGAGTCCAAAATGGACAAATATCCACAGAGCACATCGGGACAAACTCCATGATTGTGAATCCGCTCATAAAAGGTTTACCACCCAAGGTCTTTCATGAGCACACTGCTCACATGGGTGTTACATTAATTGAGGATATCATGATTTAGTGGGAGTTTGTATTTTATATACTTTATGTTTGTTTTCAGACGTTTATTTATTTGGCTATTTTCTAATAAAAAATGAAGTATTCAATTTATTCACTCTGTTTTGTTATTTTGATACTGACCTCACTTAAGCTTAAAGAGGACCAGTAGGAAATAGACATGTTTAGATCATATTGCATGTAATTTTCATGCTACACATCCATACTTGATCTATGTCATTTGATTATATTAATATACATGATTAGGGATGGATTTAGTTACGATGTATGTAACAAAAGGCACCTTGGTTTAACATAATTAATGAAAGAGATTGTTCGGAATACCTTTTGGATATGATAGTAAAGTTTTGAGCTCATAAGGTTATATAATGAAATGTAATTATAGAGTAATTAGTATATATATGTGGTACAAGTGGGAGACTGTTGGAAAATATGGACATCACATATATATAATAAGGGTAATCACATTTTATTTACTATCATAATAGGTTAGCCCAGATTAAAAGTAATCTAATTTTATTAAGGTTTATTGTGCTTTAATTATTAAATAAAGTATGGGTCAAATATGTGTAGATACTTCAGTAACTAATTTCTAATTGATGATGGGTTGATTAGAAATTAAGGCTAATGTGCCAAAGTTATAAATAATAGGGTTATAGTCCGCAAATTACACACAATATAACTTTTCTAATATACCATCCTTAAGAAAGAGAGAGCAATATTTTGTCTAGATTACTTATGTGCTAATTTAAAAGATCAAAATATCAAGATCCAAAAATTTCAAGGAATCCATGAATTCATGCACGCTTCCGCATCTAGTTCTATTATCATTTTGTTCTTGATTATTTGACATGATAAATCCTGATTTATGGTTTATTAAGTTCTATATTATATCTTGATTTATGATTCTAACACTCCAAGACTTGTTGCAAAAGATGGTTTCGTTGTGTGCAAGCCACAGGGTCCACATACAAGACGCACAAGCCACAAGCTATCGCTTTCTAATTAAACTAAAAGGGGAGAAAAAAAACCATTAAAGGTAGAAGGTAGAGAATTATAATGGGCAACCCATTCCAAGCCCTACCATTGCATAACAGCATACAAATAGGATCAAGACATAGGATATAAAACAAAGAGATGGTTAATATCCTCCCATTAAGAAGAGCTCTAAGAGCGCTGGAATTTTGAATCATCCAATAAACCATGTCAATGAAGGAATGCCTATGTAGCAACACCATTGTTGAAAAGGAGCCAAAGAAAATGTTGAATACGAAGAGGAATCGAGATACGTTAAAAGGATTGAAAACTAGAATCATGGTCTATGAAGCATGGACACGAACACGAACACGAAATATGAGAATGACACGATACGAATACGGTGACACAATAATTTTTAAAAATAAGGACACAGATACAGTAATAAAAATTATTTTAAATATATATATTATGTTAAAATACTTAATGTAAATGAAAATATTGATATTTTTCATTTATTTATAATCAATTCTTTTCCATTAAGCTCTCTTGTTATTACATAAAATATGATAAAACATAGTAATGCATTTTCCAAGTTCATTACACAAAACGTGTCATATCAAATCTAAATTTGAAGTTCAACCTATCCCTAAGAAGACTTGTACAAAAAGAAGCAAAAAGAGAGCAATTTTCTAGTTCAATTCATATCATTAGCATTTTCCATATCTTCTTCACTAGCAAAAATTATCATCTCCATATTTGGTTCATCAAGAGATAAGCTAGCAACTTCAAGAACTCCAACTTCTTCAAATGAGTCAAATACATCACCTCCAATATCCCACATCTTGTTCTCTCATTCTTTATAATGAAGAGTATTTCTTAAAAGTAATCGAAGATTAGTATGCACAAATACTAAATCTTCGATACATTGAGGATTATTCTTGTTTCTTCTCATGGAATGGATAAATGAACATGTACTCCAATTTCTCTCACAACAAGATGATGATGAAGGTTGTCCAAGAAGTTTCAAAGCTAAGTTTTGGAGCAAAGGTATTGAAGCCCCATGAACTAACCATCAAGACTTGGGATCCAAAAGCCATCTATCTTGTAGTGAATTAAATAAACCAAAAACATCTAGTGCTCTTGAAAATCTTGCAAACTCTAGGAAAGCTATCTTCTTTTTTCGGTAGAAGGAAAATATCTTCTTAAGCACTTATTTCTTTCATCTGAGATTTCTATATCTTTATATGGAGGAATATGATTTGAAACCTCATTAAGCCAATTACTACAATAATACCTATGTAAACAAATAATTTTAAATTTTTTAATTGATAATAATAAAACAAGTATAAAATAATAAAAACAAACATAAATGGAATATATGTTATTTAAGTTTGCCTTGGATTTAAAGAATGAACCATACAATGAAGTGGTGTACTACTCTCGATCAATAAAAATATTATATACCACTTCATAAAAGATTGATCTCTCATCTCCTTTCTTCTCTTCATGCCTATAAATGTTTGTCTTCACTTTTTCAATTATTTCATCCCACATCTCATAAACCAAGTGAAGAGTAGGCCTATTCATGCCTATAATTTAAAGCATATCATATATAGGCCCCGTAAAAGAAAGGATATAATCAACCTTATCCCACCAAAGGTCATTCAAAATTTTTTTCCTTCACTAAATAGGCTTTGGAAATGTTATCTTCTCTATAAGTAGACCATTCGTCACTAATAACCATATTTTGGAGACCCCGTTTAATGAGTTTGAGTCTTTTTAACATCAAAATCATAAAAACAAATCAAGCATTTGCAACGACAAGTAATTTCAAAGGCACAAAAGAAATAAATATTTATAACCTCTTAGAGTGATTCATTATGAAGTTTCTTATAAAGATAGCATCATCACCAACATTATTTATCCAACACAAAACATCATATGTAACCTCATTCTTTTCAGTGTTTTTTGCAGCACATATATTTTTAAGAGCAATATCAAGAGTATGTACCACACAAGGTGTCCAAAATATTTGAGGATGTTGTGTCTCTAATAATGATCCGGTAGCTTTACAAACTAGTGCATTGTCGGTTATCACTTGAAAAACATTTTGTGCCCCAACCTCACTTATGGGATCGTTAATTGAAGTTGCCACATAAAACTTATCCTTTTACTACATTTCACAATTGATGGCTTTCAAGAAAATAGCTCCACCTTCAAAAATGGCCATAAAGTTAATCAATGGTTGTCTTTGTGCATCCGTCCATCCATCACATACAAGACTAATACATTTTTCCCTTCACATTCCCTTTATAGGTTGTAACAACCTCTCTATGTTTGCTCATTCTTTTTGAAACAATGTAGTCCTTAAAGCATTATACTCGGAGGTATGTAACTCGGAATCGAATTCTTACTAGCTAAGGTGAATGCATTCATATAATGAGGGTTCCTAGCAAGATGAAAAGGCAATCCACCTGAATAAAACATTCGAGCAATTTCACTATCTAAATTCTCTCGGGTAGCAAGGTTTAACAATTGTTCTAAAGGGCCTTTTCTTCTTTTAGAACCTAAACTATGCTCTTGAAGTAAGGTTGTGTTTGGCTTAAAGGAAAATGCTAGTGTTTGAGAACTAAGTGGCAATGGGACTATTTTTGGTTGCAACTTGAGTTTCGCATCTTCAACTATTTTTTGCATTTCAGTAGGATGTTGTAGTATTACTTTAGGACACACTCAAATTTCTTGCCCATTTAGTTTCAATAAATGTGCTTTAACCCTAGAGTATGACCCCTTAAATGTAGCATTGTAAAAATTACACACAAAACTAACATTCCCGCCTCCTTCATCAATTTTCGGTAATTTAGTAACATATCTCAAAAGAGGAGTGTTACCAATATTATCTTAAGACACTCTAGCATTACTACCATTATTTGATGAGCTAATACTTCCACTATCACTTTGATATGTCATAATTAAAAACCTAAAGTATTAACAAAAAAAATCAATGTATACTTCAAGAGTGATCATCACAAATCAATTACGTACCATACAAATATACAAAAAAAAATAACTAAACAAATAAAATAATGCAACCCATTCAAACTTATCAAAAAAAAAATGTAACCCATTCAAAGCAAAAACAAAACAAAAAATTAAACTTACCTTTAATTTCTTTAATCTTTAATATTTGTTGAAACTTGAAAGTAGAAAAATGGAAATAAACAAAACAAACAGAATGCTAAAATTTAAATTTTAAACATAGAAACGTGTAGACAATGAAAGCTTCTCAAATAAGCTATTTACTTTTTAGTATTTATTTTATTTTTTATTTTTTTGGGATAAATCTAAAAGTAACACAATATTTTAAATCAATAATAACTCAAGACAGCCCACAATAATAAACCAAAGCAATCCAGCCCAATTCTTAAATTAATTACAAATAGCCCACAAGCAAGCCTTGGATTGCTTCAAATTTGTCTAAAAAAACCTTTATCTCCTTAAGAAACCCTAAAACTTTCAGTTTCAAACTTTCATTCCTTTCACCAAAAAAAAGAGAAAAAAAATCTAAATCTCTACTTCTCCTTTCACTCTTAATTGGGGTTTTCCAATCCAGTGCTTCTATTCATCGTCACCACATCGAGACCATGTCCGTTTTTAGATACCCGTGTTATGACCGTGTCGGGACCATGTCTGATTTCTTTTTTTTTGACGTATTCCGACGTGTCTCATACATATCCGGGCATGTCCGACGAGTGTTCGTGTCGGACACATGTACAACATTGGTACGATAAGGGATGAGTTGTGTTCGTGCTTCCTAAATCATAATTGAAACCCCATCTAAGAGGCGAGACAACTTATTGATCGAGAAAACACTTTTGGGATCAATCAACCAAATCAATCTATCTGCTTGGTAAGGGTGAAAAGAGAAATTCTTGACAAAAACAATCAACTTAGGGAGAAACACATTTTCCCAATCAAATAAAGGTCATTGAAGTTCATGGACCCAAGAAAGACATCGCCAACACAAACTTCCTTATAAGGCATAAAGAGAAAAATCTTGGGAATTTAGATTTAAGAGGAACATTATCAATCTAAAGATCATGCCAGAATTATATCATTTTCCCATCACCTACGACTTAATGGTAGCCATGGTAATCAACAAATTTGTCAATCCTTTCCTCGTACTGAAGATTAATGATATTTTTCCAAACCATGGACATTTTATGAGTGTGATGTGATGAAGGCATCCATAGTAGTTCCTTGACACTATACTTTTCCTCCTAAAAGTCTCCTCCACAAAGAGTTAGGCTCTTTTTTATATCTCTAGCACCATATGGTTAAAAGTGTCATGTTTTTTTGTAATGAGCTTTCTAATACCAAGCCCTTACTTTTTTTTAATTTAACAATATAATCCCTATAAGCGAAATTTTGAAGTTTAGAAAACTAAAGATGGAAAACTTATTTTAGGGAAAAACACATCTTTGCATTCAACCTATAACTACATATATATACAAGTTACATCTTAAGATAAAAAGGAAAGAAAAGTAAAAACTCTAACTTATATTTATAACTATACACTATATTCTTTAATACTCCCCTCAAGCTGGAGCATAAATATCAATCATGCACAGCTTGTTACAAATACAATCAACTCGAGCTCCATTTAAAGGTTTTGTAAAGATATTCCTTAATTGCTCTTCAGTTTTAACATAACCTGTAGAGATGAACGTTTGTTGAATTTCTTTACGAAAAAAATGACAATCAACTTCAATGTTTTTGGTTCATTCATGAAATACAGAACTCGAAGCTATGTGAATAACAGCTTGGTTATTGCACCATAACCAAGCTAGCAATGAAGTCTCGAAGCTCAATTCACTAAGTAGTTGGTGTAACCCTACCATTTCTATAGTCTAACTCTACACTTGATCGAGACATTACATTTTATTTCTTGCTTTTCCGAGAAATTAGATTTCCTCCCACACACAATATTTAACAGTAAATCTTTTATCCATCTTAGATCTCACTCAATTTGCATTTGAAAAACATTCAATATTAGTGTGTCCATGGTTCTTATATAAAAGTTTACATCTAGGAGTCATTGACTTACAATGCTAACAAATTATACAATATCAAGTTGAGTCATTGTAAGGTATTCAACTTTTCAACAGACCGTCTATACTTCCCAAGATTTCAAATAAATAGTCATCTTCATTCATAAGTTGTAGATTAGGCTCTATAAGTTTGTTGCATGGCTTACACTTTAATTTCATGATCCCCTAAAAAGTCAAGAGTGTATTTCCTTTGAGATAGGAAAATACCCTTCTTACTTTTTGTGATTTCAATACCCAATAAATTCTTCAACTTTCCAAAGTCTTTTGTATGAAATTGGGTATGAACAGACTTAACACTCCCAATAATGACAATATCGTCAACATACACCACTAACAGACTTTTTTGAGTGTTTGTAGACTACAAAGCGATCAAAACTACTTTTTCGCAATCCAAATGCTTGGATTGCGTCACTAAATCTCCCAAACCAAGTGCGAGGACATTGTTTTAGGGCATATAAAGATCTACAAAGTCAACAAACTTTCCCATTCTCCTCTAAGAAACAAACCTTGGTGATTGCTCCTTGTAAACTTTCTTTTGAAGATGACCATTTAAGAAGGCATTCTTTATGTCCAATTGATGCAAAAATTATTCATACATAGCGGCGATAGAAATGAACAAACAAACAAAAGCAAGCTTAGCAATTGGAGAGAAAGTGTCAGAATAGTCAACACCATATGTTTAAGCCTATACCTTAGTAACCAGACGAGCTTTAAAATGTGCTATCGACTCAATAGAATTGACTTTGGTTGAAAATACCCAATTACATCCAATTTCCCTTTTTTGGGTAGGCAAAGTTACCAAATCTTAAGTACCATTACCATTTAAAGCTTCCATTTCCTCTATCATTGCATCATGTCAGTCAAGGTGGGATAATATAACGCCCTCAACCCAACTTGAATTACTGAGTTCAGATTTCGGGTATTACCAAACAAATACTCTTAGTTAAAATTTTAAAACTGTTGAATAACCCCTTAATAAAACATATTTCTTTTTAAAAACGAAGAGAAGTATTTAAAAATCCATCAGACTGGTCACAACTTTTTACAACACAAGTTTATTAAAGACAAACTTTTTAAAAGTGTAGTCCTACTATACACCACTTTTCCAAGTTGTCCAATTTAATGAAAATAATATTTTATTAAAATATTAAAATTTAATAATATTTTATGTATTACTAGTTATAATTATAAATATATGTTTTAATATACTAAATTACACAAAACTTTATATTCTATATCTTTTATTATATATAATATAATAATAATTATATATATTCATATTTATAAAATATATTATTTCATTATATAATATTATATCAAATACTATAAAAGTAAAGTAGTGCATAATATATTAATTATTATCATATATTATATAATACATTAATAGTTTATATACATGTATTAATGGTTAAACATTATAATATTATGTAATACTATATTTTTTATTATATTCTATAATATAATAGTACTACATAATATATTAATTATTATCATATATTATTGTTTGTCATTATATTGGTTGAAATATGCTCTAAGCCTCTATACTTTTCGTACATTTAAAAGTTTGTCCTCTTATTATATTATATAATATTATATTTATATCAAATAGCAGTGGCGGAGCCAGGGGTTGGTAGGGCCCTTGGCCCCCATAAAATAGAAATTTTTTTATTTAGGTCCTTTATAATTTATAAAATTTTAAATTAATAATGGTAAATTTTTACTTTGCCCCCCAAAAATGATAAATTTTGATTTAATCTTTTAAAATTTATAAATATATAGACTATTAAAATAATAAAATTACATTTTTATTATCGTAAAAATATACAATTTAATTCTCCATTCCCAAAAAATAATTCTCTGGCTCCGCCACTATCAAATAGTATATAATATATTAATAGTTTATATATATACCGATGATTAAACATTATAATATCATGTAATAATATATCTTTTATAATAATTTATAAAGTAATAATAATTATATATAATAGTAGTACATTATACATTAATAGTTTATATATACGCATCTATGATTAAACATTGTAATATCATATCATATTATATCTTTTATTATAATCCATAATATAATTATAGTTATATATAATAGTTTTTTTTACTGTTGGTGGCCGATACCAATTTTTTTTTTTGCATGTGTTATATCCTTTTCTAATTTGTTCTTAGTAATAATTATCTTTTTTCTAATCATGTGTTATTCATTCCTTTGATCTGTTTTCGGGTTTGTCACAAGTTCAAATGTTGTTGTTTTTTTCTTTTTTGGCTTTATGTTAATCATGGTATTGCATTTTTGTGCCTTACACTGCATTGCTTTGCTTGGTTGATCAAAATTTGTTTTCCCCTTGTGTTCACACATGCGACACTGATAATTTAGGGTTTCAACCTTAATTGCTATCTGAAAAGAACATGGGCTGGGCTTAATTGGTGGGCTTGGTTATGGCTTAAGTTAATTGGGTTCGACCAGGCCCAAATACGAAAATGAAAAATGCCAGGTTTCAAGTTTGGGCCTGTATTTGGATTTACAAGCTTAAACTATCTGTTATTTTTAAATAAATGGGCTATAGTTTAGAAGGGTCCAGAATAAAAAATGAAATTAAAATTAAAATTAAATGAAAGTGAACTGGGCGGCAAGCTTATTTGGGCCTGAAATTGGTTTTAAAAACAATTTGAGTTTTCTCAGTGACCTTAAAATTAATTTGAGCTTGGAATGAAACAAATTGAATTTTCAGAAATTATAGTTCTAAACCCAAAGAAATATGGTTTTCTACAAAATTAATTTTACTTTTTTAATTATGATTTTTTATTTTCTTTTTTAATCCTAAAATATATGTAGTTATTCAAATATCTATCCCACCATGTCAAATTTTAAAAAAATTAAGCTAAATTAAACAAGAAGGGATTAATATTAATCGGGTAAACTATCAAAATAGTCACATATATTAGATTTTGAGTTTTAGTAATTAGATCTATTCCTGCTTGCATATGATAATAAAGAAGATTATTTTAACACTTGTCAACATATTTTGTCAAGTGTTCTTCCTCTTCTATAGTTGCAGATAGGTTTCTTCTTGTGATTATTTTTGAGATAGTCCAAATTTGATATGACTGATAAAATTTTTCTTGTTCAGTTATACCAATAAAGCTACTGATTTAAAGATGAAAGTAGTAAAAGAAGTCATCTTCATATACCATTTGTAATAACATAGATTTAATGTTGGAAAATCTTTTAATAAATGAAAAGAAAAATTTTGAACTATTATTTCTTTAACAAAACCCCATTCAATATAATTTATATCAGATGGTTCATAATCAATTCTAGATTTCGTAGTAGGAAAATTTTCATCTAAATAATTTGTAAGAACGTAAGCTTGTAAAAAAATTTAGAAATGACTTTTTTAAACTGAGCTTGCTGGTTGCAAATAACTCCACCAATTTTAGAAAATATTTCTATAGGTAGGATGATTCCAGCCTTATTATGTAAACATAATCTAAATATTTTAGTTATAACCGGATTAATTGTTCCCTTGTTAATAAAATATTGAGATATATCAAGAAAATTGTTTATCTCCTTAATATAAAAAATATTAATTTCTAGTTCTTTTCAATCACGATATAAAATAGATTTTAACAATAAATCACGAGTTTCTTATTCTTTAGTTGTTTTTTCAACTAAGAATTATTAAAACTTAGTAAAAACTCTTCTAAAGTTTATTTTTTGCTCAGTAATATGGGTTTTTCATAGTTTATTAATAAAACTATATAAATCAAATAACAAACTTAGATTATAAAAATCTTTTATTTCTTGTATTTGTTATGGTTTCAACAATTCTGTTGCACAAATTTTTTCTTCCCATCTAATAATTTTAGCATAACTAGCTTGGTATATTGAATTTGGATCTTGGGACCATGGTAGTTGACTTACTGATTGAGGTGTAATTGATAATTGAGTTGAAATTGCAACTACTTGTCTTACCATTGGATTTGGAACATAATACCCTTGATTAGGATAAAATGGTTCATAAGAAGGTATTGTCACAAATCCTTAATTAGGATATTTTGATTTAAAGGTGTTCCCTTTGATGGGCTTTTTATTAACGGTAGTCCATTCACTAATTTTTTCTAGACGTTGTTTACCTCTAACCATAAGGTCGGTTAAGATAATCACCAATAATATTGTTAACACCTTTGACATATAAAACTTCAAAATTAAAAGTACATAATTCATTAATACCATCTAATACTTCTTGGTACAATTTCCAAACTTTTATTAGTAAGGAAATGTTTCACGGTCCGGTTTTAAGTTTTTATGATAAAATTTTCATGTGCTAAATATATAAGAAAATTTTTTATTCATTTCTTTATAGCTAATATTTTTTTTTTCAAATATGACATAATTAATTTTATTTGGTTTAAATTTTCTTAAACTATATCCACATATTAATTCTTTGTTATTTATTGTTCTAGCTTTTAAAATACATTCCCAATAATTTTGTGAAGCACCTGTTTCCAAAATTTATCGTTTTTCCTGCAAGTAAATTTTGAACTACATTAGTGAGCTTGTCAATTTTATCTTCTAATGATGGAGTACTTAGCCTATGAACTCTTATCGTAGGTTCTGTAGTTGGTCGAAATTGTTGGGAATTCGCAATAATGGTTGAAATTAATTCTCTTACTCTTTGAGGCGTCATGTTAAAAAGTGCCCTTCCACTTACAACATCAATCATCTTCATTTCCATAAGGAGTAACCCCTCATAAAAATATTGAAGAAGTGATTGTTCAGTTAGGCAATATTGTGGGCAGCTTGCACACAATTTCTTGTAACGTTTCTAGTAGTCAAAGAGCGATTCAGTCCTTTTGTCATATTCTGAGAATATCTCTCCCTAATTTAACTACTCGAGATGCTAGAAAGAACCAGTCAAGAAATAAGCGAGAGATGTTAGATAATGTATTAATTGATTTTGGAGGTAAATAAAATAGTCACTCTCTAGCAGAGTCAGCTAATGAGAAAGGTAAAGCCTAAAGTTTTATTTGATCTTTGGTTACTCCTTAAGGTTTCATGCTTAAGCAAACCATGTAGAACTCCTTAAGATGAGTGTAGGGATTCTCGATTTGCAAACAGCAAAAAGTGAGCAATAGATTAATTAAGTCCGATTTAAACTCATATAGTGTTCCTCTCGTTGGTTAAGTTATGTACAACAATTGTTGCTCATATGGTGCCACAGTGAGTAGTCGAATGGTTTGATTCATCATTTCTTTTGGTTCACTAAGTGTATCGTTAATTTCTTCCGTGTAAGACAATGTTTCATTTTCATATTCTTTCATTTGCGATTGATTTCCAAGTCGAATAACTTCTCTTCACAATGATTAAGCTAACTTCTCAATTTCCGATTCAAACTCTAAGGTCCCAAATTCTGACCTGGTCATAAGTAAAAGAAACGAAAATTAGAATTATTTTCCAGGTCCTCGACAACGACTTCAAAATTTGATGGCTGTCGAACCACCAAATATAAATTTCCTATGCTCTAATTGAATTAAACAGCAGAATAGAGAAGCAGGGTCTATCCCACAAGGACTGAGATTTCTAATATTGTTTTTAGCGTGACTAGATTCCAAAGTTGTGGTAGTTGTCGTGCCTACGACTTGTAACGTGCTGAGTTAAAAATAAATCAAAGGGGGGTTTAGTTGATTAAGGATAAAAATATAAAAATGAATAGAACGAAATAATAATTGAATTATAATTACAAAATAAAATAAAATAATTGAAATTAATTTAGGAAATCAAATATGTGAATCCTTAATCTTAGACTCGGAATATTCCAAACACGAGTCAATCCTTGAAAGTGAATTTTCCTTTCCAAACAATAAGCTGGTTATAACGATTAAGGATGCCTCAACCACTAACTCTTCCTTGTATAGTTCCTTGTATAGTTGGTTCCAGTATGCCCTACAAGCCAACCCTTACACACTAACTAACTATGTAACATGCGTCCACAATTTAAGATATTGATGGCCTTGCGATCTAGAAGAGCTTAACTCGAATAAACGGCCTCAACTGCATGAGTAGTTTAAATCAGAACACTGTCTCCCTTAATGAAATCGAACTGGCCTTTTCCCACCTTGACATGCCAATTTGTTCGTGGGAACTCGAATACGGTAGATGACTGACTCTTTTTCCCAACTGTACGCCAAACAACTCCAACCCAACGCCCGCTTTTTGAATTGAAATTGAATTAAATTTAAAGGACAATTGTGACTATCTCGTATTCTGGAGTGATAATGAATATCGTGTTGTAAGATTTTAGTGCGGGCTCTTTTCTCACGATTCTCAATCGGAATGATAACTGGCCTAAAGCTAAATGAAGATTAATTGAGCATAAAATTAATCACACTTGATTAGATTATAAGAGTGGATATTAATGAAAGATAATAGGTGAACTAGGGAGGGGTCTAAAGAGCAATAGCACCAAAGTATAAAAAGAGGAAACAAATGGTAGAATGCTTGACGCAAGAATATGCTAATTGCTTTCTAAATTTCAATGTGTGTTCTCCTGCTACAATAACAAGCCTACACATTTCAAAGAACCAATTTCACATGATTTACTCCTAGAATCATACTTAACGACCCGTCGTTACAATATCAGATTTTCTAAATATAGAATTTTTAAAGTCAAAAGTTTGATATTTTTTATCAACCCAAAAATAATTCTACATTTTTCAATTTAGCCCCACAACTTGCTTTTTGTTTCAATTTAGCCTTATTTTGCTTGTTTTTGAACTTCGACACTCCAATTGCATCCCTGATAAAATTTAAGAAAGAAATCACAAGTTTAGTAGCATTCTATTCAAAAAATTATAAAAATTAGGTACATTAAACACATAAAATTAGCTTGTTATCACTTACCATCACTACATTAAAATCACATACATTTTTTTATACACACCATTAACTTATTCATCGTATGTGTACGTAGACTAGTTTTTTTTTATTTGAAAGGAAAATTCATTAATTCATTTAATGAATGAAACTATACAATTCGGAGGGAAAAAAAAGACACTCGTTGTACGCGTTGAAGAACAAGCTTCATCAACACAACAAAAACTTCAACTCCAACATCAATAAAATATTGTAGAACGTTGACAATCGGCTCTGTCACAACTCAGGCACAACATACCAAGAGTGATTGCAAGCACTTAATACAATAAGAAAATCAGCCCCGAATGGTCCAAAGCAGTGGACATAAATCGGCAAAAGAATCGAGCATCCACCAAACTAAAGAGGACAGCGACAAGACCAACCCTAAAATCACTCGCAAAAGCAAAACTACATACATAAGCAAGACTAAAAAGCGTACAACAAGACTAGACAAAAACTTCTAAAAATGAAGATTTATTAAATAATGAAAAAACAAACAAAAAAATATAAAACTTAAGACAACACGAGTCCAAACCGACTCATGAAGGCATTTATTATTCTGATATACTCTCAAAACAAAAATAGATTAAGAAATAAAGAAGAGCTAGCCAATTTCTAAAAGAAATAGTTGGTGGTCGGTAGTGTTTCAACAATGATAAGCACCGTCATATGTCTATCACAACTTGTGAAGACAACAAAGATAGCCATAAAATAGATCTGCAAACTGAAAAAATAGAAGACGCACAAAGTGAATGAAAAGAAGAAAGAAAAATTAATAGGCAGGAGAAAAAGACTGGTGGTAGCTAGTCTAGAAGCTAAAACCACCACTAAGTAAAAACAAAAAGATAAGAAACAAACTACTTGATAAAAAATTTTAGGGGTTTCGAAAATGTATGTAAACCAGTTAATCAACTATTCTGAGTTTAAAGGTTAGTTTAGTAATTTTTTTAAAAGTGCTTTTGAATCAAAAAACACTTTTGAGAAAAAGCTAAAATTTTTTCCATCTCCTTTTGGCCAAAAAAGTGCTTTTCCGAAGCATTTTTTATGCCAAAAGCACTTTTGAAAAACTCAAAAACACTTTGTTTAGTAATGTTTTTATCTCAAAAATGTTTTCTATCCCAAAAATACTTTTGAGAAGAAATGCTAAACAAAGCCTAAGTCTATGGATCTATCGCAACTTTAGTGTGTTGGGGTCATTGCAATTTCTCTGAGATCGTTTCCAATCTCACCACTGTCTAATTTTTGTGGTTGTTTGGCACACTCTCAGTGAGGTGATTGCCTCACTGATTCTTAAAATTTGGCCGCAGCTTTAGGCCTTCAATGGAGTAAACGCAGCTCCTATGAAATGGGCAATCTCCATTTTATTACCTCTTTCACTTTTTTTAACTCTATTATTATATTATTTTTAACATAAATATAATTTTAATTATTATTTCATATCAATATTTTTTTAATATATTTTATTAATCCATTTTATTCAAGTATAGGGCTTTTATTTATTGAAATAATACTTAACATTATTATTAAAATTTAATTAAGTATAAAAAATTCTCAATAATGATTTATCATGTAATATAATAAATAATTTAAAATGACTATAAAACAATTAATTAAAATATATAAATTATTATCCAAATGAGCTCCATCGTTTTGTAATTGCATATTCAAATTAATTTGGTGAATGGAATTGCCATTTTGAGTCTTTATTTTTTTAAATATACACTATATTTATTCAAGAAGGTATTAAATTATCTCAAAAAATAATAAAAATTTATTGTAAGGATTATTATTATTAGTTTATATTTAATTTAATAAAAATAACCATTTAATAAGAATTTCAATAAAAATAAATAAAATAATAATTGGTATTTTATTTTAATAAAATAATATATAGTAGCTGATATATACATTTTCACTTATATCTATATCTATATTTGTATATATAAGAAAATATGTGTGAAAACTTAAGTAAAGATATTAAGTTATAAAATATGTTTGGTATATTATTTAAAATTAAATATTGAATATTATTAGATAGTTTGATAAAGGATAATATAAAATGAAATAGAATAAAATAAAATAAAAAATTAATATAATTTATTCTCTATTAAGTGATAAGTAGATCCCTATCTACTTATTATTTACTAAGCTTATTTGTAGAAAGATAATTATCAATAGTTTTCATTATGGGTTATCAAATGTGTTTAAAACTTGTAATCAACGTATATCTTTTTATGGGTATATTACAACAATCATGATCCCTAATCAATGATATAATAAAAACGAAAAATGTATTTGCATGTCATTAAAAATTTTGCCCGCTTACTATTAGCCCCATTTCCAACTTAGCATCTATGCTCCTTTCTCCTCCAAATACCCACTCCCTCCATCAAAGAACCAAAAGAAAGGTGAAAGAACCCTGCAAGAATCATAGAAATTGGTAAAATTAGTAACCTAAAAAACAGGAGTATCGATCAAGAACACAATTATTGGATTTAAATTTCCAGGCAAGAAATTTTTTGGGGTTTCAAAGGCTGAAAAAAAAGTGCATTATTAAAGGATTGGATGGTTAGAAAAGAAAGAGTACAAACGAAAATGAGGGAGAACACAGGGAAAGACTAGTTGGCATTGAGGCTAATAGTGAGCTTCCAATTTTTTGTTTTTATTTCTTAAGATATTTACTGGAGCGAGTCCAATAATAAATTCTCTGCATTTTATAGGCCCATTAAAGAGTGGATGCTAGCTTGCAAAATTTTAATGACTAGTAAATACATATTTAGTTGGCATTGTATCATTGGTTAGAGACTGTGGTTGATGTGGTAGAAAGGGTCTACTTAAGACTGGAAGGGTTGTGAGAATAACAGTTGCAGTAAGGCATTTCAAGCAACTTACCGGTGTATATAACATAATCATGCAAATGGACCAATCTTTAAAGTTCATTATTTATCTTATATATCTTAAGCTTTATGCATATACATGTAATTATATATATACAGGCACACGCAAAAGCATACACACAGACATATTGCAGTTAACTTCAATTGGACGAGCTTTCTTTTTGCACCTTGTGTGAATACTTACAAGCTTTTAAAGGCAGAAATACATTATCCAAAACATTGCTCAGTAAAATCGATAGAACTACTTTTACCTGTTAGGTTGAATGGTGTCAAGGTTTGATAGGTTGGTGACATTGAGCGTTTCTTTGTTCCGTTCAATAACTCGGTTGCTTGATTTATAGTTGTGAATGCTTGTTTTGCAAGTCATTCAATGTTCTGTTTCGATGTTGTCCACATTTGGAGCCAGTTGCAGTCCACGATTTATGGTTCCCACATTCAGGAGAATAAGCTTGTTAAATTTTTAACCACTAAAGCTGCAAAAGATCTGAGGTCATATGCAGCAAAATTCCGTAAAGATTAAGCTTCTCTTGTGCATGCAGCTGATACTAAAATTTCATTCCATTTTGCTAAGAGGATTAACATTTTGCTGAAATCAAAAGCCTTAAAACAAGACCAACACAGCATCCAATATTGTAGGTATGTGACCACTAATCCCCTACAGCTTCATTGAATGTGATTTGTGACCATGATTATTTAATTTGATTGGTAGTTCTCCCTGAATATAGATCCTTTGTTCCCCCATTCAATCATTTCTTTGGCATTGTCTGTACTTATCCAACATTATGTTGCGTCTATATCCAATTTAATGGAGTTGCAGTAGATATTCTGCTGTTCACAAGATGGTCCTTGCTAGCTCTATAACGGCAACCGTATCATGATAACATCGATCGAAGCAAGACCCTTCCAGACAAATCCTTCACTCCTGGGACCTTAAATGTGGTGAAGGTTCTTAACGACGAACCTGCTTTTATGCATCTATTAGGACCAAATGAATCAAATACTGCCCTAACAATAATAAAATTAAAGTGAAAAAACAATATATCAAAAGAGGCGCTGAGGGGACCATTAGCATGACAATTCAAAGCAAATATTTCACACACTGTTGAATTTCCTTCCATTAAATCTTTTTTGTTGTTTTCCGTCATCATGATTGAAGAACCTACAGGTTTAACCAACCATTTGTTTTGAAAGCCAATAAGATTCTTGCATGCCTGAAAAATATTCAATTAATAAATTATTCTTTATAGGGCATAAAATATATATTAACTTGGGCCATTCTCGGAATCCCACTTCTCGCTTCATAATATAGAGCTATTATTATACAAAGGGGAGGTAGGTATGTACGTAAAGTATGACATTTGAAATGGATGTGGAACTTCGAATAGGACTTCAGATGCCAGCGATGCACTCCGGTGGGCTAACTGGGTATCTGGATTTGTCGGTGCAGTAATCGTAGATCATGTGGTTCATACGAACCCACCTATACCTTCTAGCTTCCATGGCATTAAGGGCTTGATAAGTAGTTCCTTCCCACCAGTTCCCAGTGTTTGAGGCACAGCTTGCTGGGCCTGGCACTGGGCATCCTTCGATGTCGAAGTCCTTGTAGTAAGCTAAGAAAGGAGCTTTGCTCCAATCAATTTTCTCCAAGCCTCCCCTTGTCGCCCAATCATCAGCTTCCCACAGTGTTGAATACACTCCCATTGGCTGAAACTTAGGGAATGGTATATTTCTAGCTTCATTGTTCTTGTAAACTCGGATTGGCACATCATCAACATAGAAGCTGTAATTCCACCGACAAAAAAAAAACCATTAAAAATAACCATGGCTCAATTTAAGTCAATCATCAACTACAGTCAATCATCCCATTATATGTTAAACTTTACTGATTTGATAGACTGATAGTTTCTCTCTCTCTCATTTTATTACCATACAAGTGTCGGCTGTGTTTGTGATATCTAGAGCTATTGAACTTACACAATATGATGATGATTCCACATAATAGTGTAAGTATGGAAATCTGCAGAAGGATCAAACCAGAGGTTAACCCTTTGTTCCCTATCTCCTTTTCCATGAGCATAGATATTGGTTTGGACAGTATAAGGCTGGCCGCTACGGTTTCCCAAGAACTCGAAATCTAGCTCATCTCTTACTGTAGCTGTATCAGAGTTCATCTGCACGAAATCCGAATTACAATGGAACCCAACTAATTAATAAGCTGAAAAAATTTAAGTTATTATTTACAGGCTTTTAGTTTTTGATGAAAATAGACAAGTTTTGAAAGATTATGTAGCATGTACATAAAAAGCGGTGACTGTTCCGGCGGAGTCACCACGTATAAGCTTGATCTTCATGCTGACACGTCCGAACAAATACTTCCTTTTGGAAGCAAATCCACAGCGTTGAAAACAAAAAAAAAAAAAACTTGTCAGAAAGATCATTATGATAATCCAATTAATTCAAGGGTTCTAAAAATAGTTCTATTTAAACAATAAGTGACCCCACGAAATGGTTTAACCTGAATTTTCGTCTAGAATAAGTTGGATGGCCTTCCCTCCATCAGTTTGTCTAATATGGGAATCAGACCAAGTAATTTGAAATTCATCAAGAAAAGTAGCTGGTTTACCCCAAACACGAAAGGAGATTGCAAGAACACAAGAGAAAAGCAAAACAAAAGCCGTTAATGCCA
Source organism: Gossypioides kirkii (assembly GCA_005610355.1). Taxonomy (NCBI): domain Eukaryota; kingdom Viridiplantae; phylum Streptophyta; class Magnoliopsida; order Malvales; family Malvaceae; genus Gossypioides; species Gossypioides kirkii. The sequence continues at coordinate 18,264,108 of CP032253.1, forward strand.
TTGTCATCTTTTCTTTAAACAAGGAAAGAAAGATGAGAGAATTTTGATTATTGAGTTTGGTTTAGTGATGAAATGGGAGTTCTAGTGTTTATATAGGTAGGAGGTTAAGGCTAGAGACAAGGGTGCTAAATAGCTACAGCAATGCAAATACCATTTATTTAAATTTTAAAATTTTAAATACTACTTAATAAATCTTGAAGGTATTGCAATAAACGTGAAGTATAATAGTGGACAATAATTTAAATCCCTTAAAAATCGACGTCGACTGCTGGTATTCAAATATGGAAAGGGAGTATTGGCATCACCAGCTTAGCTTTCCATCCAGCTAATCGCAAGCCGTCGTCAGGCCCTACTACACCATTGTTTTTATTTTGCCTCTCGGGAACCTAATTCTAATGATCAATTCTTTTTGCTCTTTCTTCCCTTTACCATCACTTTTTTTTTCGTCGACTATTATTATAATTTTTCTTTTATTCATCATATCCGTTTTACAATTTACATTCAAAGTTCGTGGTTATCCCTTTCAATAATATTATGTTTAATGTTGAATCCCATGTGTTGATTTGATGGTCAGGGTGTTCACCGATATCAAATGTGGTTTGAGTACAAATCGCGTTAATCACGTTGCTGTTAAGACATTATTTTTTATTGTAATTCACAAAAAAAAACTTATATCTCATTTAAGTGTTGAATTAAAATCGAAATCCACATATTAAAAAAAAAAAGAAATGGTCAGCTTGGTTTGGACTTGAAAGTTATAGCCAATTTCATCCAATCATCCTTATCTAAAAGTATCTGTGGACAGCCGAGAGATGGTGATTGACATGGATCCCTCTGGTTGGGCGGATTCCCCCTGTTCATGCCCCACCACCACTTTTTGGAGGGTCTCATCTTACCGACTGTGCAGAGATGAAATATTATATTTTTGGTGTATATAATTTCTTTCGCTGAATTGTAATAATGTGATAAAATTTAAATAATTAATGTGATTAATACGATTCAAATTTAAATTTCATATGAAATGATAAATATTTTTGACTATTAAATTATTACATGATATTCTGATGTATGTAAATTTTATAATAATCATATAAACATAAAAACAACAACAACACAAATCATTAAACATGTTAGAATCTTAAATACAAATGAAATATAATATTTATTGTGTAACATTTATCACATTATTTGTGTTTAAAGAGCTTATTATATTTTTGCTAATGATAAGTTGAAATTTTAAAAAATTTAAAATCTTACAGTCTCATTTATATAAATATATAATTTAATTAATTATCTCTATATTATACTTTAATAAATAAAGTAGTTTACTTCGAATTGAGGGACCAAATTAAGCTTCTTCTTCTTAACCAAATTAAGCTTTTTAAGAATAAATGAAGAACAGAATTATAGTGAGGAAACTAAAAACTAAGAGACAAAAGATATTCTTTCACTCAGCATAATAATTGAAAAAGAAGAATCCTGGGATTCACCAAACATTGGGAGCCACGTGTATCAGCTCAGCTTACTATATTTGTGTTTGTTGATTCAGCAAGAAGCCAGTTTCAACGCGTGGATGACTTTAATTGGATGAAGGTCCCACGAATGGTGAGTGTGGCTACTAAATACTGGGGACCTCTCTTGACGTGCATGTCCAAATGTGGGCAAGCTTAAATATAGCCGAACCTACACGTGTTAAAATAAGATTGGTCCTTTATCATAGACACGTCAATGAAATTAAAATAAAAAATATAAAAATATTTAAAATAATATATATAAATATCATAATTAAAATTAGTAGGCTTTATGAAAATTTTTAATTATTATAATATTGGTGAAGAGAAAATGAAATGGAATTTATATCAATTAAATGTTAGATAATAATTTTAACTATCGCTTTAAATGAATCTTAATTTTATTATTTAATAGTTATAAATTTTAATAATAAAAAATATGTAAGTGAAATGTTCTTGTAATACTCATGGTTATTGTAACTACAGTTTTTGAATGCAGGGTAATGATTTTTGCATGGCACAGGGGCGCAATAAAGAATGTAAGTAATTCGCTTTTCACCTAAATAATATAAAAAATAATTAATTATGAAAATAATATAAAAACATGTTAATTACAAAAAATAGACATTTATTATAATATTCTGAAAGTGCCGTTTAACATATTAACGACATCAAATTAAAATGTTCTAAAATATTTAAAGATTTGATATGTATATTTTTTGCAACTAAAAAAAACTTTAAGAGTATTAGTGTGACAGACATTAAATTTTAAATGAATAAATTACTTCATAAACTTTTATTATTTATTATTTTTTTATTTTCTTTTAACACCAAAAATGAAAAAACCTCTTTTCGATTGGTCCAAAAGTTTTTGACAGACCAATAATGCAATTTGGTAAGTGAGCCTGCGGGATTTGACAGACCAACAACAATTACAAGACTAATAACAGCTTCATCTTCGACTTATAAGCAGATTATGCCGACCTTCTCTTCTTTCCTTTTCGTTCTCACATTATTATAATTTGGACCTTTCCTATAATACTATGGTTTCCACGTTTTATATTGGATTAAGTTTTTTGGGCTACATGCTTAAATTATGGGGTTACAATATATTCATCTTTATCATGCCCGTTTTTAATATTTTTAAGACTTTAAGTAAAATAATAAAATGAGATTTTATATTTTTTAAAAATTAAAAAAAAATTAGATCTATTAAAAGTTAGTAAAAAAGTTTTAAGTCCTTAAAAGATAAAAAAAATTAGTATCTCTTAAAAGTTTTTAAAAAAGTTTTTTTGGCCGTTAAAAATTAAAAAAAAAATTAAACCCCTTAAAAATTTAAAAAAAACACAATTTTGAACTTTTTTGAGCTTGGGCCTTAAACGGTCATACCTTCTGACAATTCTCAGGATCGGGCCTGATCTCTATTTTTATAATGTTATTTGAATATTTTTATTTTTTATATATTTGAAATTTAGTTTCTATACTTTTATTTTTAAGAATTTAATTTATTTATTTTTTAAATTTAAAAATTTATATTTAATTGTTAACATCATTAAATTTTTTATATTAAAATTATTGATATAATATTTTTATTAAAAAAAAAACTAACGTGATAGTTATGCCAAAAAAAAAAGACATTAGAATAGACCTAAACTTAACAAAAAATACTATTGTAAAAATTAAGATACTAAATTATATCAAAAATTAAAATATAGAGCTATAATAGTTTTTTTTTAAATAAATACTTTTTAAAATGTATTTTTTATTAATATCAATTTATATATACAATATATAAATACACTTGAATTTATATGTACAATGTAATAAGAGAAAATTTGTAAATTATACATCTTCAAAATCTTTAGTCAATATACTAATTGTTTTTCAAATAAATATGTATCTGATTTGAGAAAAATGTGTAAAAAAATGAATTAATTCAAATATTGTTAATAAGAAAAGTATTAAAAATTATTAAATATTTAATTCAAATATTTGTTAATAATAAAATTATTGAAAAATTTTAAAATACATTAATATTATTTTTTATTTAATAAAAATAACTTTGTAAAATAATTTTACATTCATAAAAAAAGTATTGAGGGTACCAAACATGTTAATTTAATTTTCTTGAAATTTTAATAAAAAAATATTTTAATATATAACAAAATAATAACATAAGTGATTAAATCGTAACATTTCAAATATAAATGACTAAAATGTAATCTGAGACAAACAAAAATGACTGTATTTGTAATTTACCCTCTAACAAACAATGGCGGAGCCAAGGGGGCAAGTAGGGGCCCCGATCTCTAAAATGAAAAGTTTTTATTTAAACCTTTTATATTTTGTAAAATTTTAAATTAATAATAATAAAATTACACTTTAACCCCTCAAAAATAATAAAATTTTAATTTAATCATTTAAAAATTATAAAAATATATACTATTAAAATAATAAAATCATATTTTTACTATCTAAAAAATATATAATTTAATTCCAACCCAAAAAAATATTTTCTAACACTACAACTATTACCTGTAAAATAACTATTCTAATAATAACATTTCCATGAATTACATTTCATTGAAATGATTGAACGGAAAATCACTAAACCTCCTCGAACTTCGAATTATTATAAGCATATTAACAACGATTTCCTACGTGGTGTTTGGTTTATTTTTTTCTTTTGGTTTAACGAGGAAATGATTTGTTGGGTAAATTACAACTTTAATCATCCAATAATGTGTAAGTTTTCGTTTTAATCACCTAAGTTCAAAAAATTACATTTAGGTCACTCAACTATCCAAGATTATATTTTTTAATCACCCAACCATCAAATGACTGAAAGATGACGTGGCCATTTTTTAATCAACATGATAACAAATTCAATCCTTAACATTTAAATATTATGTCAATTTGATTTTAATTCTAAAAAAATTAATCTTCAACGTTTACACATTATGTCAATTTAGTCTTGATTCTAAAAAAATTCAAAAAATACATAAAAATTTTAAAAAATATTTACATAAAAATTAGTAAACACGAGGGACAAAATTCCTATAATTTTTTCTCTCTTCTTTCGTTTTCACTCCCATCTTCATCTATCTCATATAAAAGAAAATGCTGTCACTAAGATACTCTTGTCTGAAATCCTACTAAGAAAACATGGCTACCGATGGATGATTGACTGAAATCTGAATGTGTTTTGTGCTTAGGGTTTTTCAACAATTAAGCTTCTTCTTTTGGGTATTTCATCCTTAGTTTTTATTTTTCAATTAAAGATAAACTATAAAAATAGTAACTTTTATTTGTCTTAGGTTACATTCTAGTCACTTATATTTGAAATGTTATGTTTTAATCATTTACGTTATCGCTTTGTGACGAAGTGCTCACTCTATCGTTAAGCTCAATTACCTTCCTAACGATAATCTTATGTGATAGTTCATATGAGTTTAAAATACCAATTTGAATGTCCAGTTGGGATGAGAATAAATTTTTAATTTAATTAATTAAAAACTTTAAATTAATTATAATTGAAAAAGAAAAATACAGTTGGACATTCGAATTGGTATTTAAAACTCATTTGGAATGCCATGTAGGATTCCTGTTAGGGAAGTAACGAAGCTTAATAACAGATAGACCACTTTGTAACAAAACGATAACGTAAGTAACTAAAACGTAATATTTCAAACATAAATAATTAAAATATAACATAAAGTAAATAAAAATGACTATTTTATCAATTAATTATATAAACGTTTAAGGTTTAAATATATTAGAGGTACGTATACTTTTTTAAAAATTCAAAATAAAATCTCTATATTTTTTATTTAAAAATCTTAATCTCTTCATCAACTTTGCTATTAAAAAAGGGAAATTATATTTTAACTATTCGTATAATTATCTCCACAATATTTTTACGTTTCAAAACTAAAACGTGATAGTAAAGTCGTAATTTTCAGATGGAGGTTCTTCCAACAAAGTGCAATTTACAAAGGAGGTGACTAACCATGGATGCCACGTGCATATTGATGAAAAAGGATGGTATGAAATTGTGAAAAAGTAAAAAATTAAAAGAAAAAATTTTACTTGTTATTTTTCTATTGAAAATAGATAGAGATAACGTAAAATTACAATGTTATATAATTTTTTTGTACGTAGTGATGATATGGGAAGTCCAATTCATGTTATTTGGCAGCCTTGTAAACAGTGGCGGAGTCAAAAAAAAATTTGAGGAGTCAGAATTTAATTGAATATTTTTACGATAATACAAGTATATTTTTATCATTTTTATAACCTATATCTTTATTATTTTAAAGAGTTAAATTAAATTTTTATCATTTTTGAAGGGGGCAAAGTATAATTTTAAGATTACTAATTTAAAATTTTATAAATTAAAAAAAGCTTAAAATAAAAATTTACCATTTTAAGGGAGTTATAATATATATACAAAAGAAAAAATTGAAAAAAATTTAAACTTTGAAGATACCTTATCATATTTTTAAAAAGATTATAATATAAATTTATAAAGAATTAAATTAAAAAAATAAACTTAAAGATACCATGACTCTTTGAGCCTTAACGTAACTCTGTCACTGCTTGTAAAATTCGTATAGTGTTCGACCAAGTTGCAAGACTTGGACATGTGGAGCGGCGCATGGATATTTTCCATTATTTGGTGCAAAAACGGTGTGACTGATGGATTAAAGAGAGACGTAACGCCCTGTTGGCGAATATGCGACGGTGACGAACCTGATTTCACGAAGGTGAGTAATTGGTGTCATAATTATATGTTTCAGGTACCTAATTTGCTTGCGACGATGAATAAGGGTAAGTAGTGTAGCTTCGCACGTTGCTCCAAACTGACCCCTGCCTCTTTCAAATTGAATGCAGTGGTGCTTTAATGGGGTCTGGAGCTGTATTGCGTCACACTGCAGGGACTTTAAATGCAGCTCGCAGTTGGTCCGTTGCGGGTAATCTTGATATATTGCGTAGAGAGGCTAAAGCGGTGCTTTTGGGGATTGAAATGGTCAGTCGACTTGCAGTAGAGTAGTGTCCATGTGTATTGATGATAGATATGGTGGAATTAAGAGTACAATAGAAAGTTAGAAGGGGAGTGGATGATTTTGTAATTTAAATAACTATGAAATTTGAATATTATTAATAAAATATTTAAAATATTTTTTTAAATATTATTAGTATAGTTTAGTAAGTATTCGTAAGGGATGGTTGGGAAATAATTTCCTTACAAAAATTAGAAAGAACCCAAAAAAAGGTTTAATGGTATAAAAGGGCTTCAAAAAATTTTAGAAAAGTCAATTAAGTCTCTCTCAATTTTTTTCACATTTGAGCCCTTGAATTACAATTAATTTCGACTAGTGAGATATTTTGACTAATGTTGATCGTTAGAAACTAACGACAAAATTGATCAACAAATACATGATGTGACGATCTACATCAACATTAATTAGTGACGCGATAATGTCAAGTCAATAAAATAAAAAAATTCAAAAAAATAATTTCAGAATAAATCTAAATAAATGATTGTTTAAATTCATTTCATTTGAATCTAAGTCTTCGTATATTTAACATCATTCTAAAATTATAAAAAATCATAAAAAATTATAAACATTATAAGAAAATCATTACAAATTGTAAAAAAAATCATAAAAATATATTTAAAAATTATTAAAATCCATAAATGACATCTTTTTCATTTAAATTGAACATTAATGTATTAATTAAAACTACACAAACAAATAAAGTTATTATGCTTGATCTCTTCTTTTATTTATTTAATTCTTCCTTCAAAAACATATTTTCAAGAAGAATTATCTAACAAAATTGTTCATTGGTATTTCAAAACAATTAGTTTTTCATATAAATAGATTTAAAATAAGATACTACATTTTCAATTGAAATATAAGAATATAAAATGTAAATATAAATTAATGGTATGTAACTAGACATAGCTATATAAGAAGTTGAACAAAATTTAAAACATGGGAAATAACAAAGTGAAAAAAAAATTGAATCCTTTTAAATTGAAATAAATGATTTTTTTTAAAAAATATGTTTTGGTTGTAAATTTAATAGTTTTTATAATGTTTAATGATTTTAAAATGAATATAATTTCTAATATTTTTAATGGTTTTTTTTATAAATTTTAATAATTTTTATAGTTTTAGAATGAATTTAAGAGATTGAATGTTTGGCTCAAAAATTTATTTGGGGACGATTGGGGGAAACAGGAAGATATCTTTGGTGAGACAGGAGATTTGCCAACCAAAGGCTTGTGGTGAGCTAGGATTTCGACAGTTGAGAGATCAAAATAGTTCCTTTTATGCTGAGATTGGGCTTCAATATTGTTTCCAACACTGAGTCTTTATGGGTGCGGGTTCTCAAATCTAAGTATGATGTTATATGAGGCATCCTAGAAGACATTTCTCATAGTAAGTGTTATTTTCTTTGGAGGTCTCTTTCTATAATATGACCCTTGCTTCGAGATAATTTATTTTGGTCAATTGGTAAGGGGAAAGTATTAGATGTTGGAAGGATAATTGGATACTAGACATTGGCCCTTTGTTTAACCACATTCCTTCTCATGCTAAAATGGATTTAGATTGTTCCCTCAAAGAATTGGTGACTGAAGATAATTCGTGGAATATGGATTCGTTCTAAGTTTGGTTACCAAAGGATGTCATTAGACATATTGTAAGTATTCCTCCTCCTCATCCTTTAGTTGGACCAGATAAAATTGCTTGGGTTGGGCTTACATCAGTGTCAATCTCTATTAAAAGTGTTTACCGAATGCTTAGAGAGGAGGTCATGGAATTCATGTGATGATGCATGGAAGGTGGTATGAAAATTCTCAGGACCACAAAGGGTTCAAATGTTTCTTTGGCTCGCTTTTAAAGAGAGATTACTCACACAGGTGGAGCAGAAAAGGCGAAGTATAGGAGATGAGGAGTGTTGCATGGTATGTGGGAGTACACCGGAAGATGTCGTACATGCCATTAGGGATTGTTCCGCGGCTAAAGAAGTGTGGTCTAAGCTTATACCAGTGGAAAAACAAGGTAGATTCTTTTCAGGAAATTTAAAAGAGTGGCTTGAATCCAATTTGGGAAATCGTTATAACCTTTCCGTGAAGGAAGTGGAGTGGCAGTGTCTCTTTGGCCTAATTGTGTGGCACATTTGGAAGAACCGAAATCTTTTCATTTTTCAAGGTAATTAGTGGAGTGTTGATGAAATAATTAAAAAAGCGTACAATTGGGCCTTGCAATGCAACTCTTCTCTCAAGGTATCTCATTCCATGAGATAAAAGGTTAGAACATCATTCAATGAGAAGGTTCTTGTGTAATAGCCCAATTTTTAGTGGTGTCAAAAACAGTGATTTCGGGATCACAACCCCGACGAGTTAAGTCTTAAATTTTTTAGTTATTTTGCATTTATGACGTCATTATTTTCATGTTAAATTTTGGTAAAAGAATTCTATAGTTTTAATAGTTAATTAAGCAAAAGGGACTAAATTGTAAAAGTTGCAAAAGTAGAGTATGATTAAGTAGAGGGACCAAATGAATAAATTAACCAAAGGAAATTAGATAGTGGATAATCATGGGATATGAATTGAATATAATGAAGTTTAATTAAGGTAATAATGGGTTAATTAAACTTAATGATAAAAGTTAAAAAATTACAAAAATGTCATAAGTATATATATATATAAAACTTAAGAAGAAAAAATGACATTCTTCTTCTTCTTCTTCTTCTTCTTCTTCTTCTTCTTCTTCTTCTTCTTCTTCTTCTTCTTCTTCTTCTTCTTCTTCCTTGTACGGCCTAATAGGAGAAAGGAACTAGGGTTTTCCATTGTTGTGGTTTAAGCTTTGATTTAGGTAAGCATACCTTGATCGTTTTTAGTGATTTTTATGTTTTTGAGTTCATAATAGCTTAATCTAGCTAATCTAAGGACTAATTTGTGAATCTGTCATATCTTATAAATCTTACCATTTTTGAAAATGCTTGCTCTTGAAAGCTTTTGATAGATTAGAATGCTTGATGCTTGGGTTAGATCTTTTTGTAAAGTGATTTTTGATGAAATTAGGGTTTAAGGACTAAAATGCTAAAATGATGAAACTACATGTATTTGGTATGAAATAATGGCTTGTAAGGTGTGAACACATTCTTTTTGATGTTCGGCTGGTATAGTGGAGAAAAGGAAATGGTTATTTTACATGATTTGTGCCTAAGGGCTAAATTGAATAAAAGGAAAATATTAGGGGTAAAATCGTAACTTTTCCAAAAAGATCAAATTGTGTTAAATGATCTAATTTTATGTTTAATGTGAAAATTTGAATGATTTTTTTATTTAGATCACGAGCGTGCCACGGATCGCGGAAAAGGAAAATTAGCAGAGTAGTCCCTGAAGCCTATTCGTAACTGCAATTTAGTCCGGTAAGTTTGTAATGTTAAATTCTTACTTGTAACTGCTTATAATTGTCTTCTTTATGATTGTTGAGAAATGGGAAACGATAATTGAAGATGTCAAAGATGGAAACGACGGAAGGAGAATTACTCGACCTTGTGACAAAAGTTTCAAAATGGTTCGATGGTTCAGATCCTGCATTTGTTGCGGATACTCTACAGCATCGTGAGTAACTGTAAAGTGAATAGAATCCAAGATTGGATTACAGGACCTACGATGGCTAAGATTTATGCTAGTTTGCATATTCTCGTCAGCTTAGTGTGAGCAGCATCGTAGGAAACAGTTATCCCGTATCGATGGCTGAGGTACCGCATGTGATGCGAGTCCTTATCAGCTTAGTATGAGCAACATCGTATACTAGTAACAGAAATGACCTTTGGGTCGATAGGGATGAAATCAGATAAAGATCACTGAATACAATTCTATTGGCTAGTTTGATTTTCAAATTGTACCACACAAATTATTCGGTAAATTTATGAACTCATTGAACTTACTAAGCTATGAAGCTTACCGATGATGTTATTGCTGTTTTGTAGATTATTTTACTGTTTGAAGATCGGATCGTCTTAAGAAGTCACACTATCGCGGAGCTCGTTGGTAATTTTTCATCACTTGGTTATATGACATGTACTAGGATGAAGTTGTCTTTTGTACTACTTGTATGGGATTATTGAATTCCTTGTTGTGAATTTTAGTTAAATGTTGAACATAATTTTGTATGCCAGTTCAATGTGTTATACATACTTTATGAGATGTATGAAATGTCTTGAAACTATGTACAATGTATTAGCATATTATATTTTGAAGTTATGAAATGATGAATGGTTGATAAACTTGAGTTTATGCATGATTCGTTGAATTCTGGATACTTGTTTCGACAGAACTCATGCATGTATCGATAGAAGTACAGGGTAGGAGAGAGGTTGTTCACTAACTTGAGTTGTATCGGTAGTTGTATAACAGGTATCGGTAGTTCTATTCATAGGAGTATCGATAGTCTATGTACTTGTATCGGTAGAAAATGCAGGATAGGGCTTCTTAGCTCTCTGGAGTTTTTTGTATCGATAGAAGCATGACTTGTATCGGTAGATGTGTCTCACTTGTATCGGTAGAACTGTCATAGTAACGGTAGAAGTCTGCACTGTTTCTTGAATTGTTTACTGACTTGACAACTATCGATACTTGTCCAACAGGTACTGATAAAAGTCTCCAAAAATCATGAAAATGACATTTTTGCCCCTTTTACATTGTAATGATATTCATTTAATTGTTTTTTAGTCGAGCATGATGTAATATTTTATTAAATATGATTAAAAGAATTTAAAAATTGAAAGATAAATTGTAATAGATGATCGAAAGACTCTCGAGACCCTAACCGACGATGATAACAGGTTTTTCGATGTTACTTCTTGGATATGTTTGAATTCAAATGGCGCTGTGAAGTCCGGGTTGGCCATTGTTGGAGGGGTGTTGAGGGATTGTCATTGGGGTAGGGTCCTTGGGTTTAATGGGAATTTGGCGCATTTTTTGGTCTTCAATGTTGAATTATGGGGTGTTTTTGATGGATTGATGATTTTACAAAGTCGGAAATATGATGGAGTGGTGATCAGATCAAATAGTCAAGAGACTTTTCGAGATATCCAGGAATCCTTCTCAAAGACATCTTCTTCAAAGCTTATCAGGCGTATTCAACAACACTTGATAGATATAGGTCAATGGAAGTTTGAACATATACCTCGCGAAGAAAATTTCGAGGCTGATCGTATCACTATAGAAACGAGAGGCTTCAATTATTCGAGGATATTCCTTTAGATTAGATTAGATTAATGTAATTTTCTGTTTGTTTTACTATAAAAAAATTATTTAGCTTCCATTTTAGATTTTATATTTAACCAAATTAAAATTAAATTGTAATTTGAGGTTTTTTATACCAAATATAATCTAATACTTTTATTATACAATAAGGATAATGGAGATATTAATAAAATATACGTAATTTTTTATTCCAAATTTGTCCCTATATTTTTATAATGGATTTATCTTGAATTATTTTTTCAGTGTAATCAACAGTTATATGTGACAGATTATTATCATGAGAAATAATATGCTATGCAACATAGAAAATGTGTTTTTTTTTTTAACCTTATATATATGATTTGGTATGATTTTTTTTAAAACTTTGGTGTTTAGGCTATTAGCCCATTTTCGTATGGGCTGCAGTGGACCTAAACATGATTCATGAACAAAGCCTATCCTGTTCTTATTTAAGCTTTAATCAATTCTCTTATGGGCTGAACTCATTTAAACAGAATAACATTTTCCTCTTTATCCCAGAAAAAGCGAAATGCTAATTGTTTAATGGATTTTTAGTTATTATTTATTTTTAGCTTAATATAATATTTATATATGAGCTTAATACTTTTTCTTAATTTAATATCTTGATTTTTTCTTTTTATTTAATTTGATATTTGAATTTGACATTTTCTCTCTAATTTGTATCCCGAAACGTTAGAGTCTAGCGGTGTTCAATTTTTTTATAAGGGGATAGAACTAGCTAATGTATGACTACATTTGTCAAATGATATGGAATTTAAAGGCAGAAATGATTATATTTATTTGGAGTCTTTTCTGTTTCACTAAACAATATGTTTAAATTTTATTTTTTATTGGGGTTGAAATTACTTTGATTCTTAATGGAGGGAATTAATTAAGAGAATCGTTTTGCTTAAAGTATGATATGGTCTTCACAAAGTCATCAATTCCATAAAAATAAAAATTATTGTTAGTATCATAGAAAATTCGTGTTAAAAATGTGTGCTTTAAGTTATGCTTAAAGAATGAATATTGATGAAAAAATAATATTATTAAAAATCTAAAATAAAAAATTTAATTATATCAAAATAAATAATTAAAATTAATTAAATTAAAAGTATTTAAACATTTAAAATACAAAAAAAAAAATTCTTTATCATCTTTTGCTTAACTTATAAAAAATAACATGTCTGTATATTGGAGTAATTTGTCTGTATATTGAAGTAATTTATATAGAGCGACAAATTCCAAACAACCACAGGAAATGCAAACAGAAATATATATACACACACATACACATATCTAAGGAAAGTGAGAAATGAGAACTCATTTCCCACAGCTGCGTTCATTGACGTCTGATTGTGGGATGTGGGTGGCGTTTCTGGTGTATGTTTCTTTCGCTGTTTGGGTTCCTTACTGTTTTTTTCATTATTTAGGTTGAATAATCTTTTTTTCTCAAAGGCTTCTGTGTTGTCGCCGCTCTCTGCTGCGACTTGCGAGTTCCTAGTAACTCGGTTTTGTTGGGTTGTTGTTGTTGTAAGGTGAAGGGTGAGGGGTGAAGTGGGGGATCGTAATGGGGCTCGACAAACGAGGTTGAAAAGGGGCTCTTTTCCTTTGATTTCTGCGTAACTTATTTGTCATTCCACGTTCCATCATTTCAACAGAGAGCGAGATGTCGGTTCAATTATGCTGTCAACTGTCATCTCATTCACCCAAACCACTTGCCTTGTTAGATCTTTGCCATTTTGCTTTCCATACTTCCATTATCCAACCCCCCTTTTGAAATGCTTTATATAAGTTAAAGTCTCTACTCTTCCCCGAACCCTTTGCCTTCCTTGTCCTTTTCGTCAAAATGGGGATGTTAAGTCACGGTTTCATATCTTTCCGGAGACCATGCTATTTTTTCCTTCTTTTTCTTCTGGTTTTAAGCTCGACGCAAGTGAGATACAAAGTTGAAGGTAATCTAAGTTTTAAATAGTTTCGACTACTTGATTCAATTTGAAGTGAATCTTCTTGTCCCTACTTGTTTTTGCAGGTAGACCAAACCCCAAGTCCAATAGCTACTCCAAGGTGAGCTAGCTTGCAAGCACTCAAATTCTCATAAATGGAACAAAAAACCAATGCTGAGAATGTTTCTTTAACCTTGTTCATTTGGAATAGATGGTAAATGAAGAAAAAACAATATTGAGAGCTCAGATAGGTTCAAGGCCGCCAAGGTGTGAGAGAAGATGCAGTTCATGCGGGCACTGTGAAGCCATTCTAGTGCCCACAAATCCCCAAGCCAAACACAGCAACAAGAATTCTTCAACATTAATCTCAAATGCTGCCTATGCAAGAGGAGATGGCAGCTCCAACTACAAGCCCATTAGTTGGAAATGCAAATGTGGGAACTTCATCTTCAACCCCTGAAGGAACTGAATTTTAACTTCTTGAATACCCATTTTTGAACCATGTAAATCACTGTAAGAGAATCATTAGTAACCCTTTTTCTTTCCTTTTTGATTTCCATGATCATGTATTCATGTCAGTTAATTACTCCTGTTCATCAACTCACTTCTTTCAGCTATTTTATTTGGACCGTATATTTGTAAGCGTATAGGGTTTATAATTATATACGCATATTTGGATACGATTTCTTGGGCTAATCGTTATGACGTCTGAATGTAAACATGCTTATTGTGAAGTGAAAAAGTTTCCCAAAAGATACAGGGGGTCGGAGAGATGATCTAGAAATTAGGGAAAAAAAGACTGGAAAAAAGTTTTGCTTAAAAAGTAAACAATGATTTGGTTTCATAGTTTCCCCATGTGCCACAAGTGTTGTTTTTCCAACTATCCAAACAAATATATATAAACATAAATAAGAAATCAACAAATAAGAATTAAATAAGTTCTAATTAATGCTTAGTTGCAAACAAAAGAGATGATATCTCAATCTCTTGGGGCGATCTATACTCAACTAGTGTGGCAGATTTGGGTTGTGTTTGGTTTCTTGCATTGTTTCTTGGCGTGTAAGAAAACACAAGATACCAATCTTTTTCTTTCTCCATTTCACCCTTAAAACTTTAATAGCTCGTCAGGAATCTCAGAAGTAGTCTTATCTACAAGCCAAAATATGGGTTTAAATTTTTAATCAAAAGTGTTAAGCTTAAATCCAGCGTCTTTTTTAAATTAATTCAGCTGTTTAGGGGGCAAAACAATGGAAGCATGTATTATACGAGAGGGAAAATGAATCATCGTGATTGGGAAAAAGACGACCAAATTTAATGGGAACACCTCACATCTTTTGAGTTCCAATACTCCCTAAAAGTAAATTTGTAAGATGCCTGGCGAATTTGATCAGAGTTCTCGTCATTGATTGAGAGTAGAGGTTTTTATAGAGGATTTGGAGTTATATTGTGAATTTCGTTGGATAAAGATTTTTCGTTTAGGTTTCAAGAGTAAGATGACGGTTAATCAATGTTACACTTGGAAGTAGAGAAAGAGAGAAAAACGAATTATTAACTTGAATTAAGGGTTCTAATTTTTTCTAGGTTTTATAATAGTTAAAATTAGAAAGTTCAAAGTTAAAAATAGAGAAATTAAATACGAGAAAAATACATCAATATGCTTGCTCCTTACTTCTGTAATATTCTACCTCAATTGCTCCTTCATTGCTAAGATCTCGCAAAAAGTAATATTTTATATCAATAAGCTTGTTTCTTCCATGCAACACAAGATTCCATGACAACTTGATGATTGAGTTGTTATCACGTATAATTGTTAATTGGAAGTGTTGCAGTCCAATTTCGTCCGGGCTTTTAAGTTCAATTTTTACAAAGTTCAAAAATAAAAAACTTAAAATAAAAATAGAAAAACTTAGCAGTTGCCCTTAGATGCATGACCACTGCTGCCCTTGCTCGGAGAATCTCCAAGATTTGAGAATTTACAGAACTAGGAAAGAAAATCACAAAAAAATGTAAATTTTGTGTTATAAAAACACGAAATCAAATGTAAAAGGGGATGATTTTTCAGAGAGGAATTTTTTTTAATAAGATTGAGAGATTTTCTTTGAGTATTTATACACGTATCAATAGAATCAAAGCAAAAAAATTGAAGGTATCGATTTGTATTTTTATTTCTTCTTTTTTCTTCTTTCGAAACTAAAACAACAAAGATAGATCTAGTTTTTTTTTTTTTACCTTTTGATGTTGATTCGTCCTTGGCTTCTTTTGAATTTGTGAGACCCATGGCTTCTTTCGGATTTGCTCTGAGTTCGTCTTCTTTTTTATTATTATTTATATTTAATTATTTATTATGATATTTAATTTATTGATTTTTTGTTTATTTATTTGTCATTTATTTTCATGCTCAATTATTTTTTATTATTTATATTTGTTTTTTATTTTAGCATTTATTTTTATTTTTTTGTTTATTTATATTGTTGTTATTTATTTTTATGTCATTTTATTGTTATCTCTTTTATTATTATTATTATTTAATTTGCATTTATTTTTATTATCTTGTTTATTTATTTATTTATTTATCATTAAATTTTATGTTTTTTTTTTCGTTTTATTTAATTACATGTTCATTAATCCTTAATTTAATTATGTTAGATAATTTTATGATTGCATTTAAATATATTTATTCATTGATTTGTTATTTATTTGTATGCCATATTTTGTGCGTTTAAATTAATTACATGCTTTATTGTATCTTTAACTTAATTATTTTAGAGTTTTTCCATATTTGTGTTTTATATATTTTATTGTTGCTTATATTATTAATTAGTTAATATTTATTGTCATTATTACTATGATTATATTGTTATTTTATTTAATACTATAATTATATTTTTATTGTGTTATTAATTGTATTTAATTATTTTCATTTAATTATTTATATTCATGTATTTTATTATTTTTCCATTATAATTGTAAATTATGTACATGTTCATTCATTTATTTTTGCAATTCTTTTTTAAAAATACATAAACCATTTTCAAGAAAATCAAGGCAATGTTCTTTGTTTGGACAATATTTTTTGTTTCGAAAATTTGAAAGAATCATAGGTTGACCTTTGAGTGAATCTTATTCTCTTCTCACATCGAGGCATCTAACTTTACTTTATGAAAGTCAAATGTTTTAAGGAAAGTTGTTGTGATGCACCAACAATCAAGGACTTCCCTAATTCTTGAATCAGTAATCTGGGATTTCAAACTTTTAAGCTTTTACTCAAGGGTCTTCATGTCATTATATTTCTTAGTGACAAACGGGTTGCTTTATGAACATTCCTATATGTCTTTTTCTGAGGTTATTTCAGTGACATTTTTTAGATGAGGACGGTCTTTGGTGATGTATTATCTATCTTTGTGAAATCAAAAATTTATCGTAAACTCTTTTTATAGGGTTTAACTGCATTGGCAAGGGGGTGTAAGGACCCATACCCTTATACCTTCTTATAAAATTTGTTCTTGTAGGGCATAGTATAGCTAAGAAATGGAATCAATGTTTCAACTTTTTAGATTGATGATCTTCATGATTAGTTGCAGTATCTTCCTTTCATGCTCGGTGGAGGGATCATTGATACTATTATTCGCCCTAATCCAAATTATTTTAGGGCACAAAGGCATGATTCAAGTGTAGGAAGATTCCTTGATCTTCTTAATCCCATGTTTTTTCATCCCAAGCATGTTCTGATTGTCTTAATGAGATGACCATGAGCCAATACTCTTCATGTTGAGGATATGGAACTCATGTAGTTGGGCCTAGCGACATTCATTCTAGGCTTGTAGCTCCAAATAATATTGAATAGTATGCATATAAGGAATCTCCATACAAGGATGCTGGTGATGGCCCTCTCATTCCTGATTTTCAATAGCAACTAAGACTTGTGAGGGATCATGCTTGTGGCTTTGGTGAGGTAGTTGAGGAAAGCATGGGTCTTACGATTCATCATAATCAAAATAATATTGGTATCCTTAGCCTCTAAGGCTTTACTAGTCGAGGAATAAAGTTGTTCACTGATGCATTTGAGTGTATTCTAGATGTTAAACTAAGCTTTATTTGATAATATGTTTTGATATAAAAAATTAAAGTGTTTTTGAATAAAAGTTAAGTTGAACAAAATGATAAAATCAAGTTGAAATAGTTTTAATTAAATCAAACATTTTCAAACATGCTAAAACTATTTTTAAACAAGTCAGTATTGCTCCAGGCCAAAAAGTACCGATACTTTTTCGCCAAGTATCGATAGTTTTGAATATATCGATACCCATGCTAAAATCGATACCAAATTGACATTCTGTTTTTCATGAGTTTTCAAACAATGACAAAAGTATCAATACCTTTTACAAAAAGTATCGATACCTTGTAAAAAAATATCAATAACTTTTATCAAGTATCGATATCTCTGCTCCAACGATCACTGAAATTTGCATTAATTACAAAAAATATTGATACCCTTTTAGTATGTATCAATACTCGATGTTGCAGATAAATTACATGAGCTGGTATTGTCATCTCAACAGCTCTATTCACTCTTACAACAACCACAACGGTTGGAAATCAATTAAAGGGTATAAATATCATCTTCCAAAGATCTTGCAACAACAAGAGACATGTGCAAAGCTTAAAGATCAATCAAAACAACCTAGTAGCTTAATTCTTTCATACATTTTCTTGTAAACAATTGTGAGCTTTCGTTGTATTCATTTAGCTCAAGTGTATTTCATTGTATTTAAGCTTAATTAGCAAGCATTCTGATATTGTAAGGATTACTTCTTAGTTTGTTTATTTTTTTCTCTTTGAGAGATGGTTAATTCTTAAGGTTTGGGTAGAAACCTTAAGAGAGTACAATCTTAAGATTTTGTGGCATAAATCTTAAGGAAGTTGTAAGGTTAAACATTGTCCTCAAATGTTACCAAATTAGTGAATTTGAGGAAATTCTTATTTGTGGTAAGCTAAGGTAACGGAATAGGCAATTAAGGCCAAACCACTATAAATCTTGTGTTCTTTGTTGCAAATTTTTTATTACTTCCACCACAACATCTCAAAGGTCAATTCAACTTCCCTATCGGCAATCTCGAGTTGATCCTTCTGAGCTAACACTAGACTTCTTCCTACACATAACACAAATTGTTGATACAATATCTGGGGTCAATGGTTTAAGGTAGTTCGCACCATCTAGAGGTTGAAAGCTACTAAGAAGTATTTTTTAAGATGTTTGGCAAAGTTTGAGCATAGTTTTTATAGTAAAAGATCTTCTGCTACCTTTGATAGAGAGAAAAGACTTTTATAAAAAGTTTGGACCTATTGTGGGTCTCATTGAGTGAAGATCTTAAAATCTAGATTTTAGGATGGATGGTGATTAGTTAAGTTATGAGACATCCGAGTTGACTTGATAACCAATTAAAGTAGTGTTCTATTTTACAGAATTGATACTGAAAAATAAGGAGAAACCAAATGTTGATCCTCTCAAATATTTCCTTGAGATTCGAGGGGTCCCCTTTATTAAATCCCTTTGGTGAAATAGTCATAAGATAAAGATTGCTTAATTCCTTGGCTTAATTTAACAAGAGGCCCTTCAACTATGCCCTTTGTTTGAATTAGGTACCTAAACTCTGCTTTGGTTGAACCGAGCACCCAAGCTTTATTTCATAAACAAACTTGGCCCTTGCCGTTACACTCCGTCCAAAAAAGTCAAAGCCAATCAATAAGCGCCATATTACCAGGTCATTAAAATCTAATTCAATAAAAAATATATTAAATTAGATTTTAATGACAGTGGCATGACGCTTCTTGATTGCCTCTGATTTTATTTTTATGAAACGTAACGATAGAGATAAACTTTGATCACGAAATAAAGTTTACATACCCGATTCGATAAAAAAAAATTGAAGTAACTAACTCAAACAAAAAGACATAATTTAAAAACCTCCTATTCAATTAAACCTAATCTCTCTACCCATGTGGAATTTGCTTGGAAAGACAGTTTTTTAAAAGTATAACAATAGGTACGAATTTTTAAACAGTTGCTGATAGCTAAGAGAAAGGCAGACAACTGCTGGAACCAAAAGCTCAAGGCCAAGGCTACTTAAATCATTTGGGGAAAAAAAGAAGTTTGGGTTGATGAGAATTTTGATTCAAATTTGTTTTTAAAGCTTTGAAGTATGTTCATATTATGTGTCAAACTCTCCCATTATAAGTCCAACTTCAAATTTTAAAATTATTTTATCTCAAATATGTAGATACTTCACTTTGTTTAAGGAATTAAACTTAAATTTGATAGCGGATTAGGTTTTAATTATTGCAGCTCTTGGTCCTTTGGTTTATGCTTTCAGCTTGAGTCCCCGAATTATACAAAACAGGAACAGTTTTACCCTTTTTGGCACTAAAATGTATTGAATTGAAGATCCAAACTTTTAAAAAAAAAAAGAACAGACACAAAACCACTTGTCTGCGTCATCTCATTTCATCTGCTCAGCTGCACTACTGGGTGTATGATTGATTTCTTACACTGCCAAACCTAATAATTCTTTCAATTTGGTTTAATAAACATTGAGCATTCATGACAGCCACCAATTAACCGTCTCAGGCAGCTAATATATATCATCATCTCATGGCTTTATCCCTAAAAACTCAGCAAAGCTTAATCCCTTGGGAAAGTATATGGAGGTAGACTTTGGTGCAACAGTCACGTGGGGGGGGGGGGACGTGGGCCACCATCTCCTCCATGTTCTAAACAACATTAAAATATGAAAGGAGTCCAGAGCTTAAAAGAGAATGTTTGGTGCAAAGGTCAAGACAGTCAGAAAAGGGGTGAATGCTAGCTGAGGCCCACACAACAGGGGAAACCTCTCTTTTTTTTCTCCCAAGTGTTATTAGCTTGTATTGTATGCTTTGACATTTCTCTATCCCCAGCTCATGGACAAAATGCTCACTACTTTTCATATGCAGAAACAGTTGCAGGCATGAGTCGCCATTTCGAACTATGATTCCCAGATGATGTAGATAGGCACAAATAATCAGAATTTCTATGTGGATGCAGGACAGTTTTAACGCACTCTTGCACTCGAACTCAAAAACAGTCGATTGGATATGGATGGATGCCCAAATTTTTCCGTTGGCTAGAAAGGGATTGAAGTATCCAAGCACATTTCAGAACTGGAATTCGTATCTCTCTCAACCCTTTTTTCTCTTTTTTTTCTTCAAGCAGCTCTCCTGAACTCGACTGTTTCACTTCACAAATGCCAATGCATTCTCTGTTATAACATTTTCCAAAGGCCAAAGCCAAATTATGACCTTGGGAAAGATTAATATCGGGTCAGATGCTTCAAATTGGGTTAACATTTAACACAAAAGAGGGATTCTGTACACTTTCTAGTTTTAACCTGTTGCTTGCTCAGTTAATATACTCAAGTGTATGAAGGAACTTTTCGTGTGACCATTAAGGTGCCTTGCTAGACGCAATTTACTCTTCATTTGAACTTATTAGTAAGTAAGTAAAATTTGATTCGATTTGATTCGAAAAAATCGATTTTTTTTTTTTAATTTCGAGTCAACTCGAATAGAGTTATTTAAGTCAATTCGAATGAGAAATTTTGGATTTTGAATTAAAATCGAGTTGAATTTTTATAATTTGAATAACTCGTATAATATGAATAACATATTAGTATAAATGCCCTTTTTGTCTCTATCAATTTTAAAAATGAGCAAATTAGTCTATCTCTTAACAAAAATTACAAAATAATCAAAATAATTTTTTAAATTCAAAATATTAATAAAAATTCTAAAATTTGTATTTTTAAAAAATTTAAAAAATCTAAAAATTCTAAAAAATAAATTTTAAAATTTTTATAAAATAATAATTTTGGAATCTAAATAAGTAATTAATGATTCAAGTTTATGATACTAAAATTTTTATTATTATTATTTTGCTTTAAAAAAGCTTTCAAATATATATGATTTCAAATTTATTTGCTCTAACATGGAAATAGTTATATTATAACAAGACTTTAATTTAACATTATTAATTTTTCTAATTTAACTAGAATAATTTCACTCGATTCGATCGAACGCTCACCCTTAATTCGAGTTATTCAAAAATTCAAATAAAAAAAGAGTAAAATTATATCGTTTTGATAAATGTTTACCCATTAATCTTACTTTCCTTCCCAAATCACTCCACTTTCCCTTTTTCCTTTACTCAAAATTAATCTAAAAGTTTATATTTCATCTATTAGTTAAATAATCGATCCATGTAAATGCAACATTGAGTATAAATAATAAGATTCGTTAATTTGATTCGAAATTTTTCGACTTGATTAAAAAATGTTTAAATTAAATTCAGTTGCTAAAATGAGATTCGTCAACTCGACTAACTCAAAATTTTTTGACTCGATTTGACTCAAATACTTACCCCTACTTATTTTAAAGTAGCAATCCATTTATCAAGTGAAGTGTCAAGATTGATATCTTCATTTGACAAATATAGCCCAAAACCAACAATGGAAGCCACTTGCCACCAGGAGACAATGTGAAGGCATAAACATCCTTGACAAGGAGACAATGGGAAAACGAATAACAGGCACAAGAACAACTGAAAAGCACTTAAAAGAAATGGTATTTAAGTGCTTTTCTGATGATAAGTTGGTTAATCCATCATCAATCAATCGCGTGATTCTGTCAACAGAAAAGCACTTAAAAGAAATGGTATTTGAGTAACTAGTTTTAATTTCTTAAAACCACTGTCTATCATAGCCAGAACCTTTAGTCACTAACCTCTGTACTTCTCAACTGTTGCAGCTGAGATGATCAATCAGACCACATGAAGCCACAGTGAGAGTTTACCTGTATCGATTCCGACTAATTTTTGGCTTGGATTCGGTCTTTTCAGAAATCAGATAGATTTCCACTGGCTCTGAATTCGAATTTAAGGGTCCATTTTGTTTCACTGAAAACGGTTTTTGAAAAATGATTTATTTTGCTGGAAAAATTAATATTTGTTAGTGTTTGGATGAATCTGTATAAAATATTTTTTTTTGTTTGACAGTTTTATTAAAAATATTTCAATTAAAAATATTTTGTTAAATTCAGATTCAATACAACGTTATTTTTGTATTTTTATTTAAGAATGTGACATCAACAAAATTGACGGAAAAATTTAACAAGATCAACAATTAAACTTGATTTTTAAACATGAAGAGTAGAGGGACGAAATTCTTAAAAATAAAAATACAAAAACTAAATTGTAAATTTGTGAAGTGTACATAGACTTATGACATATTTTAACATTTATACTACAAAATATTTATTATTAATATATTTATAATTGTAATAAATATTTATTATTAAAATATTAATACTGAATACTTTCAATAATAAGTGAAAAATATTATTAAAATTATCATTTTTAAAATTCATTATTAAAATAAAATTGAAATATTAAATAATTTATTAAAATAATAAATTATATTAATAATTTATTATATAACTAAATATAAGTAATTAAATATGTATGTTTAATAATATTGAAAAATATAATATTTTATATTAATATATTAATATTTTTAAATATTTTTAAAATAAAAATAAATTTATTATCAATATAATAATATTAAATTTTATTTAAGTTAATTTTTATATAAAAATAAAATTACGTCAAAAAACGACTTACATTTTTCAAAAAGATAAATTATTTTACAAGAAAAATAGCTTATTTTACGTTGTCTTACAAGTTATTTGGTTTATTTTCTGTGAAACAAACATAAACCGGATTTTTTAGGCCGGGTTTTTGCGTTTGAGAGGAGAATGACACTCAGTACCCTACATACTAAAGCTATTCATTCTAAGCTCCACCATTTATTAATCTTATTTCACAAAAGTGTATAGTAGACAACCGGCCCAAAAAATAAGAAAGAACAGAAGAACTTGCAGTGCAAGTTTTGAAATCAAGAAAGTAAAATGCATCCACAGTTATCTGATTGATCTGTGTAACAAATGAAGAAATGGGCTAAACTCAGAATTGGAAATATGCATCCAACAAGACATCCGTTGTGCTAGTGATGCTTCACTTCAAACAGACCATCCGGACCTGAAATACCATTGATAAAATGATAGAAGGATTAAATCAACCTATATAATTACACATGTGTATGCTAATAATAAACTAAATTTTAACTGTCACTAACCAAACATACATTCATCTCTACAAATGCAAAATTATTATCACTGATCAACATGTTTCGTGTAAACATGCACATCAAGCACAACAAATACAATGCGTGGTTATATTTTCTGAGATTCAAATTGAACTTAGAGATGTATAATCCATGCAGCACCACCTAGTGACATTGACAAGGCTAAAACAATTTTCAGTTATTATCATCATGCAATTGCCTAGGCACCATACTTTATGAATAAGGAAGATGTTGGTTTCTGACAGTTCATTAGCAATATTCTTGCTAAAAACTATCCTCCCAGCAGGAACATTAATTGAACTTTCTATTATCTTGAAAAGGGGAAAGACATTTCAAAATGCTTTATGAAATTTCAGACCACAAACTCGTACAAATAAGAACTTAATTCTGCTATTTATAACATCCTCAGGTAGGTCAAAACAAGATAAAACTAGACAGTTAAAGCCACTTAAGTAATTATAGTATTTCTGAATGAAAACGAATTTTAAATGTAAAATCCAAACCTTAGCAATTTATTAAGGACTAAAGCCTACAAAGAGAACTTGAAATGCTCTGCCGTATGTTTAAGAACAAGGAACGAAAGATAAGCTGAAAGGGAACTTCACCTAGTTCTCTGTATTGGAGAAAACTTTCAACTAGTATTATTATGTTTAAAGCATAATCTAAAATAAACTAGGAGGTAAACATTCAACATACAAAACCACTTCTACTTCTAACCTAGTATAGAACTGCAAAGAAAGATCGAGTGAGAGAGAGGAATTAGGGTGGAAATTTAGCCATATTCAGACTGGTAGAAACATAGAAACTAATAGTGACAGCTAATCAAATTAAGTTTAACAAAAAGAAAAAAAAAAAAAAAAAGCAGACCATAATTGGATGGCTAGTTAGCACTTAGCACATTTCCATAATATTGAAAATGCACAATGCCACTACAAGCCAACAAATTTTAAGTCCATATAAGTTACCTAAGTGTCTGGATGCTTGACAAGTAAGTGTTTTGAAAAAAAAAAGTGAATTGATTTTATCTCCAATTAACCAAAGCCAATAGAATTCAATTCGACTCTGGTTTTGGATACACCCCAGATTCTCTAAATTTGCATAGAATTCCTACCGATCCTGGAGTTCTAACCAAATGAGTGGGAAGAAACAAAGAAAATGATAATCCAGCTATGGCAGCCAAATGAGTGAGAAAAAAACAAAGGAAATGAAAATCCAGCTATGTTATTAACGTCATGAAAAGACCCAATCTGAATTTCAAAAATAAAATCAAATTAAAGTCTAAATAAATTGAAACCCATAACAATTACGATAACATACCCCATGGGAACTCCTTGTTCCGAATGTGCAAATAGGGGTATGGCTGCAAAAATTTACACAACATAATACATCCAACAATCAGTTATGACAAAGTAATTTATCTTTGAAATGTGAATGGAAATTTGCAGAAAAAAATATTGAACAAAATTAAACATAATGAAAATAAGCTCACAGGAGGCTCTTCAAAGTGGGGATGACCCTTCGATAGGTTATAAAACCCTAAACCAGTGCAGGTTAAAATGCCTAAATATGTAATCTTCTCCCATTTCGCCGTTTCATCTGAAAAAGATAAAATTATAATTTCTAAGATCATGTAGAAAACAATAATTATACATATTTTTAAAGCTGTTTGGTATTTAACCATAAAACTTGCTTTCTGAGGTCCACATTTTACTTCTTCTACTTCTAATACAGAACTAAAGAATAAATTCAAAATATAAGCAATTAATAGATGAATAAAGAAAAAACGATTAAATGAGATTAAAGAAACAGTTGAAATTTTGCAAAAAAGATAAACAAGAGAGAGAAAAGCTCACGTACAAGCATCGTCGTGATTAGAAGAGGAAGAGAAGCCTCGCTTGGGAGATGGAGCAGGACGAGATCCGGCGCGAAGGGCGGTTCGGAGGAGACCAGATCGCACGTTCGCCATCGCCATTTTTTGTTCGATTTTCACTGATGAAAAAGAAAAGCCTTTTTTTTTTTACCTTCTTATATTGTCAGCGATACGTAGCACGTACAACTGCGTAGCTATTGCCCCTAGAAAAGTTTTATGGGCCAGGCTTATAAACAGTTTCTCAAATTCGGCTGATAAATAGGATTAAATTATATTTACCTTCGTTTATGTTTATAAAATAAATATTAAATTTAAATTTAATTATATTAAACAATATTATTTGGCTGAAAAATGAATTAGTCCGTGTAATCAGATTGTGTACGAAACAATCAAGGCTTCTCACCAAATCTCAAAGCTTTAGTTCCATTAATTTTTTTCCCATTCCTTACAACCTAAATAGATATTGCGTTATAGAACATTTTAATGTCACATAAAAATGGTAGACATAGGACAAACCACTTTATTATTATTGATTTTCAATTTTATTTTGTTAACATTCCGCAAGAGGGAATGACTATATCATTTTACCAAAACAATGTTCATGATCATCATCACCGGAGGAATCATTCTTGCTGGAACCATCGAGAGAATCATTTCTTTCTCCACCAGATATCGGAGTTGAAGTAGCTACCTCAAGGCCAAGTTCTTTCATACGTTCCCGCAGCTTCATCCTGCACTCAAGAACCATTTCTTTTACTATTGCAAGCTCCTCGATGCTGAGATCATCAGGTAGTTTATCCGGGTTTAGGCCCTGTCTTTTGTTCTCTATGCTTGCCTTCTCGAGTTTCTCAATTACAATAGATTTAGCTTTATCTTTTTTGAGTTTATCGGAGGCCTCTTTGATACGTCGAAGCAATGTGGCCTCTTCTATGTCCATTGCATGATCGATTTCATCAAAATCTGGTTGCCTACAAGTTTCTGAAGTGTAAACTGGAGGGTTGCCAATATAAAACGCCTCGCCACGTAAAGATAGGACAACAAAGACATTTTCTAGAGTACATAAGGTCCAGAGTTCAGTGACCTTCTTAAAGATGTTGAAACTACGTTTGAAAAAAGGATCACTCCGAGCATCTGTTGCTTCAATTGTTAACATTTTGCTCTTGCAATCGCCTTTGCCTGAAAATCCTGCCATTGAGAAAATACTATAAGAGAAATGAAAGAAAAGTGTTTGATGATGGTGTTGTGAAGTTTAGAGAACAAAAGCTCGTTATTTATAAGACTGGATGCCTAAGCTAATACACAGGGGTATCTAGTTCTCACTCTCAAATTGGTTACCTCACTTTCTTCCCATATATGACATTGCCATTCATGTAATCCAAAAATAAACTCTTTTAACCAAAATAACACTTTTAGCGTCTGAATGCAAATGAAAACTAAATCTCGGAGATATACTTACCATTGTCGCAAAAAGAATGTAATAAACCTACCAAATTTGTCTACTTGAAAATATAATGGTGTTATATGTTTCAAGACATATAAAACCCCTAACGTACTTCAAAATACCAACCTTTAATTAAGATAAAATCAACTTATCATAGAACCAAACAACAAGCAAGATCACAAGGTTCATGAGTCAATGGGCTAGAACTTTAATTTAGGAAACCACACGACCTTAGGCGATTTCTTGGTTTCAAATCCGCCTAAGTCAACCTAACTCTCGCAAAGTGAGAGTTCTCAATAGAAATTCTCTAAGCATCGAAAACAAAGTAGGAACAAACTAAAAAAGGAAAGAAGCCACGAACAAACAGAAAATCCAAAGAAAAATAGCGCACACCAAGTGTTTGAGTAAATGCTCTTAAAAGTATTCTATTACTTTGAAGGTTTACAATTGAGTGATTATAAATTAAGGGGAATGCCTCTAATTATAGTTGAACTCTCCTAGATCCAACAATACAAATTAAATTACATCAACGACTAATATTATAACACCCTTATACCTGACCCGATCGTCAGGTCAGAGTATCAGAATGCTACATTTGTTATTGAAGCAACAACAAATAAATTCAATTCTTTCTTATCTTCCCAATCAAATTATTAGGATCATTATACATTTACGACATTATTCGAACACAAATTCAATTATACACGGGCTTATGGTAGCTCTTTTAATGGTCTAAGTTTGAATAGGGATTAGATTATGAAATGTCCAAAATTTCGAGTTGACGTTGCAACGTCGAGGATTCCTCATAGTGACATAACTCTCTGACTTACGCCATCACGATGTGAAATGCTTGTCGCCGTGACGTGCACCATGTTTCATCAAATTTTTCATATTTCAATTTTTATCACCTAATACCCTATTAAAAAAAATCAAATTCCGAATAATATAATCAACATATCATTCATATAAACTAAATTTCAATATCAAGAACCATGTAATTCACCTAAATCATTCTAAATAAAGCTAAGCTTATAAGATTAACAATAGTTTCAAGTTCTACAATTAGGTCCTCTAAAAGACTTTTATTTTCAATTTAAACATTACCTATGTACATGTCATAATTAAAATCAAAATTCTAACAGCCTGATTTTTAGTGGTGTCAAAAATAGTGATTTTGGGATCACAACTTCGACGAGTCGGGTCGTAAATTTTATTTATTTAATATTTATGATGTCATTAGTGTCATATTAAATTTTGGTTAAGAAATTTTATCGTTTAGATAGTTAATTAAATAAAAAGGATTAAATCGTAAAAGGGGTAAAAGTTGAATTCTATTTAATAAAGGCATTAGATGATAATTGAAAATAAAGTTGGGGCACTTAAATGGTAATTAAACCATTTAGGAAATAAGTGGACGGTTAAGCCTTGAAATGGGTTGAAATTTAAGGAAAATACTTAAGGGCAAAATGGTAACTAGTTAAATAAGTAATATAAACAAACCCTAAACAAATTATATCATCTTCTTCATTGAAAAATAAGGAAGAAAACCCTAATTGAGAGCTTCAAACATTCGGCCAACTTAATCCACCATTTGGTAGGTGATTTTTCATCCGTTTTTAGTGATTTTTATGTTTTTGAGTCCGTATTAGCTTAATCTAGCTAACCAAGGACCAATTTCTAAATCAGTCAAATGTTATAAATTTTTCCATTGATTCATGAGCTTGTTCTTGAAAGTTTATGAAATTTGAGCTTGGTTGTTAGATTTGATGATTTTGTTAGGTGATTTTTGATGACTTTAAGGTTGAGGATTAAATTGCTAAAATGGTAAAATACATGAATTTGGTGTGAAATTATTGAATTTAGGGACTTGTATGAGGGCCTTGAATATTTGGCTAGGATTGAGTGTGGAAGAGAATGATTATTTTGCATGTTTAAGGTCTAAGGACTAAATTGAATAAAAATAAAATGTTAGGGGTAATTTCATAAATTTCCCAAAAAGGACATAAATGTATTAAATGATTTAAATTACATATTTTAATAAGTGAATTGAATGATTTGTTGTGATAGATCAGGATCGTGCTATCGATCGTGAAAAAGAGAAATTACGAAATGGTCCTTGGAGCTTATCTTTAACTATAATTTCGTCTGGTAAGTTCATATTGTTATCTTCTATATTGTTATAATCCTTCTTATACTCTATTGTTATTATAGCAAATTAAATATGCTTAATGTTTTGAGGAATTTGAGAAATGAAGGAAGGAATGAGATGTTAGGCCTTGGGTCGATGAATTGTATCGACGTGATGGCTGAGATTTTGCATACGTTTTAGTTTCTTGACAGGTTGTGTGAGCAACATCGTGAGTTGATGAATTCTGATTGAATATTGAATACTGACTGTATGAACCCTTACGATGGTTGAGATCCTGCATATGTTGCGGATTTTTAACAGCTTGTGTAAGCAACATCGTGAGTGGGTAATATGGGTCGTATCGATGGCTGAGGTCCTGCATACGTTGCGAATTTTCATCAGCTTGTGTGAGCAGCATTGTATACTGATTAAACTCTGTTTGGGCTCAATTGAGCTAAATTACTTGAATACTAAAGAGAATTACCTGATGTTAATATCATGGAATTACGAGGATGTTTCAATACTCTTTCTATAATCGAGTTGGTTGTTTTGTAAGTAAATGTTATTGCAAACTTACTAAGCTTTGCAAGCTTACTTGCACATCTGTTTATTGTTTTGTAGATTTCATTTTTGCTGACTGAAGATTGGATTATCTCGGAGAAATCACACTATCCCGGGAGCTTGTTCGGTAGTATTTCGTATCACTTGGCTTATATGGCATGTATTAGAGTTGCACTACTTGAGTTGTTTTGATGTAAATGGTTAAATAGAGTGGTACAACTTGATGAATGTTTTGAATGTATCTTTATTGTTTATGAAGAATTCATTGTCAACATGAAAATATATATGTAGGTATGACTTTGAGAAATTGGCAAATGATGTAGACTATTTTGCAAACTTAGAAATTTATGTGTGTATTTGAAACTTGTACACTTGTTCCAGTAGAACTCCTGCATGTATTGATAGAAGTACAGGGTATTTGAATTTTGGTTACTAACTGACATTGTATCGGTATAAGTTTTTAGAGTATCGGTAGTTTGGTTCATAGTAGTATCGGTAGTTTGAGCACTTGTATCAATAGAAGTTGCAAGGGAAATCTACTTAGCTCTCTGTAATTTGTTGTATCGGTTGTAGTATGAATTGTATCATTAGTAACCATACTTATATCGGTAGAATCTTCACATCTACCGGTAGGAATCTACAATTAATTTTCAAAAGCTTATTGTTTTAACTTCTACCGATACTTGTCCAATAGATACCAGTAGAAGTCCCCCCAAATTATGTACAATGACATTTTTAACCTGTCGAAACCATTTTTTTGAAAAACCAAATCTCAATTATATTTTGGAAAACACAAAAATGAAGTTGTCACTAACCCTTTTTTTTAAAAAAAATAAGTGTAATTAGATCACCTTTTAAAATATTTTTAAAATCATTAAAACAAATTTTGGTCTTTGAAACCATAAAACGGGTTCGAAAGTTGGTTACGAGTAAGGAATGATTAGCACTCTCACATGCCCAAAATTGGTACCTAATCGATTATTTAAAGTCTAAGTTGTTGAAAAATAAAAAACTCGATAAAAATTTAAATTGTGATCCCTAAATGCATGCATGTCAAATTTATTTATTTTTCACAAAACATTTTTTCGAAGAAGGCTTGTTATTTTGAATTAATCGAGAAAAAGTTACATCCAGTAAGTTAGAACATGATTCTCTTAAATTCGCTAAACAAAGAACATTGCCTCAATTTTTTTAAAATAATTTATGTATTTTAAATGAATCAAAATATCATGCAAAAATAAATATGTACATAAAAAAAATACACATGCATAAATACAAATGATAGTACAATATAATCATGATAATTATGGTAATAAATATCAATCAACTAAGAATATTCTAAAACCATGGAATTAATATAATCAGATAAAAAGGAAAAAATAAATGGCATAAAAATTGCAACATATAAAAATAATTAATTAATAAAATAAATCCAATTTAATAAGGCAATCATGCAAATAATAAAAAATATGGGCAATAAATGAACAATATAAATAAATAATTAAAATCATGCAAATTGAGCTAATAAATAAAATACCTATAAAAAATAAAGTTAGTAAAAGAATAAATCAAAAATAAATAATTAATAAGTAGAAAATTAAATAATGCGAATAATAAAAAATGGAAATAGGACCAAATTAAATAGGAACTAAAACCATAGGGTTTAAAATTATAAAAAAATAAATAGATAGGCCAAATTGAATTAGGATCGAATTGTAAACGAAAAAAGTTGAAAGGCTAATTTAAAATCTTTAAAAAATACAAAACGGACTAAATTGAAACATACAAAATTGCGAAAGGACAGAATCGAATAGGAATTAAAATTATAAAAAAATAAATGGGTCAAATAGGGTTAAGGACTAAACTGTAATCGAAAACAACTTGAAAGGCTAATTTAAAAATCATTAAAACATGCAAAAAGGATTAAATCAAAATACCCAAAATTGTAAAAGGACCAAAAAGGAAATTAGTCCATGGGTTAAAAACGCACGGATCTAAGTTGAAAAGGGTCAGGTTTTCGAGTTTTTTATTCAAAACAACGTCGTTTTGGTGTGCATATATAAGTAACATTTTGCTTAAAAAATCATTTTCAACCTTTGTTTAAAAAAAAACCAAAAAGAGCTTTCTCTTTTTTCTCTCAAGAGATGTCTGGTCGACCATGGAGTTCGGTGTACAACCGCCATGAGTATGTCGTCCTCAGACGTCGATGACCACCGTCCACGGTGGTCGAAACTCGAAAGCTTACTTTTTTTACGTTTTTGACCCTCTCGAACCCAAATCTAAAGTCTTTTCACAGAAATCGAACCTACCACGCCTCCAAACTTGAAGAACTTTTTGAATCTGGGTTTTGCTCCTTCGACGAAGCCTCTGACGGACACCAACGATGGTGAGGGAGAGGAATCGTCGCACAGGTAAAAAATAAACTCGAAACTCCTTATATGCTTTCGGAACAATAAAAAATGCAAGATTTATCTTAGTATTTTCGAAAATAAAAAAATAATACCTTGAGTGTTTTGGATTCATTGAACACTTGTTTGTAAAAATTTGATTGCTAAAAAATTGCTTGCTTTTTTATTCCGAATCTTTGAATGTTCTTACATAAAAATATCATGCCTATTACATAGATTTTTTGTGTTTTTATACATGATTTTGACAATCTTTTTGCTTTACAGATTTGATTTACAATCCCTTTTCGGAGATTTGATTTCTTTTCCTTCCTTTGCAGATTCATATCTTGAAGATTTTCAGGCAGTATTCAATCATCCGAGAGTTGGTGGGGTGGCAAAGGATGAGGCGGCTAAGGTTTTTCCTTAGTCTAGGGTTTCATCATTTTTGTTTTAATTTTGAGCTTGTAAAACAATTGGGCTTGCAATTTTATTTGGGTTGTAAACAAATTGAGTTTGTAAACAAATGAATGAAAAATGGGTTTATTCTTTTTTGTGATTTTATTTATTTGGGTTAATAAAAAGGAAAATGGGTTTGTTGGATTTATGGTAATAATAGAAAAAATGGGTTTGGGTCTGGACGAATTTGGGTTTCTACATAACCCTTATTGATTTGTAATGTTATTAAAGTTTAAAATTCATTGCATGCATGTTTTTATGATTCTATATTGTTGAGATATGAGGATTTAAACAATGGTAAGTAATATGAAAGACCTCGAGACCCTAATCGGTGACGGTTTCGGGTTTTGGGTGTTACAAAAATATTCAAACCATACTTTCTTCCAAGCTTGGGATATGATAAGATGAGTCGAAGTCGATCTTCCACTCTAGCACCTCAAATCTAACCTTTACATACACATTAAAAATTAACGTGTTAAGCTTGTGACAACTTAGTAAGTACTACAAGAATTAAACTATTTATTTAAGGTCTAACTATGCTAATATATAATTCATAAGCCAATATCAAATAGCAAGAGACAAATTTTATAAGGCTTAAATAACTTACCAATTCCATTGATAACTTTCTCTTATCATGTTTCTTTTGTACAACCCATTGTAAACTAAATAGAACACATAGGATATACAAAAAAAATTACAGTATTGCACCAAAGTGCCACTTTCATTCATACCGAAATGTCATATTTCAATTGCACTGAAGTGTCACTTTCATTTGCATCGAAGTGCCACATTACAATAGCATCGAAGTGCCACTTTCATTTGCGCGCATAAGATTTCCTAATGGCATGCCATTCATATCCTTCAAGTTCACATCTCATCGACATGGATTTTAAACTCATTTATTCCATTGTATTTATCTAGTCAAATATTAACAATTCAAACTTTTCACTTTTTACAACTTAGTCCTTATTAACATAAATTTTACTATAACTTGTAATTTCACCACACATTCACTTCACATATCTTCAATATTTCATCACACTTCTTTCACTTTCTCTTTATCAACATTTGAGTCCACATGACTTAATTTGTTCACTTTACAATTTAATCCTTTTACTACTACTTCAATATACTAATTCAATTCAATAACATAAATAAAATTTAAATCATATTTATCACTACTCATTAGTAAATTTTATATATAATATTTTCATATTCGTAATTTAATAACTATTTTAGCATAATTTATACTTAAATTAAAATTAAATAAAGTAAAATTCTTGAAATACTTACAACCAATACTTAAATGAAATTTTTTTCTTCTTTCTTTAACCCTTTGATTACTTCCTTGCGTTTTTCTCCTACTAATCCTTCACTTTTATTATCTTTTTCTTCATTTCCATATCAAAACATATAACATTTACTTGTTAAAATCATGATAAAAAAACATATCTATGTTATTTAAATGAAACTAACATAAATTTCATGAACAAACTTATCATTCTTACCTTTTTTGCTTTAATTCAAACCATATTTATTATTTTGTCCCTCCTTCAAGAAAACAATAGATACTATTTTCATGAAATTAAGGTGGCTAACAAGCTTCTCTAATGATTTTACTAAGAATTCATGAAAGAAATTGCAGGAATTAAGCTTGAAATTGGTGGAAAGGACCTATTTGTAATTAAAATAAAAGATGAAAAGATGGAGAAAATGGAGGTAGCATGGAAATGGAAAAAGATGAATGTTCTCTCCATCTTACTAAACTATTCTAATAAAAATATATAATTAATTTAATAATTATAATTATCAAAATTGTCCACCTATTATATTATTACATATTTAAGTCCTTAATCATCAAGCTTTTCATAATTATCTAATTTAAGTAACTACTATTTAGTCTACTTGAAAATATAGTGACGTTAATGGTAGGAAAAAAGGTTTAAAAATGCAACGAAAAATAAATTTAGAAAAAAATAAAAAAAAACAAGATATTTGGTTGTGATATCTTAAGTAATAAACATTTAACCAAAATTGCACTTTTTCGATTCGTCTAGGATGAGCACTTCGATCGAGTAGTCTTCTCCGCTATCTTTAAGCTCATATCTGCCAAGCGTGGGCTCGTTTCGAATTAGAAAATTTTCATAAAATTACCTGTGGGGTAATTTCGTAATTTTTTCTAAACTTTTGGGTCAAGTTATAAATAAAAAATATCTCTAAAGATTTTCTGAAATAACCTCTGCAGAGAATTTTTTCTCTTTAACTGTTCTCTCTTTATATAGGAAGAGTTTAGAGAGTTCAACTATAATTAAACATGATCACTTTAATATTAAATTAACATAATATTTATCAAGATAAATATTAGATTAAACTTAATATTAAATCTTATTAAAATAATAAAATGTTTATCTATGTAACGCCCCAATAATTTAAATTTATCTATGAGAATTTCATCATTGAAATTGTCTTTGCTTCTGTGGTTAGGTGTTTTAATTGTTTATTCGAGTTTGAGGTTCGAACCGTAGATTTTTAAATGTATCATTTCTTTTTCTTGAATTATGGACTTTGGTGCTGTTCCATAAATTAATTCCGACGTATTCATATGTCAATGATGAGTTTAGTGGTTCAATGGTTATGCATTTGTTAGTTTGATCTTTGGTCATGGGTTCAAGTCTTTGCGTGCATGAGGGAAATATATATTTTCTCCATACCATGAAACTGGTCCTTGATTTTAAATTGAAATAGTTAATGTGAAAACTTCCAAAGAAGGGATAGAACTTCGTCTGTGTTTTGAAATTTTTATTTTGCTTGATTGAAGTCCGTTGTCACATTCGATTGCGTAATTTTTACCGTCTATTAACTGGTTGCTACTTTGGTACGAGGTCGGGCTGGTAAATTGAGAGAGTTGGGAAGCACCTAGTGTTCCTCGTATTAATTAGAATGGATAGAACTTTGTCTTTTGCTGCGATGAGTGGATTTCGGTTATCGATTGTAACTTCACGAATATTGATTATTGTTGTGTTTATTGTTGAATTGGTTACTGTGTGTTGATTTAGGCTTGGAAATCTTGTTTCGAGACTCCTCTATCATTAATTTCAGGTAGGGTTGAAACCCTTTTTGAATACCTGCGTTTTCTTGCATGTTTGTCCAATTTTTGATTGCTAGTTTAAGCGACACGGGCGTGTGTCTAGGTCGTGTGTGCTGTGGAAGATGGTACAAGAAACACACAAATTGGGCCCACGATCGTGTGTTAGATCGTGTTTGCATACTGTTTGCTGACACATGGGGCAGACACACGAGCGTGTACCAGACCGTGTGAGCATACTGTTTTGGAAACCAAATTACAGGGAGACACATGGGCGAGACCCACAATCATGTATCAAACTGTGTGTGCATACTGTTTGGTGTTACACTGGCTGGGCACACGGGCGTGTACCGACCGTGTGTGTATACTGTTCTGCAATTACATGTACAGTGATCACACAGGCTGGACACACGAGCGTGTGTCTGGCCGTGGGTCACACACGGTCGTGTGTTAGGCCATGTGCAGTATAAAAGGTGTCCGTAAATGAATTGTGAAACTTGCATGATCATTGTCGAACTGTGAGAGTTGCTATACGTGTGTGCAACGTGGTTGAAGTATGTAACTAGATATTTGGGATTGTTGATAGGTGGAATGTGTTTGTATACAAAGGTGATATTGAACTGAACTTGAACGATTCTAATATCTGTACTAAACTGGCAGTGACACTGTAAACATTACAATATTGATACTGAACTGGCAGTGAAACTGTAAACACTGCAGCGTTATTTTTGTCCTAACCGTGACATTGTAAACACTGCTAGAAAACTTACAAACTGTCATATAGTTGTTTACTGGTTAGATTGCATAAGCCTGATTGAAGGAGAGAATAATAGTCTTTATAAGTTATGTTGATGAATTTTATTAAATATTTTTACTTGTTCACTGACCCGTTAAATGATGTTTCAGGATTGTCACATGCTTGAAGGGCGACGGTGCGACACTCGGTCATCTGGCTAAGGTTGTTTAGGATGTTACTTATGATAGATGGTTGTTATGTTAGGAACTGATGTTTAATATAGGATGTTAACATGTTCATTTTAGGATTTAATACTCGTGTCGTCGAGACTTAATTACGCTTTATTGCTTTGGTATTACACTTTGAATGTTGTTGTACTTATGAACATATATGAAAAGACTTGAGTATTTATCTATGTGGATGTGTGAATTTTCTACTTTGTAATGTAATGTTCTGAGTTGGTCATTTCATCTAGGTCGGGTTTAAGGTGTTACAATCTACAAGATAAACATTAAATTAATTTAATATTAAGATAATCACTTTAATATTAAATTAATAAAATACTATTAAAATAAGTATTAAATTAATTTTAATATTAAACTATTAAAATAATATTATTTTTGGAATAGTCCAATTTTCAAGTTCAATTACTCATTGGGCATTTGTCTGACTTGAAAACTAATTTTCAAAAATATCATATTAATTTTAATTAATTTGATTAATTTATTTTTATTTGATCAAAATAATTTTCCAAAAATCACTTAGATTTTTCAAATTAATTTTTCAAGAAAATTTTTTAATCAAATCCTCTAGTTGAATAATTCTCACGACCGTATAATTTAATTCCACATCGAATAAATCAACTCAATTAAATTATTTACAAAGTTGTAGAATTTTCTTCTTATTCAATGCAGTCCGATCAAGCTTTTGTTGAGCTAGTGGAGGGACCAATCAGACATACAATTAAGCTCTAGTAATTGCAATTATGTCCAGAAGCATCGTTATTATAATTCATAATTACTTAATCATGGAGTCAGTCCACAAGAAGTACCATGATTGAAAATCCTTATTGTATACTCTTTACGAAAGCAATTCATACAAATTCTTTGTCCAACGACCTTGTCATGTGTGTGTTACTCTCATATGATATCCTTGATTCCTTTGAGTTAAATCCGTTCACTCAATACAATCTTATTTTATCTCATTGTCACCATTGTATGTTGTTAATGATTAATATGATCACTGTCAACAAATGACTGTGATAAATTACTCGTTCGAGAATAAGCAACCCGTGGCCACATTTCGTATTTATTAATCCACATAATGCCAATGAGAGGATATTATAACTCTTTAATTGAGCTATGAATTCCACTGTTGCTAGTAAAGCCATGTCATACACAAGTCATGTACCCAACATACCGGCTATGGGCTTGATAATCTTTAGAGCATATGCCTCTACTTATATCAAAGCACATGAGTTGTATACGCATGGCCAGTGACTAACTTATGATTTAGGTAAATCACACCATGAACGTCACAAGTGAATTAATTCACAAACAAATTCAGAATTAATTCATCTTGAGTCTATTCCAATGTATCATTCTACCAATAAATACATTTATATCTCTACCCATGGAATCAACTACTTTGATAGCCAAGACTAGTCATCTCTCGAATTGGAATTGTTGACAAGATAATAATCTTTCTCAATATTTGAATCAAACGCTCACTTTGATTCTTTTACAGGATTAAGACTCATTTAGATTATCTATTGAAGTAAGTTGTCTTTCTCGCAATGTAAATTTTCTTACAATGCCACTTATCTTCAGTTTGAACTTAGAAAATCAATAAGCTAATATTTGCTTGTCACAATTTCGTTATGCATGCAAAATATGAAAGACAAAAAATACAAAAGATATAATAGTGAAATGTGAAATTAATTTTATTTATTTATTTATCGTTCAAATAAATAAAAATAGTTACATGTTTACTACAATATGAACACATTTCCCATCAGTTAAATGTTTCAAGACATATAAAGCCAATAACTTCAAAATACCAACCTTTAATTAAGATAAACTCAACTTACAATAGAACCAACAACAAGCAAGACCTCAAGGTTCATGTGTTATGAGGCTAGAACTTTAATTTAGGAAACCACACGACCTTAGGGGATTTTTTGGTTTCAAATTCACCTAAGTTAACCTAACTCTCTCAAAATGAGAATTCTTGATAGATATTCTCTATGGCACCGAAAATAAAACAAAAGCAAACTCGAAAGAGAAAGAAACCACGAACAAACAAAAAAGCCAAAGAAAAATAACGCACACCAAGTGTTTGAGTAATTACTCTCAAAATTATTCTATTACTTTGAAGGTTTACAACTAAATGATTATAATTGAAAGGGGAGGCTCTGTTTATAGTTGAGCTTCCCAAAATTCAATGGTACAAATTAAATTACATCAATGATTGATATTATTGTCTATCTACAATATGAGAGTCCTAAGGGATTTAAACCTATACATCTTTATCCCTTGAGATTTACAATTATTTCTTTGGTAACTTTAGTTTTATTAGAGTGTTTCAATGGGCCACTAAGACTTCAAGTATATGAGCTTCTCTATATGTTTCACAAATCAGGCTACTTCAAGTGGATTAAATGAGCCACATTTGATCAGTTTAACTCTATGGGACGTTCTGTGTACATTCCTCACGAGCTTTTATCCACAAGTCGTGACATTCTCCCTTACTCATTCTTGCAACGCCTACGTTGTATCCTTGGAATGTACTGCTTCAACTCGTCTTGAAACTGTCTCAATGCCTCAGTGGATTCTCAACTAGTCTCTGTCAGGTAGTTTCGCCCCTCAGAACATTTGCCATGGCTTATGCCTCCTTCGTCACTTAACTCGAATTGTATTTCTCTCTTGTACATCTCGATAGTAAGAGTCCATCACTCTGACTTGCCCTAATTGTGACTCGCCTCGATTGGAATCCGCTTGATCCGCATAAAAAGGCTTTGGTACACTTCTATTAAACATGGGTTAACCTTGAGTCTTGCCGCTAACTCTGGTTTGTAAGCCCTTCGACTTACCCGCTTCGAAACTTTGAAAAGGCCCTTGTATATTTTTCAAGCCAACGGTAAGTCATAATGCAAAACACTAGGAAAGGATTTGAGATGTACTTCGCTTGTTGCATTTACTAAGTTTAACTACCTAACTTATATCATTATGTTCCCCACAAAAATTTATGCACAATCCACCTCTCTCATAGATGGTAGCCCAACTAATAACTCAAGAGGCTTCATATTGGTTTTCTGTACCTTTAGTATTTCCAAAGGAGTCTTCATAGTTATTACAATCTACCAACTCAATATTCCCACAACATGGAACTTAATTGGCTAGCTAGATTACTGACAATACCTTGGTTCCACCCCTCATTTAACGACCCAAATTTTAGTTTAAGGATTAAATTAGAATTTTAGTGAAATTTAGGGGTTAAATTGTAAGTTCGGTAAATTTTAAGGACTAAATTAGAATTTCAGTAACATTCGAGGACTAAATTGAACATTAATTAAAATTTTGTGGGAAAATTAGGATTTTTAGGACTAATTTATAAAGTGAGTTAACTTTGATG
Organism: Gossypioides kirkii; assembly: GCA_005610355.1. Lineage (NCBI taxonomy): Eukaryota > Viridiplantae > Streptophyta > Magnoliopsida > Malvales > Malvaceae > Gossypioides > Gossypioides kirkii. The sequence goes on from CP032253.1 coordinate 18,304,388, forward strand.
TCTAACTTAAAAACCTTAATTACTTTGAGGCATTTTGCGAAATTTACCCATTTTATTAGGATTTAAACCTTTTTTCATCTTTGGTCAAACCCTTCACGTCTCTTTTTAATTTCCTTTTTCTTTCTCTCAACACAAAATCCTCTCAACCCTTTCCCTCTCTCATTTTTTGATTAAGTTCCGACGATCGACCTACTGTTGTCCGTGTGTCGTACTGTTGCTACCAAAGTGATCCTCGTCACCTCATGAACAAACCCCAACCTTCAAACTCTTCCTCATCATCAGCCATTCGTGAGAACGGCATTTGTACCATTCGGTTCTCCTCTCCCTTGTCGTTTTCCATCGTGCTCTGTTATTTTCCTGTTGTTTTAAGCGTGGGTAAGTTCTCGTGTTGGGATCGAGTCCTTGATTGCTATTGTTTGTCATCGGTGAGCTGAGCTGCTTTGGCGAGATCCCTTGATCGATGCCGTCAATGAGGGTTAAAAAACCCTAAAACCCTTTTGCCAACATTTGTCAAGTGTTAAGCCCTCAAACAACCAAAACAAGTGACCCAACCAAGCCCAAATTTTTTAGCCAACTTAAACCCAAACCATGAGCCCAACTATAACCCATTTTAGACCCAAACCCAAAACCGAAATTGTGACCCAAGTTTAAGACCAAATTTATGAGAGCCTAAGTGTGAGCCCGACCACGTGACCTATGAGCCAGTTGACCTAGCCTAAACCCAAACTCGACCTACATTGTGACCTGACCCGTGACCTATTGACCCGAACCATTAACCTTTGACTTTGACTTTAACCATTGACTTTTTAGACAAACTTTGCCTTGACATTTTTTATGTCCTAATTTCGAATTCGCAATCTGTTTCGTCAAATTTAAACCCGAAAGCCTCGTTTTACTATTTACAATCATTTTGTATTGAGTAATCTTTTAAGGAAGTTGAACATGGAAATTGACTGGAGTTATTTTGTGTTTAGGTGATCACGACTCTGAGGATAACGAGTTACCTCCTCCTCCATCTATGCAGGCTGCCCCTGCACGAGTTACAAGTGTTGCATATCAGTATTATTCGGTTTAGTGATGTGTTTAGTAGGTGGGATAGTGATAGTTCTTTATGTAGAGTTTATTCTTGTAGGTTCTAATTCAGCTAGACTTGAAGCTAGATCTGAGCGTGAAAAGTGTTCTCCTCGACGTTAGAGCTTCTGTCCATTTGAGGTGTGTCTCTGTCCGTGCTACATGCTTGTTCTACCTATGCTATATATTCGTTGTGTTATATTACTCATTGTAGTGTTATTTGTGTGATGTTATTATGAGATGTATTATTAGTATGAGTTTATTTCTTGTTGTGTAACACATGTTATTTTTTCATGCATATCTGTCGGATTGTGGATATTTTGAATATCATGTGTACTGCATTATGTACTCAGATTTATTATTATGAGATTGCGATTGTGACTGATATTCACGTGTTATCATATCATTATGTGTTCATGGGTTGGGTTATACGGTGGAAGACGTGGTTATCACCCCTTCAAACGGCTGATAGTAAAACCATTGTGATTGGTGACGATTGAATGGGGAGGGGTTTTGGGGAACCTCTCAACTGTGTTGGTGTGCTGGAGATTGGGTGCATTGCGTTGCATTGTGCTTTTGATTCTATTGCATATGGGTTGTGACATGTTGTGTGCCTATTTAAAATATTTTGTGAAAAATTATTGTGATATTGTGATTGTGTTTGCTTGCACTTTAGAGACACATTGGGCTCTTTAACTGATTCTCTCTCAGTTTCTCTTACAGATATATTCGGCCTTAGGCGACTTGGTACTCAAAGAATCTCTCGGTTTTATTCGTTTATTTTCAGTATGGGTTATATTATAGTTTTCAAACTATTTTGGTTTTCATAGTAATTAGGAATTGTTATGTAAATGCGAACTTGAGATTTTGAGATTTAATTTTACTTGCATGCATAGATTTGATTCAATTATTTTATTAAATTATTTGTCAAACACTATCACGGTTTAACTTACTATCACGTTTTAACTTATAAACTTTTGAGGTATTTTATAATATTGGGAAATTGATTTGTATTTTGTTAATTTATTTACAAATTTTATTTATGTGTTTTAAACGGTTTCCTTGAGGGCGAAATTACAACTGTGACCCTCTGGATTTGGTCATATCTTTTAGGCTGGGTAAAGGGGGTTACACCTCATGTCTCGACTCATTGACACAATACATTGTTACTGTTGAGCATTCAAGATGCAAATGCAATTGACAAAAAGAACTACCAGAGCATTAATCTTGTAAAGGAAATTCAAGCCAAGAACAAAGTCGTAATCATCCAAGTGAATTACCTCGAAGTCTTTCTTACCTTTCCATTGATCAATCTATAGCTCAACTCCTTGTGTTACTCCCACAGTTGGTATCTCATTGGAATTTATCGTCTTGATCTTCTTAGTCGATTTGCTACCTAAGATACTAAGTTTACCCATAACTTTCTTCGATATGAATAAATTTGATGCCCCCGTATCAACAATAACACTCTTTCTTTGACCTGTGATGTTGTTGTGCACATACGTCAACCTTTTCTACTTGTAATCCCACTTCACTTTCACAGAATCGAGTATAATTGACCCAAGCTTTAAAGCCTTACTCTCTAACTTTGTTTCATCTTTTTTAGTAATTGTAGACAACTTAGACCGCTCTAGACAATCTCGCATCCTATGTGGACCATAATATAAGAAGCACTTCATTACCTTTTTTTCATTCTCTCTTACTCTTTTGGCTTCAATAGAACTCAAGATTGAACTAAGCTTCATTGATGATTAGTTTAGCTCATCGTCCTTTTTGATGGCAGAAAGCCCAAATTTCTTTAAACAATCCCTCATTATATATGGATTTCACAAAGGAAGCATTTCACTAGCCCATTCGACTTGTTATTGGGCTTCCACTTCTCATTATGTGGTTTTCTATTACCACCATTCTTACCATTGTCACCATAACCATGTTTAACTTGTCCCTCTTCCTTATGGTCTCTCCCACCATTGTTCGTCTTTTTGGGCTTGGAAGACTCAAACTTGTCTTTTTTTAGACCAAGCTCAACAAAGAACTCTACCTCAACCACGGCTAGGATAAATTCAATGATGCCTTGTTGGCGCAACTCCCATTTTTCCCATGACTTCAACCCATCCTTGAACTAGTAGAATGCTTCTTTATCACTCAAGTAAAAGATTCGAAGCATCAACTCATTGAAGTTTTTGACATACTCCCAAATAATACCTTGTTGCGTAAGTCAATACAACTTAGCCTAAGCCTCATTCTCGTCATAGTGTGGGCAAAATTGCTTTGTCAACTCCTTTTGAAACTCCTCTCAAGTCTCAATTGCAATACCATCTTATTTCTCATCTGTGGACTTACGACACCACCATAAGAGAGCGAGATCAGTAAAATAAACTATAATAGTGTTTACCTTAATAGCATCATCCTCGATGCCCATCGCACGAAAGTATTGTTCCACCTCTAGAGAAAATTGTCCACATTCCTCGGGGACCTCATCCCCTTAAAATCTTGTGGCTTGGGAACATCCATTTTATGCTACTTAAGAACTGAAGCCAACATCCATTTTCCCAAAGCAACTATGCACACAACAAGCTATCCCTCGAACTTCTCAATTTTTAACATCTTGGTCTCAATTTTCTCCTTCAAAGTTACTATCATAGCTTCAAGGGCATCATTCTTCTTAGTCAACTTATTGGAGTAGTCATCCATGGTAGCCTTGAAGGTCTCTCTCATCGCATCCCGATTGGAACTGAGAGCATCCGCCATATAGTCCATGAGCTGCTCTCTCATCAAGCCTAACTTATTGGCGTATCCCTCAACTACCTTGAGTGTGTACTTCACACTACTCATGGATTCCTCGAGATTGACCACTCGACTTTTCAAAGTCGACAGCATATCCCTTGATCAACTTTGGTCCACATACCAAGTGTTTGAGTAAATGCTCTCAAAAGTATTATATTACTTTGAAGGTTTACAACTGAGTGATTACAAATGAGGGGAATGTCTCTATTTATAGTTGTGCTCTCCTAGATCCAACGATACAAATCGAATTACATCAACGGTTGCTATCTACAAGATGAGAGTCCTAAGGGATTTAAACTCTATACATCTTTATCCCTTAGGATTACAATAATTACCTCGGTAACTCTAGTTTTCTCGAATATTTCATTGGGCCACCAAGACTTTAAGTAGATAGACTTCTCCATATGTTTCATGAATCAAGCTAGTTCAAGTGGATTAAATGAGCCTTATTTGATCAATTGACATTTATAAGATGTTCTATATACATTGGTCACATTCTTTGATCCGCAGCCCGTGACACATGTAGTCTCCAAGTGCCATACATTTGGTGTGCACTACCTGACCAAAGATTTTCCTCAATAAAATTAAAAAACTTAATACAATATCATGAATTGGTAACAAAATAATTAACATATTAGAATAAATTATTATAAATTGTAACTTTCCATTTGAAATGCAAACATTATTTTTTTAAAAGGTAAACTACATTTTGGTCACCTTAAATAGGATTGTTTTTATTTTTGTTACTTTATTTTTTTTGTTAAATTAATTACTGTTGTTATAAAATTTTCTCAAAATGATGACTCGATTGTTATCTCATTAACAGGAAGTTGATCGAAGAACAATTTTTTTCATATATTTTACACATAATTTCCACGTATTTAAGGTGTTGTAATAAAAAAATTAAAGATTTGTTAATGTTATTTAAAAATCCCCACAGAAATTTGGTCTTGTCACTGTCAATTGTAGGGGGATTTTTTTTATTCTTCTTCACCCCGTTTCTGTGTTTTGTTCATAAATTTTCACACCCTTTAATCTTGTAATCCTTAGAAAGATTTTATCTTTCTTTGTTTTTGCCCAAAACCCGATCTTTTTTGTTTATGGCTTAAGTTTTTCTTTGAATTTTTTTTCTATGGTCGCCATTGTTGATGTTACAAGCTAAGCACTAACATTTAAGATTTGAACAGAAAAAAAGTAATTTTTTTTGGCTGAGTAGAGGACGTGGCGGTCTCATATTCATGATATTTGCTTAAAAATTCATGTTTTTTTATATTATTATTTAAATTTTTAATTGAGTCGATATCACTCTCAATTGAGTAATCAATTCGATTAGAAAAATTATGAAAATATTCTTTCACAATTAAAATAAATTATATTATTTAATAATACTTTAGGTTTTTTATTTAAAAAATTTGAACAACAAGCACGATTAACGTAACTTAAACTCAGGCCATACTTGAAGCGATGAACACCTTTGATCATTAAGCTATCACATGGAGTTAAAAAATATATAAATTTAAACTCAAATAAATTGTATTAATAAAACATTTAATTTATCATTCAATTAACTTGACACTAACTCAAGATTGTTGATAATAAAAAATAAATAATTTAATTTAATTTTTTTAATTTTAATATCATACATATTTGATGTATTATTCTTAATTAATTTTAAACTATATATTATTTATTATATGTTATTTTTATACACATTCCAACTTTGTGATAGGATTTCTAGCTACCTTTAAACGCATGATGGAATTAAATCTATCTGACGAACACAGGGTAGCAAAAACTATGCAACTGTCCTCACCGCATTTCAAATGGTCCCCAATTCACCGCTCCAACCCCATCAATTTATCAAAGTCTACAACTTTTGCAGATAAAAAGGGACTTTTTACCATATTTTCTTCTTTGTATAAAGGCATTGGATATGCATACCCTTACATATTTCTCCATATTTCACGTGCTGCACCAAAATAAATTAAATGTTTTGTAGTTAATATTATTTACGACAAAAACTTCTAAAATGTATGACAATTCTATTACTCGAAAAAATTACGTTTTGGTCATTATATTAAAAAATAGTAAATATTTTTATACATTAAATTAAAAATAAATTGATTTTTTTATTAAAAATTTTGTCTATTTTACTATTAAAAACTGATTTTTATATTTTAATAAAATATACACGTGATATGTCATAGATTATTTTTTTATTATTTTATCGATCACACTAATTTTTAACGATATAAAATTAAAAAAATAAATAATTTATATTTTAATATAACATATAGATATTAATTTAGTAAAATGTGATGATTATCATCCTAAATGCGACAGCTATTCGGACGCTGAGTTCTGAAAAGGTTCCGTGCTCCTCAGTTCATACTTTCATCATCATCGTTATCATCAATAACATCATGGAGATCAAGCGAGTACACCACATCTTCCCTACTCCATCCCGCGCGTAATAACACGACAGATAAAACCCTCACGTGCCACGCCGCGTCCTCGGCGTCCAGCACCAATTGGGTCCCACTCGTTTTCCTGTTCTCGTTATGATCAGAGCCGTCAATCATCATCATCTCCCTCACCTCCTCCTCCTTCCACCCTCCCTCCCTCAATCGCCAAAACACTTCCTCCATACATGCTCCTAACCTCGACTCTCCCTCCCTCTCCACCTCATCTCTATTCCACCACCCTCCCGTGACGCCACGCGCCACTGTTCTCCTCCCTCTCGCAGCCACTTCCGTCCAGAACTCAATCCTCCGTGGCGCGGTAGCCGCCCAAGCTGGAACGTTGATATTAACGCTATTGGCTTTCTTCCTCATGAAAGGCTTAAAAACCCCACCCCTCATCGAAAGTTCAAGTTCTTGAAAAAACCTAGTTATATCAAAACTTACGATTCTAATTTCCTCCGTATCAACGTAAAAAACAGGGTTCCCCGACAAGTTTGGCGTCGAAGGGATATAGAAGTTTCTATATACAGGAACAAGAAGGGGCGCATTTCGTAACAAGTCCTTAACCAAAGCTAAAGCATCATTGGTGTTTGATGGTTTAGACCCCCAAGAATCCGACCAAAAGTTGTGGAACCTAATGTTCCTGGAGAGCGACAAGGAAGGAAGGTTAAGGAGAACGTTAAGTTGCTGAGGAGAAGAGGATCGCCAGTTGGGAAAAGAAGGATGGACGGGAAGGCCTTCTTGGAGGATAGAACGAAGGTCAGGAGGGAAAGTGAAGTGGAAAGTTGATTCAATAGAGGAGAATTCTTGGTCGGTTAGGCCTGAAAAGACTGGAATGTGGAGGGATTTAAGATGGTCGATTATGGTTTTGGAATATGCAGCAAAAGAGAAACAAACAAGCTTTGATCTTGTTGGTCCTTTAGGTGCTTTCAATAAAGGGTTTGGAGGATGGGTTTGGGTAGTTGTTGCTGTTGCAGCCATTTAAAACTAAGCTGAAGAAACTGAGAGGATCTTTTGTTCTTTCGGGGGAGGCTTTAAAGAAGAATGGCGATGGAGTTTGACTTGAGATCAGGCGAGGAAATCTTAACGTTTGTGTCTCAAAACAAATGGGAGAGTCTAAATGGAGCAGATGAATTGGGAATTCAGGTGGAAGCCTCGTCGACATGACCATGTTGTTTTCTAATTGGATAATATATAATTTTTCCATTGCATTTAGTTAGTTTTTAAATTTTGTTTTCAGCTTAGTTTGTATTTTATTAACCAAATTGGTAATCATGTGGAGTTCTAAGAAATTACCACGTGATATCATTAAATTGACTTGTAGTGTAATGTTAATATAAATTAATGGTGTTAATATAAAGATATTCTTTTGATTGACGGAATATAAATTCAAGAATCAATTAAATATAAATAGATAAATTTAAACACTAAATTATATATTATCTCTTAGGCAACTTTTCTTTTTATTTTTTCAAAAATTATTAATAAGACAACAGGGATTAATTTCTTAGTGAAAACAATGTTTAATAATATGAGCTAGAATTTATAAAATCTATGATGGATAAGAATAAAGTTGATAAAGAAAAAAATGATGTATTTGTGTAGAAAATCAAGATATAGTAAGAATATGCTTAAGCATCAGACAATGTAGTTAAAACCAGCTTTAATTATGACTGCTACTTAAAAGATATAATATTTCAACAATTTATATAGTAATGAAATCAAATAATTTGACAATGATTCCCATGTGTGACACAATTTTCTTCTTCCTTACCTAAAGGAGTTCAACTGTTACTTTAATAATAATTTATTTGTGTTTTTAGGATACTTTTTAAATTTATTTAAATTATTATTTTTATTTAAATAACTATTTAAAACATATTAATACAGTCGAAAATTTACTATTCTATCAATTTCAAAAACATGTACTAGCTCTTCGGGGATGTCTTCAAAGATCTTCATATTAGTACTTCTTATTGTAGCCAACTTCGCAAGACGGTCAGTGACTTGATTCTTCTCTCTTGAACATGTTCTATCTTTCAATGTTGTATAGCTTGTAGACTCATGCGAATTCTACGTAATAAAGTTGAGCATGAATCTGTCAAATGGTCATCCTGAATAACTTTGATTACTTCCAAATTATCCGTATGAATCATAACTTTTTTATATCCTCTTTCATGGATGAGTGTTATACCAAAACAATCCAACGATTGAACCCAATGATCCACTCCTTTTTTTGTTTATACGCCATCCCTCCAAAAAAATTAAGATAATATATTATATTAATTAATTTCAGTGGATTAAAAACTATAATTACATAAAAAGAATGGAGAAATTCATACTAATTAAAAACTATTAATTTTGCAAGTTTTTATAATTTTACATACAATTAATATTTTTAGAAATTGTAATGTACTCATCATTTCAGATGAAGAAATTTTCGAAACAATTACAAGTAACTACGTTTCACTAATCCAGAGAGAAAATTGAGCTAGTTGAGTTGATGAGTCTTATTTATCATCTTAACTCAATTTAAATTTCTTTTTAAATCTAATCGAGTGAAAGGAAAATCAAGTCGAATCAGATATTTTTTTCGAGTTGAATTAAAAAAATTTAAACCGATCATATTAAAATTTTGTTGACAATATAACTAAAGCCCAAGTTAAAGCACAAAAATATCACATATATATTATATACGAAAACTCTTTTAGAACAAAATAATAGAAAAAACAAGATAATTATATGATCATCTTGATTTGATAATTTACTTGTTTAATACTTCAAATTTATTATTTTGATTTGATATTTTTATAAAGTTTTGGAAAAAATATTTCATAAATATTTTGAATTTTAGTAGATTATTTTGATTTTTTTCTTAATTTTTTAGTGAAAACAATTTGCATATTTTTAAAATTGTTAGGGATGAAGGGATATTTATATTAATTTTTTTAAAAATATAATTTATTTCAAAATTTTAATGAAATAAAATCAATTTAATACGTTTTTACTATTAAGTGATTGTTGGTGTGTGAAGATAAAAAAAAAACTTATGAGAAATTATAAAGGTTTCAAGGCATGTATCAATGTCACTTTTTTTTAAGATTTTATTCACTCTTACCTATATTTTGGAGTGCAAAAAAGTTACTGGCAAATGAACATCGAGGATACAATGAAGTTCAATAATTGTCAACATTTTGCACTGATGAAAAGAGTCCACTAAGCATTAAGCGGAGCATAGCAATAGTATCAATTTATATAAACAACTTTTGAAGTAATTCTTTATAGAATAATCTAGAAATATTAAAATATAGAGGAAAATATAAAGAAATTTTTGATGTGTTTATGGTATACCAAACAAAATAAAATTTGAATCCTATTTATAGGAGTTATCGTGTTAGAGATATAACTATCCAAATGTATAAGTCATATCTTTTGACAATAAACATAATTATTCAATAAATATTTACTTGAATAATTATGATTCTTTATTAATGATTAAGTGGTATAACTTCTAGTAATAAGAGACATAAGTCATCAGAATACAGACAACTTTTAGTTAATAACTTATTTATTTTATTCCAACATTTTCTTTAAAAAATCATATTTAAATAAAAAATTAAAATAATTATCAAAATATAACATGCGTTGCTTACTATGATACATCAGATTAAATAAATATAAATGATATAGTTTTATTTTTCTGAAAATGATATAATGGTAATAATCAGCTTTAAATATTAAAAGAAGGATCTAAAATTAAAAGTTATTTTCCTATTCTTCCATGAAAGAGGCATGGACCGGACATGAGATCCGGGAAGTGTAGAAAGTTGCCATGTGGCATAGGGCATGGGTTTGGCTTTTGTAGATGGGAGGAGTAGTTTAGGAAGAAATGCGATGGTTTACATACATTTGTTTTACATGGTTATATGGATTTAATATAATGTTACATATAATATGGTATATAGGAGTAGAAAGTTAGAATCAAAGGTTTGCCTTGTTTCATTTCTTTGTTTACTCTTGGAATCCTAGGTATGATTTTCTCTTATTTCTAAAAATGGATCTAATTTTGGGTTTAATATAAAAATAAATTGTTGAATTAACCTAACCTCAGTCTCAAACATTGATTCTCACATAATTGACTCTTTAATAGGACAAAACATAAATTATGAATAACCTAATAGGTTTTTTGTTCTTTCAAATGTAAGTCCAATTATTAATTAATAACAACAATGATATTGATGGCCAAGTTGGAGTGTAAGCTTCAACCCCAAAACAACTTGATTTAGGACAACATGAAACGTTGTTGAAGAATGGGGGAAAACAAATTGGAAGAATCGATCAAGAAAGAGGAGTCCTTGTTTGGATTGAGCAAGGTGAATCTTGGATTCTAAGTAAGCTGCTGATTTGCTTTGGAAGAAAATTGTATAAAAATACAATTAAAGAAAACAGATTAAGAGCAGTACGTTTACCCGCAGTTAATGTAAAAATAACGATAACAGTAAAATTAGATACTGTAGCGCTAGATAAACAGTAAGCTCAACGCACCATACCTCATCGCCCATCCAAATCCATCCTAAGATGGATGTAGAGGCCCATTTCCGTCTGGCCCAAACGAAATAAACAAAAAAATATAAAAAAAAATCCATTTCATAAAAGTCCAAGTCCATTTACACACAAAAAAAAAAAATTAATTAACACCACTTAACCCAAAACCCAAATATACCCAAAAGACCCATATGCCAACAACCCACTAAACCACATAAACCCAATCTAAAACAAGCCCACAAAGCCCAAAACTAAAAGAAAAAGGGAAACCCTAAATTTCCCTTAAGCTTTCAGCCCCGCTCCCCTTCACTTTGGTTGCCACATCAACAACACGCCCACTGAGGCTCTGCTATCACCCATGCTCCAGATCTAACGCTTTAGGTTTGCCCTCTGCCATCATTACACTAAAATGGCATGAGGCACATCTCCCCAATGCCATTGATCGAAGGTCTCTTTGCCATGACCATAAAAAAACCTGCGAATAAAATATAAGAACAAGAAAAAATATATTGTAACATGGCTATAAAAGCTTTGATCTCAGTTTGTAATTTTTTACGGGGATAGGAAATAAAAACTCAGATAAATTGAAGGTATTATTGTTTTTTATTTTATTTTTATTATTATTTCTAAAATAAACAAAAAAAATAAAGAATAAAAAGGAGAAAGGGAGGGATTTTACCTGCTGTCGACACCGTTCTACCACCACGGACGGTCGAGGCCGACATACCCCATGATGGGTGGTCTCTTTTTCGGATAAAAACCCTTTTGAACAACTCATGTTCGCACAAAAAGGGTATTTCGAAAAAAAATAAAAAAAGATTCTGTCAAAACCCTAAAAGCTAAAAGTTATTTAAAGATTTTTAGGGTTTTGAGATCAAATTTGAGGGATTTAACTCCAGATTTGTCTTCGGGTTGAAAAAAAGATAAAAGCACGACTTTTGGATTTCTCGATCGTCATACGCGGTGGTCCTCAGCGTCGGTGATCGGTGGACCCACGACGGACGACCGACGACTCCATGCCCAGACTTAGGAACTCTAAGATATAAAAGGTAAGGTTTTTAAGGTTTTTTTAAAGGGAAGGGTGAAATGATTGTAAAAACTAAAATTTTGGCTTATATAGCATGGCCATACGACGCCATTTTGGGCCTAGCTACCATGGCTCCAAAACGACGTCGTTTCATGCTTTGCCCTAAGACTCGACCCGACCACAAAGGAGATCTGCGTGTTTTGAAGCGTGTGGGAAAATTGCTACACTAGTCCCTCCGCCTTTAGGCGTTGTCCGATTCAATCCTATTTTCTTTTTTATTTTGATAAATCTACCCCTTTTACTTTATTTGTTTTCACATTTTCGTCCCTCGACTATGGACCCTACCCTTGGGAGTGACATGTGTCTAGGAGGCTGGGTTATTTACTAATTTGATCCTTATCCTTTTATTGTTGTTTTGATTTGCTCCTATTTCTTCCTTTTATTCTCCTTATTACAATATGCACTTTAATTTATATTGTACTTATATTTAGTCCTTATCTTCATGACTTATTATTATTTATTATTATGTTATAAATATTATTAAATGGATGTTCAAGATTTCATCTCCCTTGACCTTTAACCTTCCATCTTTTTTAACTTTTCATATTTTTGTAACTACTTTTTCCTATTTATGTATTAGAATATGAAGAGTTGAATCTCCGTATATATATAGAGGAGTATGCTACTTGTAAATTAGAGGAAGATATAGAATGCAATACAAATTCTCATATTCTCATATCCATCTTTTATCTATTATTTTTGTTTATAAAACGTTATCAGCACGAGCTTGCTCGATAGTATTCAATATTTTTTTGGAGAACAAGTAATCTAGACGTACAACGTTCTTGTTGAAGCAACAAGGTTAAGGTATGTGAATTTCTCTGTGTGCTTGAAAGATTTTGAGATTTCAATATTCTTAATGAAAAAAAGAGTTAAAATGATGCTCATTTTTTTCTCGTATTTAAATATGAATTTATGTTTTATATATTCCATGATATGCTTGTCTATGATCTAAGACTTTGAATAAGATTAACGTATCAACAACTTGAATATTTTTTAGTTAAATATGTATATCTTTCATAACATATATCATTGACATGATTAAAAATAAAGTAATCATTTTTTTTAAAAAAATTATTTTATTTGGTAGCCTTTACCAAATGTACTACGTTGTCTATTAGATTATTATTTTTGACACTAAAAGCTCATGTTTAATATTTAGATATGTTGTATGAAAAACTTAGAAAAAAAGTTAAATATATTTGTACTATATATATATATATCCATAATGCATATGACATAGCTTATGGCTATTTGTTTCTTTGCTGGATGAAATTTTCTATGGAAATCTTGATTATAGTAAATAAAATAATGTTATGTCTCTAGTTAATATTTCATAAAACATTTTTTGGAGTATTCTATTGTTATGTTGATTAAATTGTAAGGTTGATCTTAGTTATCATAAGATTTTAATAGATCTAGATGATCATATTTCTATATTTAAATTTGAATAGACATGAATAATAGTACTTTTTCGCTTTAGTTGTTAGCTTGGAATATATAACTTGACACGAATAAATATGATAAAGTTACCATTGTGAAAGTTCAATTATTATCATCTACATGAAGAATTAAAAGTGTGAAACATCTAACTGTGAAAGATCTTCTTGATTCTTGAATGATATAATAATTTGAAAGAATGATTTTATCATTAGAAAACGATAATAGTCTCTAAAGCTTGCTATGATTGAAATATTTTATGTGCTCCTGTAGCAGCAATATTGTGAAAAAGATTCTAAAAAGTATTTTGGAACGATCTCATACCTTTTAGTGAAAAAGACTTCATTTCTTAAAGTGAATGTTACAACACATAACAACTATGAAAAATCAGAATATAGAAATCATGGTTGTCGTTGTAATTGAGGATGTGGTTGGAGACATACTAATAATTGTTATCATGGTGGTTATAATAGTGATACTTCTAACCACTAGAAAAAGAATAATTCGGAAAATCAAGGAAATGAAGGTTAAAAATATTCGAAGGTTATTGAAAATTCATGCTACCAATATTGTATGAAAATGCATTGGTCACATACCTGTCGTATGTTTAAGCATTGATAAAATTAAATGTCGACAATGAAGAAATACAACAAAGAAAACGGGAAAAAAACACACAGATTTTACGTGGAAACCCTTTCGGGAAAAAAACACGGGCAGAGGAGAAGAAGATTCACTAATGTCGAAAATCGAATAATTACAAGAGAAGATGACTATGTCTGTTTATAGGTTGAAAAACTTTATTCTAATCAACAACTAATAGAAGTAACGTAATAAGGTTGAAACACTTTATTCTAATTAAAATAAAATAGATTACCTATTCTAATTAAAATAAAAGAAAAAAAATCTAGTTTATTTGGACTTTACTTTTATTTTATTTTATTTTACCACTGAATTTTATTTTAAGAGGAATTCTAGTCACCCAATTCTAACAATCTCCACCTTGACAAGAATTCTCTACGAACAAGAACTCTCAACGAACAAGTTCTCCACCTCTTCCACAAAACTCTTTGAGGGGTATTCTTTAACAATGAACTCCAACCAAATCCAAGCAATACTCAAACTTGGTTATGGGAAGTGACTCAGTCATCATATCTGTAGGATTTTCATGAGCACTAACTTTGCTCACAACAATATCCCCTCGAGCAATAATATCACGCACAAAATGATACCGAACATCAATGTGCTTTGTTCTCTCATGAAACATTTGATCTTTTGTAAGAAAAATGGCACTTTGACTGTCACAAAATATTGTACCAAAATCTTCAGTCACGTTTAAAGCATAAGCCACTAGATCAGCCTGGGCATACCTCTTCGAAGGTTTAATTTCTCTTCTAGATCTATTCTTGGCAATAGAATATTGTGGTGAAGAGGTGGCTCTATTATGAACTTCTGTACTAACTTGAGAAGTTGACTCTGTTGTAGATACTGGATCAATCTGAAACTTTACCTGTTTTTATTTTTCTTTACTGGAAGAGTCTTTAAGAGATAAGTTAGGTAACATAACAGTTTCATCAAAAACAACATCTCTGCTAATCACAACTTTTCTATTTTCAGGACACCATAACTTATACCCTTTTACACCAGACTTAAAACCAAGAAAAACACATTTAATGAATCTTGGTTCCAATTTTCCATTATCAACTTGAGCATATGCAGGACACCCAAAAATCTTTATATCAAAATAATCAGCAGGCTTACCAGACCATATCTCTTGTGGAGTCTTTTTTCTCAATGGCAACGAATGGAGATCGGTTGATCAAAAAACATGCAGTAGAGGCTACTTCAGCCCAAAACGACTTCGGTAAATTAGAATTCGACAACATACATTGAACCTTTCCATAATCTTTCTGTTCATTCGTTCTGCAACGCCGTTTTGCTGTGGGGTATGACGAACTGTCAAATGTCTCACGATCCCTTCTGATTTGCACAATTCATTAAACTTATCAGAACAGAACTCCAAGCCATTATTTGTGCGGAGGTGTTTTATCTATTTTCCTATCTATTTTTCAACCATAGTTTTCCAAGACTTGAATGCGGAAAACACATCGCTTTTCTGCTTTAGAAAGAATGCCCAAATTTTTCTAGAAAAATCATCAATAAGAGTTAGCATATAATTAGTTCCACCTCTCGAAGGCACTCTAGATGGTCCCCAAAGATCAGAATGAATATAATCCAATATTCCCTTCGTGTTATGGATTCCTCTGGTGAATCGAACTCTTTTTTGCTTCCTAAAAATGCAATGCTCACAGAACTTCAATTTGCTGATGCCTTGCCCATCAAGAAGTCCTCTTTTACTCAATTCTGCCATCTTATTTTCACTCATATGCCTTAGATGCATATGCCAAAGTCTAGTAATATCATCACCTGACAAGGAAGAGGAAGCAACTGCAGCATCACCAGTAATAGTTGAACCTTGCAAAACATATAATTTGGCAGTCTTTCTCTACCCTTTCATCACAACGAGAGAACCCTTGTTAATCTTTAGAACCCCACTTTCAGCTGTGTACTTGTGTCCTTTTGAATCAAGAGTACTCAACGAAATCAAATTCCTTTTCAATTCTGGTACATGTTGCATGCCACTAAGAGTTCTAACGACCTCATCAAACATCTTTATTTTGATGGTGCCAACAGCTGCGATTTTACATAGAACATTATTTCCCATCAAAACAACACCTTCAGACACAACTTCATATGTTGTAGACCAATCCTGATTGGGACTCATATGAAAGATGCAACCAGAATCAATGATCCACTCCTCGCTCACTTTAGAATTATCGACAGAAGTAAGTAAGAGTTCACCATCACTGTAGTCTTCTACTACATCAGCTTCACCGGATTGTTCTGGTTGTTTTCCATTTTGATTCTCTGCTTCCCTTTTGATCTTATTTTGTAACTTGTAGCACTTTTTCTTAATGCGCCCTTTCTTCATGTAGAAGTGACAAGTTTTATCTCTGTTTGAAGATCTTGATCTACCTTTAGATTTACTGCGGGATTTCGTTCTTGTGTCCTCTCACGATTATCATCATTATTTCGATCTTGTCTTCCACGAACAATGAGACCCTCTCCTTGAGAGTCAGATCCAGCCACAAGATGCTTCATCTTGTCATACGAGGCTAAGGAAGCATAGACTTCATCAGCTATAAGAGATTAACAGCTATACAAAATTGTATCTCTGAAGGTTAAAATACGACGGTAGCAACCAACAAAACAGAATTAAGCCTAAATCCTCTTTATCATACTGAACCTCCATGGCCTCCAAATCTGAGACAACTTCTTTAAACACATTCAAGTATTCGTTCATAGACGCACTTCTTCCAAATGATGAGAATACAGATGCTACTTCATATGCAATTTACTAGTTAAGGTTTTCGACATACATAACTGCTGCAATTTTGCCCATAATACAACAGCAGTCTTCTCTTTTAACACATCTTGTAGAATTTCATTCGACAGATGCAGCTGTAATTGCGTCAAAGCCTTCCGATCTTTATAGTTCTTCTCTTCACCTGTTAAATTAGAAGACATCTTATCTAACCTTAATAGGACATCTTCCAAATTCATCTGCGCAAGCACTGCTTGCATCTTTACCTGCCACAACGCAAATCTGGTGTTGCGATCCAACAACGAAATATCATACTTCAATGTCGTCATTATCGTGATTGAGACTAGTAACCCAAAAAGCTCTGATACCAATTTGATAAAATTAAATATCGACAATGAAGAAATACCGTAAAAAAGGGAAAAAAACACAGATTTTACGTGGAAACTTTTTCGGGAAAAAACCACGGGCAGGGAAGAAGAAGATTCACTAATGTCGAAAATCGAATAATTAAAAGAGGAGATGACTATATCTATTTATAGATTGAAAAACCTTATTCTAATCAACAACTAATAGAAGTAATGTAGTAAGGTTAAAACACCTTATTCTAATTAAAATAAAATAAATGACCTATTCTAATTAAAATAAAATAAAAGAAGTCTAGTTTATTTGGACTTTACTTTTATTTTATTTTACTACTGAATTTTATTTTAATAAGAATTCTAGTCACTCAATTCTAACAAGCATCTAGTAAAATTTTATCAAAGCATCCATTAAAAAAAGGGAAACAATATTGAGACAAATTTTGTCCAAAATGATGAAATGGAGGATAATTTTTTCGGAAAAAGATGAAAATTTTCAATATGATGCTAAAGTTGGTCATGCATACAAGGATGATTAATATGTTTTTAGTTTGTGTCAAAATTTTGTTGAGATCCAATCATTGAATTTTAATTGTTTGATTTAAGAATCATTAGAATCAATGTCTATTTGATATTTGCTTGGGATAATCTCTTTCTCTTCATTACAAAAGATGTTTATGATCACTACTTCTCATCCATGGTAATCTAAGTTAGTCTAATAAACTTCTTTTGAAATTTGATTTGATTTTTTTAAGAAGTTTAATTTATATAATTCTCTATCCATAATTCTATGAATGTTTAAATCTCTTTACGTTTTTAGTTATTGGGATTTTTATGTGGAGATAAACGTTTTTATTTTTATTGGTTCATTTTAAATAGAATTGATTGGTTTAATTTTCATTTTGATTAAGATATATGATTATTGTAGAATGGGAGTAAAAATACTTGTCATGAATTTTGAGTTATTCACCTTATTTGGATAATTTCATAATTTAGGTGAAGATAAGAAAATATTTTTGTTTAAACCTTTATAATTGTAAAGTTACTTTAATATGACATTATAATATTTTGCATTTTGTTGTGTTATGATATATATATACAAATATATATTATCTAACCATAGTGATTTATTAGTAACATGAATTTATTATTTATTATGTTTAATATATGTTTTATTTATACCTATTCATTTTATTTTTATATGAATAAATTAAGTATTCATTAATGATATATAATAAAATGATTGCATGCTCCTAAAGAGCTAATATTGAATCAAACTATAAAAAACTCTTGAAGAGTTAATATTTTACCTCCTTGAGATGCAAAATTTTGTAAAACATAAGATTATTTTTCAGATCAAGAAAATATATGTTGAAGGAAAATTTTCTATGTTTTACAAAATCATGGATAGAAATGACATGAGATACTCATGTTTTTGTATTATAAATATTCCCAGAATGAATACATTACACTTATATGAATGACATATGAGATAGTGAAAAGAAATTCATAGTGTTGGTATGATCGGTTAGACCATCTCGAATCAATGTTGATGCAAAATAATTTGATGAAATTTTATTTGAGTTTATTGAAGAATTAGGAGTTATATTTTAATAATTTTCATCATACTAGTTATTTGGACAACATATTGATCTAACACCAGTTAAAGTTAGAGGTCAGTTGCATTTTTCAATGATAACCAAATAATATATGAGCTCATATATCACATGTGTGTAACTCGAAGTTTGTGATACTATTTCTTGAAATAATTTGATTGTGCATAATCTCTATAGAATGCAATTTGTTTTAACAACGCTGGTGCATTATATTCCTAGCATGATTTTCGTAGTTTTAGCTGAGATAATTTTAAGTTGTCTATTGCCTATATTATTTGGTTAGCAAAATTATGCCTCCATTTAGTTGCTTAACCATTAATATAAGAATTGTTTTACAATAAGCATGTAATTTTATTTGCATCAAGCCAACATATAAGAAATATTTGTCTCGTGAGAATTGATTTTTATTTATAAGTCAATGGATTCCATCTAAGAATATATGGATGTGCAATATCTATTTCATATTCCGCCATAATGCACTAAGATGGATCATCAAATATGAAGTTGAGAAATTTTAAAATTTTCATTAGATATTGAAGGGAGATATATTTATAATTTTGAAAAAAAAAGTATTGTCATGTTGTAAATTTTCTCGACATTAAGGGGAGACAAATTAGTTAAATAATTATGTCATCATTTTCCTTTTGTGATCCTCACTAATATTATGTGCACAAAGTTTGAAGGATAAAAATTATTTGCTAGATATGTTTAGTGATGATATTTAGAGATTCCATATACTAACTGATACATATACCAGTTAAAATGCTCCAAATAATTATATGTCCCAGAAGGACAATGTGATAAAAAAAAAAAGTCTTGGGCATGCTAGAAGCATGACAAGCTAGTCGATTCCATAAAACAAAAAATCATTGAAAGAAATGAAGATGGTCATATACTCAAAGGAGGTGGGTACTCCTGAAGAGGCCCAAGGCATAACTTTTGATAAAACCCTAAAAGAGGTTCAGACACATGAAATTATGAATATAATGAGATATTTCAATTAGTTATGTCATAACTAAATATGATGGAGTTGAAAAAAAATGAAATTGTTGTCGACAACGATAATGTACGTAGAACACTTCAATATTATGGAAAAGTGAGGATCTTGAATGAAAATATACTTGAAAGCATTGAGATGAGAACAAGTCATCAAAAATAAATAAGTGTTTCTATTATAACTTATGAAATGTATCTCGAACAAGAAGCCCAAACACTCGGAAGGTGTAAAGCCAAGAGGAGTACATGTTAGCATAATAGCGGAAAAAAATACAAATCATAATATATAGAATTGACTTGTAATAAGAACATTTACAAGACACCTGATATTGATTATGAAGAGACATACTCTCCTGTGGTGGATGCAACTACTTTTAGGTTCTTGATTAGTTAGGCAATAAGAGACAGGCTTGATTTACGCCTAATGGATGTACTCTCTTGTGGTGGATGCAAATACTTTTAGGTTCTTGATTAGTCTGACAATAAGAGAAGGGCTTGATTTACGCCTAATGGATGTAGTTATAGCCTATTTATATGGCCACTTGATAATAACATTTACATGAAACTCCCAGAAGGTTTTAATCTGCCAGAAGCAGCTAATTCAGGTTCTCAAGAACATTACTCAATCAAATTAAACATATCCCTTTATGGATTGAAACAATCTGGGTGCATGTGGTATAATCGTCTTAGTGAATACTTATTGAGGGACAACTATAAGAATGATCCCATTTCTCCATGTATTTTTATAAAGATGTTTGGATTAGGATTTGTTATAATTATTGTGTATGTTGATGATTTAAATATCATTGAGACTCCTGAAGAGAATTTAGTGATAATGGAGTGCTTAAAGAAATAATTTGAAATGAAAGACCTTGGAAAGACAAGATTTTGTCTAGGGTTAGGATTACAAATTGAGCACCTAAAGAATGAAATCATTATACATCAAACAACATATATAGAAAAAGTGCTAAAAAGATTTTACATATATACCGCATATTCGTTGGGCACCTCAATAGTTGTTAGGTCACTTGAAGTAAATAAAGGCCCTTTTCTATCCTCGGGAAAATGACGAAGATTTTTTTGGTCCTGAAGTACCATATTTAAGTGCTATTAGTGCATGACGTATCTTGCTAGTCATACACAACTTGATATATCATTTGTGCTATTAGTGCATGACGTATCTTGCTATTAGTGCTATTAGTGCTATTAGTGCATGACGTATCTTGCTAGTCATACACAACTTGATATATCATTTGTTGTCAACTTATTAGCAAGATTTAGCTCTTGTCCAACTCGAAAACAATGGAATGGAGTTAAGTATGTTTTGTTGTTATCTTCAAGGTACAAGAGATATGAGTTTATTTTTCCCTAACCTACCCAAAATAGAATTAGTTGATTTTGCAGATGCAGGGTACTTATCTGATCCTCACAATGCTCAATCACAAACTGGTTATGTTTTCACATATGGTGGTACTGCAATTTCTTAGCCCTATATGAAACAAACAATTACTGCTACATTTGAAAAATTAATTTTTAACATTGGATTTCGTTGTTTCAAAGATCTTAAGTGATGGTTACATGAGGAGGAGTAAATTCACACTATATATATATATATATATTGTTGTGATATACTATGTATCAAAGGATTATGTACTATTTTTTTCTTCACTAGGTTTTTGTCCCACAGGGTTTTTCCTAGTAAGGCTTTTAATGAGGCATATCCTTTATACAATGAACATCCAAGGGAGAGTGTTATGAATATTATTAAATGGATGTTCAACCTTTCATCTCCATTGACCTTTAACCTTTCATCTTTTTTAACCTTTCATATTCTTGTAACTACTTTTTCCTATTTATGTATTAGAATATGAAGAGTTGAATCTCCCTATATAGAGAGGAGTATGCTACTTGTAAATTAGAGGAAGATATAGAATGCAATACAAATTTTCATATTCTCATATCTATCCTTTATCTATTATTTTTGTTTATAACATATTATTATTATTATTTGTTTGTTTTATTTTTTTTCATACTTATTTATTTTCTTCATTTCATTTATTTTCTAGTATATTCAATCTACATTGTCTATATTTTATCCTTTTAAATTGCGCGATTAATATTTTGATATTTATACTTTGTTTCTATCTTAGCATTTATATTTTATTTATCGTTTCTAATTAATGAATAAATAATTTTTAAAACCGAGGCAACATTCTTTATTTAAGGAACTCGATAAAATTATGCTCCAACTTACAGAATACGATTTTATTTTCAAACTTATGTAATCAGATACCCTATTTAAAATTAAAGTGTGTATATTTTAACTAATTGATAAATATTACTTTCGAGTACTCGAGATATAGTGTTCTTAACTTACGGGATGTGATTTTATTCTCAGCTAACTCTAGACAAAAGATTGCTTTTCGTAAAATTTAATTTTAAAACGACACCTAACTTATTATTTTTATTTTTAAACGACTTTATTCTCAACTATATTTTAAATTTTCTTTAATCAATCGATGAATGAATTTTATTTTTCGAAGATTCAAAATATCGTGCCCTTAACTTATGGGATATGATTTTTCTCAATTAACTCAAAATAAAAGATTATTTTTCGTGAGATTTAAAATTTTTAAATATCATCAAATCATCCCATTTACACGTTCAAGGATCGCATTTTAAATTTTCTTCAAGTTCTCGATTTTCAATATTAAGACATCAAATCATCGATTAGGTACCAATTTTGGGTGTATGAGGGTATTGATCATTCCTCACGCATAATCGACTCTCGAACCCATTTTCTTTTGATTTCGAAGACCGAAATGATTTTAATAATTTTAAATATATTTTAAGGTGGCACAATCGCACTTATTTAAAAATGATTGGTGACGACTCCATTTTTGATTTTAGAATAAAAGTCGGGATTTTTTTTAAAAAAAATGGTTTCGACAAAGGATGTAAGGAAAAAAATTAATAGAAGATGTAAGATGTTCGATTGAACCTTTTAAAGTAAAACTTTCAACAAATCAGCAAATGACTTTAATCAACTCTCTAAAAGAAATTCTTAGCAAACCTTCCCGCCAACAATATTAAATTAATTGAGTTGAGAGAATTTCTAAAAAATAACAAGAAACGAATCTTACAAATAAAGAAGTAATAATACTTTATTGGATAAAAATAAAGCTTAAGGTACATCAACTATCGTTCTTTAATAGGCAAACTTCTAATGAAATAAAAAGGCTCTTAGGAAACTTTTTTTTTTGAATAATACCGAGGCTTTATTAATGAAGTTTAAAAGAAGCAAAAGCAAATAAACAGAACACACACGTGTCAGCATCCCCATCACACTCGGGTACCTAAACACATCTGTTTACAAAGCAAAAGTAATAGCAAAAGAAAACTGAAAAGTCACAAAATCAGAAAAACAAAGCCTCAGAAGAAACAGAGAAGGCGATTTCAATTCTCGCGCAAAGAAGACAGACCAATCCCTCAAACCATCAGGCAATTTGAGAGTAAAGTGTTGTTCGTCCTTCCCTGGGAAACAAAGCAGACCTTCCAATGACAGCAGAATCGTGAGGAAGTAGATAGGAAAACCTAAGTGGGTAAATCGCGATTCATCAATTCCCACACACCATCATGTACGTCTTCAACCCAGAATTGATTAACACCATGTATTTGATCGATCGATCGACATACCGAAAGGAAATAGATGAGAAATTTAGGGCTAAAGATAGAATATCAACAATAAAAACCCCAATTTCATATCTGTCCAAAGATTATTTCTGAATTTTGACAATCATTGTTCTTGAGTCACCCTCTACCTCGATCTAGTTAAAACCCATATCTCTCACAAAATGTAATGCTTGAATACAGGCAATCGCTTCAGCAAAGAAGGCATTAGCTACATGTTCATTCACCTGAATGCCACAACCCATGATAAGTCCATCCACATTTCGAACAACAAAACCTGAGCACGAATGGTGTTGAGAAGGATTAAATGCTACATCGAAATTGACTTTTACATTTTGCCCGACGGGAGGTCTCCACCTTAAGGACAGTGGCCTTAGAAAGACGGGTAATTTTTGATGAACCACTGATAACTCAGTTAATAAACTCAATTTTGGAGCAGATTTCCATCACTAACTGAATGTTACCCTCCATAACAAATTGGTTTCGAGCATACCAAATTGCCCATAGAGTAACCAAAAATCTGCTACACCAATTCCCATTGACTCTAACATATTATCCCATCTGGTATTGTTAGACCATATGAAATGTAACATCCGCGTTCTTAAATCGGATTTGAGTGATAAAATAGAATTGAGAATTAGAAATGTTTAGTTGAAGTAAGAAATGTTAGAAAATTTTAAGGATTAAATAGTAAAGGGGAGAAAATATGGAGGACTAAATAGCGAATTATCCAAATTGAATTTTGAGTCATCATGGGAATTAGATTGATTGAGGAGGGGCAAAAGAGTAATGTGGTGGAAGATATTTTTGGAGGCAAAGTTTTGGGCCAAAGTGTAAAGTTGGAAGGTTTAGGGACTAAAAGTGCAATTTTACCCTTTTTATTAAGGTAGATATTTTAAGTGAGATTTCTAGAGAATTTGAGAAAGGTTAAAAATCAATTAAAGGTCAAAAATATCAGCTCTTTTCATGTTCAACCGTTCATACCATTCTCTCTTCCATCCAACTTTTGATTTTATTCCAAATAAGTCCTTCCATCATTTTTAAGCCCTCCAAGCTCCAAAATCTCCTATTTTCTTTGAAATTTCTGAAAGAAAAGTATAGGAAGGGGTTAGTAGACACCTCAAACTTCTTAAAGAATTCATTTTGAGGTGTTAGAAAGCATAGGGACTAAATTGAGAACTTTTAAATTCAAGGGTTAAGGTAAGAAGTGGTTAAATTCTCATGACATACATGTATTTTAGTGTTATTTAGCATGAAAATCATTGAATTTTAGCCTTTATCTTATATGTGTTTGTATGAAATTGAAGAGAAAGGAAAGAAGGAGAGGGACCAAATTGAAGAAAAGGGCAAAGAGAAGAGAAAGGAGTAAGAAGAGAAGAATATCAACCTTTTTGTTGTAAGTACTACAAGAGTTTTGAATTATAGTTTAATTTCTCTAATGGTATGTGAATTATTAGCATAAAAATTGTGATTAGGTACTTAATTGGAATGTTTACAATGATAAAATGAAAGGATTAAAGTGTGATTTAGTAAAACAGTGTTGGACAGAACAGAGGATTAACTTCGAAAATTCACCAAAAATGGTATATAATGATTTAAGGGTTGAATTATATATGTAATTAAAGCTTATTGAGTGTAGTTTCATATGGAAGAAACAGTGAATTAAATGGATCTGTATATTCTGAGTTATAACTGATTTTGTGTAACAAGGTCAGAACAGATACGAGTTCCCCTGTTCTGATTTTGAAAAATCATATAAAAATGTATAAAAATCATTAGAGTCTGAAATTTATATGTATAAATCCTTAATGAGCCTATTTTCAAAAGAAACAGACCGGAACATTATTTGATCTCTGTAATAAAAGATATATAATTTTTAGTGAAGAAAGGTCGAAACTGTCAGACAGCAGAGAAGGGGTAACTTGAAAGAATTTACTGTACAAATTGGCTAAAGTAAAAATTCTGGAAATTTTATGGTAAAAAGATGATTGAGTCTAGTTTCAGAAACATCAAACGGATTATAATTTCGAATTCTTTAGCTCGAGGTATAAATAATTTAGTGACTGTAACGCAAGTGGACAGCTTTGAAAAGTTAATGTGAAAATAAAGTTAAGAGGTATATAATGATGAATATGTGAGAAAAATATTGTATGAAATATTATGTGTTTAATTATAATTATTGATTATATGACTAATTGGTGAAATTGTGGATTTATTTGAGAAAGTAAAGGTGAGAAATACATGATTATGTATATGTGAAGAGAAATGTAAATGTGATATATGAAATTATGAGAAATGATGTTATATAAGATATTATGCCCATGTAGACAAGTTAGAACCATTGTGATATTAGTGGCATGCCATTAAGGAACACTAGCGCGCTCTCTGTTTAGCACGTCTCGTGCTCTCTGATTAGCACTTTGTGTGCTCTCTGATTAGCACTTTGTGTGCTCTCCGATTAGTACTTTGTGTACTCTCTGTTTAGCACTGTGTGTGCTCTCTGTTGCCCAGCACTTATGTGCTCTCTGTTAGTACTTTGGTACTCTCTGCTTGTTCCGTATATCTTAACGGTTCTATGATAGTCTACTATGGGCTAAGCTACAGAAAGTGGTTAAAAGTGTAAATTGTGCTATTGTGATAATTTACAAGTTACAGGTGAGTAAGACAAGAAGTTTATATGCATGATTACTAAAATGATCATTCATTATTTTTGTAGTGCTTACTAAGCCTTCACCGGCTTAACGCGTTTATTTTAACGCGTAGGTACAAAAGCTATGAGAAGTTGAAGTCAAGTTAAAGGACCTCTCATCACATCACATCACTATTGGAAGTCTTCAATTTAGGTACATTACTTTTGGTAAAAATGGCATGTACAAATGGTACTGTTATATATATTTAGTGAATGGTTATAAAAGGTTGTTTTGGATTACTACAAGTTAATGACTTGAAATGATGTATTTTGAATAGAATAACTTAAAACACATCATTTAAAAAAAAATTGTTATACTCGTGTTAAAAATCTCCGTTACTGTATGTAATACTTCTATATCGGGTTTATACGTGTGAACCGGGTATAGGGGTGTTACATGAAACCTAGCCTCAGCCAAACTTCACTTGCAGGGCCGCACCAAAGAAAGACATGTGGAGAAGTCTCAAGGCACAAACCACATCTGGGACAAAGAGGAGAATGCGCTATTCGTCTGCTGTGTAGAACATAGGTCGTAGGTAGCAGTAATTTTAAACTTGGCTGGAATTTTCTGTTACCATAGTTTCTTGTAAATCTCCTTTGTATTAGAATTACTACTGTTTGTAATCTGCGGCTCAAGAAAGGATCTATATCCACTTCGAACAGTGTACTCCCCTGTTCTATCGCCAATCCAAATAAGCCAATCCTCCACCATCACATCAGAGAGCGGCACACAACGAATAGCAGTGGCATTTTCGACAACAAATACACTGCTAATAACCTCCTCATTCCACTGCTTTGGATTTAAACTTATCAACTCAAAAACTTTAGTAATAGAATCTGTGATAATCGAATGTTGTATTTTCCCACCAGCCCACTTTGGAAGCCATCGATCCATCCAAATGGAGATATCTTGACCAGATCCTACTCTCCAACCGACACCATCCTCAAGAAGATTCATAGCGGCAAAATGCTCCGCCAAACATATGAAGGGTAAGCTCTTAACTGTGCTTTTAAAAAAGTAGACATCGGATAATATTTTGCTCTAAATGTGCACGCAACTAACGACTTGGGTTTAGTTAAAAAAACGCCACCCTTGCTTAGCAAGTAAAGCAGTATTAAACTTACAAAGGTCACTGAAACCCATACCACCGACATATTTAGGCTTACTAAGATTAGTCCATTTGCACTAATGCATCCCATTGCGTTGACTATTTTTTTGCAACCAAAACTTACTTTTGAATAGATAGGGAGAGCTTGAAGAACCGCCTTAATAAAAACTTCACGACCACCCTGGGATAAAAAGCGCACACTTCAATTAGGCACCTTCGAACGCATTCGATCACAAAACAAACCAAAAGTCTCTCTCTTTCTTCTCCCAACTAGTGTCAGCAAGCCTAGATATCATTCCATATTGAAAGCCTTACGAACCCCCAATAAATCACCAACTTGAGTCACTGTATTGTCATTAGTACTCAAACTTATGAAAAGCACCGATTTATCAAAATTCATTTGTTGACTCGAAACCCGTTCATATTTAGTCAAAATCTCCTTTATAATCTCTCTCCCTTGCTTTGAGGCTCTTAGGAAACTTAAATCTCTTAAAATTTGATTACACAAGAAGAGTTGAATGAATTAAATTAAAAAGAACTTACTTGAAAATACTCTGCCATTTGTAATCATTAATTTCATAAAACATAAATATACTATTGATATTAATATAATCAAAATTAATTCTTAAATTTAATTTAATATGATTTAATAGTTAAACTAAATTTAGAACTCATAATTCGTAATAATCACCTTTACAATTTTCTGTTTATGCAATATTCACTAAAACAATCATAATTTAAACTTTGAATTTGAAATAATATGATTCAAAATAACATAACTCAACATTAGTATGAAAACATCTTAACCCAATAATGCTTGAATCCTATTCAAACATACATCTCAATGAACTAACCTTTTAAATTAGAAAATTAACAATTTAAGTTAATTGAATTTAATAAATTTCACCCTGTCACCATTAAGTTTAGGTTATAAGTCTTTTAAGTGTTTTTTTAACATTTATTGCATATGTTGTTGGGAAATTGAATAGGAACACAAGTAATCCAAGTAGTTTGCCTTGACAAGCTTTGAATAGAGTATTTAGGTATTTAAAGAAAACTATTAACTATGGATTGTGTTATAATAGATATCCTTCAGTTTTAGAAGGGTATTTAGATGCTAGTTGGATTACAAGTTTGGAAGATCATGCATCTACTAGTGGATGGATCTTCATTCTTGGTGGAGGAGCCATTTCTTGGGGTTCCAAGAAACAAACATATATTACTGATTCCAACATAGAAGCATAATTTATTGCATTAGCCGTTGCATCTAAAGAAGTAGAATGGTTAAGAAATTTGCTTTATGATGTACCTCTATGGCCTAAACCAATATCACCTATTTCTATTTGTTGTGATTGTGAGGCTACTCTAGCAAAGGCATATAGTCAAGTATACAATGGAAAGTCTAGACACATTGGATACCGACATAGTTATGCCCAACAATTAATCTCTGATGGAGTGATCACTATTAATTATGTGAGGTCAAGTGAAAATTTGATGGATATTTTGACAAAAAGTCTTACTAGAGATGTAGTCAACAAGATCTCAAAAGGGATGGGACTCAAACCCATTAATTAGAGTCACCCATGATGGAAACTCAACTTAATGCTTGGTATAACATCAAGTCTTGAGTTAAATGAGACAAAGTACATCATTAGTATGTGACTGTTAGCACTATAAATAAATTCATCTTAAGATTAAAGTGCTAGGTACCTGTAATGATAAGGGAATGATGGGTAATGTGCTCTTAAGGGCCCATAACATAAATATGTTAGAGTGTTATAATTACAAGAACACTCTTTTTAGAGTGTTATAATTACAGGAACACTTTTGATAGAATCTATCTATGTGAATGGAAGTGTGGCCGCTTTTAAGAGCTCGAGGGCTTGGCTCTGACAGTATTCATGAAAAGAGAACACAGACACATGGTCATAATAGTGTCTCTAGATACTATGCATTGATCGATGTTGAAATCACTGTGTGAGATGTGTTCAGTTAATCAAATGGAATAGTTGACTCGAAGCTTAGTCTACCATGCAATTTCGATTAACTTTAACATGTTTTCACTAAGTGAAGGTTCAATCGTAAAACACTTTCATTTATACAAATTGACTTTTAAGAATATCAAAATCTAAAATATTTTGAAAATAGAGGGAGATTATTGGAATATTTTCAAATATTTATGGTGTACCAATAACTATAAATGAATGAGTGTAATTAATCAAAAGTTAAATATTTTAGTCATTTGTCAAGAGTTATATCATTTGATTTTTGAAAAAAAATTATAACTATTCAAACAATATTATTTGAATAGTTATAATATTAGATGAATAATTATATGTTTTTTTAAAAGATATTATTCAGAAAAGACACCAACAAGTTCTAAAAATTCTTTCTATCTGTCCTCATTTTTTAACATTATTAAATTGTTCTACAAAGAGTTACGGCAGAAATACTTTATAGAAATTGAGTTTCTTGTTATTCATTGCTCAGTATTTAATGGACTATTCTCGTCAGTTTAAAACACAAATAGTCATCGGCTTCATTGTATCTTCGACGTTAATTTGCTTGAAACTCTTTTGCATACCGAATATAGATGGAGCAAATATAACCTTAAATATAGTAGCTTGATACAAGTTTTGGAGTCTTGTCCTATTTTTTTTTTTTTTATTTGAGTTTCGTTCGTGTATTCGAGATTTTCTTCATCGGAGATTAGTACTAACATTTCACCATGCCACCGTTAAGTTTAGGTTATATGTCTTTTTAAATGTATTCGTATAAAACTAGAAGTCTTAAGTTTTAGGGCTGGAGTTTAATTCTTTTATTTATATAATTATTTTTAAAAAAAATTAATAATAGGTTTGAATCTCAGCAATTAATTTGCGTACCTTAGGCCTAAACTCAACTGTTTTTTTTTATTGTAGCAATCATTTTGTTCCCATTTTTATCACTTTATCACTTATTCTTTTCTACCCAAAAAAATAAGTAATAAAGTGATTAAAAAAATATTGTTCCCATGAAAATAAAATTCTAAGTTGTTAATCATCAACTATTTAATTTTATTTAATCTGGATCAGTAAAATTAATTTTAATTATTACTAAATTAAACTAAAAAATTATGAAAATTCTATCAAACTAAAGTAAAGAAAATCTGTAAGTTTCTCAATCAATTTTGATGATCTTGGAACTCTAACTTCATATATTTTAATCAATCAATTATCTCTTGTTCAATTGTTTAATATATGTAATTATTAACTAAAAAGATTTGATGTTAAGCGCTTCGGATCTCTTTTTTTTTTGTCTTTACAAGCTTGAAGTTACTCTTGGTGTGAGAAAATTTATTTCTTAGCCTTCCAATTGATTCTTTCTTTTTTTCCCTTTTTTTCTTAAACCATGTTAACCCTAATTAACTCTTATTTTTAGGGTTTTAATCGTTCCACTCCACCAAACACAAAATTGGGGTGAAGTGGATTCCTTATTATTTGAAAATTATGAATTGAAAATTGTGCTCTACCGAATTGAAATCCGGTAGAGTGGAAGACTTCTTTTCACTACTTTTTTTGCTCTACACTCTAAGCCTTTCATTCTTCATTTGAAACCTATAACGTAAGGAGGAAAATGACAAATAAATCCGAACTAACTCTAAGATAAAAATCAAATAAAATATAATTAATCCAAAAAACTATAAAATGCACTAAAAACTAATCTAAATGCTAAAATTACCCCATAAAATGCTATAAAAACTATACTAAAACAACTCTAAATATGAGAGTTATCACTAATCAAATTTTATTTTTTTTATTTAACTTATAATTAATTTTAAGCATTTTTATGATGTAAAATAAGTATTTCACATTTAATTTTTTTTAAATACTATGTAACAGTTACTGATTATTTTTTATTTACTTGAAAAATTAGTTTTTTAAGAAAATATTTATGAAAAAAACTTTAAAACTTCACCAAATAATGTCTAAATGCTATAAAACAAAGACCATTTTAAAAAAATAAAGTCTAAAAATTTGAAATTCAAATTTAATATGAAAAATCAAGAATCAAATCCAACAAAATTTTTATGAACATGTCAGAAATTTTTAAAAACCCAACCAAATTGAACCGGGTTCACTAATAATAAGAAAAACTTATCTGGGCCTAACCCAAATGAACAAGGCCTCAGAGCGAGAAAAGGGCAATTCAAAATAAAAAAAATAAATAAATTGAATTTCGAGCTAATTAAATTCAGTAACTCGATTTAGTATGTTTTTCAAATCAAGTCGAATAAGCCTTTCAGTTTTTCATGTTTAACTCGAGTTGAATTTTACAACTCAAACAACTTGAATAATTCTAATATCTTTAATAACAAATTGGTATAAATATCATTAGGGTACTTGTCAAATTCAAAATGAGCGAATTGACTCCTCTTAAAAAAATTTAAAATAATTCAAAATAATCTTCGAATCAAACAATATCATTGATGCCCTATTGATGCTAGGATTAGCTTGAGAGGTTTGCGAATCAGCAGGACTTGTACACATAGAAGATGATAACATTAGATGAAACAAGAGTTCAGTGAAGTTAGTAGCAATTTCATAATATAAAATTAACTTTGCCCAGTTTAAAATCCTACTCTCCTACAAAACTTAGGGCAAATCTCTCTCTACATGTAAGCCAAAACCAAAGAAATTGATGACCCAATTTCCATGTAAACAGCAGGACTCTAAGACCAGTTATTATATTGAGGCAAATTCTTCAGGTTACTTCCTACTGCAGAATCCATCTTGTAAGCACTCTCATCTTTTGTTTGAGCAATTCCTTCAGCTTCTGAGCTAACATCATCTCTCATTTCCTCTTCTTTTTCATCCTTTGCTGAGGCCATTACACCATCTTCAACCTCATCTGAAGCATCCTCTTCATTCACAAAACTCCATCCAGGTATGAGTTTTCCTGCTTCTCTGATAAAACAGCCATTGTCATAGAAACTTTGGGAGATCGTATTATATATGTTTCTCCGAGGCTCTTCAGTTACAAAACTTGCAGGCCAAGCAAGGGCTTCACCGTTTGTCCCTCCCATGTGCGTATCTGAAATCCCCTTGTCGTTTTCTTTAGGTTGTATTGCTAAAGAGGGATTGGTCTCAACTCCGCAAATTTGGATGCCAGGACCTTCCGGGTGAGCTTGGTTGTGGAATGCAGGCATAGGCAAATTGCTTCCATTAACACTATTATTTGTTATGGTCTTCTCACCATTATCTTTCTTGGTACTCGAAATAGAGTGAGCTGTTTTTTCCCCCTTGTTTAGAACAACTTTCTCAAAAATAAGAACTCTAGACTCAGGTTGAACTTTACTTGCTGCAGGCTTTCGACCTCTTGCTTGAGGATGAGACTCATCAGGAGAAGCAGACACATCAACTGAAGCAACTGCCCTCTTAGGTCTGCCCCTCTTTGATGCTGATCCGGATAAGCCAGTATGAACAGCTTGAGCAGAAGGCTCATCTGCGGGCGGTTTCAGAGATGCAATTTGACCTTCAAGCTTTAATATTTGACTCTTGTAATCAGCTAATTCTGATTGCAACTGACCAATTACTCTCCATAGCATAACATTCTCAAATGACTGCAAATAGAAACAGGTATAACAAAGTGTTACTAACAATGGTTAGAAGAGCAAAAACAAATAATAAAATAACTGATTAGGTGAGTAAAACACTACTACTTGGGCTTCCCAAAGTTGTTGATGCTTCTGAGAAAGTTTAGCCATTGGGCGAATAATCCCTCTTTGAGAGGACTCGCCAAAGGTTGCTGAGCAATTAGGCACTGGCAGAGGTTCTGAAGAAAAGGAGCCATTATAAGCTCCTGGGAAAGTATAGTTGAAAGATGGATGAACTTGCTGACCATGAGTCCACCAAGAAGAGGGATCCCAAGGACCTATTCACATGAAAATTCCACCATTACATGGCTCCAAGGTCCTCTATTTAGCAACTTCTCAATGTCCAAATTAGAAACTATGCTACATAAATTGGTAGAATGCACAATTCACTGACTGATCATATTAGCATCATATATCCATTGATATGTCATAAATCAATTCCCATTGATAGTAATCACACAGTATGATGAGATGATAAACATAAATCAGAAAGAACTTTGGCTTGCCTTACCAGGAAACCAGTAACATTCAAAGTACTTGGTTCAAATCCTACCTGGAAAACTTGGGTACGGGCTAAAATGGTAACCGATATTTGGGACCTGATGTTGGCTCCTTGGGGAGGTTCCTCCAATTACGGGAGACGGTTGCCAACTAGCAGTGAAGGGCTGAAATGTGGCAGGCACAGATACCGCCGGGAAATGGTAACTAGGTCTCTGTGGCAGCCAGAAGGGTGAAGTGGATGGGGCTAAATGCACAGTGGGTTGGCCCTGCTGGACCGGATGATTAGGGAAATTGGACTGCAATGGTGCTACTTGCTGTGGTCGGCTTGCAAGAATAGAAGGCGTCTGACTTGCCATACAAGGTCTTGGATTCAAGGAAGACTGCTCTGCCGCCTGTTGGGTGGTGTATGGCCATTGAAGAATACGTGAATGTTGATCGTTTAAGGAAGAAATATTTTCTTGTGAAGAGCTGCCATTTTGGTAACCTTTGCAGCAAGTGCCTCATTGGGCTGAT
The DNA here is from genome assembly GCA_005610355.1 of Gossypioides kirkii. Lineage (NCBI taxonomy): Eukaryota > Viridiplantae > Streptophyta > Magnoliopsida > Malvales > Malvaceae > Gossypioides > Gossypioides kirkii. The sequence goes on from CP032253.1 coordinate 18,338,270, forward strand.
TTTGTTGTTCCTTGCTCTGTTTATGAATAATTCAGCTCGTTATAACTGGGAAAATAATCAAAGATGCACTCATCACAACCATCCATCAGTTGCATGCGGAGTGGAAATTGAAATGCAACAATTACAACTTGATTTGTTGACAATGCACAACTTCTCACTCCATTATGCTAAATAAAGAAAATTTTCTCTTTTCATCCAAAACAATGAACCCTGGCATAGCACATAACAATACACTCTTTTTCCATCAACCACAACACATTTGAGAACGAACCCCCCCCCCCCCCCCCCCCCCCCCCCCCAACAACAACAAAAAAAAAATAAGGCAGGAAAATGAAACCCCAGATTGTCAATCAATAAACTTTCAGCTAATATAGAGAACAAACAAAATAAGGCAAACCCATTTAAGAAGAAAAGGGTCACATACCAAGAGATCATTTGATTCAGGTTCTTGATTAGAAGCAGTGGCAATAAGTTTCTTTTGCTTCTTCTTCTTCTTCTTTTCCATAGCAGTAAATGACTACTTTTTAGAAACTCAAAAACCTAACTTGTGTGTGGATGAATGAGGAAAATCTTAACTCATTAATCTAAAAGGAAGGGGAGAGAGAGAGAGAGAGAGAGAGAGAGAGCAACAAAAGGAGTATGAATATCTTCTTCAGCAGAATAGAGAATGTGAAAGAATTTAATATTACATTATACATTTCTTTTTCCTTGTTCTTGCTGCAGAGTTGCCTTTCTTCTGTCTCTGTTGCATACCAAACCAACTACTAATAAGCGGTCATTTCTCATTTTAAACCTTAAACTTAAGAATTTATTAAATAATTTTAATGTGTTGGTTTTCAAATAAAAATAAATTGCACTAAAACTATCACATCATACATATTTGAAAATAGATAATTCTTCAAATATGTTAAAAGTTTTCAATTCATTTTAGAGATGGGCAGAAAATGGCAGAGCACGTGTGCACAGTATAAACTGAAGACCTTTAGCATCGATAATCAAAAGCTTTCAAATTTTGATGCTGATTGATTGCACATATTCTCATGCAAAAATGTTGAAATGGGGAGGCCATTCATCATAACAACAAAACACCTTGCTTAAACAATATCGGTTGTACTTGATTAGAAGAAAGGTATACAGATTTTATAGCGCCACTGACAGAAGAAGGTGGCAGCTGCTAGATGATAGTAGAAATTTGGTTGAATGGAGGGGAAAGGGAGCAAGAGCTTGGAAAGGAACGTGTTTGACGCATGGAAGACCGCCCCCTCAAATTTGTCATCGGTCAAAACCTGCAATTTAATTTTGTTTTTGTTTTGTTTCAAGACTTTTCACTTTGGGTTAAGATGAAATAATAGAATAGATGCTGAAATTAATATATACATAGCTTTTTCCGATACCTCCCGCATGAGAAAACCCAGCAACCTAAATCGGCCTAGAATCCAATATACCACCCTTTTTTTTTCATGATTGGCCCAATCAAACTTTTTTTTTATGAATTATAAGAGAATGATAAATTTTTAATAACAATGTAATTAATATGATTCGAATTCAAATTACACTTGAAATTAAGATAATGAAACAACACACAGAATTCGACCAACCAAACTTTAATCTTAGTCAAAATAGGTGTTCTAGCCAAACGTAAATCATTGTCTCATTTTGCAAGATTATTAATAAAGTTTAAAGATCACATGAAATGATCATGCAATCCTTTACTTTTTCTTTTTCTTTTTTTTTGAAATTTATATTTTATTTTAAAAGCTTTGACTCTTAATCTATACGCTTTTTCTCCTTTTGTAACTAGTATCTTTTAGATTTTTATTTTATTTTTCTTGTTTGTTTCGTGTTTATAGTTATCTCTTCTAATAATGTTATTTTCAAAGTTTAAACTCGAGTGTTTTTAAGAGTACAACATGCTTTATCTAAGGATAAATGTTGAATTTTTTTTAGTGGGAATCGAAATTGAATTATAAATTTTAAGAGATTAAAATATAATTTTATTATTTATTAATTTTTTATTTCATCATTTTTTGAAAAGTTAAATAGATTTTTTTTTTTTTTAAGAGGGGCAAAATACTATTTTACAATATATTATCTTAAATTTTATTATTAATAAAGAGACTAAATTGTATAATTTTCAATTTTGAGAGATCAAGACTTCACGTCTACCTTTTAAAATTGCCCTTGATTTTACCATTACATTACACCCAATACGGTTACCTATTACATTTAATATTAATATTAATAGATGAAGTTATTTATTTGTTTGATTGATTTATATCTTTATTATATTATTAAAGTTTTTATTGAATTATTATCGCAAATTAATTATATAATTATTTGACACCAATATAATTAGAAAAACGATAAAATAAATAAATTTATAAAGGAGAAACGGTATATTAAGAGTTATATGCTCCTCTCTTACTTTTTTCCCATTACTTTTTTTTATCAATAATAAAATATAATAATTAGAAAATGATTAGTTAAATAATTTCTTTTTATATTATATTATCAATAATAAAAATGTGTGTTGAAAATTCAACAAAGCAAAGTAAATTTTTTATCATATAAACTCAATTTGAGCTATGAATAACTTTAATGTTGTATGTAAGCTTTTTGTATAATATTATTAAAGACAGAAGCAAAAGGTTAAGTTGAAAGATGAGGAATCTATAATAATAGCAACATGAAAACTTAGATAAAAGGGAAAAAAAAAGCTAATTCATTGAGTTTATCCCATTTTAAAATTTGATGTTCAAATGTTTATTGTTTCAGATGTGATTTGGATTCAAATCGTGTCAATCGTATTGTTATTAAAACTTTATTTTTACCGTGTAATTTATAAAAGAAAATTTTTGATGTCTACCACACAAATTCTTTTTTCCTTACATTAATTTCCTTGTTAATGCAAATACCATGAAATTCTCTTTCATTAACATATTACGTAATGATATTTTATAAAGGAATTACCTTGTTCCAATCTTTCTACAGAAAAGTTCAAAGTAGGCAGGTTTGAAATACTAAAAGGTAATTATTCAGTGGAGAGTGGGGGAGGGCTGGAGAAATATCAAATATAATGTTGGTGAGATTACTGTGAATTATAAAAGGAGGGTAAAATCTTATCAACAATATAATTATTGTGACTCGAACACAGATCACATATAAAATGATAAATACTTTGTCCCATCAGACCATCACACGGATTTCATAACCCTTTCTTTTAAATACTGCTTAACTCACATTACTACTCAATGTTCCAACTTTGTTATTGTTGAAGGCCAACATGGAGCAAATATATGTACACACACAAGTTTAATGGCACATACTATGTATATGATATTATCAAATTATAGCATACCTATCTTTTATGATAAGTTTGGAAAAAAATTTTTGTCATAATTTATGATTCCTAAAAATTGTTAAAACTATTTTTTATCTTCAATTTTTTAAAGAAATTCTTTTATTTTAATTATAATATGATATTGTAATTGAAGACCATCTGCAGATAATTTTAATCTTAAAAATTCTATTTCTGTTTTCTCTAGCTCTATTTTCTTAGGGCTTAATATAATTCTATTTTTTATGAATTCTTGAGAAATAATATTTAAGTGTTTTCTATGTAAATCTAATGTTTCTGAAAATACTAAAATATTATCTATATATACTATACAAAACTTCTTATATTTACTAAAAATAGAATCCATCCAGCTTTGAAATATTTGTGGTGTGTCGAAACCATTTTTGGATGCGAGTTTCGAGCATATTTTTTATTTGAAAATGGAGTCGCCACCATCCTTTTAATTTGATGTGATTAGATCATCATAAAACGTTTGAATTCGTTTTATAAGAAAACATTTGGTCTTTAAAATCCAAAAAATAGATATTCAGGAGTCGGTTACGTGTAAGGAAGGGTTAGCACCCTCACATGCACGAAATCGGTACCTAGTTGATTATTTAATGTCTAAATTGTTGAAAATCAAAAGTTCGAGTAGAAATTTAAAATGCTATTCATAAATCGGATGTAAAACAAGATATTCAAATATCTAGGTTCAAAGAAAAATTACGCCCAACGCGTTAGGGCATGATTTTTTATTCCCTAGATAAAATATCGAGTAATTATCGATTTTGATGCTCCATTATTTAAGTTCAAATGAAGGTCGTATCCAACACGTTAGGGTACTATTTCTCAATTTCCCTTAACATGGAGAGCATCGTTTACAACAATTTAAGTTTTGAAAAAGGGTGTACATTTCATTTTTTTTAGAAAATGATTTCGTAAAAGGTGGATAAAAACGTACAATTTGCAAGTGAAATAGTCGTTATCGATTTTAAAATAATCGTTCGATATTTTAGGTTCGAAAGAAAATAACACCCAACACGTTAGGATGTCCAACACGTTAGGATGTCATCCTCCGAATTACCCAAAATAAAAGAACTTTGCTTTAAAAGGATAACTTAGGTATATATTTTTTAAGACATGCAAGCTAGCTAAACTATTTTACAAAAAGTGTTCAAATGAATATACACTCTATTAAAATGATTAGAAGCATAAAAATAAGTAGCATGAAATATAATCTAAGATATATAATAATGAATAGAACCATGGAATATAAAATAATAATGTAGTGTTAATAATAAAAGATAAGAGATACGTTAAATGAAATAAGTAATAGAATAATAGCAAGGCAGCAAATTCCATGAGATAAAGATTTTAGCAAACAGGAATGGAGACATTTGGTTCGAAAGGAAGAAAAAGTGACTTGAATATTAATTTAAAAATAAAAGGATTTAAGGTTGAAATTCAAAAAAAGAAAATTAAATAAAAAAAGAATGAAAATATTCGATTTAACAAAAAATTGAATATTAGTTTAAAAACAGAATAAAATTTAGGTAAAATAAAAAAATTCAAAGCTTAAATTCAAAGTTTAAAAAAAACAAAGGGGAATTTGGACCTTCCTACTATTATTATCATTATTATTATTATTATTATTATTATTATTATTATTATTATTATTATTAAAAACAACTTGGGGAGTTAATTAGATGAAAAGATAAGATTTGTGTGTTAAATAAAAAAACGAATTGACAAATTTTAAAAAGAACAAAACGGAGAGGGGCTTTGCTATGAATTTTCATTTTTTATGCTTTGAAACCCTATTTCTCCTTAGAAACGGCTGCGTTTCAGAACCATCAGGTTTTAGATTGAAACAACGTCGCATAAATGAGGATCTGGAATTGGAAGGACTAAATTACAAGAAAAATAAAATCAAAGGGGAAAATTTCGAATAAGTTCATAATAGAAAAAAGGACAGAATTGCTAACATCTAAAAATGCGGAAGGTTTTAAGGGATAAATATCCCATATACGAAAAACATGCGGGTCTAACTGGAACGGGTCGGGTACGATACAGGTTGCCGTAAAACGACGTCGTTTTAGTGTTTATTGCCTTAAACTTGAGTGGCGTTGTTCCAGGGTGGTATAAAAGCAAAATTTTAAAGCAACAATTCATTTTTTCATTTCAAATTGCAGAAAACCTCCCCTTTTTTGTTTGCTTTTCTCTCAACTTCCCCCTCGCCCCTTTACTCCGACCATCGGCCATTGGCGACGGCAAACGCCGCGCCTGGTGGTCAGAAAAATATCAAAAATCCCTTTCTAATTCCTTTTTTAAATTTTAGAAACGAATCCGGGTTTTATTTTCAAAGAATCACATCAGTTTTTTTAAAAAAGATTATTATTTTTTGAATGATTTTGATCTTTGTTTTCATATATATATTTTTAAAACTTGTCCTTTGATTTCCCCTTTTTTTATCCTCATTTAGATGCCCCTTTTTTAGAAAAGATTAAATCTGGGTTTTAAATCACCAGATTGATTCGAATTTTGACGAATATTTTTATTGTTTCAATCTTTTTTGTGAAATTTTTTTTTGAAAAGTAACCCTTTTTATTCAGTATTCTCCAGGATTTTCTTGACGAACATCGATTGTTCGAAAGACTCACACTTGGAAATAACCATCCATCATCGGGGATGGTGCCCTCAGATATTCACAGAGACGATGGCGCCAGAGGAGTAAAGGTAAACCCTAAACTCTTTATATTTTGTATTTATTACTATTATTACCTTTGCTTCGAAATAAAAGGCAAAAATATGAAAATACAAAAAAATACACTACCTTCAAATTTTGATTGCTTTTCTGGGATTCCCAAAATCTCTGTTGGTATTTCTCCTGGATATATTTTTTTGTGTTGATTTCGTATCTTGTTTACAGATTTAAAAATGGCTTTTATAGCCAAAATAAATTTCATTATTACTGTTTCTTTGCCTCTGTCTCTTCTCTGTTGCTCTGTTTTATCTCTGTTTGCAGGTATCACCAGAATGGCTCTCTCCTGCGGTCAACACCAACGCCGGGAGCTGTGCCAAGGACATTTTGGTGCAAGGATGGCAAAGGTGGCTTCGAGCAGAGGGACGATCATCGGGTAGAGGTGTTTTCGGGAGTCGAGGAGTCAACAGTCCAGATGAAGGGTCACGCGGCTGACGTGGTGCTGACGTGGCATGTGGAGAGCTGACGTGGCCAATACTGATGTGGCATGTGGCGGCTGGAAGCCTAGGCAGACTAGGGTTTTTGATATGTTTAGGTTTTGTGATTTGGGATTGTATATTTGGGTATTGGATCTGAAATTTGGATATTTAATTTAAATTAAATTTGGTTTTAATTTAAAATCATTTATTTTATTTTTATTTTTACTTTTGTGATTTGTTTTCTAAGCCCGGTTAAAATTGAGCTTCTACATGGTGCATTACATAATCCAAATGGCATTATCTTCTATTGGTAGTGTCCATTAAGCGCATTAAAAGTTGTTAACGGTCTAGATTCTTCTACTAATATGATTTGCCAAAAACCTAATTTACAGTCAAATTTACTAAAATATTTGGCATGTTTTGTCTGATTAATTAGTACATCATTTTTTGAAATGAAGTATCCATCAAAAATAATGTTTTGATTTAATCTTTTATAATTAATTACCTTTCTAGCTTTTCTTCTTTTTATTTCTGCATGATTTCTAACCATAAAGGCTAGATTAAAATGTGGACTATTAGTTCCTTCTATTAATCTCTTTTCTAATAACTCTTTAATTTGAACATCAAATTCTTCTATATCTTGTTTAGTATAGCTCATAGGTTTTACTCTAATAATTTTATTGGGATTTTCCAATTTAATTTCACAATATCTAGGACTATTCTGCCATAATTTTAATGGTTCTTAACATATCAAACAAGAATTATTTGTCATGGATGTTAGATGTTGAAATTCACCTAAACATTAAAAATCTTGAGAATACAATCATACAAGGTTTTAAGGCATTTAAATAGAATAAAATCCAACTTATGATTTTCCTCCGTCATCATCTTCATAAAGGATTGTAAATATAATATTTGACTATAAAAGATCCACTTGATTTGTGGAATAATTTAAAAGAAAGATACGACCATAAGAAAACGGTAACACTACCAAAAGCTTATGGTTGGATGTACTTGAGGTTGTAAGATTATAAAACGGTAAGTATAATTCAATAATATTTTAAATAAGTTCTCAATTAAAATTATATGAAGAAAAAATAATCGATGAGGACTTATTGGAGAAAACTTTCTCAACTTTTCATGCATCTAATGTGCTATTGCAGCAAAAATATCATGAAAAGGATGTTAAGAAATACTCCAAATTAATCTCATGCCTTTGGGTGACTGAGCAAATAATTCATGAAAACTGTTCTACTAGTTTTGCTCCATTTCTAGAAGTGAATGTAACAATACCCAATAATAACATAAATGAAAGGAATTGTGGTTGTGCTTGCAGTCATGATAATGATCACGGTTATGGATGTGATCGAGGATGCTATAATTACCATTATCATGGTGGAAACAATTAATATAACCACCAAAACAAAAATAAAAGAGAAAATAAAGAAAAATACGATAGTCCAAGTAATCCTTCAAAAGGCATTGAAAATTTATGCCACTAATATAGTATGATTGGCATTGGTTGTTATTTGTCGTATGCCTGACTTTTAACAAGCCTCAATAAAAAAGAAAGAAAAGAATATTAAAACAAATTCGACTTATCAAGATGAAGATGTAAAGGTTAATTTTGCACGCAATGATGATGATTTTAAAGGCCTTGTTGATAGGACTCATCTTGATGTAGAAGATTTCTTTGAGGCTAGAAATCGATAATTTTAAAATATATAATAATATTTCATATTTTTCTGATGATTTTATATTTCTTGTTATTCATTTTGTGCGACTTTAGTATGTTTTTTTTAATATTTATAATATCTCTTATTTTTAGTGAAGAATATGAATTTCCCTAATTCTTTGATTGAATCAAAGATCAAGAATGAATACACATATCTCACAAATAATGCTATCACACATTCTATACTTAAAAGATAGAAAAGATTTGTCTCATTTAATTGAAAATGCCAACACCATATCTAACAATCCAAAATTAATTGAAGGCTCCGAAAGAATTACACAATATTACTACCCCAATGGACAACATTTATTATAGATAATGCACTATTTTCATCAAAGACTCGAAAAAAATTATTAAGCTTTAAAGATATCCGTCGAAATGAAACATATCGAGACTACAAATGAGAAAAAATAAATAAATGCATATTACAAAAGTAGTATATGGAAATATATGTTGTTAGAAAAATTATTTGTCTCGTCTTTAGGATTGTACTATACAATTTTCATGTGTTGCTTGTTTTCAAAGAAAATTCATTACGAGAGCATCACCAGCAAACATTAAGGTAGAATCTCATGCATTTATGGAATATATTCAAGGTGATATATGTGAGTTCATTCATCCACCATGTGAAACATTTAAATATTTTATAATTTTGATAAATGTATTTACAAAATGGTCACATGAAGCATGAACATCTTCCATAAATGCATGAGTTAAGAAACTCAAGCACCATTTATATTAATCAAAACATGTAAATTTTGGTTACATCATAACCATCATTAATAATGTTTTTAATTAACATAACTTAAGTCAATAAAATAATTGCGAGTACTTATCAATATGTAATCCTTCTCTATTTTATTTTTTCTATATGTATTTACATGTGAATTATTTAAAATATAAATAGTATAATATTTTACATTTAAACTTTATTTAATTGTAAGTTAGTTTTTTTTTAAATTATAACTTTTAATATAAGTATATAATTTCAATTAAGTGTTCTAAAAATTAAGATGATGGATAATTTACAGAGAAATTAGAGAAGAAGATTAATAAGAAAGACTTGAATGCCTCGTTTAGGCTTCTCCTTCCCTTTTATAGGAAATTTTAATAACTCTATTTCATAATATTTTGAAGTCTGCACAATATTGGGATAAGTATCACGTCTCCTTTCATCTTTTTTATGTCGACATGTGTAATAATAAGGTTAATGTCCCTTTCATTTTTGTTTGTTTGTGGGAAGTTTCCACAAAGCATAATGCTTTGAATTTTCTCCTACACCCTTTTGTCATTATCCATGTGGTGACTTCCACATGTTCTTCTAATCTCTCTGGATGTTATCAATATTCATTTTTTCAATTTCATCCAGATTTAATGAAGCATTTAATATTCGGGGTGAATTTCAATTTTTCTATGAATTTTTAATATCCTCAATAATATTTGATGGGAAATCATCTATTTCTATATTAGCTATCTTTTTTAATAGCTGAATGGTTTGCACATCTGGCTCTTCTTGTGGATTACCGAAACCATAATCATATGCAAAGATTTTTCTTCCATCGGTCCAGAAACGATATGTTGTTTTTGTCAAAAAGTCATTGGCTTTGACTATAAGATCTACTCCAGCTTGGATTTGATAATAAAGAGGATTATTGTAGCACTTGTAAATGTTTTTTGCCAAATACTCCTTATCTTCATTTGCTGCTGAAAGCATTGGTCCTCCAAGTACAACTTTAAAATCTCATATTTGATATGACTGATAAAATTTTTCTTTTTCAGCTATACCAATTAAGCTATGAATATCAATATGAAAATGCTTTATATAATCCTGATCTTTAATCTGCCTTATTAGCATTGTTTTTATAAACGCTAGAAAATCTTTTGTTAGATGGAAAGAAAGATTTTGAACTGTGAGTTCTTTAACAAAACTCATTTAGTACTGATTATATCAAATAGTTCATGATCAAGTCTAAATTTTATAGCAGAGAATTTTTCTCCCAAAAGGTTTGTAAACACAAAAGACTGACAAAAATATTCAGAAAATTTTTTTTGAAATACATCCTGCTAGTTGCAGATGATTTTGTTAATTTTTGCAAATATTTCTATTGGTAAAATAAATTGAGGTTTATTGTAAAGACATAATCTAAATACTTTATTAAGAATTGGATTATTAGCTTCTATATTTTTAAAATATTAAACTATATCAAGAAGATTGTTTATCTCCTTAAGATCTAAATATCCTATTTCAAAATCATCTCATTCACGATATAAAATGGACTTTAATAATAAATCATGACATTCTTGCTATTTAGTTGTTTTTTCAACTAAAAATTGTGAAAGAAGAGCTCGTCTGAAATTTACCTTTTGTTTAGTAATATGAGTTTTCCATATTTCATTAATAATATTATATATTTCTAGCAGTAAACTTGGATTATAAAAATCTTTTACCTCATTCATTTGTTGTGTTTTCAACAAATTTTCTTTCACACAGAATTTTTCTGCTCTTTAAATCACTTCTACATAATTGGCTTGATATGTAGAATTTGAATATTGTGACCAAGACAAATAATTTACTTGTGGTGTAAAAGTCTGAATAGGAACTGATTGTCCTGTTAGTGGGTATGAAACATAATATCCTTGATTAGGATAAAATGATATCTGAGAAGGCATTCTTATAAAACCAGGACAAGAATTTCTTGGATTGAAATCATTTCGCTTTTTACGAACAGTTGTCCATTCACCAACTTTTTCTAAAGGTTGTTTACATTTATCCATAAAGCCTGCTAAGATAATCAACAATAATATTGTCAGTATCTTTAACATATAAAACTTCAAAATTAAAAGTACATAATTCATTATACCATCTAATTCTTCTTGGTACCATTTCTAAACTTTTATTAGTAAAAAAATATTTAACAGCCTAATTATCAGTTTTTATAATAAACTTTTCAGGTGCTAAATATATAAGAAAATTTTTTATTCTATTCTTTATAGATAATAATTCTTTTTCAAATATAACATAATTAATTTCATTTGGCTTAAATTTTCCTCAACTATATCCGCATACTAATTCTTCATTTTTATTAGTTCTAGTTTCAAAATACATTCCCAATGATTTTGTGAAGTATCTGTTTCTAAAATCAATTTATCACCTTATTTAGGTAAATACACTTTAGGAATCTGATTTATTTCAGATTTTAACTTTCTTATAATTTTCGAGTTTATTTTAGACTAAGTGAAAGGTTTGTCCTTTTCTAATTTTTCATATAACATACCTATCTTTTATGATAAGTTTGGAAAGAAATTTTTGACATAATTTATGATTCCTAAAAATTGTTGAAACTGTTTTTTATCTTCAATTTTTTAAGGAAATTCTTTTATTTTAACTATAATATGATCTTGTAATTGAAGATCATCTGTAGATAATTTTAATCTTAAAAATTTTATTTCTGTTTTCTCTAGCTCTATTTTCTTAGGGTTTAATATAATTCTATTTTTTATGAATTATTGAGAAATAATATTTAAGTGTTTTCTATGTAAATCTAATGTTTCTGAAAATATTAAAATATCATCTATATATACTATACAAAACTTCTTATATTTACTAAAAATAGAATCCATCCATCTTTGAAATATTTGTGGTGCATTACATAATCCAAATGACATTACCTTCTATTGGTAGTGTCCATTAGGAGCACAAAAAGCTGTTAAGGGTCTAGATTTTTCTGCTAGCATGATTTGCCAAAAACCTAATTTACAGTCAAATTTACTAAAATATTTGGCATGTTTTGCCTGATTAATTAGTACATCCTTTCTTGAAATGAAGTATCCATCAAAAATAATGTTTTGATTTAATCTTTTATAATTAATTACTATTCTAGCTTTTCTTCTTTTTATTTCTGCATAATTTCTAACCATAAAAACTGGACTAGAATGTGGACTATTAATTTCTTCTGTTAATCCCTTTTCTAATAACTCTTTAATTTGAACATCAAATTCTTCTATATCTTGTTTAGTATAGCTCATAGGTTTTACTCTAATAATTTTATTGGGATTTTTCAATTTAATTTCACAATATCTAGGACTATTCTGCCATAATTTTGATGGTTCTTCACTAAAATTATTTTCTAGTATTTTAAACAACCAATGATTTGTTTCAATTTGGTTTATTTGTTCTTTTCTTGGTGGTAAGAAATTTTTATCACACACAAATTTATGATTTTCTACTAAAGGTATTTCTATAGAAGTTTTTTCTATAGATAACATAATTATATTTTTATCAATAGCAAATGGTAAATATTGATATATGAAATTATTTCCTAATAATATATCTCTATGCATTGCTGAAAAACATAATAATTTTGGTATTACAAATCTTACATTATTTATACAGACCGATATATTCCTAACTTTATCTTGAATTATGGTTTCATTACCATCTATTCCTATAGCTCTTATTGAATGTTTCATGGGTTCCCATTTTTCTACAGGAATGACATTTTTTTTACAACTACTGGTGGTAGCTCCAGTATCTAGTAAAGCATGTAAAGAATATGTTTTGTATTCTCTAAATTGAAATGTAACTTCAATGTATGTATAATGTTTTCTAGATTGAAAATTTGAAAATGTAATAACATCACTTGTTCCAACTTTCATTTGTTGAAGTATTATAGAATATTATATTTCTTCCATTCTAGTATTTTTAGAACTTACAGTTGATTCTGTAGGAAATATAGGAATATAAACTGTTTTCATTCCTATAGGTGTTGAAGATATGGAACTGTGACCTAAATTTTCCTCTTCATCCTCTATTTGGGCATTTGAGGGTAAAACTAGATTATTATTAGTGTCTATAATTATATTATTTTTAAAATATAATTTATCTTCAGATGACATATATTCTATAGTATATAATGGTTTAGATGTACTGGGACTATTAATATTTCCTATAATCCACTCTCTTGGTATTGATAAATCACTTAAATGTAATAATTTTGGTTGTTTTCTGTAGTAAATTTATTAGGTTCAAAAAGTTCAATTATTTTATTATTAATTTATTTTATTTCTACTTCTGTCGCATTAGTATATTCATTAATAGAAGTCCAACTTATTACTAGATCTTTTGCCAAATCATTAATTTCAGAATTTTTTGTCTGAATTCTAAGACATAAATATTCTTCTATAAATGGATCTGTAATAGATATAAAGTAGTTTGGTTTTATTTTAAATCCTATTACCCTTGCATGTAAATTTGATTGAATTCCTCCAATAAGTGTTTTACTGGATTTTCAAATCTTTTATCTAATAATACCGCTATTATCGGTATATCATGATATTTTCTAATTAATGCTCTTATAGTTATCATTATAATTCCTAGATGTATATATCTAACTTGAGGATATTTCTTTTTAATCCTCTTAATTTTTTCTTTAGAGAATAATGGGATTTCTGTTAATCCTCCTCTTATATCCTTAACAACAGTAATATCACTAATCTTTTCTATATGTCTTTGAGTCCAAATTCTAAATTTTGATATTTTATAAATTTCTTTTTTAGAAATATGATTTTTACTTATTTTTTTCTATCATTTTTTTAGAAAAATCTTTTTCTTCTCCGATTAGATTTCCTAATCTTATATCCTGTTGTTCATTTTTAGGAATGTCCTCTAATTGATTATTAGAACTACTTCCCATTGATCATAAATATGTATTCCTCATCATCCGTATCAGATTCTGTTTCTGATATTAATTAATATAAAATTTTTCAGGATTTATTTCCTTCTAAAATTTTTTCTTCAAGTGTTTTGATTATTTTGTTAGCACTTTTTCCTTTGTTAGGACAATTTGGTGTTATATGCCCTTCTTCATCACATATAAAATATTTACATATTTGTTTTTTAGTTCTTTTAGGATTATTTTTCCTAACAAATTTTTTTTTGTATTATTGAAGTTTTTCTTATTTTTATTCCATCCAACAAACTTATATTTTTTTATTTTATGTTTTTTATAATTATTAGGACGTATTGTTTTACATCTAAATTTCCATTCCTTTTCTAGAATTTTGGTACAATGTTGACTACTTAATTTATACTTAACTTGTTTAGCAGCTTTTGTCTGTAGACAATGAGTAATTATTCTTTTTTTTGCAAAATTTATTCTATTTCTTATAGTATCTACAGTCTCAGCATCTATTCTTGAGAGCTTACTATTATATTTTTTTATATAAATCTCATCCCATGGAGGTGGTAATTTGTGGAAATATTGGTTTTTTTTCCAAAATTCTATATTTTCATTTTTTAATTTTTGATATTCATGAAGGAATTTTTTAGAAAAGTTATCTAAATATCTAATATCACATAAGTTAATTTTTGACAAAACATAACTAGATATACTATCCAGATCTTTTTTATCAACATAGCCACAAAATTCTATTTTTAGAATTTAAGTTAAACCTTTTAATACATATTTGAGAGTTTAAATCTGATTGATTAGCTATCCTTTTTATTTTTTTCCTTTATCTGATTCTTCTCATCTTCTTAAAAATTGTAAAACATCTCTTGAAATGTTCCAACAAAATAGTTTAAAAAATTTTCTTTTGTCCAATTGTTGTTATTTACAACAATAGTCATTGATTGTGCCCAATCATCTATAGTTTTTTCATAATCTGATATAGAAATATTTGTAAGATCTAAATATTACTTCTATATATTTTCATAAGCTGTTTAATAAAGTTAATAAAATTGAACAGCAAGTAAATAATCTAGATGTAGTAACTGAGTTGGATTTGAACAATAAATCTAAAAATATGTTAGCAGAGATTAATAATAAATTAGAACAAGTACTAGAAGATAAAAATTTAGAACAAGATGTAGATTTAGGTCATTTATATTATGGTAATAATAATATAATATTAACATCATCAGAAGAGTAAGACACTTCTTCTGAAAAATCATCTTCATAAAATGAAAAACCTAAGAAAAAATATACATATCAACAAAGATATGATTTTCAATCTTATAAACAACTAATAGAACATTGGAAAGAAAAATTTTCCAAAACTTCTGATAAAAATGAAAGAGTAGAATATTTAAAGCTTATTGAACAACTTTATGAAAAACATAAAGACTTATTTATATTATTTAATTATCACTATATACTAAATTATGACTCAACAGATAGTAGCAGTAGTTCTAATAATTCTAGTAAAATCTAGAAGATATAAAAGTAACAAGTGATCAATCTGAAAAAGAAAATACTTCAACAGATAAAGATGAAAATATATATATATATGAACCTATAGAAACTGACCGAACAGATCAGGATCTTAAAGGAAAAAGAAAAATAAATTCAGATATTTTAAAAGATAATTTTTTAAGATCTTCTAATAAACAACATGAACAATTAAATAATACTACAAGAATTTTCGGTAATCAAACTGAAAATACTGAAAATATTGCTACTACTGAGATAAAACCAGAAAATTTAGGAGAATCATCTAATCAACCTATACTACATAGGATAGATGATCTTAATAAAAAAATGTTGCTCAATGAGGGATATATTTAGATCTTACAAATATTTCTATATCAGATTATGAAAAACTATAGATAATTGGGTACAATCAATGACTATTGTTGTAAATAACAATAATTGGACAAAAGAAAAAATTTTAAACTATTTTGTTGGAACATTTCAAGGAGATGTTTTACAATTTTTAAGAAGATGGGAAGAATCAGACAAAGGAAAAGAACAAAAATGACAGTTAATCAATCAGATTCAAACTCCTAAAGATGTATTAAAAGGTTTAACTCAAATTTTAAAAACAGTATTTTGTGGCTATGTTGATAAAAAAGATCAGGATAGTATATCCAGTTATGTTTTGTCAAAAATTAAATTATGTGATATTAGATATTTAGAAAATTTTTCTAAAAAATTCCTTCATGAATATCAAAAATTAAAAAAATGAAAATATAGACTTTGGATGGTTCTTCTCATGCCCGAATAAGCTAGTTATAGTGGAAGAGGACGCCTACGACCACCAGCTCTGGATATAGTTTTTAGTGGAACATGACTCTAGCCAACCATCGCTCCAATGGGACTGTCTTACACTAGATCACATTTTCCCAACGACGAATGCCACGTCGTTTTGTCTCTTTTGGCTCGGCAACCTCTGACACAGTAAGTTAACGAACCGACTGTGAAACTTTCTCAAAACACACAAAGCGGCCGTCTTTGCACAAGATGAAAAGATTAATTTTATAGGGATTTTGGACGGAAGCGTCAATCTCGTATTGCAGAGAATTGATGAATACTCGGGTTGAAAAGAATTAAGCGCGGATTCTAAGCCTCATGAACCTTGGAGGAATATTTGATAACCTTTGGGTAGAAGAGTTTTTTAGTTACTCATAATTTTGGGGAAGAACACAAGATAATAAAATAAAGCTTTTATTGAACTAGGGATTTAGAGAGATGGAGGATTTTTCAATGAATGAGGAATAAATAATTCAATCACTCCACCCCTTATTTATAGTACATAATATTCCTAGTTGAATCCAATCTAAATTCTAAAAGATAATTAGAATTATATCTAACATTTAATTCCCCTAATTGGATCTAATTTAAACTCTAAAAGATAAATACAAAAAGATAAACATAAATTAAATACAAATTTAAATAATAAATAATATCTTAAATATTAAATCCTAATATAAAATATATTTAAAAAATAAAATAAAATAAAACCAAGTCTTTTTGTCATATAAACTCTCTTTTTTAGCATTCCATCTTCACACAACTTCAAGTTCTTCTCCAAAACCATGCTTTTTATCTTCAATCACCACTTGAGTCCCTATAAAATAAAAAATACAATAAATAGCCTAATTTAATATGATTGTACTCTAAAAATATATATATTTAATATCCAAAAGTATGTCATATTTAAGCATTATCATATTCACCCTACTTAGCTCATGCTTGTCCTCAAGTATGACTCATAATCCACTAAGTAATTAAAATTCCATCATGGAAAATAATACTCTAAAGTTCTACAAACAATTAAACTTAATGCTTACGAAAAATAAAGAGAACTTTTAGCTTGCTGTAGATAAAATCGAAAAAGAAACCCAATTAAAACACATAACTATTAAATCATCTTGAATTATTTCATGAGAGTTAGATAATTTACTAAACTTACCAAGACACCTATTTGTTCACCCTTGTTTTCAAATTTAGTTCTCTTCTCTTTATTTTGTGATTTTTTTCCTTTTTTTTTCTTTAAGAATACATTGGACCTTTTGACGCGAAATGAAATGACACCCAAGCACTCCATCTCGGTTACTCAGCCTAACATGCTCTCAATTTTTTTCTTCTCTTTTTTTTTTTGTAGAATGCATTAGCCCTTTTGACGCGAAGTGAAATGACAACCAAGCACTCCACCCCGGTTACTCAGTCTAACACATTTCGAATTTATTTATTATTATTTTTTATTCGAGTTAGCGGAGTTTTGCTTAACATGTCATACAACCTTTTTATGCGAAGTAGGATGACAACCCAAGCACCTAACCCCGGTTACTCAGTTAGTCACATTTTAAACTATGCTCATAACCACGGAATCATCAAAGGATTTTTTTTCTTTTTTTTTCGGATAGAGAATTTTAATCTAGGAGGACTAGGAAAAACAAACAAGTATCAAAAATAAATTTAGCAATTAACTAACAATTAAGAAAAAATAATTTTAGCATACATCAGAATTAATTGTTCTCTTATATTTAGACTCAATCAATTTTACCATAAGCAAGATAGAGTTTTCTTCATTAATCATAATCTTGTGAGCCTAATAGAAATAAAACAGTGGAGACAAATTTAATCATAGCAAAATCAAAATTAACTCAGTAAGAATCATACTGATAGGCAAAACAGTGGGCATTTTATGGGTAAAATCATGAGTGAAATAATAAAAACACGTCTCCCCCTACTTAAAACGCATTGCCCTTAATGTGAAGATAAATACGAAAAGAAAAGGGTTTAGAATACTCCCCATGTTATCGTTGCTCTCGTAGTGTTGGAGTTTCCATCATTAATTTTTTTTTAAATAAATTCTTCGAGTTTCCTGGAAAAAAATAAATAAATAAATAAATAAAATAAGATAGAAAAATAAAAAAAATAATTAGGTTGCCTCCCAAGAAATGCTTGTTTAACGTTGTTAGCTCGACAACCCGAATCAGTACTGAGGCTGTTGAAGATGAATTTTCTCGACAGTTTGAGCTTGAAAATTTTCATAGAACGGTTTCAACCTTTGACCATTAACTGTGAAACGCTTCCCTGTCTCCTCACTTCCTATTTCTATTGCACCGTGGGTAAATAATTTAGTAACAATAAAAGGTCCTAACCATCGAGACCGAAGCTTACCGGGAAATAATTTTAGAATTGAGTTATAAAGTAACACTTTTTGCCCTATTGAGAATTGCTTTCGGGATATTATTCTATCATGAAACAGTTTTGTTTTTTCCTTGTATATACGAGCATTCTCATAGGCGTCATTTCGAATCTCTTCCAACTCTTGGATGTCTAATTTCCTAGCTTTTCCTGCGGGCTCTAATTCCATATTACACTGCCTTACAGCCCAATAAGCTTTATGTTCTAGTTCAACATGAAGGTGACAAGCTTTGCCAAAAACAAGTCGAAATGGAGACATACGTATTGGGCCTTTATATGCTGTTCGATAAGCTCAGAGAGCATTATTCAATCGAAGACTCCAATCCTTTCGGTTAGGTTGAACTGTTTTCTCCAAAATAGTCTTTGATTTCTCGGTTTGAAACCTCCGCTTGGCCGTTTGTTTGGGGGTGATAAGATGTAGCTATACGATAATGAACCCCATGTTACTTCATGAGTGCTTCCATTACTTTATTGCAAAAAAGAGTTCCATAATCACTGATCAAGGTCTGAGGTGTGCCAAACCTGGAAAAAATACAACGTTTTAGAAATTCTACCACAGTTTTAGCATTATCATTTCGAGTAGGAATTGCCTCTATCCATTTAGAAACATAGTCTACTGCTAGAAGTATATATAAATTTCCAAATGAAAAGATAAATGGACCCATAAAATCAATACCCCACACATCAAAAATTTCACATACATGGATTGGGGATTGGGGCATTTGATTTGGCTTAGTAATGTTGCCTACCTGTTGACATCTATCACAAGATTTACAGAATTCATATGCATCACGAAAAATTGTGGGCCAATATAATCCACATTCTAATACCTTATGAGCAGTTTGTTTAGGTCTAAAATGGCCTCCACATGCATGCGAATGACAAAAAGTAAGTATAGATGTTACCTCGGTTTCCGGAACACATCGTCGTATTACTTGATCTGAGCAATGTTTCCATAAGTATGGATCATCCCAAATATAATATCGAGCTTCTCTTTTAAGTTTTTCTTTCCTAGAACGAGATAACTAAATAGGTAAAGAACCTGTAGTAAGAAAGTTTACCATATCCGCATACCATGGAAAATACTCTTGGGCCGAAAATAGGCCCTCATCAGGGAATTTATCTCTTATAAAAATATCGTCATAAGGAATTTTTACCCTACTGAAGTGATCAGCCACCAAGTTTTCGCATCCTTTTTTATCTCGAATCTCGATATCGAATTCTTGTAGCAATAAAATCCATCTCATAAGCCTCGATTTTGCTTCTTTCTTTGCAATCAAATACCTAAGAGCTGTATGGTCAGAAAAAATTATTACTTTAGATCCCAATAAATAAGATCGAAATTTATCTAAAGTAAATACAATGGCTAAAAGTTCTTTTTCTGTGGTAGTGCAATTGCTTTGCGCAGTAACTAAGGTTTTTGAAGCATGACAAATGACATGGGGCTCTCGATCTATCTTTTGCCCCAACACAGCCCCTACACTTCGGTCACTGGCATCACACATGATCTCAAAAGGGTATTTCCAGTTTGGGGCTTGGACTATAGGAGTAGAAACCAACTTTTGTTTCAACGTGTCAAAAGCCTCTTTGTATTTTGGGCCAAACTCAAATTTTTTATCTTTTGCAATAACTCGCACAATGGTTCAGCTACTTTCGAGAAGTTTTTTATAAAGCACCTGTAAAATCCTGCATGACCAAGGAAAGAACGAATTTTCCTCACAGTTGAGGGGTATGGTAAAGAACTTATAATATTAGTCTTAGCTTTATCAACCTCAATTCCTTTAGATGAAACTATATGACCTAGAATTAAACATTTATCTACCATAAAATGATATTTTTTATAATTCAAGACAAGATTAAATTCTATGCATCTACTTAAAATTTTCGTGAGATTCCTAAGGCATTCATCAAAAGATTCCCCATGCACAGTAAAATCATCCATAAAAACTTCAATGATATTTTCTACGTATTCTGAGAATATACTCATCATACATCTCTGAAAAGTAGCCGGTGCATTACAAAGTCCGAATGGCATCCTCTTATATGCAAATGTGTCAAATGGGCATGTAAAAGTGGTCTTTTCTTGGTCCTCGGGTGCAACTGAAATCTGAAAAAACCTGAATATCCATCAAGACAACAATAATGAGTTTTTCCAGCTAAACGTTCAAGCATTTGATCTATAAAAAGAAGAGGAAAATGATCTTTTCTAGTATAAGAGTTCAACTTCCTGTAATCAATGCAGACACGCCACCCATTCTGCACTCGAACAGGTACTAAATCGCCCTCGGGATTTTTCTATACTGTCACGCCAGTTTTCTTAGGCACGATTTGTACAGGACTTACCCAACTGCTGTCGAAAATGGGGTAAATTATGTCAGCATCCAACAGCTTTATAATCTCTTTTTTTACTACGTCCATCATGGGTTTAACCGTCTTTACGCTTCCCATCTCGGTTTTGTGTTTTCCTCCAAAAAGATCTTATGAGTGCATGTCAAAGGACTTAAACCTTTTAAATCGATAATGGTTTAACCGATGGCTTCCTTATGGCTTGTCAGTACCTGAATTAAATTTGCTTCCTCACACTTAGAGAGTTTATTCGAAATTATAACAGGTAGAGTCTCACCATCCCCTAAAAATGCGTACTTGAGATGCTCGGGAAGTGGTTTCAACTCCAACTCTGGTGCCTGCACAATAGAAAGTAAAAGTTTAGTATTCATAGGAGGCAATAATTCATTAACAAATTCACAATTTAAAGTAGAATCAAAATCAATATTAAGATCATCATCAAATAATGTTTCGAGCTCAATCTCATGAAGTGATTTGAAAGTCTCATCTACTAAGGATTCCACTATATTGACACGGTTTACATTTAAGATTTCACTAGGGTGACTGATTGCGTTATAAACATTGAACTTTACGATCTCCCCATCAAACTCCATTGTGAGGGTTCCACTTCGCACATCGATCTTAGTATTTGCAGTACTAAGGAAAGGTCGCCCTAACAAGATATCAGAAGACCCAAGAGTTTTATCCTCTTCCATCTTTACCACATAAAAATCTACAGGAAAAATTAATTCATTGACTTTCACTAACACATCCTCAAGGACTCCTTCGGGATGTACAATAGACCTATCCGCCAACTGAATTATAACACCTATTTCCTTCAAAAAACCCATGTTAAGTGATTCATAAATAGAAAAAGGCATTACATTTATAGAAGCTCCTAAGTCACACATAGCTTTCTTAATTCCAAAGTGACCTATTTTGCATGGAATTGCAAACATACCTCTATCCTTACATTTTGTTGGCATCCTTCGTTGCAAAACCGCAGACACATTCTCACCAACGTTTACCTTTTCGTTTCCAGTCAATTTTCTTTTGCTGGTGCAAAGTTCTTTCAAAAATTTAGCATACCGTGGAATCTATTTAATAACATCTAACAACGGTATATTTACCTCGACTTTTCTAAATGTTTCAAGAATCTCTTTTTCCTCATTACCTTTCTGGGTTTGCCTTAGTCGTCCAGGAAACGGAGGTTGAATTCTAGGTAATGGAGGTTTCAATCGAACCCTTTCGTCATCTTTTTGATTTTCATGGGTAGATTCTTGGCCATGATTTTTACCATGAATTGGTTCCAATACTTTCCCACTTCGTAGAGTCACTGCATTCGCGTTTTGTCTTGGGTTAGGTTCTGTTTGTGACGGTAACCTACCCTGTGCATTTATTTTCTCCATTTGTGTGGTCAACTTCTTAATAGATGCCTCAGTTTTCTTTTGAAAATCCACAGTTTGCTTTTGGAAATCTATAGATTGCTGCTGAAATTCAAGAACATTAGCTGCTAATTTATTTACCATAGTTTTTAAGGAAGCACCTGAATTTTGCGCTTGTTGTGGAGCTAGACTTTGGAATGACTGGTTATAACGTCAATTTGTCCCATATCGCAAGTTAGGATGATCCTTCCACCCAAGATTGTATGTATTTGCATAAAGATCATATTGCCTTTGAGGTGGTCCAGAAAAGTTTCTCACAGATCTAATTGGGCCACAGAATCATCATACAAACTAAGGCATGCATCAGTTGTATGCTCGAATTCACCACAAATTCCACATTGACGGGTCGGTCCTAATTTTCCTACAATAAGAGAACTCACAACATTAGTAAATTTTTTAACTTTATCTTCTAAGAAGGAATTACTTAGCTGATAAACCCTTCGAGTAGGTTCAGGGTTGGCTCGAAATTATCAAGTATTTGCGGCCATTGTGGAAATCAAGTCTCTTGCTCGTTGAGGAGTCATATTAACCAATGCTCCTCCACTGGCTGCATCTATCATATTCATCTCCATAGGTTTCAAGCCTTCATAGAAATATTGAAGAAGAGACTGTTCAGTTATACCATGTTGTGGACAACTTGCACACAACTTCTTGAATCATTCCCAATAGTCGTAAAGAGACTCCACATTTTTTGCCTAATCCCCACAATTTCTCTTCTTAATTCAGCAGCACGAGAGGCTGGAAAAAACCTGTTAAGAAATAAACGAGAAAGATCAGTCCAAGTTGTAATAGATCCAGGAGGTAGATAGAATAACCATTCCCTAGCGGAGTCGGCTAAAGAAAAAGGAAAAGCGCGTAATTTAATTTGATCCTCAGTTACCCCCTGAGGTTTCATACTCAAACAAACCATATGAAATTCCTTCAGATGTTTATGTGGATTCTCATTCTGCAACCCCCTGAGGTTTCATACTCAAACAAACCATATGAAATTCCTTCAGATGTTTATGTGGATTCTCATTCTGCAACCCACGAAAATCAGTAATAATTGGATTAAACCTAATTTAAACTCAAAATTAGCATCCACAGTAGGATACGCAATACACAACGGTGGTTGATCATCAAGAGCCTCGGCTAATTGTAGAATTGTCTGATCCATAGGTAGTGGTGAATCTTGATTTTCGTCAACCCTAGCAATCGGTACTTCTGCTCGCGGATCAACTCCTTGGTTTTCCAGTGCTGGATTAGGGTTTTCGTTTACCCTAGATTCACCTTCGTCGCCTTCTTCTACTTCTGAAGGTGAGCTATGCTTAACTCCTACAACTTTTGACTGCCTTTTTCGTAATTTTGCTTCCTTGCGATTGGCTTTTGCAGTCTTTTCAATCTCGAGATCGTACAAGTATGCAAGATTACTTGGAGTAGATCTAGTCATAAGCAGAAAAAAGAAAACAAGATTAGTACGTTACCAGTCCTCGACAACGGCGCCAAAATTTGATGTGTCATCGGGAACACCAAATATAACCTATTCCGAAAATTAAAGTAAATAATAGTAAAAGGGAAGTAAGGTATAATCCTCGGGGACTGGAGAGTCGTAAAAGTCTTGTCTGTCGAGATCGTGGACCAAATCGTGCCCAAGAAAAGCTCCGTGACCTAAGGAAAAATAAAAGAAACAGAATTAAAAATAAAAGAAAATAGAACTAAAAGAAATAGAAAATAGGGAAGTCGAAGTAAAAATAAATAGCATAAAATAAACAAGTTGAAAGAAGAAGGGTTTTATCGATATTTAGAGATCCAGCCTCCGGTTATCTTGATTCTTCCTCGATTCAATCATAGACTTTGGATGGTTTTTCTCATGCCCGAATAAGCTAGTTATAGTGGAAGAGGACACCTACGACCACCAGCTCCGGATATAGTTTTTAGTGGAACCTGACTCTAGCCAACCGTCGCTCCAATGGACTATCTTACACTAGATCACCTTTTCCCAACAACTAATGCCACGTCGTTTTGTCTCTTTTGGCTCGACAACTTCTGACGCAGTAAGTTAACGAACCGACTGTGAAACTTTCTCAAAACACACAAAGCGACCGTCTTTGCACAAGATGAAAAGATTACTTTTATAGGGATTTTGGACGGAAGCGTCAATCCCGTATTACAGAGAATTGATGAATACTCGGGTTGAAAAGAATTAAGCGCGGATTCTAAGCCTCATGAACCTTGGAGGGATATTTGATAACCTTTGGCTAGAAGGGTTTTTTTAGTTACTCATGATTTTGGGGAAAAACACAAGATAATAAAATAAAGCTTTTATTGAACTAGAGATCTAGGGAGATGGAGGATTTTTCAATGAATGGGGAATGAATAATTCAATCACTCCACCTCCTATTTATAGTACATAATATTCCTAGTTGAATCCAATCTAAATTCTAAAAGATAATTAGAATTATATCTAACATTTAATTCCCCTAATTGGATCCAATTTAAACTTTAAAAGATAAATACAAAAAGATAAATATAAATTAAATACAAATTTAAATAATAAATAATATCTTAACTATTAAATCCTAATATAAAATATATTTAAAAAATTAAAATAAAATAAAACCAAGTCTTTTTATCTTATAAACTCTCTTTTTTAGCATTCCATCTTCACACAACTTCAAGTTCTTCTCTAAAACCATGCTTTTTGTCTTCAATTTATCTTCAATCACCACTTGAGTCCCTATAAAATAAAAATACAATAAATAGCCCAATTTAATATGATTATACTCTAAAAATATATATATTTAATATCCAAAAGTATGTCATATTTAAGCATTATCAACCACCTTGAATACATTCCATAAATGCATGAGATTCTACCTTAATGTTTGCTGGTGATGCTCTCGTAATGAATTTTCTTTGAAAACAAGCAACACATGAAAATTGTATAGTACAATCCTGAAGACGAGACAAATAATTTTTCTAACAACATATATTTCCATATACTACTTTTGTGATATGCATTTATTTATTTTTTCTCATTTGTAGTCTCGATATGTTCCATTTCGACGGATATCTTTAAAGCTTAATAATTTTTTTCGAGTCTTTGATGAAAATAGTGCATTATCTATAATAAATGTTGTCCATTGGGGTAGTAATATTGTGTAATTCTTTCGGAGCCTTCAATTAATTTTGGATTGTTAGATATGGTGTTGGCATTTTCAATTAAATGAGACAAATCTTTTCTATCTTTTAAGTATAGAATGTGTGATAGCATTATTTGTGAGATATGTGTATTCATTCTTGATCTTTGATTCAATCAAAGAATTAGGGAAATTCATATTCTTCACTAAAAATAAGAGATATTATAAATATTAAAAAAAACATACTAAAGTCGCACAAAATGAATAACAAGAAATATAAAATCATCAGAAAAATATGAAATATTATTATATATTTTAAAATTATCGATTTCTAGCCTCAAAGAAATCTTCTACATCAAGATGAGTCCTATCAACAAGGCCTTTAAAATCATCATCATTGCGTGCAAAATTAACCTTTACATCTTCATCTTGATAAGTCGAATTTGTTTTAATATTCTTTTCTTTCTTTTTTATTGAGGCTTGTTAAAAGTCAGGCATACGACAAATAACAACCAATGCCAATCATACTATATTAGTGGCATAAATTTTCAATGCCTTTTGAAGGATTACTTGGACTATCGTATTTTTCTTTATTTTCTCTTTTATTTTTGTTTTGGTGGTTATATTAATTGTTTCCACCATGATAATGGTAATTATAGCATCCTCGATCACATCCATAACCGTGATCATTATCATGACTGCAAGCACAACCACAATTCCTTTCATTTATGTTATTATTGGGTATTGTTACATTCACTTCTAGAAATGGAGCAAAACTAGTAGAACAGTTTTCATGAATTATTTGCTCAGTCACCCAAAGGCATGAGATTAATTTGGAGTATTTCTTAACATCCTTTTCATGATATTTTTGCTGCAATAGCACATTAGATGCATGAAAAGTTGAGAAAGTTTTCTCCAATAAGTCCTCATCGATTATTTTTTCTTCATATAATTTTAATTGAGAACTTATTTAAAATATTATTGAATTATACTTACCGTTTTATAATCTTACAACCTCAAGTACATCCAACCATAAGCTTTTGGTAGTGTTACCGTTTTCTTATGGTCGTATCTTTCTTTTAAATTATTCCACAAATCAAGTGGATCTTTTATAGTCAAATATTATATTTACAATCCTTTATGAAGATGATGACGGAGGAAAATCATAAGTTGGATTTTATTCTATTTAAATGCCTTAAAACCTTGTATGATTGTATTCTCAAGATTTTTAATGTTTAGGTGAATTTCAACATCTAACATCCATGACAAATAATTCTTGTTTGATATGTTAAGAACCATTAAAATTATGGCAGAATAGTCCTAGATATTGTGAAATTAAATTGGAAAATCCCAATAAAATTATTAGAGTAAAACCTATGAGCTATACTAAACAAGATATAGAAGAATTTGATGTTCAAATTAAAGAGTTATTAGAAAAGAGATTAATAGAAGGAACTAATAGTCCACATTTTAATCTAGCCTTTATGGTTAGAAATCATGCAGAAATAAAAAGAAGAAAAGCTAGAAAGGTAATTAATTATAAAAGATTAAATCAAAACATTATTTTTGATGGATACTTCATTTCAAAAAATGATGTACTAATTAATCAGACAAAACATGCCAAATATTTTAGTAAATTTGACTGTAAATTAGGTTTTTGGCAAATCATATTAGTAGAAGAATCTAGACCGTTAACAACTTTTAGTGCGCTTAATGGACACTACCAATAGAAGATAATGCCATTTGGATTATGTAATGCACCATGTAGAAGCTCAATTTTAACCGGGCTTAGAAAACAAATCACAAAAGTAAAAATAAAAATAAAATAAATGATTTTAAATTAAAACCAAATTTAATTTAAATTAAATGTCCAAATTTCAGATCCAATACCCAAATATACAAGCCCAAATCACAAAACCTAAACATATCAAAAACCCTAGTCTGCCTAGGCTTCCAGCCGCCACATGCCACATCAATATTGGCCACGTCAGCTCTCCACATGCCACGTCAGCACCACGTCAGCCGCGTGACCCTTCATCTGGACTGTTGACTCCTCGACTCCCGAAAACACCTCTGCCCGATGATCGTCCCTCTGCTCGAAGCCACCTTTGCCATCCTTGCACCAAAATGTCCTTGGCACAGCTCCCGGCGTTGGTGTTGACCGCAGGAGAGAGCCATTCTGGTGATACCTGCAAACAGAGATAAAACAGAGCAACAGAGAAGAGACAGAGGCAAAGAAACAGTAATAATGAAATTTATTTTGACTATAAAAGCCATTTTTAAATCTGTAAACAAGATACGAAATCAACACAAAAAAATATATCCAGGAGAAATACCAACAGAGATTTTGGGAATCCCAGAAAAGCAATCAAAATTTGAAGGTAGTGTATTTTTTTGTATTTTCATATTTTTGCCTTTTATTTCGAAGCAAAGGTAATAATAGTAATAAATACAAAATATAAAGAGTTTAGGGTTTACCTTTACTCCTCTGGCGCCATCGTCTCTGTGAATATCTGAGGGCACCATCCCCGATGATGGATGGTTATTTCCAAGTGTGAGTCTTTCGAACAATCGATGTTCGTCAAGAAAATCCTGGAGAATACTGAATAAAAAGGGTTATAATAAAAAGTTTATTATAAAAACTGATAATTAGGCTGTTAAATATTTTTTTACTAATAAAAGTTTAGAAATGGTACCAAGAAGAATTAGATGGTATAATGAATTATGTACTTTTAATTTTGAAGTTTTATATGTTAAAGATACTGACAATATTATTGTTGATTATCTTAGCAGGCTTTATGGATAAATGTAAACAACCTTTAGAAAAAGTTGGTGAATGGACAACTGTTCGTAAAAAGCGAAATGATTTCAATCCAAGAAATTCTTGTCCTGGTTTTATAAGAATGCCTTCTCAGATATCATTTTATCCTAATCAAGGATATTATGTTTCATACCCACTAACAGGACAATCAGTTCCTATTCAGACTTTTACACCACAAGTAAATTATTTGTCTTGGTCACAATATTCAAATTCTACATATCAAGCCAATTATGTAGAAGTGATTTAAAGAGCAGAAAAATTCTGTGTGAAAGAAAATTTGTTGAAAACACAACAAATGAATGAGGTAAAAGATTTTTATAATCCAAGTTTACTGCTAGAAATATATAATATTATTAATGAAATATGGAAAACTCATATTACTAAACAAAAGGTAAATTTCAGACGAGCTCTTCTTTCACAATTTTTAGTTGAAAAAACAACTAAATAGCAAGAATGTCATGATTTATTATTAAAGTCCATTTTATATCGTGAATGAGATGATTTTGAAATAGGATATTTAGATCTTAAGGAGATAAACAATCTTCTTGATATAGTTTAATATTTTAAAAATATAGAAGCTAATAATCCAATTCTTAATAAAGTATTTAGATTATGTCTTTACAATAAACCTCAATTTATTTTACCAATAGAAATATTTGCAAAAATTAACAAAATCATCTGCAACTAGCAGGATGTATTTCAAAAAAAATTTTCTGAATATTTTTGTCAGTCTTTTGTGTTTACAAACCTTTTGGGAGAAAAATTCTCTGCTATAAAATTTAGACTTGATCATGAACTATTTGATATAAGCAGTACTAAATGAGTTTTGTTAAAGAACTCACAGTTCAAAATCTTTCTTTCCATCTAACAAAAGATTTTCTAGCGTTTATAAAAACAATGCTAATAAGGCAGATTAAAGATCAGGATTATATAAAGCATTTTCATATTGATATTCATAGCTTAATTGGTATAGCTGAAAAAGAAAAATTTTATCAGTCATATCAAATATGGGATTTTAAAGTTGTACTTGGAGGACCAATGCTTTCAGCAGCAAATGAAGATAATGAGTATTTGGCAAAAAACATTTACAAGTGCTACAATAATCCTCTTTATTATCAAATCCAAGCTGGAGTAGATCTTATAGTCAAAGCCAATGACTTTTTGACAAAAACAACATATCGTTTCTGGACCGATGGAAGAAAAATCTTTGCATATGATTATGGTTTCGGTAATCCACAAGAAGAGCCAGATGTGCAAACCATTCAGCTATTAAAAAAGATAGCTAATATGGAAATAGATGATTTCCCATCAAATATTATTGAGGATATTAAAAATTCATAGAAAAATTGAAATTCACCCCGAATATTAAATGCTTCATTAAATCTAGATGAAATTGAAAAAATGAATATTGATAACATCCAGAGAGATTAGAAGAACATGTGGAAGTCACCACATGGATAATGACAAAAGGGTGTAGGAGAAAATTCAAAGCATTATGCTTTGTGGAAACTTCCCACAAACAAACAAAAATGAAAGGGACATTAACCTTATCATTACACATGTCGACATAAAAAAGATGAAAGGAGACGTGATACTTATCTCAATATTGTGCAGACTTCAAAATATTATGAAATAGAGTTATTAAAATTTCCTATAAAAGGGAAGGAGAAGCCTAAACGAGGCATTCAAGTCTTTCTTATTAATCTTCTTCTCTAATTTCTCTGTAAATTATCCATCATCTTAATTTTTAGAACACTTAATTGAAAATATATACTTATATTAAAAGTTATAATTTAAAAAAAAAACTAACTTACAATTAAATAAAGTTTAAATGTAAAATATTATACTATTTATATTTTAAATAATTCACATGTAAATACATATAGAAAAAATAAAATAGAGAAGGATTACATATTGATAAGTACTCGCAATTATTTTATTGACTTAAGTTATGTTAATTAAAAACATTATTAATGATGGTTATGATGTAACCAAAATTTACATGTTTTGATTAATATAAATGGTGCTTGAGTTTCTTAACTCATGCATTTATGGAAGATGTTCATGCTTCATGTGACCATTTTGTAAATACATTTATCAAAATTATAAAATATTTAAATGTTTCACATGGTGGATGAATGAACTCACATATATCACCTTGAATATATTCCATAAATGCATGAGATTCTACCTTAATGTTTGCTGGTGATGCTCTCGTAATGAATTTTCTTTGAAAACAAGCAACACATGAAAATTGTATAGTACAATCCTAAAGACGAGACAAATAATTTTTCTAACAACATATATTTCCATATACTACTTTTGTAATATGCATTTATTTATTTTTTCTCATTTGTAGTCTCGATATGTTTCATTTCGACGGATATCTTTAAAGCTTAATAATTTTTTTCGAGTCTTTGATGAAAATAGTGCATTATCTATAATAAATGTTGTCCATTGGGGTAGTAATATTGTGTAATTCTTTCGGAGCCTTCAATTAATTTTGGATTGTTAGATATGGTGTTGGCATTTTCAATTAAATGAGACAAATCTTTTCTATCTTTTAAGTATAGAATGTGTGATAGCATTATTTGTGAGATATGTGTATTCATTCTTGATCTTTGATTCAATCAAAGAATTAGGGAAATTCATATTCTTCACTAAAAATAAGAGATATTATAAATATTAAAAAAAACATACTAAAGTCGCACAAAATGAATAACAAGAAATATAAAATCATCAGAAAAATATGAAATATTATTATATATTTTAAAATTATCGATTTCTAGCCTCAAAGAAATCTTCTACATCAAGATGAGTCCTATCAACAAGGCCTTTAAAATCATCATCATTGCGTGCAAAATTAACCTTTACATCTTCATCTTGATAAGTCGAATTTGTTTTAATATTCTTTTCTTTCTTTTTTATTGAGGCTTGTTAAAAGTCAGGCATACGACAAATAACAACCAATGCCAATCATACTATATTAGTGGCATAAATTTTCAATGCCTTTTGAAGGATTACTTGGACTATCGTATTTTTCTTTATTTTCTCTTTTATTTTTGTTTTGGTGGTTATATTAATTGTTTCCACCATGATAATGGTAATTATAGCATCTTCGATCATATCCATAATCGTGATCATTATCATGACTGCAAGCACAACCACAATTCCTTTCATTTATGTTATTATTGGGTATTGTTGCATTCACTTCTAGAAATGGAGCAAAACTAGTAGAACAGTTTTCATGAATTATTTGCTCAGTCACCCAAAGGCATGAGATTAATTTGGAGTATTTCTTAACATCCTTTTCATGATATTTTTGCTGCAATAGCACATTAGATGCATGAAAAGTTGAGAAAGTTTTCTCCAATAAGTCCTCATCGATTATTTTTTCTTCATATAATTTTAATTGAGAACTTATTTAAAATATTACTGAATTATACTCACCGTTTTATAATCTTACAACCTCAAGTACATCCAACCATAAGCTTTTGGTAGTGTTACCGTTTTCTTATGGTCGTATCTTTCTTTTAAATTATTCCACAAATCAAGTGGATCTTTTATAGTCAAATATTATGTTTACAATCTTTTATGAAGATGATGACGGAGGAAAATCATAAGTTGAATTTTATTCTATTTAAATACCTTAAAACCTTGTATGATTGTATTCTCAAGATTTTTAATATCTAGGTGAATTTCAACATCTAACATCCATGACAAATAATTCTTGTTTGATATGTTAAGGGCCTCAAATTCAAATTTTTTAAGGTTTGACATACTAATATAAAACAATGATGACCATTAGGTTATACAATGAATCAATAGTAAATAAAAAAATCGAAAATAAAATCTCTTTTTTTCTTTTTTTGTATAAGATTCCGTGAAAGGCTACTATTAGATAACTTTTGTTATTTATTAAAATATTACAAATGTAATGAATTCATTATAGAAATTAAAATTTTATAATATAATTTTAAAAGAAATAAAATACAATACAATAAATTAAAAATATTTTTCATTAAATGAAAATTAGCTATTTATCTAGTTATTATTTTCAACATTTTTCATAGAAAAAAAAGTTTAGATACCAAATGGCAAATACCCCCACCAATGCTACTGTACAAAATATAAAAGAAAAAAAATTAAAAACTTCAGACGTTTTAAACACCTTAAAGCTAGAACAACCCACTTCCAAAGAAAAAGAACACAGTAGTAATAGCTGCCACAAGCCAATCCCTCCAAAAAAAAAAAAAACACTTTAGATGCTAAGAAGATCAGGTGGTGGAGTGTGTTGGTCTTTTGGTTCCTTTGTTGTTGCATCTCTTGGAGACTCTAGAGTTGTGGGTTGTGATCTTGGTGAGGACTCAGTGATTGTGGAGTCTCCCTGCTGCTGCTTTGAGCTGGGTGGTTTAGGAACCTCTGTTAGAATTTGAACCACTTCTCTCATTGTTGGTCTCTCTACAGCTTGTTCTTCGACGCAGAGCATCGCAACGTAGAATACATGCATTACCTCGTGGAGGGGAACCGAAGACAGTCTAGGGTCAAGGATTTTGAGAACCCCGTCCTGGTTTGAATTGGTTGTTTTTCGTACCCATTGAACAATGTCGACACCATCACCAAATTCACCCACTGGTTTTCTACCACTGACAAGTTCTAAGAGGACTACACCAAAGCTATACACATCACTCTTCTCATCTACCTTCAGCGTGTACGCATATTCTGCAGAAACAGGATAATGAAATTCTCAGTCAAATAACAGGGAGAACGGATCATTTCAAATAGGTACATAGGTGGAATTAATTAGGTGGTCAAATTTAAATAAGATTTATGTACATTCAAACTTGCTAAGATTGATTGCAATGAACAAATTATTAACCCCCAAAAGACAATTTTCAGAGCACAAATCATGCTAACATGAACCCCAAAGTCCAAACAAAGTACATAGGAAATTCTTGGTAGGTATTACTGCATGACCCTAAGCCAAATTCGAACAGATGTCAAATAGTTCTCTCCAAAAACAGCAAGTTATTTGAATTCATTTTTCTTAATATATAAATAAAAATAAAATAGACCTGGAAAATAAAAACTACCAGTGAGAGAACAGCAAAAATCAACATTCATTAATTATGGAGTTTGACTATACCTGGAGCGATGTATCCATATGAACCAGCTATGGCAGACATGCATTCGGACGTGCCCGAATCTTGTAGAAATTTAGCAAGGCCAAAATCAGCAACATGTGCTTCATAATCAGAGTCAAGGAGTATGTTGTTTGATTTCACGTCTCGATGGAGTATCAAAGGGGAACAATCATGATGAAGGTAGCATAGCCCCTTAGCAGCCTCAACCGCGATCTTATACCTCGTATCCCAGTGCAAATGACCCCCTTTCTTGCCATGAAGAACCTCTCCTAAACTTCCATTAGGCATATATTCATACAACAAAAGATTTGTCTCATGGTTTGAGCAAAATCCCAACAGTCTCACGATGTGCCTGTGCCTAATCCTCCCCAGTGTCTGTATCTCAGCATTGAATCCATGATCATGAGAAGACCCTCGGCTCATTGCTGGTAACCTTTTCACCGCAACCTGATCACCATTAGGCATAAGCCCCTTGTACACAGTCCCAGCACCTCCTTTTCCGATAATATTATTGTCCTTCAAACAGTCCAACACATCATCACAAGTGAAATCCAAGCGCTGAAAAGCAGTTAACTTCCAAGCTCGAGACTTTCTCGCCTTTTTCAAGAACCTTGCTTTGATTATAGCCGCAACTGCAAACAAGATGGAGCAGACAAGCAAGCCAATGACAAGCCAAAGCTTCAATGAAGCAGACAGTCCACCTTTAACATGAGTGTGATCAGTTCCATTAGCCCCATCCTTGCATGGCCTCAAATACGGGCCGCAAAGTTCAGGATTCCCCAAGAATGAGGTGCAGTTAAAGTAACTAAACTGACCAGAGCCCGGAACCAAACCAGAGAGATTGTTGTATGAGAAATCAACTGAAGTTAAACTTTGCATTGTAGCTATTGATGAAGGAATGGTACCAATAAGATGATTTCTTGACAGATTGAGGTAATTTAATATCCTCAGACCTGTAATCTCAGTCGGAATCTCACCCGAGAGCACGTTTCGACTAAGATCAACAAATGTTAACAGCTTGCATTTGCTAATTTCAGGAGTCACCGTACCTGAAAGCTTGTTATGGCTGAAATCCATCTTTGAAAGTTGTTGTAACTTCCCAATCTCAGCTGGGATTCGACCCGAAAACTTGTTGCCGTCAAGAAGAAGCTTCTGAACACCTGAAAAGTTACCGATACTAGCCGGTAAAGCCCCTGAAACCTGATTGTTCGATAAACTAATTTGCCCAAGATTCACTGAAATGGGAGAATCGGTAACCGAGAACTCCCCGGTTAAGTAGTTGTTTTGCAATTCAACTTGAGTAAGGTTTGGTAACTCGAATAGGCCTTTTGGAATTGATCCGTTGAGAAAATTTCCCCCCATTCGAATCCGATTGAGCGACTCGCATTTCCCCAACGCTTCCGGAATTGGACCAAATAAGAAATTCCCCAAAGCAATCAAAGTTTGCAACGTGTTGCCGGAACACATATCCGGCGGCAAATTCCCCGTTAGCTTATTTGACGAAAGGTCTAGGAGCTGAAGCTTTCTATTACTTCCCAACGTCTGAGGAATGCTTCCTGTGAAGTTATTTTCCCATAACTGTAAAACCTGCAACTCAGGCAACTCACCGATGAACTCTGGAATCTGCCCGTGAAGTTTGTTTCTGAAAAGATTAAGAAGAGTCAAGTTTTTGAGGTCAGCGAAACTCTGTGGAATCTCTCCAGTCAGCATATTGTTCGATAAATCCATTGATTTCAAGCTTTTTAAGGTTCCCAGCTCGGGAGTTAAGGAACCGGAAAGTGCATTGACTTGGAGAAACAAAGTGTCGAGCTTCTGTAACTTGCCGATCTCTGGTGGTATTTCGCCGGATAACATGCAGTTAGCGGCGTCGAACCGGACGAGTTCTGATAAGTTCCCCATTTCCGGTGGCAAACCACCTTCAAAACTATTGTAATAGCCAATGTACAACTGCTGTAACATTTTCAAGTTACCAATTTCGGGTGGGATTTTACCGCCAAGTTCGTTACCTGAAACGGCTAGATATTCGAGGTGCTCCCAACGGCCGTAACTTGACGGGATCTGACCGCTAAAAAAGTTTCCTCCCAAATGCAGGTGGCGTAAATTGGGAAGCTCGGTGACGGAAACCGGCAAGTTCCCGGTCATGTTGTTGTTATATAAATCGATGACTCGGAGGTTTTTGAGTTGGGAAAGTTGGGAAGGGAAAGAACCGCCGAAAACATTGTTGGAGAGGTTGAGGTATTGGAGACCGGAAAGGGCGAAGAGTTCCGTCGGGATTGGACCGGAAAGCTGGTTGGCTGCGACGGAGAAGTTTTGGAGGAAACGGAGGTAGGAAAAGGACGGGGAAAGAGTTCCGGACAAGTTGAAGTTAGTTAGGTCGATGGATGTCACGTGACGACCGGTATGGTCGCACGTGACACCGGTAAAAGAGCAAAGCGATGTACTTTCATTCCAGTTGGATAGATAAGATTGAGGGTCATCGGTAATGAAGGATTTAGCATCGAGAAGCGCGCGAAACTCTGAGACGGCTCGTGCGACGGAGGAATGGGAAATGCGGAGGAGAAGAAACAGTACGAGGAGGAGGAGAAACCTCATTTTAGCTCTATCTTTTAAAAGATTTTTTTTTTTTCTCCCCGAAATGGAATTGGGAGGGAAAGATGGGGGGGGGGGGGTCAAGGGGAGGGGAGAGTAAAGAAGAGGAGAAGTGTGATTTTATTGTGTTTTTATTTTAAATATTTTTAAATTTGTTTGGTTACGGAGGTGGAGCTGATTTTGAACATTTCATGATTGCCCACAATGTTTCAGATTTGGACTTTGATTGTTGGGTTATTTTTTAACTTAAATAATGTTAAGCAACACAATTATTATTTATTATGTATTTTGTTCACGTTCTAATTAAATTTAACCCCATCATTAATTCATTACTCAAACAAATTTTGAAAAGTCAACCCATAATTTTAGATAAAAATATTTATATAATTTTTTTTAAAACTTTGTACCTAGTAAATCATTCTATTCAATTATTTTTTTAAAATTAAAATAAAAATTATTAAATTATGTAAGGGTTATCATACTACACTTGCAATGAGATTATCCAAATTGAGTAAAAAAAATTCAAATTAATGAGTCATATTTTATCATTTTAACTCAATTTAATTTTTTTTTCAAATTAAGTCTTGCAAAATGAGATTCAATTCAATTCGAGTCGAATAAATTTATTTAAGTTAAATTAAAAAATTAAACCAATCATAAATCTTATTGATAGTATGATTAAATTCCAAGTTAAAGAACATAAATACTATGTATATTTAAAACAAATAAGAGAGAAAAAACAAAATAATTAGTATGATAAATTTGATTTGATAATTTATTTATTTAGGCCTCAAATTTATTATTTTGGAATTTAAAAAAAATACAATTTAGCATTTCATATATTTTTAAGATTTTTAGAATTTTTTTCATTTTTTGAATATATATTTATAAAATTTTGAAAAAATGTTTTATAAATATTTTGAGTTTTGAATTTTTTTAGAGAAATCAAATTACACATTTTCAAAATTATTAGCAACCCAAGAGCAACCTCAATATTCATGATTGTCGAATTTAGTTATATTTGTATCGTAATTTTCAAAATTTTCAAAATAAATTTATTTGTTTGGATAAAAATATCAAAAAATTTCAAAATTTATAATTAATTTCAAAAGGGGATTTCATTTTCTTTCTAAAATTCCACCTAAAGAGGCGTTTTTTTTTTCTTTCCAATTTCCTTGTAATTTTATTTTAGTTAATAAATATGATCTCTAAGATAAAAAAATTAAAAATCATTTTATTTAATTATAATAGATTTTATCCTTTTACTTCATTCCATTGTACCACTTCCAACATACATCCATGAATTTCACATTTTTCACACATAACCATCAATTTGACTATTATTATGATTTAGTCCAAATCATTAATTAACATTTTATAATCAATTAAAATTATACAAAGCATAACATTTATTAACCATTCATCCAAAATAGAAATTAACAAGCTTAATCATTATACGAATTTACCTAAACAACAACTGTTGCAGAATAAGTCCGACAACTATTCCATTACTTTAGCTTTTTCATGATTCATGTCCGATTGGTTCGTTTTTTGATCTAAATAGTAATTTTATTCAATTAATAAAATTCCAGCACTTAAATAAGCAGTTTTATACAATTAAGTCCTTCCATCATCATGTTATAAAATTACCTCAATATTTTACCTTTTATGCAATTTAATCCCTAAACCCGAAACTTGCAATTTAACCATTTTTAACCACCATTCATGCTAGCCGAATTTACTAGGGACCCTCTAGAGCCCATATTTATCATGTTTTTACAAAACTTTCATGAAGTTTTACTATTTAAATAACTTAATCCCTAAACATTAAAATTTACTAAAAATCACTTAACGAAATACTTCTATTTAACAACCAAGCTTAATAATCTATCAATTAAATTCACAAAAACACCAAAAATATTCATGGTAAATCCCTAAACTTTTAACGGTTTTACGAATTGACCCCTAAGTTAACTAGATTAAGCTAAAACGATCACAAAAACATAAAAATCATTAAAAACGGACCTCAAAATCTCACACATTCATTGAAGGGAGCTTGGCCGAACCTCCCTTGCCAAAAAATGGTGTTTTTCTCGGTTGGGGAAGAAGAACATAAAGAATATATATATATATTGCTTTGTTTATTTTATTTTAACTTAACTTTTATTTTAATTTATTTAATTAAAACACATAATTTCAGTAAAAAAAAAGCACACTAACATATGTCATTTAGTTATGGTATATTTTCCACATAAAGCCTTGTACCTTTCTTAAATTAATCAATTAACTAATAGAAACTTACTTTTGTAGCTTTTATGATTTAGTCCTTTTTACTTAATTAACTAATTAAACGTTAAATTTTCTTAACCAAACTTTAATACACCTATATAATCATTCTATAAATATTTAACAAAAATATTTACGGGCTTGGTTTATAGAAACGAGATCCCGATATCTAATTTTCCAAAACCACTTGACTTAAGGGATTAACCACTTAAACTTGACTATACGACCAATTAACGAAATTTATTAAATCAAAATTTCAATAATATTATATTTTACTCATAAATATTAATTAATAAAATTTATGAACTCACTCGTTATATTTGTGGTCCCAAAACCACTTTTTCGACACCACTGAAAAACTGGTTGTGATAAATGTTCATGGTGTAACCTCCAATAAAATGAGGATTGCATTGGTAGAACATGATACATGAATATATGTAAATCCATGTGGTTGAAACCATGCTAATATATGTCTATATGTATGTTCATGGTGTAACCTTAGATAATCGAAATGGTAGATCATGATACATGAAACTATGAACAAGTCCACGAGCAAGAACCATGGAATATATGTGAAGTCTATCAAGACAATAAACACGTGACCCTGAATGTCGCCTTTGTGGTGTATTTCGTATATTGTCTTTATGGTGTATTCCGTATGTAGCCCTTATGGCATATTCTATTTGATTTTCCGTCATGTTCGAATATATAAGTATGGTATAAATGTATAAATGAATGTTCGTCGTGTGATAAGTTCCATATAAGTTTGATAATGCTATAACGAGGGTAAGATATGATCGACGTCGATTGATGAAAGTAGATTTATGTTATAATTAAACAAGATTGAAGAAGATGCTCGTGAGCAATATTGTGAATCTGAATATCTGGAAAGGGTATCTGCTATATCTAAATGCACTGGGTCTTACCTTAAAGTTGTATGATTTGAGCAATTATGTTATCTGAGGGCACATTGGTAATTTATTATAATGATTCAAAAAATGTTTGGTCAGAATAAGTATGTATTGAGACTCGACTAGATGATATTTAGATTTGTTAAACTGACAGTGAATGAATTGTATGGGTGTTCGTCAGTCGTGAAAGTATTTGCCCATGATTTATATATAACTGTAAATAGTCATTCTGTAACAAGTTTACGTGAGGAGATATGATCAATATGTAGTGGACTGAGAAATGATATCAAAGGGAATTTTAAGCAAGAGAAGAGTACAAAAATGCATGGAAAGATTGTAAGTCAGTTTGATAGTGTAAAGGAACTAGTACGAGTAAGAGTGTAGTAATTGGCACATAAACGTAAGTTTGATGATGACAATTCTAATTCAGAGCGACCTTGAGAAGGTCCTTACAGAGAAGATGCCTGTAAACATGGATAAATTAGAATGGGATAGATTAGATAAAAAAGCTCTATCCATGATTCAATTATGTCTAATAAATAATGTGTTGCATGAGGTTTTGATGGAGAAAACGACATTCGCCTTATGGAAAAGGTTGGAAACCTTCTACGCGACAAAGTCTTTAGCTAATTGATTGGTGTTGAAACAACATCTATACACGTTTCGCATGGACAAAAGTGAGCACCTTAGAGGTCACATCAGTCAATTTATTACTCTTTTGGATGATTTAAAAAATGTTAAGGTTCAAATTGATGATGAAGATCAAGCTATGCTATTATTGTGCTCTTTACCCCTTTCATACAAGTTTTTCAAGGAGACCTTGATTTATGGTAGAAATAATCTATCATTCGAAGATGTGAAGGATCATATGTTGAGCAAAGACAAACTTGACAATGAGTTTAGTTTGGATAGCAAGTCAGATAGGCAAGCCTCGGTTTTGGTAGCATCAAGGAAGTGAAACAAGAGATGTCATTATTGTAAGAAGTTAGGTTACATCAAGATAGATTGCTACAAATTGCAAAATAAAAAGGTTGTTGAGAGCAAAGAGAAAGATTTAGCTAGTGTTAATTTGGCCAATGACAAGGGTGATGATTTCTTGTTGGTGTCAACAAATGAAAGCTCCGAGCTTATGTCCGAGTGGGTCCTGGATTCGGGATGTTCTTCCCACATGTGTCCCAATAGGGGC
Source organism: Gossypioides kirkii (assembly GCA_005610355.1). Taxonomy (NCBI): domain Eukaryota; kingdom Viridiplantae; phylum Streptophyta; class Magnoliopsida; order Malvales; family Malvaceae; genus Gossypioides; species Gossypioides kirkii. The sequence continues at coordinate 18,378,781 of CP032253.1, forward strand.
TAGTTCTCCATATACAATTTAGTTGAATGTGAAGTTGTGCGCATGGGGAATGGTTCACCTAGTAAGTTAACAGGTACTAGTATTGTTCAAATCAGGATACATGACGAGATAATTAAGACACTGTCAGATGTTAGGCATGTGCTTGACTTAAAGAAAAATCTCATCTCCTTGGGAATTTTGAAGTCGAAGGGTTATAGAATTAGCATCAAATAAAACGATATTAAAGTATCTCGCGGGGCTCTCATTTTGATAAAAGGTAACAAGATTGACAGTCTTTATGTTTTAGAAGGATCAATGGTGGTCGGTGATATAGGACGTCTCTCGTCTGTTAAGGATTCGAAGTCGACTAGTTTGAAGTGAAGACAACTTGGTCATGGGAGGGAAAAAATTATGACAGTTTCGTATAAGAGAAGTTCTCTTTTAGATGCAGGTTTTGAAAAGATAGGGCACCGCATTCGTGGAAATCAAACCCAAGTCAGATTTGATTTGGCAATACATAAGTCGAAGACTAGAAGTCTTCCAGCTTCTAATCACAAGTTCAACTTAGTTAATATCTTGCATAATTCGAGATAAGCCCGTGGCGAGCTTGGTAAAGAACGCGTTGTGGAAACACGAGTTAAGGTGGAGATTTGTGGAGTTATGCCTTGCATTTTTCAACTTTTCTTCTTCCAGTTAAATTTTGTTTTTAGTTTTCCACTTAAAATCTGATTGGTGTAGGTTATTTTAGTATTATTTGACCTACGAATTTAGCCTATAAATAAGCTCTTTTTCCACCCTATAAAGATAACTCATTACACATTTAGGTATTAACTTTTACAAGCTTTTGGAGAATTTTGTATTTACGTTTTGGGAGTTCTTATTTTGAGTTTCGTTTTTATCTCCATCTTTTGTACTCTTCGTTTTTTCATTTTAGTGAAAATATTTTTGTCCATGGTTTTTTTATCCTCTTTGAAGTGGTTTTTCCACGTAAAATATTTGTGTTCGATCATTTCAATTTCTTTATTATTTACTTCTTCGTTGCTTAACTAAGTTTATCCCCAATACATAGTAATCAAATATATATATATTTTTTAAGTTTTAACTTAGCATTTAGCAATGGACTTGTAAATTAATAAAAAAATAATTTTCTCTAATATGGTTTATATGTTTAAATTAAACTTCACAAAATCGCTTAAAAGATGTTTAAATTTTATATTTCATATGTTGGTATATCAAATTATTTAAATACCCTTTTAACATGTATAAAATGAATATTTTATCTTCCCACAACACTTTTAACCATAATAAAAAAACATTTTAAATTAATAAATCATACTTTTTCACACTATTTTCTAAAATCCAATAATAATAACAATAGAAATCAGCTCATGGCATGCTGCATGATTTGATTAGCCAGAGGATGGGATACCCAGGAAAGAAATGATAAAAAGTGGAAAGAAGGGTCCCCTACTCTCCTACTTTACCTTTCACTGTGACCATAAAAACAAAGATAGAAATACAAAGGATAAAAAAGAATGAGATGAATGTCAATTGGTAACCCACCATTACCAAAATTTTCCCCATGCTTAGTTTTTGCATTTCATTGGTTTCATTTTTGTTGTTTTATTAGCTACAGTATTGAAGAATCTTAGGTAAAGAGATGGGAACAATGATTCCTAATTATTAACAGTATAATAATTTTGTTGGGGATGGTGATGGTGAAAGCAAAGTTGGTTGACTGCCTGACACAAGATACAGAAGACCCAGCTTATCATTTTATCCTTCTATCACCTGTTTCTCATTTGACCTTGTGGTATGACCGGTAACCCCGCTGCTGGGAACTACATGCTCCAAGAACAGGGAACAATAACAATTGCTTTCCTCCTGGAAATTGACCAAACACTCCCTACAATCACCATCATGCGGAGGGGATGGGATTGAGATTTTGACTGTCACAACTCACAAGGGAGTTACTATAATTCATAACTAATTTATTTTCCGTGCGAGGATATTCATTGTATGTATTAATCAAAATATATTATTTTATAATATTCCATAAATAATATTATTGAAAAATTAAAAATAATTTAAATATTTAATTTTTATAATGATGATAGTTTAAATTATAATCCATATAAATTAAAACAAAAAAAAGTAATATTTAAAATAAACTTGAATGATTTGATATTACTTCCAATTATTATTTTAGCATTACTCTTAAAAAAAGGGTTAGAATATAATTTAAAGATTAAAAGAAGGGAAATTTTATGTAAATTAAGTTACTAGACAAAAAATTACATAAAAAATTTGTAAAAAGAAATAAGCTCCTTCAAAAAGAAAAATATATAATTGGTAATTAAATATTTGTAGTTTGAATTCAATATTTTTTTTATTTTGGGGTTGAGGATCTCAATAATTTTGCAAAGCAATTGTACTTTTGAGGATCTCAATCAAGAACGGAGTCAAATTTTTTTTTAAGGGGATTGGAGTAAAATTATATATTTTTAGAAGGTAAGAGCGTGGTGGTGATAGGGGTTAAATGGTAACTAGGATTGATTAGATGCTTAATGACACAACCTTGGTGAAAGAAACTCATGGGGATGTTCTCTAACTCCTTTAGGGAACTAGACTAAGGGCTCAACAGATGTTTCCATGAATTGATGAGGTTGTCACTAGGCTAGATCATTTTGCTAATTTGACTGGGTCTCAAAGCATGAAGGTCAGGTTTTGCTGAAGTAAAAATCAGATTTCACTTTATGTAGGGGTGAAGTAAGAAATTTTTTTTAGGGGTCGAAATTAAATTATAATTTTTACGATAATAAAAATATAATTTTTAAAGAATTAAATCAAAATTTTATTATTTTTAAGGATCAAAAAGAAGTTTTACCTTTAAAATTTTAAAATTTTAAAAATTTTCAAGAAACTAAATGAAAATTTTTCTATTTTATGGACGTCAAGGCCCTATCAGTCCCCTGGATACGCCCCTGACTCTATGGGCAGAGTAGATAAGAAACGAGCTACAGCATCGATGGATGATGAGGAGTTTGAACAGGGAGGCAGTGCTACTAAGAGGCGAATGGAGGCCTTAGCATCTGCAAATTTAGCAGCAGAAGGTTTTGATTAACCCCTGATAATATGTCATAACTTGTATACATAAACTTAATTGGAGAGGGATCCAGTTAAATCACTATAAAATTAAAGTATTTGTACATTTTTCGTATATTGTTGCACAATTGATATTTTAACGATCCAACCGTTAAAATTATTGATATAATTATATTTATCATACATATAAAGTTTTGAATCGATTGATCTAAAATAATGTATATATTAATATTTATTGATTGGTTGAAAGTTTTTTTTTACATAAAATAAATAGTTAAAAGTATTTAGTTCACATCAAATTTGACATGTATGATTTATACAAATAGAATAAAATATGATTATTAGATCGTTAAAATATTAATTGTAAAGTATATACAAAATTACACCCTAACTTAATTTATTGATATCCAATTGAAAATTGGGTAAGAAACTGAATTGGAAGCGATTAAAGATGTGAAATGTCAAGTTCATTGAACCCCGTGTATTAACTTGATAGTAAGAGTGTTCATTGACCTAGATATAGCTTGGGTTTGAATTGTACTAGTCGCATTGCTGTTAGGGCTTTGTCCTCCTCTTTTAATTCACCAAAAAAAAAAAAAATAGCAAGCTTACTTTCATAATCTCAGATTAATTGAGATTCAGATTTTGAATGCCTAAGTGGGAGATTCAATTTGAAGGGTTTGGTGATTCTTTCTGCAGATTCTGGAACTTGGTCAAAACTGCATTAATGTGGAAGGAAAATGAAAATGAACAAGACAATGGTGTTTTTAATCATGTTTGTTTCTTACCTCGTAGCTCAAGTCATTTTCAGTTTAATTTTATCTTAAAATGTAGCAGGTTTTGGTGAAGTGGGCACCTGTTCTTTGTCACTGCTGCTCATTTGCAGTCTTTGACACCCTGGATCACCACAATGAAAAATGTATGTTTGTTAAATTTACGTAGGCATGATTTGGAATGGGGATGGAGTGACTGCTTCCCTTTTGACAGATAAATGATAATGATGTATCAAACATGCCTATGTTTATCTGTTTCAACACAAAGGCATACGAGGGAAGTGCTCACAAGTCACCACGCATAACCTAAATGGATAATTCCACTTACCAAGTAAGTTCAATTCTGGGTTAATAAAAACTGAGGTAGTAGCACATGCAAAGATTGTCTTATGGTTTTCATTCACAACTTGAGGAGCCTCTGACGTATCCTTTGGTGCAATTTCAGGCCCATATTAGGTGAGGAAAGTAGATAGGTGTAAGACATTTATGAATCAGTTGATGTGTATATGATGCAATCCTGACCTATGACAAACCCAATGCAAACGTTAATTCATGATTTGTAAGCATCTACAGTGACTGTTTTTTTTTTTTTTTGAATTACAAACGACTAGTGCGACTCAAACCCAAATCACATTTGAAGTGATGAACACTTTTGACCATCAAACCAATACATGAGATTCTGCAGTGACTGTTTCTGGCTATAGATATTCACTGAATGTACATGTCGCCTTTGTGTTGCAATGGGCCAAATGCCATCTGGGACCTGATTCAGCTGCAGTTGATATTTACCCTGCGCAGCTTGAGCCTTTATTTAGGTTCAGATAAAATGTTGGGGTCCACGTGAATTGTGAAGAAAGGGCATTACTATGAGCTGCAATTAAAGATGGCCCAACAGGCAGGACCAATAGATTGAATTCGACTTCTTTGCTTAATTATCTGTTTTGTTTTATACCACAAATTTGACTTCTTTTGTCCAGAGTTTGTTCACAAAGGAATTATAGGGTTTGTTTGTGGAAGTATAAGGGGAAATTTACCCAAATAATATTAATTTAATAATTTAATACTCAAATAATATAGGTTTACTTTTATTTCCCTATAAATTATATGTTTTGAATAGTATTTTTTGGAATTTTCCAACGTTCAAATCGATACAATTAGTGCCAATTAGACATTAGGAAACTCCAAAAAAAACATATTAAAAAAAGTAAAATTTTTAAATTATAATTTTTTAAAAATAAAAAGTTATGAAAAATAAAAACTTTTTAACATTAAAAAATATAACAAAATTCTAAAATTCAATGTTATCTAAACCGGATTAATTGACCAAAAAATGACCAGGGTATTGAACCGAACTAAAAAAAATAAATTTAACTGATAATTAAACCAATTTCAAACTGTTCTGATCAATTAGTTCTCAAAAAAATAGCCAGATCGCTTCAAAGTAAATCAATTATAAATAAAAATAAAAAATTATAAGAGTCAATTTAACTGTCAATTCAAATGGTTTTTTTTAGCTCGGGTTAACCAATCTATATTGGTTTATGGGTCAACCGGTTTTTAAAATTTATAAACTTTTTTACCCCTTAACATTTATAGTATTTTTTTTGTCAATTTGGTCCATGCCTATATATATATATGTATATATTTCATATTTAAAAAAGACTTAAGGGTGTAAAAAATCTTCAAAAAAAAATTAAGTTCTTACTTTTTTTTGCACTCAATTGGATACTTGAACTACAAAAATGCATCAAAAAGATCCTCAAATTTTTTCAAAAAAGTAATTAAGGCCCTATTTTTTTTTGCACTCAATTGAGTGCTTGAACTTTCAATAAGCATCCGAGGCCTTCAAACTTTTTCAAAAAAAAAAACAATTAGGCCCTTGATTTTTTTCACTCAATTAGGCATTTGAACTGTCAAATGCATCAAAAAAACCTTTTGACCGTTAACTTTAACAGTTGATCGTTGAAATTAACTACCCCTAATTTTTTCAGTTAAAGTCACTTTGTGTCAAAACCACGGTGTGACAAGTGACAAAAACTATAAAAAATAAAAATTATTAGATTTTAAAAATATATAAAATTTATTAAAAATTAGATTTTTTTATAAAAATCGTAAAAAATTATAAAAACAATTGTAAAATTTTATAAAAATTATAAAAATGCATAAAAAATTCCCTTTAACCATCAACTTTAACCGTTGACTGTTAAAGTTAACGACTCTCATTTTTTTCCAATGAAAGTCATCATGTGTCGCAACACAACGTGATATGTGACTAAAAATGATAAAAAAATAAAAATAAATAAAAATTATAAAATGATTCTTTTAGTACAATAATTTTTATAATTTTTTTTATGAATTTTATATTTCTTTACATTTTTAATAATTTTCTATAATTTTTGTTCGATTCTGAAAACCTTGACAAAAATATTAGGCTTTAAAAATAAATTTGGATAAAAAAAATTGTATTTTTTTACCCCAAATAATATAAAATAATTAAATAAATACTGAAATGGGATAAAGACATTAATATTTACAAATTTAGGCAGGAGCTACAGTAAAAAATGGGTGTCGTCTGATCAATTGATGGCACCCCTCTCCCCAACCACCGATCACATTAGTTTTTTTTTAAAAATTATGGGTGTCGTTTGATCAATCGGCAACGTCAGTATTGTACCAACCTCTTGCTACTATTCTTTCATCACCAGAAGGAAAAATAATGATTTTGATCTTTCCATTATGTTTGAATTTAAAATTTAGTCATTTAGTGTAATTTAGTAGAGGAAATAGGTAACACTGTTAATTATTCCAATTTTATAACATAGATTTTTAATTTTTTTTTATGTTGACGTGCTAATATTGTACTAACCTACGTTTTAATTTTTTTTTCAAATAAAACATACGTTTTCTTTTAGGTTAAATGATTGTTTAGGTCTCTATATTATATTTTAATTTAAGATTTGCTCTTTAAATTTCAAATGAAACATACATTTTAAGATTTGATCTTTAAATTTTAGATTTTATACTCGTGAAATAAAAAATAAATTAAGTTGACGAAGAGCCACTCACTTTTCAAGAAAAACTACTAGTGACCGATAGAGTTAGCAAATGACAGACACCGTCCATCATAACTTGTGGAGGCAATAAAAATACCCACAAAAAAGAGAATACATAATTTGTCATAATTTAATTTGGAATTGTTCATTTACAAGTTCTAATATATATGAAATTAATGAGGTATTATTGATCAGGCATTGACCAACGTTAAGCCATCAAATTTAAATATTTTTATAGTTTATTATTAAAATTTAATAATTTTTATAACTTTTATTGTTTTTTATTTTTCATTTTTGTCACATGTCACGCTATAGTTGTGACACGTGGTGATTTTAACTGAAAAAATTAGGGGTGGTTCAAATACCCAATTGAGTGCTAAAAAATCAGTGGCTTAATTGCTTTCTTTGAAAAAGTTTGAGAGCTTTTTTGATGCATTTTGAAAGTTCAAGTATTCAATTGGGTGCAAAAAAAATATAAGGACTTAATTGCTGTTTTTGAAAAAGTTTGAGAACCTTTTTATGCATTTTTGTAGTTTAAATACCCAATTGAATGCAAAAAAAAAAAAACAGAAGCTTAATTATTTTTTTTAAAATTTGAAGGCTTTTTACACTTTTAATCCTTTAAAAAACATAAAAGTTTAAAATTCTATTTTTTTCAATAAAAAAATATGAAAAAAACTCATATAAAAATTTCAAAATTCAATGTTATAAAAATCAAATTGGACCAGTTAGACCAGAAATCGAGAATCAACCATTTTTTTACCTCTCATCGAACCAATTTCCCAGATAATTTCTGATTCAATTGGTCTAATCCGGTTTAGATAGCATTGAATTTTTGAATTTTTTATATTTTTGAATTTATAATTTCTTTTTAATTTTAAACAGTTTTTATTTTTAATAATTTTTTTTTTATTTTTTAAAGTTATAAATTTTAACTTTTATCTTTTTTAATGGGAATATATTATATTAGGATCATTCTAAAAAGTATAAATTTTAGGCACAAATAAAATAATATCATGTCATTAAATTTTAAAGATAACAAAGTGTTATTATATACTCATCTATATTCAATATCTTCTCCAACTTAATTTAACTTTAATTAAATTACTTAAAATAATTATTTTTTAAAATTATAAACAAACATTTTTTTTACAAATTTTAATTATTTTTTCATAAGTTAATATTTTTTATTTTTGTACAACCAATTTTTTAAAAAAATAGTAATTTTTGTGTAATTTTTTTCATGTTATTGACACATAATTTTGGTAATTATTTTACCTTGAATCTCGAACCTTGAATTCGAACCCTAAACCTTAAACCTTAAACTTTGAACCTCGAATCTCGATATTCAGGGTTTAAGTTTGAAACTTAAGATTTAAGGTTTGAGTTTAGGTTTTTAGGTTTAAGGTTCAAGTTCAAGACTTTAGGCTTAAGGGTTTAGGGTTATAAGTTTTGGGTTTTGAGTTTAAGGTTTAGGTTTAAGGGTTCGTAGCTATGGGTAATGAGTTTGAGGTTCATGGTTCACTTTCAAGATCTAAAGGTTTGAGGTTATGGATTATGAGTTTGAGGTTTAAGATTTAGGATTTATGGTTTTAAGTTTTGGGTTCAAAGTTCGGGGTTCTAGATTCAGGGTAAAAAATTACAAAAATTATTTGTCAATAATATGGAATAAATTGTTGAAATGTTATTAAATAATTGAAAAGGGGCCATGAATAATGTGGTGAGAAGAGTTCATAAAATAATTTATCTATGAATGAGTCTATAATAATAGTTTCATGTCTGTTAATTTTGATGATATGGCAAAATTTTATAGGTGCCTAAAAACATTAATTTTTAGTATAATTCTAATGTAAGTTATTCCCTTTTCTAAGATGAATTCTTTCTCCAATTTTTTTTAAAAAATATTTGTTAGCTCAATGTATCAACTCGACAATGTTGGTAAGGGAGGTTGAATCAACCATTGAGATGTTGTGGTGGAAGCAATTGAAATTTACAACAAATAACACAATGATTATAGTGGTTTGGCCCAAAATGCCTACTCCACTACCTTAGCTTTCCAGAACTAAGGATTTTCCCAAGTTCGCTAGATTTGTATAACCTTTGAGGATAAGGTTTAATCTTACAATCACTTAAGACTTATACCCTAAAGTCTTAAGAGACAACTCCTTAAGGTTTCTACTCAAACCTTAAGTATAAACCCCCTCTCAAAAGAGAAACAAACAAGTAAACAAAGAAACAATTCTTAAAAGATTTGGATGTTTTCCAATTAAGCACAAATACAAAGAACACTTGAGCTAAATGAATACAATGAAATCTCACAAGTGTTTACAAGAAAAGGTAAGAAAGAATTAAGCTCTAGGTTGTTTTGATTGATCTTTAGGCTTTGCACATTCCTCTTCTTGATGCTAGACCTTTAAAAGATGGTATTTATACCCTCTAAGTGAATTTCAACCGTTGTGGTTGTTGGTAAAGTAATGTAACCGTTGCAGCCATAAAAACCAGCATTAAATATAGTCTGCAGCTTCTTTGTTTCGGTAGAAGCATACTTGCATTGGTAGAACTGAAGTTGTATCGATAGAAGTGAAGTTCTACCAGTAGAAGTCCAAGGGTAGATGACTTTACAAAATATTACCGTTGGAGTCGTTCTATCGGTAGATGCTTCATTGTATCGGTAGAACTCTGAGAGTTTCATTTGGTATCGGTAGAACCCATCAGAGTATCGATAGAAGTGCAGGGGATACTGAATTTTGGCTATTGACTTGACTTATTTCGATAGAAGTCTTCAAGGTATCGGTAGAAGTGGAGTTCTACCGGTAGAAGTCTCATTGGAGTCTTTTCAAAAATACCTTAATTTGTTATATTAAAACATATTATCCAATAAGGCTTAGTTTAACAATATTCAAAACATATCATTTAGGTAAATTAAAAGTGGGACTATATTATTTGGGTAATAAATTATTATTTTAATATTATTCTTGTAAATTTCCCAATTGAGGGATTTACTTATTGATGTAAAATAAGTAGTTTTGCTCATTTTTATAAATTAATTTTACTATTAATAAGTAATCCAACTATTGAATTTATCAATATAGTTGTATTTACCATGTATATAAATTTTCGAATTGATTTGATATCTCTATCATATTAATCCAAAATATTGTCATGTGATAACTCTATCATGTCAATCCAAATATTGTCACGGTTGGAAGCTTTTTACGTTAAATATAGATATTTTCAAATTACTCAAAATTCAGGGTAAACTAAACCCAATGTCACTAAACTATTAGTAAATTTATGTTTTGGTCACTCAACTTCAGAAAGTACAAAATGTTCATTGAACTATTTGAAAGTTTTTATTTATGTCACTGAACTGTTCAAAAAATTTTATTTAAGTCATTGGGTTATTAAGTTTTTTTTTTAAAGTCCGACTAATGAGCTTCAAGAGACGATTAGATGATTAGTATGGTATATTAGAAACTATCGACGAATAGAAGAATATACTTTATATCCAAGCCGATCTGACGGTCAATGCTGGAGATTGTAGAAAAAAGCTATTTGGATTTTGGTTCGTAGATTCGTAACTGTAGAAGAGAAAGGAAAGGAGAGTTTTCGATTAGTGTAGACAATACGAAGAAGACCAATACAACAATGATTTTAATAACCTAGTGACTTAAATGAAAATTTTCGAATAGTTTACTGACCATTTGTAATCTTTTGAAATTTAGTGACCAAAACATAAACTTACTAATAGTTTAGTGACATTGGATATAGTTTACCAAAAAATTTATCATGTATGATTTACAGAAATGAAACACAAAATATGACAATATTAATAATATAAAAGGTTATAAAGGTGTGTAAAACTACTTGAGTTTTATAACAGTGTAAGTGGATCACTTCTAATGATAGCTATTGACATATTTGAAGTTGTTGCAATGTAACAACAACTTTCACGACACGTTTGGTTAATGTGAATAAGAATTGGTATTGAGATTATTCAATTTAAACAGTGTTTCCTTTGTCTGGTTCATTTTTTACCGTCAAATCCACATTCCACGCGAGCCTCTATTATGGGTGAGCACTGAATACCCATTCAGTAGATAGGGCTCTGGATTGGCTATTCTTTGCCGTCCGTAATAACATTAATATTTTTTAAGAAAAAAATCTCCTTTCATCTTCCGTCTTTGTTTTTTCTCTAGATGCTCCTGTTACAGTGAGTAAGAAAGTTGAAGGCAAAATCTACTACCATTATCGGGTGATTTGTTGTTCATTTTCTTTGTGTTTCGTATTTTTTGTTTGAATCTTAAACTACCTTGCTTCCATCGTCAATGCTTGTCTTCATCACTTGGTAAATCCCCAAATTCCCTTCTTTAATTTCTTCTTTCTTATTCATCAACACAAAAAGTAAATGGGGACTATTCTTTTCTTTTTAAATTCTTGTTAACCAACCATAGCCCATGCTGGTTTAAGCTTTTGTTTTGTTTTACCCCTTTTCTCTCATCTTCTTCAAACTTTCTCAGTTCATTCTTAGGTTTCTTTTCCTTTTTCTGCGTGCCATTTTTTAAACATAATTTTCACTTCAAGAATGGTGAGTTGTGTTTTTAAATGAAAAAAAATGGTGAACTATGTTTTATTTTTTGCAGTGAATGATCAGTGTACCTCCGATTGTCGAATTAACAAGGTATTTATGTCTTAATAGGTTTTTGTTTTCCGATTTCGATTTTGATTTTCTGGGTTTCATGTTCATCGATTGAAGAAATGTTGTTATGATCGTATTAAAAGTTTGATATAATATATGATCAATGAGACATGCTAATGGTCCACAACAAATTTGATGCATGTAATGACATAACAATGGTCTAAGAATATGCATATATAGATGTTCATTTGCTCCATGCATATCATGGATATTAGGAAATCGATGTTGATTTTTAATTATATCAATAGTTTGAATTTTATCAATATAACTTTCACATACCTCAAATATTTACCATAACAATTGAATAAATAGAAAACTGTGTAAATTTCATTCAAAAGCCAATGACAATCAAATATTTACCTTGCTAGTTTAACTAGTTAGTCTTAATTCCTGAAAATATAATTGTTCATTAACTTAAAGGTAATAAAGACAAAGGTCTAGATAAGAGTAAATATTCAATCACCATTGAAAAAATTATCTAAACTAGCTAAATCCAAACATACAAGAAGTATAAGAAATAACAATCACCCTTTCTCTATGCAATTTTCGTTTTTATAGTATTGCACTATTTTTTTTTATGGATTCTACATGATGGACTTTGAAAAATGGAGTCTATTGGTAGTTGGTAGTAGTTTTCATTGAGAGAAATATGATATTTTGTGTGTGTTTCCCCCAATTTGTAGAGTGCTTGTTGGTCCTTTCGGTTTGCTTTGTTATTAGCTTAGTCTAGAATGGTAGTTTTGATCATTAATATGTTGCATCGCAGCCGTTAGATTTTTTTGCCCTTAAATGCAATACTTTTAATGAATTCTTTATGACGATCCTTAGATGTATTTCTCATGGTGGATGGTAATAACTTTCATTAAGTGGTATCGGCTTTTGTGTATAATCCCGCAATTTGCAGAGTACTTGTTCATCATTGGCACGCAACAATGTTTTCATTGTTGATTTACTTCTTATACCAGTTCTTTTGGGAGTTATAAATGGCTACTATGATATATGTTGCTGGCTTCTTTTCATTGATGATTAAATTGAGGAAATAACATATTCACTACATTAGTAGATGTGTTTTGGATGAGAATGACTGAGTATTTTGTATATATTCCTCTCCATTTAGTACTAACATTATCTATACCTCTCCTAAATCTAATAAGCGTAACTAGAAAGGTCAGGAAAATGTGATTAGGATTTCTTTTCTTCAATTTCAAGGGGCTGTTAGCAGCAAACTTTTATGGGGTTGAACATGAAGTCTGTTTGAACATGTGGTAACATGAAGCACAGTTCAGCATCAGATATAAATCTTACCGTTAATTTCATTGCTAAATTCTATGCTAGAGCTAGCCGTTGACGTTTATTTGCATTGAGCATCTTGCTTTACGTTGCATTTTCATTCAAAGTTCTACCATAACATTTGAATCAATAGAAAACTGTGTAAATTTCATTCAAAAGCCAATGACAAGCAAATGTTTACCTTGTTAGTTTAACTAGTTAGTCTTAGTTCCTGAAAATATGATTGTTCATTAACTTAAAGGTAATGAAGACAAAGGTCTAGATAAGAGTAAATATTCAACCAACATTGAAAGAATTATCTAAACCAACTAAATCCAAACATACAAGAAGTATAAGAAACAACAATCACCCTTTCTCTATGCAATTTTCGTTCTTGTAGTATAGAATTGCTACTATGATGCTTATATAAGTTAATATGTTTCAATGTTTCATGTCTTCCAATTTTAAAATGTTTTATGTTTCATGTGTTCCAATTTTAATAAATTAATATGGTTTGCTTTTATTTTGCAGGCAAGCTTGATTGTGTGCTTTGATGATATAATTTTGCTTTGTAATTTCTGTAATTTCTATGAGTTTATCATCAGGACGTGGTGCATTCTTGTTATAATCTGTTTTTACACTAGATATCTATGGAAATGGGTTTCTATTTTTACACTGCTTGTTATTTCGTCATCATCTTTTGAAAAGCTTCAATTGCAACCGACACCCTTTTTCAATCAGAGTCACACACATATATGAATATCAATATGGTAATAATATCCTCATGCAAACTGTTGTTTGGGTTGCAAATAGGGTAAACCCAATAAACGATTCCATTGGCTTGTTGAAGATACAAAGTTATGGGAAAATCCTGCTTCTAGTTCAGAACACAACATCTATTAAAATTTAATAACAATAACAATAATCATCTACGTTAAAAAAATTTTACTAAGGATACTTTAGTCATTTAAGCCTTTTCCTTATGTTATTACATAATCTATTTCATTCAACCAAACACAAGAATACTATTACAGTTTTATTCCATTTCATTTAACCAAACAATTGAATTATTGATTACAATTCTATTCTATTTCAATTTTATTTCATTACATCTCTATTCCATTACAGCCCAATTTCATTCCAGTGAACCAAAGGTTCCGTCAGTTTTTGAAAGATTGATAATTTATTGAGGTAAATATTTTGTTGTGTTGATATCTTGGAATAATATATCATGAGGAGCAGATCGAATCAATTATACCAAATTCCTTGGATCGAGAAAGTTGGATTTGATCAAAATTTAAAGACTTATCTATCAAGAGTCCATTTTGCTTAAGCCATTAATATTATATTGTATTTAACTATTTAGTTATTGTTTAAAAAAGATTGTGATTGATCTCTTAGACTTGATAGGTTGATGTAATTATCTTCTTAGGAATGAACGTTATTTGTGAGAGCGTATTTTGATAGTAAATCTTTTTGTTGTTAGTTTTACAAACTAAATTTTCAAGTAGGGAATTTAGTTATAGAAAGTCTAGTTTTTAAATTATAAAAATGATTATTACGGGATGTATTAGAACTAGAATTATTGATTGTATTAAGTTGGGATAGAGAAATGGAGCAAAGTAAGCCGTTTTGATGTCCATATTTTTATTGTGATTGCCATACTTTTTAATTAAAAGTGTTGATTTTTGTTCATATTTTGTTTGCTAAATTGGTTAAAATGGAGGATAGTGCAAGCTTTAGCTTTAACTTCAACCAAATGCTTAGGGGTTTAGTTTAGAAATGTTTCAAGAGACGTACTTTTGCCTAAACAGAATAAAGAACCGTCATCTCACGGCATTGGTGCTTACTTTCCTACACTCTTCAAAACCTTAAACCCTCCTTCAAATCCCCCCAAAATATGGCGACTGTAGCTACAACCACTACATCGACGGCGGCAACAACCGAAACTTTCAAGCCCTACACTCTCTCCCAAACCCTAGCCGTCCATAAAAACGCTCTCTCATCCGTCAAATTCTCCTCCGACGGCAGCCTCCTCGCCTCCTCCTCCGCCGACAAAACCCTCCGCACCTACTCTCTCTCCCCCACCGCTGCCACTCTCACTCCTATCCATGAATACTCCGGCCACGAACAAGGCGTCTCCGACGTCGCCTTCTCCTCCGACTCCCGGTTCCTCGTTTCTGCTTCCGACGACAAAACGCTCCGTCTCTGGGACGTTCCCACTGGTTCTTTGATCAAAACCCTCCACGGCCACACCAACTATGTGTTCTGCGTCAACTTTAATCCTCAATCTAACATGATTGTCTCGGGTTCTTTCGATGAAACAGTGCGTGTTTGGGACGTCAAAACTGGAAAATGCCTGAAAGTTTTGCCTGCTCATTCTGATCCAGTGACAGCAGTTGATTTCAATCGAGATGGTTCCCTCATTGTCTCGAGTAGTTATGACGGGCTGTGTAGGATTTGGGATGCTGGAACCGGGCATTGTATGAAGACTTTGATTGATGATGAGAATCCGCCTGTTTCTTATGTTAAGTTTTCGCCTAATGGGAAATTCATCCTTGTTGGGACTCTGGATAACACTTTGGTAAATTCTCATTTTTGGGTCTTTTCCCTTTTTAATTTCTTTTAATGTTTGTTACTTTAAGATTGTCCAAGCTTAGATATGAACTTCAACTTGTTTGAGGCAATTCTTGAAGTTGCGTTGCTTAGGCTGCAAATTAAAGAGCTGCCAATTCTTTATTGTACTTTGGTATATTCACCTTTTAGCTTACTTTAGTTCATCAGTTTGTTTTACTTTGTTTTTCATATCACTTCCATGTTCAAGTCTGTTCTCAATGTTATAACATTTAAACATATTTCTGTATGTATGTGTGTATACATGAATGTGAATTAATGACTTCGAGACTTTCTGCTAATACTTAGTAGCTTTTGTTATTGTTCTAGTAATTTATTTTGGAATTCTGCTTTTATTTAAAGAACAGAGCTGTTCTTAATCTTTAGATGAGTGTAAATTTGGCCTTGTTTCCTCTTCATCACTTCACTTATAATATTGACAACTTAATAGAATTATGCTTTATCTTCTACCCTGTAATCTATGGAATCAATGGTTCAGTTGTTTTGTCTGAAATTTCACTAGCTGCTGCTGGAAATCATATCTTCGTCAGAAAAATTGTTAGGTTGTGTATTATTATTTTCATAAATAGATAGAGCAAATGTCAAGATGCCCCATAAGAATTGGTAATTTGTCATACTTGACTCACTTGCAATGCAATATCTCCCTTTTTCTATGTTTCCTTGCTTGTAAATGGACCTCTCATTTTATTTGAGGTGCTATTGTATTTGGAAGAATTGGTAATTTTATCAATTGACTTTCCTTTTAGCTAAGAGTAGATTTTCTAATGCTTTTTCGAAGGCAAAGAATTTATCTTGTATTGTTTTTCCTTTTTTTTTTTTTGAGTTCTTTTATGTGCCAATTACGAAGACATTGAAGTTTTTTTCTCTTTTAATGCTATGAAAATGGTTTATTAGGATCTGTGTGTTTCTGTTTGTGTTTCTCTACCTGGTGTCTTTTGTACTCAATTCTATGATAAATTGTTCAAATTTTTTGTTGCACTTTGTCTAATTGTTACATTTTCTCTGCAGAGGCTATGGAACTTCGAAACTGGGAAATTTTTGAAAACTTACACTGGCCATGTGAATTCAAAGTTCTGCATTTCATCTTCTTTCTCTATTACAAATGGGAAGTATATTGTTAGTGGCTCTGAAGATAACTGTGTGTACTTGTGGGAACTTCAGTCCCGGAAGGTAGTTCAGAAGTTGGAAGGCCACACCGATGCTGTTATATCAGTTGCATGTCACCCAACCCGCAACATGATTGCATCAGCTTCACTTGGGAACGACAAGACTGTGAGGATCTGGACTCAGGAGAAAGAATGATCTGCAATTAATACCAGTTGCTTAATACGTTTCACATTGGGACGCTGTTAAAGATTTCAATTTTTAGCATAGACCACTGGCTCGTCTGGATGAAACGTGCATTTTTCCTGGAGCTTTTGCTATTTGTCATAACAACATTTCTTCCATGTACCTTAACGTTGGCTGATGATCCCCTTTCAGCCTGTGTATCCAAGAACCACTTTTTGAGATGTGTTGGGAGTTGCTTATGTGCAAAAAGTCTCTCCCTTAGGGATCATTAGATTAGTGTGCCTTGTAATGCACTTGTTTGTCCATAATTGTTTTCATTTTGTGGTTTCAGCTACATTAGTTGGTTGTGTTTCTTGGCAGAGAGATGGGGGTATTTTGATAAAATAACTGCTCGCAGTTGCGTCGGGTTTCTAAAGACAGGGGATAGAGTATATGAACAAGAATAATGAGGGAGTGTAGGCTGGTTTTTGAAGTCGAGCAATATGATTGACATGTATGCTGTAGGAATGGATGCAGGGAATGCCTTTCCATCCTAAATTATGTCATTGGGAGTTCCATTTTACATTCATGCAAAGTTCTATGAAACATAACTTGGAAGGGTGATGGAAGCATATGAGGCAGCCAGGTAAAGCTGAGATTATGAAAATGATGCAACAACAGAAGGAAAATTGCAGATTGGAGCTGATTCTGCGACCCACCCTCAATCCCAAGAAATCTATGCTGAAATTAATTAACTCTTAAACATTGAAAGGAAGTAGCTAACATTTGAGTTGCAATAGATGAAGAGGAATTGACAAAATTTATAGTTGGCTAGTTGAAAAGCTCCTCAAGTTTCATTCATCAGCATACAGACTAGAATCAGACCTTGAAAAGGGTAAGAGGAATGGGGTTGAAGGAGCTAAGTGATTCCTAATGTTTTCCAGTTTAGTGTTAGCTTCAGTACTCTTTTTCCTTAAAAGCAAACAAACAAGTACTTTTTCTTGCATGCCATAAAATCATAGTACTAATTGAAAAAATATATAAGAAATATATCTAATACGGTTGATGAATTTTTTCGGTTTGAAATTGGATAACTGAATTAATCGAACTTAATAATTAATAATACAAATTATATGTATAATGTAAATGGAGATATTTTGTAGAGAAGAAAAGGATTCAACTAGAGAATATTAAAGGCTATTACATTTCTTTGGTGAAATGAAAAGATAAATTACATCAAATGCATAAAGGCATCATCATCTTTGTCTTTTTGTAAACATTCTAATATTTCCTTAGAAGCTTCATCAAAGACATGTAAACTTGATTTCCAATTTAAACTGAGTTTAGTAAGGTGATCCACAACCAAGTTTTGATCTCTCGGCATGTACTTGATCCTCCACTGCCCTTTAGACCTCAAAATACGTTGAGTCCTTCTAAGCACTGTAATCCTTGGATCCTCCAATCCCAAATCAATTAGGGCTCGGATTACTTCAAGGTTATCAGTCTGAACTATGGTTTGTCAGTAGCCTTTATTTAGTAGAATAAGGATCCCATCAAGAATATCCCATACTTCAGTTTCAAACGCGGAGCAAACACCCAAGTATCGGTTGAAACCCATAATCCAGTTTCCATCCTGATCTCGTATCACTCCTCCTGTTGCAGCATAATCGATTTCTCTAGCCACATCGCCATCAGTAGCCACGTACCATCAGAAATATAAACAATCTCTGATTTCGGAGGATTGCTTATGCAACCACTGAGATGTGATTCGAATTGGCGAGCCCAACAAACAAAGACTTTTACCACTTTAGTTGCCGACTAGGCTATATTTTGAAAGATGAAGAGATTTCTATTCTTCCAGATCTGCCAAACGATTAAACCAAAGAGACACGACCATGTGACCTCACTGTCCTGCAATCTCAAATGACAACCAAGGTTAGAAGAAAGCCAATCCTGAAAAGAGTCAGAAAATAACCTTTGTTTCAGTTGATTTGGAAGCACATGCATCCACACATCCTTCGCTGTTGGACAGTCTCGAAGTACATGGGCCATATCCTCAAAATCATGTCCATACATCGTGCCAGAGGTGCTATGACCAATCCCTCGTCTTGTACGCCCCGAATTGGTAAGAAGTCTTTGCTTAAAAGCTAGCCATAAAAAGAATCTCACTCTCTGTGGACCTTGATATTTCCAAGTGGTCTTCCAATACTCCTCTCTAGAACTCCACGTTTCTTCTTTTAAAGTCCATAAAGCATTACGAACTGAAAAGGCGTAGGAAGCTAAACACGCTCATATTAGCTTGTCCAAGCTTGAATTTGGATGAGGAGGAGGGATACTGAGAATCCTATTAATCACATCTTCAAGTAACCAAATGTGAAACAAATCCAAGTTCCATCTTCCATCATGGTTGACCAAATCCCTAACACAACAATCCAAATCAAGGTCAACAAAAGATGGGATTTGAGAGAGTAAAGGGCCCATAACTGGGATCCAAGAATCTTTCTAACAACGGACACTTGCGTCATCTCCAATAGACCAAGCTAAGTTTTCACGGAGTATCGATCATGTCTTGGAGAGAGATTGCATAAGTGTGAACACTGACTCCTATTAATAGTCTTTGGAAACGGCTCTTTGCATCCATACTTTGAACGAAGGACACAAACCCATAAAGCATTGTTTTTAGAGGCTAAATTGAAACCAATCTTCATGAGGAAAGACATATTCTGATCACTCAAGTGACGAAACTCAAGCCCGCCTCAAGACCGTGGCTGACATATGAGTCCCAACCAACTAACGAAATTTTTGGGTGACCATCGACACAACCCCAAATAAACTGTGGAACCAATCTCTCAATTTTTGTACAGACTCCTTTTGGTATCAACATAATACTATTACATTTTAATTATATGTTACTTTTAAGATTTATGTAGTGTTTCAAGACTTATAATTCGATTAATTTGGATAATTTATTCAAATGGATATTATCAATTTCTTTCTTTATACGTTTTATACTTTTTTAACAAAAAACACACACAAATTTTGGTTAATTCGGTTAACCAATCAAATTAACCGAAATATTTCGTTTCAGTTATTTTTTTTTTTGAAAAAAATTCTATACGACTAACTGTTAAAGGATTAAAAAATTCGGTTAACTGTTAAAGGATTAAAAAATTCGGTTAATACTAATTCGGTTTGGTTAACCATCTGAACACTCTTATTTTTGAGTGTATTCATATAAAGTTTGTTAGTATTGTATTTGTAGATATATCATTTTTAAATTAGTGTTCAACTACAACAACAATAAAGAAGTAAGCCAAAATCTTGAGGGAGATATGAAAGTAGACATTGAAAGGGAGCACCACCGTACAGTAAGGAGGAAAAGAGATGATGGAAGGTGGTGAGTATGTTGTTGGATACCCAACAACACAGCAAACTTACCGACAAAACAGGAAATAAGGTATGGGATTTGTAATAAAAAGACAAGGTAGTGTTCCAATTATAAACCAAATTTAGGATAATGGTGTACTTAGGTTTAGCCCTAGTCATAGCCAGGTTGTCTTTAAGAATTAGATTGTAGTAACTACCCTACCCTCACAACCAAATCACAAAATTAAACAAAACAGGAGAAAAGAAGGGAAGGATTCCTCCCTGCCTTGGTGCCCCATTCGTGCGAATTAAACAACCCAATTTCGCCCCATAATAAAAATAATAATGCTACAAAAATTCTTGATTTAATTCTTTAATTAGAAAAAAATATTATCTAAAGATAAGGATCTAGCCCTTCCATCTTTGAGTACTACCTACTCTAAAATGGGGTCATCCCTTTTTTGTCTTTGCTTATGGAACTTTGTCGCCTTCTCTATCAAAGTTTACGATTCAAAATTCTTTGTCATCCATTTCAATCATTTCCACTTTTCATTTTATCTCTTTGATTAAAATACTCATAAATAAAGGAAAATTATAATAATAAAGTATATTGTAGAGGATAAACCCTATTAAACAACGAACAAAGTGAAGAATATAAGAATTGAGAAGATCGAGCACGTAAATTTTACATGAAAAAATTCCTTAAAAAAGGATAAAAAATCACGGGCAAAAAGAGATCTCATTATAATAAAAGATAGTACAAAAGATGAAGAGAATTAAAAGAAAAACACGAAGTTCCACAAGAAAAACGCTTCAAAACAAATAATAAAATTCTAAAACTTAAAGTAACCAAGGTCTATTTATAAGCTGAAATTCGTAGCACACATGACTCTAGATTAATTATAGTTTAAGTGGAAAACCAAAAATAGAGTTTAATTAAAAGAAAAAAAAGTCAAAATAATATGAATTTATACTTACATTTTGAGAGTGATATAAAGAGTTACATTTGATAAATTACATCTAAAGCAGTTAATGACACTTCCATTTCATAAACTTATGTTATCCATAATTTCGTAGCAGAGTTTCAAAACTCGTACAAATTAATGTTTTGCAAGGAGTTTTAAAGAAGCAATGTAAATTTATGAAAGAAGAAAAAAATCAAAATGAATGGGCAAATTGGCAATTGAATTGAGAAAAAAAAAAAAGGGCATAAAATCATGATCTGGTGGTTGCCTGCAATCTTTTGTACCAAATAATACCACGAATCTTGGGGACTCCCACCAATTAATTATCAGTCTTCTTTATGATTAAACCAAATTAGCAGAATTTTTATTTGATACATTGATTAGATTTTACCTTTTCTTTTTAGTTTACACGTTGATGTTAATGTTGTTGCCATTCATTTCTAAAAATTTTGCTGTTGGGTAATAAGTTTAATTTTAAATATAATGTGGATTTAGTCCTTTTCGAATTGCATATTTTCAGCCATGTTGGTAGCTTATTTTATTATCTCAAATTAAAATGAATTGGCATAATTACAAGGCCAGCTTTTGTCCATTTCCCTCGTACTCTTTTTTTATTTCTTTAATTGACCCTAAACTCTTCTTATTAATTCAGACAAATTCAGTTCAATTTAAAGGAAGTGATGCAACCTACTTATAAGTAGAGGTTACATGTATTTCGTAGCTTATGTCATATCCATATCAATAAATAATACAATAAATTTGAATCTGATTTGATAGTTTAAGTGTGATTTGAATTCGAATCGTGTTGTGCTCACATAATTCATTAAAAAATTTATAACAAATTTCAAAAATTATGAAAAAATAAATTAGCCAAACTTTAAAAAAGACTGTAGCTTTGACGATGATAATGATGATGCATTTGATGTTCGAGATGGGCTAATAATTGTTAAACAAATTAATCAGAAAAAAATAAAATTAAAAATTAATATAATATGGGTTTGAACGCAAAATGGAAACAAATTATAAATTCTTGACATGGACTTGAATGATTATTTCAGTTTCTTTTTTTTTTCTTCGTTGATTCGCAATCTTCTGTTCGACCAAATTGGGATTATTTTATTCACATTTTGTTTTTCTTTTGCAGTGTCCACCTTTCCAATTCAATCGAGAGAGAGGGAGTTGAATAATGGGTTTAGAATAAGGACAAAATTTCAAAGTAAAAATTTATGGAAAGTCCCTGTATTATGAATTTTTATGAATTTAATCTCTGTATTATAATTTGATTTTTTAGTTCTTTATAATCACCATGTTGTAAAAAGTAATATACATCAAATTATTTGACAGAATTGATGGAAAAAAATTGGTCTTAAGATTGAAAATACATATTTTAAAAAGTAGGGGACTAGAAATGATCAAATTATAGTAGAGAGAGTAAATTGGTAAAAATGCATAGTGCAAGGACCATTCATAGAATTTAACCAAATTGCAAACGTGGGTTAGCGAAGGACAGGTGGTTCACATTTCACACACAACAACTATAAGAGAGAAACTGAGGAAAAGTCTTTTTCAGTTTTCGCAGCCATTGCAAAAGAAAATTGCAGCACTTTTCCAACTTTTCTTGTTCAACTTTTTGCAAGGTCTGAAAAGCAAAGGTTTAATTGCTGTGTTTCAATTCCCTAATTTTGATTTTGGGTTGGTTTAATTTTCTTCATATCTAAACTGTTTCGCCGTCTTTTATCTTACATTTTCAGGGTAACCTTAATTCACATCTGGCCACAACTATGGATTCTTCATCAGCTAAATGGTTTTCTGAATTGGTATGTACCAAGATGCATGTATATATATATATATGAACAGTTTTCTAACTTGGGGTTTAGGATTTCCAGGGAATGGATGAATACAACATCATCCATCAATGTCATATGAACACTTTAGCCGAACTCACCACCGCAGATGACTTGGCGACGGCCCTTGTGGGAGGAGGGAACTTGAAGCAATCATTCTCTTCGGAGAGCTATTCATCTTACCCTAACTTCGACACCAAAAACACCACCACCACTTTCAGCGGTTCATCATCCATCGAAACTCCAGATTACAGACCTGCAAAACATCTCAAAACCACTCATCATCATCATGTTCCACCTAAACCTTCTTCTCCCACCTCTCAAATCCTTTCTTTCGACAACTCCACTTCACTGCCCGCTACCTCTCATCACCACTTTTATAACGTCAACAACATCGTCAACCCTAAAGATGAGACGGTATCTTCGGGAAATATGAACTTTTTACCTCTGGTAACAAATGGTCCTTACGAGAGCACAAATTATGCACCCAAAATCAATAATCATGGGGTCAAGAGGACTTATTCTATGACCAGAACCCCTTCAGTTGCTCAAGATCACATCATGGCTGAGCGAAAGAGAAGAGAAAAACTTACCCAGCGTTTCATAGCACTCTCAGCCATAGTTCCTGGCTTGAAGAAGGTACACCATAAATCTTTTCTTCGTATCATCCATCCTTGTTTTAATTTTTCTTAATTTAAATTTCTTTGACTAAAACCATGAATTTCTGTTTGTAGATGGATAAGGCTTCAGTTCTTGGTGATGCTATAAAGTATGTGAAACAACTTCAAGAACGAGTAAAGGTGCTGGAGGAGCAAACCAAGAAGAGAACTGTGGAATCCGTAGTTTTTGTGAGGAAATCCCAGTTATCAGCTGATGATGAATCCTCTTCATGCGAAGACAACAACTCCGAATTAGGCCCATCATCTGATGCAGCACTTCCGGAAATCGAAGCTCGAGTCTCCGACCACGATGTTCTCGTTCGAATCCATTGCGAGAACCACAAAGGTTTTGCGCCCAAAATACTATGCGAAATCGAGAACCTCCATCTATCTGTCGTTAATAGCACTGTCTTGCCTTTTGGGAACTCCACTCTCGACATAACCATAATCGCTAAGGTAATTAACTTGAACAAATTTTATTTTCTTGGGAATTTTTAATCTACTAAAACTGAATTCAACACCATTTTCTTCGCTTTTATTTTTTTTCAGAAAGATTCTGAATTCAACATTACAGTGAAGGATCTTGTTAAGGACATCAGAGTGGCTTTATTGAAGTTCATGTGACATCCAACAAGACATGTCATTGATCCTCAACTTTCCACAAATATCTTTAAGTTGTTTTGAACTCAAATGTTGTAAGGGAAACCATGGCTCTCCTTTTTATAGACCATATCTCTAGCTTGTTCCCAAAAAAACTTGTTTTTACCGTGAGGTTTGTTTCAGCCTATATAGATAGTGCGGAGTTTTTTCTCTTCTCTTTTTTGCGTGGTTTTCCACGTTCGTAGTACCCCGCCTGCAAATCATAATAGGCTCTCAAATTTCATTGATTTTGGTTTCTTAGAGAACTTAAGGATTTCATTAACCTTATCAATATTTTTAATGAAATCTTCTCTTCTCTATGAAATTCGCTCAAACAGTCAGTCAACTTAGTGTTTTTGATATTGGTCTATGTTTATATACATTGGGAAGATGAGCCTGCAGTTTCTCTTAGAATTGGGTCTGTGTTTGTTTTTTTTTTTTTTTTGTCAGGGGTCTGGGGTCTGATCTTTGTGTGAAATTCCCCTCTGTAAAATGTTTATCCTCTGTAACATTTGATCGTTGTATCATATATATTTTCATTAATTGAAAGTATTCTCAATTCATTGTATCATGCTTGGATTGAACATATGGGCTTAGCCACCCCATCACAGTTTCACCTTTTAAGCTATAAGAAAATATATGTCAAGAAAAAAGTGCTTATGATCAATTTAGTTAAAATATGAATATGCAATTTTATGTCGAGTATGATAAATCAGATTTTTTTTCGTATTTTTAATTGGATTTAAATTTTTCAAGAGAAAAAAATTGAAAATCAAGAGGAAAATATGATTTATTATTCTCCCATTGAAAATGGATAAGTATGACGTGAATCATAGTTTCATATAATATTTTCTCTTTAATTAGATATGGGATTTCAAATTATTGATAATCTTCCTGAAATATTATAATCGATAATCTCAACTTAGAGAAAAACTCAGACTAAGTAGTAAATACAAATAAATTTTCAACCCCTTGCTCATCTCTCTTATTTAATTACTCATTGGTTAATTAAATGATTATTCTTTTCATAGAAAATAAAAATATTAATATCAAAGTACTTTTTTTTTGTTACATTCAATCTGTTCTGTTTACAAAAAAACAAAAACAAAAGTTCTACAATTCAAAACAAACGCCACAAAAATGTAAAACAAAAAAAAAACCAAGCAAGCAAAAACGCTATTCTAAGTTCACCACCATGCGTTAAGCATGACCTTACGATTAACACCTGCACTCGCCAATGTTTCTGCCATTTCTTTACCACTCTGTTCAGCCGATGAAAATGCAACCACTCCCACACTTTCTATTCTCTTTTCCATATCTGTAACTGTTGATAGCAATGACCAAGATCCCCTATCTTTGTTTCTTATCCAATTATACGCCACCAAGGTCTCCGGAATGTAACATCCCTTGTCCGGACCAATCGTCGATCTCGAGTAGGTAGTTGTTACCTTATCAACTTTCACCATTTAATTACTTAAAATCCTTATATTAGTCTTAATTAGTGTTCCGTAGCCATTCGTATAAGAAATTTTCGAGTTTTGGAGTAAATCGCATTTAAAAATAACATTTTTAATAATTTAATGGACTTCTACCTTTCCATATCTTTAAAATGTTGCAATCACCAAAGAATAGGCCATTTCGTTTCCATTTAATTCTATCTCTACCAAATCAGAATCATTTGCTGCTACAGGGCCTAAAAATAAAGCTCTTACGACTCCCTCCTTATCTCACAAAACACTAGCACCCCCTGCCTTATCCTCATTTGCTGTCCCACAAACATTGAACTTTAAGCATCCATGCGGTGGAGGGCTAAACCCTAAACCCTAAACCCTAAACCCTAATCCACAGTAGTGCCCTCATCTAAGGTTGAAAAATCAAATTTTCCATAGTCATCATCTTTCTTTCAAAGACCATACCAATTCTTGCTAACCATATTGTTCAGCAAGCTGTCTATATTAAAATATACCAAAAAACTTTTCTGAATTTCATCTATATTGAAATCTACCAAAAACTTTTCTGAATTTCAACCATTTTCATGTTATAACCCAATGAATATAATTCTTCAAAACCATCTATCTGTACCCATTTAACCTCCCACCAATTGAAATTTTAATCCAAAAACCTTCAATAACTTTTCATTTGAAGAACAAATGGTCTGCACTCTCCAGAACTCTTTCTCACCCAATAAAAACAACACTATCATCATACATCTATCAAAGAAATCACCAAAACTCCTTTAACCCCTTCTCTAAGCTCAAACAATTGATTCTTTCATTTCCCTTTCTAATCATATTAGAATCCCCTCCTACCATCCATGCGCTACTAAACTAGCTTCTCAAACCATATATGTCATCCCAAAGAATTTTTTGATCTGACAAATTGTTGGGGGCTTATACAATACTACAACCAACCCTTCTCGCAGCCACTTTCCTTTAATTACACTAAACCTATTTCCACAGAAACTCACTATTGGCCATAAACGGACCCTTATCCCATACTGTGATCAATCCTCCCGACCTTTCCATTACAGCAACAAACCTAAATTCAAAATTTTTCATCACCCCACATCTTTCGAACTAAGTCCTTTGACACCATTTCTAACTTAGTTTCTTGAAAGAAACCATCATTTGCCCTTATCTTTCTCACTAATCTTTTGACAGCTTCTATTTAAGCTACCGACCCCAACCATCTAATACTCCAAGAGCCTATTCTCATGATATTCCTATCAAACTATTTAATTAAAACAGTAGCCAGTAAAACAACTCACTTGTATCCCGTTTTCCTATTCCATTTGCCTTTGATAGATCCCTAATGTTACCCTTCAATCCTTATTATCTCTTCAATAACTATCTCCTTATGAGTAGGAGTCAGTGGGTAGTAATCTAACAAAACCTCTTAATTTTGAGAAAGTGGAGTTGCTGATCTTTACATTCCAAACTGAAACATTAGATGAAATAATCAGGCTGAAAGTTGGAGAAATACACTTTCTGATTAGAGTGAGGGAGCGAGGGTTGTCGAAATAGAAAGATACAGTTCAAAACTACAAAAAAAAGTCAAAGGGAATGGAAGAAGAAAGCACATCGAAGTCGGAATCGATAATGAGGGCGTGGTTGGAAGGTCCACCAGAGGGAAGAGCAATCGTTAGTCCTGGGAAACCAAAGGAAACCAGCTTTGAAAGTAGGGAAAATAATGTTGCCTGTCAAAAACTGTTTGAGGAGGAATTTAAAGAGGTTGTGTCAGTCTCAACGCGGTTAAAAGAAAAGGAAAGAGGGGTAGTTGAAATGAGGAAGAGTATAGAGCGGGCTTGGGAGGATGTTAAGGATATGGGTTTGGGTAGTGAAGTGGATGTTAGGGGTGTGAATTTAGGCTGTGAGGAGGGGTTAATACAAAACCCAAACGAGGAGGAAAGTGTGTTGGGGTCGGGTAAGCAAATGGGCCATGAGGAGATTGGAGAAGGCATTTTAGACACCACAAGTAGCCCATTAAAGGAAAAAAAGAATGTCCAGGATTTTGAATTGGTAAGGGAGGAATTTTGTGAACCAAATCTAAATGTTAGTGAAGAAATGAATAGGGTGCTTTTTCACAGGGAAAAAGAAGAAGGGATTAAACAAGAAGATTCTGTCGATGTACGAAATTCAAAGTAACGTGTTATCGTCAATGGAGAAAAAGAAAAGAGACAGAAATTTGAAGAAGGAAAGAGGGAGGAAAGAAGACTTGATAGATGAGAGAATTGTGAATCTATCCCTTTTCGATTCAGTTATAAGCAACAGAGTAAGAGTAATCTTGAGGGAGGCAAAAAATACTTGGGCAATTGGTAAAAAACTAGGGCTGAGAGTTTGTGGGGATGAAGATGTTATCGAAGATTTAATACGAATGGAGAAACTATATAAAGAAATAATCAGTATGAAAAGAGGAAGTTGGAAACAAGGGAAGCATACGGGGCTGTTGGAACCGTGGTAGTATCGGGTGAGCAGGGTAAAATGCGGGTACTGTCGTGGAATGTTAGGGGTTTAAGAAATGAGGTTAAGGTTGCTTAGGTGAGGAGAATGGTTAGAAGAACAAGAGCAAATTGTTGCTTGATTCAGGAAAGTAAATTGGTGGCTGTTTCGAAGGAGTTTGTGAGAAAGCTTTGGTATAACGACAACTTTGAATTTTGATAGAGAGAAGTGCTGCTAATGAACTTGGTTGAGGTGGTTGAAAATTTCAGTTTAAGCAAGGAGAAAGAGGACCATTTAATTTGGCTGCATGATAGAAAGGGCAAGTTCTCGGTTAAAAAAAATGTCAGAACTACTAATGGAGTATGAGATTGTTGAAATGGATTTTGACTTTGACAAAATTTGGAAGTTGAAGGTGCCGCCAAAGGTTAGAAGCTTTCTTTGGATGTTGGTATTAAGAAGACTACCTAGGAAAGAGTTCTTGAAAAAAAGAAGTGTTCAATTTCAGCACATGAGGGGGGAGTGTCTGGTGTGAAAGAGAGTTGGAAGATGCAGATCATTTGTTTTTTAAATGCAAATTCATTACTGGGTTTTGGAGGAAAATATTCAATTGGTGGGAAATGAAATGGGAGCAAGTGGGGAATTTTAATAAGTTTTTCAAACTGTTTCTAAAGGTATATTTAAAAGGGGTTATGAGAAGTTTATGGTTTATATCAATATCAACTGAGTGTTGGCTGATATGGCTAGTCAGATATGAGAGGGTATTCAACAATAAAGTGATTATGGATACAATGATCTTCCATTTGAAGATGAGAGCTTTGATGTGGGCAAGGGTGGTGTATGATGAAATTGTAGGAGCCGAGAGTGCGTGGTGGTTATGCCCCTTAAAATGCAGGTATCGTAATAGTTTTAATTCGAGTACGGAGAGGTGTTGGAAAAATCCTCCTTGGGGATGGATGAAATTCAATGTCAGTGAGGTTACATTTGAGGATGAAACTGGAAGTGGAGGGGTTTTGAGAGATGAAGATGGTGTGGCATGAGCAGTCTAGTTGATAACGGAACTCGTTTGAACCACAAGCTATTAAAATTGCGATTGAGGTGTATAAAGGATTAGGATGGGGGAAATGTTGTCCTTTGTTGATTGAGGTTGGCTCTAAAGTGGTGTTTGGTTGGTTGTCAAAACTAGAGACAAGACCAGGGAAAGTTTCTCATTTTTGTTGAGATTGAGAGGAGAAGATATCTATCTTTTCAGACAGCAGGACAGATGGGAAATAATATGGCTTTGACGCTGGCAATAGCAGGGGTGAAGAGTACAGATATGTTTAGAGCATGGTGGTGAAACTTCTGATAATCTCAGTGAGATCCCTATTTCTCTTAGGATTTGGTTGGAGAGTTTGGCTTTGGATGGATTTCACTTCTAAGAGTTGCAGGGGAAAACAGAGAGAGGATGTTCAAAAATTTTACTGAATCGAGTGGACATTATTTCTGGATCTGGGGTATAATATTGTTTTGTTTAATTCTACTGCTTGTCTTTTCTAAACTAGTTAACTAGATGCCAGTTAATTATTCTTTGTTTGTGCCTTTGGCTGTGAGCTTGCTGTTTATAGCAGCACGTTATGGGCTTTGGATAGGCTTGTTGCCTTCCAATGCTCTTTTTGTATGTTCTTGACTGAGCAAAAAAAAAAATAACTATCTCCTCATCACCTGTATCTCTCACATAGATCTGATTTTTTTATTCAACACTTTCTTTTTCCCTTTCTTTTGTCTTATTTGGAGAAGTTCCTCTTCAATTTCATGTACAACAACCCGATCCCTTGGTCTCTCTGTTACTGTGAAAATGTTGATTTTTTATTTGACTTTGGACTCCATACATTGACCAAAATATGCCTTTCTTTCTCATTAAACTCCATTTCCTTGCCCACATCTATTTGTGATTCCAACCCTCTATACTGATCCAATTCCAATGACAAGCCCGTATTAGTGAAATCTTCTTGGACCCGATCCACTAAGACATCAATTTTATCCCCTTCTTCAGATAAACCCATTTCATGACTTAAACAACAATTATTCTTAACATTAATTGCTTCAACCGACAGACTCTGGCCCCCTTTTCATTTTCTTCATTCTCGATGCATGGTGCATTAACTCCTTCATCCCCATCTTTTCGACTGCCCACTAGTGATGTCTCTATCTCCGATCTATTTGTTGATACCACTTCCGATGATGTGTCTTCTTCTCTCACCATTTTCTCTTCATTTTTTTTTGTTTTTCATTTGTCTCTTCCAACAATCCCCTTTCTTTTATTCTAATCGGAAATATATTATTGCAAACCTCCAACATAATTACTTTTTCAAGTTGATAATCATGCTTTATCAAGATCAAAATATTCATCTTCTCAAAATTGTTTACCTTATTCAAATTTTCCCTCATTGCTAATATCTCTCCCCATAATCCTGCCACTCTCTCAAACGTTTGGTAATTCCAAAAGTGAAGTGGAACCCCTGAAACTTCTATTCATGTTGCCCTTTCCATCGCTTTAAACTTCTCCGACCAGGGTTCAATATAAGTGATATTTTTTTTCAAGTAAGCCCATTCTTTTTGTTTTAATATCTCCAACAGCTCATCATCAAGAACTTTAATTAGAAAGAATCTACCCTGAAATTTTTTTACTGTTAATTCTCCTTGGCCTGTTCTACCTATTCTTTCAGCCAAACTTTTTGTGTCACAGAAAGACACTGTCTCCCTAACTAAGCAACATTGTAAATTCCAAAGTTGTTCATTCTCTACATGACCTTCAATGACTTTAATTTGGTTCATTGCTGTTCTTTCTGCATCCTCTGAACTTAACCTCCCGTTAAGTACTTTGCCATTTGGTCCTTCCCTTTCCTCTTCTTGGCTCTCCGACCCTCTCGACTGCATCTCCTCCTTTTGGCTTAAGTCTTTCTTTGCCTGAACTTTTTTTCATATTTTTCTTTTACCACTGAATATAACCATTTTCACCCATATTCTTCTTCCATTATCACAAAACCATTAAGCCTCGAAATTGCCCTTTGGGCATCCACCATTTTTGTGAACCTTACGAATCCAAACCTCTTACCCTTCATACTTTTCTTGGTCGGAATAAAAGCATCCAAAACATTCCCATGAAATCGAAATAACACCCATAAGCCTTTCCAATGCATGCTATCCAGGATATTGTACACAAATACCGTTATCGGATTATCTCTCTTTCCGGTCACCCATTGTAATCAAAGTACTTATGTCATTTTATATTTTATGTAAAATCTAGAAAAATGTAAAAGATGTAATTTGAACCTAAAATAATATAATCTTTAATATCTTAACTTTACTATTTTAATTATGATAGATGATACTATACCGGTACCAGTCGTACCAGCTGATATGTATCGTTTTAGTTTTAAGCTAGTATTATGTAATCTATGTTCCATTAGGTCAAAATTTTGACCATTTTGGTGTGTTTCAGTTTGTTTGGTCAATATTGATCTGTACTGGTACAAAATTTTGATATTTTAAATCTAACTTTAAATTTTTTTTATGTTAACCATATTAATTTTTCTACAATTACATTTAAACTTAATAATTATTAAATTAAATTATTGAACCTAATTAATAATTTTAAAATTTATATTTAAATATAAATATATTTATATGGATGTAGTTGATATATAATATAATTTACTTTTGATCAAAATATATAATTTTTTAAGAAACAAAAAATTAGATTATATATATATAAATATCGATAAACACAAAACAATAAATCAAAACATGTTGATATATACATACTAATATCAAAAAAAAATAAAATACGTCTACTGATACAATACTAACTACTTAATTTCAACCAAAGCTTTATTTATTTGTTATATTAATCTTTATAAATATATATTTTGTATATATTTTTATCAAACACATCATGTGCCCTAGTCTATTAATCTATGAAATGTTAAAAACTATGGAAAATAAGATTTATGCTATTTAGATTGAATTTAAATTAAAATTCATAAAACGATTTCCAGCAGAAGGGATATATCTGCAATGCAAAGTGATATATCTTCCACCGTCCTCTCCACATCACGACCGTTAGGTAACATCAAGCAACTCAATCTAATTTTCAGCATCAACATCATTATTGACAACCCTAACAGCATATTATATATAATATATATGTAGCTGTTTCAAACAAATCATCTCTCTCTCTCTGTCTGTTCCCATTATTATTAGAAAGATGGTATTTACACATGAATCTCGCCATTCGTATCATTTTCACCTTTAGTCAGCTGTCTGCTAATTCAAAAAAGGTGATCTTTCTTTACTTCTTCAACCTCGCTTTCTCACTTGACGTCCAAACATGAGTAATTAACCAAAAATTATAACAAGTCAAACAATTTTGAACGCGAACGTGTCACTTATAGCGCTCAAAATATACATATTCCTTCTAGAATTTTTAAGCATACGCTCACATTAACATATTTCTAGATATGAATTACAGTGAGGAAAAAAGGAAGTTCGATGATCAAACAAAATCTGTCATCTCCAACGATTTGGGTTATATTTGGATTGCAACAGCTTGCTTGTAATTTGTCATTTGACTTCGAACTAGGTTGAAAATCTAAAAGCAAGTTGGGATATATAATAGCAAGTACCAAAAGTTTATCATATATGTTATGCTTATGACTTGATCAAAGATAACTTCAGCTGACCTGACTGGGATTCTCAACTTTGGATTACTTGTTTCTTGGGTGTGGGTAGGCTGCAGTTTCTCCATAAATTAATGGGTTGGATTGTTTTTGAAACTTGAAGATTTCCAAGATGTAAGGGGAAAAGGATTGAATGAAACAGTGACACCATATCATTTGTGTCCCTTTTTCAATAGTTTTATGCCACATCAATATTTTCATTCTTAATTTCAATATTTTCATCCTGAAAAAAATCAAATTACAATTAAAATCCTGAAATTTAGGATGAAATTGTTAATGTGTCATAAAACTATTGAAAATGGATAACATCCGTATTTCATACAATCTTTTTTCGGTAGTATAATTGGAAAGGTCGCTTCCACTATCGCTCCAACCTCCAGGAAAACGGGATCGATGTTACCAAAATTTGCTGCCAGTCAACAGCCCACCATTTCCTCTTTGCATCCATACGTTTCGATTTTAGAATTAACTTTAATCTTATTTAATTATCCATTAAACCCACGTTTAGTTTTTCAACTTAACACTCTTTTTCAATTTGATTCTTGAAGGTTTTTTTAGTACACAAAACTTGACAATTTTTTTTTTCTAAATTAGTCCTTAAATTTGGATTCTATTATGATATGATGATGTGGCATTTTAAGGTTATATAAACAGGGGAGAAGTCAGAAAATTTGGTTAGGGAGACCGAAATTAAATTATAATTTTTACGATAGTAAAAATGTAATTTCACCATTTTAATAGCTTAAATATTTATAATCTTTACTAATTTAAATTTTTAAAATGTCTAAATGAAAAATTTTTCATTTTAAAAAGGTTAGGGCCGTTGCCAGCCTCCTAATTGCACCCCTGTATGTAAAGTTATCACTTGAATTTTTTTTAAAAATTTATTTAAAATCTAAAATAAAAATATATTAAAAATTATAATGATTTTATTTTTTTTTAATTTTTTAAGAGATGACATTGTATAATTTTTTAGTACCGCAACATTAACTTAATAAAATTCAAATTTAAAAACTAAATTAGAAAAAAATATTAAGATCAGAAACCATAGACAAAAAAATTAAAATAAAATGAGAAAAGTTGTAAAATCCAATGAATAATCTTACTTTATCCAATTATGTTTCTATTTTTCCAAGGAAAACTTAAACCTGTGGCAATTAATGAAAATCATGATAATTAAAATAATTCTAAGTCTTGGATAAATCAGTATTTCTTTTAAGATACTACAATAAAATAGGTTTATCGTGATATTTTTTTTTTTTACTTAAGACGACACAAAAAATTGGCATAGGTATCACGATGCTTCCGAAAAGGTTGCCTTTAGTACAGTTGGCATAGGTGCGACGACGCTTTTGAAAAAAAGTTGGCATAAGTCAACATAAGCCAACCTTTATTGAAGGGTTGACAAAGACCTAGTCAAGGCCGACCTTTGAAAAAGGTTGAGATAGGTCTTATCTAAGGCAACCTTTTAAAAAAAGTTGGGATTGACTCGTCTAAAGCAATCTTAAAAATGTTGGGATAAACCTTGTCTAAAATAACCTTTAAAAAAGGTTGGGATAAACCTTATTTAAGGCAACCTTAAAAATGTTGGAATATACCTTGTCAAAGGTAACCTTTAAAAAAGGTTGGAATAGACATGTTTAAAGCAATCTTGAAAAGGTTGGGATAGATCTTGTTTAAAGCAACCTTTTAAAAAGGTTGGATAGACCTTATTTAAGGTAACTTTAAAAAAATTGGGATAGAGTTTATCTAAGGCAACTTTTAAAAAAAGTTGGATAGACTCGTCTAAAATAACCTTAAAAAGGTTAGGAAAGACACATTTAAAGTAATTTTTTTTCTATGTTTTATTATTTCAATATTAATATATTTTCATAAACATTTAGAGTCAATAATGATAGAAATTGTGCTTTAAATACATCTAAAAAAATATAAAATTAAATTAAATTAAGGTTGAATATTCACTACAAAAATCAATTAAACAATCAAAATACACTAACACATGACTTAGCTAAAGAAGCCACAGACATTGTAAAAAGAATTTATAAAAAATAAAACAAAACAAAATAATTGCTCTAATAGCAAACAAGCTAGAACAAGATATTGTAAAAATAATTGCTCTAAAATAAAGAGGTTCGGATAGACCTTATTTGAAGCAACCTTTAAAAAAGGTTGGGATAAACCTTGTCTAAGGCAACTTTAAAAAAGCTGGGGTAGGCCTCGCCTAAAGCAACCTTAAAAAAGTTTGAATAGACTCGTTTAAGGCAACCTTAAAAAGGTTGGGATAAACCTTATCTAAAACAACCTTAAAAAGGTTGAGACAATTTAAAAAAAGTTAGGATAGACCTTGTATAAGGGAACCTTGGTTGGGATAGACCTTGTCTAAAGCAACCTTAAAAAAGTTAGGATAGACCTTGTCTAAAGTAACCTTAAAAAAGTTTGGGTAGAGTCGTCTAAGGCAACCTTAAAAAAGTTGAGATAAACCTTGTATAAGGCAACCTTAAAAAGGTTGTGATAGATTTTGTCTAAAACAACCTTAAAAAAGTTAGGGTAGACCTTGTCTAAGGCAACCTTAAAAAAGTTGAGATATACCTTATCTGAGACAACCTTTAAAAAAAGTTGGGACAGACCTTATCTAAGGTAATCTTAAAAATGTTGGGATAGACCCGTCTAATGCTGGGATATATTATATGGTTGACATATACCAACACGATTATTTTAAAAAATAACTAATTCTTTGTAGCCTATTAACAAATAATAAGATTTGAACTTAATATCAATAATATTTAATATTTTAATTTAATTATTTCAATCAAAATATTTTTAGGGAATAATTTATATTAGGATCATCCGAAATAATATAATTTTTATGCACCAATAAAATAGTACCACGTCATTAAATTTTAAATATAACAAAGTATTATTATACACTCACTCATCTATATCTAATATATTTTTCAACTTAATTTAACTTCAATTGAATTACTTAGAATAATTAAAATTTTTTAAATTATATACAAACATCTTTTCTTCTTTTATAAATTTTAATCATTTAGTTTTTTTTCATAAGTTAGTGTTTTTAATTTTTGTGCAACCAATTTTTAAAAAATTAAAAAAATTTGTGCAATTTTTTCATGCCATTGACATATAATTTTGGTAATTATTTTACCTCAACCTAGAACCCTTAACCTTGAACTCGAACATTGAACCTTAAATCTTAAACCTTAAACCTCAAGATTTAAGATTTGGGTTCAGAATATAAGGTTTAAGGTTTGGATTCTATGTTTATGTTTAGGGTTTAAGGATTTTAGGTTATGGGTTTGAGGTTTATGTTTAGAGTTTGGGGTTTTAGGTTTATGGTTTACGGTTCGAGGTTCTAAATTCAAGGTTCAGGGTACAAAAATAGCAAAATTATGTGTCAATGACATGGGCAAAGCCCGAACATGAAAAGTGTCTCGATCCCGGGCCACACTTGGGGCGGTGAACAACCTTAACCATCAGGTTATCACATGGGATTTTATTCCTTTTTTTTTAATGTCAATCATTTATGAATATATTTTGTTACATAAATTAATTTGCCTACTCTTATACGAAGAGTTGGCCAAAGCGTTTGCCGGTAAGTCTATCTCAACACTTAGGAAAGTGTCGGCATAGTGTTGGACAAAGCCAACTCTTATTTAAGCGTTGCCTTAGGCATGCATATTCCAATTCTTATACAAAGAGTTGGCCAAAGCGTATGCCGATAAGTCTACCCCAGCACTTAGGAAAGTGTCGGCCCAAAAGTGTCATCATAATGTTGGACAAAGCTGACTCTTATTTAAGCGTTGCCTTAGGCATGCGTATCCCAACCCTTATATAAAAGAGTTGGCAAAAGCGTATGTCGACAAGTTTATCCCAACACTTAGGAAAGTGTCGTCTCAAAAGTGTCGGCATAGTGTTGGACAAAGTCAACTTGTTAGGATTTACGAAGTAAACTAAACCAGAAAAAAAACAATTCTATTTCTTGAATTGTACAACTTAAGCTCTTCAATATACAAGCAGTATACTTATAGCTGTAGACTTACAAGACTCCAACTAACTTAACTACTTTTAACAGCAGTAACTACTTCTAACTTCATTAACTGCATATAACAGTTTACAACTAACATTCCCCTAGCTTTCTATGTTTTGTGAGCTTTTGACTAGTACCACATGCAATGCATCTTTGAATAAGGAGAACTGTTTCGGTGTAATTACCTTGGTCAACACATCTGCAACTTGCTTCTCTGATGGAACAAAATTAACCTGCACTAGTCCATCCAGCACCTTTTCTCTGACAAAGTGATAATCAATCTCCACATGCTTTACTCTAGCATGATGTGTGGAGTTTGCAGCCATTGCAACTGTAGATGTATTATCACACTAAACAATCAATGGATGAGAAATCTTCACACCAATCTCGGTCAACTTATTTTTAATCCACATGAGCTCGGCTACACAATCAGTTAGGCTTCTATACTCAGCTTTAGCTGATGACCTTGATACAATATTATGTTTCTTGGATGCCCACGAAATTGGATTTGCTCCAAGATAAATGCAGTACCTAGTTATCGATCTTCTATCCTTAACGGTAGAGGCCCAATCTGCATCAGAATATCCTGTGAGACCAATCTGACCTTTCTTGAATTCCAAGCCATGACTCAAAGTTCCTTTCAAATAGCACAACACTCTCTTGATGTGAATCACATGGTGCATTCATGTATTGACTAAGTTTATTAACACAGAATGCAATATCAGGCCGTGTAATGCATACATACTGCAGTTTCCCAATAATGCTCCTGTATTCATGAAAATCTACAAGTGGACTATCACCTACCACTATCAATTTTGTTCTGTCATAGGAGTAGGTGCTGAAGATGCCTCCATCATCTCAGTACTATGTAACAACTCAAAAATATACTTCTTCTGAGATAAAATCAAACCATCAGTAACCTTGTGAACCTCAATCCCCAAGAAAAAATTCAACTCCCCCATGTCTTTAAGAGAAACTTTATTGTGAAGCTGCTTAATTACTTGATTGATCTCAGTTGAGCAATCCCTTGTTACTACTATATCATCCACATAAACTATCAAAAACACTTGCGAGCTTATTGTACCTCGAAAAAAGAATGATGGATCAGCTTTAGAGGCTTGAAACTTTAGCTGCTTTACCAAATGTTGTCTCAAGGTATGAAACCATGCTCTCGGTGCCTATTTTAACCCATATAGAGCCTTATTTAGCTTGCAAACTAATTTTTCACCATCCCTTTTAGAAACTTCAAAGCTAGGAGGCTGCTCCATATAAATCTCCTCACTCGACATGCTATTAAGAAAGGCATTATTGACATCAATTTGCCTCAATGTCCAGCCATTGCTTACTGCCAAAGACAACATTGTTTTAACTGTAACAGCTCGAACTATAGGACTGAAAGTGTCTGCAAAATCCAACCCTGCAACAGAGAAAAACCTTTTGCCACAAGTTTGGCTTTATACCTTTCCACAAAGCCATCTAGTTTTCTTTTGACCCTAAACAACCACTTGCATCCTACTGCCCTTCTTAATTCTGAAAGAGAAAAAAGGCTCTGTGTATGATTTTTGACGAGTGCCTGCAGCTCATTGTGCACAGCTTCCTGCCAATGAGGTGAGATCATTGCCTCATGAATAGTACTTGGAACTTCAGAGGTAGAAGCAGTAGTAGCAGCACCATTTGATAAATTTGTCACCTTGGTTACATAGGCTTTTGGTATAAAAATTCCAAGTTTACTTTGGGTAATCATGGGGTGGTTATTCCTAGGCGATTGTGTCTGAGTTTGATCAATACTAGAAGGTAAGTTGTGTGGTGCAATAATAGCTGGTATGGGTAAAGAAGCTTTGGAATTTAGTGGAGGACATAAAACTGATTCTGCATGTGGTAGGGAACATAATGAATGTTCGGCATGTGATGGGTTTGGTGGAGGACATAAGGTATATTCGACATGTGGTGAAATATTAGCCTACAAAGGAGAATTCATATTGGTATTAGCAGACACACATGGGCTATTTTGAGATGATAGAGTGGTTTCTAAGTTGACACTTGGTGTGTTTAAAGGAACAGGTGATATGGGAAAAATAATAAGTTCTGAGTTAGGTGGCATAAGATGTTGTTTTGGTTGATTAGTGAGACATGTGTCTACCTTATAAGGAAAGACATGTTCATTGAAAGTCACATGCCTGGAGATGAAAATTTTTTCGGTGGGGGCTTTGCACTTATATCCCTTGTATTGTGGCGAGTATCCTAAGAAAACACAAGGAACAGATCCAAATTGTAATTTATTAGAATTGTAGGGTCTTAGGTTTGGAAAGCATTGGCAACCAAAAATCTTAAGTGTTGAGTAGTCTGGTTTTACACGAAACAGCTTTTCATAAGGAGAGATATTTTTTAAAGGCTTAGTTGGTAACTGATTTATCAAATAGATTGCATGACTAAAAGCTTCATACCAGTGAGTTAAAGGCATGCCTGCATGTGCTAGCATAGACAACCCAGTTTCCACCACCTGCTTGTGCTTCCTTTCCACTAGCCCATTTTGCTCCGAGGTGTATGGACATGTGATTTTGTGAGCCACCCCTTCCTTTGCTAGAAAACCTTTCAAAGCTTGAAACTCACCTCCTCCATCAGTTTGCAACATCACCATTTTTACTCCAAGTGCTTGTTATGCTTGTTTTAGAAACTGAGGAAAAACAAAAGCAACCTCAGACTTATTATTCAAAAAATATAACCATGTGTACCTTGTACATGCATCAGTAAACGCCACATAGTACTTAAAACCAGAAGAGCTTAACGGTGCTAGTCCCCAAACATCAGTAGCAACTAATTGAAGAGGCACAGTATAGGCAGTTTGCGAATGAGAAAAAGGAAGTTTATGCTCCTTTCCCAAATGACAAGCAATGTACTCGACTTTATTATCAACCGTAGGTATGTTACAACTTGACAAAGCTATCTTTAAAGTTGTAAAACAAGGGTGTCCTAATCTAGCATGCCATATAGACATTGGTAGTGCCTTAACAGCAGTAAAACACTCTCTTCTACCAACATAAGAAGAATCACCAGTATTGGAATCGAGCTGTAGCTTGTAAAGGCCTCCTTGGACATTTCCTTGAAGAAGCATCTCCCTAGTCTGAAGATCACGAACTTGACACCCTTTGGGAGTAAATTCAAACCCCACCTGGTTGTCCTTTGTGAATTTTGAGACAGAGAGCAAATTTTTAGTGATTCCAGGAACATGTAAAAGTGATCTCATATACAAAGGGCGTGAGTAAGTAAGAAGAGATGCCTGACCAGTACGCAACATAGGCAGTGAGGATCCATTGCCTACATATACTTTACTTGGTCCTACATAGGGAGTGCTATGTTCAAGGGCTGATGCAGAGTGGGTAAGGTGATGAGTGGCTCTTGAATCTGGGTACCAGGCGTTGTCACCAACACATTCAGGTGTTGCAATACATGCTTGAGGAGTTGAGGTACTTGAGGAAGGCATAGGAGAAAAATTACCAGCAACCTGTGAAAAACCAAAGAAAGGACAGTTTGGTACCTGCATAGGTGTACACGGCCAGCCAGCATAAGGATTCACAGCAGCCATAGTATTGTAGAATGGTTGACTCCAAGGTGACATTAACACACCAGACCCGAACATGTTAGCTTGTGGGGGTCTGTAGCTTGAATTCTTGAAGGATGTATCAAACCGATGATAACATCTGTCACCTAAATGCCCTATTTTGCCACAAAGTTGACATTGAATCCAAGACCCTGAGAACCTTCCACGACCTCTTCCTCGAGTGAAAGTCGAAGCTAGACGATAGGTAGACTCAGTTGCCATTGATGAACACACAAAAACTCACAGGTCCTCAGAAACAAAAGACTTCTGATATCATGTTAGGATTTACAAAGTAAACTGAACCAAAAAAACAAAACAATTTTATTTCTTGAATTGTACAACTTAAGCTCTTCAATATACAAGCAGTATACTTACAGCTGTAGACTTACAAGACTTCAACTGACTTAACTACTTTTAACAGCAGCAATTACTATTAACTTCATTAATTGCATATAAGAGTTTAGAATTAACACAACTCTTATTTAAGCGTTGTCTTAGGCATGCATATCCCAATAGTTATGCAAAGTGCTTAGAACATCAACTGATTAGGATGAAATTACATAATTTAATCTTGATTTTGTTTTCCAGTTAATATATTTCCATTTTTTTTATTTTCATTTTCTTGTATCTATTTTTGGGAATGGTCAACTGATTAGAAATTAGAACGTCATATTGATTTGATATCTTTAGTGTCTTGATTCAGAGATCATGGCATGGATGGGTTCATTTGGTTCCAATTTTGCAGCTTGCTTTATTAAGAGCGTTCTTATTTCCTTGACAAATGCTAAATCACGTTTATCATGTAATTCCGCCGCCCACTTCATCCTTTGCTATTTCAGTGAAAAAAATAAAATAGATTAATTAAATTATACAGCAACACTTTCAGGGTCGAAGCTTCTTGGAAACTACGTCATCATGATGTAACAAATAAAACAAATGAGCCCGTAACTTTTAAATTAAACAACCCAAAAATAGACCCCACCTGTCCACACATAAAAAAATGACCAAAAGAATTAACTAATTAATCATGAAAATAATATACAAGAAAAATTATATAGAAAAGATAAACCGACGAAATTATCTCTCATTATGATCCAATCATCGATTTAAATTTTAATGAGTACAGTCGATGTGTTAAGTTACATCAATGAAAGTCAAAAAAGATATTTTTTAATAGACGCTGACGTCAGACGACACTAATGACATTAAGATATATTTACAAATATTATTGTATTTATTAAAATTGAGTTATTCTTTCTAATAAGAAAACATTTACATGGAATGCGATACTTAATAAATATTTTGATTAATTCAGATGTATTAAAAAAATTAACTTATCTAATATCTTTAAAAATATGTTTTTAAAACACTTGCTAATAGAATATGTGGAAATATTTTTTTAAAAATGCAAATATTTATAATCCCCTTTTCCATTATTGAAAGAAACTAAGACATTGTCAGATGGTATTAATAAATTA
This sequence comes from Gossypioides kirkii, assembly GCA_005610355.1. Lineage (NCBI taxonomy): Eukaryota > Viridiplantae > Streptophyta > Magnoliopsida > Malvales > Malvaceae > Gossypioides > Gossypioides kirkii. The sequence continues at coordinate 18,420,815 of CP032253.1, forward strand.
TAATCCCCAGGTGAAGCTATCATTTCCTACTTTGTCTTGATAAATTTTTATACAAAAATCTTTCCTCTGTCCGAACACATTGAGATGAAGGGAAAAGAAAGTTATAGCTACTAACACTTTGATTATTTGTAAGAGGTTTTCTTTCTTACGCTGTTGTTCTTGTTTTATATTTTTTAATAGGGCACGACAATAGGAAGATGAATAAAAATAATGTACGATCAAAGAAATTTAAGATTAATTCTTTTTCTCTCATTTATTTAAATACATGAAAACAAAGGGGAATGGAGAATTTTTCATGTTTTCACACCAAATTATAGATTTATCTCTATTAATTCAAACGTTTAGTTTGGCTGTTAATATTAGTTTCTCCTTTCTCTCTTTCACTATAAATTTAAAAAAAAAGAAAAAGATTCCTTGATTTTTATTTATTTATTTTTCTTCTCTTCCATATTCAAACAGCGAATATATATGTATGTATTTCATAGTCATTTCAATACCCATTCTTAATTTCCGTTTTTTTTTTGGATAGGTGGGTGTCTTCAATTACATTTTATATGTGATACAAAATTATACATAAATTATGGATTTAGTCCTTATATTTTAATTTGGTCATTATCATTGTACTTTCCAAAATTTGAAATTTCAATTCTAAGTATATAGTAGTTCTTAAGTTCATTAAATTTTGTTAATTCTAAAATTTTATGTGGCAAATATATTTATTACATGTATAATGTCATGTTAGCTTATTGTTTTTAAATATTACTAAAAAAGTCAGTTAATGAATTTATTGGATGTCATTTGCGTTAAAATTAAAATTTCAACATCTGAAAAGCATACTGACTAAATCTAAAACTTTACGCATAGTACAAGACTAATAGCAAAATTTAACTAAATGGGTTTAACTATTTAAAATGGTGCCTCGTGCCACATTCTTATTGAGTGATATTTATGAGACACCATTTTATTAGATGTTGTACACTATTTGAGAGAAATTGAAATAAAATTAATAATTTAAATAATCTAAAGAAAAAAAAAACCCTTTAATAATGATTATGAAAATTGATATATAAATTTAGAGGAGGATTTCAGGGGTGAAATCAAAAAAAAATTTAGGGGTTGGAATGAAATTATATTTTTTTACGATAATAAAATTACAATTTTACCATTTTAATAACTTATATTTTTATAATTCTTAAAGGATTAGATCAAAATTTTACCTTTTTTTGGATAGGACAAAATGTAATTTTATCATTACAAATTTAAAATTGAAAAGAACATAAAAACAAAATTTTCATTTTAAAAGAGGCCGAGCCTCCTGCCAGCCCCTAGATTCATCATTGGAGGATTTACTAATAAAAGCTTAAATAAAAGAAAAATTGATTACAAAATTGAAATGATAAATAGAATATTATATACAAATAGAAAAAATGAAAAACAAAATGGAGTAGACAAGTAATGGAAAAGATATGTTGAGTTGGTTTGAATGATTTGGGATTAGATTAGAATTGGAGCTGATGTGAGAAAGAAAGAATGATTCATTAATCATTAAAATAAACTCAAAAAATCTTTAAATCTGGATCACCCATTCAACTACTGTGATATGATAATAAAGAAACACAGAAAACCAAATGATACATCTTGTTTTTTAATCCTGAAATTAACCATGATGGAAGCTTGTTTCTTTTCCCCATAGGGACCTTTCATATCAGCTTCCTAAATTTGCACGTGACCTTTGACTGCTTAATTGCCCTTCAGTTATGCATCTGCATGTTTTCACCGTTCTGTTATTGTACCACTACAACTACTACACGTCTTCATTCCGTTCCAATTTGTACTGCTACGCTGTAACGTCTTAAATTCTCATGCTCAATTGGATTGGATTGTAATAAATTTTTTTCTTTTTTTTTCCCTTAAATTAAATGAAATTATTACAATCCAATCCAGCATGAGAAAAAATTGTTCACATGATACCCATTTGCTTTCAAAGATTGGAATTCAGGTATAAGTACAAAGCTGTGATTGATAGGACGAGTTGTCCTTAAAAAGGAAAGCCAAAGTCCCAATCTCCCACTCCTCCGACCAGACTGTCAGATCCATGGAATGTGTTCTGAAGAAGGGAAATTCATATACATCCATTTTCAGAAATAAAATGTGTTTCCCGCATGTGGACTTCTGGGTATTAATGTCAATCAGTATCCAAGTTTTGTTTTCACTGCCTCTCAATACTATTCAATATTGGACTTTAATTACAAACACAATATTCTTACAAATCTAACACAATTTCTGCCTGAAATTAAGATAAAATAAAATTTGTAACTTTAAGAATATAAAAGGTAAAGTTAATTATAAAATAAAAAATTAATATGAAAATACCGAAAACTGAATCGAATTATGGACGGTTCAAAAACTTAAAATGCCTGATCGAATCTAACCATTATTATCTCTATAGGGCACATTTTTTAGCTAGCTATTTACCTATTCAAAGAGTACCTACAATGAGAAAATCAATCAATCACAACTACATGTGGTGGAATCCTTGGTTTCAAAAAAACCACTTAAAATAAGTCAAATTTAGAAAATATTAGAATAACAAAAGTTCTACACTTCCCATTATTTAGTTTGGGTTTTAAACCATAATTATAACAATAAAAAAAAGTTAATAATACCAAACATTTTTAAAACATTCTAATTATATCCTTAAATTATCAATGTTATGTCAATAAGGTTATTTTGTTTAAAATCGTTAATTTAACTGTTAAATGAGACATCGGATCTTATGTGACATAATTTAAAATAAAAATTTTAAAGAAAAATAAATATTGTAAAATATTGATTTTGATGTTTTTGAAGATTTTACAAAAACTATCATCCATTCATTCTTTTTTTTTTTACTTTTTAATTTGAAAAGTTAAGCACATTTTACTTTTGTTTATGAAATAAATTATGTCATATAAGATTTTACGTGTTATTTAATAGTTAGTTTAACGGTTTCAATAATATAAGGATTGAAATGATATAATATCGATAATTTAAGGATGTAATTAGAATGTTTTAAAATTTGAGGACCAATTTAAAATAAGGATTATGGGTTGAGGATATCTAAAGCAAACAACTCTAATATAACATAAATTTTAATCTTAAAAAAAGAAAATCGAGTCTTTTTATTTTTAATTTTTAAGATAATACTAATATTAATAGAATTCATAAAAAAATAATAATATAAAGACATGACATATAGTTTAAACGATAAGGAACGCATTATAAACTAATACACAAATATTGTATCCGTAAAGTAATAAAAAAAAGTGTTTTATATTTTTGTATTTTAAAAAATTAATAATTAAAATTAAAATTTTTAACTTTAATCTTCTTCAAAATTTAAGATATAATTTGATTTTGATGTACAACACCGTCCACAAAACATGAAACCAAGCGAAAGGAGACCTTTGTGATGCTTAAATTTTATGCGACAAATCGAATATGTAAAGGAAAAGAAAAAGGAAGGAGAAAAAGTCCAGTCAGATTCTGGAAAACAGAGCCTCCAAATGAACAGTGAAAACTAGAAAAAAAAAAAATGGGGGAGGGGGGCCATTAGACAATATTTTCACACCACACCAGCCAGAACACCATATAGCCCTCGGAAGCGCGTACGAAGATACGGTGCACTTAGTGCGCGTGTGAGAGTGTATATATATATGTTGTTCACTTCTTGATTCCTCCTATCACAGAATAATTTCCATCCAAATTCACATCTGCAAACACTCCTTTTTAGACTTGAAGACTCCCAGTCATTAGTTTATCAAGGTAAGCTTTTCAACTCTACAACTTAAATGAGATTCTTTTTGAGCTCTTCAGTCTCCATTAATGGAGCTGATGGGGTTATTTCTATAATTAAAGGCAACTTACTAATTGCTTTGATTTGTTTTTGGCATGCAGGATTCAGGGCGGTCTCAACATGGAAATTGCTTCAGCCAAATGGTTATCTGAACTGGTAAAGACTGTTCCCCCAACCATCTAAAAGAACATAAGAAGGGATAAGAATTTCTTATATAATCAGTTTTTTTATGGGTTTGAATGTTTACAGGAAATGGAGGATCCCTCGTTTTTCCCACAATATCCGACGATGAACCCTATTGACTTTTCGTTTGATGATTTCAATTTCGAATCTTTTTCTCCCGAGAGCTACACATCCTACACAAACATCGACCACTCCCATGGTTTACATATTGAAGCTTCTCATAACGTCGGTGACGACGACTTTAGAAAGCCAATGAAACAACCCAAGACCAGCAGCAGCACTTGGAAGTCTTCTTGCATCACTGATAACATCCCACCTAAGGCTGCTTCTTCCTCTTCTTCCCATATAATCTCTTTTGACAACTCGAATTCGTCACCGCCGGCTATATCTCAGCAAAATTGTGGTCTAGACCGTGAATTGAAACGGAAAATTGAGGTGCGTTCAGATGGATATTACACGGGAAATTTTCCATCTTTGGTTTCCCAAGTTGCCTACGAGGACCAATATTGTTCACCTAAATTTGAGCAGGTTTCAAAGAGGGTTGGTTCATCGACTAGGGCTCCACTCAATGCTCAAGATCATGTAATTGCTGAAAGAAAACGTCGTGAAAAGCTCAGCCAAAGGTTCATCTCTCTTTCAGCACTTATTCCTGGCCTGAAAAAGGTACCATACAAGTTCATAATTCATAAAATACTAATATTTCATGCAATAATTTTGGTTTATGCTGATCTAGTATACGTATGTGTATGCAGAATGACAAGGCTTCTGTTCTTGGGGACGCTATCAAATACTTGAAACAACTCCAGGAGCGAGTGGCTACGCTTGAGAATCAAGTGGCTACGAAAACAATGGAATCGGTGATCATTGTGAGGAAAACCCAAATTTATTCAGATGATGAAACATCGTCGTGTGGTGAGAACTTTGAAAGCCAATCTAACATGCCATTCCCCGAGATCGAAGCAAGAGTTTCGGGAAAAGATGTTCTCATTAGAATCCACTGCGAGAAAAACAAAGGGTGCATACCGAATATCATAAACGAAGTCGAAAAGCTTCATCTCTGTGTGCTTAATACCAACGTCTTGCCCTTTGGACAAGCTACCCTTGACATAACCATTGCTGCTCAGGTAATTTTCCAATCCAACCTTCCCAGAAATTCTAGCCTGGAAATGAACTTTGCCAATTTAATTACCTCGATTAAAACCCTTGACTAAAGCCTTATTAATATTGCAGATGGAAGCTGAGTTTTCAATGACAGTGAAGGATCTTGTGAAAAGTCTGCGACTGGCTTTACTCAACTTCATGTGATGAAACGCATTCAACAAGAAAATAACTAGGAATAATTGTTAATTCTCTATAGAGGGTTCTCTTTTTATCAGTGATGATTTTCTATATAGTTTGTAAGTGTTCTTTTTCCCTAGTTATTCCTTAAGATTGAAACAACTGCCTGTAAACAATTCTCTCAAATAACAGTGACCACTAGACATTAGAAGCAGCTAGGAGGATGAACCAATTTTGCAGCAAATTAATGAGTGTTTATTATTTTTGCGGGGTCTTGTCTTGTTGGCCACGTTTAATTCCCTCCCCAAGTGCTGTATTTTGGTTCTCTTTAAGTTTAGCTAAGCCTATAGGCAAAAGTTGTTTTTGAGAGGTCCTGAGTACGATACATGGCCTCTTTTTTTTTCCTTTTTTTCTCCACTTCTCAATTGAATTTGGAGATTTACAGGCAGTTTTTCTTTCTCTGGTTACTTTCTAGGGACCTTGTAAGATAATGTTCCCTTTTTAATATTTGGTTGTATGCGTAAAGTCTCTCTCCATTGTAACTTCACCTTTTACTTGATGGACTGAATGACCAAAGCTACTGCTTCCTTCTCTTTCTGTTTATTCTTTATATTTTTACCAGTGTAGATATATATTATAATAAATGGATTATTGAGGTATAGATGAACCAGAACCAACTTATTTGAAGGTGTTCATGCTCTCTTTCTAGGATCCTTCTCTCTAAGGAATTGTAGTCACAATGAGGCAACTAAGGATTAATTAGACCTATTTCTTACTACTTAAACACTCAATTATGATCCACGATCTTCAAGAATTGTGGACGACTAAATATAATTGCAATGATGTTAATATTCTTCTATGCTTGTTATAATGAAAGAGCTCTTAAACTTAACACTTCAATTAGATAGGTTATACTTTTATTACACAAAAGAAAGGGTGTTGAATCGTTAACCAACCTGAACTAATATTAATCAAATTAATAGAATTTTTTAAACTCTTAACCGTTAATCAAACCGAAATTTTTTTAAAAAAAGAAAAAGATAGAATCGAACTTTTTTATTAATTCGGCCGGTTAACCGAATTAACCGAAATTTATATATTTTTTTTAAGCCAAGTATAAAACATATAAAAAAAGTAACCAAATTAATCGAATTAACTGAATTTTTTTTTGTGAATTACAATAACAGGGCAAAGCTTGAACAACAAATGCAACTAGCGCGACACAAGTCCAAGCCACACCTAAGGCGGTGAACACCCTCGACCATCATGCCATCACATGGGATTTTGAATTAATCGAATTTAATATATGTAAAATGTATATAAAAATATAAATTTTCGGTTAATTAATCAATTTTGAACCGAATTAACCGTTAACTGAACTTCCAAAAAATTATTAACCAATCGATTAATCGAATTAATTCTGTTCAATCAATTAAATCGGCTTTACCCGAAATTTGCACACCCCTACACATAAATATTTAATCTTTAATGTTGCATCTAAAGAAACCCCTACTTAAAAAAAAAAAAAAAAAGCCCTTTTAACTTTTAACATCTATCTATCAATTAGATGTTGGATTAATAACAAGGATGAAGTCTCAAGAACTTTGAACTCGAGTTTCACTTTGTGTGAATCATATGATTTTCAATTTAGATTTTTTTTTTATATTTATATTCTATTATGGGTGGACCAAATTCTAGACCATAAGATCGAATTAAGTGAAAGAAGTTTTATCTGATTGATTCAAAACTTGAAAAGATTCTTGAAACTCAAATTCCAATCAAATATATATTTTTTAAGTATAAATCATTATATTTTATCAGTTTTAATTTCATGATATGCAGAAGATGTATTAATCCACTATAAATTTAATAACAAATAATAATATTCATAATCAAGATAAATTTAAATTTAAAAAAATATAATATAATATAATTTTTATTTATAAATTATGTAAATAATGCATAAGCTTGTATATATGTAATAATTATTATAAAAAACGTAAAATAAAGAATGATATTATTTATTAAATATAGAAGGCCATTATTAATTCAATTAAAAATTATTATGAATAATAATACTATTAATTAGGCTAAATGTAATTTATAATTACATGAAATTTAAAATCTATCAATAAACTTTGACAAAAAAAGATTTAATAGAATTATTATAAAGTCATGTATTTTAAAAATGTAAATAAAATAAGTAAAAGTAAATTGTAGAAACATTTGAACAAAATCAAAGAATGTAAGTATTATATTTCAAATTACACCAATGCTATTTTAAATATAATTTTTTTTTAACATTAATCTCATTATAGGTTCTTACCATATCTATTTTTTTTATACAATGCCTAAAATTACTCATAGCTCCTTCCGACCCTTAAATAGGAAGATAACATGCTTTAGCGTACTCAAAGCCATGTTCTGTTGCACTAACAATAATATCGATGCCAATCAAATTAAAACTCAATCAACTTAAATATAAAAGTTAATTAAGACATTAACTGTTATAAATTTAATTAATAACTACTACAAAGAATCATGGTTTTTTTTAGATTATTAAGAATCATGTTATTAAATAATAAATGTACTAATTACGTCAAATGTATATAAAGTTATTATAAATAATATTATTATTTATAATAAATCTCATTAGAAATATTTATCAATTAAGAAATATTGAAAAGAATTACAATAAAGAGTGTCCAGTAAGTTAAATATAGAATGTCATAATTAAGCTTTTTTTCTATATATTGAAGAAATGCCGTAATTAAATTAAATAATGTATTTAATAATACCATGTAAATAATACTATTTATTAATAATATAAAATATCATAATTAAGTGAATTTAAGTCTAAAAAAAGATTATTTTATATTTTTATAAATTATTAAGGGTTAATTTATTATTATTATTATTATTATTATTATTATTATTGCGGTTGAAAAGTGCTTTGCAAAAATACTTTTAAAAAAAGTGTTTTGAAAAGCATGATAGAAAAGTGTTGTGAATTTTTTTTTTTAGTTTTTAGTGTTTTTCATTGCGGTTGAAATATGTAATTTTTAGATGTAATAGTAGAAAGTAAAAAATTAGGTAAATTATATGATATTTAATTAATTTAATATAATGACTCAAAAAATATAAAATTTAAATATTTTTTAAAGTAATTAATATAAATTATTTGTAAAATTGGTGATGTAAAAAATATTTTTAAAAATTAAATATAATAAATAAGATTCAAATAACTTAATATAATGATAAATGATATTAAAATAGTTTAATATTAATTAATATATTACATTTTCATTAGAGGTTTTGGCTTTAAATATTATATATAAGATATATAAACTTAAAACTATTTAGAGAATAACGAAATTACCCTTCTTCTTTTTGCCTCTAAACAATTGACTTAGTCATAATCTTATACATTAAGTTAAAATAAATTTAATAAGTTGAGTTAGAATACATATAATTAAAAAAAAAACTTAACATTAGATCATGTTGATATCATGCCTATGTCAATTAATGAAGTCACATGATTTTATTTAATCAAACAAACTATGATTTTATTCTATTAGAACGTATAAATTCTTCCAAACTTGAAAATGCTTCCACTTTTTATTTTTATCTAGATCTGCGTGTATTTTGACTATCAATTTGATCATATTATGTAACGTTAATTCAAATTTTAATTATTTAAATATATATTAGTAGTTGAAGTAATCATTTAAAGCATATAATAAAAATATATAATAAAAAAAAAGGCAATTTGATCCTAATCTCTTCTTTAAGAAAAAAGACACTTTTACATGTCCAAAACATTGGGAGGGTTTTGGTGAAGTAATTTTGTTAAATAACAAGCTTTGGTTCAACTTCCAAACTTGGATTTAGGGTTTAGGAATGACATATGTGCTGATCATAGCAAAACATTTAATACTAATATTTAAAGATGGATGTCATCTCTAATGATATCAACAGTAATGAGTATTTTAAAATCAAGCATCCAGCTGCTGCCATTTTTTCAATGGTGGGCCTATGCTCCAAAGTTGTCTCCCCTCCTCCTCCTCCTCCTCCTCCTTTAAACTAACAAAAAGATTCATTCAGATTTCTTGATTGGGACTGTAATTTTTATATATTTATACAAAGTTAGGTTTTGTCCTTTTTCTTTGCTCTCTTTGCCCCCAAATATGGATGCTATTTTCTTTTTAAACTCAAAAACATAACATAAATTAATATATACAATATATCATATTTTACAATAGGTATAATTCCATAAAACACTCTCAATGTTTATGAGTTTTTGGATTTGAGTTCTTAACCTTTTATGTTATTGACATCCTCAATGTTATGATTTTTCCACAAATCAACTCATTTTTAACGGGAAACATCAATTGATCGTTAGTCAAGCTGCAAGTCAATAATGTAGCCTATGTGGCATGCCACATAAGCATGATGTCATAGATAACGTCATCTATTTAATAGGGTCTTTTTTTTTTATTTTGTTTCCATCTTATTTCTTCTTCTCTCTTTCTCTCTTCCCCTCTATTTTGAAACTAGACTTCACTTTGGTGTGGACGAAGATTTAATTGCTTAGCCAATGCAAATTTTTTGCTTATGAATAAAAAATTTAAAGAAAAATCGAAGAGGCAAACAAAGGAAATTTGGATTCTCATTCGAGCTCAACGTTTGATGCAAATCGCAATGAAGAGGCTTCAAAAGGAGTTTTACCAGATTTTATCGATGAATCGGGCTCATTTGGATCCGGAATCACTTTCCACTCAATCATCATGGACATCCACGCAATCAAGTGCTAGTTAAAAGTCATGAAGATTTCAACGCGGACACTTTTTACTGGGAAAGAATCCTTTGCGATTTCGTCTTTTCCTCATCGAAATCGAAATCGAATTAGAGAATCAAAGCAATCTTTTCTTTTGATTTGAATTGATTTCAACCATCCGATCCCAAGTTCATAACTCGATGGCTCGACTCAGTGAATCAATGCAGTTGTTGTTATTAGATTTTGAGTCCACAAACCTAAAGGACTTGTCCAAAACGACTGTTCCTAGCAACGATATTCAGTCTCTGACAAATCTACTTTATGAATTACCTTAGTGCCCTAGCCAATTACGGTAACATCCTCACCGTCATTATCTCGGATTGGCCATCGCTGGCAAAATCATCTTTACCAAGAATTTGTTTTTACAGTCATATATGCACAAAATAACTCTATATTGATAATCGTGTTAATAATTTTTGAAAATTAAATCAAATTAAAATTTTATATATAATATTGGGATACACCCCTTTTATATAAAATAATAATTGCAAACTTTTTCAAGAAACATGTACGGCTGTACCTTTATTCTCCTGTTTACCCTATATTTTATCTTATTGAGCTTGGTAGAACTTTTTTTAATTGTCAATGGAGGTGTTGGCCCCAACTCAAAATTTTTGAAATTCTACTTCATTCCAATCTAAAACCCCATTTCATCATTTTAGAAAATAACAATTTATAATTAAATTTAAAATAAGAATATAGTATTTAGTATTAAGATAATAAATGGAAGCAAACTCAAAATAATAACAAAAAAAAAATTTTAGAGTCCTGCGATGTCAAAAAAATTCATCACCCAATCTCGAAGAATAACATGTAAATTAATTCAATTGGCTGAATATCTGCTATTTTTTTTATAAAATGTGAATAATTTTAGATGAAGGAATATTTGGTGTTACATAAATTTATCCTAAAGAGAAAGGAGATATGGGATAAAGTTCTTGATTTCATGCATAAACAAATCTTAATTTATAAAATAAGAAGCTTTCCTCACTTGAGTTTTTTTTTTTTTAATAATTAATCTTTCGCATTCTGTAAACTTAGTAAGGGAATGGATGTTGCTCACGGGTTTTAAAGCTACTCCATACTTAGGACGAAAATCGAACTCTTTACCACTTGTTAAGATAAAAAAGACCATTACCATTTTTATTATATAGAAAGTGAAAGTTTAGTTTTTTATTCTAATTTCATAAAACACCAATTCAAAAGGCATAACAAAAATGGGAATCGAAAGTACTAAGCACCACAATTTTGACTTAATTCCGGACAATCTTTAATCCATGCAAAAATGGTTGTAATAATGATCGAAAATGAGTCAGATAAATAAAGTTTAGAGAATTAAAAGGAAGGCGTTGATTTCAACGTCACAACGTTTTTCCTGTATTTAGCAATTGTGATTACGTCAATGTTGGCATCGATAATGTTAGTAGGGCTCTAGAAATTGTGACTTTGAGTGAATTTAAGTATTATTTTTGGTGAGTTATGGTTGGTGAATCTAGAAAGTTTTTAGAAGGGCTGAATTGAGGTTCAAATATAATTTCTTTTATATTTTAGTTTATGATTTTATAATATTTTTAAAAGATTAAACAAATTTTTTTTATTAAAAATGTAATTTTATCATATATAATTTACTATTTTATAAGCCCCTAAATTTCCTTTTCATTGAAATAAATTGAATTTGAATTAAAATTTTCAACAACAAAAAAGAATTGAATAGAATAAATATGTAGATAGTTACTTATGAATTTATATATATTTTTTTAAAAGATTAAAAGCATTCATGAGAGTTTTAAAAGTCAAGTGAATAAAAATTTAATACGATGTATTCAAGAATTATGTAGATGTGATTGATAAGTGGTTATTAAGCAGTTTTCAAGAGATACGAAATTTACCTCTCCCCCCCCCCCCCCCCCAAATATTCTGGCAAGCCTAATGAAAGAGTTTCTATTTGATTCCCATGTGTTTCATGATGCCCTTTTTTAAAGTTGCTGATCAGCTTCGATTACATCATATTTCTATATTATCTAATATTAATGTTACTTCAATTGTAATGGACCTATTTTTCTAAAAAAAAAAATTAAATTGATTTTATTTTAAAATATATATTGAAAACAATTTATCTCTTTAATTTTTTTTAAACAATATTGGGCGGGAAAAGAGAGTAACACAATTTGAACTTAAATCAAACCAATATTTGACAAGAGCTTTAACCACGGTTCAGTTCAAATCAAGACTTTTTACTTTTTTAAATGAAATATTTAAATTATTATATTTAATTTTATTTAAAATTATCCAAAACAATATAAAATATTATATTATGAAAATTTAATTTTTAAAAATTAAAATTTTTATTATCAAACAACCCATAGTTCCTTTCTAACCCATAGATAAAAAGATAATTCGCTTCAATACATCTGAAACCTACATATTTTTATATTGACAACAAAACTTATACTAATCAAGTTAAAACTCAATCGGCTAATCATATTTATTACTTAATTTTTACTAAATATCACAAACGGCTTCATAATGTAAATTCAATATATATAATCTTATGTACTAAAAATTCTATAGGAGTGTAGTTTAAAAAGGTAATAAATTAAGAAATTTATACGAAAAAAGTTTAAAGTTTATAAGAAATAAAAAATTCAATTTATTAAATATATTTAATTTTCTAGAACAATCTTATTCAATGGACCACTCCACTCTACTTCTGGTCACAATCTCAATTTCATCGAATAAATATAAAATGAACATTTAACATTAACATTAACATTACAAACAAGTTCATGGCAGCGATTTTGTCCTTCCTTTTGTAACTTTGTGATGTAGATGTTTTTATTGGGCAACAATATCAGAGAAGGAATAGGAAATAAGAATAACAGAAATTAGAGTTTTAGATTAATTTAAATTTTTTATTATATTAGGTTTATTAAGAGTTTTAATTTTAATTATTCTCCTTATTATATTAGGTTTTTATTTCTTTTATAAATTCTAAATTAGGAATTCTATTAGGACTTCTCTTCCGTTATTAAGCCTATAAAAAGGCTGTTATTAGGAAATACAGATTAAGCAATTTTTCTATTAAGAAACGTTATTTTTAGAGGGGGTTCAGTTAAGGAGGAATCTGACTTTTGAGTAATCATAGGTCGAAGCAAAGCTTCTTCTTCGTCTAGAGTTGTGACTAGATCCTACGCCAAGGTTCTTAACAACTTGATATCGGAGTCAGCTATCATAGGTGACGAAAAGACTTTGACAACCAAGCTCGAGGCTTTCATGGAACAAATGGCTACAAGGCAACAAGCATTGGAGGAGCAGGTGGCAATGCTATCTCTTTCGGTACAAAAGACAACGAAAGGAGATTCAGAAAAAAATGAAGAACAGGGCAGTAGCGGAGGCAGGAAACGAAATTCAGATTCGCAACACGGTGGGTACATGGTGCCTCGATACTCTAAATGTAATTTCTCACTTATGACGGTGTTGGAGATCCTTTAGGGAGGCTAAAAAGATGCGAAATTTTTTTTGGCAATCAAAGAACTAATGAAGAAGATAAAGTCACCTTAGCTTCATTCCATCTCTTAGGAGAGGCATAGCTGTGGTTCGATCAAATGGAAGAAGAGGGAGCCAATCTTAATTGGGGGCGCTTCAAGGAGTGTTGTCATGTACGGTTCGGGCCACCTATGAGCAATAATCCATTGAGGGAACTTGCAAACCTAAGACAAACGGGACTGTCGAAGAATATCAACGCCAATTCCAATCACTACTAGCCAGGATTACTGATCTTAGACCTCGACAACAGGTAGACCTTTTTACTGTCGGGTTGGTAAAGGAACTTCGAATTGATATTGCGATGCAACAACCAGGAAACCTTGGAGTTGTAATGAATATGGCTCGAGCTTTGGAACGTAAACAAAAAGTCTCTTCCAAAATGTTATCTCGAACCAATCTAAACTGGCCAACAACTACGAGCTCTGCAAAGGGAGGGGAACAACCAATGAAACCAATGGGAAATAACAGCAAAATAGGTTCTTCTGCACCATTTATCAAGAGATTGACACGAGCAGAAATGGCGGAAAGACGAGCTAAGCGATTATGTTATAATTGTGACGAGTCTTATTCTGTGGGACACAAGTGTAAACGATTATTTTGGATCGAAGTACCAGATATTGAAGATGAACAAGATGACGATACAATAGATGATCTTGAAATTTCTTTACATGCGATCAGGGGGACTTGCAATTCATCTACTATGCAACTAATAGCACAAGTGTCAGGAAAAATAGTATTAATCCTTGTTGATTCAGGCAGTACGCATAACTTTCTACGTGAAAGCTTAGTGCCAAAATTGGGGCTAAAAATGCAAAAAAAAATTGGGCTGCAAGTATGTGTGGCAAATGGCGAACGTGTTCCTACCATAGGCATTTGTAAATCAGTACAGTTTGTGGTGGAAAATGACAGCTTTCAAGCTGATTTTTATACAATACCATTAGAAGGATTTGACGTGATTTTGGGGGTTAAATGGTTGTATACCCTTGGTCCAGTTTTATGGGACTTCAGCTCTTTGACTATACAATTTTCAGTCAACAAAAAGAAGATACTATGGCAAGGGCGGCACCCAGAGGAAGTCCCACAACTTAGTCTGATGCAAGGACAGGATTTAACTACTATTGTCTTGGATAAACTACTGGTAGACTTTGCGCATTTGTTCCAAGAGTCATTTGGGTTACCTCCTAACTGCAAATGTAACCATCGTATAACTCTTAAACCAGGATCTAGACCAATTATAGTCTGGCCTTATCGATACCCACATTTCAAAAAGATGAGATTGAGAAGCAGTGTGATCAAATGTTACAACAAGGAATCATTCGTCCCAGCAGATCACCATTCTCTTCCTTGGTACTCTTGGTAAAAAAGCATGATGGATCATGACGCTTTTGTGTTGATTACCGAGAGCTTAATGCCTGCACTGTTAAAGACAAATATCCGATTCCTGTCGTGGATGAATTATTGGATGAACTTCATGGGGCAAAACATTTTACAAAGTTGGATTTATGATCTGAATATTTCCAAATTAGAATGGCAACTAAAGATGTGGAAAAGACAGCTTTTCGAACCCACCATGAATACTTTGAATTTCTTGTCATGCCTTTCGGGCTAGCCAATGCCCCTTCAACATTTCAGAGTTTGATGAATGACATTTTTCGCCCCTACTTGCGTAAGTTTGTTTTGGTCTTCTTTGATGACATGTTAATTTACAGCAAAACATGGACTGAACATATGCATCATGTAAGACTAGTTTTTGAACTCTTGCGCGATAATATGTTGTTCTTAAAAAAATCCAAGTGTTTCTTCGGAGAGTCTCAGGTAATCTACCTTGGTCATGTCATCCATGGTGAAGGAGTCGAAGCTGATCAGACTAAAATTAAAGCTGTCATCGATTGGCCAACTCCTAAATCTACCAAAGCTCTACGAGGCTTTCTCGGGCTGTCAGGGTATTACAAAAAATTCATCAAGAATTATGGACAACTGGACTAAGGAAGTTGATATTACCTTCACCCAATTAAAAACTTCTCTTTCAACAGCCCCAGTTTTGCAATTACCCAACTTTGAGGAGGAAGTTGTGGTTGAATGTGATGCTTTTGAGAGTGGGTTTGGAGCCGTACTGCAACAAAAGGGACACCTCATTACCTTTTTCAGTTGCAAGATTGCAGAGTGACACCTTAAGTTGGCTGCCTACGAGCGAGAACTAATAGGTTTGGCAAAGGCAATGACTCATTGGAGACCCTATCTTTGGGGAAGGCACTTCCTCATCCGTATTGATCACTTCAGTCTTAAGTTCTTGTTAGACCAACGACTTACGACATCCCCACAACAGCATTGGATCAGCAAACTAATGGGGTTTGATTTTCGAGTGGAGTATAAAGCAGGAAAGTTGAATAGAGCTGCAGATGCTTTATCTAGAAAAGACGACGACTCATCACACCTCATGATTGTTTCCTTTCCTCAAGCTGAATTTCTTGAGGCCATTAGACGAGAAACGAAAGCTTCTCTAGAATTATTTCAACTCCAGCAAAGAATTCTACAAGGAGAATTGGGGTCAAATTGGATTGCACAAGACAGACTACTTTTCTTCAAAGGGAGGTTGTACCTTCTACCTAACTCTCCACTTATTCCCACTATTATTTTCTCTATACATGTTATGGCACATGAAGGAGGACTGAAGACGAAGATTTTTTTTTGGAAAGGAATGAAGCTCACAACCTCAAAGTTTGTGCAACATTGTTTAGTATGCCAACGCCACAAATGGGAAAATTTACAGCCTGCAGGTTTACTTCAACCTCTCCCAATTCCACAACAAGTTTGTGCTGATATTTCTATGGATTTCGTCGAGGATTTACCCAAAGTTAAAGGGAAATCAGTACTTATGATGGTTGTGGACAGACTTACCTTTGGCCCATCCATTTACTGCTATATCTGTTGCTACCGTCTTCTTTGCAGAGGTCTTCCGACTTCATGGCTTGCCAAAATCCATAGTTTTGAATCGTGATAAAGTTTTCCTCAGCTTGTTTTGGAAGGAATTATTTTGTCAAAGTGGTTCTAAGCTCGCTTTTTCTTCAGCATACCACCCTCAATCTGATGGTCAAATAGAGGTAGTTAATCGAACAATAGAAATGTACTTGCGATGTCTCTCTAGTGATCGTCCACGACAGTGGATCGATTGGGTTCCATGGGCTGAATATTGCTACAATACCTCCTATCACACCGCCCTAAAGGCCACCCCTTTCCAATTAGTATATGGTAAGGATCCATCTCGACTTCTCTCCTATTCAGCTGGTTTTACAAGGATTGAAGCTGTAGATAAGACCTTACAAGAGAGAGATGCACTTTTACAAAATGCCCGAGAAAGGTTCTTAACACTTTGATTTTAACTGAACAAATTGATTGAACGTTTTTTTTTCTGAAACATTACTGATACAAAAACAACCTACAATCCGCAACTTGGGTTTTATAAACCCTCTAATCTCCACAAAAGGGAAACAAAGAATTCAGCTACCAATTCTGATGCACTGATTCATGTATATACATTAATACTGTAGAGAAAAGAATGCAACAACAAAACAATGGAAAGAAAGACTAAGGTACAACATACAAGCAAGCTATACAAAAATGGAGGGACAGGCTTAAGTTTTAGAGCTTTGGTTAGTAAATGTATGAATGTAGGAAAGGGTGGTTGGAGGGGTTGGCTTTTGGACCGAATGACTCAGACTGTATGTACTAAAGGATTGTTCGGATGGGACAAACCCCAAAAAACCATTGGCTGTCCTACCGTGACCGACTATTGGTCCTTTGAACATGTCTTGGCTGCTGCTACTGATTGCACCATGAGAAGCCTTGCTGTATAAATTTTGCTTCGTAATATCCTGTTTAACACAAAATAAGCTAAGAACAAAAGCATGAAAACGGCATATAAGATTTTAAGACTTTACGCTGACCAGTACAACAACATGATCTAATTGAGGAGAAGATACAAATATTAGTGCTCTAAATATTTACTTCACGTAATGTAGTCTTAAGCTTGATAGAAAAAACGAGGAATGTCGGGAAAATAGTGCAAACTATCAATGACCAATGACTGAACCCTACCTTTTGCCCGTCCAAAATCTGCATCGAGAGCTGGAGGTGGTAGATAGATTTCATTGCATGATGAAACAGGAGTTATCTCTGGGTAAGATTTCCGCAAATCTCGGGGAAGCTTATCAGGGGTGCCAAACCAAGAAACTGGATGACCACCACTGATCCAGTTATCACTACTCCTCCTAAACCTAACACATGGAGGAGAGTTATCATGAGCTAGTAAGTAGTAAAAACTATGGTGCTTTTCCCGGCAAAACGTAGGAGAAAGGTCCCAGCGGTCTTGAGAAAATGACTTTGAAGCAACACGTTGATAGTTCTGGCAGATGCAAGATGATCTACGCCATTGGTTGATAGAAAGACCATAACTGAATGGAGTATACCCTCCAGATGTCAAATTGGGTGATTTCCCTCTGTTTGAAAGCCCTGGATAGCGTGTCACCGTCCAATCTTCAATCGTTATTCCCTGCTTGGCAGCAAGGTCAAATATCTGTTTCTCATCAAGTCCCAACCCCATGATCAAGTTCCAAAGATTTCTTTGTGCCTCTCTTTGGTTGTGGATTATTTGTTCTCTCATTGCCATTTCAAACTGAAGCTCAGTATTAGCCATCCCCTGCATAAATGCAAAGAAAACATTGAGACTGATGGCATAAGTAATTATTTCACTATATTCAGTTGTTATGTGGTGTTCACCTTTGCATAAAGTAGCAATTAGCAGTTATACACAGGTATCGTCGTTCAATGATAATAGATAGATACCAAAAGTAGAAAATACCAAAGTCCACTCACCAGGAGTCTGTATTGACTGAGTATGCGCAAGTAAGTTTTATTGCCATTGTTACTGATTGCTTCTTCAATCATACCTTGGAGTCGGCAACGATGCTTTTCATTTTCTTCAATTTCCTATAGGAAGATTAATCATTTGACATATTAAAAGCAGCAAGAGATTGTAATCATATAAGACTCGGTAGCAAAGTTTACCTTCCGGTAATTAACACCAGCCTCATCATTGTCACGGATGTTATCAAGAATATCTTGCCTCCTCACTCTCAGAGCTTCAGAAACTGTACCATCCTTTTCAGAAACCTATTTACACAGATAAAAAGTTGAATACCAGAAAACGATACAAGTAAATCCTTTCACCAACTCACACTTGCTTACCACAAATCTATGTAAAGGAGGAAAAATAAACTAAGAAACAGAAAGCTTGTCATACGTTATTGTTACTTTGACTTGGTATTCTTAAGGCAGGTGACGACATTGGATATGTAGGTGGGTTGATGTCGGATGGGTTGCCAGTACTAATAACTCAAAACATTCTGTAGTTCACTTCTATCCTAGTACCATAACTCAAAGGATTTTGTGGAAAAAGGGAAAACTGCCATTTTCTAATGATAGAGAAACATCAAAGAAACATGTAAGTCTAACCGGTTGTTTTGCAATAGCATCATCAAGATGCTGAAGCTCAGTGCGGTTTCGAAGATTGGTTTCCTCAAGTTCAAACAGTGCCTTCTGTAAGTTTATACGTTCCTGAACATTTTCACTGATTTCTTGGCTAAAGACATTTAACCAAGACAATTCATCATCAGCAGTTGTTTCTGTTGGTTTGACATGAAACTGTGATTCCTTGTCTGCTAGTTCTTTCTTCAATCGGCAAACTTCAATCTACACAACCAACAGGGTATCAACACCAAATAAAATTGCAATGATAACAAACTCAATGAAAATTCATCAAAAGCTTACCTGAAGACTGTCAATCATCCGTTGATAATCTGATACATGTGTATCGATTGTGCCAATATTTTTCTGGAAAAAATAAAAGACAGTGAGGCATTTGATAATACAGTGTAATAAAAGAACTTCTCTTAACATGAGGGGAAAGAAAAATAGAGCAAGAGAACTTAAATAATTATGCATAATCCATCATAGGAAGGAGTTACAAGCATTAATAAAGGAGTAAGATGAGGAACTGACCCAAATTTGTTCTTAAAAGGAGTTACAAGCATATGCATAAAAAAAGGAACAGAAATAACCCTAAATACAGTATCCAACCTTATGTTCTCAGGAAGTATACGTAATGTCTTCCCAAAAGTTACATTCAGCCTCACCTGGATGTGTGTCTTTATTTCCTTTGCCCTGTCTGCATATTTCAGGGTATTCACAGTGTGATGATACTGACTATCTGCAGGAGATATTGTAGCAACCATCACCGTCTGAGAGTTACCACTCAAACCATCTTTAAGTATCCTTGTCAGTTTACTGCAAAATTATCAATAGCTGCATCAGTAAAGACTCAGACTACTATGCTACAATAGCTACTAAACTATACCTATTGCGGTATGGAACATAGGTAAGACCCTTCTTTTGTTGTTTCCCTAGAGCATTGATGCAGTTCGCTAAAGCAAGAAGTGAACGATTAATGTTAGCACCATCCCTCAGCTTTTGGCCCGTACTGTTTGTTTCAGAAGCTCGTTCACTGCCAGCAAGGTCAACAAGTGCAAGTTTTCCTCGCATGACTTGATTTTTATATTTGTTTCTCTGTTTTCTTCTCACGGTAATCCCCAATACTGCATGTGATCTGGTTGGATGAATACAACTATATATGAGATTATGTAAAAGATTACAACACATTGAGAGATAATACATTCAAAAGTGAGAACAAATATGAAAGTAACGTTAGAGAAAACCTGATATAAAGAGTAATACATTGTAACAAAAGTAAGGTTCAACTTAATGCTTTCTCACCTTGAAGATGTAGCATTAGCCTCTGTGCTTTCTGTTTTTCTTCGACTATTCCCCAAATTTAAAAGTTCAAGGATCTTATCAGCTGAATGAACCTGATGATGGAGAAATCAACAAAGGCAGCTGAACATCAAGGTCATAGCACTCACCCACAAACTAGAACCTTGATTGATAAAAGAATGTAAAGTGGGAACACCAATAATTTATATAGAAAAAAAATCCCAAATATACGAGTTTCATCCACCAAAGGAATACAAAAATATTCTATGTAATGTAACAACAATATCGTGGAATTCTCATCTGAGAGAAATTATAGGGAGAGATTATAAGGATTTTATTTCTTATTTTTGGTATGCTGTTATAAAGAGAATCTAGTATTAACAATAAGGTTAAAATTTGCTCCAAGTCCCTGTAGTCTTTGTAGATTTGGAATTTAATCCCCTTGCTTTTATTTTCAAGAATTTAGTCCCTCTACTTTTTGGTTATATGGCTACCACCAATGAACTTAATAGAATAATTTTAATAGTGTTAACAATTGGACCTAAATTTTCAAATCAGAGAAGTAGAGGGACTAAATTCCAAAAAATAAAAGCAAAGAGACTAAATTCCAAATCTAGGAAGAGTACAAGAACTTGAAGAATATTTTAATCTAACCATAAAACTGCATATGGTCCTAGGTTGTTGGATGCTAGGTGAAAAAAGAGACAATCTCTTTCTCTTATGAGTTAAAGAGTTACAAAATGGAGGTAGCTAACACCCAGCTTTAAATGATTAGTACAAGCCCATATTTTCAGTGAAACATAAAAAGGTACCCTTAATATGAACTCCAAACAGATAAGAAAAGTCATTTAATATTGTTAGGCCTTCTAAAATGCCAAACCAAACTTCGAAAAGCCATATTGGATCACTACCACAATAGAGAAATGATTACAAACCGTCTGAAACAGAAGATATTGATTCACCTCTCACAGGAAATTTGCATCCTCTTGCCACTAAAGTAAAGAATGATTAACAATATTTGACACTACAACATGATTGCTGCTTCTTTTGATTGGTTATATACTTTATTTTGGATTCCGTTGATTATATTTATAGTAAACAAAACAGGTCATACTTTAATTTAAGACCAAATTAGATTTCTTTCCATCAATAAAAACAAAAGGATAAAAATATCAAGTATATAGTTATATAATTTCTAGCTGAAGTACAAAAAGTTAGTACAATACCTTAGTAAAATTTCTTCAGAGAGAGGGAAAAAAAAAGATCCTCCACATGTACTATAAAGGCAAGTCCAATTTTAATAAATAATGACTCACTCCAACGTACAGACAGAAATTAATGTTTTGCATGAAAATTACTCCTCAGATTTAATTTATTCAGCTCAGTGGCTTAAAATTGATAGATAAAGGGCTGAACCTTAATGCATCTTAGCCCAGCAACAACTATTCCATGCTCAGGATCCTCTCTAAGTTCCAAAGAACCTGATGATTTTTCGAGTAAATCATATATAACCTAAAAACATTAGAAATTGAAAATTCAATAACATATATAACAAAACGTAGTTAGACATACTATAGGAACTAGAAAGGAAATAAGTTTCTTAGTAAAAATGTATTCAATACCTCATTGTAGACTTCAAGATAGGAACAAGTAACTTCAAATTCGTCAGAGCTCTTATCCCTTCTAATAAGATCAAAAATTGTGTGCAAACTGAGAACCATGAGTCCAGGATCATGCTGTGTCCCAACCATTGTGTAAGTTTTACCACTGCAAATGAATAACATAGTCAACCTTTTATAATTGAAAGACTGGTATGTAGATGCAAAGATCTCAAGAGATAAGCTTTAGAAATTGTGCAAACATATTAAATTGTTTTAGAAAATGATTTACATTGATTGGGCAAAATGATAGCCCAAAGAGGGGATTAGACCCACGCAAAGCCCGGGTCCCCTAGACCATATCATCAAAAGAAACATCAAGGGAAAAACTTTATATAATCTGTGAAATTTATTCCAGTTATGATCGGTCAATTTTGAGAATATAACAATGCCAATAAATGTTTCTGTTACCTTCCAGTTGAACCATAGGCAAATACAGTTGCATTCAGGCCTTGTACAACTCCCGAGATTATAGTAGATATACATTTCTGGTAGGTATCCTGGATATAAAAAGCCAAGTCATATAAACAAAACTGAAAAGTGATTATTTAGAATGCCTTCTTTTAACTACAGAAAGTAAGCGGAGCATTCAAACTGTATTTTGTTCAGCATGGTTCACTGAATATCGCAATAATGTCAATATCAAACCAACCAAACTCCAATTTATCACCAGTATTCTTTATCATAGACTTTAGAGGAGTCCAATGCGGAGGAAAGTACAACCTAAAAAAAAGGACCATAGGAGCCCTGGATATACTTATAGATCAAACCTTAAATCTCAGAAATAAAATGAGCACACAATGGGGCGTTGCAGCCACAGCCCATAGAAACTACCATAAAGTTATGGTCATAAAAAAATACATGGTCATCAAAATCATGATCATCTTCTCACCTTCTGTTTCAATTTCCCTTTACTGGGAACTGCTTCTTGGCTAAATAGTGCTCCATTTGGGAACAAAAGATAGGGAGGAAGAATTTGGGTTCGACAGTCACAAACATTATGAAAATACTTTACGGAGACTCAATTAAATAACTTGATATGTTTGAGTCATAACCATGAAAAAGCATGTTTTTATGATCTCTAACACTAAATTTAAATCTAAAATACACATTCCAAATTGCAACTTATCGTTTCCAAATCCATTAACAAAAACTAAAAAGCTTCTAAGTATAAACTTTCCAAAAAGAATTGACGTACCAAATTTGTAGACTGAGGACCAAAGGCGTGATCGAAACAATACTTTTTCTCTTTGGTTCGATTTTGAATGCGATCCAAATAATCCTTTGATAAGTCAGGATCTAACACTACCACTTCCTTAAATGTCACAAATTTCTCATTTTCAGATTTTCAAACCAGAACTTACAAAAAGAAAAAGAAGAAAAATTTGAGCACTTACCTTGTTGTTTTTTACTCTAACAATGTCGCGACCGCACTCCCTCTGACTTAACGGTCTACATTTTACCGCAACCTGCAAAAATAAAAGAATAGCACAAAGATGATGATGCGAAATTTTCAACAAAATGAAGAGTGAGTTTCAGAGTGAACAAGAGAAAACTAACCGTTAAAGTCGTAGCCTTCTTCTTAGCTGGAGCTCTAATCGTCGGCATTTTTTAACCACATCGATTTCAACCTAAATTCCGTGGCTGAAAACCTTTCAACTTCAGTGGAAATTCAAAATGAGTCTGGAAGAAGCGCAGATTTTATGTTTTTTTTTTTTGGAAAAAAAAAAGACTGTTAACCCAGTTGGAGAAATTTTGAATATATGTCGTTACATTATATATCATAAAAAAAAAAAAAAAAAAGGGAGTCGCCATTTTCTAAAAGATAAATTAAATAAAATAATTACGCAGGAATTAGTGGGAGAAGAATTAGAGGACGCGTTTGAGGGAAAGATTCAATGCGGTGGCGGTGTAAATAAAGATGATGCAGCGAATTATTAATTGCCGTTAAATAAATCAAGATAAGAGAAGACACACATTTTTTAAACCCAGACAAGAGATGACGTGTAAGAAAAGTAGGATGGTATTTTTCTTCTCATCTTAAACTAATACCACAGAATTAGCGCCTAAAGGGATTGGTGGTTGGGTTTTGGGGGAATTTGTCACGAGATTTTTCACTTTTTTGTTTTTTGACATTTGAAGAAAAAATAAATATGCTTTTAACTTCTTTTATAGAGTTAAGACATTGTACCTTAGAACACGCACACGTGTTTTTTTTATATTTGTTGTATTTTTATTATAGAATAAATATTTGAATTTGATTGTAGAGTTTTCTTAAAAAAAACACACACATTCGAATCTAGTGCCTTCCGAATTTAGTGTGTAGCTGAATTAGTCGATCAAATCAATTTGATTAATTGATCTAATTTGATCGGAAATTGGTTAAATCTTTTTTGAAATTTCGATTAACAGTTCGATTCAAAATTAAGTATTTAATCGAATTAATCGAACTTAATAAATAATTTATGCAGTAGATTATTACTAATTCGTTTAATTCGATCAAATGAATATTATTAATTTATTTTATTTTTATATACTTTATACTTGTTTTAACAAAAAAAAATAAAACATATAAATTTCGGTTAATTCGGTTAACCGACCGTAATCAAAATATTTCGGTTCGATTAATTTTTTTTAAAAAAAATCGATTTAATTAACAGTTAAATGATTGATAATTCGATTAATTCCTTTAATATTAATTTGATTCGATTAACCGTTTCAACATCCCTAAATATATAACATCAAAAGTTGGAGAAAATCAGAATTAGGAAGGAAGGGAAGTAAATGTGATGATTGTCCTTCCAACCAGCAAACTCGAACATGGACGTCCCTACAAACCCTTTGGCTCGCTTGAATCTAGCAAACTCAAATTTTATTTGTTTAAAATGAATAAAATCCTACCACAATTCAATTACTGTATCAACACTTAACCAACCATGCATGATCAGAAATGGAAACCTCACCTTCATTCACTTCATTTCATCTTTCAACTCTAAAGCCTCCAACAAACAAGGAAGAAGAGAAAGGTAGAAGAAAAGACAGCAACAAGGAAAAAAACCAATAAAACTTTGGAATAGATTCCAAATCTTTAAATAGAGGTATAAAATGGCAGAAACAATCACCTTTTCATATCTTTGCAAAATGGGCTTCACTGCCATTTGACAATAAGTCCAGAAACATGAGCATCAACCGAATAGATAAAGGAAGTATGAGCAACCATCACCATTAATTCTTTGCCCATAACATGATGGAACTAATGCAAAAAAACAGGTAGTAAGAGTTATTGCAACTATACATTCAAGTAATAAGAACTTGATAACACAAACTAAAAGAGAGACGGAGGAGGGGGAAATGAAGATGAATTAAGAACTTGTAGTCTTAATTTGTAGTGATAGAATAATAAAACAAAGGATGAAGGATACTAACCCATCATCTGACGCTGAAAGAATCTAATGAGATTTCCCGAGCTTTGAGGGTTCGGGAAATAACTTGTTGAAAGAATCGTCTTGAAATGGTTCACAAGGTGGAAACTTTAATCCAAAGCACTTGAATTCTCTAAGGAACCGTAACTATATTAAAACTACGACCCATTTAAACTTGACATTATACTCGAATCTTGGTATGCCGAAGTCATCACACCCCGAGATGCTAAACTAAGTGATAAGACAAATTTTGAATGCCACAAATTTTGAAAAAAGTTTGGTAACTTCGAACAGTTCAATGAAAAACCAAGAGAGAAATATTCTCACCAATGATTTAAATTCAAGCGAAGTTTTTTTACATACTGATTTAGGATGAAATTTATAGGCCTCAAATGATCTTTCAAATTCAGTCATTTATCTAGCTTAAAACTGACCAATTAATTCGATTTAACTCCTTCTTAGCTCAAAAGGTATGATTAGTCTTTGAGGAGATGAAAGGGCATGTTTCTTCATTTGTCTTTGATTAGATGAAAGAGCATGTCTTTTCATTAGTCTTTGGATAGTTTAAAGGTCTCCATCTTTATGAAGATTAATGCTCCATAAGTTGATGTTTGAAGTCCTTTTTTCTTCCATAATAATATGCCTTTATTCTTTGTATTTCATCCCTTTAATTGATGCCATGAAGTGCCCCAAAATCGATCAATATTTGAATAGTTTCCTCTTGGTCTTTTGAGGAGTCATCTTGTGTTGAATTGACCTTTAAGTGCACCAAAACCGTTCAACATTTGAAGAGTCTTCCCTTGATTTTTGAAGAATCACCTGATCAAACATGAATGTTTATTAATCACTTAAAAACCTATTCACATTCTTTATTCAAAACACTTAATAGAAATGAGAAAGCCCACTTTTAACTTATGCATTAAAATAACAACCAAATTAAATAACACGCAAATTTAACTAACTCAAGCATATTTAATAACTAAGATGCCTAAATGCATGATTAAAGATGCAAATTAAATGAACTAATAGATTACTAAATGCATGACTTGTTTTAATGATGCATACTTAACAAATCATGAGAGTTACATAATGCATGTCATTATTTATGATGTATACTTAATTAACATGAAAATTACATAATACATGACTTTATTAGATGCAGATTACATAATGCATGTCATAATTAAAAGATACAGATTAATAATGCAAGACATTAATTTAAAGATGCTAACATAAACTAAAAACTATCAATATTAAAAACATGTCTTAAAACACAATAAAAACACAGCAAACAGACAATAAATTAAAATTAAATAAATCTTAAAGTTGACAAATCCATCACTAAATTCGTCCAATTTAAATGATAAGCTTCATTTTACACTTGGGCACTTCTTGTTTGAGCCAATCTGAACATTTTCGAAATACAATTATGATGTGACCGGAATCACATTAGAATCCTCAATCCATGCATAATTGTCAAACCCCTCAACAATATCCGCACAGTGCCTAGCAGCATAAGCGCTTGTGTAAACTAGATTCCATAGTTTCATTGGCTTCCTGGAAATTGAATAATTACGTGGAAAATCAAACAATAATTAAAAAATCAGGACGGGTGACTAAAATTTTAAAATTTAAAAACATTAATAATGAAATTGAAAATTTAAAAGATGGATGATCAAAATAAAATTTTCTTTTATATTCTTCGTGAAAATGAATGATCAAAATAAAAATTTTATATTTTTTATATCTGTTTTACGATTCATACCATAAAAATAATAGAACATTTATTTCGATCCACACCGTTTCATTCTAACACGGGAAGGGTAAATGTTACAATTTTCACTTAAGATACTTTTATCATACAGTTATGTGGGAACCTTCAATTTTCTGCCAAGTCTGTCAGATGTCAAAGATAGGCCCACACCTGTGGATTTAATTACTCATCCAAATTCTAATATATACTAATCCTTTGCTTCCTATTTATTGTGGCTATGGGGGAAGGGGATTTGTCTTCTATAACAAATGACAAGATTAACACAAAATATCTTCCTTTTCCATCATACTTAATTTCAACAATCATCATCCTTGCCTTCCTTTTCCTATTCTTGGAAATTAAAAATGTGCTCATCAAATTTTACATCCAAAAATTAGCAACATAAACACTAAAAACCCTAAAGTTAATAATAATTAAACATGAATAAATAGATTATTTAACACATATGTATTACAATAATTAAAAATGCAATAAAAAATAACAATTACAAATTTAAACTTGAAATTAAAACGATAAATAAAAAGCTCTTGTAAAAAATAATACCCCTTCAAAACAAGCAAAAAAGAATTTGTTTTCCTTTCCTAAAAACAAGTCATGAGTAACTAAACAATTACAAATAGAAGTTAATTTATTGCTAACTCATATACTAAAATATGGTAAAATAAATAAATAAATACACAAATAGGATAAAGGTCTAATCTAATCCAAGTATAATTATATCTGCAAACAATCAGAAATGGGGAAAGAATGCAAATACAATATACTAGGGGAAGAGGGGGAAGGAAGGAGTTAACATGTACCCATGATACATAACATCTATCAATGATACATGAGTATTAGATTAGTTGATATATCTACAATGGATTATATTTAAATCATTTAAAGAAAAACAAAAACAAAACAAAAAGAAGTAACGTTGTAAATGGAGTACCTTTATCAAATTCAACAGCAAAATACCACAGATATCATATATTCCCTTTCTCCCCCTTACTTCTTGGAGACTGATTTAAGTTGCAAACTTATCATTGCGTGATTCTTTACGAGAAATCTCATCATTTCCAGTGTAGATGTCGACTGAAACAAATGCCCAGAGAACGCCACCAAATTTCTGGCTTTTTGCTTCAACTACTGATTTTATTCATATTTAGGATGAACAAATGTTACTAGCATGCACCTCTGCAATTACACTTCACATAAACTTTCATCCAAGTTGCCGTCAAGCAATGGCTTCCTACTAGTTATTCTGGGTGTAGAGACTTGTTGACTTCCATCATTAGACTTGTCAACGGCATGTAGGAAAACACCTGTCAGATAAACACCAATTATAAAACCTTCTGAAAAATAACCAATATATGAAAAGTTTAAGCTTTTTTATCAAGGAATCATGCTGCATCTAGATTTTTCAGTGTAACACAAGAGACAAAGAATGTTCTATCCAAAACTAGTAATCCCCAGAAAAACTTCACCTTGAGATCATACAGAAAAAGTGTTGCATCATGATTAATTTCTCAGATGAGATGCTGCCCGACCGTTGTAGCACATAAACATAATTCTTAATCAAATAATAAGGGGAACATTTTATTAATCATCCCTTTGGACAAGTGGTACACAGTTAGTAGCTTTGAGTACATTGGTATGTTTCAAAGAGGCATAATTTAAAAAAGAACAAAATAAAGAATCTATAATCCGATCTTTTCCAGGAAACATTATCAAAAACTTATTTATTACTCACCTATAAACCATATTCCAGCAGCAAGAAAGAGAATAGAGGTCAAAATAAGTGCAGTGTCCCTCCAATTGTTAATATGATCCTGCTCGTCAATGACGCAATAAAAATTTAAGTCCATAGTGAAAATAGATAGGTTGAAGTTGGAAAGACATGTACTAATTCATAAGATCCCAATTTTAAAGAAATAAAAATATATTCAGATTCTTGCATCAAGTAATGCTACAAGAAGCAGGATTAGAAAAGCTAGGCAACTATAAAAGGTTGTGTTAAGAAATAAGCTAGATAATAAGGCAAAGATAAGGTTGGCCATTAAACAGAACAGAACAGCTATCAGCAAGGGTCAAATTAGTTTTTCATAAACCTCTTTTAAATGAACAGAAACTATATATATGCAATTCATATGTTATTATAATTTCATTTAACTTATTCAACAATGAAATTAATGCGAGTTTCAAGGATCAAATTTTCAACCCACACTTTTAGCAGTATTTTTTACAATTGTTTGACAAAATATTGTGTTTGACAACAATTACAGGACAACTGCAAGGCATGCTAAATTCTTATAAGTTGAAAGTACTGTCAAAAATTAAGCACACTTCTAAAAGGTTGAAAGAATTTTCGAATATTGTGTTCAAAGTTAAAAAGGGCAAACAAAATTTTTGGAGAAAATAAATCAGAAAACAGCATACCAATGTAAATAAATCTACCACACCAAATACATGCCTATACAAGCTCAGATGTAAATGAACTCACCTGGAGAATCCCAACAAGTGGTGAGGAAGGTACATCGCCAAATATGTGAATCGATACAGTAGAGATTGCCATAGATAATGGTCTCAAACTCGGTCTTACACAATGGAGACATACATAATTGACTGGAGCCTGCAAAAACAATGTTTGGTGAGAAAGTCACACTATAAATCAACAAAACTGGTAAAATGTTTGAATAATACTACTCCAAAATAATAAATATTGTTCCAGTGCTGATGAATTCACTACAGTGGCAAAAATGAACTAGAAAAGCTCCTTCTATTTCAAAGGATGAAAATGCTAATGGTTCAATTTCAATAAACTAAAAAGCTATATGTGTTCAAAACAAGTGGGTAAGACTCGTTGGATAGATTCTAATTAAATCTTCCTCATAATGAGAGTTACGCCTGCAGAAATACAAATATATAATAATTTGGAGAAAAAACAAGATCATAAATCTAGCACACTCAAACGCCAAAAAGGAAAAATCTAGCTCACTCCATTGTTGTATTACCTGAGTTGCAAAAACAAGTAATTCACCCACAGCAAAAAGAACTATAAAACCATACAAGCTCCTGAGACAGAAAGCAGAGAAGCAAAATATTGCACCCAGAAATGTTGCACCTGAAAGAAGCTGTTATAGAAGCAAAGTAAGCCATATATACTGCAATAAAAGGAAACAAGAGAAGGAGACAGTTTCATACTATAACAGATAATAGTTAGTTTCATATGGAAGTAGGATAGAACTACCCAATTTTATGAAAATCACAACATATCTGTTTGTCTTTGTTTGCAGGTTAATTTGTTATTTTTCTATAAGTTGCAGTGTGTTTGGGATTTCTCCTTAACTGTGTGGATTTAGAGAAGTAATATTGGAGGATAATTTCCATTAACAGAGTCCTATGTTCATCTTTTGTTTTATTACATCAGAGGCTTTATCAGGCAAATAACGAAGAATACCACTTATAGTTCAATTTCTCTGAAAACCCTCTCCAGTTTATATGAACTTATTTTTCCTATCCATATGAAAGAAACCGAATAGCCTTTTTCTTATAAGCATGCCATTCACACCAAACATCATGAGAGCAACCGAAACTTAGAATAAAAGCATTAGATATTGTAGCACTCAGGCAATCTAGGATGAAACCACCAGATAATGTTCCTAAATTTTTACAAGTATGTAAAATGAAACGATTCAGGCAAAACATCATCAAAGCAAAACAAACTCACAATAAAAGCATTAGTTATTGTAGCACCCATGCGATCTAGGATGAAGCCACCAGATATTGTTCCTAAAATCCCACATACAATTGTAACCCCTCCAAACAACATATCTGCACTCTTCTGCAAATGGCACAACTTAAATGAGTACAACACCAAAAGGAAGGGCAGGGTGATTCTTTGTGATGCCAAAAGAAAATACTAAAAAGAAGACTTTAAAGGATAAGAATGCAATTTGGAAGAAACCGTACCATATGATAAATATTATAACCAGCCTTTGGCCCCCAATAAGAGTATGCTCCAATGACAAAGTTGTATGCAATGTAACCTGACAGACAAAATGTCAGTAAAGTAATATTTCACAAACCAAAGTAATACCATATGTAATAAATACAAGCTTCGCAGCAGTGACTTAATGAAAACAGAAACCACCAATTTTTTTATAGACTGTCTAAGAGATGGCCAGGAGCAAAATTTAACTTGCAAAAGTTGTTGCAAAAATTGAAAAACTCATAGCATTACAAGTGGATGTGGGGGGGTCAAGAAAATACCAAAAACATTTACAACATAAACTTTGTCCACCAAAAGCACTTTCATGTCTTTTGCAAACCGAGAGAGCTGATTCAAAATGTTGTGCATGCTTACCGACCTGTGAATGAAAACAGGAACAATCAAGATATTGAATGAATGATAACTATCAAAGTACATGCCAAATGTTTCCACGCATCCATAGAATTAAATCCTTGAACAGATCTGCTTTTAACATCAGTAAAACAGGATAAGTTACAATTATTCCAAGGATACATGACCCATTTTGACAATTACATTGGATGTTGGTCAATTCCCCACTGCCAAGTGCAAGGATATCACAGATTAAGGATTCCTCCATCACAAGACTGGTTATTACCAGATTATATTTTACGATCTCCATGTTTCGTGCACTTTTCATGTGCCCAACTCTTCATAAGCTCCAAAGTCATAGCAGCCGTTCCCACCTTTCAACTAGAGGCCTATTGGTAAGAAGACTGATAGAAACAAGATGGAGCAGAGTGATGACCCTAATGTGTCCAACATTCTTAATACAACTAGAATCCTAATGCTTTAGGTATTATAAATCCTTTCAATCTAGCTTAGTATATGACTTTCTCCCTTTCTTCAATAAATTTCTTATTGGGAAAAAGTATATAATATTTTGAAGAAGTTTACCGTCATGGGTTGATGAACCTCTCACTGACACGAATAGACTAATGAATGATTTATAAGAAAGCATGGGTTGAAGAGCCACTTACTTGGAAGATTTACTCAATTCGTCACCAATGATACCATCACCTCCAACCAACATATGACCATCTAGTTTTGATGCCTTTGAATCTGCAACTAAGATAAGTTGAAATTTGATAATAATAAAAAAAGGCACTTTAATGGTTGGCAAGCCGGCTTATTACAAGAAACATACAAACTTTTTTCTTTTTTAAAAGAAACTTACGAATGAACTTGATTTTAGTTGTATTTCTTTTCTTATTCATATTTTCCTAGAACCAACAAACCAAAGGTTTTAGTTGAGTTCTGTTTAGATTTTTAAACCCACAATTTTATCTCAATTACAGTCAAAATCAACTTGATCAACACTTGAATTCTGTTAGCAAGAAGTTGAACCAATCCATCACAAAAAAATCCATGGTAATTGCCAGTCCATACATTTGTAACATGATTACACATGTTTTATGCTGGTTTAAAGATTTGGTCAAATATGAGAGGTTATTCACAGGAACAACAAGACAGAAGTGCTAGAACAGGAGTACGAAAAAAACTAAATATCTACGGATGATTACAAATACTAACATGACAGATAGTCCTGTATAAGTACCTTTAGAATGCAAAACAAAAGAAAAAGAGGAATTAAAAAGTTGCAGAACTTGTACGGCACACCAAGAGAGTAATTATAGAATCTAGAGAAGACCTTGCATTTGATCTGTCTTACTGCACGGACCAGGGATTGGCATCATAAAGGAAATCCCATTACTTCTATGTTTTGGCTACATCCCAATAGACATAGAAAAACTTCTTAGGTAAAACATTTGGATAATGAAAACATGAGAGACACATGATAAGTCAAATATTTTACGTGAGAAGGGAAAAAATTTTCCTTTGAATTTTGTTTTTGCCTAATTATGCAAAAGACTAGCTCTGCCACTTATAAAGGGGAGGACCAGACACCTTTCTACTCTATCCAGTCTTGTTCAAACCTTTTACTTATGCATGGATATATATTCTGTGTTTAGCACCCTACCATTGAAAGCAACTTCAAACCAAATAGCAGAGCCAGTAATGAATTAATACCATAATAAAACTATAAGAACACGTACCATCAGTTACAGAAGAAACTGTCTCCACAGATGCCAATGCTTTTTTGGATTCAACAGGAGAAAAACCTATGGTTGAAGTTCAGTGAAGTCAATAATTAAATTACCGTCGGATCATTAAAAAGAACACGGAATGCAGGTGACACATCAAATAAATTACCTTTCAACTGCAAAGGTTTAACCAAAAAGCCAAAAACAGCGAATGGAAGCATCAACAATGCCTCTCCCCAGAATGCATAGCGCCAGGGGAATTGGCCCCCTACCTATATGATTAGCAAACACAGTTTGCACTTAATATCAGACATCTTGGAGACATGCCTAGATAGCACAGATGAATCATATGAAGTATTTCGATCTAGGAGTATATATCACATCCTTAATGTAAAACTAAGATATAAAGTGTGAAATAAAGAAAGGGATATACAAACTTACATATCCACCATAAACATATCCAAGAGCAATTCCAGTAGGTATGCACATATAAAACATCGCAAGCCAAGCTGTTTTCTGGAGTATGACAGAGAATTAGTATGATCGTGTAGTTCTGGCAGGAAGGTTGTATTCACAGCTCTAAATTCTAGAGTTGAAAAAGAAATAAAACAAATGAACCTGAGAAACAGGAGCATTGTCATCAATAAATGGAGCTGCAAGACTTATGAAAGAAGCTTCTCCAACACCAACCAGCCTAAAACATCAAGACCCAGCCATAATTTAAACATAGGCACACGCACACACAACTTGGCACAAGAAACTAATGAAGAAGGCATTGAGATTGTTACACTTACATTCGGCATATCGCAATAAACCAAAAGGAAAATGCACTAGCACATCCAGCTACAGACAAGGTCCAAACAGATAATCCGACTCCAATAAGCCTAAAAGGGTTGTAGCTGCAATTATAGAAATAAACTGACATTAAAATCCAAATTGACATGTTTATCATCAAATATAGTGCAATAACTCCAACATTGAAATGATGAACTCCAAAAATTAGTGCTGTTTTTTACATAGTATTTAAAGCGGCAGTTCTACTACCAAAATGGCACATTGAAAAACTTTAGTGCTATGTTTGGAAACATGAATTTGAAAATTTGGAATTCCTATATAAATTATGGAAATGAAATGAATATAATATGTATAAATTAATTAAGATTCAATGATTATATATTTCAAAGGTATAAAAAACATGAATCTCAAAATTATAAATATATATATAGGAATATTAAATTCACTAGTAAATAGACATCCAACAAATTCATGAGTTTGAAAAAAAAAATCATAAATGTTATATTTATACGTGTTATATCACAAAACTTATACCATGTTTGAAACCAAAATTCCAAAACACAACCTAGATGTTCTCCAAGTACAATGCAAAGAACCATCAAAGGAAATTTACCTCTTTGCTAAGGAAGCAAATATTGGAGATGCCACGAGAAGCCCAACCATGAATGCAGACGATAAGAGACCATCTTGAAAGTTAGTCAAGTCAAATTCTCCCCTGCAAGCAAAAATCATTCACAGTAACACAACTGAAGCTAATCACGCTAAAAAAAAAAAATTACGATAGCTAAATTCACGCAGCAAAAGAGACGAATCGTTTGGAATAAAATCTTACTGAATTCCACTACCGGATTTGCAAATTCCCTTGTCATCACAAGTCGCACTACTCCCATTAACACCATTACTCGCTATGGCTCCTCGATCCACATAATTTATCATGTTAATCACACAAAATATAATCAACAACCTACAAGAAAAAAAAAACAATATAAGTTAGGAATTAGCATCTTTATCCAAAAAAGTCGACTAAAAAAAGCTATAGGTTCACCTAACTTCTCTTTGATCAACCCTAATTTTAGAAAGAATGAAGCTCGGCAAGCAATAAAAATTCAGAAAAAAATGAAAGAAACAAGCATAATTTCAGGAAGCATTCAAAAAACAAGGTTAAAGTTGATTTTTTAAAGAAAGAAGTTTTACCGTTTGGGAGTGAACCAGGAAGGAGGAGAAGAATCTATAGAGGAGGAGGGAGGAACCATTTCTGCTGGTGGAAGGTTTGATGGTTGAGATGAGGTTTGTTTTTCCTCTGCTTTTGGAGGAGCTGAAGAAGGTGACGACACTAAAACTTGACCTTGTTTTAAAAAATAATTGTCCTTAGGTTGGGTTGGTTACGCAACCATGACCGTGCCGCCTACTTCCCTCTTAGATTTCATAATTCGTCAATGTAAAATATATCCGAATATACGGAGGAGAGATTCACTGTAAAATGGATTTCATCTTTTTTTCTTTCCAAATTTTGATATTAACGACAATAGTTGTGCATTTTGAGTTTATTAAAAATTCAAATCAGATGCATAAAACCAAATTATTCAAATTAATAATATGAAAAATTCAAAATATATAAAATTACTTGAATCTAATCTTATCCCCGAAGAGAAATAAAGAATTAAGAGTAAAGGAGGCCCCAAAGAGAAAATGCAGTGCATTTCATGGATAGAAGACAGCACTAAGACTTCACTTGACCCAATTCTTTAACGAGGGATTTTCTCTTCTTTTCTAAATCAAGTTCGGGAGAGGATCTGTTTAGAAATTATCGGACAGTTTTAAACCAATGAATTAATTATAATCTGATGAATTTAATCATCAATCATTACACTACGATCTCAAATTGGATGATGAAAAAAATGATAATTTGAATTTTATTTATAAATATAAAAAAAAACTTTTAAAGAGTATTCCAGGTTGAAAGAAATCACAGGCAACCTTTAAAGTTGACCAACCAATGGAGAAAAAGTAAAAGTAGAGGAACTTACAAAAGTTAATGTACAACCAATTAACACATATTTTATTCAGAGTGAGAGAGCAATTCATTCTGTAATTTTCACTTTTTTCTATTTTTAGTACTCGTTTTTCTGCCAAAAACAATTGATGTAATGATTATCAATTCCTATAGGGTCAGAAAGAAATGTTTCTTAAAACTTGCTGCAGTTATCATTTGATTGTTTATATTAAAATATTATTTATTTATTTTTTGAAAAAAAGTATTCATTAAAAATGTAAAAATAATATAATATAAATTTTTATTTTTCAATTTTTGGTATTTGTTTTAAAATAAAGGGTTTAAAAAGTGTTTTCTTATCATTATATATATTAAAACCTGATTATAACTTTATTTAAAATTAAATTCTAAAAGCGATTTATTGTTTTATAATTCATATATGATATATTAGAATATTATCAACACATACAATTGAATATCAAATTGCCATAAAATACTTAATTCATTATTGATTGTCAAATTTACAGAACACATTATTTAATTTTAGAGTTTTGCATGTCTTAATAATTCATTGATCACATTGAGCATATTTAAAACAAATCCTAAATTAGAAAATTTCTAAAATTACTCTAATACACTCAAAAGTGAAGTCAAAATTTTTTTTGAGTGAGATTAAATTATATATTTTTATTATAATAAAAATTTAATTTTATCATTTTAATAATTTATATTTTTATAATTTTTAAAAAATTAAATCAAATTTTTATCATTTTTAATATCAAAATACAATTTTATCTTTACTAATTAAAAATTTTATAAATTATAAAAAAAATAAAAAAAAATCTTCCATTTAAAAAAAGCCAGTACCATGTTACTTTATATATCATATAATTTACTGAACCTATATTAAAAAAAAAAATTGACCGGCTCTTGCTGTATTGACAACTCCAATATTAGGGCTGCATAATAATAATTTAATCACATTTAAAACTTTTAGCTAAAGATATATCAATAATTGAGTTACTATTCAATTAATTTATTAATATATTTAGGGTTTTTAAAAAAAGTTTCTACACCGCTTTATTTTTTTTTCTTGATTAGTCGACGACGATATCAGCTTTAATGTTGTCGATCGTCAGTATTCCTTCCCCATAATTTTTTATATTCAGTTCTTATTTTCTTTTATATTTTGGTTTTTTTTTAGTTTTTATTTGCCTTTGTGGCATGTTTTTTCTCTGCCTTGTGGCATGCTTTTTCTATGTCTTGTGGCACGTTTTCGTTACCTTTGTGGTATATTTGCGTTTTTGGATAGTTTTCTCATAATGCTCGGGTCTGATTTGCGGTTATCGGTGATCTTTCAATAGTTTGATCACCTTTTGTGGTTCGATTGCCGATGCAGTCAGATCTGTTTTGTGAAGCAGCCTACAAGATTGTTGGTTTCGCTTACCACTCTTACTTCGATCATTAAGCATGTAGGTGGATAGAGACAAAGAGTTTTGTTTCCTGCTTCCTTTCTCCAGTGTTTCATCTCATCCCTATCATTGCAGCTCACTAGATATGTTTTGCTGGTCTGATATTACATTTTAATTTCGTTTGGAATGTTTCTCTATTTTAATTTCTAATAAATTTAGACGACATATTATTCAAAAAAAAAAACTTTTAGCTAATATTGATTACCATAAAATGGGCATTAAGCGTATAATGAGTATTTCATCTTTAATGCATTTAGGTGTTCCCTTAAGTTTAGTGTTGGCATTTTTCATGAAGCTTAATTTCGAGTGCAAAGTTTAATAACAACGTTATTAGTGCGATTCAAATCCAGTCACATATGAGACTGTAAATATCTTGACTATCAGGTCAACACATGAGGTTCCATAAAACTTAATTTTGATATAGCATCAACAACGTCGCTTTTGTACATATCATGAATTGAATCCCAATCCCAACTTCTTCAAAGAGTTTCTTTGTTAATTATTTCAACTTGCTGAACAGGGGCGTAGTTAGGGGGATTAGCCCTAAAATAAAAAATTATTCATTTAGGCTCTTTAAAAATTTTAAAATTTTAAATTAATAAAGATAAAATTACATTTTAATCACCTAAAATAATAAAAATTTGATTTTATCTTTTAAAAATTATAAAAATATAAATTATTAAAAATTATAAATTAATTTCGATTTCATAAAAAAAATTTCTAACTTTGTTCCTGAAAATATAATAATCGCTTTAGGGTTTTTGGGTATAAGTGTTGTAATTTTGCTCTTGAAATTGCACAATTATAGCAGTCAATTTTCGGTGCTAATATATATTTTAAACAATTAGGCGAATGCACTGATTTTTTCAAAACGTCACTGTTGATATTTTTTTATGGAAAGATAATGTTTTTCAATATAGATGGGAAGTTACATATTTTAATACGGAGACGTTGGAAATTTATGTAAGGTCTTAATATATTAATAGCTTGATTTATGCATTTTGGTAAATAATATTAAAATATATATTATTTTTATGAATTTCTTTTAGAAGGAATAGAACAAATTGATAATGTCTCATTGGTCACCATCAAAGAGTGGATGGTTTAAACTTAATACTGATGGGACAGTATTGTTAAGTAATCGACAAGCAGCAATTGGAAGTGCTATTAGAAATGCAGATGCGAATTGGGTATGTGGTTTTTCTATGAAAATAGAAAAGAATAATATTTTCAAAGTGGAAGCGAAAGTTGTGTTAGAGGGTTTGTGTGTTGCATGAGAGAAATGGTTATGACAGATTGAGATCGAATGTGATAATGCACTTCTAATGAAATCATTGTTGGTTGGTGGATCTGTCAATAGTAGAATGGTGGAACTACATTTGATTTATGGTATTCTTAATTGTGAATGAAAGGTGCGCATTCACCATATTATCTGGTCCTCCAAGCCTAGTCATTTTTTAAAAACCTCTAATTTCGATCCAATAACTTCTATTAACTAATAAAAAAGCTTTCATAGTTTCTAGGATGTGTATTTTTTTTATAATCATTTTATGTTATTTAAAAAAAAAAAAACTATTATTGTGAAAAACATTATTTTTATATAAAATATTTGGAAGTTTTTTTTAAAAAAGGAATATATTATAATGGATTTATTTAATAGGTGTTGAATTCAAAAGGATTAGATATTAATTGCAAGTAAATGAATTTGCCATTTAGTAATGTAACAACTATGCTACATTAAAGAGGAAATTTTTCTTAAACAAATTGTTGCTCAAGTAGCCAAGAGTTTAAAAAATAGAGAAATTATTTTACAAAAATCAAAATCTCTTAAAAATATTTTAAAAGAAACATTTCTTCAATAAGTTTCTCCAAAAAAAAAGCAGTATCGTCACAAATTACTACACAAACATTCTTACAATATTTTATAAACAAATGTTTTGAAAAAGATTTCATTAAGAAGAAAAAATTTCTGAAAAACCTCCTCATATTATTATCAAAGAACTTTTCAAAATATAATATCAAGTCATTAAACTCCCCAAAAAAACCTAGTAATATTACGAAAAC
The DNA here is from genome assembly GCA_005610355.1 of Gossypioides kirkii. Taxonomy (NCBI): domain Eukaryota; kingdom Viridiplantae; phylum Streptophyta; class Magnoliopsida; order Malvales; family Malvaceae; genus Gossypioides; species Gossypioides kirkii. The sequence goes on from CP032253.1 coordinate 18,460,551, forward strand.
ATACTAGTTCACACTGAATTAATATTGTTCAAACATTATACAGATCCAAAAGACTTTAACTTCGTTATCCATTCAACAACTTAGATAATTAAAATTCTTAAACCAAGAGATAAGGGTGAAAACCCAAACTCTCCAAAAAACAAAAAAAAAAAAACCTAACCAAATTTACCATCAAAATAGACTTCCGCCCATATTTTACATATTGAGACAATCAAATAACCTGGAACAATTGCTTCTTTATCAGCAATCAACATATGAGACATTTTTAGCTCACATATATTTCAAGTATGACACTAAATTCAAATTCTCAAATTAATTTCAAGAATGATTGAGTTGATATGGACCATCTTCTTTTGATATCTAATTAGCCAAAATTCAAAATTTATGATTCAAGTTCTTTGATAAATTTGATTTAGAATCAGACCAAAAACACATATACAAAACAATATATTTCTTTTCAAATTTGTGTATTTCTTGGATTTTAACATGCTTTCGTATTTGCATTCTATTCATTTTTTATGCTAATTATTTTTCCATACTATATTTGTGATGCATAATTTTGAACAACTATTTATATGTTCATATTCGTGATATTATTTTTGTTCAAATTAATATAAATTTATAAGTTTTTATGTTAATAAACTATTTATATCTCTATTAATGCTTTTTTACATTTGTATCATGCTCATGTTATTTTTCGTGTTTTATTTTAATTAATTTTTCTTGCTATGTTTATACCGTATATCAATTCATCTCAATCTTGAGAGAATTTTGTATTTTTTCATAATAGGTGTTAATTTTTGCTCTTAAAGTGTTATAAATTAATATAAAATTTTATATATACATAACGATTTTTTTATATTGATTATGACACACTCAATAATTTGTGTATTCATGTCTTGTTTATGTTATTTTTGTTTGTATATTGCATTTAATTTTTTTATATTATATTTATATCATATCTAAAATTTGTCTTATATATGTACATTAATTGAATAAATTATTTCATTTTCATATATATTGTCAACATTAGTTTTATATTTTTAATATATTTATTTTTTTTGAGAGATTGAATATATCTATTTGTACATTAATAAATCGAAACATATACAATAATAATAATATTAACCAGTGCTATTTTTTGAGTCTTCTGTTACTCTTTAATAAGAGATTGTATGAAGTTGTGATTTCACGTCATCTTTATCCTTTTCCAATCGAAGAATGATAAATTATATTTTCCCTCTGATTGAAAAGAGATAAAGATGACGTGAAATTACAATTTCATAACATCCTTTCTCGTTACTCTAATCTCATAAAGATTGGCTTCTTCATTAAAATTAAAAGATTGGACCAGCTGCACGGATCTCCTCAGTTAGCTTGTTGTCCTCTCCAATCTTATATTCCGTGAAGGTCTCAAAGTTGTTCTTGAATAGGCCAGCTAATTTCAATAACGTCTTCTTGTATGCCTCCTTGTCAGCCCACTGCCATCCATGAAACCAATTTCATTAAAATTTTCGACTAAAGTTCAAGTAACCTACTCGGAAAACAGCTTGGCCAACACTAGCTTACTGTGTTTTCCGGACGCAGGATTTCTTTAGGCACTCCCTCAATCTCATTGGGGATCTCTAAACCGAACACCTCAGTTTTCTCGTAAGTTGCTTTCAAGAGGCTACCAGAGTTAATGGCATCGATGATTTTTCGAGTGTACGGTAAGTTTATACGGTTTCCAGACCCATAGCTGCCGAAAAAAGAAACCAATATTCATTGATGGATTCAACTTATCCTAGGGAAAAAAGTTGAAAATGTTACGATTGGAAAACTGATTATCAATGGTCAGCATTTACCTTCCACCACACCAGCCAGTGTTGACAAGCCATCCTGTTGCCCCATACTTCTGCATTTTCTCAGCAAGCATGGCTGCATACGTAGTTGGATGCAACATGAGAAATGCCGCACCAAAACAAGCTGAGAATGTTGCTGTTGGCTCCTTAATACCATCTACGGTTCCGGCGACCTATATGGATCATCAACCAAGTTCATTCGAATGATGCAAGGAGGACATGGAAAGCAAGTTTTAGGTAGGAATTGAAAATGTACCAGAGCAGTGTAGCCACTAATGAAATGGTACATGGTTTGTGCCAGACTTAGCTTGCTCACAGGTGGAAGAACACCAAAGGCGTCGCATGCCAAAAGAATGACGTTCTTAGGGTGAGGACCGAAGCATGGTATCTTGGCATTTGGAATGAATTCGATGGGGTAAGCGGCTCGAGTGTTCTCTGCAAATAGAGAAAATAATATTAAAGGTTAACATGTCTAAGAATGATTAATTTCCAGCATATTTCCCATCTTCCATGCCATCCTGAATTCATGGCTATCTAGATAAGTTATTGAGTTAGGGTACTTGTGATGCATACAAGACTCCTAGGTTGTTTGATAATGTAATATTACCTGTAACTGATTTGTCGGTATAGTCCACTTCTCTTGTATGTTCATCAAATACAACGTTTTCCAACACTGCAGAAACAAAAGGGGGTAAAAACATCAAGCTGAGAACTATGATGGTAGTCTAGGTTAAATGATCCAAGAACAAAGAAGACAGAGTTTCACCAGTGCCAAACTTAATGGCATTCCAGATATCAGGTTCCTTCTCCTTTGAAAGATCAATGCACTTGGCATAGCAACCACCTTCGACGTTCGATACACAATCGTCACTCCAACAGTGTTCGTCGTCTCCAATCAGAAACCTATTGTGGTCAGTTGACAGTGTAGTCTTCCCGGTACCTGTTAGGAAAATTATTGAAGAAACAGAACTTATCAGCAACAATGCAAAACCGAGGTAATAAAAAAAGGAAAAAATGCATGTAAGGCTTCAAAGGACAAAGTAAGAGGGAACATATCTGTTTGTGGACTAGCACAACGGTGGCGACCTTTTGATCAGATGATACTATACCTGAGAGTCCAAAGAAGAGAGCAACATCTCCATCTTTCCCCATATTGCAGCCAGAATGTAAGGATAGGATATGACGCTTAGGCATGAGATAATGCATGAGACTAAAAAGACCCTTCTTCATTTCCCCAGCGTATTGGGTGCCGAGGATGACCATTTCCTTCCTATTAAGATTAATATCTATGCTAGTGGAGGATGTCATGTAGTGTGTATAACGATTACATGGGAACTGTCCAGCATTGTATATGGTGAAGTCCGGCGTACCGAAATTCTCGAGCTCTTCTGGAGTGGGTCGGATACACCTGCAACCCACCCAATTATCCAATTGTAACCTAAGCTTTACCATATGCCTCCATGGATATAGAGGCTTCATCAATATCAAATTGCTATTGCTTTACTTACATATTGTGCATGAACAATGAATGATAGGCTCTACAAGAGACAATTCTGACTTTGATTCTGTTCTTTGGATCCCAGTTCAGGAATTGATCATTCACAAAAACCTGGAAAATCATTTAAAAAAAATTTAATATAGAAGAAATGAATAGAACTCCCAGCATACTACATAAATAAAACAAAAAGTTCACCTTGTCTAGAGAATTTAAGTAATCCACAGCTCTTTCTCTGTTCACCATGAAGGTGTGCTCGTCCATTTCAATGTTGGGTGAGCCCCTGTCCTCCCATTTATTAGTTTCTACTATCATTCACCATCCACAAAGATTTAAATTACAATTGTAGACGTATTGTGTTATATTTATTTCGATTGCAAACTTTTTACATTTAACAAAATAAAAATGGTATAATTTAAATTCGTGTTTTCGAAATAGAAATAAAGTAGGATTGGATTATGTAGACTTACTTTCCCCACCAAAGCTCATCTTGGGTGATGTCATCAATAACAACTCTCTTATCTCTGGGAGAGCGCCCGGTCTTGGCTCCAGACAGGGTGGCTAATGCACCAGTGGATGTAAGGAAAGATCCTTTCTCATATTTTAAGGCCTGCTCATACAACTCTGCACCAATACAAACAATGATGATGGAGTAGAAAAGGGTTTAATGAGGAATGGTTTGGTTTGTGTTATGTTTATATTATACCTCCAGGAGAGAGGTTGTAGAGAACATGGGTGAATTTGAGAGAGCTGTCACTGACACTGATGACTGGTGCCTCTATATGGTGGTGCGACACATGCGAAAACGCCTGATAATTCCCGCCTCCTGGGTCACCTCTTATCACCTTTGGCCCCGTCCCTCTAGTCAGTGACGCCAAAGATGCACTGCCAAAAATGCACACATATTTTAAACAAAATGAGACTCAAAGTGGTGCATGGTGCAGGTGTACCTGATGGACTGGAGTTGTTGTCTCTGGCGTTCATCCTCGGACAAGTTAGCGAAGGCACCGACAGTCCCTTGGAGAGGCGTGTTAGGCGTAGATCTCTTCCTCTGTAAAGAGTGAAGCTCTTCAATCGTCTGTGCCTTCACGGTTCCAGCACTATCATTGGGTATCCCCTTTGCCTTCTCCGTCAGTATACTCTTCAATGGAGTCCTTGGCGTCGTAACTCCCGTTCCGTTTGCTGCCATTTCTTCTTTCCGAAATATCACGATAAATTGGAAAACAATTATAAACTTTGTTTTTTTTTTCTTATTTCGTACAATTATCCACAATAATCTCCCTAGTTTATATAGTGAAGAAACAACAACGTTGTTTTAGCCGATTTTGACGTTGTTTAAAAAAGAAAAAAACCCGAGAAGACAAGACTCTGTCTTGATATAAAGTGTTGAATATTTCCGTCTTTTTCTTTATCAATACTGCCCGTAAAAAACTGTAACAACTCGGACTTTGCCCAATCCAACCCTGCTTTGTCACTAAAAAACATGAAGGTCATATCCGTACCAGAGATTCAGAGGGTTGGTCATGAATAAAAGAAAGAATTTAACTTTGTTAAGCCTATTTCTTATTCTCCGCCGACGATCTGTTGAAGAGGTAAGAGGAAATAACTGAGAGGTCAGGTTGTAGAATAGGAAACAGGAAATGTGGCTCTGCTAACCAGAAAGAATCTGGATTGGCAGTCAAATGAGCCACTTCATTCCTCTTCTGATTTACACGCCTGAAAATAGACTCCAACCGTCTGCATTAATCCACCACTGTTCCAATTTCAGTGTTCCCCAGTGGGAATTTCTGACTTTCTGTATAAGAGCACTCCAATCACCTCCAAAGAGAGCCTCTTGGAAATGCAAATCAGGTAGCCAAAAGACAAAACCCCCAAGAGATTTTGGAAGTAGATCAAGGTTTTTTAAGGGATGGCATGATTGAATTCCCTTGAATTTGAACAATCGAGATAGACTCATCAAGTAAATTTTTTAAAATTAAATTATGCCGATAAATTAGTAATTTTATGTGTTTTAAAATTGACAATTAAAATTAAATTTAACAAGAGTTATTACTTTCGCCTTGATACGTTTATAATATTTTTAGTATTCTCAAATAAAAATTTATTTATGTATATACAAATACAAATATACAATAATCTAATGTGGAAAGAAATATGTATACATATGAAAGGATTACAGATACAAAGTACGTGATTTTCCAAAACGTTAGAAAGCTTTTTAAAATTCAAAATTTTAGTTTTAAATTTTGGATAAACTATCTAAATAGTCATTTTTGTTTAACTCAGGTTACATTTTAGTCATTTATATTTGAAATATTATGTTTTAGTCACTTACGTTATCGCATTGTAACATTTTAGCTACCGAGCCGTTAATTGTCGTTAACGGTGGAATGGTAAGCTGAAATGACACATTAAATCATCATTTCAAACAAAAAATTAGGTTAATTTATATAATCGGTCTGTTTATTTTTTTCGTTTTGAGCAATTTAATACTTTTCTTTTATGTTCTTTCAACTTTTCTTTTCTTTTTTTCATTCTATTTTGCTTCTCCCTCTGTTTTCTTTCCTTCTCCATTCCTTTTAACGTAGTTTTTCTATATTTTTCATTTGTTAAAACTAGTCCTTATACTTTTATTTTTTTGAATAATTTAATTTTTGGAGTGAGGCGAGCTTGTGGACTAATTTTAACAAATGGAAAACATAGAAAAACTACGTTAAAATAAATGAAGAAGGGAGGAAAACATAGAAAGAAGTAGAAGAGAATGAAAAATAAAGAAAGAAAAAGGAAAGTTAAAAGAACATAAAAATAAAAAATTAAATTGCTCAAAAATGAAAAAATATATATGGACCAATTGTAGAATTTAACCTAAATTTTTTGTTTAAAATGGTGATTTAACGTGTCATGTCAGCTTACCGTTACACCATTAATGACAATTAACGACTCAGTGACTAAAATGTTACAACACAATAACATAAGTGACTGAAATGTAACATTTTAAATATAGGTGACTAAAATGTAACCTGAAAGAAATAAAAGTAGTTATTTTAACAGTTTACCCTTAAATTTTTGAATTAGTGAACGTTCCATTTTGTAGATATATTGTGTTTATTCGTATTTTTAATTATGGTTGATTTCACAAAGAGTCATAAGCCAATTTTCATGTATTATAAATAGATTTTCTTTAAGTAATTAGTTTGTATTTTATTAAGTATATAAATTATTTAAAATATAATATATTTTGTAGTATTCTGAATATATTACATGATTTAAGATTACGAAATAAATTTATTAAGATCAAACACTTAAAATATACAAATATAAAATTAATGTTAAAGAATCTTGATTTATATAAAACAGTGATTAAAGCTTTTGTCAGATATTTGTTTAATATGAATTCAAACTCTATTATCCTCAACCCAATATTAATAAAACAGTGAACACTATATTAAATTGTGGACAAACAAAATTTGTTTTATAAACAAAAATAAAATAAATTATAGCATTTGATTGTAACTGCTAAAAAAATTCAAGTAATAAACTTTTTTTTAATGATATCTTCATTATTTTCCTAAAAGATAAAATAAATTATGGTTAAACCAATAATTTTTTTTTTTTACTTTTTAATTAGATTGGATTCTATACAGAGATAGATTTAAGGGATTGACAGGGCTCAGCCTCTCTTAAAATGGAAATTTTATCATTTTGATTTTTTTAAAATTTTAAATTAATAAATTAAAATTACATCTTGATCTTTTTAAAAATAATAAAAAAATGATTTAATTTTTTAAAAATTATAAAGATATAAACAATTTAATTTTGACCCAAAAACATCTTGTTGGCTTCGCCCCTAATTCTACAATCACATTCTGGATGGTTGATGACCTTGGTAGGGAAGATTTCCCAAAATGAAAATATGTGTATTAAGTAGGGAGAACTAATATCTTTGATAATATGTCATAGGTTGTTTTAGAATAATTTTTAAAATATATTTTAGTCATTATTTTAATTAATCCATTGAATAAATTATTTTTAAAAAAATTAACCTAAAATATCCATTTTTTAAAAATAATTTATATAGTTAAAAATTAGAAATAATTGATACTTCCAAACTTTTGTTCAAATTATTAATTAATTAAATGTTTTCATTTGTTAAATGTTTGCAAGTTTTGAAGATTTTGTAGTTTACCATTTTGGTGTTATAAGCTAATAGTGGTGATTTATGTAATTAAGTTTAAATAATTTGTATAACTATAAATTATAAATTTGTGAATATATGTTGCAAATAATTAAATAAAATAAATTAAATAGATAAATTTAAAAGTTAAATTTTTGTTGTATTACAAACCTAAACTAGTATCTATAATCAATATAGTCACTGAATTACATAATATTTAGAATAAGAAAATTTTATTAAAACAAAAATAACTTAATACATTAATATGATTGAAACAAAATAAATATATTAATTATAAATTTAAAGCTTAATATTTTGAATCATTTGAATAGCCCATTTCTTGCTTCATTACCTAAATTTGATTGTGATTCTATCAATAATAAAAATAACATATAATAATTAGATAAAATTATCAGTTACAATCTTATACCCAATAAATTAGAGTATTTACCCGAAGGTCCCTAAACAACATTAGGGTTTCTAATTGACCTTAAACTTTTACACACAGTATAATTAAATCCCCAAAATTCCAAATTGACCTTAGAATTTAATCTAATGCTCAGTTAAGACCTTAACTTACCAAAAATTACAAAAGGGCCCCCAAATTTCTAAAAAAATTCTAATTAAATCCTCAAATTAATTAAGGTATTACAAGAAGATTCCTCAGTCCTCACCCATTATAAGCTCATACGGACGAGTTCGGTTCAGGGGGACACATTTCTCGTATGTTTGCACGGAAGTGAAAACTTCACGAAAACATAGGTACGAATGTATCCCAAAAGCGATTCACTATCCTGCATGGAGGTGAAAACCTTATGAAGGAGTAGCTTCTCACTTCCACTTAAGCAGTGCAGTAACAAATGCATGTATGCAAAAACATGGACATATAAAATTAATATGCTATTATCATAACAAGCATAAAAAAACACAAAAATGTATAAAATCGCAAATTAAATTAAATCAAATTTTAAATTTTCAACAAAAAAACAAAAAATAATCGACCTACTGCTTGACTCTCATATTGTCTCCAGTGGAGTTGCCAAGCTGTCAAAACTATTTTTGAAAAAACAAAAACAGTCTCAAGTAATTGGGTCAACTCTCGAGATTTAAAAAAAAAATCATTAAAATAATTTTGATTTTTGAAACCATAAAACGAGTTCGGGAGTCGATTACGCATAAGGAATGACTTGCACCCTTACACGCCCTGTTAGAATTCTTGTTAAAATAAAATACAGTGGTAAAATAAAATAAAAGTAAAGTCCAAATAAACTAGACTTCTTTTATTTTATTTTAATTAGAATAAGTCATCTATTTTATTTTAATTAGAATAAGATATTTCAACCTTACTACGTTACTTCTATTAGTTGTTGATTGGAATAAAGTTTTTCAACCTATAAATAGACGTAGTTATCTCCTCTTGTATTGATTCAATTTTCGACATTAGTAAATCTTCTTCTCCTCTGCTCGTGGTTTTTTTCCCGAAAAGATTTCCACGTAAAATCTATGTGTTCTTTCTTTTCGTTTTCTTTGCGATATTTATTCATTGTCGTCATTTAAATTTTATCAAATTGGTATCAGAACTTTTCGGGTTAGTAGTCTTGATCACGATAATGACGACATTGAAGTATGATATTCCGTTATTGGATCGCAACACCAAATTCGCGTTGTGGCAGGTAAAGATGCAAGCAATTCTTACGCAGATGGATTTGGAGGATGCCTTGTTAGGGTTAGATAAGATGCCTTCGAATTTGACAGATGAAGAAAAGAAGCGTAAAGATCGGAAGCCTTTGACGCAATTACAGCTGCATTTGTCGAATGAAATTCTACAAGATGTGTTAAAGGAAAAGGCTACTGCTGTATTATGGGCAAAATTACAGCAGTTATGTATGTCGAAAACCCTAACCAGTAAATTGCATCTGAAACAACGTCTGTATTCTCATCATTTGGAAGAAAGAGCATCTGTGCATAAACACTTAAATGTGTTTAAAGAAATTGACTCGGATTTGGAGGCCATGGTGGTTCAGTATGATAAAGAGGATTTAGGGTTAATTCTCCTTTGTTCGTTACCACCGTCGTATTCAACCTTCAAAGATACAATTTTGTACAGCCGTGAATCTCTCACAGTTGATGAAGTCTTTGCTTCCTTAGCCTCGTATGACAAGATGAAGCATCTTGTGGCTGGATCTGACTCTCAGGGAGAGGGTCTCATTGTTCGTGGAAGACAAGATCGTAACAGTGATGATAATCGTGGGAGGACACAAGAACAAAATCCCCGCAGTAAATTTCAAGGTAGATCGAGATCTTCAAACAGAGGTAAAACTTGTAACTTCTGCAAGAAGAAAGGACACATTAAGAAAGAGTGCTACAAGTTACAAAATAAGATCAAAAGGGAGGTAGAGAATCAAAAGGGAAAATAACCAGAACAATCCGGTGAAGCTGATGTAGTAGAAGACTACAGTGATGGTGAACTCCTACTTGCTTCTGTCGACAATTCTAAAGTGAGCGAAGAGTGGATTCTCGATTCTGGTTGCACCTTTCATATGAGTCCCAATCGGGATTGGTTTACAACATATGAAGCTGCGTCTGAAGGTGTTGTTTTGATGGGAAATAATGCTTAATGTAAAATCGCAGGTGTTGGCACAATCAAAATAAAGAAGTTTGATGGGGTTGTTAGAACTCTTAGTAGCGTGCGACATGTACTAGAATTGAAAAGGAATTTGATTTCGTTAAGTACTCTTGATTCAAAAGGACACAGGTGCACAGTAGAAAGTGAGGTTTTAAAAATTAGTAAGGGTTCCCTCGTTGTGATGAAAGGGCAGAGAGAGACTTCCAAATTATATGTTTTGCAAGGTTCAACTATTACTGGTGATGCTGCAGTCGCTTCCTCTTCCTTGTCAGATGATGATATTACTAGACTGTGGCATATGCGTCTAGGGCATATGAGTGAAAACGGCATGGCAGAATTGAGTAAAAGAGGACTTCTTGATGGGTAAGGCATAAGTAAACTGAAATTCTGTGAGCATTGCATTTTTGGAAAGCAAAAGAGAGTTTGATTCACCAGAGGAATCCATAACACGAAGGGAATATTAGATTATATTCATTCTGATCTTTGAGGACCATCTAGAGTGCCTTCGAGAGGTGGAGCTAATTATATGCTAAATCTTATTGATGATTTTTCCAGAAAAGTTTGGGCATTCTTTCTGAAGCAGAAAAGCGATGTGTTTTTCGCATTCAAGTCTTGGAAAATTATGGTTGAAAAACAGACAGGAAAACATATAAAACACCTCCGCACAGATAATGGCTTGGAGTTCTGTTCTGATGAGTTTAATGAATTATGCAAATCAGAAGGGATCATGAGACATTTGACAGTTCGTCATACTCCACAGCAAAACGGTGTTGCAGAACGAATGAACAGAACAATCATGGAAAAGGTTCGATGTATGTTGTCGAATACTAATTTATCGAAGTCGTTTTGGGCTGAAGCAGCCTCTACTGCATGTTTTTTGATCAACCGATCTCCATCCATTGCCATTGAGAAAAAGACTCCACAAAAGATATGGTCTGGTAAGCCTGCTGATTATTCTAATATAAAGATTTTTGGATGTCCTGCATATGCTCATGTTGATAATGGAAAATTGGAACCAAGATCCATTAAATGTGTTTTTCTTGGTCTTAAGGCTGGTGTGAAAGGATATAAGTTATGGTGTCTTGAAAATAGAAAAGTTGTGATTAGCAGAAATGTTGTTTTTGATGAAACTGCTATGTTACCTAACTTATCTATTAAAGACTCTTCCAGTAAAGAACAACAAAAACAGGTGGAGTTTCAAATTGATCCAATATCTATAACAGAGTCAACTTCTCAAGTTAGCACAGAAGTTCATAATAGAGCCACTTCTTCACCACAATATTCTATTGCCAAGAATAAACCTAGAAGAGAAATTAAACCTCTGAAAAGGTATGCCGAGACTGATCTAGTGGCTTATGCTTTAAACGTGGTTGAAGATATTGGTACAATATTTTGTAACAGTCAAAGTGCCATTTTTCTTAGAAAAGATCAAATGTTTCATGAGAAAACAAAGCACATTGATGTTCAGTATCATTTTGTGCGTGATATTATTGCTCGTGGAGATGTTGTTGCGAGCAAAGTTAATACTCATGAAAATCCTACAGATATGATGACTAAGTCACTTCCCATAACCAAGTTTGAGTATTGCATGGACTTGGTTGGTGTTCATTGTTGAAGAATACCCTTCAAGGGGTTTAGTGGAAGAGGTGGAGAACTTATTTGTTGAGAGTTCTTGTTCGTAGAGAATTCTTGTCAAGGTGGAGATTGTTAGAATTGGGTAACTAGAATTCTTGTTAAAATAAAATACAGTGGTAAAATAAAATAAAAGTAAAGTCCAAATAAACTAGACTTCTTTTATTTTATTTTAATTAGAATAAGTCATCTATTTTATTTTAATTAGAATAAGGTGTTTCAACCTTACTACGTTACTTCTATTAGTTGTTGATTGGAATAAGGTTTTCAACCTATAAATAGGCGTAGTTATCTCCTCTTGTATTGATTCAATTTTCGACATTAGTGAATCTTCTTCTCCTTTGCCCGTGGTTTTTTTCCGAAAGGGTTTCCACGTAAAATCTGTGTGTTCTTTCTTTTCGTTTTCTTTGCCATATTTATTCATTATCATCATTTAAATTTTATCACGCCCAAAATTAAAACCTAATCGATTATTCAAAATCTTATTTGTTGAAAATTAAACAATTCGAAAAAAATTTAAATCGCGATCCTTAAATGCATGAATGTCATATTTATTCTATTTTGAAAATAAATTTTGTTTCCGAAGAAAGCTCGTTATTTTGAATTAATCGAGAAAAAAGTCACATCCAATAAGTTAGGACATAACAATTCGACTATTAAAAAATAACGATGTGACACCTTAGACCCGATTCAGTTGTTGGATCCAAATATAAAATGTCACATTTCGTTGCCGAAGCAACTTACTTTTCTATTTTTTTAAATACGAATTAGTAATGCAAAATTATTTTATAAAATTTTGGCAGTATTTAGGCCTATTTACATAAAATCCCCCTGTAAAATTTACATTTCACAATATGGTCACATTCAAATAATCTCCCAAATCAATTCCCAACACTTCAATTTCTCAAAACATTTCAACAAATTTGATATCTACGTTTAACCATTTCATCAAAACATTAGTTATAAAGTACTAGCAAAAGAGATATAATAAACATATTTAAATTTAATTTATGACACAATATTATATATATAAGCCTATGTACATGCCATAAATATTAACCAAAAAGTAAACTTTTCACCAACTTTGTTTGAGCTGATTTTCAGTTCTTCGAATGCTGTTGGAACGATCTACCAAATCTAACTACCTGCGCACGAAAAAATAGACAAACCGTACACTGAGCAATATTTATGCTCAGTGGTGCTAATATCATATAAATCATTACATAAGTATTAAATATAGATTAGTTAATAAAAGTAAATAAATAACAATAAGTTTTTTAATCAAATTTAAAATCACATAATCAATTTAATTCACACAATAAAGAAATTCAAATATATTCAACTTTTATTTTTTTTGCTTTTCTTTTAATCTAAACCCCGTACTAAAATTTAAACTTATAACCAGATACACGAATCCGCCACCCCGAGATGTTCGGCAACGATGGCTATCAGAGTAATCCACAATCCTCAGGGAATTGGGACTGCCCATGACCCTTTGGGAATTGGGGCTAACAATAATAAAAATGACCAATTTGGCCTTTTTTACCTCGACCATCTAGGAATTTGGGGAGATCTAAATCCTCTGATATAAAGACTCTATGGCATGCCAACTATATCTGATTTAGTCTAACTTAGTGTACCGGGGTAAAAATCAAGTTTCATTTCAATTCTATTTTTCACATCATTCTCATTTTTGGTCTCATATCATGATCAAATCATATATTTTGCCTAATGTAAAATTAGGCTTTCAATTCAAAAACATATTAAATATTTTCGTGCTCAAACATTTAAAATCATAATACTCAAGCTCAAACCATAACCATGAATTTGCTAATTTAATCATTTGAAAAATAAACATGTTCCATCTCAAATAATAATTTTATAAATATTAACTAAATAATTAAAACTCATTCAAAACTCATAAAAACAACATATAAATAAAATTATTATAATTAATTATGATAGTCTAATTATTCTAAAGCTTTATGTAATGAAAATAAGATATTAGCACAAACCGAAATTTTAATCGCTTTACTTCTTCTCTTTGTCTTTCTCCTTTAAGATACTCGCTTTGTTTTTAACTTATGCTTGAATTTTGAAGAGAAATGGTGAAAGAAAATATTTCTTTCCCCCTCTTTCGTGAGAAACAGAGCATGAAACAAAAAGCAAAAGAGAAAGATGAGAACTTTTCTTTCTCTCTTTCTCTTATATTTTTATAATATCAAATAATAAAATATTATTATTAATTAATATATCTTTTGATAATAATAATAATAATAAATCATTGATTTTTTTAAAGTAATGATAAAATTGCCATTAGATCCTTTCCATCAAAATAAAAAATAGAATATTTACACTTTAGTTCCTATACTTTTTCTTACTTATTCAATTTAATCCCTAAACTCAATAACAAAATTTTTAACTAACCACATGCTCCTAATAATAATTCTCTATTTTTCCATTTTTAATAGTGTCCTATAAAAACGATCATAACTTCTTATACTACTATTTATTTATAAATCATTTATTCAATGACTTCTACCATAAATATATATTTTTAAAGTGAGGATGGTACAATTCTCCCCCCTTAAAAAAATTTCGTCCTCGAAATTTACCTAAAGAGTAGTGGATATTGAGATCGCATTGTATCCTCAAGTTCCCAAGTAGCTTCTTCTATATTATGATTCCTCCATAATACTTTTACCAAAGGAATTCGCTTGTTTCTCAACTCTTTTATGTCTCTTGCTAAAATTTGCACTGGTTCTTCTTCATACGATAAAGCAGGTCGTATCTCAATGTTTTCTATTGACACAACATGTGATGGATTCGATCTAATTCTGGTGGCAAAGCTACTCGATAAGCAATAGGCCCAACTCTTTCTATAATCTCGTATGGTCCAATGAACCTTGGACTTAATTTTTCTTTTCGACCAAATCTCATAATTTTTTTCCATGGAGAAACTTTTAGAAATACTTTATCTCCCACTTCATACTCAATTTTTCTTCTTTTTAAATAAGCATAAGACTTCTGTCGATCTGAAGCTACTTTTAATTTTTCTTTAATTAGTCGAACCTTTTCTTCTGTTTCTTGTATTAATTCTGGGCTAACCATCTTCTTTTCACCAAGTTCAGTCCAACACAGAGGAGTATGAATTTATGTCCATATAGAGCTTCAAACGGTGCCATATGAATACTTGATTGGAAACTATTATTATATGTAAATTTCGCAAGTGGTAGGTACCGTTCCCAATCAATATCAAAATTAATGACACAAGCTCGTAACATATCTTCTAACAATTGAATCACGAGTTCTGATTGGCCATCTGTCTAAGGATGAAAGGTTGTGCTGAAATTCAATCTGGTGCCAAATGATTCATGCAACTTCTTCCAAAATCTTGTAGTAAATCGAGGATTATGATCAGAAATAATAGATTTTGGCACACCATGCAATCTCACTATCTCATCTATGTATAATTCTGCAAACTTATCTAATGATCAGTCCGTCCTTACTGGTAGAAAATGAGCTGATTTCGTCAATCGATCCACTATATGCTTCTTTCGAGTGAGAGGTAAACCACTAACGAAATCCATAGTTATTCTATCCCATTTCCACTTGGGAATCGGTATAGGCTGAAGTAGCCTTGTCGGAACTTGATGTTCAGCCTTTACCCTTTGACAAGTAAGACAATTTGTAGCATATTCTGTAATCTCTTTCTTCATAACTGCCACCAATATAATTCTCCCAAATCCCGATACATTTTGGTACTTCCTGGATACATAGCATAAGGACTATTATGAGCCTCTTGAAGTATCTCATTCTTCAATTCCACCTTGTTTGGTACATAAATCCTTCCATTATATCTTACACAACCATTATCTCCAATATCAAAGTCTCTCGGGCTACTGTGCTCAATTGTTCTTCATTTTTCCATCACCTTTTCATCATTTTGCTGAGCCTCTCTAATCTGCTCAATTAACTGGGGCTTCACTTTTAAATCAGCTAATAAGGCACCATCATCACAAACACTTAACTATGCAAACATTGATTTCAAATCAGCCAAGGATTTTCGGCTTAAAGCATCAACAACATTTGCTTTACTTGGATGATAATCAATCACACAATCATAATCTTTTAACAACTCTATCCAACGACGTTGTCTCAAGTTCAATTCTTTCTGGGTGAGAAGATATTTCAAGCTTTTGTGATCTGTGTAGATGTAGCACTTTTCACCATATAAATAGTGTCTCCAGATCCTTAATGCAAAAACCACTACTGCCAGTTCTAAATCATGCGTCGGATAGTTACGTTCATATGGTCTTAGTTGTCATGAAGCATATGCAATCACTTTTCCATCTTGCATCAAAACACAACCAAGACCATTAAGTGAAGCATTACTATATACCATAAACTCCTTTCCCGATTCTGGGAGCGTTAACACTGGAGCCTCGGTCAATAATTTCTTGAGTGTGTCAAAGCTTTCTTAGCACCACTCATCCCATTTGAATGGTACATTCATCTGAAGTAGTCGGGTTAAGGGCAAAGCTATCTTTGAAAATCTTTCAACGAATCTCCTGTAGTATCCCGCCAATCCTAAAAAGCTGCGAATTTCTAAAACATTCTTCGGTTGCTTCCATTCTAAAATGGTCTCAACTTTCTTCAGATCTACACGGATACCTTCAGCCGAGACTATATGCCCAAGGAACACTACTATAGATAACCAAAACTCACATTTGCTAAACTTTCCATAAAGCTACTTTTCTCGCAATTTCTGCAACACAATCCTTAAATATTGATCACGCTCCTCCTCAGTCTTTGAATAAATTAAAATAACATCAATAAACACCACTACAAACTGATCTAAATATGGCTGAAAAATACGATTCATGAGATCTATAAATGCTGCAGGAGCATTAGTCAACCCAAAAGGCATCACCAAGAATTCATAATGTTCATATCTAGTTTGAAAAGCAGTCTTCGGTATATCACTTTCCTTCACCTTCAATTGGTAATAACCAGATCTCAGATCAATCTTAAAGAACACCGTTGTGCCTTTCAATTGATCAAATAAATCATCAATACGAGGCAAAAGATATTTATTCTTTATCGTCACCTTGTTTAACTGACGATAATCTATACACAATCGCAACAAACCATCTTTCTTCTTTACAAACAACACTGGTGCGCCTCAAGGTGATACGTTGGGTCATATAAAGCCTCGATCTAATAAATCTTGTAACTGTATTTTCAATTCTTTCAACTCTTTTGGTGACATGCGATAAGGGCAATAAATACTGGAGTAGTTCCCGGATATACCTCAATTGCAAATTCCACCTCTCGATTAGGCGAAAGTCCTGATAATTCTTCAGGAAACACATTTAGAAATCCATTTACCGTATGATTTTCCTCTAATTTTAGACTTTTCGCAGCCGAATTCATAACATAAGCAAAAAAGCCTTCACAACCCTAATTAATCAACTTATCTACCTTTATTGCTGAGATAATTCGGGCAAAACCAATTGGTTTCATACCTTTCACTTCCATCTCTTCACCATTTGAATCTTGTATCATAAACTTTTTATTTCGACAATCAAGAATTACACTATGCTCTGACAGCCAATCCATTCCCAAATAACATCAAATTCATCAAATGGCATCAACAATAAGTCGACTGGAAATATTTTTCTCTGAATCTCAATAGGGCACCGCCTGCATACTTGATTTACTATCACTGGATGTCCCATTGGATTTGAAACATTAATTCTAACCTCAGACATCTCAATTATTAGTTTCTCGGTTTTAATCAACCCAATTCTCATGTATGAATGTGTAGAACCCGGATCTATCAATGCATGAATAAATATAGAAAATAGAGAAAAAAATACCAGAAACAACATTAGTGGCATCACCCTCATCTCTAGTCCTGATAGTATAAACTCTAGCAGGAATGGTAGCCTCTGCACGACTCGCGAATGAATCAATGACTCTCCCTTGACTGCCTTTACTATTGGCACCACCTCGAGTACTGTCAGGACCTCGAGCTACAGAAGTTGATTTCTGAGATGACATAGGAGTAACATCAATCGACTTCGAACAATCTCGAACATAATCCTCCATCGAACCACATCTAATACATGCTCCGATCTTACGACAGCATTCTCCTTTATGACTCTTTCCGTAATAATCACACTGAGGTTTCCAAACAGTACGACCAAGACGGTCTGTTTTGGCTATTGGAGTAGATGGCTGTTTAGATCGACTTTTACTATCAGCACCAATCTGAAGCGAAGTGGATCTCCTTTGACCTTTGAAATCTCTAGCTCGTTTAGAAGGTGGCTGTGAGCTAGAACTAATCGATTTTTTCCTTGAATTTTATCATCCACTTTCTCTTTATCTAACCTCATTGCTTGCTCTACCATTTTTACTCTTTCTACCATATCAGCAATCTCTGTAATCCTATGAGAAGCCAACTGAACTTTAATCTCATCTCTTAATACCTAACGAAAGCGTTTACAGCTAGCTTCATCAGTAAGAACCAATTCTAGAGCATACTTGGACAGGGGAAGAAATTCTCATTCATAATTAGTAATGTTCATTTTTCCCTATTTCAGCTCAATAAACTCATTCTTCCTTTCTTCTAAATACAGTTCTCCAACATACCTCTTGTTAAACTCAGTTTGAAACAACTTTCAATTAATCTGATTTGCTCGATGAGAACGAACCACTATTCTCCACCAATGAAAGACATCTCCTTGCAGTAGAGACACAATACACTTTAAACACTCAATTGGGGTGCATTCTAATTGTTCGAATATCCTTTCAACTGATTCTAACCACTCTTCAGCAGTAGAAGGATCAATACCTCTCACACCTCTAAGCTCAGTTGCCCCATGTTTTCTTACTTATTTAATCAAAGAACCTCTCTGTCTAGCGGGAGGTGCAGGCTAAGGTGCAACACCAATAACTCTTTGTAACAAATCAGCAACAATACGTGTTGAAGCCCAATTTATCCGGGCCCAAGTGATTGGATCTTTAGGTTTAAATTCATTATTAAATTTAAATTTATTTTAAATTTAAAAATATTTGAAATAAATTTAAAATTTAATTAAAATTTAAATTAAAAGTCCAAATAATAAAGTCTAATTACAAGCCCAATTGGGTTAATTTTGGCTAGCCCCCCCAAAAAAAACCCAGGACCCATCTGCCCACCTGCATCAAGCCACCTCCACCTCAGCCAATTGAAGACCGCCACGTCAGCCCAAGCTGTATCTCCTTCTTCAGTCAACTTGCTTCTGGCACTGCAGCTTCAACCTTCTCCAACCGCCACTGCTTGCACCTGAAAAAAAAAGAGGAGATTAGGACTAGCATTGAATTACAAGCAAACAAATTGTAATGATAATTTTTAGGCTTTAAAAGCCAATTCGGAACCCGAAAAAAGGGGATTTTTCTGTTCATCCAAAATCAATACAAGAAAATATATGCTTTCAAAGCATTTGTAGATCAAGAGACATTTTAATAGCCCACCACAAATAGATTATTAGATATACCAAGCAACAGAAGCAGATTGGAGCCAAACCTACAGGTATTAAAGTATCCAATACATATGCATTTTAGTTATCATTAATGGTTGAAGTCGTTTTAACTCTTCATATGTTTAATATATATATTTACATGTATTAAATACATTATTTATTGTCATCCACCATTTCCATTTTTATTTAAATAGTCATTAATAACATTAATAATCATTATTAATAATATTAGTAGTATAATAAAAAACGTAACAAATAAATTGTTTTAATAAATATTAATAAATATATTTTTTAAAAAAATTAATAATATTTAAAAAAAAAGGAGTCGAAAGGCCTTATCTCCTCTGGTCTCGCCGTCGTCGGAGTCATGCCGCGCCCATCGTCGGACTGCCCGCTTCATCACATGCAAACCTGCAAAGACGAACACAGAAAACGTTTCAAGGATCAAAAAGGGAGAATCAACAAAATCAAACATGAACAAAATAATGGGACTTTTTTAAAAAAAGGAGGGTTTCAAAATTTTCACAGATCTGGAAAATCCAGATCTGAAAACTTCATATAAAAGGTTGAAAATGATTGAAGAACAAAAAGGGGGGGTTTCGAAGTTGAAAAAAAATGATTTTCTAAAAAAAATGAAGAGAAAAATGGAAGAAATAAAAAGGAAAAGACGTCTGGCCTACCTTGACGGCGCGTGGGAGGACCACCGGTGGCGGGGTGGTGACCGGACGGGCAGGCGTGGTCGTGGGTGATGTCAACACGCGCCCACACGCGTTGATCGATGGCGGTCGAAGCTTGGCTTGGGATGGCCGGCCTTTGGGTTTTTGAGAGAAAAGGGAGAAGGGTGTTTGTTTTTTTTGAAATTGAAATGAAAATGAAATAAAAAAAACCCTAAAATAATATTTATACTACCCATTAGGCCGATCCGACCCGACCCAAACCCGCCTCAGGATCTGCGCGTTTTCATTAGTTGGTCTAATTGCACGATTGGTCCTTCCGCATTTTTTATTGTTTTAATTTAGTCCTTTTCATACTTTTAATTATTTTTAATTTGGCCCAGTAAATTTGTTTAATTTTCAAATTGATCCTTTGACATTTTGAATGCACCAGAGGCTGCCACGTGGCTCTATTTCGACTTATTTGTGTAATTAGTCCCTTTTATTTTTAATTTGTTTTAATTTGGTCCTTAAATCCATTTCTATTTAATTACAAAATTGACCCAAGAATTTTTTGAGATTTACAGTTTAGTCCTTTGGCTTCTGGATACCTGTGAGGCTGCCACGTGTCACCCTTTCTTGGTTTTATTATTTTATAGGTCCCTGAATTGTCCAAAAATTATCATTTTACCCCTAAACTTTCTAAAACTCCATTTTTAACGCTGATTTCACCGAAAATTATCGTTTTATCCCTAAACTTTCTAAAACTCCATTTTTAACCCCGATTTCATCAAAAAAATACCATTTTACCCCTAAACTTTCCAAAATTCTATTTTTAACCCCGATTTCATCAAAAATTACTATTTTCCCCTAAACTTTTCAAAATTCCATTTTTAACCTCGATTTCATCAAAAATTACCATTTTACCCTCGAACTTTCCAAAATTCCATTTTTAACCCTAGTTTCATCAAAAATTACCATTTTACCCCCGAACTTTCCAAAATTCCATTTTTAACCCCAATTTCATCAAAAATTACCATTTTACCCCCAAACTTTCCAAAATTCTATTTTTAACCCTAGTTTCACCAAAAATTATAATATTACCCCTAAACTTTCCAAAATTTCATTTTAACCCCAATGTCATCAAAAATTACCATTTTACCCCCGAACTTTCCAAAATTCTATTTTTAACCTTGATTTCATTAAAAATTACCATTTTACCCTCAAACTTTCCAAAATTCCATTTTTAACCCCGATTTCACCAAAAATTATTATTTTGCCCCTCGCGTATCCAAAATTATCATTTTGCCCTCGGGTATCCAAAAGTCCCATTTTCAACCCCGATTTCGTCGTTTCTTCTTCCTTACCAATGTTTGCATTTATTTGCACCCGTATTTTATATCTTTTTCGCATATTATTTATCTGCTTATTATATTGCTTCGTATTTAACTTCTCTTATTAATTGCTATTCGTGTTTTAAACTTACGCATCCATTTACAAGTTATTTTAAAAAAATCGAGGTAATATTTCATCCGAGCGTAAACTTCGAAAAATCACGCCCTAACGTGTCGGGTGTGATTTCTTCGTATAACTCGCGCGAATCGGATATCCTTTTCGAGTTTTTTACGCTTGTTCACTTCGAGGCTCCGAAAATATCGTGTCCTAATGTATTGGTCGCAACTTTAATTCATCGTGAGAATCGAAGTAAACGGGTAATCTTTTTTCAACCCTTCAAATCATATGTTCAAGGATTGCGTTTTAAATTTAATACGATTTTTTTTTAAAATTCTCAAAATATATTTATAAGCATATGTCACCAATAATTTTAAAACGAGGCAATGTCCTTTGTGTGAAAACTTCGAAAAATCATGCTTTAACATGTTAAGTGTGATTTTCGTAATTCATGCAAATCGGATATTCTTTTCAAAAGTTTTCCAAAATATTCTTCAATCTTATATTTACAAAGGATTTTAAGACCAAAAAAGAAACAATGTTCTTTCGTGTGAAAACCTCGAAACACCATGCCCTAACGTGCTGAGTGTGAATTTCGTATAATCCGAGCGATAGAATGCTCTCTTTAAAATTTCCCAAAACGTCATTCAATTTTGAAGCTCCGAGAATATGGTGCGCTAATATGTTGGACACTACTTTACTTCTCATAGAGGCTCGGAATACGGGGACGAATGTTCTAAAAAAATTTCTTTTAAAAATGCATGAAACCTTTCAAAATAAACATCGCATTTCAAACTTTACTCAAGTTTTCACTGTTTTCATAAAATAAGACCCGAAAATAATCATGTGGTACCAATTTTGGGCGTATGAGGGTGCTAATCCTTCCTCATGTGTAACCGACTCCTGAGCCCATTTTTTTCTGAATTTCGTAGACCGATAATTTTAACGTTTTAAACGTTTTGAGGTGACTCAATCACACCCAAATAAAAGATTGGTGGCGACTCCCTTTTCATTCCCATTTTTCCAAATTTTAAAATGATTTTTCGAAATTCCATTTTCGAAGTGGTTTCAACAGCTTGGTAACTCCACTAGGGACGTTTTAAAACAAACGAGAGTCAAGCCAATATTGATAATTTTTGGGTCTTTTTGAGAACGTCTAAACTTCTATTTTATTTAACATGCGATCCTCGACATTCTTTTTGAAATATTATGCTCTGTGATATTTCTAGTATAGCTTGGCATCATGTGCATCACGTTATTACCCTTTTAAGTGAAAGTGGGAAACTACTCCTTCATGAGGTCTTCACCTCCGTGCAGGATAGTGGATCGCTTTCGGGATTACAAAGTACCATTATTTTCGTGAAGTTTTCACTTTCGTGTAAACATGCGGGAAATGCGTCCCCCTAAACCGAACTCGTCCATATGAGCCTGTAATGGGTGAGGACTGAGGAATCTGCTGGTTTGGGTACCCTTCACCTTTAGAACCTAAACTACATATAGTGAACTGTAAGTACTCGCCTTAGATGGAGTTAGGCCGAACCTTTTTAGTATTTACCCAAGATTAATTCTTAGGTACTGTGGTATATGTTTGTATGCTGATTTTGATTATTACATGCTACTAACAATGTTTGTTTTGTCTCTTTACTTGCATTTGCATCATTATGAACGAAAAGGTTTGATTTAAGTTCGTTTACAAATTAGGTAGTTTCATCATGGAAGAAGGATTTCTAGATAAAGTAGAAGACAATATGGTGGCACGCCTATGGTCCGAAGAGCAATAACGCGGGAAGGGGATAGCTTGAAAGACGAGTATTTATCAGAATTCTGGGACTACACTCGTATTAATGTAACTCAGAACAACTTGCAAGGGTTAAGAGAGATTTTGGGGTATTGGGATGATGAAATGAGGTAGATGCTTTATCGAGATTATGGAGATCTATCTTACCTACACGAAGTAAAGATCGACAAGCATCTGTTTCGACCTCTCTCCCAACATTGGAATCCTGCCTATAGCTGCTTCACCTTCGGGCATCTAGACTTGGTACCAACAATAGAAGAATACACTACTTTAATTCGTTGTCCTAGAGTCCAAGCCGATAAAGCATATTCAAAAGGCGCAAGTGTTCTTACATTTCTGAAAAGGTTGATGAGTGTCACAGGGATGAGTGAGCAATGAGTCGCTTCCCGAATTAAGGCAAAAGGAGATAACAAATGTATTAATTGGAAGAGTCTGCAAGAACTAATTGCAACACATCCAGATATGAGAAAACGTGTTGATGTCTTCGCCCTCGGCATATACGGGTTGATCTTATTCCCGAAAGTATTGGGACACGTCGAGGATGCGGTAGTAGCATTGTTTGATCGACTTAGTAGGGGAATCACCCCAGTCCCTGCTATCTTGGCAGAAACTTTTCGCTCGTTAAGTGCATGCCGGAGAGAAGGAAAATGAAGATTCATTGGTTGTGCTCAGCTTTTAATGGTCTGGTTTCACAGTCACCTCTGGAAAGTGGAGAAATTCTCTTGTAAGGTATTTTCAACAGATTTCTCGCCTTTAAAGGGTTTTGTGGCCATGCAACGTGAACAAAATATATCCGAAGAAAAATGGGCAGCTGTTTTCCAGAATCTTCAAGATGAAAATATTGAATGGTGTGCACCTTGATTCCTCCCAGATGAGATTCTCTATCGATGTGGTGATTTCGATTGGGTCCCGTTACTCGGAGTCTGGGGTGCTACTGGATATGCTCCGCTACTTGTTTTGAGACAATATAAGACAAGACAGTTTATCCCTGCCACACATGGCCTGGCACATTGTGAATTTTCTTATAAAGGGAACGACTATAAGAAGAAAGTTCGGGAAGTGGCGAATTCGTGGAAAAAGGTGCAAAGAATGAGGAAGTTCAGTGCCAATACATTGACAACCTCGAATTATGACTGGTGGAGGAGTAAGAGAGTGAATGACAATGTCCCTGCGCCAAATCCAGAAAATGTTTGCCCTCTGGAAGAATATTTACAAGAGGTCCCGACGGAGATAGACATCCTTAAGCATGACTTTGAAAGGAAAAGCTCAGAGTTCGGAAAAAGGATAGAAGTACTGGAGGAAGACAAGATGCAGCTAGGGCTAGATGTGGATTTTCACAGGTTAGAGGCAGAGAAATTGAGAAAAGGGAAAAATAAGGCTGAAGAAGACCTTAAAGATTTGAAGGAACACTACAAAAAGCTTCGTCAATCCATGAGGACTGCGGGGTTAGGGAAAACTTCTGAGCAAAGGCGTCAAGAAATTCAGGAACAAAAGGATCAAACGGAGCATTGGCAAAGAAAATTCCAAGATGGTCAAGCCCAAGAGAACGCCTTGAAGGGAGAGCTACTAGAAAAACGAGTCGAGGAGACCGAGTTGAAAGCTCAGATGGCCAGTCTAGAAGCAAGAATAAAGGAGTTAGAAGAGTTATTATGGAGGCACCGAAATCGAAAGACAGTATCGGAGCTGAAAGCGTGCATGGTTGAAATACAAGAACTAAGAGAAAGAGTGCAAGAACTGGAGGCCACACTCCATAATAATGAAATCCGACTCGAGATCATGGAAAGAAATTTAGAAACCAGTGAATGGCACACCCGTCAAGCCCAGAGAGAGGTCGAGGAACGAGATCACATCATGAGCAAGGCACTAACTCAAATGAGAGATGCGGCCGATCACATGCAGGAGCTGGCCGCTGAAGCTGACGTTTTGAGCCTTCAGTACGAGTCAAGGTCGGAACGAGGAAAGAAATTAGCAGGATTGCTAGGAAAGATTAAGGATTTGAGCCGAAAGGCCAAACCATTTGTATAAACTTTATTTTATGTAAAGAAGTTTTTCTTCTCGAGAAGTTGCTCTAAATGAAAATGGACTTTAGAATCAATGCCTTTTCTCGCATTGTATACATGCATTTTGCATCATATCTTACATATTATTGACATAACATCTCCTAACTAATTAAAGTTAATTTAACCAGTTAACAACAGTAAACATTGAAAATTCACATCGTTATTATACGCGTAAGAAGGCCAAAGCTATGGATCAGAGAATAGAGAGGCTAGAGCAAATGCAAATAGAAATACAAGAGCAGATGCAAGCTCAGTTACAAGACCAGCTAGAGAGAGTACAAAGGGACATGAGAGACCAAATAATCGAATCTCAAAGCAATATAATTAATCAATTAACCCAGCTGTTGCGAGATTCAGATAAAGGAAAAGGTCTCGCTGAAGGCTTGAGAGAGGAAAACGAGGATCCTCAATATCCTCCCGGCTTTACACCCATACACCATCAGACCCCACCATAAACAAACCCGCGAGAAACACCCATCCTCATTCGGGCGCAACCACGGCCCATTGACGCATCAGGCCAAACTAATTACCTGGTCGGATCAGGATCGAACCCGGGTGAAACCGTCGCGAATCTCATCCACCCTGACTTCGACGATACGATGAAGGTGGAAAGAACGAAAATAGAGGTATCCAAACAAATAGAAGAAAGGTGCAAATGGTTGGAAGACAAGGTTAGAGCAATGGAGGGGATTGACGCCTATAGTGGAATTGATGCCAAAGAACTAAGTCTAGTTCCAGACCTAGTACTACCCCCGAAGTTCAAGATACCCGAATTTGAAAAATATAACGGGACAAGCTGCCCAGAAGCACACATTACGATGTTCTGTCGGAAGACGACAGGATATGTCCACAATGAAAAATTATTAATTCATTGTTTCCAAGATAGTTTGGTTGGATCCACTGCAAAATGGTACAACCAACTAAGCCGCACAAAGATCAATTCCTGGAAGGACTTGGCCCAAGCTTTTATGAAGCAATACGGCCATGTTACTGATATCGCTCCAGACAGAATTACCTTGCAAAACATGGAAAAGAAACCAAGTGAAAGCTTCCGACAATATGCTCAACGTTGGAGAGATGTAGCTACCCAAGTACAACCACCCTTGACAAAAAAAGAGACAACGATGCTTTTTGTCCACACACTAAAGGCACCGTATCTTGATCGCTTAGTAGGTAATGCTACAAGAAGTTTTTCGGATGTAGTGATGTCAGGAGAAATGATTGAGAGCATGATTAAAAGCGGAAAAATCGACGCAGGAGACAGTGAAAAAAGGGCAGCACCTAAGAGGAAGGAATTCGGGGTGAATAATGTAAGCACATACAGACCAAATTATGCGAAGTCAATTACGATGACGCAATCAAAATCTCCTTTTGACAATTATCAAAGTTTACCAAGATCAGAATCAAACCGGAAGAAGAATACCAAGATTCAGTTCACTCCAATTCCTGTTAAGTACAAAGACCTCTACTAGCAGTTATATGATTAACACGTGG
Source organism: Gossypioides kirkii (assembly GCA_005610355.1). Lineage (NCBI taxonomy): Eukaryota > Viridiplantae > Streptophyta > Magnoliopsida > Malvales > Malvaceae > Gossypioides > Gossypioides kirkii. The sequence continues at coordinate 18,487,305 of CP032253.1, forward strand.
TAGCCTCATATATCATGGAGCCCGTACCACCATCATTTCCGAAATGGTACGACGCCAACGTCCAATGTGAATTTCATGGAGGAGTGATTGGGCATTCCATCGAAAATTATTTCACTTTCAAGAAATTGGTAGAAAAATTAATTAAGATGAAGAAAATAAGATTTGATGAGCCATCGAGACCTAATGTAGCCGAGAACCCTTTACCCGTCCGTTCTGATCGAGGAGTAAATGCGATTACGAGTGTAGAAGGGAAAAAGGTTAATGCTCACATTGAAGAGGTCAGATCTCCTATGAAATGGGTATGGCGTTAGTTGGTGGCTAGAGGAATAATTACACAGAACGGTGAAAAGATGGTAATGACGAAGAACTATTGCGACTTCCACAACGCTGAAGGTCATGAGATTCAACATTGTACGGAGTTCAAGGTTCTAATACAAGATTTGATGGACCGTAAAGAATTGGAATTCTTCGAAGAGGGAGAAGAGATGGGGGACATTTGCTCCTCCGAAGGGAAGAGGACACATGAGCCTGATCGCCCGATAATAATTATCTCCACATCCAAGGGAGCTGAGACGAGAAGACAAGAGATACCATGTGTTATCATACGGAAACCTACGCCATTTCCTTATGAAGACAGCAAAAGAGTTCCCTGGAACTACGGGTGCAGCATTGTAGCACCCGAGGAGGAGGAGCTGCAAAATGTGAACCTGGTCACACGTAGCGGTAAAACTTACAACTTGGAAGAGAAAGCAGCTGCCAAAGGAAAAGCTGTAGCGCTCGAGCCCGAAATAGTGACTGGCAAGTTGGAACCGATAAATGAGCTGGTGGCAGAAAGAGAAGTACAAGAGTTCCTGAAATTCTTGAAACACAGCGAATATAGCGTAGTTGAGCAGTTACATAAGCAGCCCGCACGTATATCTATCTTGGCGTTACTGCTAAGTTCAGAGGCACACCGTAACGCACTAATGAGGGCGCTCAACGAAACTTATGTGACCCAGGATATATCTGTATGCAAGCTGGATCGACTGATTAACAACATTAGCGCTGATAATTTTATTTTTTTCAGTGAAGACGAAATCCCATCTGGAGGTATGGGATCGACCAAGGCATTGCATATTACCACTCGCTGTAAAGGGTACACTCTACCGGAGTGCTTATCGACAACGGTTCAGCTTTAAACGTTCTACTGTTGGCCACTCTCGAAAGACTACCCATCGATAACTCCTATATGAGGACGTGCCACAACATAGTCAGAGCTTTTGATGGAACTGAAAGAAAAGTAATGGGCAGGATTGAAGTACCATTACAAATAGGCCCAAATACTTACGAGGTTGATTTCTTGGTGATAGATATCAAGCCTTCCTACAATTGCTTATTAGGAAGACCTTAGATTCACGCAGCAGAGGCAGTACCATCCTCACTTCACCAGAAGCTCAAGCTGGTGACCGACGGAAGGTTGGTTACAATCAATACCGAGGAGGATATTGTGGCGTCTGTAACAAATGATGCCCCGTATATAGACAAAGATGAAGAGGTAGTAGAATGCTCTTTCCGTTCGTTAGAATTTGTCAATGCCACATTTATTGGAGAGGGAAGTAAAATTTCTGAACCTAAATTATCACAAATAATGAATATGGGGTTGCGTTTGACGATTGGAAAAAGAGCATTACCGGGAAAAGGGCTCCGGAAATATCTTCAGGAATAGTTAGCGCACCATCGTCATTTGAAAAGTGGGACCGTTTTGGTTAGTGAACAAGCCAGACGTGAAAGAAAAGAAGAAAGAGATAGAGCAAAAACGAGAGACAAGAAGAGCACGATGAGCCGGGGAAGAAATCAATTGGAGACCGATAACCTTCCCTCATATTTCGAAAACTTTCATTTCCGGTGGGTTAAGGCCTGAGGAGGAAAAAGTTACAAAACTTGTGATGAAACTGAACATAAATGCTGTTTCCGAAGAAGTTGAAGAAAGGAGTTCGCTTCAAATCTATCCGTACGCATCTAGGAGTAATTTGGACAACTAGGTAGAAGAGGAGCTCCCCGTAGCTTTTAGGAACATTCCAAAGTAATACTCGTTACACCTCTATCATTCTATGCCCGGGGATGATAGAAATCTTTTGTAACAAGGGCATTTGAGTTTTTATCCATTATCTTAAATGAAGATACATTTTGACAACTATCTCTTTATTCTTTTCCTCTCAATTCCAAATAAATTATATGCCTGTAACACACAAAAATAAATCATTCTTGAACACATACACCCATAATCATACCATACAAACATTCTTTAAATTATTTTGTTCATTAGGCCATTCTCATTCTTTACAGATCTTGGGATATCGGTAATATGAGTGACACTGACTCCGAACCCTATTTCGAGCAAGATATGTGTCTAGAAGAATCTCAGAACTCCGAAGATGACCAGGATAGTAATATATCTCTTGAATTGCTACAAATGATGGAACAAAAGGAAAAATAGATTTTGCCTCATAAAGAAGCAATTGAAACTGTAAGCATAGGAGAGGGAGAGGAAAATAAGGAAGTGAAAATTGGAACCAGCATCTCAGTGAAAACACGAAGAGATCTTATTGAGCTGCTAAGAGAATTCAAAGACGTTTTCGCCTGGTCCTACCAAGACATGCCGGGGCTAAACACCGACATCGTGGTTCACAAGCTCCCAATAAAGGAAGAATGCAAGCCCGTCCAACAAAAGCTTCGCAGAATGTGACCTGATGTGTTGCTTAAAATAAAAGAAGAGGTCTGGAAACAGTTCGACGTGAGTTTCCTCCGAGTAGTTGAATATTCGGCATGGGTGGCCAATATAGTTCCTGTCCCCAAGAAAAATGGTAAAGTACGTATGTGCGTAGATTACCGGGATTTAAATAAGGCCAGCCCAAAAAATAACTTTCCGTTGCCTCACATCGACACCTTAGTAGATAATACAGCGGGGCATGTCTTTTTCTCCTTCATGGATGGTTTCTCCGGATATAACCAAATAAAAATGGCCCCTACAGACAGGGCGAAAACTACCTTTGTCACAATGTGGGGAACATTCTGTTATAAGGTGATGCCATTCGGACTTAAAAATGCGGAGGCAACATATCAAAGAGCCATGGTAACATTGTTTCATGATATGATGCACAAAGAAGTTGAGGTCTACGTCGACGACATGATTGCAAAGTCCCGAACAAAGGAAGAACATGTGAATGTCTTGAGAAAATTATTCATGAGATTGAGGAAGTTCCAGCTAAAATTGAACCCTGCCAAGTGCACTTTTGGAGCTACATCGGGAAAATTATTGGGTTTTGTGGTCAGCCAAAAGGGAATCGAGATAGACCCAAACAAGGTTAAAGCCATACAAGAGTTACCCTCACCTCGTACGCAAAAAGAGGTTCTAGGTTTTCTTGGGAGGTTGAATTATATTGCTCGGTTTATCTCGCAGTTAACGGAGAAATGTGACCCCATATTTCGCCTTCTTAGAAAGCATAACCCAGGCGTTTGGGATGACCAGTGCCAAAGAGCTTTCGATAAATTAAGCAGTATTTGTCTGATGCTCCGGTACTAGTACCACCAAATCCCAACAAACCATTAATCTTGTACTTAACGGTTTGCGAGAATTCTATGGGATGTGTCTTGGGTCAACATGACGAGACGGGAAGGAAAGAAAGAGCCATTACTAACTCAGTAAGAAATTTACTGACTATGAAACAAGATACTCTCCAATAGAAAAACTATGCTGTGCACTGGTAGACTACCCGAAGGTTGCGACAATACATGCTATACCACACTACATGGTTAATCTCGAAACTAGATCCTTTAAAGTATATGATGGAGTTAACCGCGCTAAATGGGAGAATGGCTAGATGGCAGATCTTGTTGTCGTAATTCGATATCGTCTATGTAAGCCAAAAGGCAATTAAAGGAAGTGCGATCGCAAACTTCCTAGCCAGTAGGGCTTTGGAGGACGATGAGCCGATAGATTTTGACTTTCCAAATGAGGATTTGATGTATGTCGCAATTACCGAAGAGGAGACAATGACCAAGCATTCGTGGCGATTGAACTTCGATGGCACTTCAAACGCTATGGGCAACGGGATCGGTGCAGTTTTAGTGTCGCCAGAAGGAGACCATTATCCCTTCACCAGTAAGCTTGACTTTGATTGCAAAAATAATATGGCAGAATATGAGGCATGTATCATGAGGATCCAAGCAGCCATACATCGAGAGATCAAGGTCTTAGAAATCTATGGAGATTCAGCATTGGTAATCTACCAGCTCAAAGGAGAATGGGAGACAAGGGACTCCAAATTAATTGAATATCGAAATATGGTCCTCGAACTGATCAAAAGAATTTGACGAGGTCATGTTCAGATACCTCTCACGCGAGGAAAACCAAATGGCTGATGCTTTGGCTACTCTAGCTTCGATGATAAAAGTGAATAGGCCAGAGGATATGAAGCCCATTCGGTTGAGTATTTACGAAACTCCAGCCCATTGCTGTGACGTTTAAGAAGAAGGAAAAGAGGGGCATCCTTGGTACTAGGACATTCTCCAATATGTGAAAGACCAAAAATACCCCGAAGGAGCTACTGAAAATGACAAAAGGACATTGAGAAGGCTCGCGAACGAGTACATTCTAGATGGAGAGGTCCTGTATAAGAGAAGAAAAGATCAAGTGTTATTGAGGTGTGTGAACTCAATCGAGGCTAAAAAGATCCTAGAAGAAGTCCATGAAGGGATTTATGGAACACACACGAATGGATTCAAAATGGCTAGGCAGATCATGAGATTTGAGTACTATTGGTCGACTATGGAGACTGATTGTATCAATTATGCCAAGAAATGCCACAAATGCCAGATCTATGGAGACAAGATCCATGTGCCTCCCTCACCTCTGCACGTCATGACATCCCCGTGACCTTTTTCTATGTGGGCATGGATGTTATTGGACCAATTTCACCAAAGGCCTCCAATGGACATAGATTCATTTTTGTGGTTATCGACTACTTCACCAAGTGGGTAGAAGCTGTCTCTTATGCTAATGTTACAAAATCTGCGGTCAGGAAGTTCCTGAAAAAGGAAATCATATGTCGATATGGAATGCCAGAAAAGATCATATCAGACAATGCACTGAACTTGAACAACAGCTCAATATCGGAGGTCTGTGAGCAATTCAAGATCAGACACCATAATTCGTCCCCATATCGCCCAAAGATGAATGGAGTAGTGGAAGCGGCGAACAAAAACATCAAGAAGATTATTGCAAAAATGACAGAAACCTATAGGGATTCGCATGAGAAATTACCATTCGCTCTCCTTGCTTATAGAACTTCTGTCAGAACGTCTACTGGGGCAACGCCATTCTCACTTGTATACGGAATGGAGGCTATTTTACCCATCGAAGTAGAGATTCCTTCTCTCCGAGTCTTGTCAGAGTTGAATTTGGATGAAGCAGAATGGGTCCAGGCCAGATATGATCAGTTAAATTTGATTGAAGAGAAGAGATTAAGAGCTATTCGCCATGGTCAAATGTACCAAAAACGAATGATGCGTGCTTACAACAAGAAAGTTCGCCTAAGAGAATTCCATGAGGGAGATCTAGTCTTGAAAAAGATACTTCCGGTACACAAAGACTCTCGAGGAAAATGGATGCCCAATTGGGAGGGGCCGTACGTGGTAAAGAAAGCCTTCTCTGGAGGAGCCTTAATTTTGACTGAAATGGATGGCAATGAGTTATACAACCCAGTGAATGCAGATTCGGTGAAGAAATATTATGCATAAAAAAATGGAGAGGTCAGGATGATAACCCGTGGATAGGGCATCCTGAAAATCAAAGGGGTTTTGAGTTGAAAACCCGAAAAGGGCGGCTCAAATGCAAAAACAGAGGCAACCAATTGTTCCTTCAAAAAGGGGCGAAAGGGGAAATATTTTACATCTTGGGGCATCAACGAAGTAATTCCAAGTCCTCTAGAAACATATCAAGCAAAAGATGATCTTTGGATCAGGGAAACTCACATCTGATATCTTAGTCTAATACTGTTCTTTTGTCATTTTTTGTTCTTTGTAAATATTTGATATCATAGCCAATAAATCTCCAAATTTAATACAATCTCATTCTTTCCATATTGTCCAAGTATTTTCATATTAAGATGATGGATAAAGGTCATGAAAGAAAACAAGGATTCACGAGAATTATTTTAAGAAATTCCTAAAAGACACGAGAATCCTAAACAACTACCAGTTGAAAGAATTAAAATCTGGAAGGAGCGATTCGAATGACGAATCTGCCGAGTTGAATTCAAGGAAACGTCAGGAGATAGCTTCAAAACAAAAAAGACTAATCTTTGGAAAATTAAAACATTAAATCATGTACATTCATTCTAAGAATAGGAGCATTTTTACTCATTCCAAGCATAACATCCTAAACGTATATGGCTTACCTAGAGGCCCATTTGAGCATATCCTACAGGTCAGCGTCATGACACACAATGGGAAAGATTTAGGATCGCAACGGTGGATCCAATACCATGAAGATTCGAAGGAAAAGATTTAGGTCATTACAGCGAACCCGGTACCTTAGAAGCATGAAAGATCGAATCACCGACGATGAATCCTCTACCTGGAGATCATGGTGGATCAGATCAAACAAGATTATTTCCTATCCTCTTGAAATTGAAGTAAAGCTGGATATCAAGTCTTTATCTCTGAAATTGAAGTAAGAGCAAGATTATTTCCTATCCTCTTGAAATTGAAGTAGAGTTGGATAACAAGTCTTTTATCTCCGAAATTGAAGTAAGAGCAAGATTATTTCCTATCCTCTTGAAATTGAAGTAAAGCTGGATATCAAGTCTTTATCTCTGAAATTGAAGTAAGAGCAAAATTATTTCCTATCCTCTTGAAATTGAAGTAAAGCTGGATATCAAGTCTTTATCTCTTGAAATTGAAGTAGAGTTGGATAACAAGTCTTTATCTCCGAAATTGAAGTAAGAGCAAGATTATTTCCTATCCTCTTGAAATTGAAGTAGAGTTGGATAACAAGTCTTTATCTCCGAAATTGAAGTAAGAGCAAGATCATTTCTTATCCTCTTGAAATTGAAGTACAGTTGGATATCAAATCTTTATCTCTGAAATTGAAGTAAGAGCAAGATCATTTCCTATCCTCTTGAAATTGAAGTAAAGCTGGATATCAAGTCTTTATCTCTGAAATTGAAGTAAGAGCAAGATGAATCCTCGACATCAAACCCTACTTCTGAGGATGCAGCAAGTCAGATAGCAGATCCCATTCTCCCCGCAATCACAGTGGATTGAAATAGAGCTACAAGTCAAGTGTTATCAATATGAAGTAGTCAACGAGAGAGCCGAGATTCAGTGAAACTTGACAAAATTGGGCCTCCTTTTTAGTCTTTGCTCCGTTCCTGTTACACATAAACGAGCAAAGAGGGGCAGCTGTTGAATCCCAATTTATCCGAACCCAAGTGATTGGATCTTTAGGTTTAAATTCATTATTAAATTTAAAAATATTTGAAATAAATTTAAAATTTAATTAAAATTTAAATTAAAAGTCCAAATGATAAAGTCCAATTACAAGCCCAATTGTGCTAATTTTGGCTAGCCCAAATTCAAACACACTTTGCTAACCCCCAAAAAAAAACCCAGGACCCATGTGCCCACCTGCATCAAGCCAAACCTACAGGTATTAAAGTATCCAATACATATGCATTTTAGTTATCATTAATGGTTGAAGTCGTTTTAACTCTTCATATGTTTAATATATATATTTACATGTATTAAATACATTATTTATTGTCATCCACCATTTCTATTTTTATTTAAATAGTCATTAATAACATTAATAATCATTATTAATAATATTAGTAGTATTATAAAAACATAACAAATAAATGGTTTTAATAAATATTAATAAATATATATTTTTAAAAAATTAATAATATTTTTAAAAAAAGGAGTCGAAAGGCCTTATCTCCTCTGGTCTCGCCGTCACCGGAGTCATGCCGCGCCCATCGTCGGACTGCTCGCTTCATCACATGCAAACCTGCAAAGACGAACACAAAAAACATTTCAAGGATCAAAAAGGGAGAATCAACAGAATCAAATATGAACAAAATAATGGGACTTTTTTTAAAAAAGGAGGGTTTCAAATTTTTCACAGATCTGGAAAATCCAGATCTGAAAACTTCCTAAAAAAGGTTGAAAATGAATGGAGAACAAAAAGAGGGGGTTTCGAAGTTGAAAAAAAAATGATTTTCTAAAAAAAATGAAGAGAAAAATGGAAGAAATAAAAAGGAAAAGACGTCTGGGCTACCTTGACAGCGCGTGGGAGGACCACCGGTGGCGGGGTGGTGATCGGACGGGCAGGCGTGGTCGTGGGTGATGTCAACACGCGCCCACACGCGCTGATCAACGGCGGCCAGAGCTTGGCTTGGGATGGTCGGCCTTTGGGTGTTTGAGAGAAAAGGGAGAAGGGAGTTTGTTTTTTTGAAATTGAAATGAAAATGAAATAAAAAAAACCCTAAAATAATATTTATAGTACCCATTAGGCCGATCCGACCCGACCCAAACCCGCCTCAGGATCCGCGCGTTTTCATTAGTTGGTCTAATTGCGCGATTGGTCCTTCCGCATTTTTTATTGTTTTAATTTAGTCTTTTTCATACTTTTAATTATTTTTAATTTGGCCCAGTAAATTTGTTTAATTTTCAATTTGATCCTTTGACATTTTGAATGCACCAGAGGCTGCCACGTGGCACTATTTCGACTTATTTGTGTAATTAGTCCCTTTTATTTTTAATTTATTTTAATTTGATCCTTAAATCCATTTCTATTTAATTATAAAATTGACCCAAGAATTTTTTGAGATTTACAGTTTAGTCCTTTGGCTTCTAGATACCTGTGGGGCTGCCACGTGTCACCCTTTCTTGGTTTTATTATTTTATAGGTCTCTAAACTGTCTAAAAATTACCATTTTACCCCTAAACTTTCAAAACTCCATTTTCAACCCTAATTTCACCAAAAATTACCGTTTTACCCCTAAACTTTCCAAAACTCCATTTTTAACCCTGATTTCACAAAAAAATTACCATTTTACCCCTAAACTTTCCAAAACTCCATTTTTAACCCTGATTTCATCAAAAATTATCATTTTACCCTCGAACTTTCCAAAATTCTATTTTTAACCCCTATTTAATCAAAAATTACCATTTTACCCCCGAACTTTCCAAAATTTAATTTTTAACCCCAATTTCGTCAAAAATTACCATTTTACCCCCGAACTTTCCAAAATTTAATTTTTAACCCCAGTTTCACCAAAAATTACCATATTACCCCTAAACTTTATAAAATTCTATTTTTAACCCCGATATTATCAAAAATTACCATTTTACCCTTGAACTTTCTAAAATTCCATTTTTAACCCCGATTTCATCAAAAATTACCATTTTACCCTCAAACTTTCCAAAATTCCATTTTTAACCCCGATTTCACCAAAAATTACCATTTTGCCCCTCGCGTGTCCAAAATTACCATATTACCTCGAGTATCCAAAAGCTCATTTTTAACCCCGATTTCGTCGTTTCTTCTTCCTTACCAATGTTTGCATTTATTTGCACCCGCATTTTCTATCTTTTTCGCATATTATTTATCTGCTTATTATATTACTTCGTATTTAACTTCTCTTATTAATCGCTCTTCGTGTTTTAAACTTATGCATCCATTTACAAGTTATTTTAAAAAAATCGAGGTAAAATTCAGTCCGAGCGTAAACTTCGAAAAATCACGCCCTAACGTGTCAGGTGTGATTTCTTCGTATAACTAGCGCGAATCGCATATCCTTTTCGAGTTTTTTACGCTCGTTCACTTCGAGGCTTCGAGAATGTCGTGTCCTAACGTGTTGGTCGCGACTTTAATTAATCATGAGAATCGAAGTAAACGGGTAATCTTTTTTAAATCCTTCAAATCATATGTTCAAGGATCGCGTTTTAAATTTAATACGATTTTTTTTAAAATTCTCAAAATATATTTATACGCATATGTCACCAATAATTTTAAAACGAGGCAATGTCCTTTGTGTGAAAACTTCAAAAAATCATGCTTTAACGTGTTAAGTGTGATTTTCGTAATTCATGCAAATCGGATATCCTTTTCAAAAGTTTTCCAAAATATTCTTCAATCTTATATTTACAAAGGATTTTAAGACCAAAAAAGAAACAATGTTCTTTCGTGTGAAAACCTCGAAACACCATACCCTAACGTGCTGGGTGTGAATTTCGTATAATCCGCGCGATAGAATACTCTCTTTAAAATTTCTCGAAACGTCCTTCAATTTTGAAGCTCCAAGAATATGGTGCCCTAATGTGTTGGACACGACTTTACTTCTCATAGAGGCTCGGAATACGGAGACGAATGTTCTTAAAAAATTTCTTTTAAAAAATGCATGAAACCTTTCAAAATAAACATCGCACTTTAAACTTTACTCAAGTTTTCACTGTTTTCATAAAATAAGACCCGAAAATAATCATGTGGTACCAATTTTGGGCGTATGAGGGTGCTAATCCTTCCTCATGCGTAACCGATTCTCGAACCCATTTTTTTTTAATTTCGTAAACCGATAATTTTAACGTTTTAAACGTTTTGAGGTGACTCAATCACACTCAAATAAAAGATTGGTGGCGACTCCCTTTTCATTCCCATTTTTCCAAATTTTAAAATGATTTTTCGAAATTCTGTTTTCGAAGTGGTTTCGACAATATGCAATAGTGGATCTTCACCTTGAGCCGATTGTCTCTGTCCTGAAGTACTCGGGGATTGATGAACACTAATTCCCTCATTATCAGGTGGATTAGGTCTATTTTCGTCTTCTATTTCTCGTTCAATACTATCTCTCGATTCCTCAGACATTTTACTATACTAAATTTCAAATAAAGCAATTTCAACATTCGATTTCAGCTCAAACTAAATATTTAATGATGGCATGTACACTAGACTTAACTATACAAATACATCAAATTTTTACTCACTTAATATCAGATTCAGACAGCTCTGATACCACTCAAATGTGGCACCTTATACCCGATCCAATTGTTGGATCCAAATATAAAATGTCACATTTTGTTGCCGAAGCAACTTACGTTTCTATTTTTTTTAAATACGAATGAGTAATGACAAAATTATTTTATAAAAACTTTGATAGCATTTCTGTCTATTTACATAAAATCTCCTTGTAAAATTTACATTTCACAATATAGTCACATTCAAATAATCTCCCAAATCAATTCCCAACACTTTAAATTCTCAAAACATTTCAACAAATTTGATGTCTACGTTTAACTATTTCATCAAAACATTAGTTATAAAGTACTAGCAAAAGAAACATAATAAACATATTTAACTTTAATTTATGACATATATATATATATAAGCCTATGTACATGCCATAAATATTAACCACAAAATAAACTTTTCACCAACTTTGTTTGAGCTGATTTTCGGTTCTTCGAATGCTGTTGGAACGATCTACCAAATCTAATTACCTACGCACGGAAAAATAGACAAACCATACGCTGAGCAATTTTTATGCTCAATGGTGCTAATATCATATAAATCATTACATAAGTATTAAATATAGATTAGTTAATAAAAGTAAATAAATAACAATAAGTTTTTTAATCAAATTTAAAATCACATAATCAATTTAATTCACACAATAAAGAAATTCAAATATATTCAACTTTTATTTTATTTTTTGCTTTTCTTTTAATCTAAACCCCGTATTAAAATTTAAACTCATAACCAGATACACGAATTCGCCACCCCGAGATGTTCGGCAACGATGGCTATCAGAGTAATCCACAACCCTCAGGGAATTGAGACTGCCCATGACCCTCTGGGAATTGGGGCTAACAATAATAAAAATGATCAATTTGGCCTTTTCTACCTCGACCGTCTGGGAATTTGGGGAGATCTAAATCCTCTGATATAAAGACTCTATAGCATGCCAACTATATCTGATTTAATCTAACTTAATGTACCGGGGTAAAAATCAAGTTTCATTTCAATTCTATTTTTCACATCATTCTCATTTTTGGTCTCATATCATGATCAAATCATATATTTTGCCTAATGTAAAATTAGGCTTCCAATTCAAAAACATATTAAATATTTTCTTGCTCAAACATTTAAAATCATAATACTCAAGCTCAAACCATAACCATGAATTTGCTAATTTAATCATTTGAAAAATAAACATGTTCCATCTCAAATTATAATTTTATAAATATTAACTAAATAATTCAAACTCATTCAAAACTCATAAAAACAATATAAAAATAAATTTAATATAATTAATCATTATAGTCTAATTATTCTAAAGCTTTATGTAATGAAAATAAGATATTAGCACAAACCAAAATTTAATCGCTTTACTTCTTCTCTTCGTCTTTTTCCTTCAAGATACTCGTTTTGTTTTTAACTTATGCTTGAATTTTTAAAAAACAAATGATGAAAGAAAAATTTCTTTTCCCCCCTTTCGTGAGAAACAGAGCATGAAACAAAAAGCAAAAGAGAAAGATGAGAACTTTTCTTTCTCTCTTTCTCTTATATTTTTATAATATCAAATAATAAAATATTATTATTTATTATAATAATATTATTAATTAATATATTTTTGATAATAATAATAAAAAATCATTATTTTTTAAAGTAATGGTAAAATTGTCATTAGATCCTTTCCATCAAAATAAGAAATAGAATATTTGCACTTTAGTTCATATACTTTTTCCAACTTATTCAATTTAATCCCTAAACTCGATAACGAATTTTTTAACTAACCACATACTCCTAATAATAATTCTCTATTTTTCCATGTCTAATAGTTTCCTATAAAAACGATCATAACTTCTTATACTACTATTTATTTATAAATTCTTTATTCAAGGACTTCAACCATAAATATGTATATTTAAAATGGGGATGTTACAAACGAGCTTTTCAAAAAATCTCGTATTTAAATTTTTAAAAGGATATTCAATCATCTTGGTTTAAAGAAAAAAAAACGACACCCAGTGAGTTAGAGCATATTCTCTTTCAAATTCCCCCCCCCCAAAAAAAGAACATTGCCTTAATTTATTAAAATAATTTATGTATTTTAAAAAATAAATTATCATGTTATGCAAAAAATATGCACATAACTTACAGGTATAAATAATAAGAAAACTATATATATATATATATATATAAAATACAATAAAATTATAAATCGAGTAAATAAATAACTGAATGGATGAATAAATAAAGAAACAAACAAATAAAATAATATACATATGCATATAAAAGGGATTAATAAAAAACAATATAAACAAGAAAAATTAAAAGCATGTAATATATACATATAGGATAAAATAAAAAAATTACATTAAAACCATGTCACATTTGAATTTTTGGAAAATTCGAGGGTAAAACTTAGATTTTTGGAAAGTTAGGGGTCAAAACATAATTTTAAAATAAAGCAAGGGCTTCACGGGTAATAAGCCCAAAATCTTGACACATGGCAACCCCTAGACACTTTTAGGTCAAGGACCAAATTGAAAACCAAGTGAAATTAGAGGGCCAAATTGAAAATAACAAAAAAAATAACAAAAAAATTAAGGCAAAAGAACTTGATTGAAACAATTTTTAAAACAAGAAAGATCCAGTGGGCAATTTGCCCAATTTTTAAAAAAAAAAAGCAGGAATCCCTTCCTCTCAAATGGCTCCGTTTCACTAGGGTTATAAAACTCATTTTTTCTTCTAAAATTTCATTTTGCCCATTTCTTTTCTTTCTCAAAAACAAACCTATTTCTTTTTCTTAAAAATCAAAATTTTCCTTCTTTTTCTCTTTAGGCCGATCGACTAAAATTGATAGGGAGCCTTCCGCCGTTCGTCCCACCATCATCGTCACTGTTAACCATCGTCCACAGTGGTTGGATTTCGACGAAAAAAAACCTTAATGTTTTCGATCCCCAGGAACTTAGATCTGGCTTCCTTTTCACCAAAATCGACTCTGATGAGCCTCCGACGGATAGACACGGTGAGGGTGGAGATGGAACAACATTGATGGTAAAAACCGAGTCCCTTTTCTTTTTTTTACTTTTGAAAAAAAAATAGAAAAATAAAAAAATTATTAGTGCCAAGATTTTGAAAAAAACAATGAAGGTACCTTGCTTGACTGAGATTTGCAAATACTTGCTCATATTTTGGTTGCTAAAAATGCCTCTTTCAATTATTTTTTTGTGATTTTTTCCGTATCTAATACGTATTTTTGGTTGGTTTTTATAATCTTTTTTTACAATTTTTTTTTCGAATTTTCTGGAGTGGAGTCGTGCAAATCGTGGAGATCTAAGTTTGAGAGTGACGCCCGAGAATCATGGCGATGGTGGCAGCGACAGCTGCGTGGAGGGTTGACGGTGGCTGCGACGGTAGATTTGCTAAGGTTAGGGTTTCCCTTATTTTGATTAAGTTTGGGATTAGGCTTGTAACTTGGACTTAGGTAATTAAGTTTGGGTTTGAGTTTTAATTTGTTGTAAATGGGTTTTTAGTTTAATACTTGGATTTGTATTTGTTTAATTTTATTTATTTATTTTTCATTTGTATTTATTTATAAATAGATATATAAATAAAAACAAATAATTAAATTAAATTAAAACAGAATTCAGCATTTGCAAATGGGTTTAAACTTGTTTTGAGTATTTTATTTTATTTTATATTTTATTTATTTACTTATATTTATAAAATGATAAATAAATAAAATAAAAATACAAAATAAATAAAATTGGGTTTTGTAGAGGGGTCTTTTAATTTTGATTTAATTTTCATTTTTATTTATTTATAAAATAAATAAATAAAACAAAATTGGGCTTTAAAAACAAATGATATTGGGCTTCAATTTGGCTCGGGCGAAATTGAGCTTATACAACTTAAAATTAATCAACTATACTTTTTCACGACATTTACCCATAATACTTTTCAAAAGCATTTTTTTTCAACCCAAACTTACAGTAATGCCAAACTTACCCATAGTAAAATTTGCAAATAAAAATTCTTTGTACATTCATGCTTTGTAATAGAAACCAAGTTGCTATCAATAGAACCTGGACCTCCATGTAGCTGCCCAAAAGATTTGATATCCATGGTTTGGGTTGGGTTCAAATTTTAGCTTATGGAACCCTTCTCTATTGGGAAATTATTGGGATTTCTAGCTTTAAATGATCTTAATAAATTAACACGGCTATAAATTTTGATTCAATATGTAATTTGATACATAAATTTTGATTTGATACAATTTTACATATTAAACATTGATTTCGGTTCAAATGTGTACATAAAATTTTGATTTTGATTCAATTATACACATTTAAACCTTAAATAAGTATAATTATTAAATAGTACCTGGTTGACTTTTTCCATCTTGATTGTTAAAATTTAAAATCTCGAGTAAAATTTAAAATGTGATTCTTAAATGCATGATTTATTTGATGTACACATTTAATAAAGAAATCGAATTTTGTGAGGAAGTCTCGTTATTTCAAAATAATCGAGAAAGGAAGTCACGTCCAGTGAGTTAGGACATAACATTTCGATATCCGAGAATAACGAGCATTCCTTCATTGTCAATTTCAAACCTTTAAAAGGGTATTCGATTATCCCGATTCGAAGAAAAATCGTGCCTAACAAGTTAAAGCACAATTTTTCAAATCCCAAAATAAGGGAATATTGCCTTGATTTTAAAATTATTTATATTTTTAGAGAAAATCGAAAAAGCATTTAAATTAAATAGAGTGTGCAACTAATAACAAAATCAAGCAATATGAAGAAAGTGATATTATACGAGTAATAAATATATAAAACAAATATATAAAAATAAAAATAAACAAAATACGCAATACGAAAGAAAATTCAAATTGAAATATCAAAAAAAAAGACGGGATTAATTTTAGAAGAAATAAAAATAAATTATTAAATTAAAACAAAAATGAAAATTTTGGGGTAAAATGTGAAAATAAGGAAAAATGGGTCAAAAATGAAAGTTTGAAAAGTTTGGGGGCCAAATTCAAATTTTTGGAAAGTTTGAGGGCCAAATCTAAATTTTGGAAAGTTAGAGGGTTAAATCTAAATTTTTGAGAAGTTTAGGGGTCAAATTTAAAATTTTGGAAGTTAAGGAGTCAAAACTTAATTTTTGAAAAGTTTAGGAGTCAAAACATAATTTTAAAATATTAGTGTCAAATTGGAGTTTTTAGAAAGTGTGGGGTCAAAACATAATTTTTGGATAGCTTAGGGGTATAAAAATAATTTCTAAATAAAACAGGGGCTTCGTGGGTAATAAACCCAAAAATTTGACAAGTGGCAACCTCAGGACCATTTGTGAGTCAAGGACCAAATTGAAAAACATTTAAATTATTAGGCAAATTTAAAATAAACTTAAAATAGCACAAAAGGACTAAATTGATACAAACAAAAAATACGAAAAGATCAAAGGGCCAAATTTACCCATTTTTCAAAAACATGTGGACCTTGGGAATGTCTTCAGGTCGGATCCAGGTATGATCAAAACAACGTTGTTTTGGGGCTTGGGCACTTAGGCCAAAACGGCATCGTTTTGATGCCCTATAAATACCTCTATTTCACACAAAAAAAATATTTTTAACCCCATTTCTAAAAAAAA
The DNA here is from genome assembly GCA_005610355.1 of Gossypioides kirkii. Classification (NCBI taxonomy): domain Eukaryota; kingdom Viridiplantae; phylum Streptophyta; class Magnoliopsida; order Malvales; family Malvaceae; genus Gossypioides; species Gossypioides kirkii. The sequence continues at coordinate 18,504,011 of CP032253.1, forward strand.
ACCTCTTCCCCCTTCAAAAAAAATTCTCTCAAGATGCCATGGGGGCCGACCATGCTCCGGTCGTCCATTTAGTCACCAACCACCGCCCGTCGATGCCGACGACTACTGTCCACGATGGTTGGAGATCCGAAAAAAATATTTTTCGATTTTTTGTTTCAAAATGTAGATCAAGGCTAGATCTTGATAGATCTAGCCATATTTTTTGAAAAAGATTAGAATAAAAGATCTTTAATACGTTTTATATTTTCGTTTTTTTAATTGATTTATTTCTCTTTTTTCATTTTTCTTTACTCTTTTTTCTTCTTTTTGCAGACATGGATATCAGAGCCCTTACGCGAACGTGAGGATTTTCGAGGGATTCCTCGACCACCGATCGGAAGCGGTAACGACGACGGAACGAAAGTAAAAAGATCCAACTTTATGTTTTATTTTGTTTTATATTTATCATTTATTTTATATTTGAAATATAAATAAAAAATAAAAAATGGTAAAAAATAACAGAATCTATGTATGTATTACATGTGCGCAAAAAATACATTGTAGATCTGAAAATCAAATGCTTGGGAATTTTTTCTTTTTGTATTTATTCTTGATTCAATTTCGTTTTTTTCTATTGATTTCAAATGTTTCGTAACATTTACAATTGACTTCAGATTGGCTCTTTATAGCCAAATTTACAACGATGTTCTTTTGTCTTTTTTTGCCATTAAAATTGGTTTCAACTCATCCCTACTTGTGCAAGTTTGGCAGTGGCGGTGGTGGTAGACGGTGGTGGTCCTGACATGGCGGTATTTGGTTGGGCAAGGCAGGCGGTTGGCAGCACAAGTTGTTGTAATTTGGGTTTAAGTTTAGGTGGGGTTTGGGCTTTTGGGCCTTTAATTGGGTTTAGGTATCTAGGGTTTAATTAGGTTTGTAAATGGACTTTGGGTGTAATGGACATTTCATTTCTTTTTTTAAAATTACAAATTTAAAATTTGAGTTTAATGGTTTTAATGTTGGGCCCGAACAAATTGGGCTCCAACAAAGATGCACAATCACATTTAACCAAATTTACGTACATATATCAGGTCATAGTGTAGCATCTCCCTCGCCTACGAAAATCCCTATCTCGTTTAAGAGCAAACAAGGAACTAATTCCTCTAACCCTTTTACCAGCAACACAGGTCTTAGTGAGTTTCTTATCCAAACCCAGAGTTTGTTCGAGCATTCTGGCTTACTCGACCAAATCATCAAATAACTGAACTCAAAGTGGAATCAATAGTACTCTAATCTCATCATACAGGCCGTTAAGAAATCTTTTACAACTTTCTTTCATTGTCAGCACCATTTCCAAAGCATAAAAGCTCAAACCAAAAAATTCACTCGTAATCCGATATAGATAATTATTTATATAATTTATTTAAAAATTTAGATTAATTTAAATTTTATATATCATTATTTTAAATTATTTAAATATCACATATTATTATTTAAAATTTTAAAATATTTTATGTATCACTAAATTTACAAAATAATTTATTAGTTACTTATAAAGTATTTAAAATGTATATTTAATGTGTAATGATATTAAGTTATTTAAATATTATATAAATTAATTTATTTTTTAATTTTCTATATCATGTATAAAATGAATATTTTAACTTTTCACTACAATTTTTAACAGCAATGTCAAACACTTAAAATTAATAAATCATACTTTTTTACGACATTTACCCATAATACTCTTGAAAAGCAATTTTTTTTTCAACCCAAACTAACAATAATGCCAAACTTACCCATAATAAAATTTGTAAATAAAAATTCTTTGTACATTTATGCTTTGTAATAGAAACAAGTTGCTGTCAATAGAACTTGGACCTCCATGTAGCTGCCCAAAAGATTTGATATCCAAGGTTTGGTTGGGTTCAAATTTTAGCTTATGGAATCCTTCTCTATTGGGTAATTATTGGAATTTTTAGCCTTAAATGATCTTAGTAAATTAATGGGGCTATAAATTTCGATTCAATATATAATTTGATACAAAATTTTGATTTTATACAATTTTACATATTAAACATTGATTTCAGCTCAAATGTGTCAATAAAATTTTGATTTTGATTCAATTATACACATTTAAACATTAGATAAGTATAATTATATGTGTATTTAATATGTAAACATAAAATGTGTTACATCAATAACGATACTAGGAGTTTGTAAATATTAAATCACATCAAATGTCATATAAAACTATACAAAATTAAAATTCATGTATAATATTACATATTAAACCAAAATTTATGTATAATTTTAAGATTTATCCCTAAGACTTTTCTCCTATCTAAAATAATATGTATGGAAAAAGGTGAAGCCTAGGTTTCATTTGTTAAATTGAAATATTATTAAACCTAGGGTTTTCTTCTGGTGTATTAATAAATTGTAATTATTGTTGGAGAAAAGGAATGATTAAGAAAGGAAAGATGAAGAGAGAAAGGGAGCCTCATTTGACTCATTCACTTGGATAAGGCAGATGCAGATTATAAAATAGAAAAATGAAAAGCAAGTGGTCATCAATACCACATAAAGTATTTCCCAATTTAAGGAAATCATCAGTGCCCCATAAGCAAAGCAAACCAAAGGGTGGAAGGCAAAGGAAAAAGTCCACAAAACTAAAGGGAATGGCTTTCATACCTATTTGAAATTAGCTCTGTGTAAAATTATTTTAATTTTATATATTTCTATTAATTTTTTGTACCCTAAATATTATAAAGGTTAATTTATAATTTTTTTCCTGAATTTGTTTAATAATATTTAGTTGGCATTTGAATTTGTATTTCACTACATACATTGTCTCAAGTTGTTAACAACGTTAACTTTTAAGAATTAAAATGTAATTTGTTTCTTGAACTTATCCAAAAAATTATATTTTTTAAATTAATTTATATTTTTTAAAAGATTTTAAATTTTTTAATATCTATTATGTATCATACTAAGAGGTTGTCATGTATCACTATAAGATTGACCGTCAATGCCACGTCAGAAGAAACTAATAGTGTTAGTGCAGAAATATCAATCTTGATGACGAAATACAAATTCAAATATCAACTAAGTACTTGTAATGTTGTATTCATGTAAATCATAAATTCAAGTTCGAAGTGGATTAAAATTTTCTAATTATTTATTATATATAAAAATTCTTTCAATCATTAAATATATATTAACATAAAAAATATTTTAAATAAATATCATAAAAATATCACATATATAATGGTAAAATATTAATTCTAAAAAGTAGAGAATCCCTCCCATTTATTAGTTTTAAGCTATATATCAATATTGAGAACCTCAGGTAGCAGCCAACAAGTGCCAACTGTTGATGAAAAGTAAGTATTACTAATGGGATATTTTGAGAAAATAAAAAAAATTAATTTCTTTGGTTTTTCTATCTAACTTTCAACAAATGAAACACCTCCTCAGTCATTACCTTAAAAATGTTACAAGTCTTCCAAATTCCTGACATGAGTTCTTTGTCCACTCTTTTCTATTACAAGTACTGAGGAAAAAAAAACTTTATTATTACAATTTATTGAGTAATATTATCTCGTGTATTATTTATAGAAGCATTTGAGTATTTATATATAATATTACAGTTCATGATATGATTTTACTGTTTTGTCTTGACTCCATTGTTTTTAGAATTGACATTCTGTCCCTAGTACTGATATTTTGAGTGGGCTTCAGGCTTGCTGAACACATGTCTAGGTTGTTTGCGGAGCACGCAGTCTTTTCTGTTCCTGGAACTGACATTCTGAACGGATTCCAAGCCTGCTAGACAATGTGTCTGGGTTACCTGCGGAGCATGTGATCCTTTTTACGAGCTCCTTGAATATATGCGAACTGAAACAGTGATCTTCTCTTAATTTGTGCGAGTTAAGTCCACGAACTAATGTTAACTTCTTATAGCGATTAGGAAGATGAGTGAAATAATGCACCTTTTCCCCCACTTTCATGCTCTTCATTACCCTCACTTTTTTTTACTTTTACTCTCACTCTCAACCAATGTCCTTTTTCTTTTTAAACCGAAGTTAGATTTATTTTTCTAAAACCAGAACAAAATCCCATATAAAAGACGGTCAATAAAGCCATAACCTGAGTTACAAAGAATTAATTGGTACTTTAGTCCACACACTTGTAATTTTGTTTTGGAAATGAACAAAATCCACATTTTAATACATAAATCTGGAAGCACTTAGAAGAATGTTTTGATTAGTCTAATTAGGATGGTTTGGGCACTAAGAGAGCAAATCTTTCCTAGTGCGGGACACATTAGCCGCACATCTATGTGTATCATGAAAAGCTGAAAACTAAAATCATCATTCCTTTCATTCCCTTTTTAACTTTTGCATTCATTTTACAAACATCAATCTCCAAGCTTTGAGAAAACCCATCATCCCCATCACAATTTTTGGTACAAATTCACACTTCAAACCACGATTTAAAGTGAAGCAAGGAAAAGGAAAAGGAAAAGAAAATCCCTTCTCCTTTGAACAAAACTCTTAACAAAAGAAGAAGCAAATGAATGTTGAAAACAAACCAAACCAACAAAATAAAACAACCATTTGGCATTTTCCTATGATCACCAAAACAAAAAAAAAATGCCATTCACAGCTCACATAATAAAAACACTACAAATGAAAAGAAACCATTAGTCCCACTCCCATCTCATCATTTTCAACCTAATTTTATACATTCTTTTGATTTGACCCACCAACCAAACAATCATTCACTTCTTTTTTTACTACAAAAAAATTTCAAATTTCCCAATATCACACATAGAAAAGAAATTCAAGGACTCACGTAATTTGATTTTCACTCAAATAAATAGCAAAGTTTTGTTGGTTATGTGTTTACACGGTGCTAAACCGCTTTTCGAAAGTACTAATATCTAAACCCCAAATTAAAATTGGGTGAATCTTTATTCGGAGTAAAGCGCATAAACCTAAAAAAGCTAAATAGAAAATTTGATGAAATCCATTCCGGGTATAGTGATTTGGATTGAATCTCAATGAAAAATAATAGATCAATGAAAAGTTTGTACAATAAGTTTAGTAATTTCTTTATATTATAGATTATAGGAAAACGATAAAAAAATATACATACTTTATTAAATTTGTTATGAGCGAAAAAATAAATATTTCATGTATAAAATTTATATTTAAAATAAATATTTGATTTTATAATATTAGAATTTGAAACATATCTCCTTTGTTATTTTACCAATTTTTTTATTTAATGTACTTTAGAAGTAAATATATATTTTTTTATTTTTTTATTTTTTTAAATTTATTATTAAGGAAAATTCTAATAGTATCAAAATAATATTTTAATTAAAATTTAAGGTAAAATTAATTATTAACTTTTTTATTTAACGTGTTATGTCATTATTTCATTAAAGTGATAACAAAAGTTAACAGTTCGAATGTCTAGAATACAACTACTTGATAGTGTAATTATATAAGTTTTGAAAGTTATGTGATTGAAATGTTTTTATCATGTAGTTTATCTTGAGATATATTATTTAATTATTTCTTTTAAAAATGACAGTAAAAACAAATGAGAATAATGACAAAAGCAAAAGGAGATGTTGAAGCGGATCGAAGGTAGAAATGGGTTTATCTGAACTCTCATCTCACTCACTGTCCTGCAGAAAGGGCCTATCAATCTGGTCCTCTTTGTCCTCAGTGAAGTCACCATCGCTTCCTTTTTTTCTTTTTTCTTTTTGAATTATATATATATATATATATATTTTTTCTCCATTCAAAACATTTTTAAAATTTTTTATTTTTATAATTTTTTGTGTTACAATTACAAAATGAAAATAATGGGCAAAAAAATAAATTAAAATCTGGCATTTTCAAATCCATGCAAATCGCTAACTCTGTTCAGATGCTTCCTCATTATCGCCACTTTAGCCAATCGTTCCGCGGCTCTCCAAGCCGACGTCGGTGTTATCGGCTCGGCCTTGTCTTCCACCTGACTATTATTGTTATTATTTGCCCTCTGTCTATGGCGCTGCCCGTTCAACTCGGCTAACTCAGTTTCCAGGCGCCGAATAAATTCCTCAGCTGAACTGGAACCAGATTGCAGCAACAAGGCTCGAGCCGAGGTGAGCAAATGTTGCGCTCCCGATACATGGTTCCGCTCAATCAAACGGCGAGACTCCGCGACGGCACGTGTGCTGACGTGGAGGTTCCTCAGCCGTTGGATGGTGTGAGATGAGGATCGGACCGATTGCGATGGTCTAGGTATTAACAGCCTTTGATCCCTCGAATAGACCATCTCATGGGTAAATGGATCCTGGTGAGAAGATCGTACGGACATCACCCTGTGGGACCCGCTGGACGATACGGGTACTTTCAGCTCCACCAGTAACTCTCTCTCCTCGCCCGAGTGCAAGTCCCCGATCCGTACCGAATTCGCCCCGACATAAGACGGTCGGGTTGTCCATGAATAGACCGACGAAATCTCTGCTGGCGCTGACCCGGATACGAATCCCAGTTGGAGTCTGACATCCCGAACCACCACGCTTACAAGCCCATTCACGATTTTACAGAAAGCGTCGTCGTTTGGAGCCTGACTGCATGTGCCGAAACCAATGGAGTGCACGGGGATCTCTGATTGTGCCAGGCGCGTGGTTGAAACAACTGGGAGGTTCTGATTGGTGGAATTCATTTCACATTGTTTATCTTGACCGTCGGATAAGATCAAGATGCTGGCAACGGCGTTTTTCTCTCTGCGATCTTCCAACACTTTGGCCGCCTTTTTAAGCGCGTCGTTCACACTCATCCCTTGCCCGCTGCTTCCCAGCGCGTCAACAATCCTTCTCGCGGATCTCCGCCCGTTTGAACTCATCCTTTTCAACGGCAACAACCGCTTCGAACTCGACGAAAAGACCACGATCGACAAACGGTCCGTTTCGTTAAGCAAAGAGATTACTAATCTCATCGTGCGTTTCACCATCTGCAACCGCATCCCGCTCCCGCTAACGTCCAATACCGTAACCAAGTCAATCGGAGCCCTCCTCACTCTCCGCGTCGCCGTTGGAGCGTGCACTTTCATAACCACCACATAACTCTCATGGCTCCTCCGCACGGCCACCATCGCCGCCTCTTGTAGCAACCTAACCTCTACATTTCTGGGATGAACTCCAATTTCTTTCGCAATCCTAGGAGTCACAGAGAATCCTTGGAATTCCTCTTCAACATCGTCGTTTTCGGTTTCCTCGGATTCCGGAATGGGATTAAAATGAGAAAGAGAAACCGGGGAGGCCAATGGCTCATCGTCGTTGTAGACCCGCAACGACTTCGTGTTGATGTTCTTGAGTGATGTTTTACTAGGTTGTTGTTCAAGGGAGAGTAAAGGGAGCTCCTTCCAGGAGGTGGAACAGACGGGGCAGTTCAGTAATTGTTGCTTTTTTATGTGGGCGGCGACGCAAGGGAAATGAAAGGAGTGGGAACACTCCGCCGTGAAAATCGCCGTGCCTTGACCCGTTTTCACGCTTTGTAAACAGATTCCACATCGACCACCCTGAAAAACAGTCATAACATAACAAAATTACTTAAAATTTTGACTTAAAAACAGTCGGGGAGGGGGGATAAAGAAAGAAAAAGAAGAAGCATACTTTGGAGAGGCGAAGAGTTGCCTTAAGGAGGGAGAAACTGGAAGGGGATTTAGGTGAGGAAGGATTGGAGAAATGGGATGTTTTGCAATGGAGTTTGGGGCTATTGGGAAGTGAAGAAGCTGGGTTGGAAGTGGTTCGGCAACGAAGACTTGGGCTTGAAACGGGTTGAGATTGCAACCTCGGAGTCGATGGGTTGGAGAAAAACCCAAACTTTGAGCTAAATCTTGGAGTTTTGGTGCCATTGCTTTGCTGCTGTTGTTTTTCTGGTAAAACTGGGGTGTCCTGTTTCTTGGTAATGGAAGTGCAAAAAGCTCTTCTCCAACCAGTCACCATTTTGATACTCTTTCTCTTCCTGTTCAATATTTTTCTTCAGTGAAAGATTTTAGTTTATAACCAACAATTTTGTTCGACAGAGAAAAGGGAGAACTAGATTGAGCATGGAAATCTATTTGTGTTTAAAAAAAATAAATAACAAAGAAAACAGAGGGACCAAAGAAATGGATTAGAAGAGGAGAGAGATGAGTCGAAAAGATCACGGCTTGACTCTATGCTATTTGCTTTACTCATACAAGGCTTATATAAAAATCAATCCTTCTTTCTTCCACTCTGAAAAGATAAGAAGATGAAATGAATTATATAATGTTATATAGTTTATATATATACTACTCTGCAATAGAAGAAACAGAGCTGGCTCATTTATAAAGTTGGGAAATTCCAATAAATGTACTGGGTCTGATAATTTAGGAGAGAGAAAAAAGGACAAAAAATAAAAAGTTGGGTATCGGCGAGGGTTAATGGTAAACTGGCAAGTGGAGGTTCTTACAGATTTACTTATTACAGATCAGAAACAAGTCAACGGTTTGGGTCTCATGCAAAATTTACACCTTAATTTGGTAATAACCGACCGACCTTGGGATGGACAGACCCCCTTTGCCAAAAACAGCATATCTTAATTCACACTTTCGCCTTACTCCTCGCCAACCTCACCTCTTTTCTTGCAAATCAAAGTTTTAGTTTCCATGTTTCTACTACAATCTATCCTTTATTTTTCTTCTTTTTCGGTTTACTTCTTAGGATGGCATTGGGGCTGATTTCTACCTCTACAAATATCAATCAATGGTATGTCGGTAAACGTGAATTGTGGGTAATTTAAAAGTAGATTTGGATGAACGGTAGGATGTAGTGCGGTGGTTTTTTCTTTTGTCTCACGTTACAATATTTAATTTTATCATTATCGTTGTTTTTACACTAATCATAGGTGAACACACCGTCCATTCAAATCTATCCTAATTTGGGATCCAATTTTGCACTTGAAATTAACTATTTTTCTTAATTTGATATCTATTTTTTTTTAATATTAGTTCGTTAAGTATAGCTCAATACCTATTTTTAACATGAATTTTCTCTAAAACTGACAATATTTTTGTAGCATAACAAAAAAATTCAACACTATTATTGTTTTACATAATTTTTATAATATTTAATAAATTTAGGTGCCAAATTGAATCTAAAAAAAGTTTAGATACCAAATTAGGAAAAAAATGTCAAGTTCAAGTATCAAATTAGATCTAAAAAAGTTTAGGAATCAAATTAAGAAAAAATATCAAGTTCAAGTACCAAATTGGATAAAAAAATTTAAGTACCAAATTAAAAAAATATTAAGTTTAAGTATCAATTGTTATATTAAACCAAAATATTATTATAATAAAATTCATATTCTTAATTTAACCATTTCAATCAAATTACATTTAAATAAAAATAAATTAAAAAGGTGGTTGTATTATCATTCACTTAATGCCTAATTGATATATAAGAAATAACGGTCATTATTTTAAAATTTTGGGACAATAAATTCCTAGGGATTAAAAAATAAACGGTCTGTCTGTTGTAAAGGATTAGTAGGGTGTTCTTATTACTACATTTATTATTATTATTAAACTTTTATAATCAAAATCAGGCAACATTTAAAACTGTTGGTTGAGTTGAATTATTATACTCAAATAAAAGTAATTATATGACTTCAATTCTTATACTGATGATAATGAAAAATAAATTAGATTTGTTATAATTCTATTGCAAGTTAAGAGAAATTGCTGTAATAATGACAGTGGATGAAACAAAAAGTAAATTCAAAGCAACGATTCGTTTCTTACTTATATGGAAAAAAAAAGAAGAGAAAAATTAAAATTAAATGGATAAATTTGGGTTTTTTTTATATAAATAATTCAAAATGAAAAATAAACACGAAAATGGTATAGGAAAAAATTGATTACGAAAATAGGATGTTTTGAATAGTGAATATCGGTATTGCTTGATTGGTTGGTGGCATCATTAAACCTAATAATGGATCGGGTCAGGTTGATGCCAAATTTTAGGTCCGTTCTCTAAGCTCAAATTTGACCCGACCTAAAAAATGAATCAAATTTTGTTCAAGCCTGACAAATTTAAAAAATATAATAAACATTAAAATAAACGTTTCCTAACAAATTAAAAAGTCTCTATACTTGATAATACTAATATACTTGTAACTTAGCAAACAAATGCCTCTAAAATAGTGATAAAATTAACAATAAAATAAGAATTATACAATATCTAAACAATAACAACACAATAGTATATGATAGCAAAATGGTAGTAAACAACAGCAAGGGAAAAATTCTAGGCAATTCGGGCCGAGTCCGGACAAAAAAATTCTTACTCGAGACTCAATCTGTTTAAAAAATGGGCCTTATTTTTTCTAAGCTCATTTTTTATCTATATTTTTTTTCAAACCCTCCTACTTTTCAGGCAAACTTTCGGGACTAGATGAGTAGCCCAACCCATGATAAGGATTATTTAGAAAAAATAAATCTGACAGGGAAAAAAAGCAAAGAGAGGGAATAAGGAGCCGTTGACGTTAGATGTGTCGCTGACATGTCAATGGACACCAATTTGAAAATTAAAAGTTTTGACCATTTAAATGGGTGTCGTCACGTTATCAAGCGACATCAACTCCCTATATATAACTCCCTTCCTTGAGCAAAAAATGATTTTCACTTGTTTAACAGAAAAAAAAAAGAGAAAAAAATTTGTTTACCAAAACAAAAAAAAGTTTGTTTAACAAAACAAGAGAGAAAAAAAGGAACCGTTAGAAATCAAGTTTGAAGATCAACATATTTGTTTTTCATTTTAGACTTTAAAAATAAATTTTGAGTTGATAATGTTAATTTGTAATTATTTTTATGTAATTTTATTTTTCTTTATATTGATAATTAGTAATATGATATGCAAGTTATATTGTTTGATAAAAAGTATTTTTGTTGTTTTAAAATTGTATGAATTGTTTTATTAGGAACTAATATTTTTTATTTTTAATTTATTTTACAGATTTAGTATTAAAGATGAATAATCTATTTTTTGTATACGTTTATTTGATGAGATAATTACAAACACCAACGTAATGTCCGTTGTTGGCGTGACCAATCGGTTACGAATTGGTACTACAAACACATGTTTTTCTGGTCAACAACTTTTTTAATGTCATATCCATTTTCAAAAAAAGAAATTTATAACGTTGCTATCGATCTGTCAGGCAGAACCATTTAAAAATGATTTCTTCTCTTTATGTTTTTCCGTCTCGTGTACACAAAAAAAATACTGAACAATCTATATCGATGCCATCAATGTATCAAACGACACTACTAAAAAAATATTTTTTCTTAAACACATTATTGGATGATGATTGGCTAAAAAGTTAGAATGATGTCGCCAATCAATTAAATGACACTTCTATCCATCGGTAAAAACATCCCATTTTCATAAATAATTCTTTAGCATACCAGTCGATTGAATCTTAGCTCGATTAACATGAGTATTGTTACCAATGTAGGCAGGAGAGTATTCAGGGAGGTTGGCAGGGACCCTAGCCCCCCTAAAATAGAATTTTTTTTTTAAATTTTAAATTAGTAAAGATAAAATTGCATTTTGATCTCTCTAAAAATGATAAAATTTTTATTTAATCCTTTAAAAGTTGCATTTTTACTATCATAGAAATTACAATTTAATATCGGTCCTCCCTAAAAAAAAATTCTAGCTTCGCCCCTAAATGTAGGAGGAGGTGGTTTCGAGTGCGTTGAAATACATTATCCTCCCATATATGGGTTGGAAAGGGACTATGCATAATTATAAGTATTGTGTAGAGGAAAAATCAGATATAATCAAAACTATAATGAGATGATTAAAAAAAATTGTTAAGCATACCATTTTCGTATTTATTTATTGTGTATATAAAGAGGTGGTTTTGATGAAATGATGTTTATATTGCATAAAATTTGAGAACGAGAGAAAAGAATTCACCGCCATATATTTTGTTTGCATATGCCCAATGTTGTCCTCCTCTCAATCAAAGGATATACGAGTCTCATTATTACAGTAGGAAACATATAATTTTGTAATAAGCTTCCAGTGAGAAAAGAGGCAGTGACACATAAGCAATTTGCATTATTATTATGCTTAAAAATTAATTATAATAATAAAAAATAATTTGAAGTGTGGAATTGCAAGGTTTCTAATTTCATCATATGATAAAATGAATGTGGACATTACTTTGTATGCACTCAGGACTCCACTATATATATGATTATGATATATTGATACTAATCTTCTAATATCAATCAAACACAAATGTCACGTAATATCCCACTTCAATTTTGATACATCAATTTTATAAGTTTGGTTATTAATCACTATTAAATCATTCATCACTGAACCCCATGTGATGATTTGACAGTGAATGGTATTTATCGTCTTAAGTGTGATCTAGATTCGAATCGCGTTTATTATTCGAATTTTACCTTGTTATTATAATTCATACACAAAAAAATTATTTGTCACTTTCTAAAAAAATACTCTTGAAATTAATTATATGTTGAAAGAGTTCATTTGTATTTATGAAATTATTTGAATATAGAGAAGTTTCTAGATTTTTTTTTTTTGAAGAAGTTTCTAGATTTCATAAGTAGTATAAGGGGATTGACAAGTATCTATAAGAATATAGTAAAATATTAAAAAAATAAATATTTAAAAAAAATATACATGTTAAATTTTTAATATTATTTATTTGTGAAATAAAAAAATATTATCGGTGTGTCAAATATTCACCCTTTAAATATATTCATTAACAACCACATTTAACATCACCGTAATTTTTTCTTCTTCTTAAGTATGTCTTTTTTTCTAAAGTACAAACATATATAAAATAAATTAAAGAATTTTAAAAAATCTTGCCTAAATTTGTCACTTTATAATATAAGTTATTAGTGTTAGTTTTTTTTAAAAATATATTAACGTGATTATATTATAATATATGTTTATATTTTTTAAATTTTTTAATGACGAGCACACACAGATACTCGAACCCAAATTTTTTAAGATGAATAACATTTTTTTTCATTAGAATCACTAGTTAAATTCATGTCAACAATTTTTTTAATGACATGGCAGAATGATAGTTTAAATATTTAATGGGATAAAAAAATTAAGTATTATTGCGAGAAAAGTGATATAATTTGAAAGCCTGAGCATTAACAATAATCCCTCTACCAATAATAATAATGGATGATGATATATTACTTACAACTCTATCGGGAAAAAATGTAAATATATTTCATCATTCCATTTACGATTATTAATGTGGTCTGGTAAAAGATTGTTTGATAATATGAATTTAAAAGTGTTTTGTTGAGTGTTTTTTTTTTTTTGTTCTTTTAGATAGTAAGGTTTGTTGGGAAAAAAACTTAGATTTTTAAAAATTTTGAGGCATATTCTCAATTGGTAAATGTGAAGATTTGAATCATAAAATTATAATTTTATATTTTACTCTATAAGATTTTTAAAACGGCATATTATATGCTCAAAATGATTGAATGATGAATGAGAAATTGATCTTCAAAGTAAATTACTTGTGAATTATGTTGAGGAAATGAAAAGCTTAGATCCTACATTTATTATATATCAAATGTGGAATATATTTATATATGTAAATCAACTTAATGTTATTGAATGATTAAACTAAGGCTCTCCTAACATACAAGGGGAATCCCCCAAACCCATGGGTTGTGGGGGTGCACTACTTACATGATTTTGGTGAGAAGTAATTTTTTTTTTGGCTCAGCATATAACTTCAATTTGAGTTTTAATGGTTCTATTAGTCAAAATTTTTCAAAAGTTTATTTATTTGAATATTTAAATAATCTGTAGGAAAAGTGACATATTGAATTTCTCTCTAATTTTTCTAGCAAAAATTTCGAAAACTTTTTCTGCATTTTCTCGAATCTATTTTCGATGATAAAAGAAGGTAACGTTACAGTTCGTTGATCACTGCAATCGTGCTATTGTCGTGCTCATGTCGTTGTTGTATCCTGAGAGACAATCGACCAACATTTTCTCCAACACCAAAAGAGCAGCATAATTTATCTTAAGGAAATTGTGAAAACAAGCATCAACTTCCAGTACAATTTCAATAATGTTTTATTTGATTTTCTGTTTTTCAGATTATATATATATATTTATTTATTTATTTATTTATTTATATTTTTTTCGATATTGTGATTTAAATAAATATTTTATATTACTATTATTTCGCTAACGTCTTGTGCAACAAGGTTGTATATTTTTATATATGAATATTATATATATTAAGTAAGTTCTATGCATGTTAACATATATCCTATTCTAGATTTAACACGTATTTATATGGTTTCATGCGTGACCCATGTGTGACTTCGCAAGAGGGTACCTTAGGAGAATGTGAATACCCTCTTACGAACACTTAACATTATGGGAGCTCAACCTATGAGCTCCATTTACGAGCCTAATATGAATTCGATCTAGGCCCATTTAAATTGTGAACTGATAGTAACATATCTCAAAACACGCTTAAACAATTTGATATAAATGCTAAAAGTGAAATTATTAGTAATAAATTTTAGTTAATGTGAAGGGAGATTGTAAGTTGAGAACATAATAATCATTCAATTTAAATTTAAGTGTAGCAATAAAATCTTGTTGGTCAAATAAATTATTTTATATTATATTACACAATTAAAGAATTCTAAAATTTGAAATTTGAAATTTTAACTTCAAACTTTGAAATTATTTATTGAATTCAACCAAAAAAAATGTAAGACATAAACAATATGACTCGAATATATATAGTCAGAAGTAAATATTTTATTATATATCTGCAAAAAGAAAAAAAAAGTAAATGTTTTAGTAAGTGTAGTTGGTGGTGATATATTATAAAACTAACTCTGAATTTCAAGTCATTAAACAACTTTCAAATTAAATTTTCTGGTCTTCAATTTTGAAAAAAAAAAAACTATGTTGACCTTATTACATTAATCAATGAACTTTCATAATATTATATATATTTACAAATTATGTATTGTTAAAAACTGATTAAACAGTTGCTTCAATGCCATCAATTTTTGTTTAACAGTGTTTAGTTCACATAAATTTAGGTTAAGTTCATAATCAAATTAATTAGATTCTAAATAAAAAAAGTAAATCTTTTTACTGTTTTTTTATTTATAAATTTCAAACTCAAAATTCTATTTAAAGAATATCAAACTATTTATAATCTTGAGGTTCAGTTACAGAATTAAATTGGTTAGGAAAAAAAATATTGTTGTGGTAATTGTTATAAATATTTTAGGGTAAATTATTAAATAGTTATTTTTGTTTACTTCAGGTTACATTTTAGTCTTTTATGTTTAAAATATTACGTTTTAGTCACTTATGTTAACATATTGTAATTTTTTAGTCATTGAGTCGTTAATTTTCATTAACAATGTAATGGTAAGTGTCAAAACGTTTTTTTTAAAAGGTCCCGAGTTTTATTTTTAAAATCGAAAATGGAGTCGCCACTAATCTTTTTTATTCGGTGTGATTGGACCACCTTAAAACATTTAAATTTATTTAAAAAATAATTTGGCCTTTGAAATCCAGAAAATAGGTTCAGGAGTCGGTTACGTGTGAGGAAGAATTAGCACCCTCACATGCTCAAAATTGGTACCTAGTCGATTTTTTAAAAGTCTTGTTTGTTAAAAATTTAAAAACTCGAATAAAAATTAAAATGCGATCCCTAACTGCATGATTTATTTAATGTTATTTTAAAAATTGAATTTTGTGAAGAAATGCCATTTTGTTTCGAATTTATCGAGAAAAAGAAGTCATGTTCAAGACGTTAGAGCACAACATTCTCAAATTTTAGAACATAGGTCATTTGTTTAACCAAACATTAAATATTTTGTTTTGAAATAGGGTATCCAATTACGTAAATTCAACGAAAAACCATACTCAAAACGTTAGGACATTATTTTTCAAATCTCTTAAATAAAAGAATATTGCCTTAATTTTTAAAACAATTTAAGGTCTCAGTTATGTCAAGTAGAAGAGAAAGAAGCACATCTAGTAAGTTAAGCCATGATTTCCTCGAATTCTCGAAGATAACAAGCATTCTTGATTTTTATTCCAAACTTCAATTTTTTTTTAAAAAAGGGTGTTCGGTTATTTCAATTCGTAGAGAAAAATCGCACCTAATAAGTTAAGGCACGATTTTTCAAATCCCGAAATAAGGAACATCGCATCGATTTTTTGAGATAATTCATGTATTTAAAAAATGATATATAATTTATTTTGTTAAAATATTTTACAAAAGATGAATGAATATGCTTTTAATTCACAAAATAAAAAACGCACAAATAATAAATAAATAAATCAACAATACGCATAAATAAATAAATGTATTTGCATGTAAAAATAAATAAAGTGACAAAAGGATTAAATTTAAAAAAATTTAATTAAAAAAAGATACAAAAAGATCTAAATAAAAAATAAAAGGGAAATTTTAAAAAAATAAAAATAAAAGATTTGATTAAATAAAAAAACAGAATATAAGGGTGAATTTAAAAGAAATAAAATAAAAAGGTTAAATTTTAACAAAAATAAAAATAAAAAGATTTAATTTTTTAAAAAAGAAAAAATGGGGTCAAACCCGAATATTAAAAAAACAAAGACCATGTGGGCAATTTTCCCCAATTTTGACACGTGTTTACACCTATGGTCAAAGGTTAGAGGACCAAATCAAAAATGGATTAAAATCTCGGGGCGTGATTGCAATAAATTTAAAAAAATGAACTAAAGGACGAAGCTAAAACAAAAAACAAAGTGGAAGGACCAAGGGCAAAAATATCCCCTGGTAAAAAACATGCGGATCGTGAGTCGGATGGGTCAGATTGGTTCGGTTTAGCATTGAAACGGCATCGTTTTGTGCTTCAAAAGCCAGTCCAAAACGACGCCATTTTAGTACCTCTATATAAGTTAATTTTTTTTAAAAAATCATTTCTCAATTTTTTTCAAAAAAAAAAACTCTCATTCTCCCTCATTTTTCTCTTAAAACCAAACCCAAGCCAACCTTGGTCCAACGGAGCACCACCGCCCCAACCATCGATCGCCGACGACGGTGACCACCGTCCCCGATGGTCGAAAGATAAAAAATTTCTTTTCTTTTTTTTTTTTTTTATTAAAAAAAACACACACCTAGAAATCGGATCTAAGGTTTAAAGCCTCTAGATTCAATCTTAGATCTAAAAACGAGCCTTTCAACTCCTTCGATTTTCTTCCCTTTTGTTAGAAATTCGCCCTTGCCCCTCTGATGACGTCCAGATGAAAACGAAGGGACCCAAGGCCCTCCTAATAGTGGGTAAAATCCCTAGATCCTTTTATTTTCTTTTTATTTTCTTTATTTTTTATTTATTTTCAAAAATGAAAAAAAAATTATAAAAAAATACCACTTTAAAACTCAGATCTGTTTTTTTTATTGATTTTTTGAAGTTTGTTCTTCGTAAAATCGAAGAGGAGAAGATCGATTACAATCAATTTTCATGGCTTTATAACCAAATACATTTATTTTTCCTTCTTTTTTTTTTCTATTTGTCCTCTGTCTTTGCATTTTTTTCTTCTTTGCTTGTGCAGGTTTGAAGGTGGTGGCAGACGTTTTCGGCTGTGGCAGGTGGTGATAGAGGCGTGGTGGTGTCAGACGACCTCGGGTATGCACGATTGAAGTGGCATGAGGGCACGAGTGAGGCAGCGGCTGGAAGACCCTAGCATATTAGGATTTTTGAAAATTTTTGTGTTATAGGCTTGTTGGGCTCAAGTGGGTATTGGGCTTGTGAATGGTTTGGAATAGTATGTATTAGGCTAGGTGTTTAGGTATTTGGGTATTTTGAGTAAATGGACATTAAAATTAAAAGATCTTTAATTTTATTTTTTATTATTTTATTTGGATTTGTTTTGTCTCCGGCTGGACAAAATTGGGTTCCAACAGTAAGCTTACATGACACATTAAATCATCATTCAAACAAAAATTTTATGTTAAATTATACAATTGGTCCACATATTTTTTTCGTTTTGAGCAATTTAATTTTTTTCTTTTATTTTTTTTCTTTATTTCCATTCTCTTTTGCTTCTCCCTCTGTTTTCCTCCCTTGTTCATCTTTTTTAACGTAGTTTTTCTATGTTTTCCATTTGTTAAAACTTTTTCATGTTTATGGAAAATGAAAAGCCGAAAGTTGAAACCAAAATAAAACTTGCTTCGAATATTCTCACTCCACAATTACAAACCCTTATCATGCATCATCGTTTTAACAAACCAATTTAGATCTCTCAATGACTTAGTCCGCAAACTCACCTCATTCGAAGACCTCGCCAGTCGTGACTTATGACAGTTCACCCTTAACCAATGGCGCCTAGTAAAGGCCCAAAGGGGCCATGGTCCCCTCGAGTTTTAAAATTTTTGTAATTTAGCCCTTTGCAGATATACTATAGCCCTTCGAAAAATATAAGTAAGCTCTCCAAGGTTTATGTAACAGCTCGATTTTTAGTGGTGTCGAAAACAGTAGTTTTTGGATCATAACTTCGACAAGTCGAGTCATAGATATTAAATATTAAATACTTATGATGTCATTAGTATCATATTAAATTTTGGTTAGGAAATTTTATTATTTAGAGAGCTAATCAAGTAAAAAGGACTAAATCGTAAAAAGGTGTGAAAGTGAGATTTTATTGATTAGAAGTATTAAATGATGAGTGAAATGGTAAGAAAATGACCTAATGGGTAATTATACCTTGTAAAGTTGGTTGGATGGTAATGGGTTTGAAATATTAAGGAAAATTCATTAGTTAAAAGGGTAAAATGGTAAATAAACAAAACCTAATTTGATTAAAACATTAAAACTTAAGAAATAAGATAATTTTCTTCAGCTTTCTTCTTCACAAAATCGAAACCACCATAGCTAGGGCTTGGAGAATTTCATTCAAGTTTTGCTCATCGATTGAGTGAGTAATTTTCGTCAATTTAATGATTTTTATGTTTTTTATTCCTTATGAGCTTAATTTATCTAACCCAAGGACTAATTTGTGATTCTGTCAAAAGTTAAATATTTTGCCATTGATGAATGAACTTGTTCTTGATAGTTTATGAAAGTTTTGGAAGTTTGGTTAATCGATTGGTCGGTTTTGTAAAGGATTTTTGATATTTTAGGGTTTAAAGACTAAAATGCTAAAAGGATGAAATTACTTGTATGGATGCTATGAATATTCAGCTAGTATGTGATTCAGAAAAGAATGGTTATTTTGCATGTTTAAGATCTCAGGACTAAATTGAATAAAAATGAAAGTATAGAGATAATTTTGTAAATTTCTCAAAAAGGACATAAATGCAAGAAATGATTTAAACTTCATGATTTAATGTGGAAATTTAATGATTTGTTAATTTAGATCACGAGCGAGTTGCGGATCGTTGAAAAGTGAAAATTGTAGAATAATCTTTGGAGTTCCATTTTAACTACAAATTCGTCCGATAAGAGTAACACCCAAAATCCGAACATCGATGCCAGTTAGGATTTTTGATGTGTTACTGTTGATTTGCACTGTTCATCTTATCATTATATTATACAACCTCATTTATTAAAATAATACACTTCACATGTTGCACATCATCATTTAAACATAAACACAAATCAACAAGGGTAAAAATGATATTTCTAATATTTTTGAAGGCTTCTACCGGTACTTGATGGTCAAGTATTAGTAGTAGCCCTGTCAGAAAATAATTCCAAAACGATGCGAATTTCTACTAGTACCTGTACTAGTTCTAACGATACATGTCATGCATCTACTGATACTAAAAAGTCCAAAGAGCTATAATTCCCAACCTGTAACTTCTACCGATACAAGTATGCAAACTACCGATACATCTATACATATAACTACCAATACTCATAATTCAACTACCAATACAACTCAAGTCAGTGTACAACCTCTCTCCTACCCTGTACTTCTACCGAAACATACATGAGTTCTACCTAAACAAGTATGCAAAATCTCAAGATTTATACCAAACACAAGTTCATTAACTTCATACATATACAACTTTAATTATGCATTTAAGTCGACACAAATACATGATTTATGTCAATACAAGGTACTTAAAAGTCTACTTTCAACATTTCATCAAAATATAATAAAGTTTTTTCACAAACTCATTGTATAAAAGCAAAGGGTAACATCATCCTAGTAGATGCCATATTAACCAAGTGATGTAAAAGTCTAACGAATAACTCCGAGATAGTGTAATACTTTAAGATGATCCGATCTCCGAATAGCAAAATTGAATCTACAAAACAATATCAATTTCACAGGTAAGCACTTCTTAACTTAGTAAGTTCATAAAGTTAAAGAGATTAACCAACTTCAAGAGTTTGTAAATCAAATCAACTGAATTGATTAAACCATATACATTAAGGTAAGTTTCAATTCGCATTTGATATTCACAATGACACAAAGTCATCGAACCTTTATTCCGCAATGGATTTCACTTCATTCAAATCCTCGCAATGACACATAGCCACCGGACCTTATAATCCGCAAGAGATTCGTATACTCACGATGACACAAAGTCATCGGACCTCTTGATCCGTAAAGGATCCATATACTCACGATGACTCTTAATAATCAGACCTATTAATCCGTAAAGGATTCATTTACTCACGATAACACTTAGTCATCAAATCTTTAATCCGTAAGGAATTCATTTACTCACAATGACACTTAGTCATCAAGCCTTTAATCCATAAGGGATTCATTTACTCACGATGACACTTAATTATCAGACCTTTTTGTTTACGGCTTAAAGCCCATTTGCCTTCCGTTTTCCCTTCATTCTCGTATTCCACAATTTTAATTATCATTTCATCTCACTATAATAGTTTATATTACAAGAATATGCATTTTAAATTAGAATTTAGCCATACGAACTTACCGGACTGAATTTTAGTTGTGAATGAATCCCAGAGACTATTCTGTTAACTTTCCCTTTCCGCGATTGGTGGCATGATCGTAGTTTACATTCAAAAAATATTCAATTCCTCGCATTAAATCA
Source organism: Gossypioides kirkii (assembly GCA_005610355.1). Lineage (NCBI taxonomy): Eukaryota > Viridiplantae > Streptophyta > Magnoliopsida > Malvales > Malvaceae > Gossypioides > Gossypioides kirkii. The sequence continues at coordinate 18,525,151 of CP032253.1, forward strand.
CACAATCAATTCATTTAACACAATCTAGTCTTTTTGATAAAATTACGATTTTACCCCTAATACTTCCCTTTTATTCAATCTAGTTCTTTCAACACAAAACATGCATTATAACCATTTTCTTTCCAAACCTTAACAGCCGAAAGTTCCAAGCCTTCACACAAACTCTTAAATTCCATTTATTCCATAACAAGTACACCCAATTTCATCATTTTAACATTTTAGCGCTTAAACCCTAATTTCATAAAAAATCACTTTACAAAAATGTCAAACCCAATCATCAAGCATACAAATATATCAAAAGCTTTCAAGAACAAACATTTTCAACAATGACAAGTTTCATAACATTTGACAGATTTAAAAGTTAATCCTTAGATTAGTTAGATCAATCTAACACAAACTCAAAAACATATAAATTACCAAAAATGGGTGAGAAATCACTCACATATTGAGACACAAAACTTGGCCGAATTTCTCTTATGTTTTTAGGGTTTCCATGTGCTTTTTGTTGGAGAAGATGAATGAAATTAATCTAATTTTCCTTTTATCTTAATTTTACTTAATTATTTTTAAATTACTAAAATGTCCTTAATGATATAACATGATTTTCACCAAATAATGCCCCATAACTGTCCACTATACCTCTTTAAGGGATATTTATTCATTAAGGACCTTTATAAGTCCTCCCCTTACAACCCACCTAACTAATCAATGATTCCTACATTTTGTGACTTTTACGATTCAGTCTTTTTTACTTAATTAACAATCTAAACATTAAAATTTCATAACCCAAATCTAATATGATGATAAAAAAGTCGTAATTATTTAAATAAATAAATTTAACGACTCGACTTGTCGAAGTTGTGATCTCGAAATCATTATTTTCGACTCTATTAAAAATCAGGTTGTTACAGTAAATTCGTGTAACTATATTTCTATTTGATAATTCTAACTTTAAATAAATAAATCTAGATGTTGGAACGAGATGAAATGCTCAAAAAGAATATACTGTATTGGCTCGAAAGAGAAATATACTGTATTGGCTCATAAGAGCAATTTACTAACTAAGCTCATATGAGCTAAATTTATTGGGAGGCTCAAAGAGTTCATTTGGATACGAATGTGGAAAGAATGAAGAGGATTGTTTACTGTTTTTGATCGAATAAGTTATTTTGTAAGTTATTCACTCGAATGAACTTACTAAGCTCTGTAAGCTTATTTGTGTATTTGCTTACTGTTTTGCTGTTGAAGATCGGATCCTCAAGAAGAATCACGCTATCCCGGGAGCTCGTTCGGTAGACTTTAATGACTTGGTTATATATGGCATGTATTAGGATGATGAATCTTGTAATTTGCTTAAGTTTGTTATACTTTAGAATGTACTTAGATTAATAAATACTACTTGAAGGGTGATGAAATTGTGCTTGTTGACTTGTATGTTTGGTATGCATTTAAATGGAAATGAATGTGATTTGCCTTATTTTTTATATATGTTAATAGGTTATTGATCTATGTTATGATAGGCATGTGTTGAGGGACTTATTAGAAAATTTGCACATTATTTCTAACTTTTCGCAGGTACACACGATCTGGAACACGGCCCACTACACGGGCGTGTGTCTTGGGTAAAATAGGTACAGGGTACACACGAACAAAACACAAGTTGGGACACGGTCGTGTGACCCTAATTTGAGTAGACACACAGCCCAGCACACGATTTCACACACGAGTGTGTGAGACACTTCGCATGTTCACACAACTTATCACACGGTTTGTGACATGATCGTGTAAGGGTATTTCGTGTGCGCACATGGTCTGGCACACGGTCTAAGGCACGATCGTGTGACTCCTATTTCTTTGCGTTTTGATGTTTTCGAAAATATTTTCGTTGTATTCCAATCTAGTCCTTATGATTTGCAATGACCTGACTGTGTATAATGTGGTCAATTGGAAATGTATTCAATGTGCTAATGAAACATTGACAGTAGAACTGATATTGTGACTGTATTGCCAATAACCATTTTGTAACCCTCGAGACCCTAATCGACGACGGTGTCGGGTTTTAGGTGTTACAGTTTAAGATTTTGCAATTTCCCAAAAATATTGTTTCGTTTGGATCGATTGTTTTTATATTTAAATCGATTGTCATGTTGGAATACTGCTTTTTTTAATCGATTGTTTATGTATTTAAATCGATTGTTATGGTGGAATACTGCTTCTTTCGAATAAATTATTTATATGTTTAAATTGATTTTTATGTTGGAATACTACTTCTTTTAAATCAATTGTTTATATGTTTAAATCGATTTTCATGTTGGAATTCTGTTTCTTTTAAATCGATTGTTTCTATGCTTAATCGATTGTTATAGTGGAATATTGCTTCTTCTTTTGAATAGATTGATATGTTGGAATACTACTTCTTTTAAATCGATTGTTTATATGTTTAAATCGATTGTTATGTTGGAATACTACTTCTTTTGAATCATTTGTTTATATGTTTAAATCGATTGTTATATAACACAACTAATTTTACTTGCCCCCAAAGATTAATGTCCTGGCTCTGCCACTGTGGTCTCAACAAAGTTCTTTGAGCTTGTTCCCTTAACCTCTTAACCAACCCCCACGACTACCTTATATATCTTACCTACAACATTCTCGCCCTCTCGAAACAACATTGTTTCATGGATTTTTCAAATGAGCTCTACATTCTCAATAACTAAAATGACCATCATACGAAACTTACCCTCAACTTTAGCCAAACCATTTTGGTTCCATGCTCCCTTTCTCTCTTCGGTTCATCCCATGCTTGGCTTCCAATCAAGCTTGCTTGGGAATATCCAAGAAGGTTTAGATCAATTTACTGTCTACTTAATTTTATTCGTTAAAAAAAGAAAAGAAATGAAGAATATACATGACTTTGTAGAAGTTTGGAAATGGAAAAAAATATTTTTAATATAAAGAATTCAATTTATGTTTAGATTTGATTAAGGATATGGTTTTTTATATTGATTAGTTAGATCCAATTTTAGTTTTAAAATTAGGTTATATTTGAATCAAGATTTGATTAAGAATGGTTGATATTCGGTTTTGAGTGAAATTTAATTTAGGAATCGTGTGAAAAAAACAAGGACTTGGTTTATTTTGTGGGCAAAGAATATGTTTTTGGTGAAAATATGTATTGATAAGGGACCAAATGTTGAGCAAGCATGATTTATAGTTCGAGACATAAGTTCCTTCATGTTGATCATTATAAATCTTTTTCTAATTTTTTTACAACAAAGAATCGATTATTTGTTATTTAACTCAATTCAAACTCTCAACATAAATTCACTGCTGATATTCATTTGGTCTTTTATCAATACTTGCACAACATTTGTCCCTTATCAATAATGACTTACACCAGTGTAAGTAAGTTCCTTTTCCCTTAACCTCATGTTGAACATGTCAAGAAAAAAGAGGTTCCCTTAACATTCTATTAAGGGAAAATATGTAAATACAATGCATAAAGTATGAGGAATCAATTAAATGTTCTGTTATATTGTAGAGCTAACTGAGAAGAAGTCATACTTAGAATACCTCTAAAAAGAGTCAAGAATTGGAAATTTATATGGTAAGAAACAGGTTACCTTTGGACTGTTGAAGGTTACTTTAATCGAAGGCAATATTAAGTGATATGAGTGCTAAGTGACATGGACATGGATATGAGTATTGAGTGGTGGTTTTTAATTTGCATAATCACACCATTCAAACGTTCAACAAGAGGTTTGAGGAAAACATAACATACTTACACCGGATTACTTAAGTATTGATAAGGGACAAAATGTTGTGTAAGCATGTGATCGACCTGTAACGTCATAACAGTTGTGTAAGCGGAAACACGTTGAAGCAAGTATAGTTGATAGAATAATTCTATCGGATATCGATCCTACAGGGAATGGGTTCTTGATGTTTATATGTCGAGGCAATTAAAACTAATATTAGAGATAATGTGAGTAAAGATGTCAGTGCAATTAAATCAAATCTGCACACTAAATAGTCAAAATTGTCAATGTAATAAAAGTTAATTGTCAGTGTAATTGAAAGCAAATTAAATTATTGTTGAAGGTTTGGAAATTTAAATGCAGAAAAGTAAAATGATGATCAAGTGCGAAGAACTGGAATGGATCACTAACTTCACTAATTCATAACGTTGGATGCGTCGACAAGGTATTGTATAGATGAATTGTCACAACAATGAGGTTCCAATGAAATCTTACCAACTACAACTCTCTGTTTAATCGAGACTCAAGTACCCACAATTACCCCATCTCTCGATATAGGCAACACTGTGCACTCAAGAACAAATGATAGAATCTCTTCCAATCCCAAGCAACTCTCGTTGTCTTTCTTGTTAACCTAACTTGTCACCGTATCTCTCGATGTCGGTAGACTACAATTCCACTGTCATGTTTAATGCAGTTAAGTCCAATAATAAACAGATGAGAAGAATCAAATAAGAATCAAAGTAATCTAACACTAAAAGGTATTCTCATATTCATTCAATTGTTAATAATAATCCATCAGCATAAAAGAGGGGTTAACAAATACATCGAAGCTTACTATCTCTAAATTATTAGAATTATTCCTTATCCGCTCCTCTTATGCTTGCACCAAGCACTCCTTGTCATGAGTTGTTGCTCGTCTGCTCATTCAAATCACCGATCTCCAATAAAACTTCAAAAACACAAAGTAATTGCAAATTTAATTCCTTCCCTCTTGATATCTCTCTCCTTATTCTTTTCTCTATTTATAAGCTGAAGAAATTGTAGATTTCCTCCATTCTCAGATCCAACTACTTTGTACAGTTGTAAAAGTTTGTTATTGACAGCTACGTAGATCTAATTTGTTTATTGGATTATTGCAGAATGTCGGCGCAAATTATGATTTTAATTTGCGGCGATAATTTGTCAGCAGAATGTCGTCGCATTTTTGAACCAACTTGTGGCCGCAAGTCTGAATGCTTTCTTACTCTGATCTTTTAAGGTAGATCTTTACGCTGACAACCTTAGACGCAAAATTGATACTGAATACAGCGACATTCCTTGGTGCAACGAAGAATACTTATGCAACGACAGTCTTGGGTGCATTCTGAAAATAATAATGCGACGACAACTTTGGGTGCAATTTGGAAGTGCTCTTGCGGGGACAGTTTTGGGCGCAAATTTGGATCACATTTTGCTGCAACAATTTCGGACACTTTCATGCATTGATCCTTCAGGACAGGTTCCTGTAGTGACATCTTTGGATGCAATACTAAACAACTAATTATGGCAACATTAGTAGTAAAAACATTATAAAATTAAGGAAAATTAAACCAAGCATCATTGAGTTAGAAAATTCAATTACTAAATATAAAATGCTAAAAATGCATCTAAATATGATACAAAAAAGACAACTAATACACAAATTTAGGGAGAAAATCAATGTCATTTCTAATGCTATCACACCCCCAAACTTGAGTTTTTACTTGTCCTCAAGTAAAAAAAAGTTAACAAAGGCACAATCAAATCTGCACACTAAATAGTCAAAATTGTCAATGTAATAAAAGTTAATTGTTAGTGCAACTGAAAGTAAATCAAATTATTGTTAAAGGTTTGGAAATTTAAATGCAGAAAAGTAAAATGATGATCAAGTGCGAAGAACTGGAGTGGATCACTAACTTCACTAATTCGCAACGTTGGATGCGTCGACAAGGTATTGTATAGATGAATTGTCACAACAATGAGGTTCCAATGAAATCTTACCAACTACAACTCTCTGTTTAATCTAGACTCAAGTACTCACAATTACCCCATCTCTCGATGTAGGCAACACTGTGCACTCAAGAACAAGTGATAGAATCTCTTCCAATCCTAAGCAACTCTCGCTGTCTTGCTTGTTGCCTAACTTGTCACCGCATCTCTCGATGTCGGTAGACCGCAATTTCACTCTCATGTTTAATGCAGTTAAGTCCAAGAATAAACAGATGAGAAAAATCAAATAAGAATCAAAGTGATCTGACACTGAAAGATATTCTCATATTCATTCAATTGTTAATAATAATCCATCAGCATAAAAGAGGGGTTAACAAATACATGAAACTTACTATCTCTAGACTACTAGGACTATTCCGTACTCACTCCACTTGTGCTTGCACCAAGCATTCCTCGTCAGCTCAGTCAGCTCACCGATCTCCAATAAAACTTCAAAAACACAAAGTAATTGCAAATTTAATTACTTCTCTCTTGATATCTCTCTCCTTCTTCTTTCATCTATTTATAAGCTCAAGAAATTACAGATTTCGTCCATTCTCAGATTCAACTACTTTGTACAACTGTAAAAGTTTGTTATTGACAATTACGTAGATCTAATTTGTTTACTGGACTGTTGCAGAATGTCAGCGCAAATTATGATTTTAATTTGCGGCGATAATTTGTCAAGAGAATGTCGCCGCATTTTTGGACCAACTTGTGGTTACAATTTTGAATGCTTTCTTACTCTGATCTTCTAAGGTGGATCTCTGCGCTGACAGCCTTAGACGCAAAATTGATACTGAATACAGCGACATTTCTGGGTGCAATCAAAGAATACTTATGCAACGACAGTCTTGGGTGCATTTCGAAAATAATAATGCGGCGACAACTTTGGGTGCAATATGGAAGTGCTCTTGCGGCGACAGTTTTGGGTGCAAATTTGGATCACATTTTGTTGCGACAATTCCGAACACCTTCATACATTGATCCTTCAGGATAGGTTCTTGAAGTGACATATTTGAATGCAATACTGAACAACTAATTGTGGCGACATTAGTAGTAAAAACATTATAAAATTAAAGAAAATTAAACCAAGCATCACTGAGTTAGAAAATGCAATTACTAAAATGCTAAAAATGCATGCTAAATATGATACAAAAGAGACAACTAATACACAAATTTAGGGAGAAAATCAATGTCATTTCTAATGCTATCAGCATGGTTTATCATTTGAGACATATGTTCCTTCACATTGATCATTACAAATCTTCTTGCTCTAGAATGGCAATGATTCCTCATATGTATTTGCTCTTTACAGAATATTGAGGGAAACTCCCTTTGATTTTGACACATTCGACAAGAGGTTTAAGGGTAACATATTAAGCATTGATAAGGGACATGACATTGTGCAAGCATACTTTACTTGGAGGAGTGTTTTGGTAAAATAATCTTTTGACATTGGTAAAATTGTAAAGTGTAATTTTTTTATTTGGAGTAGAAGTTTTTTTTTTATAAAATATTATTATTTAATTAGATCTTTTTTGAACAAAACTCTTGTATTAATTCTTTATAAATAGGAACTGTATGTTGAACTATTTACACACCTTATTTACATTGTTATTCTTTCAGAAAATAGTGGAAATTTATTTTACAGAATAAATTATATTTTTTTGGAAAAAAAATGCATAGTAACCGGTTAAACAAAGAATTACATTTCGTACTGAAAGTTAATAACGTTTCATTTTGTGCGATTGATTCGTGATTCTTTAAGCCCACATTCAAAGCAATTTGTGATTCGCAAATAGAGGAGAAGAACATTTAGTAGAAAGTTGGGATCAACTTAATCGCCTCGTACAAAGTGTAGGTGTAATGGCTTAATTTTAAAGAAAAAAATTTTAAATTTATTTTGTACCTAAAATCATTGTTTTCTAAACCGATTTTTCTAATAGATTAAGTCGCATGATTTCATGAGTAAGTGACTTGTGATGACACAAGTCTTCCTTTGTATTGATAGAAGTTGCAAGGGAAAACTTGAGAGCTCACTGTTAGGCTTGTTACAAAACAAGTCTCACTAGGTATCGGTGCAACACCAGTTGTAGTGATACAAATGCCCCCTATTGCGACACAACTCCAATGAAACATTTATGGTCCTAACTGTCAGACTTGTGTCAATACAAGTCAGCACTTATATCAATACTGATCCTCCAAATTTTATAAAATTGATTTTAAGAGGATATTTCCAAAGTCATTTGAAAATTCAAACTTATGAACCATATTTTAAGATATGTTGGACCATTTTATGAGTTAGAAAACACTTGAAAATGGTTTTACAAGATTTTATCATTAATTTGCAAATTTGATGAATAATGAATTTTTAGTTGACTTTGTTATATCAAAACATTTGAAAAAGTGCAACATAGATGAGCTTGAAATATCACCCTCTAGCCCTTTATATCCTTGTTGAATGTTATAAGCTCCACATACAACTCAGATTCTTCTAGTACCATTTGACTTAAAAAGTGCAATCATTATTTGTAGAATCATCATTCATGACATGGATTGTAAAATTTCTCATTAGATTGTCACATGTAATAAATCTATATCTCAACAAACTAACATGAGCTTTGATATTTTGACCAGTTTTGCGCTTCATCTCCACTATCATGATGTCCTTTTTGAACATCATGTTAATCAAACTTTCAAATTTAAAGATTACACTGATATCCTTTTCACAAACTTGGCCATTACAATTCACAACAACATAAAACATATTGCTTAATTTGTATAGAATCCCTATATTGTTTTATTTAACGTGATTTTTCACTTTCTCTGTGCATGCTATATCTGATCCAATTAGAGGGATTGAAATGCAAAAAAGAAGTTGACACCTTGGGGTGAACTGACTTCAAAGTCAACACCTCCATGTAACGAATTCCATTGAAGTCGGCACCAACTTTAGCTAGTTAGCTAAGTAGATGAGAAATACTACTACATTGTTAAATAAATTCCTAACTTGTATATATGAAGAAAAAAAACCTATTGTCTCATAGATTTTGTCATCTCTCTTTGCCTCCCCCTTTTTGGTGTGTTTAGTATTGCTTAAAGCACTAAAGAGGTTTATGTATTATAGTGACTAAATCAAATTAGCCCCTTTATTAATAAATGGATCAATTTAGTCCCTGCACTATTAAAAAGAATAAAAAAGTTTAAATTTTAACAGAGTTAACATTTATTGCATAAAAATGTGTTGAAAATTATTTTGTTTTAATTGTAGTTCAATAACAAAAGATTTCATTTATAAAAGCATAAATTTTTTTAAAATATTAACTCAATTAAACAGTAAATGATATTTTTTAAACAATAAATGGTAACTCTATTTCAATTTTGCCCTTATTTGATTCTTTTTAGGCTTAATATAACATTCGGTACCCGAACTTGACACTTTTTCCTAATTTGGTACCTAAACTTTTTTTTGGTCCAATTTGGTACTCAAACTTGCAACTTTTTCCTAATTTGGTACTTAAACTTAACACTTTTTTAGTTGGTATTTAAACTTTTTAGGGTCCAATTAGGTACTTGAACTTAACTCTTTTTCCTAATTTAGTACCTAATCTTTTTTAATATTAATTCATTAAGCATAGTTCAATACCTATTTTTAACACGATTTTTTCTAAAATTGACAATATTTTTGTAGCATAACAAAAAAAATTCAACCTCATTATTGTTTTGCGTAATTTTTATAATATTTAATAAATTTAGGTACCAAATTGAATCTAAAAAATGTTTAGATACCAAATTAGGAAAAAATGCCAAGTTCAAGTACCAAAATGAGTCCAAAAAAGTTTAGGTACCAAATTAGGAAAAAGTGTCAAGTTCAGGTACCAAATTGAGTTTAGGTATTAAATTAAGAAAAAGTGTCAAGTTCACGTACCAAATTGGGTAAAAAATGTTTAGGTATCAAATTAGGAAAAAGTGTCAAGTTCAGGTAACAAATGTTATATTAAGCCTTTTTAATCGTATAGAAACTAAATTGATATATTTAATAATAGAGGGATTAATTTGATTAGATCCTTATAATATAGGGACCTCTTAAATACATACACCACTTAGTATATGAGAAAACTAGAAACTAAAAGACTTAATGCATAATATGGTACATGAATTCGACACTCTTTTCTAATGTGATACCTATGTTCTTTTTTTTTTATCCAATGTGACAACTATATTTGACAAAAGTTATACATCTTGGTACCTGATAATAACAATGTAAACCTTTTAGTTTTTAATTTGGGTTTTAGAGTTGACTTGATGAAAATTCATAATTAGCTAATAATATTAATAATTAACTTTTATCAAATCAAATCCAAAATCGGAATTAAATCACATCCATTGGGTTATATTTGATAAATTAAATAGAAAATTAAACATATTCCCAATTAAAATTAAATTTATTCTATTAAAAATCATAAAAAAAACTTCAAACCTAATAATAATAGCAATTAACTTTCATCAAATCAACTCTAAAACCTGAATTAAACTCTAAAAATTTAAGATCGTTACCTTTAAGTACCAAGATGTATAATTTTTTTAAAATACAAATATTAAATTGGATAAAAAATAACACAGATACTACATAAAAAATTGTCAAACTTGAATACAAGTGATATATTAATTCATATAAAAATAAAGAAAAGGAAGAATTGAAGTGGTTAAAATAAAGGGAAAAAAAGGCTTATGTCTAAAAAGGCTCATTTTCAAAATTATTTACAAAAATTGGCTATTTAGGGCCATTATTACTGAAATGGTCCAGTGTTAATAAAACAAGCTGAGTTGACATTGTTTTCATGTGAAAATAAAAAAAAACGCGTCAATCTCAACACTTTTTTGTCCTGTCACATGTAAAGCACGTTGACATGGACGCACTTTACATGTGACAGGGCAAAAAAGCTTTGAGCTAGACATGATTTTGCTCGTGTTTCACCCAAAGGGTTAATTGCTGGTTAGGCCCACAGTTTTATTGGTTTAGGGTTAAGGTTTTGGAATTTTAAATTGGGTTTAGGGTTTTTATGGTTTAAGGTTAGGGTTTAATTTTTTAAGTTCTTATTATGATTCTGAAAAAATAATTTTGACGAGATGGGTTCTTAAAATATAATTTTGACGAGAATAGTTTTGTTTTGTAGATTACAACTGAGGAAATGCACCTCCAACAGTTAGTGGATTGGAAATGCACCTCAGTGGGTCGATGTTCAATGTTGGGAATACTTATTGGGGAATGGCATCAACTTCTAAAGTTGGCAATCGACAATTAATTTTGGACGTTCTGAAATGTACACGAGAAGGGAGAATGCACTCCTTACGACGTCTACTGACGAGCGGACCTCCAACATGAAAGAGGTTAGTGGGTCGAAGGATGAAGATGACAATGAGTCTGATGTGGATCCAGCTCAGGAGCCCGATGCCAACGATTTAGAAGATGGTGAAGGGGATTCAGATGAAGAAGAAGATTTACTATTCACGGCGTACTCGCCTCCAGCTTATATGCATAATGTCGATCTATCGGTAGATGATGCATTAGAGTTTCGAGATCTACCACACAAGAGGCGTGGCAACATAAATTCGTCGCTGGATTCGGGTGATTTGGAGTTGTTAAAGGGTTTTCCAGTAAGGATCATTTTTGGATCATTGAAGTAATATAGCATCAAGAAACGGGGTTAACAACGACGTGGTTAAATCCAAATCCGAAAAGTTCGATGCCAAGTGTGCAGTTTGAGACTGTGCCTATGCATGAAAAATCATGGCTTTCGTCAAAAAGAGGACGGAGTTATGAGAGATAAAAAAGTTCATTGGTTCGCATACTTGTGTTGCCTTTAGTATAATATCACTGGGTGATTAGGGTTTTGAATATTGGGTTTTAGGGTAACTTTTAATTAATTTAACGTACTCGTGGGATTGCAGGTGTTTCATAGGATCATCCCAAGTTGGATTCAAATATGATCGTGGGCATAATACTATTAATGGTGAAAGCGGATCCGAGGATTTCTGTGTCGGTCTTAATTGTCAATATTTGTAGCCAATTCAACTACACCCATTCTTACCACAAGACCTGGATAGCTAAGCAGAAGGCGTTAGAGAATATGCACAGTGGACGGGACGCTTCATAAAATGAAGGATGGTAGTGGTGTCAAGCGTTGGAGAGGTATGTCCTAAGTTACATAATAGACCTTGAAACGAGTATTTCATACTACAATAATCGCTTACTCCGTGGATGCCGAGTGTTCAAACATCTATTTTGGTGATGGGAGGATCCTTCCAATTACGTTTGCAATAACATCGAGGGAGTCAGGTGACAATTGGGATTTCTTTATTTTTAGGTTGAGGAGGATTGTCTACCCTAACCTGATATCTGTGTGATATGAGATCTGGTTGCTTTGCTTGACACATCTTTCGATACAATTTCACCATCTGCTCTAAAATCAATGAGTTTCAACAACCATCTTAGATATACGAGGTTTCGTAACTTATCCGACATCAGATAACCCTCGATGATTTGAAGGATGTACGCCCGAGCGTATCGTTCTCTTTTCACTATAGTCGAATCATCCGTCAACTCCACGAAATTATTTCGTAACCAGGTCTTTCTGATTCGACCTTCGTATATCGTCTCCGGAATTGCACCCAAAAGATCGTAACATATAGGTTCCCAATCAACAGATTGAGCGGACCCAATGACTACGGACTCATCCACCGGTAACCCCAAGTTTAATTGCATGTCCTCTAGAGTGATAATACACTCCCCGCATAAAAGATGGAATATGTGTGTCTCGGGTCTCCACCTCTCCACCAACGCATTAATAAGTTTCGAGTCCAACTTGCACCCTCGACCTACAATGGCCACGTGCCAAAAATCAGCTTTTCTCAAGTATGTTTCGATTAGAGGTGATGGACGATCGGGTAGATTATGAATAAAGCATTGCAAAAAAATTATTAAAAATATTATTTAAATTATAAAACTGAAATAAAAAATTATAAAAAAATTGAAATTAATTTTTACCATTTGCATTTGATCGTTGGAGATATGTTTGTCATCAAGACTGATTAAAGACTTGGTCATTGCTAACATGAGCAAATTTTTAATAAAATAATTATTTTTGAAAATACTAATAAAATAATAAAAAGTATAATTCAAAAAAATAAAATTTAGAAAGTATTTGTAACACCCAAAACCCGAGAACCATCGCCGGTTAGGATTTTCGATGTTTTACTATTCATTTATCACTGTTCAATTTAACATTCTTTTATTTCAACTGAATTTATTAAATAAATACACTTTTCACATTATAAATCGACATTTAATCAAAATGCAATTCAACAAGGGTAAAAATGGTATTTCCAATATTTTAGGGGACTTCTACCGGTACCTGATGCTCAAGTATCGGTAGTAGTCAAGTCAGTGAACAATTTAAAACTGTACAGATTTCTATCGATACAAGTGCAATTTCTACCGATACAAGTCATGCATCTACCGATACTAAAAACTCCAGAGAGCTACTATTCTCACCCTGCAACTTCTACTGATACTAATAAACGAACTACCGATACATCAGTACACACTACTACCGACACTTGCAACCTCTCTCCTACCTTGTACTTTTATCGATACATGCATGAGTTCTACTGAAACAAGTATGCAAAATCTCAAGAATGAAGCTAAGAAACAAGTTTAACATTTCATACACATTCATTGCAAATTATGCATTAAGCCAACTCACACCATACATAATTATCCAAATTTTTACACAGCATCTAAATTCAACTCTTAATTGCACTTCATGCAAAACCCACATTCAACATAACAGGGTTTATCAGTTCTAATACAAACAAAATATAATGTCATCCTAGTACATGCCAAATAACCAAGTGATATAAATACCACTGAACGAGCTCTCAGGATAGTGTGATATCTTCAAGATGATCCGACCTTCAAGTGACAAAACGAAATCTACAAAACAACAACAAGTTCACGGGTAAGTTTCATAGCTTAATAAGTTCGTAAATTCATCAATTTACCAAGTCTTATATGATAAGTGACTCTATAAATCTGTCGAGCCAGCACAACGGAACTTCAAAGATTGTTATTCATTTTACTCCCTGTTGACACAAAGGTCATGATGCTCATTTGCTCCCTATTGACCCAGAGGTCATGCCTGTTACTTGTATACGATGTTATTCTTAACCATCGATACGGTATATCTGTTCCCTACGATGCTCCTCACATTAAGCCAACGAGAAAATGCAACAAGCATAAATCTCAGCCATCGTAGGGCCTGTAATCCATTCATGGATTCTATTCACCTTATGGTGACTCACGATGCTGAAGAGAATCCGCAACAAATGCAGGATCTCAAGCATTAGACCATTTTCTATCTTTGGCACAAGGGTGAGAAATTCTCAACTCGTCGTTCCTATCTTTCACGTTTCCAATCGTTGTTTCTCATTTCTAACATTCATTAGAAAGGCAATTATAAGCAATTATTAATAAGAATTTAACATTACGAACTTACCGAACTAGATTGCAGTTTGAGAAAGGCTTCAAGGACTAATCCGCCAATTTCCCTTTTTCGCGGTCTGTAGTCCGATCGTAGTCCAAATCAAAGCTCAAAGTTTACAAAGAAAAACCCTTGTTTCCTTATGTTCTTACCGTGAAAATGAAGAAGATGAGTGAAAATGACTCTTTTTTTTACTTAATTTTCTTTTAACTTAATATATATATTAATGGCAATTTTGTAAATTTTAAGACTTTAATCATTAAGTCTTAATAAATCACTTTTAAACTTAATTTCAACTAATATGAATCATACTAATCCACCCACTAACACTCCTTTGGTAATTTACTCATTTGATCCTTCAAATCTCTTAACTCAAGTTTTACACCTTTTTTCAATTTAATCCTTTCTACTCAATTAACTATCTAAATGATAAAATTTTTGGAACTAAATTTAACACGAGGACATTTGCGTCATAAATGTAAAATAAATAATATTTACGATTCGACTCGTCGAAGTTGTGATCCTGAAACCACTGTTTCTGACATCATTGAAAATCGAGCTGTTACAATATTTGAAAGCTTTTTTGAGATTTTGAGTGAGAAATTATAGAAATTTAAGGCTAATTATGTGAAAAATAGGGTTTGGGGAGTATTTATAGGGTTTTTATTTTTGGACTGTTGGAGGCCCAGCGACTATATAGTCGTTGTGGGAAATGACAGTCGGAAACATGAGGTAAAGCGCGTCTACGTCAGCGCGCTTTATCCTGTGACATGGCAAAAAAGTGTTGAGCTAGATGCGCTTTTTTGTCTATCCCCTAAAAACAACGCTAGCTCAACGCGTTTTATCAAATCCGTACCATTCCTATAATAATGGACCAAAACGGCCCATTTCTGTAAATAAGTTTGGAAATGGGCATTTTTGTATTAAACCCGACAAAAAAGAGGTTTCTATGAAATTAAATAAATCTTCTTCCCCTTAAGTGTTTCTAATTCTTTAGATTCCATGCCAAATAGGGGAGAGAGGATTTGTTTGCTTGATTTGTTTAGTTTTGTAGAATTAGAATTAATTTGAAATAATTTATAAATATTAAAAAGTTATTTTTTTTCAAATTATGATTCAATTAGAAAATTTTGTAAATATTGAAATTTAAATTTATCGTTATGTTGATTATAAAACTATCACATTTTCTTCTTATCACAAAGTAAATGATAGTTAATGAAATTATGCCAAAAAAGACATTCGATTAATTGGATAATCAATTTATATTTTTGTTATAATTAGATGATAAAAATAAAATTTTAAATATAACTGTATTACTTGCATTATATCCAACTAGAAACTTTTTCACCAGCATGCGCACGTGATAATAATGTATTTAGAACATATATTTGTGTTTAAAAATAACATATAATATATAATAAATAATTAAAAATATGATTTGAAATTAAGTAATAATAACACATGAAATATGTACGGTATTTTAAACGAGCTTGTTCGTGAACATAAACGAATCGAACACACCTCTGTTCGTGTTCGTTCATTTATTAAACGAACATAAAAATTTTGTTCATACTCATTTATTTAGCTTAGTAAACGAACGTTATACAAACGGTTTATCAAACATTCTGTTCATTTACACCCCTGGTCATGATGTTGTTATCAATCTTAAGTTGGTGTCAAGTTCATTTGTGACATTATCTTAATAAAAAATAAAATTAAAGGTTTGATTGAGTGGCAAATTTAAGGTTTACATGTTGGCGTGGGTTCAAATCCCACCATAAGCATATTTTTTAAATAAAAAGATTAAAGTACACTCGAATAATATAACCTAATTGAAATACAATAGGATATTTTTTGTAATTTTTCTAATCGAGTTAGTACTCGATTAACTTATGACACTAGCTTAATCAAGAGCGTAAATAATAATATAAATACAATTTATGAGAATAATAAATTGTACATACTAAAATAAAAACATATAAAATAAATCAAAATAGGGTTTTAATGAAGTGGTAAGTGTAAAGTATCACCAATCCAATTAATGTGAATTAAAACCTAACCATATGTATTTTTTTTAATTTTTTTAAAATTAAAATTAAAATATTTTAAAATAATATAATTTATTTTAATTATAAAAAAATATTGTTATAATTTTTTAATCAAATTAAAATTTGTAACATCAATTCAGTTAAAGATTTAACTATATCCAAATTTAAAAGAAGACAAAGGAGTTAGGATTACTGCGGCAGAGGTCCAGTCGTCCGACATGGCAGGCATGGATGGTACGTAGCCGATGAGAAAACATGGAGAGACCATTGATTTGACAGCTAACAGTCAGTTAATTATTTAATAACCGCAGTACTCACGTGCTTCACCTACAACCAGACCCTAGGTCAAAATTTTTCAATTATTTTTTTCACCTCGAAATTGAAGATTCAGCAAAAAAGTCGATAGTAAAAGTAAAAGAAATAATGACCGTTGATCTTGTTTAATATGATATTTCTAGAATATTTTAATCTTTTAATTATTTAAAATAATTCAAGAGTATCTGTTAATAATTACGATTTTATTATGTAGGCGTATAATAAAAGAAAGAAAGAAAAGATTAAGAGATGATTCATTGAAAGGTGTCTTAATTTACCGGCAACCGGTAGAGAAAAATCCATTGTTTTTAAAAAAGTAATAATTTGTTAGTTAGTCAATCAATATCTTAGATTCAAAATTAGATAGCGGCCCATGTGACACGTGAATGGTGAGAAGAAGACAAGGTTTTGTAGTAGCAATCAATGGAAAATAATAGAAAATATAGGTCAGAAATAGTTTGTGAAAACCGAGGTATCCTATCCTACTTCTATCTTACCGGTTTCAACTGTCCACGTGTCCACCATCTTTTAAAAACTAAATTATTATTTTAATCTTGCGTTTTAATATTGTTTCTTTTTGGCTTAATTCCTATTTTAGCGCTTCTACTTTGTATAATATTTTGTTTTAATTTCTTAATAAGTTTGATGTCTCAATCTTTATTATTCTGTCAACCTCTTTGATATTTTGTCCGTTTTTCAAAACAGAAAATATCATATAAGCTAATAAAATGCTTCCACCTGTAATAAGATGTCAAGCACCCTTAAAAAATAATCTAAAAACAAATTTTAAAATATCAATAAAAGTTTTAAAAATCTAAAATTAGGAAATTTTGAGATTTTTTTTAAATTTTTTTGAATTAAGCCTAGAAATTCCTTTTTATTTTTATTATTTTTGTTATATTTTTAGGAATTTAAGGATTTAATAAAAAGAAAAAAACTTATTCCATGCGGTACCGTTTTGTTGGCTTATGTAATGTTTGTTATCAAAATGTTGATTTCTTATGGAGATTTTTTCAGCTCTTCCAACTTAGCTACCAAATGCGAACTCTCCTTCCTTTTTTAGCACCGTTGGTTTCGGCTGGGCTTGGCTGCTCATGTCTTCTTCCTTTTTTAGAATGGTGTTGTTGCTCTTTTTTTTCTAAGCGGTGTGGTGGTGAGTTGAAAACAAATATTTTGGCGGGTTTAGTGTCTGGGGAAAGCCACTGACAGTGGTGGAATCAATAGCCGCTAGTGTTTGCTAGGAAGGGAAATAAGATAAAAAGAAAGAAAAAAGAAAGAAAGGGAAAAGAGAGGAAAAAAAAAAGAAAGAAAAAGATAGATAATTTTTTTAAAGAGAAATTCATTAATTCATTCAATTAATGAGATCATACAATTCGAGGGAGGGGATAACAAACTTTCATTGTAGGCGGTGAAAGACAAGCTTTATCAATACAACAAAGGCTTCAACATTAGCATCAATAGAACATTATGACATGTTGATAATTGGCTCTGTCACAACTTAACTCAAGCACAACATATCTTGAGTGGTTGCAAGTACTTAATATAATAAAAAATTCAGTCCTGGATAGTCCAAAGTAACGGGCATAAATTGAGAAAATAACTGAGCATCCACCAAACAAGAAAAGATGACGACAAAACTAACCCTAAAATCACTTACAAAAGCAAGACTAAAAAGCGTACTATAAGAGTAGATAAAAATTTCTAAAAATAAAAACTTATTAAACAATGAAAAATAATTAAAGAATATAAAAATCTTAAAACAACACTAATCCAAACCGGTATTTATTATTCTGAAATACTCTCAAAACAAAAACAAATTAAGAAACCAACAAAGAGCCACCCATTTTATAAAAGAAACTATAGATGATCGATGGTGTTTTAGAGATGATAGTCATCGTCATCTGTCCATCACAATTTGTAAAGACAACAAAAATACCCACAAAATAGATTTACAAACACAAAAAAGATAAGACACATAGAATGAATGAGAAGAAGAATTAAAAAGAAGGTAGATAGACAGGAGAAAAAGGCGGGCGATAGCTAGCCCAAAGGCTAACACCTCCACTGGACAAAACAAAATATAAGAAACAAACGGGTTGAAGAAAATAAGAAAAAAAATTAATATTTAAAAAAAGAAACAATGTTTTTAAACACGTGACATATTTAATGTGTCACGTCACATTCACGTTAATTTAGTAATGACCGTAAATGATAGAGTGACAAATTTATAATAACCCAAAAATATTAGTTGTTTTGTCTTATATTCTATTACAATTTTTTCTTAATATCGAACATTTTACTTTTAATATCTATATTTATATTATATTTTAGATTCAGTTATACATTTTACAATGTATTTGAATCTTTTCATATTTTTTAAAAATAATACTATAATAAAATTTGAACTCATAAAACATGAATTTTAAATTTTTTTTTGGTAGAATAAGAACAACACTAAGCGATTACAATAAGTACACTAGGAAGCATTGAAATCAAGAATACAATGATCATTCTGAATGAGCGCAAGAACGAAGGTTCGCGATAAAGATGAAGTCGCAGATCATCGAAACTCTTCTGTTCAGCCATAGCATCCGCAACCGCATTAAAACATCTTGGAACAAGACGTAGATAAACCTCCGAATTCTGTCGAAGACTTGATGAGTAAGGCGCACCTCCACCTGATTTAAGAAGCTCAACTAATCATGCGTTATCACATTCGACTTCTATTTTCTTGAAGCCTTTATTCCAAGCCAATAATAGCCCTTCAAGAATAGCCTGTGCTTTGATCTTGAAGATGGTTTCACTTCTCAAGCTCATGTTATACCCCCAAAGCCATCTACCTTCAGAATCCTGAATAACTCCTCAAATTACCACCAATTGACCATCCAAAGAGATTGCCCCATCAGAGTTAAGTTTAACCCATCCTGGATTTGGAGGACTCCACTTCGAAACCATGATTCGAGAATGCAAGATTCTCTTTCTCTTATCAAAATCACAAAAATTTTTAGTCCAAATAATACTCATGTATATTATAAATTGGGAATGCATGTGGGAGTTGGAAAATATGGATTTGTTTTAGACTTCCATATTAACCAACACAAAATAGTAAATAAAGTTTGCATTCCAAATCAACAAATCTCAAACGACCTTTATCCTGTTCCATAATTTCAAACTTTAAACTTAAACATTTCAATTAAAACCTCAATTTTAATATATATTTTTATAAATATATATTTTACATAAAACAATATTAAGAAGCCAAGATATATTGTTTTTCAATTTCAATAATTTGTTCTTTTTAAAGTATATACAAACCGTTCCATAATTTTTAGATGACGAAATAAAGTAGGTATATATAGGGATAATGACACCATTGGCCCCTATAATTTGGGGTTTGTTTTAATGTGGATCTTATACTTTCAAAATATCTAATTAGCCCCTATACTTTATTTCCAAATACTAAAGTAGTTTCAGACCCTAACGACATTAATTTTTGCTGACATGACATTTTATCCAATCAAGGGATGCAATGTGTCACCTTTTGCTGCCTAACTTAAGTCCTTGTTAGCTATTTTCCCTTTTTCTTTTGTTTTATTTTCATAAATATTTTTACCGGAATCTTTAAAAATTTAATTTTTTATAAATTCATTAAAGATTGTATTATATATATATATATATTCAAAAACAAAAAATATATAAAAAATTTTAAAAATATTTTTAAATTTTATTAACTTTTTCTTCCCAAAATATATATTTTCACATTGAGAATTTTATCTATTTTTTTGTTATTCTTTTTGCTCATTTGTTTTTTTTTTCAATTTTCTTCCGTGCTTATTTGCTTCTACTTCCATTGTTGGAGCCCAATTTTAACCGGGTTTGGACCTTTGGTTTTAATTAAAAGTTTTAATTGATTTTAAATTTATTTTAAATTTAAATTTACCTATTTAAATTTACTTTAAATTTAAATTTAATCAAATTTCAAATAATATTAAACTAAAAATTAAAATTAAAAGTCCATTTACAAGTGCCCCATTACATTAAGGCCCAATTCGACCCAATTCCCTTAACCCATTTAGCCCTTTAAGCCCAAATTACAGTAGCCCAAACAGAAATCTAGCAGTCAGCTCCCACTTGCACTGCCTGCCGGCCACCTCAGCCAATGGTGTGATGCCACATCAGCAATCCAATGGTCACCTCCAAGCAAGTTGCTGCCACGGCCATCATCTTCACCAATTGCACCAATCGCCATTGCCATGGAACCTGCAAGAGAAAAGAAAGATTAGAAATGCATTTAATTGTAAGAAACAAAAGAAGATCATTGTGCATTTGGCTATAAAAGCCGAATTGATTTCATTGTAAAAGGGTTACGAACCCAGCTTTGAAAATCAACGGTTACAAACCCTATTTTGAAAATCAATACAACCCTTGTTCTGGAAATTGAAACACACACCCTTTTTTGGAAATTAAGACAGGAACCTTTTTAAACAATTGCTAGTCCGTTTTTTTTTCATACATCAGAATACAGAGCTTCAAAGTGTTTTGGACAATACAAGAATAGCCAACAAATAAGGATATTCGAATAGGCATAGAGTTCAAAACAATCGGAGCAGAGACGACTCAGACTCAATTTTCAGGTATTAAATCGTTTAGATGCTTTTAACCTGAGTTAATTGCCATTTATTTGTTCAACATTAACCACATCGGTTTCCAAAATATATTAATGCATGTGTTAATAACTTTACTGTCACCATTTATTACTTGGTGTTCACATCAAAAAAGATTAAATATATTTATTATTTGTTTAAAATAATATTAATATTAATGGTAACCGTAATGAATATTTACCAATTTTCTTAAGTAATATTCTTAATATTTTAATGCTAATGATAAATGTTTTAATAAATATTATTAAATAAAAAAACGAATTTGAAAAGACGAAAGGAAACTCCCTAGATCCATGTTGCCATCGTCGAAGTGTCGCCGGAGCCACCATCGCCTCCACTCTCCGCCGTTCAAGCACCCGCACAAACACTAAAAAAGAGATTTGAAAATAAAAATAGGCTTAAAAAAGAGAAATTAAATCTGTAAGCAAAAAGGATTTTTAAATATTTCCAAATCTGGATTTTCGCAGATCTGGGTTTTTTTTAAAAAGAAGAAAATGAAGAAAAAGAAATAAAGAATAAAAGATGAAAAAGAGAGAAGAGACTTACCGGCGGCGACAGCGCGTGGTCAGAGTAGGCGCGTTGACGACGGAGGCTGGACTGCGCGACGATGGGGGGCCCTCGGGGTCGGCGCGTGTGGCGTGTTGCCCAGTGCTGAACGGTGGTCGGAGAGGAACAATGATGGCCGGCCTTGGAGGGAAGATGAGAGAGAAGAGAGAAAAGAAAGGAGATAGGGGCTGTTTTTTAAGAAAATGAAATAAAATGAAATAAAAAAACCTAAAAATGATATTTATAGGACCCGTAGACCCAACCCGAACCCGCCTCCAGGATCCGCGCGTTTTTGATAAATGGGTTATTTGCGCGTTTGGTCTTTCCGTATTTTTTAATTGTTTCAATTTAGTCCTTTTCATTCTTTTAATTATTTTAATTTGGCCTAGTAATTTTGTTTACTTTTCATTTTAATCCTTTGACATTTTGAATGGACCAGAGGTTGCCACGTGGTACTATTTCGGCTTATTTGTGTAATTAGTCCCTTTTATTTTTAATTTGTTTTAATTTGGTTCTTAAATCAATTCCTGTTTAATTACAAAATTTACCCAAGAACTTTTTGAGATTTACAGATTAGTCCTTTGACTTTTGGATGCCTGTGGGGCTCCTACGTGTCACCCTTTCTTGGTTTTATTATTTTATAAGTCCTTGAACTGTCCAAAAATTACCATTTTACCCCCAAACTTTCCAAAATCCCATTTTTAACCTCGATTTTACCAAAATTACCATTTTTATCCCTGACATTTTACCCCTAAACTTTCAAAAAGTCCATTTTTAATCTCGATTTCACCAAAAATTACCATTTTACCCTCAAACTTTCTAAAATCCCATTTTTAACCTCGATTTTACCAAAATTACCATTTTACCCCTAAACTTTCAAAACTCTATTTTTAACCCCAATTTCACCAAAAATTACCATTTTACCCTCGAACTTTTCAAAATCCCATTTTTAACCCCGATTTCACCAAAAATTACCATTTTACCCCTGAACTTTCCAAAATTCTATTTTTAACCCCGGTTTTTGAAATATACATTTTTGCCCCCGAAAGTCAAAAATTATCATTTTGCCCTCGAGTATCCAAAGGTCCCGTTTTCAATCCCGATTGCGTCGTTTTTCTTCCTTATCATTATTTGCATTCATTTAATCATTATGCGCCTGCATTTTACATTTTTGCATGTTATTTATTTTGCTTATTATCTTGCTTCGTATTTAATTTCTCTTATTAATTGCTATTTGATATCTTAAAATTACATTCTTATTTTCAAAGTAATTTTAAAGACAAGGCAATGTTCCTCTCGTGTGAAAGCTTCGAGAAATCATGCCCTAACGTGTCGGGTGTGATTTTTTCGTATAACTCGCACGCGTCGAATATCCTCTTTTAAGATTTTTATACCTATTAACTCCGAGATTCCGAGAACATCGTGTCCTAACGTGTTGGTCACGATTTTAATTCTTCGCGAAAATCGAAGTAAACGGGTATTTCATATTTGAATCTTTTAAACTATGTGTCCGAGGATTGCATTTTAAATTTAATACGAAATTTTTAAATTCTCAAAATATATCTACATATATATCACGAGTGTTTTTTAAAACAAAACGATGCAATGTTCTTTCGTGTGAAAACTTCGAAAAATCGCACTTTAACGAGCTAAGTGTGATTTTCGTAATTCACGCAAATCGAATATCCTTTTCAAAAGTTTTCCAAACGCTCTTCAATCATATATATACAAAGGATTTTAAGACCAAAGAAAAGAAACAATGTTCTTTAGTGTGAAGACCTCGAAACACCATGCCCTAACGTGCTGGGTATGAGTTTCGTATAATTCACGCGATAGAATACTCTCTTTAAAATTTCCTTAAACGTCCTTTAATTTTGAAACTCCGAGAATATAGTGCCCTAATGTGTTGGACACGACTTCTAGTTCTCATAGAGGATCGAAATACGGGGATGAATTTTCCTTAAAAGATTTCCTTTGAAATTATACAAAGCCGTCTAAAATAAACATCGCATTTTACTCGAGTTTTCATTGCTTTCATAAAACAAGACTCGAAAGTGATCATGTGGTACCAATTTGGGCGTATGAGGGTGCTAACCCTTCCTCATGCGTAACCGACTCCCGAACCTGTTTCTCTGGATTTCAAAGACCAACTTTTTAAAACGTTTTAAACGTTTTGTGGTGATCCAATCACACCCGAAATAAAAGATTGGTGGTGACTCCCTTTTTGTTCCCATTTTCCAAACTTTAAAATGATTTTTCGAAGCCCCGTTCCCGAGGTGGTTTCGACAGCTGACGACTCCACTAGGGACTTTTTTTTAAACTAAACGAGAGTCAGGCCAAAATGATTATTTTCGGGTCTTTTTTGAGAACTTTCAAACTTCAATTTTGTTTAACATACGATCCTCGACATCTTTTTGTGTAATATTATGCTCTGTGATATTTCTACTATAATTTGGCATCATGTGCATCGCGTTATTACCCTTTTAAGTGAAAGTGGAAAACTACTCCTTCGTGAGGTCTTCACCACCGTGTAGGATAGTGGATTGCTTTCGGGATTACAAAATACCCTTGTTTTCGTGAAGTTTTCACTTCCGTGCAAACATGCGGAAATACGTCCCCCTAAACCGAACTCGTTCATATGAGTCTATAATGGGTGAGGACCGAGGAATCTACTGGTTTGGGTACCCTTCACCTTTAGAACCTAAAACACATATAGTGAACCGTAAGTACTCGCCTTAGAGGGAGTTAGGCCGAACCCTTTTTTTTTTAGTATTCACCCAAGATTAATTCTTAGATACTGTGTTATATGTTTGTATGCTGATTTTGATTATTACATGCTACTAATCGTGTTTGTTTTGTCTTTTTTTTACTTGCATTGGCATTATTATGAACGAAAAGGTTTGATTTAAGTCCGTTTACAAACTAGGCAGTTTCATCATGGAAGAAGGATTTCTAGATAAAGTAGAGAACAATATGGTGGCACGCCTATGGTCCGAAGAACAACAACGCGAAAAGGTGAAAGCCTGAGAGACGGGCACTTGTCAGAATTCTGGGACTACACTCGTATTAATGTAACTCAGAATAACTTGCAAGGGTTAAGAGAGATTTGGGAGCAATGGGACGATGAAATGAGGCAGCTGTTTTATCGGGATTACGGAGATCTACCTTACTTGCTCGAAGTAAAGATTGACAAGCACCTGTTTCGAGCCCTTTCTCAACATTGGAATCCTACCTATAGTTGTTTCACATTCGGACATCTAGACTTGACGTCGACAATAGAGGAATATACAGCTTTAATTCGTTGTCCTAGAATTAAGGTCGATAAAGCATACTCGAAAGACGCTAGTATCCCTGCATTTCTGAAAAGAGTAATGAGTATTACAGGAATGAGTGAACAATGGGTTGCTTCTCGAATAAAGGTAAAGAGGGATAATAAGTGTGTTAACTGGAAGAGTTTGCAAGATCTGATTGCAACACATCCCGATGTGAGAAGACGTATTGATATCTTCGCCGGCGGCATATACGGATTAGTCTTATTTTCGAAAGCATTAGGACACATCGAGGATGCAGTGGTAGCCTTGTTCGATCGACTAAGAAGAGGAATTACACCCACAAAAGCATCACATAACAAGTATCCCCCTCGAAGTAGATCCTTGTCCTCAAGGATTGAATTGTGGATAACATCGGAGAAGATCATTCCAGTTCTCCCAAGTGGAATTCTCCGAAAAAGTGTCAGCCCACTCCACAAGAACTTCTGTAGCAGCAAAGTTCACTTTTCGAACCATCTGCCTATCCAAAACCTGAACTGGTTCCTTGAGCAAAGAACCATCTGCATGAGTGACAGGAAGGAACGATGAGACCGCAGCTGTGCCTACATGCTTTTTGAGTTGAGAGACATGAAAAGTGGAATGTATGCGAGTAGTAGCAAGTAAGGTTAATTTTTAAACAACCTTACCCACGCGAGCTTCCACAGGGAAAGGGCCAAAGTAACGTGGTGCAAGTTTTTGGTTTCGAAACTTCTTTAAAAAATGTTGACGGTAGGGTTGCAACTTCATGTACACCAAGTCTCTGACTACAAACTTTCGATCGGAACGCTTCCTGTCAGCAATATGTTTCATACGATCATGTGTCCTTTTCAAATGAAACCGTAATAGATCACGAGCTCCCTCACGATGTTGAAGATAATTATCCAGCGCAGCTACTCAGGAGACACCAGCTAGATAAGGCAAGTGAACTGGTAGCTCCTAGCTATAGAGTGCTTCGTATGGTGTCATATGAATGGCGGAGTGGTAGGTGTTATTGTACCACCACTCGGCCAAAGGTAACTACATAGCCCATTTTGAAGGTTTCTCGCCAGACATGCATCATATATATCCTTCCAAGCACTTGTTCAGGACCTCAATTTGGCCATTCGTTCGAGGATGGTATGCTGTGAAAATGTGCAGTTTGTACCCAATTCTTGAACAATTCCTACCAAAAGTGGCTTAAAAAGATCTTATCACGATTAGAGACAATAGTCTCGAAGGTACCATGTAGTTTGTAGACATGTTACAAATATTCAAGGGCCACTAAAGTAGCTGTAAACGGGTGACCAAGGCCAATGAAATGACCATATTTGGTCATGCAATCGACCACCACCAGGATAGTGGTTTTCCCTTTGAAATTGGGCAACCTTTTACAAAATCCATACTAATATCAGCCTAATGTTTCTCCGGTAATGGTAAAGGTTGCATGAGACCAAGATACATAAAATTATAGCCTTTGTATGATTGGCAAATTCCATATCCACGCATCCACTTCTGCATGTCCTTGGAAAGACCCTTCCAATAGATAATATTGGCTAATCGATGTTGAGTGACTTGCATTCATGAATGGCCACCAATAGACCCCCATGAAATGTGTCAAATAAGTTCCTCCTAATGTTATTGTTACTGCCAATAACACATTCCTTCCTACGAAGAAGAGCCCCGTCCCATAAATATTTGGAATGCTTATGAAGCTCATGGAAAATCTGCTGGATCTTGGAATCACGAACATAATATTCCAAAATTTTTTCCCGTATATTAGACCAAGAGAACTGAGACTGATCCGTATATTGGAACAAGAGACCTTCATGCAACTGCGACTTATGGGACAAACCATCCGCAACAGTATTATGAAGACCCTTCTTATAGGTAATAAAGAAGTCATACCAAGCATCTTAGTGACCCATTTTTGCTGGTAAGAGGAAATAGCTTGTTTATCAGAAAGTGACGATTAACGAGGAACGGGTGCCATTTTTTGATCACAACCATCATCTCTTTGCCATTGATAAATAAAAACCTATGCTTAACCCCAACGGCCTTATTGAAAGAAGCTATGGGTCGACCTTTTTGTTGCAAAACCACCCCCACACCTTGCCCACAGGCATAAGTTTCCATTAAAACTCCTAAAAATCCGGAAGTGCCAACACTGAAGCCTCGCAAATGAGCTCTTTAAGTATTTGGAAAGCTTATTGCTCAACATTACCTCAATGTCAAGGAACTCCCTTATTAAGTAGAGTAGTAAGAGAGGCCACTATCATTCCATAGCCCTCAATAAAACGTAGATAGTAGCTCGACAATCCAAGAAACCCCCTCAAGTCCTTCAAAGATTACGGTACAGACCAAGTCAAAACACCATCAAACTTAGATTTATCTATGTTCACAGTGCCACCCAAAATTACATGCCCAAGATATTCAACTTGAGTAGTTCCAAAACTACACTTAGATTGTTTTACAAACAAATGGTTGTCCCACAACTTGGAGAACGTCCCTCAAATGGCCAAAATGAGTTTGCCAATCCTTAGAATACACCAAGATATCATAAAAAAAGACCAAAACAAACTTTCAAATAAATTGCTTGAACACCTGATTTATCAAAGCTTGGAAACTAAAAAGAGCGTTTGTCAAGCGAAAAGACATGACCAGGAGTTCATAATGGCTTTCATGGGTCCTAAAGGTTGTCTTAGGGATATCTTGCTTCTACATGCGTACTTGGTGATAACTTGATCAAAAACCCAACTTTGAGAAGTAATGTGTCTCTCCTAACTTATCCAACTACTCCTCGATCACTGGAATGGGAAACTTATCCTTGAGAGTAATCTGGTCGAGTTGGTGATAATCAACACACATCCGCCAACTGCTAAATTTTTTCTTAACCATGACGATAGGCGATGCAAAAGGGCTACTATTGTCCCAAATTACACTTGTCTGCAACATTTCTTGGACAAGTTTCTATATCTCAATTTTCTGTATAGCAGGATAACGATAAGGTCGCGCTCGTACTACTTTAGTTTCATCTTGCAAGAACTTTGATGTCATGGGACTAAAGATCAATAGGGGTCTTGAAAACATCTGCAAACTCCAACAAAAGTCTTGTATATCTGGGTACTTGAAATCCTATGGTAAAGTCAATGTCACTTGGGCACAAATAGACAACAACATGGGACAAGGGTTATTGCACACCAAACTGAAATTCTTCAATAACCGTTCATCAGATACCAACTGGAGACCACCTTGAGGAATTCCCTTTAAAACACATTGATGACCTTGATAATGAAATTGCTTAGTCAGAAGGCCAAAATTCCAAACAATCAAACCAAGAGACATTAACGCACAGGTAGGGCCAAAAAATTTATAGTGAATTGGTACCCTTGAACTTCCCACGTAACTGTCTTATATAACCTCTATGTGAACAAACTTTCACCCCTAAGAGTGAGAACTTTCAACCTATAAAAAACCTCCAATGAAAATTTCAACCTCTTGGCTAACTTAAACTCAATAAATTTATAGGTGCTCCTTATATCTACCAGCAAAATGACCTCAACATTATCGATTTGAGCTAATAACCGCATGGTCTGATGGCCTCGAGTCCCTTGCATCGCATGCAATAAAAGCACTAGGGAAGGGGACATTGCCTCAGAATAATCTAGTTCCACCTGTTCAGGGCAATTTTGGAAATCCTTACTATTCACACTTTTAATCAACACCAAAGTGTCCGCTAATAGTTCAATTATGAGTTATACAACTGCACTTTATGACATCTATGGCCCAAGGTGTATTTTGCAGAACACCAAAAATAGAGACCCTTCTTTCTCTAATCATCCATCTCAACTTGGGAAAAGGACTTGGTTGGTAACTTGGTACGAACAATGGATCCTCCTGTAGACTTGGGACTCCCTTCAGATGTAGAAGATCTGGAATTTTGGTAACTCAACTTAGTAAATCTTGGCCCACCCTTTAAAACTACTAAGGAACATGGTTTTAAGGTAAACTAATCCCTAATTGAACACCATGGCTATTTTAATGGTTCCTAACAAAATAGACTTCACTTGCCTAGTAACAAGATAACCATCTACCAAATTTTAAGGCTTAAACAACTTGAGATATTGACTCACTTCATGTCGTAAATTACTGATGAAAATACTTAGAGCATGCCTTTAAGAAATATGAATTTGGTTCAGCAAACTTACAAATCGCTCGTGGAATTGGTCAACTGTCCCTCGTTGTTTTAAAGAAACTAATTCCTCCATAGAATCCTAATACATATCTAAGATAAATCTAGTTTGAAGACCTTATGCATATCCATCCCAAGTCAATGGTTGTGAACCACATTGCCTCTACGTGAAAAACTGATGCTAATCGAGAGCTTTTCCTTACAGATGCAACATCACCAACCGAACCTTGGCTTGATCCTCTCCACTCCTCGCCTCAAAGAATTGCTCAAGTTTGGATCACAAACCCCGAAAATCCTCACTATCAAACTGCGGATAGTCAAATTAATATTTTTTGAGCTGATTTTTTCGTTATTGACATGAAAACGTGGCCTTGTGAGTGTGGCTTTTGTTGTAATGGAGAGGACCACAGTCTCTTGAAAAACAGGGCGATGGCTTTCCCTAAATGCCTTTTCCTCTGCCTTTCCTCGAGCTTCCAACCCTTACATGTTGAGGAATATAACTTCGAATGCATGTCACCCTTAAACCTTTCTTACAACTTCAGTCAAGTATCCATTTTGGTGTCGATATCCACACACAACTGGGACAACTCTTGTTGGAACTGACTCATTCTTTTTGCAAATGACTAGTCATATAGTCAATGGCCATAGAACGATCTAGAGCTTTGATACCCTTGTAACAAGTCTAAAATCTGTAACAAGCATAGTTGGAAGCGATTACAAAATGGTGCTCATTGTGATAGAACGAAACTCACCGTTTCATTTGCCAATCCAGCCAAACCTGTAACACCCTTTACCCGGTTCGAAAACTGAACCCGAGCCAATAAGTGTCACGACTATTAAAATCTGTTAAAAACCTAAGTAAAACTTAATTACTTTATAATCTTAAATAAAAATCGACCCTCATAATCATTTGGAAGGAAATAAGCTTTGATTTGATTGTTTTAATGATTATAATATACTTTTACCGATACTTGAATAAGTGAGTACTGGTAGTAGAAAAGGCAGTAAAGCTCCAGGAATTCTCTGCAAAATTTTATCGGTAGTCAGGAAAGTTCTACCGAAATAACACTTCCAACTACCGACACAATATATCCAACTGCCGCTATTACAACCTCCAAAGAGCAAAACTAATATAATCTAATATTTCTACCGAAACTTTCATCACAACTACCGAAACTAACTATATAACTACCGATACTAATAAAACTTCTACCGACACCCAACAAGTTAGTAACCAAATTACATTTTCCCTTTGTACTTTTACTGATACTATGATGGGTTTTATCGAAACTCTTATATACCATCAGAACTACTATCGGTAGAAGATTACTACTACCGAAACAAGTAAAACACTCTCAGGATATTCCCACATTTACAACCAAAAGACCTTAACATTCATCAACCAACAAATTCCCAATTATACAAGTTGATCAATATGCAAAATACATTACCACCAAGTCATAAATCTAACCATTCTTCCCAACTCCATCTAGGTACATGCCAATACAAAATGGAAACAAAAACTCACTATCACGAAAGAGCGGGATTTAAACTTGGATGCTGAGTCTCGAGAATGCACAAAAGATTCTAACCTACGCATGTAAAACAACATACACTAAGTATAATGGTATCCTAATAACCTAAACAAGTAAACAATGTAATCCTTCTCATGCTTCTTCAAATTTATAATCATATAAATGTAGCTATATCTTTTATCTAAATCATATATTCAACATATTATTCATAATTGTACTTTCTACTTATAAATATGCAAATATACACCATATAAAAATTCCATTAAAAGTCTAATTCATCTCCGTTTCTCATTTCTCATTTCACATTACAATTACTTTTTTTACAACATTTTTAATTTCATATAGTATTCACACTCATGCATTTCATTTACCATTTTCATAAACATTCCACACATGTCTCATGACATTTCTATTCGTTTTAACATAATTCTTATCATTTTTAATTTCCCTATTAACACAACTCAGACTCTGACGGATACACAGATCCAACCAACACACCGATTTGGCACCCAGTGCCTATCAGATTAACCAAAGTAATAATATCGCCCAGCAACACCTAGTGTCTCATCGGTTAAATCGAAGTAACTTGGACCTAGTGCCTCATCGACTCATGATCGAAGTAACCCTGAACTCTTCCTATCCTATGACATGCCATCTATATCTGACTCGACCCGAATAGTTAATAGGGTAATAATTTTCATTTAATATCTAACCACATTTCATCTTCAAATTTGTATCCTTAAAACAATGCATTTATAAATATAATCTAACAATAATTATTAAATTTATCACCTTTGTAATCACATATCATACAAGTACTCATGGAAGAATATATCATCTATAATTTCCTACATAATCAAATTATCCAAATCAACTTTAATGAGTAGAGAGTCTCATACCTTATTATCCATTCCTTGATTTTCTATATTAAGCCACTTATTTACAAGTTGACATTAATTGGCTAAGTTTAAGTTATAGAAATACCAACAGTAAGTTCCAAGCTATTCATTGACGACCTTGTCTTTGCCCTTCCTTTTTGAAGAGTCCGTGTCAACATTAGCTATGGAAATACACATGCACATTTATTCATTAATTTACAAACAATTTAACTCTAATTAAATTCAACTCCTTATTTCTCATTCTCACACTAATTCACAAGTTTTACAAATTTAATTCCCTCTACATAAAAACCAATTGCCTATTTCATCATTTAATCTCCTTTTTCCTTTTTACCAAAAATCATATAAAACCCAAATAATCCCAAAAGCTTCATTCACTCAACAATGGTAGCTTTCAATATTCTTGATCATTTTGAAGAATATGACATGAGTTTGATAGCTTAAGGTGATGGGATTCAAAAAACATGAGAATTACAAGAAAATAACTTGATTAACATTACCTATTTGAAGCTTGAAATTAAGAAAACCCAAGACTTCTCCTCCTCTCTTCTCTACCAAAATTTGGTGAACGAAAGAAAGATTTTTTTTGTTTCTTTCCCACCCACTCCTAATATATATAATAAGCCATCTTTATTTTTTTCTTTCTTTATTAACTTATTCTTAACCACAAAAGTTTGAAACAAAGAATAAGAGCCATGTACGGTCACCTAATGGCACTACAATGTAGGGAGGAAATTTGCCCCTTTAGTCCTCCATATTTCATTTCATTATAAAAGTCCTTTTATAAATTGCATTTTTACCTCTCATGCAATTTAATCCTTATACTTAATTAAAACACTACTCACTTAAATTTACTAATTCAAAATAATTTATTCTTCGATTTAATTTTGTAAATACTTTTATTAAATATTTACGGGTCCAATTATTAAATACGAAGTCCCTAAATACCCTTTACTGACAACCCTAAATTCGGGTTGTTACAACTCTCCCCCTAAAAAAATTTCGTCATCGAAATTTACCTGAAAAGAGGTGGGGGTATTGAGATCTCATTGTTTCCTCCGGTTCCCAAGTTGCTTCCTCAACTTTATAACTAAGCCATAACACTTTCACAAGTGCAATACATTTTTTACGCGGTTCTTTCACCTCTCGAGCTATTATTTCAACCGGTTCCTCTTCATATGAGAGATTGGGTTGAATTTCGACTTCTCCGATCGTAATCACGTGCGACGGGTCAGAACGGTATCTTCTCAGCATAGAAACGTGAAAAACATCATGTATCTTTTCCAACTCTGCCGGCAAGGCCAAACGATAAGCTACTGGTCCCACTCTTTCGATGATTTCATACGGTCCAATAAAATGTGGGCTAAGTTTTCCTTTTCGTCCAAACCTGAGAATTTTCTTCCATGGTGAAACCTTTAGAAACACTTTATCCCCAATTGCATACTCGATGTCTCGATGCTTCAAGTCCACATACGATTTCTGTCTATAAAACGCTGTCTTTAATTTTTCTCGAATTAATTTGACTGTACCCTCTGTTTCTTGAATCAACTCAGGGCCAACTACCTTTCTTTCGCTTAATTCTGTCCAACAAACAGGTGTTCGGCATCAGCGACCATATAAGGCTTCATATGGAGCCATCTGAATGCTCGATTGAAAGCTATTATTATAGACAAACTCGACGAAAGGTAAATAACGCTCCCATCCAATCTCAAAATCAATCACACAAGCTCGTAACATGTCTTCTAAAATCTAGATAACATGTTCATACTGTCCATCGATTTGAGGATGAAAAGCTATACTGAAGTTGAGCTTCGTACCAAGGAATTCATGCAATTGTTTCCAAAATCTTGAAGTGAATCAAGGATCTCAATCAAAGATGATCGACACAGGTATACCATGTAGTCTAATGATTTCTTGAATGTAGACATCGGTAAGCTTCAAAAGTGACCAATCGGTTCTAATAGCTATAAAATGAGCTTTGTAAGTCGATCAACTATTACCGATATTGCATTTTTCTTGCTTGGCGATAAAGGAAATCTCATTAAAAAATCCATCATTATTCACTCCCATTTAAATTCAGGAATCGAAATAGGCTGAAGTAGTCCCGTAGGAACTTGATGCTCTACCTTAACTTGCTGACAAGTCAAACACTTAGCTACGAATTCAACTATCTCTTTTCTCATTCTCGGCCACCAATACAACTCTCGAAGATTGCTGTACATTTTCATTCTACCAGGATGTAAGACAAAAGGACTATTGTGAGCTTCTTGGAGTATCAATCCTTTCAAGTCTTCAATATTAAGTATGCAAATTCGATTACAAAATCTCAAACAACCTTGCTCATCTATGCTGAAATTATCTAACGATCCATTGTTAACCATTTCTCTCAACAGTTTGGCATCAAAGAATTGTGCATCCTTAATTTGATTAAATAAAACCAGTTTAGTTCTCAATTCAGCTAATAACCCTCCTTTCTCATTGATGCTAAGTCGTGCAAACATTGATCGTAGTTCAACCACCACTTTTCTACTCAATGCATCAACTATCACATTAGCTTTCCCTGGATGATAATCGATAACACAATCATAATCTTTGAGAAGTTCCACCCAACAACATTAAATTCAACTCCTTTTGAGTCAGGAGATATTTAAGACTTTTATGATCGGTAAAAATGTGGCACTTTTCACCATATAAATAGTGTGTCCAAATCTTTCAAGCAAACACTACTGCAGCAAGCTCTAAATCGTGTATTGGGTAATTACGCTCATGAATTTTTAGCTAGCGCAACGCATATGCAATCACTTTTCCATCTTGCATCAAGACACACACTAAATCGTTTAAGGAAACATCACTATATACCACGAAGTCTTTTCTCGTTTCAAGTAAAGTTAGCACTGGTGCCTTTGTTAACATTTGTTTTAATTGCTCGAAGCTTTCTTGGCAACGATCATTCCAATTAAATGGGACATCCTTTTATATCAGTTTCGTCAATGGCATGGCTATCTTTGAAAATCCATTTACAAATCTTCGGTAGTAACCGGCCAAACCAAGGAAACTACGAACCTCTGACACATTTCTTGGTGCTTTCCATTGAACAATTGCCTCAACTTTCTTTGGATCCACTCTAATTCCATCAGCCGAAATAACTTAGCCCAAAAACATTACTTCAGATAGCTAGAATTCACACTTACTCAATTTTCCATACATCTTCTTTTCCCGTAATACCTGAAGAACGATTCGAAGATGTCATCGATGAAGACTACCACAAATTGATCCAAGTAGGGCTGAAAAATACAGTTCATCAGATCCATAAATGCTACCGGAGCATTCGTCAAACCGAATGGCATCATCAAAAATTCGTAATGTTTGTAACGCGTATGAAAAGCTATTTTGGGAATATCACTTTCCTTAACTTTCAGTTGATAATAGTCCGATCTCAAGTTAATCTTAGAAAAGACGGAAGCTCCTTTTAGTTGGTGAAGCAAATCGTCGATTCGGGGAAGGGGATACTTATTTTTAATGGTCAACATATTTAATTGCTGATAATCTATGTATAAACGCATCGATCCATCTTTCTTCTTGACGAACAAAACTGGAGCTCCCCACGGTGACACACTAGGACGTATAAATCCTCGATCCACTAAATCTTATAGTTGAATTTTTAACTCTTTAAGTTCAATTGGTGCCATATGATAAGGGGGATATGAACAATGGAGCTGAACCAGGTAACACTTCAATTGCAAATTCTACTTCCCTCTCGAGTGGTAATCCTGGTAACTCCTCAGGAAACACGTCAGGAAATTCGCAAACAATTCGAATCTTGCTAATTTGGCTAACAACCGCGTCAGAATTGATTACATAAGCCAAAAAGGCTTCACAACCATGACTAAGTAACTTATTAACTTGAACTACCGAAATGGTTCGAATTAAACTATTTGATCGAATCCCATTTATTTCAATCAAATTTCCATCAACACTCTGAATAACAAGCCTCTTCTTGCGACAATCCAAAATCACCCCATGCTTAGTGAGCCAGTCCATACCCAAAATCAAATCAAATTCACCAAATGGCATGATTAACAAGTCAACTGGAAAAGGTAAATTTTGGATCTCTAAAGAACATCACCGACATACTCAATCAACCAACACAGTCTGTCCTAATGGGCTAGACACAACTAAGGATACCTTAGATAATTCTC
The DNA here is from genome assembly GCA_005610355.1 of Gossypioides kirkii. Taxonomy (NCBI): domain Eukaryota; kingdom Viridiplantae; phylum Streptophyta; class Magnoliopsida; order Malvales; family Malvaceae; genus Gossypioides; species Gossypioides kirkii. The sequence goes on from CP032253.1 coordinate 18,561,147, forward strand.
GCTCTAAACTTCCCGATTTAACCAACTCAGAATTAATGTAAGAATGAGATGATCCGGGATCTATCAAGGTATAAACTAGTGTAGAACATAATAAAAAAATATCTGTAACCACATTAGTAGCATCACCCTCCTCGCGAGTGTGAACAACATAAGCTCGAGTTGGTACTCTAATTTCAGACTGACGAGTACCTACATCACTTCTTCCCCTAGTACCTCCTCTAGAGACGGAACCAGCACGACTTGCCCCACGACCTCTGAATCCAGGTATAGATCTCTGAGTAGAAACAGGAGTGGTAGCGTCACCTCTCGAGTAATCTCGAGCAATGTGATCCAATGATCCACATCGAAAATAAGCTCGAGTTAATCTCTAACATTCACCTCGGTGCTTCTTTTCGTAATGCTCACAGACTAGTATCTCAACATCACGAGACGGACCTCGCACACTAGCCACAGACACAATCGATTGTCAGTCTCTATTCCTTTAAGACCTAAAGGTTGACTTCCATGTACCACGATAATCCCTTGATCGCTTCGGATGAGGTTGAGAATTAACAGTCCCGGATCGTTTCCCAGCAAAGCGGGTACTCTCAATCTTTTTGTCAAGACCCAAAGCTTGTTTTACCATCTTGGTGCGCTCAACTAAGTCAACAAATTCAATTATTCGATGTGATACCAATAGTACTTGGAGCTCATCACGTAATCCTCATAAAAATTGCTTACAATTTTTAGCTTCGGAAGGAAGAAGTTCGGTAGCATACCTACTGAGCCTCAAGAATTCTCGTTCGTAGTCCACCACTGACATCCTACTCTATTTTAATAGTAGAAACTCTTGTTCCTTTCTTCGAGGTAAAGTTCTCTTACGTATTTCTTTTGAAATTCTTGTTGAAAAAATTCCTAGTTCACACGCGAAACTGGTACGTGGCGTGTAGTGGTTTGCCACCAAGTATATGCTTCTCCTTGTAGTAGAGAAACAACATAAATTACGCTCTCACAGGACGTGCACTCTAATTGTTGCAATACTCTCTTAGTGGACTCTATCCACATCTCAGCTGTCGAAGGGTCAACTCCTTTCAAACCCAAGAATTCAGTTGCTTCATACCTTCATAGTTCCTTGATCGGTGCCTGTCGAGTTGTAGATTCAAGCGTCACAGTAGAAGTGGCTCTCGCAACATGTTAGAGAGCTTCAGCGATAACTTGCAATAAGTTTGTATCACTTTGACCTCTATTGCTATCTCGATTTCCATCGGGTTGTTGAACACCAGTTCAGTTAACACTTGGTATCAACGATTCAAACACATCCATGTCATCGGTATACTCTTCGCTAGAGTATGCTTCTTGAAAGTTCTCGTCAGTAGACCCTTTTGACATCACTTTTAAAACTATAAAATGAAAACATTTATAATCAGCATACAAATCCTAACTCAAAATTGACTCAACTTGGTATGTACCTATAAACTCAATTTCGAGCTCGTTTTAGTTCTAAAATCGATTAAACTAAAAGCTCTGATACCACTAATTGTAACACCCTTACTCGGTCCGAAAATCGAATCCGAATCAGTAAGTGTCACAACTATTAAAATCTATTAAAAACTTAAGTAAAACTTAATTACTTTATAAGCTTAAATAAAAATTGACCCTCATAATCATTTGGAAGGAAATAATCTTTGATTTGATTATTTTAATGATAATAATATACTTTCATCACAATATATCCAACTATAGATATTACGACCTCCAGAGAGCAAAACTAATATAATCCAATATTTCTACCGAAACTTTCATCACAACTACCAAAACTAACTGTATAACTACCGATAATAATAAAACTTCTATCGACACCCAACAAGTCAGTAACCAAATTACATTTTCCCTTTGTACTTTTACCGATACTATGATGGGTTCTATCAAAACTCTTATATACCATCAGAACTACTACCAGTAGAAAATTACTACTATCGAAACAAGTAAAACACTCTCAGGATATTCCCACATTTACAACCAAAAGACCTTAACATTCATCAACCAACAAATTCCCAATTATACAAGTTGATCAATGTGCAAAATACATGACCACCAAGTCATAAATCTAACCATTCTTCCCAACTCCATCTAGGTACATGCCAATACAAAATGGAAACAAAAACTCACTATCACGAAAGAGCGGGATTTGAACTTGGATGCTGAGTCTCGAGAATGCACAAAAGATTCTAACCTATGCATGTAAAACAACATATGCTGGGTATAATACAATGGTATCCTAATAACCTAAACAAGTAAACAATGTAATCCATCTTATGATTCTTAAAATTTATAATCATATAAATGTAGTTATATCTTTTCTCTAAATCATATATTCAACATATTATTCATAATTGTACTTTCTACTTATAAATATACAGATATACACCATATAAAAATTCCATTAAAAGTCTAATTCATCTCCATTTCTCATTTCACATTACAATTACTTTCTTTACAACATTTCTAATTTCATATAGCATTCACACTCATGCATTTCATGTACCATTTTCATAAACATTCCACACATGTCTCATGACATTTCTATTCATTTTAACATAATTCTCATCATTTTTAATTTCCCTATTAACACAACTCGGACTGTAACGGATACACTGATCCAACCAACACACCGGTTTGGCACCCAGTGCCTCATCAGATAAACCAAAGTAATAATCGTGCCCAACGCTATAATAAAGGTGACACCCAGTGTGTCATCGGTTAAACTGAAGTAACTTTGCACCCAGTGCCTCATCGACTCATGGTCGAAGTAACCCTGAACTCTTTCTATCCTATGGCATGTCATCTATATCCGACTCGGCCCGAACAATTAATAGGATAATAATTTTCATTTAATATCAAATCACATTTCATCTTTAAATTTTTATCCTTAAAACAATGCATTTAGAAATATAATCTAATAATAATTATTAAATTTATCACCTTTGTAATCACACATCATACAAGTACTCATGGAAGAATATATCATCTATAATTTCCTACCTAATATCCAAATCAACTCTAATGAGTAGAGAGTCTCAGACCTTATTATCGATTCCTTGATTTTCTACATTAAGCCACTTATTTACAAGTTGACATTAATTGGATAAGTTTAAGTTATAGAAATACCAACCGTAAGTTCCGAGCTATTCGTCGACGACCTTGTCTTTGCCCTTCCTTTTCGAAAAGTCCGTATCAACGTTAGCTACTGAAATACACATACACATTTATTCATTAATTTACAAACAATTTAACTCTAATTAAATTCAACTCCCTATTTCTCATTCTCACGCTATTTCACAAGTTTTACAAATTTAATTCCCTCTACATAAAAACCAATGGCCTATTTCATCATTTAATCTCCTTTTTCCTTTTAACAAAAAATCATATAAAACACAAATAATCCCAAAAGCTTCACTCACTCAACAATAGTAGCTTCCAATGTTCTTGATCATTTTGAAGAATATGACATGGGTTTGATAGCTTAAGGTGATGGGATCCAAAAACATGAAAATTACATGAAAATAACTTGATTAACCTTACCTATTTGAAGCTTGAAATTAAGAAAACCCAAGACTTCTCCTTCTCTCTTCTCTACCGAAATTTGGTGAATGAAAGAAATAATTTTTTCTTTCTTTCCCACCCACCCACTCCCAATATATATAATAAGCCATCTTTATTTATTTTTTTCTTTATTAACTTTATTTTTAACCACAAAAGTTTGAAACAAAGAATGAGAGCCATGTACTGCCACCTAACGACACTACAATGTAGGGAGGAAAATTTGCCATTAAGCCCTCCATATTTCATTTCATTATAAAAATCCATTTATATATTGCATTTTTACCTCTCATGCAATTTAATCCTTATACTCAATTAAAACACTACTCGCTTAAATTTACTAATTCAAAATAATTTATTCTTCGATTTAATTTCGTAAATACTTTTGTTAAATATTTATGGGTCCAATTATTAAATACAAAGTCCCAAAATATCCTTTACTGACAGCCCTAAATTCATGTTGTTACAGAACCTAAATGTCGCGTTTCATTATTTACAAGTAAATAGAATTAAAAGAACAAGTAACATACCAAACATTTAAATCCCTATTAACAGTCAAAACAACCAACAAAAGTAACACATAACAATATTTTAACCCACAAGAACCATTGCCATATTTTCCCCTTTTGCGTCTTCCACTACTGTTGCTATTTCTGATGGAGTTTCAATTTTAAAATTCTGCAATGGCTAATCAGTAAGATCTACCTAGAATTAGCTCTAAAATACCTGTATAATCACAACATGAGGGAAGTTCTTTGCACATTTTTCCAACAAGTTTCGAATTGGAATCTTTGACTTATTTCAAGAGTTTAGTGTCAATATAAATGGGGTTAGCAATTATACGAATTTTGTTTGTGGTGATTACAGAAATGAAACAAAGAGGGATCTGGATAGAATTGGTTTCAAAAGTAAACTTTTATGGGCTGAAAAAGTTTTTAATTAAATAAAAAATGGCAGGGAAAATCCTCATCCTTTAAGACGAAAAAGATGAGGGTCTTTAAAAAATATGTTTTTATTTTTTATTTTTTCAAAATTTAATGATTTTATATGTATAATTTTGAGAATTTTTTAAAATTTTATTTATATTTTAAAGTTTAAATGATATATATTTGAATTTTAAAGTTATATATGTTTATTTTCAGATAATTTTTTAAAATTAAGACCAAATTGATAGAATGTGTAAAGATTAAGGGTTTAATTTATTATTATACCAACAAAAGTAGGATTTTTGGATGGAAAAATTTAAAAGCTTCATTAATTGTCCTTAAATGCTCACTTTAGAATTTGACATGGACTAAATTACTCCATTTTTTTAGAGGGGCCAATTTGCTTAGTATTGAAATTGAGAGGAATCAAAGAGGTCTTTTTACCAAAATATTTTGAAGGCTTTAAAAATAGCTTAAAATTATTTAGAAACTTTTTTCAAGTAATTGGAAGTGCTCGGGGCAAAATACAGGCCTCGGAGGGCTTGAAATGGCCAAAATAGTTTAGTGGCTTTGTCCAAGAGGCTAGGTATCGATACCTTAGTCATGTATTGTAGATTTTGACCTTCTACTAGACTCTGAGCCCTCTGATGTTGAAAATCAAGCCAAAATACTTCAAAAACATATCCAAACATCACCATATCATTTCATTATGAATAATAACATTATAATAAAAAATTAAACTCATTTAAACTCGAATACAAAGCATAAACACATTCATGGATGGAATGACATTCATAATTGTTAAGAAAACTATAAAGAATTTGAACATGTCTTTCCACCATACAACCTTACATACAAAATAAGTTTTTGTATACATTCCACCTAATTCAACTCAAATAACATTCAAATGTTTAAAATGCGATACTCCCAAGCTATCATAGTGACTCCTTGGCAAATCTATACTTACACGTTTTAAACCACTAACACGTGAGCTTGAGAAGCTCAGTAAGTAACAAGAATAATCATACTTATTCTAATCCTTATTAATATTGAGTCACTTAGAAGAATCATCTTACTAATTTTATTGAAGACACATTTTACTATTTCAACTAATTCATACGAAATTGCTAATTTAAAGGCTCAACTTACAACTTAAGGATTTATTAACAACCCGATTATGATATTCATGCTTAGGTCCCTTATTGTAAGTTCACGTTGTATTTGATCTTTCATTTCAACCCTTAAGCCATTTATTTAACAATTTCATTTATACATATATTCCTTTTTTGGACATCTTATCCCACCTTATGGATCTTACAATTCAATTTCACTTTCTACTCTTGAGGGCTTACTTAATTTGACATTCACCTTAATAACATTTTAGGGCTTGTACTTAGGTCACATTCTATAAGATATATAATTACACTACATTATTAGTGGCTTACTTTTATATTCAGTTCTTTACAGTTCATATAGATTAATACTTTTTTTAATACATACTATTCCTATGTATAATGAGGAAACGACAATCCTTCTTAATTGTGTTTACCTAGAGATGGAGAAGATTGTTCATAATTTTTTTGGGGCCACACATCTAACAAAAAAGAGGTGTTAATCTTATAAATGGGATGATATTTGTAAAAAGTTGATGATAGATGTTCGGACCTTTTGAAATTGACTTAACTTAATGGTAGTTTTCTTTTTAAAATTAATAAAATAAGAGAATTCTGTATGAAAATTGTGTACTAATAAAACAAGAGAATTTTGTATTTTTCATTGAGTTAAACTTTCAACTAGTACATCATATTAAATTTTTTAATTACATCAAATCAACTCCCTAATCATATCCTAAAATAAAACAAAGGAAAGTATCTAATCATATCCTAAAATACAACCTATTCTTAGGAAAGTATACATGTGCAAGATATTTGAAAACTATGCTTGACACCCTCTCAAATTGATGCAGGTGAATCAAGCGACATCAATTTGTGTACAAAAAAATTGATGTTGAGCACAAGGGAAAGGCTTGGTGAGGATATCAGTAATCCGTTGATCGATAGAAACATGAGAAAGCATAATAGAAATGTTGTCAAATGATTTTCGAATGGAATGACAATCGACTTCAATATGCGTGGTGCACTCATGAAAGACGAGATTTGCTACAATCTGAATAGCACTAGTATTGTTAGCACGGAGAGAAGTAGGATCAACTTGTTGGTAACCTAGTTCAGAGAGCAAACAACATAACCAAGTAATTTCTGAGCATATGGCAGACATGGCACGATACTCTGCTTTAGTTGAGGATTTAGAGACTTTCTTATTTCTTGCATTTTCAAGAAATTAAAGCATCACCCAAGTATACACACTACCCTGTTGTAAAGCGACAGGTATCAAGACATCTCGCCCAATTAGCATCACTATAAGCAATAAGATTAAGAGAAGAGAAAGTTGGAAAAAAGAGACCACGATGAGGGGTACCATATAGATAGCGAATAATTCACTTTACAAAAACCATATGTCAATGTTGTGGGGGAACCCATAAAGTTAACAACAAAAGATATATCAAGTCTAGTAATTGTAAAAAAAACAATACTCCCAACTAGATATCAATACCATGTAGGATCCTTGAGAAGAGCACCTTCATCTTATAATATTTGACATTTAATTATATGGGGATATCTATTAAAGCATTTTCTAATCCAGCTAACTAAATTATATCCTTGAGATACTTATACTAATTAACAAAAATCCCTTTCTTTTTTCTATGAATTTCCAAACCCAAAAAATGTGCAAGAGAACCAGATCTTTCGTGTGAAAAGAAGCATGTAGAGATATATCCAGTTCTTAATTTTCTCAATGTCAAAACCAATAATTAAAATATCATCCACGTATACAAGCAACATAACAAATCCATGAAGAGTCTTGCATAAAAAAAAGTGAAAGATCATACTAACTTTGTACGAAGGACAAATCAAACAATCTTTTTAAATTTTGCAAACCAAGCATGAGGAGATGGTTTAAGACCATATAAGGAACATTTCAAGTGACATACCACCTCATTTGCAGTAGTTGTTAAATTAGGTGGAGAACGCATATAAATATTCTCTGTTAAATCCCCATGGAGGAATGCGTTTTTTACATCCATATGATTAATGGACCAATCTTGAGAAGCTGCTAAAGCCAATATTGTACGAACGGTAGTCATTTTAGCAACTGGAGCAAATTTTTCTTCATAGTCAATCCCATATTCTTGTTGATTACCGAGAGCCACCAAGCAGGCCTTACACCGATCAAGTGATCCATCAGATTTTAGTTTGGTTGAGATGACCCGTTTACAACCAATGAGACTAACACCAAAAGGACAAGAGACTATGTCCAAAGTTTGATTATGGTGCAAAGCATCAAGTTCCTCCTGAATCACTTATTGCCAACATTCATGTTGGATTGCTTTTGAGTATGATCCCGGTATTTTAATGGAGGAAAGTGTAGAAATAATATATTTATGATAACCAAATCTTTTAGGAGCCTAACCATACTTGTCTAGTGGATGTGAGCTACGAGTGGATTTGTTACATGGAGGCGGATCACTGGCAAGGACTAGTGGTAGGGAAGACATAGGTGGTGAAAGTAGAAAACTAGTTTTAGGGACTTCTTTATGAGAAAGTTCAGGAACCCAATCACTGTGTTGGACATTATCCTTATTTTGACGTGTCTAAACAAGATGAGGCTGAAATCATGTGATAGGAGCAAGAGAATGGGAATGAGGTTCAAGAGATATATCCTCAAAAGTAGGAAGAAGAGAATGAGTAGAATCATTAGATTGGACAACAAGTAAAGGATAAAAGTATCGATAGTCAAACAAAATAACATTATGAGAAACATGAATCTGTTGAGCAATAGGATCAAAGCATATATAACTTTTTTTATATGAGGCATAGCTAATAAAAACACATTTGAAAGACTAAGGAGTTTCGTACGTTCATCACAGGAAAGAAAAACAAAACTAACTCACCCAAATAGGTGAAGATGATATGTAGGCTGCTATTGATAAAGAAGGAAATATGGTGTTTAATTTTGAAATGTGGGTGTAAGAAGACGATTTATTAAGTGGACATCCATAGACAAGGCTTCCACCAAGAATTTTGATAGAACACAAAACTCAATGAGCAAGGAACGATCCACATCTAGAAGATGTCGATTTTTACATTTGGTAACTCCGTTTTGCTGAGGTGTATAAGGATAACTTCTTTAAGAAATAATGTCATTTTGTTGAAGGAAATCTTGGAAATGATGAGACATATATTCCCCACCCAAATTAGTTTGTAAAATTTTAATATTTTTGGAAAATTGATTTTTAATCACGGCTAGGAATTTTTGGAATGACTCAAAAATTTCAAATCTACGTCTAAAAAAATAGCCCCAAGTAAAACTACTATAATAGTCAATAAATGTAACAAAATATTTATACTGAGCATGAGAAACAACTGGTGAAATTCCCCAAACATCACTATGAATTAAATCAAAATAATGAGAGACATGTGTATCATGAGATGGAAAAGGAAGAGTTTTACTTGTAGCTAATTTGCAAGTAGAATAATCAAAAGTAATATCCTTATATGACATTTTATTTCCTAACACACTAGATTTTAACATGAATGAAAAAGTTCTATCATTTGGATGACCTAACTTAACATGTCAAAATTTGTGATCAGGTTGGACAGAAAAAGAAAGAAAAGAAAATATAGTTATAAGCTTGGTTGATTCATTGAAATGGAGAGGAAAGAGTCTGCCCCACTTAGGTCCCTTAGCTACTCTCTTTCCTAACGTCATCTCCTGCACAACACAACCAATAGAAGAAAAGGTAACTTCGTAATTATCCTCTACCAATTATCCAATGAAAAGTAGATCGACAAATAAATTGAAGGCGATGAAGATAGTTTTAATAGATGGAGAGGAAAAAAGATTATCAATAGCAATAATTGGAATATGATTTCCATTAGTGGTCCCAATTTTCAAGTGGCAATCATATTTTTTGACATTAAGCAAAGTATCTGATGATGAATTAATATGGTTCAAAGCAACTAAGTCAAAAAACTAGGTTTTATATAAGAATTTATTTTTACCAATAATTCCAATAGCAGAAAGGGCTAAAACAACCATCTGTTGAATATTCTCTGGTGTAACAGATGATGTTGATTGTTGAGGAGGAGCAAACTCTGAATCTCTTTCAGTCACCATATTGGTATTTGAGACATGAAAAACATTCGAATTATGATTTTATGGACGCTTTCTACATTCAGAAATAATATGTCCCTTCACTTTGCAATAATTGCAAAATTTTTTAGAACATGGATTCGTAATGTGTCCAAATTCCTTACAGCTGTAACACTGGATGTTGGTCATGTTTCGAGTTTGCGGTTTACTTGTGCAACATATGCAACATTGAGAACATCGACAGAGTTCCCTTATTGCTCTAAAGTAGTCTTTGTTATAGACGCTGCTCTTCTCGAAGTAGTTCATTCAAACAATCATCCATTGATGGAGGAGGTGTTATGAGCAACAAATTTGAACTCACAACTTCAAACTCCGATAAGAGTTTTATTAAAAATTGATCTCTTTGATTGGTCTGATGATGAGTGATAACAGCTTCTACAGATGTCATCGGCACCAAAGCATAAACAATGTTTGTATATTCAGTTCACGTCACAAAACTAGAATAATAATCCTGAATAGACAATTTTCCTTGGGTATAATTGGATATTTCATATTCCAATTGAAATCGCCTAGCCGAGTTGTTTTGAGCGTAAACGTTCTTGAGATAATCCTACATACCTTTAGCTGTCTTACGAGGTCTTAGATTGACGATAAGAGAATAATCCATAGTTTGTAACAACCAGCTTTTGACACGAGCATCTGTTGCTATCCACTCAGCTACCTTCATCAAATCATCAGGCTTACTATTTGTATCGTCAATGATCCCCCATAATTCTTTTCCCTGAACATAAATCTAGAATTGAAATTCTCAAGAGAAATAATTCTTTTCGGAAAACTTGACACAAGCTATTTCTGATTTCTCCATTAATACAATATCAAGAAAACTATAAAAGAATGTTTCACAAATGATAAACCAAGAAAAAAATGACAAGAGGAAGAATAAGAAGCCCTAAGGGCTTTGATACCATAATAAAACAAGAGAATTCTATATGAAAATTGTGAACTAACAAAACAAGAGAATTATGTAGTTTTCATTGAGTTAAACTTTCAATTATATAACACTGATACATCATATTAAATTCCTTAATTACAACAAATCAACTCCCAAATCACATTTTAAAATACAAAAAAAAAAGTATCTAATCATATCCTAAAAAGTGTTTACAAGATATTTGACAACTATGGTTGACAAAAATTACCTTGTTTATGAGGTTGAATAAAGATTAATTTGTAGGTGAAAATCATGGGATCCAAATACAAATAGGATGACCAAATTCCTAAAACTTTATAATTTGATTGATTCTTGATTACTTTGTGGGTGAAAGTCATGAGATCCAAGTACAAATAGGAAATGGTTGAACTGTGGATTTTTAGAAAGATTGTTGGTTGATGGATTGCAATCCACTTTTTGGTTCTTGTCTTAACGGGAAGTTGCATATTCATACGTACTTGTTAGTGAAATGGTCTCCCCTTCAAGACAGTGGGATTGGAGCTAATTAGATAAGTTATTTCCTTTCTCTTGTTTGGCGAAAATTGTAGACACTCTCCCTTTTTGCATGGAGGACATTGATGATATGCCCAAGTGGAAATGGGATAAAAGAAGGTATTTCTTGATAAAATCAACTTATGGTGCATTAGATTCAAACTCCCTTAAGAGTGACTTACAATGGAAACATACTTGGTGCTTTCTATGGTTGCAAATGATTAAAGTTTTCTATGGTTGGTTCATAATGACGCACGAATGAGTTAAGAGACATTTCAGTATCAATGCAAGCTGTACATTGTGCAAATTTAGTAGAAGATATTAGCCATAATCTTAAAGAATGTTTTATGTTCACCTCTATCAAGTTAAGGCATATTAAACAAGAAAATATTGATGGTTTTTTTCAATTTAGATATTAAGGAATGTCTTTTTCTTAACTTACGAAGATCAAGTTATTTTGTTATTAATTAGGACATTCTATTTGGAGTCATTTTTGGAATATTTGATTGAGAATGAATAATTTGTTGTTTAATCACAATTTTTTTCAAATCTAGATGTCCTCATAGATGCTTAGTTTTGGTTACTGTTTCAAAAAATTGTGCTTCCTAGTGTGGAACAAGCAGCATCATCGTTTCACTTGATATCTTTTTAGAAACAACAACTATTGTTTAAAATAGTTGTTGTTAGAACAATTGTTGTTTGAGAATAGCTATGTCTAGAACAATGTTTCAATTTAGAACAACTAAAATTTGGTGCTATCATTTGAGAAGAACTCCTAACTCTTATTTAGAATAATTGTGTTTCAATAATAGCTATACTTAGAACAACTACTGTTTAGAACAACTTCTATTTAGAGCAATAATATTTTTAAGAAGAGTTGTTATTTTGAACGAGCTCTTCCAAGAAAAGCAACACCATAGAACAACTCTTGTTTAGAATAACTTTTATGTTGAGAATAACTCACATTTGGAACAAGTCAAAATAATTCTTTTTCAAGAACAACCCTCAAATTTCATTTCAAAAGATGTTTCACATGGTATTACTTCACCAAAGTAGAAGAAGTGAAAATAACCCTAGAATGGCGAGGTTCTTAGGTTGTCTTCACTCTTGGGATGTTCTGAAAAATTTTGCTTGATGGATTAGATATGAAAATAGTTAAGAGCCTTCCTTTTAACCTTTTTCTTATAACATTAAAGATATGTTTGGTTTGTTGGAATGAAATAAAATATGAATTGAATAGTTATTTAGTGAGAATGAAATATGGAAAGAATAATATTACTTAGTTTGACTCATTGAATGGAATAAACTAGTAATAATATTACATTGTTTAATCGGATAGAATAATAATAAGGAATAGATCACAAATAACAATTTTGCCTTTAGAAATAAAAATATTTAATGTTATAAAATAATAATAATGATGTAAAGAACACAAGAATAAGAGATGAGAATAAAGAGATAATATGTATTGTATTATATATATTTCATCCCATTTATAAGTAGCATACTCCTTTATATATAGAGAGAGATTCAACTCTTCATATTCTAATACATAAATGGAAAATAGTAGTTACAAGAAGATGGAAGGTTAAAGAAGATGGAAGATTAAAGGTCAAGGGAAATGAAAGGTTGAACATCCATTTAATAATATTCATAACATTTAAAATATATTATTAATTATTATAAATGTACTGACCCGATTTTTTATTATATAATATTTAAAATGAAATAAATTTAACTAGTATAATAAATAATTTGCTTATTATGTAATAAATAATACAAATGATTATTATATTATAATTTTTATTCTATTAATTTATATTTTAATATAAATATGATTTTAATAATTTATTTTATTATAATAAATTATTTAATGTCTTTAATAGTCTTTTTTATTTTCATCTCAGTATTATCACTATATTTAAATTCAAATACATCTCATCATTAATTTTCATCTCTCCTTACAATAACTAATCTCATCGTTCTTTTTAATTGTATCGTCCATCTAAACATTCCTTAAAAATCTTAAAATCTTAATAAAAATAAAATCTTGAATTTGATATTATTAAAAAATCTAGACTTTTTTAATAAAATATTTTTGATTGCACATGCATTAAATTTTGACACAATCACATGTTTTGGAATATAACTTCCCAGCTCAAAGGTAGTTGTTACTTAAATCAATGTGCCTAAACTTGTGTTTTGTTTAACCTAATTGAGCATTAAAATATTATCATTTTGCCCAAAAATTTATTTTGATCTTTACTATTTTAAGTACTTGGGAGTACAATATTCAAGTACTTAGTATTCTCAAAAAATATATAAAGTATGTTAGAATATTTCGTTCCATTTCTCCCATTAAATGAGCGTTAAAACTGGTACATTACAAAATTTAAATTATTCATTTGAAAGATTATAAATTCATCTTCTATATATAAATGTGTTGGACGAAACAATGAATACAAAATATTTTTTTAAGAAAAACAATATTTTATGTACATAAATTTGACTAAAACCTTGAGAAGAATATTTGGAGGTCAATCTATTTTAATTTTGTTAATGTGGTGCATATGACTAGCCGTTCGGATCATTCAGATTCCATTAAACCGGCATTAAATTTTAGGTAAACTCACATTGATAAGCAATGAAACAATCGAGATTACATTTTTTTCTCAAGGAAATTGATTTTCCTTTTTGTTTTGGTTGGTGATGGAGTGGTTGCCACTATTGAGGCACATGCCCGACTCGTAACTGCTATATTGCCCGCCAATCATGATTTATTTTTATGCAAGATTATTAAATTATTAATTAGTTTACATTTTAATCATTCAATTTTGAAACATTATAGAATAATCCTTAAATTATACGAAAAAATTTATTTAAGTTACTGGGTTATAAAATTATTGTTGTATGATTTTCTTTGTTCATACTGCTTGCATCAATCGAAAGTTCTTATTTCCCTTCTCTTTTAAAGTTCAATTATTTTTCATGAAACAATTTTGAACATCACGAATATGCAAATCAAAATACAAGTAGCTTTCTTTTCTGATCTTCGACACTGATCGTTGAATCAACTTGGATCTAAGATACATTCTTCTACTAGGCAATGGTTACTGCTGAAAAATCTAGTGGCTTATTTTTTTATTTTCTTTGATTTATTTCTATTTATTTATTAATTGATTGATTTCATTTATAAATTAGGTTAAATTATATTAGTAGTCACTCAACTATGAAAAATCACAAAAATGGTCACTCAACTATTCGACATTGTTTTTGTTACTAAACATTAAATTACAAACGGAAAGATAAATTGACAGCTTTTATTATTAGCATAATAGCAACTTTAACCATCAATATTTATACATTGTATCAATTTTGTCTTGATTCTAAAAAAAAGTTAACCCTCAACATTTACATATTCTGTAATTTGGTCCCTTTTGTATTTTGCTTTTCTTTGTGACATTGAAGGTTAATTTTAAAAGAATGAGAAAAAATAAAAATTGTTATTTTGGATTTTTGGGTGTGTTCCTTTTTTTTTTGTATGTTTTCGATCAAATTTAGTTGATAAATTATTTTTTAGATTTTTAGGTGAAAGGATCACAAAGAAAAGTAAAAGGGAAAAAATATACAATGTTTAAATGTTGAGGATTAAATTCTTTAAAATCAAGACTAAATTGACATAATGTATAAATATTGAGGGTTAAAGTTACTATTATGCCACTAAATTGACATAATGTATAAATATTGAGGGTTAAAGTTACTATTATGCCTATCTTAAAAATTGTCACATCATCTTTCCGTTACTATTGGTTAAAGTTGCTATTATGCCTATCTTAAAAACTGTCACATCAACTTTTCTTTACCATTTTAATGTCTAGTGACTAAAAAAGACAAACTCGAATAACTGAATGACCATTTTGTAACTTTTCATAGCTGGATGACAAAAAAAAATTACAAATAGTTGGGTGACAACCAATATAGTTTACCCTATAAATTATGTTATTTAAAGAGAAATAGTGGATATAGAAATCCTAGTATTGAATAAAATATGAATGAGTTTTACTTCAAATGACATGGTATTAAAGTTGTATGATTTTGCTTAGGGCTTTGTATTTTCATTTTAGGCTTTCATTAACATCATACCCATTTTCTAGAATTTTCTCCTTTATCAGCATTCATTCTTGAAATCACTTTCTTTGTTATCCATCCACTTGACCTTCATTGTCAACTGTATCTCTCCATCCCTCATTATTTATTGTAATCTTTTTTTATTATATCACAGAGAAAAGAATCACTAATATAATTGTGCTCTTTTGAATTATTTAAAGAAAGTTGAGGTTCAAATTGACGATAAAGATCAGACTATGCTATTATTGTGCTATTTACCCCATTCATACAGGTATTTCAGAAAGACCTTGATTTATGGCAAAAAATAAACTCTCATTCGAGGATGTGAAGGGTCATTTGTTTAGTAAAGACAAACTCAACAATGAGTTTGGTTTGGATAGCAAGGTAGATAGGCAAGCTTCTGTTTTGGTAGCATCAAAGAAGAACGACAAAAGGTGTCACTATTGTAAGAAGTTAGGTCACGTCAAAGCAGATTGTTATAAACTGCAAAATAAAAGGGTTGTTGAGGGCATCCAGGACGATGCAACTGGTGCAAATTTGGCGGACGAAAGGAATGATGATTTCTTGTTAGTGTCAACGAGTGATAGCTTCGAGCTTACGTCTAAGTGGATACTAGATTCGGGATGTTCTTTCCATATGTGTCCCAACAGAGAATGGTTCTCCACATACAGTTCGATTGAAGGTGAAGTTCTACGCATGAGAAACTATTCATCCAGTAAGGTAATCAATATTGGTACTATTAAAATTAAGATGCACGATGGGACGATTAGGACATTCTCAGATGTCAGGTATGTGCTTGATTTACGAAAGAATCTCATCTCCTTGAGTATTTTAGAATCAAAAGGTTGCTGGATCAACATCAAATCTAGCAACATTAAAGTGTCTCGTGGAGCTCTCGTTTTGTTAAAACGTAAAAGGACCAATAGTATTTATATTCTGGAAGGTTCTATAGTGATTGGTGAAATTGAACGTCCCTCGTCTATTTGGAGTTAAAGTTAACTCGTTTGGAGAGGAGGTAGCTTAGTCATAGGAGGGAAAAAGGTATAACCATTCCGTTGAAGAGAAGTTCTCTTTTGGATGCAAGTTTTGAAAAGTTAGGGCACTATGTTCGTGAAAATCAGACTCGGATTAGTTTTGATTTGGCAGTGCTCAAGTCGAAGGTAGAAGTCTTCCAACTTCTAAGCATAGGTTCGACTCAGTTAATTCCCTGCATAGTTCAAGATAGGCTCGTGGTGAGCTTTGAAAAAGATGGCGTTGTGAACGTACTAGCCAATGCGGAGATTGTTGAGTATGCCTTATATTTCAATCAAATTGGAGAAATAATATTTCAGTTAAACTCTATTTATTTGTTTCAGTCAAACTCTAATTAGTCTAGATTATTTTATTATTATTTGAACTACGAATTTAGCCTATAAATAGGTTATTTTACAACTTTAGAAAATACACACATTTAAAGATTAGAATTCATAAAACTTTTTTATTAAGGTTATTCATTTTATGTTCCTAGCTTTAGATTTCACTATTAGATGCTTCCATTTATCTTTCTTGCAACTTTTAAAGAGTAAAAATCCCAACTTCTATGTTTTTCTTAGGGTTTATATTCATGACTATTAAAGTTTTGATTTTTATGTTTGTTTACTCAGTTTTTAACATGGATAACTAAACTCTAAAGGGGGTTGGTTAATAAAGATATGGGTAAGCTGATTTTTGTACAAAGGACTAAATCGTAATAAATTGGACTAAATCAAATAGATCTAAATAATTAAGAAGTGGTGCTCGTAAGAGAATATCTAGGCAAGTGAGACCAGAAGGTAATCTTGTTGTGCACTCGTTCATTACTACCAAATTAACTGATAAGATCAAAAGATAAATCGGAATTAACTCGTCTAAGTCAGTAATATTGAGACCGGAAGATAAAATGTAGCCACTTAGTAATTTAAGTAATTTAAGTTCCCTGTTCGAGGATCGATTACAATCGAAGGCACTAACACAACCTCTTCTTTAATAACAAATATGACATTGATTGCATAAAATCTTCAAAAAGATGCAAGTAAATCTTTAAAATATATTGGTTAAAGATGTTAACAAATAAGATAAGTTATGTGCTTGATGCCAACCCCGGCCTTAGGGGTAGTCCAAGAGTGCAACCGCCTAGGGCCCAACATTGAAAGGGGCCCAAAAAATTTATTTCTTCCATTAAGAAAAAACTCTTCCTTTTTTATGTTTTTTGACTTACTATGTACGTTTCATCTTCTTGGATTCTCCAAAATTATTTCTTCCGTTAGGAAAAAAGCTCTTCACAAAAAAAAAGTTTTTGGCTTTCAATTATTCACCTTATTCTCCAACTTTCAAAAAAAATCAATTGTTGCAAGCATTTTTACCATTTTTGTGGCATTTTATTCTTATTTTGTTTGCAACAATAATTTGGGCTCTCTTTTGTTGATTTATTTTGTTCAAAAATGAGTTGCAATTTTTGTAAACCAGTATAATCGAACTGAAAAATAGGAATTTTTTGATAAATTTGATACTATGTGTAACTTTTCGGATTCTATGAAAAATTGTGGGGTTTAATATTAAGATGATGTTAACATGTAGTTTATGTTTTGGTTTCAATATTGAATTAAAAATTGATGTTTTCCTTCGATGAAGATTGATTAGTTGGGTGAGAGTCTATATTCAGGATTCAATCAAGAATTTTGCCTGGTAGTATGTGTGGATGCGGATCTGAGAATTGTATTCGTTTGTGTTTATGGATTGAATATGAGTTAATTGGATAGTGATAAGTGAGGGCAATTATCTTTTTTCAAAACTTCTTCTCAAGACTTTATTGGTATGAATTTATCCACCTAATTTTGAAATAGGAATTGAAACGTTGTTTAAGGCTCCATGAATAAAAGAAAATTATGTTAAATTAAAAATTAAATTCATTTAAAGAAAGGGAAGACATAAATTACTTACTTTATTCATTGTGATAGATTCTAGTATGCTAGGCTAGATAAGGGATGATAAGTAAGCTTTTGTGCAAAAAGAAGTAATTGTTTATGATAGTGCTTGAGGTAATTGTAGCACATCATGAAGCAACCAGATGGAAAACAACATCAAATTTTCGAAGGAGTTACAATTGCACAAGAGAACTACTTGCTGAATTTGATAAGGCCTGGTGATTAGGAATAAGATGTTGCAATTGATGGGTGGTTTAACTTCTTTTGAATTCAAGTGATTTAGTTATTAGATTGTTTTAACTTTTTGAGTTGTTTAACTTTAAAGCATGAGAAATTTTTTTTGAAATCAATTGAACTAAGATAGTGTCCGTTTGTCCTTGGTTAAGCAGTTATTGAATTATATTTAAGATTAATTTCAGTTCTAACTTATTATTACTATGATGTAGCTCTAGAATCATCTCTGCTACAATCATAACTAGCAACATTATTTCTCCTTATATAGTTGTTGAATTCCAATTAATTGGCCCACAGATTTGTTTACTTATTTTTGTGACATCTACATGTTATTTCTAGCTCTTATTTGATATTGTGAAATTTCATTTTTAAATATACAATATCTTCCCTTTTTATTTTTTCCCGTGAAATCTAGGATATGTTATTTTAATTCTAAATAAAAGAAATATGTTCGAAAGTGTACTGCATCTTAACCATATCTATTTTCAAAATATTTGCTCTGCTTCTAGAAATTATTTAACAAGTAAAAAGCAAATGACAAAAAGAAAAATTACTAAAAATGGAAACGAAATGGAGCCTTAATCTTAGTTGCATTGTGGTTCATTGAGTCTTGCATTTCATTTAATTTTTTAGTTAATTACAATGTCTAATTGTAATTAATTATTATAATTATATTTATAGAATTCCAAGGACTCAATTTGACTTTTGGAATTAGCAAACGTCAAAGCAAATATTCAACTTGGAATTCTTCTATCAAGTGTTATTGTTTTATTTTCTTATGTTACTTGAGAATTTGATTATCTTTTATATATAATGTTGCCTAAAAAATCTTTATTTGGAAGTGAAAAAACGGAAAGGAGAAAACATGTTGAAGAATAAAAAAAATCACAACAAGGTGCTACTGATAAATTTGTTTTTAAAAAGGTAGTTTTTAATGAAAACTTGAATAATTATGTCAATGAGAATGATGAAATTAATGATCCAAATGAGTCTAATGATGTGCCAAATGTATCCAATATTGAATCTTGGTCTTAATGAAGAACAAACAATTCCTCATGATATTGACATTGATGAAGAACAAAAATTCCTTCTTTGAAAATTTATGATATTAGAAATT
Organism: Gossypioides kirkii; assembly: GCA_005610355.1. NCBI lineage: Eukaryota > Viridiplantae > Streptophyta > Magnoliopsida > Malvales > Malvaceae > Gossypioides > Gossypioides kirkii. The sequence goes on from CP032253.1 coordinate 18,580,770, forward strand.
GGACTTGTAACATCCAAAACTCAAAACCGTCGTCAGTTAAGGTTTCGATATCTTACTATTCATTTATCACTGTTCATATTTAACATCATGTTATTCAGTCTTATTTTATTAAAGAATTTCACTCCATACGTCATATATCGCCATTTGATTATAAACACAATTCAATAAGGGTAAAAAGGTCTTTTTTGACATTTTTGGAGACTTTTACCGGTACTTGTTGGACAAGTATCGATAGTTGTCAAGTCAGTAAACAGTTCAGGAATAGTGAAGACTTCTATAGATACAAGTGACAGTTCTGCCGATACAAGTGGCCCTTCTAGTGAAACAAGTCTTATTTCTACCGATACTAAAAACTCCAGAGAGCTAAAAGTCTCACCTTAAAACTTCTACCGATACAAGTATACAAACTACCGATACCTCTAAACACATAACTACGATACTTTCTATTCAACTACTATACAACCCAAGACAGTGAACAACCTCTATCCTACCCTGTACTTCTATCGATACATGCATGGGTTCTACCGAAACAAGTACGCAGAATCTCAAGAATCATGTTAAAACACAAGTTTATCAACACATAACATTCATGACTTCAATATGTATTAAGCTAACACATAATACATAGATTCCAAGTCATTACATAGTACTTTTAAGTCTATACTCCAACTTGCGCATCATGCATTACTACATTCATCATTTCATCAACATAACAAGGTTTTCACAATCTCAATTACATAAAGCAAAAGATAACATCATCCTAGTACATGCCATAAGACCGAGTGATATAAAAACTACCAACGAACTCCGCAATAGTGTCACTTCTGAGAGATAATGATCCGATCTTCAATCAACAAAACAATCTACAAAACAACAGCAACATCTTTGGTAAGCTTCATAACTTAGTAAGTTAGATAGTTTTAAAGAATTACTGAACATTTGTATAAAGCATCTATAACTCAACCGAGTCGAGACAGTTTCATTGCTTCCTCGAGTCAATTATAAACTTTCACTTTCTTGTATATAACTTTTTTATTATCAGTACCTGATACTGCTCACACGAGCTATCGAGGACTCGCAAGATATGCGGTACCCTAACCATCACGTCGATATCTTTTCAACGGCTTAAAGCCTACTATCCCTTTCGTTTAATATCTTCAAGTCTCTTCAAGTCAAAGTGTTTCCATTTGTTGAACATTGATAAGGGATATATAAAAAAATTTAAATACAAATTTACATTACGAACGTACCGGACTAACTTGCAATTACGACTTCAAGGATCACTCCGTTAATTTCCCTTTTTCGCGATCTGAAGCACGATCGTTGTTTACCTCTACAAATCATCCAATTCTCACATTAAATCACATAATTTAGTCATTCAACACAATTTAGTCCTTTTTGGGAAAATTAAAATTTTACCCCTAATATTTTTCTTTTATTCAATCTAGTCCTTTTAACACAAAACATGCAAAATAACCATTCTCTTACACAATCAACCTTAGCCAAATTCTCTAGGATGTTTATCCAACACCTTCACACATTTATTTTCACAATAATACAAGTACTTTCATCATTTTTCACATTTTTCTCCTTAACCCTAATTTCATAAAAAAATCTCTTTACAAAAAGATTCAATCCAAACATAAAACATACAAATTCACCTAAAGCTTTCAAAAACAAGTATTTTAAAACATGGCAAGTTTTATAACATTTGACAGATTCACAAATTGATCCTTAGATTATCTAGATTAAGCTAATACGCATTCAAAATATAAAAATTACTAAAATCAAATCAAATCTGAAACTTTAGGGATGAAAACCCTAACTTCTCTTGCCCTAGCCATGTGGAAGAAAAAGAAACAAGTGAATTTTCACTATTTTCTTCTTTTTATTTCCTTTATATACCAAAGGGTAATTTTGTAAACTATTAGACTTAATTAATTTAGTTAATCATTTGTTTAACTTTAATTAATCTCACCTATTCCTAATATTTTACATCATAATGCACCCACTAATATACTTTGGTTTATTAGTTCATTCAATACTTCTAATTTATCAACTCTACTTTTGTACCTTTTACGATTTAGTCCTTTCTACTCAATTCACTATCTAAACATCCAAATTTCATATTCGAACTTTAATGTGATGCTAATGGCATCGTAAATATTAAAATAAAAAGATTTTTTACTTTACTCATCAGAGTTGTGATCCTAAAATCACTGTTTTCTTTTTTTTATGTTATTCATGTTCATTTTATGGTCCATGTTTGGGGTGCGTGGCTGCCCCTCCTAACAATGTCATCTCCGAGGTTCGAACCTAGGTCCTTCCCTTGGGAGTGCAATGTGCCTTACCATTGCACCCAACCACTTGTTGGTCGAAATCACTGTTTTCGATACCATTGAAAACCAGGCTGTTACAACTCTCCCCCCTTAGGGAAATTTCGTGTCTAAATTTTTTACCAGTAACAAGTTAGGGTACTGTGATCTCATCGAAACCTTTGTCTCCCAATTGGCTTCCTCTAACCTGTGACGGTTCCACAATATTTTCACTAACATTACTCTTTTGTTGTGTAGATCTTTTACCTCGTGAGCTAGAATCTTTACTAGCTCTTCTGTATACGACATATCCGGTTGTATCTCAACTTCCCAATGTGTAATCACATGAGAAGGATCTGATCTGTACCATCTCAACATTGAAACATGTAACATATTATGAATATTTTCAAGTTTCGAAGGCAAAGCCAGTTTATAAGCTATAGGGCCAACCCGTTCAATGATCTCATATAGCCCGATAAACCGTAGACTCAGCTTTTCTTTTCTTCCAAAACCGAAGCACCTTCTTCCAAGGTGAAACTCTTAAGAAGACTCAGTCTCCCACTGTAAATTCTATAACTTTCCTTTTAAGATCTGCGTATGACTTCTGTTGGTTAGACGTTTTCAAGCAATCATGGATTACCCGCACTTTATCTTCGGTCTCATGTATCAAGTCGGTTCCAACCAACTTAGGCTCGCTCAATTTTGATCAATACAGAGGTGTTCTACATTTCCTACCATATAATGCCTCAAACGGTGCCATTTTAATACTAGACTAATAGCTGTTATTATATACAAACTCTACCAAAGGCATATAATTCTCCCAACTACCCTCAAACTCGAGTATACGGCATCGCAACATATATTCTAGAATCTATATCACACGCTCTGACTGTCCATTCGTCTGTGGATGATAAGTAGTGCTGAAATTCAGTCTGGTTTCAAAAGTTTCATGTAACTTACCCTAGAACCTCGAGGTAAAACGTGGATCTCTATCAGAGATAATAGACGCTGGTACTCCATGTAGTCATACGATCTCTGACATATAACTCAGCTAACCTCTCAAGTGGATAATCTATCCGAATAGGAATGAAGTGAGCTGACTTTGTCAATCTGTCCACAATTACCCATATCGAATATTTCTTCCTCGATGTTCCTGGAAGTCTTGTGACAAAATTCATAATGACCCGCTCCCACTTCCATTTCAGGATGGAAATCGGCTGTAGTAACCCAGACGGTACCTGGTGCTCTGCTTTCACTTACTGACATACCAGGCATCTAGTCAAAAAATCTGAAATCTTTCGTTTCATATCTAGCTACCAATACATTTTCTTCAGCTCATTGTACATTTTCACACTTCCTAGGTGAATAGAATAAGTGATGCTGTGAGTTTCCGCCAGAATGTCCTGTCTCAAATCCGAATCATTCAAAATACACATACCTCTGTATTATAACATACCCTCTATATCCATTGTAAACTCTGTAGTGGCATCACTTTGTATCTGCCACTTTTTAGTTAAAGCTTTGGATCATTCCCTAGTAATTCCTAAATCCGCTATAGAAATAACGGTCTCGTCTTCAATTCAGTAGTGACAAAACCATTTTCCTTTAGAGACAATCGATCATTCATTGCTCTCAATGCAAATAATGACTTACGACTCAAGGCATCGGTAACAACATTAGCCTTTCCCGATGATAATCAATCACAAGGTCATAATCCTTTAACAACTATAACCATCAGCGTTGTCACAAATTCAAGATTATGGCATATAAATAGTGACGCTACATCTTTAATGCGAACATTATGGCAGTTAACTCTAGATCATGAGTCGGATAATTCTTTTTACGTGACTTTAATTGACGGGAGGCATAAGCTATCACTTTCCCATCTTGCATCAAAACGCATCCCAACCCACTTAAAGTCGTGTCACTGTAAACAATAAATTCTTTCCCTAAATCTAACTGTGTCAAAACCAGAGCTTTTGTTAACAAATTTTGTAACTGATCGAAACTCTGTTGGCACTTGTCAGACCAAACAAACTAAATATTTTTCTGTAGCATCTTCGTCATCGGTAAAGCTATGATAGAGAAATCTTTCACGAATCGATGATAATAACCAGCCAATCCCAAAAAACTACGTACCTCAGAGACATTCTTCGGTACTTTCCAATTAAGAATAGTTGAGACTTTGCTCGGATAAATCCGTATTCCTTCTGAAGATACTACATGCCCTAAAAATCCAACCTCTCAAAGTCAGAATTCACATTTATTGAATTTTGCATGCAATATTTTTTCTCGCAAAATCTATAATACTTCTCTCAAATGTTAAGTATGCTCTAACTTTGTCTTGGAATAAATCAGTATATCATCAATAAACACAACTACAAACTTGTCCAACTAAGGCTGGAACACTTTGTTCATCAAATCCTAAAATGCTGCTCAGACGTTAGTCAACCCAAACAGCATAACCATGAACTCATAATGTCCATACCGGGTCCTGAATGTTGTTTTCATTATATCGCAGTCTTTTTATAACACCCAAAACCCAAAAATCGTCACCGATTAGGGTTTCGATGTCTTACTATTCATTTATCACTGTTCATCTTTAACATCATGTTATTCAACTTTATTTATTAAAGAATGGTGCTTCACACGTTATATATTGTCATTTAATCATAAACACAATTCAACAAGGGTAAAAATGGCATTTCCAATATTTTAGGAGACTTCTACCTGTACCTGTTGGACAAGTATCGGTAGTAGTCTAGTCAGTAAACAATTAAAAAACTATGCAGATTTCTATCGATACTTGAGTTCTACCGATACAAATCATGCTTCTACAGATACTAAAAACTCCAGAGAGCTAAAATTCTCACCCTGCAACTTCTACCGATACAAGTATACAAACTACCGATACATCAAAACACTTAACTATCGATACTTGCAATTCAACTACCGATACAACCCAAGTCAGTGAACAACCCCTCTCCTTCCCTATACTTTTACCGATACATGCATGGGTTCTACCGAAACAAGTATACAAAATCTCAAGAATTATGTCAAAACACAAGTTTATCAACACAAACATACATCATTTTAAATATGCATTAAGGCAAACACACAAAATATATAGTTTCCTAGTCATTACATAGCATTTTAAGTCTATACCCTAACTTACACTACATGCATTTCTATATTCAACATTCCATTAACATAATAAGATTTTACCATCTCTGTTACAAAACAAAAGATAACAACATGCTAGTACATGCCATAAGACCGAGTGATGCAAGAACTACCAACACACTCCGCAATAGTGTAACTTTAAAAAGATGACGATGATCCGAACTTCAATCAGCAAAACGATCTAAAAAACAACATCTTTGGTAAGCTTCATAGCTTAGTAAGTTCGATAGTTTAAGGAGTTACCAACATTTGTAATAACCAACTATAACTCAACCGAGCCAAGATATTCTCATTGTTCTTAAGTTAAATACATCTTCCTTTCCCTGTCTATAACTTTCTGTTACAGCACCTGATGCTGCTCACATGAGTTTTCGAGGACTCGCAACATGTGCGGTACCTCAACCATCGGTACAGTGTCTGTCTGTAAACTGTCCCTTTAACGATTCTGCTCACACGAGCTGTCGGGAGTATGCATAAAGTATAAGTCCCAGCCATCGAAGGGCTTGTAATCCATTTAGGATTCATATCTCTTTTCTGAATCACGATGCTACTCACACGAGTTGTCGAGGACTCGTAACATATGCGGTACCCCAGCCATCGCGCCGGTACTTTTTCAATGGCATAAAGCCTACTATCTTTTTCGTTTCATTTCTTCTATCTCTTCAATGTCAAAAACTTCCAATTGCTGAACATTTACAATATACAAACAAGAAATATTAAGTAAAATTTACATTACGAACTTACCAGACGAAATTGCAGTTGAGCGAAACTTTAGGGACTATTCTGAAATTTTCTTTTTTCCACGATCGGTAGCTCAGTCTCGATCTAAAACAATAAATCAACCAATTCTCTCATTACATCATATAATTTGATCAATTTATGCATATAAGTCTTTTTGGAAAAATTACAAAATGACCCTTAACCTTTACATTTTTATTCAATTTAGTCTTTAGGTACAAAACATGTAAAATAACCATTTTACATTTCAACTTATACCAGCCGAATATCCATGGGTGCCCACCCAACACCTATATGCAATTATTTCACCATCAAGGACATGTTTTTCACCATACTCACAATCCAGTCCTCTAACCCTAATTTCATCAAAAATCATTTTGCAAAATCATGAAATCAAACCATCAAACATACAAATTCATCAAAAGCTTTAAGAAATAAGATTATTCAATAATGGCAAGTGTTGCAACATTTGACAAATTCAAAAATTAGTCCTTAAGTTAGCTAGATTAAGCTAATACGAACTCAAAAACATAAAAATTACTAAAAACGGTTAACATTTGCTTACCCAAATCAAGGCTTAAAGTTTGAGAATAGAGAAACCCTAACTTTTCCCCTTTAGCCGAATGAAGAAGAAGATGATGAGAAATTAGATGAATTTTTCTCATTTTCTTTCATTTAATTCATATATATACTTACGGCAAACTTATAAATTTTAAGACTTTCATGATTAAACTTTATTAATCACTTTTAGTCTTAATCAAACCTATTTACACTTAATATAAATCATGTTAATCCACCCACTAACAATCCTTTGGTTAATTTACTCATTTGGTCCTTCTAATTAATCATTTATACTTTTCAACTATTACAATTTGATCCTTTCTACTCAATTAACTATCTAATCATTAAAATTTCATTACCAACTTTTAATACGATGCTAACAAAGTCATAAATATTTTAATAAATAAATTAACGACTCGACTCATCGAATTTGTGATCTCGAAATCACTATTTTTGACACCACTGAAAACTAGGTTGTTACACTTTCACTCGCATCTGGTAGAAACCTAACCGGAGGTCTATCTTGGAGAATACGGTTACACCCTTTAATTGATCAAATAACTCATAAATTTGAGGCAACGGGTATTTATTCGTGATTGTCACCTTATTCAGCTGCCTGTAATCTATACACATCCTCAAAAAGCCATCTTTCTTTTTCACGAATAACACGGGCGCACCCCAAGGTGATACACTTAGTCGTATGAACCCTCTGTCTAACAATTCTTTCAACTGAGCTTTCAACTCTTTCAACTCGGTTCATGCCTCTGCGGACCATATTCTACTCCAGAATACCTGAAATTATCCTAGTTTCACTATTCAATCTATCGGACTCAACTGTGGTTTTTTCGCCTGTCGGGCATTTTAGATTAAAATCTATCTTTGTTTGCAATTTACCAGTGCATCATGCTCAGATAACCAATCCATACCCAAAATCACGTCGAACTTGGTGAATGGTAATAGCATCAGGTCAGCAAAAAATTCATAGCCCTGGACTTTTAGTGGACATTTACGATATACCATGTTAACAATGACATTATGACCCAATGGGTTATGACTTATACATCAAATTCAGTCGGCTCGATAAATAATTTCTTATAGTTGCTAAGGCAATACAAATATATGAATAAGTTGATCCCAAGTCAATCAAGGCACACACAATACCATTAAAAAGATAGAATATACCAGTCATAACATCAGGAGCGATAGCCTCTTCTTTAGCTCTGATAGTATATGTCCGTGCAGGTGCTCGAGCTTCTGACCTATTTACATTATCTCTGTTTTCATTTCAGATCCCACTTGCACTATTGCTCTACCCCGAGCTTCTGCCTTTCTATGGAGTAACTGGAGGGTTCACACTCCGATCTTCCTTTGCTTTAGAATTCATCGGGTAATTTCGCATGAAGTGATCGGTACCTCTACATCCATCAGAATTCTTTCGCCCCATACTTTCTTACCATATCCATCGGTATACGAAGCCTCTGTTCTATCACAGGAAGAGGTGGAGGCTTTACGGGAGGTGTCACAGATCGGGTAGTAGCCTGTGTAGTCGAAGGTGGAGAAGATGGCACCATAAGTTTATTTTGCATAAATTTTGAGAATCATTGTCCCATTTAGCCGGATGTGGAGGAGGTGGTGCCCCATACTATCTGTCATTGGCAAGATAAGTGTCCCTTGACTAGCTCCGAAATCACTCATCGTGTCATTGCTATTTACCTAATTGGGCTCATCCCTTTTAGAATCAGACATCTCTACTTTTATCTGCAAAAATTGGGGTTAGACCAGATTCACCTATATCACATAATCAGAGGTTCATATGGCATGTACTACTAAATCATTTAATGCAATCGTTACAGTCTAAGAAACGACTAAATCGTAAGTTCTGATACCACTAAATGTAACACCTAAAACTTGAAAATCGTTATTAGTTAAGGTTTCAGTATGTTACTATTCATTTATCACTGTTCATCTTTAACATCATGTTATTCAGTCTTATTTTATTAAAGAATTTCACTCCACACGTCATATATCGTCATTTGATTATAAACACAATTCAAAAAAGGCAAAAAGGTTATTTTTGACATTTTTGGAGACTTTTACCGGTATTTGTTGAACAAGTATCAGTAGTTGTCAAGTCAATAAACAATTCAGGAATAATGTAGACTTTTACCGATACAAGTGACAGTTCTACTAATACAAGTGGCTTTTCTACCGAAACAAGTCTTACTTCTACTGATACTAAAAACTCCAAAAAGCTAAAAGTCTTACCCTACAACTTCTACCGATACAAGTATACAAACTATCGATACAACCCAAGACAGTGAACAACCTCTCTCGTATCATGTACTTCTACCGATACATGCATGGGTTTTACCAAAACAAGTATTTAGAATCTCAAGAATCATTCCAAAACACAAGTTTATCAACACATAACATTCATGACTTAAATATGCATTAAGCTAACACATAATACATAGACTCCAAGTCATTACATAGTACTTTTAAGTCTACACTTCAACTTACGCATCATGCATTACTACATTCATCATTTCATCAACATCACAAGGCTTTCACAATCTCAATTACATAAAGCAAAAGATAACATCATCCTAGTACATGTCATAAGACCGAGTGATGTAAAAAACTACCAACAAACTCCACGATAGTGTGACTTCTAAGAGATAATGATCCGATATTCAATCAACAACACAATCTACAAAATAACAACATCTTTAGTAAGCTTCATAACTTAGTAAGTTCGATAGTTTTAAAGAATTACCGAACATTTGTATAAAGAAGCTATAACTCAATCGAGCTAGGATAGTCTCATTGCTTCCTCGAGTCAATTATAAACTTTCACTTTCCTATTTATTACTTTTCTGTTACCAGTACTCGATGCTGCTCATATGAGTTGTTGAGGACTCGTAACATAAACGATACCCCAATCATCGGTACGGTGTCTGTTTGTAAATTATTCCTTAACGATGCTGCTCAAACGAGCTGTCGGGAGTAAGCATAAAGCATAAGTACCAGCCATCAAGCGGTGTATAATCCATTTAGGACTCATCTCTTTTCTGAATCACGATGCTGCTCACACGAGTTGTCGAGGACTCGCAACATATGCGGTACCCCATCCATCGCGTCGGTATCTTTTCAATAGCTTAAAGCCTACTATCTATTTTGTTTCATATATTCAAGTCTCTTTAAGTCCAAGTGCTTCCATTTGTTGAACATTGATAAGGGATATATAGAAATATTTAAATATAAATTTACTTTACAAACTTACCGGACCAACTTGCAATTACGACTTTAGGGACTATTCCGCCAATTTCCCTTTTCCACGATCTGAAGCACGATGTAATCTACATCCACAAATCATCCAATTCTCACATTAAATCACATAATTAAGTCGTTCAACACAATTTAGTCCTTTTTTGGAAAATTATAATTTTACTACTAATATTTTTCTTTTATTCAATATAGTCCTTCCAACACAAAACATGCAAAATAACCCTTCTCTTACACAATCAACTTTAGCTGAATTCTCTAGTATGTTTATCCAACTCCTTCACACATTTATTTTCACAACAATACAAGTACTTTAATCATTTTCAGATTTTAGTCTTTAACCTTAATTTTATAAAAAAATCTATTTACAGAAAGATTCAATCCAAACATCAAACATACAAATCCACCTAAAGCTTTCAAAAGCAAGCATTTTCAACAATGGCAAGTGTTAGAGCCCAATTTGTCCGGGCCCAACAAAAATAAATAAATAAAATAATAACCAAATTCAAAATAAAAGGCATTTTCTTTCAAATGTCTAAGTCCATTTACAAAATTAAAACCCAATTTACAACCCAAATCTAAAAAACCCTAGCCCAAGTTTACAAGCCAAAATTGTTAAGGAAATTTGAAAACCCTAATTTCCTTAAGCCATCTATCGCCGCTGCCTCTCCCTCTTCCCATGGCCACGTCAGTGCCACATAATTACCACGTCAATGCCATGTCAGCTGCCACATCAGCCACATAACCCAAGGTCAGATCTGACCCTTCTGCTCCCTCTCGTCGAAACAGTAGACAGAGGGTGTCCCATCATCAGTGTTAACCCTGAAAATCTGCCATTTTGGTGGTACCTAAAAATAAACAATGAGCAAAAGGGCAGAACAAAAACCAGAAGATAAAAATTTATAAGACATATGCTCTGAAATTAAAGTTTTTGTTGAGTATGCCTCATATCTCAGTCAAAATTAAGAAATAATCTTTCAATTAAACTCTGTTTATTTATTTCGGTCAAATTTTAATCAGTCTAGATTATTATTATTATTATTTGACCTACGAATTTAGCTTATAAGTAGGCTATTTTACAACCTTAGAAAACACACCCTTTAAAATATTAGAACTCATAACACTTTTGGAGAATTTTGTGTTTACGCTATTTGGGTTCTTTATTTTAGGGTTTCAAGGTTTAATTTTTATCTCTATCTTTTATACTCATTGTTCTTTTACTATTATAGTAATATTATCTTTGTTTATGGTTTTTTTATCCTCTTTGGAGAGGTTTTTCCATGTTAAATTTGTGTGTTCAATTTCTCACTTTCTTTCGCTATTTTTTATTTGCTCGTTGTTTAATTGGGTAGATCCACAATAAGTGGTATTATAGCTAGTTTGGTTTTCATAGATCAGCCCGTTCAGAGATGGCAGCAACAAGGTTTGACATTGAGAAGTTTGATGGTGTCACAAATTTCAATCTATGACATGTTCGAATGACGTCAATTCGAGTTCAAATCAACCAGAAAAATGTCGTTATCGAGAAAAAGTTTGAGAATCTAGATCAAATAGAATGGTAAGAGCTTGATAAAAAGGTCGTGTCTACAATCCAATTTTGCCTCGCGAATAGGGTATTTATTATAAGAGGTATTGAAGGAGAAAACCTCATCCGCCTTATAGAAAAGGTTAGAAACTCTTTATGCGACTAAGTCTCTAGCTAACCGTTTAGTGTTGAAACAACGTCTATTTACGTTTCGCATGAACGAAGGTGAGCTTCTTAGAGATAATATTAGTCAATTTATTACTCGTTTGAATGATTTAAAGAACGTTGAGGTTCAGATTGACGACAAAGATCAAACTATGCTATTGTCGAAACGTTTATTTTAGGGGAAAACAAACCTGTCTCGAACAATATTTAAAATCAAGAAAAAGGATATTTTAAATTGATCAAAAAAATAGGAGCCACCACCAATCTTTTTATACGGTGTGATTGGATCACCACAAAACGTTTAAAGTCTATTTTTAAAAATATTTTGGTCTACGAAATCCAAAAAATAGGATCGGGAGTCGGTTATGCATGAGGAAGGATTAGCACCCTCATACACCCAAAATTGGTACCACATTGATTATTTTCGGGTCTTGATTTGTTAAACATTTGAAAACTCGAGTTTAATTTAAAATACAATCTTTATTTTTAGAAAATTTTGCATGATTTCAAAGAAAATCCTACTTGAGGAAAATCGTTCGTGTGTTTCGAATTTCTAGGAGAACTGGAAGTCGTGTCCAACACATTAGGGCACTACGTTCTCAGACTTTCGAAATTGAAGGACGTTTTGAAAGACTTTAAAGAGGATATTCGATCGCGTGAATTAAACGAAAATCACACCCAACGCGTTAGGGCATGGTTTTTTCTAAGTTTTCACACGAACGAACATTGCCTCGTTTTCATTTTAAAATTAGTTGTATATATGTATATTTTTAGAGAACTTAAAATTTCTCATTGAGTTTAAGATACGATTCTCGGACACATGACTTAAAAGATTTGGAGATAGAATGCCTGTTTACTTCAACTTTCGTTGGGAATTAAAGTCGAGGCCAACATGTTAGGGCACAACGTTCTTAGAATCTCGAAGTTAAAAGGCATTTAAAAACTTGGAAAAAGATATTCGATTCGTGTGAATTATACTAAAAATCACACTCGACACGTTAGGGCATGATTTCCCGAAGTTTCCACATGAAAAGGACATTGCCTCTGTTTTAAAGGTTTATGAAAATAATTTTGAAAACAAATATGTAATTTTAAATATGAATGAGCAGTTAATAACGAAGATCAAATAACACGAAACAAAATAATTAAGCAGATAAATAATACGCAAAAATAAAAAATTAATAGAATATAAAATACGAAAGAATGATAATTAAAATCTAAGTATGAATGTTGAAGAGAAAGGATAAAATAAAGCAGTCGGGATTAAATGCAATTTTTGGAAGCTTGGGGGTAAAATAGTAATTTTCGGAGGTTCGAGGGTATAACGATAAGTTTAGGGGTAAAATGGTAATTTTCAAAAATTTTGGGGTCAAAAATAGAATTTTCAGACATCCAGGGGTAAAATGGTAATTTTCAAGAATTTCGGGGTCAAAAATAAATTTTTTAGATATTTAGGGGTAAAATGGTAATTTTTGAGAATTTTAGGGTAAAATGTAATTTTTGAGAAGTTCGAGGTCAAAATATGATTTCTAGAGAGTTGAGGGACCTTTTGGGCAATAAAACCAAAAAGATGGGACACGTGGCAGCCTTTCAGGGTTCCAAGAAGTCAAAGGATTAAATTGAAAAGCATTAAAAATTATTGGGCTAATTTAAAATAAATTAAAAATAGCATTAAGGACGAAATTGAAACAATGAAAACTGCGAAAGGACCAAAAGGGTAAATATACCATTAAGCAAAAACACGCGGATCCTTGTTGGAGCGGGTCGGGTCAAATCGGGTTGGCTTAAAACGGTGATGTTTTGATACCAAATACACACCCCCAGAATGGCAGCATATCAAGGCTGCTGTAAATCCAAATTTTCATAAAAAAAAATTTCATTTTTTACTCTCTTTTTCAAAAAAAATTCAAAATCCTCTCAAAAAAGACTCTCTCCTCTCCGTGGCCGATCCGACCCCATCCGCCGCTCCGTCGAGACCCCGTCGTACGCTCATCGCCGACCGTCGCTCGCGGTCACCGCGCACCATCTTCCGTCGTACTCCGGTGCACACGCTACTGTCTCCTCCATCCACGCGTTGTCCAAAGTAAGCCAATCGTCTCCCTCTTTCCTTCTCCTTTTTTTTTAAAACAACATTTTTTATTTTCCCTTTTTAAAAACCCTTTCTTTTTCATTTCTTAAAAAAAATGCTTTGATTTTTCCTTTTTTAAAAACCCTTTTCTTTTTCAAATCTGTTTATGGTTTCTTTTTTATCATTTTCTTTTCTATTCGTTCTTTAGTTTTTTACTCCATTTGGTGTTTCCTTTGCAGATCCAGTCTTCGGTCGGCGTTCTCGCGACTGTGGACGGCGACGAGGCAACCCAGGTAGCCTTTCCGACTTTTCAACTTTTATTATTATTGTTATTATTATTATTATTATTATTATTATTATTATTAATGTACTTATTATTATTAATAATCATTTAATACGTTTCGAAATAATCGAAAATAGTAAACAATAATAATAACAGTGTATTTAATAAGTGTATGAATATATATGTTAAAAAGTATGAAGAGTTTAAACAATTTCAACCATTAATGACAAATAAATGTATATGCATTGTACCTGGATAATTTAATGCCTGTGAATCTAGCTGGAATATGTTTCTGTTGCTTGGTGTGCCTATTCGAACTACTTGGTATTGATCTCTGAAAAAAAACAATTGTGTGTCTTGATTGCTAAAAGGGCTTCGATTGAATTCAAATGCCTCTCAAAGGTCAGTAGTCCCTACAAACTGTTTTCAATTTGGCTTTATAGCCTAAAATTACAATGATCCTATTTTGTTTGTTCTAACTAAATGCTTGTCTTCTCCTTTGCGGGTTGCAGTGGTGGCTGTGGCAGTGACGGTGATGCAGGGGCAAGTTGCTGATGGTGCAACTTAGTTGCTGACATGGTGGCCTCTGGTTGGCTGAGATGGAGGCAACAGCAACAACAGTAGCAGATTAAGTTTAGGTTTGGTTTGGGTCAATTAGATTTGGCCCAATTAGATTTGGGGTGTAATGGGTCAAATTTGGCCCCAATTGTAATTGGACTTTGAATTTTGTATTTGGACAGTATTAATTTAAATAAATTTAAACTTAAATTTATAATAAATTTAAATTTCAAATAAATTTAAGTTTAAAATAAATTTAAATTCTGTCGGGCCCGGATAAATTGGGCTTCAACAGCTATTATTGTGTTATTTACCCCATTCAAACAAGTTTTTTAGGAAGACCCTAATTTATATCAAAGATAAACTCTTGTTTGAGGATGTGAAGGGTCATTTTTTGAGTAAAGATAAACTTGACAATGAGTTTGGTTTGGATAGTAAGGTAGTTAGGCAAGCTTCCATTTTGGTAGCATCAAAGAAGCGAGAAAAAAGGTGTCGCTATTGTAAGAAGTTAGGTCACTTCAAAGTAGATTGTTATAAATTGCGAAGTAAAAGGATTGTTGAGAGCAACGAGAAAGATGTAGCTGGTGCTAATTTGATCGGCAAAATAAGTGATTATTTCTTGTTAGTGTTAACGAACGAAAGATTCGAGCTTACATCCGAATGGATCCTAGATTCGGAATGTTCTTTCCATATGTGTCCCAACAGAGAATGGTTCTCCATATACAATTCGGTTGAATGTGGAGTTGTGCGCATGGGAAACGATTCATTCGGTAAGGTAATCGATAGTGGTACTGTTAAAATTAAGATACACGATGGGACGATGAGGACACTCTCATATGTCAGGTATGTACCTGCTTTACGAAAGAATCTCATCTCCTTGCGTATTTTAGACTCAAAAGGTTGCAGGATTAACATCGAGTCTAGTGAGATTAAGGTGTCTCGTAGGGCTATCGTTTTGTTAAAAGGTAAAAGGACCGATAATCTTTATATTCTGGAATGTTCTACAGTGATCAGTGATATCTGACGTCCCTTCTCCGTTATGGAGTTGAAGTCAACTTGTTTGGAGCGGAGTCAACTTAGTCATAGAAGGGAAAAAGGTATGACGGTTTCATTGAAGAGAGGTTCTCTTTTGGATGAAGGTTTTGAAAAGTTAGGGCACCGTGTTTGTGAAAATCAGACCCGGGTTAATTTTGATTTGGCAGTACACAAGTTGAAAGCTAGAAGTCTTCCAGCTTCTAAGGACACATTTGGCTAAATTAATTCCTTGCATAGTTCAAGATAGGCGCATGGCAAGCTTTGGCAAAGATGGCGTTGTGGAAACACGAGTCAATGTGGAGATTTGTTAAGTATGCCTTATATTTCAGTCAAATTTGAGAAATAATCTTCAATTAAACTCTATTTATTTGTTTCAGTTAAACTCTGATTAGTTTAGATTATTTTATCATTATTTGACCTACGAATTTAACCTATAAATAGGCTCTTTTACAACCTTAAAAAAATGCACTCATTAAAAGATTAGAACTCATAACATTTTTGGATTAAGGTTATTCATTTTATGTTCTTAGCTTTAGACTTCACTATTAGATGCTTCTATTTATCTTTCTTGCAAGTTTTAAAGAGTAAAAATCTCAACTTTTATGTTTTTCTTAGGGTTTATGTTCATGTCTATTAAAGTTTTGATTTTTGTGTTTGTTTACTCAGTTTTTAACATGGATAACTAAACTCCAAAGGAGGTTGGTTAATAGAGATTTGGGTAAACTGATTTTTGTACAAATAGTTAAATCGTAATAAATTGGACTAAATCGAATATATCTAAAAAATTAGGAAGTAAAGCCCATAAGAGAATATCTAGGCAAGTGAGACCATAAGGTAATCTTATTGTGGACTCGTTCATTAGTACCAAATTAACCGATGAGATCGAAAGATAAATCAGAATTAATTCATCTAAGTCGGCAATATTGAGATAGGAAGTCACTTAGTAATTTAAGCGATTTAAGTCCCCTGTTCGAGGACTGATTACAATCGAATGCACTAACACAATCTCTTCTCCAATAATAAATATGAGATTGATTGCACAAAATTTTCAAAAAGATGTAAATAATCTTTAAAATATATTGGTAATTTAAGCGATTTAAGTCCCCTGTTCGAGGACTGATTACAATCGAATGCACTAACACAATCTCTTCTCCAATAATAAATATGAGATTGATTGCACAAAATTTTCAAAAAGATATAAATAATCTTTAAAACATATTGGTTAAAGATGTCAACAAATAAAATAAGTTATGTGCTTGGCGTAATGATAAATAAAATGATCACTATTAACTCGATAATCTAATTTTCATTTAATTGAATTGAATTTTAAATGCAAAGTTAAATAACTTGATGATCTAATCTTCATTAGTTTAAGCTTGTTTCTTTTTCAATTGCTAACCCATAAAGGGATAAAGACGATCTGAAAGTAGAAAAATTGAATTCGTCGATATGAAACACTATTAACTACAAATTTTAACTACAAATAAGAAAATAAAGTAGAGAGATACCGGGGGGGGGGGGGGGGGGGGAAGAAAGATCCAAAATTTGAAGAGTTGTATCTATGCACTTTGATTGAGTTATTGAAAAGTACTGCTTCTGGCAACCAACACCCTGAGTTTCAATTAATTTTACTAATTTATTACAAAAGCTTAAATTTATTAAAATGAATCTTATGTGATGATTTGATAGTCAAAAGTGTTTACTGTTTCAAGTGTAACTTAGATTCGAGTCGCGTTAATCACGTTTGTTATTTAAAATTTATCATGTTATTATAATTCACCAAAAATAAAATAAAATAATAATAATAAATAAATAAAAAGAAAGACCTAATAGCATGATTCAATGGTTCCAACCGCATTGCTCTCTTTTAAAAAAAGCCAAATAATACTTTATTTTCTTTCTTTCCTTCCTTCCTCCTTTAAAAATACCAAATAAAACTGTACACATTTCTGATCGTCATGTAACATTCCAAGCACCATGCAGTTGATGTATTTTCATTTATCAATAATATTTATATAAAGTTGGACACTTCGACAAATTATATTATATTATATACTATATATGCAAATGCCTTAAATAGTATTTAGGTAAAGTCCTCTTAATAATGATAAATCTAGAATTCATATTTTATTCAAATATTTAGAGAAGAAATTCATTATCACTCATTCTAATTATTTATTAGTATTTTTATCATAATTTAATTCCGTGTTAAATATTAGACTTATTCATGGGTCAGGCTATTTACTTAGACTCAAAAGTCGGCCTGAAATTTGGGAAGATTTAGATAAAATATTAAGCCCGAAAAATGAGTTTAGGGAAAAATATTAAGCCTATTTAAAATATGAATTAAGCTCGGGCTTGAATATTTAAGGTCCGAATCCAATCCGGCTCAATCCGTTTTAAGTTTATAATGTTTTATATTATGTTATTATTATATATATTATGTAATTTAAAACATATTAAAAAATAAACCTATAGTAAATATATAATACTACTCTAATGTACACATCAAAATAATATTAATATTACTATATAAAAATTTTCAATAAATAAAAAATGTATAAAATCATTAAATATTAAAATAATATAATATAAATATTTTTTAAAAAATAAAAAATAATATTGACAGGCCTAAAATGAGCTTGGGTTAGATATTTGCAAATATGGACAAGTTTAAACAAAATTTTATATCCAGATTTCAAACCAGACCGAACTCGGACAAATATAAAATATGTTAATATCATATTTTGACCCGGCCTGAACCCAACCCGACCCGTAAGCACTTCAACTGTGTTATAAATATAATTGATCTTTTTTACCATATGATTATTTTGTATTCAAATTATGACCAATATTATATTTTTATTGTATGACCTAATTTTTGGTGGCCAACTACTTGTCTTTTCGTGCAACAGAGATAAAAAAATAATTTATAATATATATAAAAATATAATTTAAAAAACTTTTAGATAGATGAAAATACTTTTTATTTTTTATTATATTATTAAATTTATATTTAAAAATAATTACAATATTTCATTTAGAATTATTAGTTAAAATGAAATAAAATAAAAATTGTTATAATCATATAATTAAAAATAATTAAAATTTAATAGAATTTGTGATAATTATACATTTAAAAATAATTAAAATTTAAAGAGCAATTATTAATTAAAAAATGTTGAGCTAATTTTAAAATAGGGTTTTTACTGGAATAAAATTCTAAGCATAAAATATAGGGAAAAAAAGATTGTGATTGTTATAAAATAATCAAATAAAAGAACACTTAAAATAAACAATAAATCAAATTGATAAAAAAAATTCTCTTATTTTATTTTCATTCACATAGGATTCTATTTATAAGTCATTGATATTCAATGTAATATAAATAAATGAAGTTTACTTAAGTGCTTTATTAATATATAGATTAAATAACATTCCTATTACTTTCATAATAAAAGAGGGGGTTTATCTCATAAATGAGGGGATTGCTACAATGGAGGTTATAACTTTAGAGTTATTGACATCCATAAAGTAATATTTATAAAACTCCCCCTTGGATGTCTATTATAGAAAATTGTGCCTCATTAAAACTTTTATTAGGAAAAACCCTGTGGGATAAAAACCTAATGAAGGAAAAATAGTACACAATCTCCTATTACAAGTTGTCTCGTTAAAAACCTTTACCAGGAAAACCCAGTGGGAAAAAACCTTGGTTAAAGGAAAAGAGTACAACGTGTTTTAGACTCCCCCTAATGACAACATCAAATTATATCTTTGAGTTGACGCATTCCAATATTGTCTCGTAGTCTTTCAAATATTGAAGTTGGCAACGCCTTAGTAAAAAGATCTGCTAAATTATCACTAGAACGAATTTGTTGAACTTCTATGTCACCTTTCTTCTCAAGATCATGAGTGAAGAATAATTTTCGTGAAATATGTTTCGTTCTGTCACCTTTAATGTAACCACCCTTCAATTGAGCTATACATGTTGCATTATCTTCGTATAAGATAGTTGGCATCTTTTCCTGTAAAGGTAAATTACATATCTTCATGATATGTTGGGTTAATAACCTTAGCCAAACACATTCTCGGCTTGCCTCATACATTGTAATTATTTCAGCATGATTTGAAGAGGCAGCAGCTAATGTCTGCTTTGTTGAACGCCATGATATGGTAGTATCTCCACATGTAAATAAATATCCCGTTTGAGATCGACCTTTATATGGATCTGATAAATATCCAGCATCACCATAGCCGACTAATAGAGATTTTGAATCATTTGAATAAAATAACCCCATATCAGTGGTCCCTCTGAGATATCTAAACACTTGTGTAATTCCATTCCAATATCTACGTGTTAGAGAAGAACTAAATCTTGCTAACAAGTTTACAGCGAAAGCTATACCAGGACTTGTGTTGTTTGCAAGATACATCAATGCCCTTATGGCACTAAGATATGGTACTTCAGGATCAAGAAACTCTTCATCTTCTCACAAGGACGAAATTGATCTTTATTCACATCTAACGATCTTACAACCATCAGGGTACTCAATGGATGTGCTTTATCCATATAAAATTTCTTTAAGATCTTTTCCGTATAAGTTGATTGATGGACATGAATTTCATCTTTTAAATGCTCGATCTGCAGGCCAAGACAAAATTTTGTTTTTTCAATATCTTTCATCTCAATTTCTTTCTTTAAATAATTTATTGCATTTTGAAGCTGTTCAAGAGTTCTAATAATATTTAGATCATCAACATAAATAGCAATTATCACAAAGTCTGATCCAGACCTTTTTATAAAAACACATGGACAAATTGGATCTTTTTTATAACCTTCTTTTAACAAATATTCACTAAGACGATTGTACCACATAAGTCCAGATTGTTTTAATCCATATAAACTTTTCTTTAATTTGATATAGCTATTTTCTCGAGAAACTCTATATCCTTCAGGGATTTTAAATCCTTCTAAGATTTTCATATAAATTTCACTATCAAGTGTACCATACAAATAAGCTGTAACAATATCCATTGGATGCATGCAAAGTTTTCATGTACTGCCAGACTAATAAGGTATCTAAACGTGATTGCATCCACCACAGGAGAATATGTCTTTTCATAATCAATGCCGGGCCTTTACGAAAATCCTTATGCTACAAGTCGTGCTTTATATGTTACGGCTTCATTTTTCTCATTTCGTTTTCGCACAAATATCCATTTATACCCTGTCGGCTATACATATTTAGGTGTTTGGACTATAGGTCTAAAAACCTCACGTTTAGAAAGTGAATTTAATTCTGCTTGAATTGTGTCTTTCCATTCTGGTCAATGTTTTATATTTATACATTCCTCAATAGATTTAGGCTCAAGATCTTCATTTGTTTTTCCTATTTCAATAGCAACATTATAAGCAAAATTGTTGTCGACAACTATATTTTTTTCAGTTCCATCTTTTTCCTGAAGTAACATAACTAATTGAGATCTCTTCGTTATCACCATTTTCAGGTACCTGAATCTCTTCTGAGATTTTTTGATTAGTTATATCTTTTCCCTCTTTTTGGGCACTTGCCTCCACAATATAACCACTTTGATTATTTGCTCCTTTTCTTTTACGAGGATTTTTATCTTTGGAACCGACTGGTCTTCCACGCTTTAGGCGTGGATTACTGTCTTTTGCACTAACAATTTGCCCTATTGGGACATCCATTCGTATTGGAGCATTTTTAGTTGGTATGTGAGATTTTGTAATTCTCTTTAGGTCAGTAAATGAATCTGGCAGCTGATTGGTGATGTTTTATAAATGTATGATCCTTTGAGCTTCTTGTTCACATTGATTTATACGAGGATCTAATTGAGATAATGATGATCCATTCCATGTAATTTCTTTTACCAGTTGTATTTTCTCTCCCCCTAATGTTGGGAATGTTGTTTCATGAAAATGACAATCAATAAATCGTGCAGTAAATAAATCTCCAGTTAATGGTTCAATATACTTAATTATAGAAGCAGATTCATAACCAACATATATTCCCAACCTCCTTTGAGGACTCATCTTTGTGCGTTGTGGTGGAGCAATTGAAACATATACTGCACATCCAAAAATTCTAAGATGGGAAATATTTGGCTCCTGACCAAAAGTCAATTGTAATGGGGAGTATTTATTATAACTTATTGGCCTGAAGCGCACAAGTGCTGCTGCATGCAAAATAACATATCCCCAAGCTGTAATAGGAAGCTTTGTTCTCATAAGAAATAGCCTAGCTATTAGTTGGAGGCGTTTGATAAACGATTCAGGTAAACCATTTTGTGTGTGAACATGAGCTACAGGATGTTCAACATTTATCCTAATTGACATATAATAATCATTAAAAGCTTGGGACATAAACTCACCAGCATTATCAAGACAAATATTTTTGATTGCATAATCTAGGAATTGTGCTCTTAATCGAATTATTTGAGCAAGTAGTCTCACAAACGCCAAGTTGCGAGTCGATAATAAACACACATGTGACCACCTACTAGATGCATCTATCAATACCATAAAATATTTGAATGGTCCACATGGTGGATGAATGGGTCTACATATATCACCTTGAATACGTTCTAGAAATGCGGGAGATTCAATCCCAGCTTTAGTTGGTGATGGTCTAATAATCAATTTTCCTTGAGAACAAGCAACACAAGATAAATATTTGAATTCAAGAATCTTTTGGTTTTTTAATAGGTGTCCAATTGAATTCTCGATTATTCTTCGCATCATAATAGATCCGGGATGGATCATGCCAAATAGTAAAATAAGTGGTTCTACAAACTTTTGGTTTGTAGTGATATGTGTCTCAGTTGCACTAATATGAATATAATATAAACTAGATGAAAAAGCGGGTAACCTTTCCAAAACATATTTCTTTCCATATTCAACATTTCTAATGTATAGATATTCAATATTTTTCACATTCTTAGTCTCAATATGATATCCATTAAGACGAATATATTTAAAACTCAATAAATTTCTTTCAGACTTAGTGGAATATAAAGCATCATCAATGACAATTTTTTTACTTTTAGTTAATAATATAATAGCTCTTCTGAAGCCCTCAATAAGTTTTGAACTACCCGATATTGTATTAACATGAGCATCACTTATTGTGAAATGAGAAAAATATCTTTTATCTTTGAGTATCGTGTGTGTTGTAGCACTATCTGCAAGACACATATCTCCATTGATTTTGGGTCCAACGAAACTTTGTTGAATATTTATATTCTTCATAAAAATAAACAAAATATAATATGAGAAACATTACAAATATTTGTTAAATATATAAATTATTATTTATGCAAGAAAATAAAGCATACTTAAATCAACATGAAAATGTCAAAATAACATCAACTTTTTTAATGATTCTCCGAAAAATTTGTTATATCTAGATGAGTTATATTATTAAGGTCATGAAATTTATCACCTTCACAAGCATGGTCATAGTGAATATTTTCATCTTTTTCCTCCATTTCATCATCATTTTGGGATATAAAATTTATCTCCATATTCTCATCGTGCCACATATCGCGAAAAAGGAAAATTAGCAGAATAGTCCCTAAAGTTTAGCCAAACTACAATTTCATCCAGCAAGTTCGTACCATTAACTTTCAAATTTGATATTTGCAATTATATATTTATTTTGAATATATTCCTAATGGCGGATCGAGACTGAAGGCTTGAGGAGTAATCTGATTCTAGCTCGAAAGAGCGTTATTCTGATTCTGGCTCGAAAGAGCGTTATTCTGATTCTGGCTTGAAAGAGCATTATTCTGATTCTGGGCTCGTAAGAGCTAACCATTCTGGGCTCGTGTGGGCTAAGTTGTTTGTGCTTGTAATGAGTTAAAAATCTAGAGAACTGAAAGAGATTAAGTTCATTATTGTGTACATGATTATGAATACATACTCGTTATCATCTTTTAACTGATTTGTCTATTTGGTAAGGAAATGATATTTGCGAACTTACTAAGCTTAATAAGCTTACTCGTGAATCTGTTGTTGTTTTGTAGATACGTTTTGTTGTCTAAAGATCGGATCATCTCAAGGAAATCACACTATTGCGGAGCTCGTATGGTAGATTTTACATCACTTGGTCTTATGGCATGTACTATGATGATGTTATGTTTTGCTTATATACATTGAGATTTTGAAAACCTTGTTATGTTTGATGAAATGTTGAAAGTAGAAATATATGATTTTGCAATGTGGAAAGTAGACTCAAAAGTACCTTGTATTGACATGGAAACCAGGTATTTTGTTTTAGCTTAAATGCATAATTGAAGTTGTGTATGAATGAAGTTAATGAACTTGTGTTTAGTATGATTCTTGAGATTCTGCATACTTGTTTCGGTAGAACTCATGCATGTTTCGGTAGAAGTGCAAGGTAGTAGAGAGGTTGCTCACTGACTTGAGTTGTTTTGGTAGTTGAATTGTGAGTATCAGTAGTACGGTATGTGGAACTATCGGTAGATTGAGTGCTTGTATTGGTAGAAGTTACACGGTAGAATTTCTCAACTCTCTAGAGTTTTTAGTATCGGTAGTATCATGACTTGTATCGGTAGTTGCCTCTCTTGTATCGATACTTGCCCATCAGGTATCGGTAGAAGTCTCCAAAAATCTTAGAAATGACCTTTTTACCCTTGTTGTATTACGATTATAAATAAATGATGTATTAGGAACATTTCTTTGATAAAGTAAGATTGAATGTCATGGTATTTGAGATTGAACAGTGATAGATGATTTTTGTGACATCGAAATTCTTACCGGCAATAGTGTTCAGGATTTGGGTGTTACAGTAGCACTATCTGCAAGACACATATCTCTATTGATTTTGGATCCAACGAAACTTTGTTGAATATTCATATTCTTCATAAAAATAAACAAAATATAATATGAGAAATATTACAAATATTTATTAAATATATAAATTATTATTTATGCAAGAAAATAAAGCATACTTAAATCAACATGAAAATGTAAAAATAACATCAACTTTTCTAATGATTCTCCAAAAAATTTGTTATATCTAGGTGAGTTATATTATTAAGGTCATGAAATTTATCACCCTCACAGGCATGGTCATAGTGAATATTTTCATCTTTTGCCTCCATTTCATCATCATTTTGGGATATAAAATTTATCTTCATATTCTTTCCCTTCTTTTTAATGGATGCATGATAAAGTTTCACTAAATGCTCAAACGTACGATAGGTACGTGACCAATGCCCTTTCATACCACATCGATAATATAAATTCTCAACAATCTTTGAAGGAATATTTTGACCACCTCTTTCTTGTCCTTCATTGTTATTCTTTTTCTGGTGTTTAGTAGTACCACTATTTATGACCTCCATGATAACGATTACTAGTAGATCCTCGATTACGTCCCCCACTACGTTCACGACCACGATCGCGATCGCGACCTCTATATTTTCCACGTTCATAATTATTGTGTACTGCTACATTCACTTCAAGGAATGGTGCAGAACTAGTGGGACAAATTCCATGATTTTTCATCAACTCATTATTTTGTTCAGCCACAAAAAGACATGAAATCAATTCAGAATACCTTTTAAAACTTTTTTCACAATATTGTTGCTGCAGGAGCACATTAGTAGCATGAAAGGTTGAAAATGTTCTTCCTAACAAGTCCTCATTAGTTATGTTTTCTCCATATAATTTTAGTTGAGAACTAATTTTGAAAAGTTTTGAATTGTATTCACTTATAGTCTTAAAATATTGCAACCGTAAGTGCATCCAATCATAACGAGCTTTAGGGAGTATCATTGTTTTTTGATGGTCAAATCTTTCTTTCAAATCATTCCACAAATTAAGAGGTTCTTATTCCACTTTTAATCCTTCATGTAGATGATGACGGATGAAAATCATTGCTTTTGCCTTGTCTTGATTAGATGCTTCTTTATCTGCTAATATAGTATTTCCTAGACCTTTAGCATCTAGGTGGATTTCAGCATCTAACACCCATGAAAAATAATTCTTGCCTGATATGTCTAAGGCTGCAAATTCAAGTTTGGCCAGATTTGACATTATAATCACTTGAATCAAAATAAAAGAAATTAGTAAAATGATAAGCATTCTCAATCGTAAAATAAGTCAATTATATATATATACCAAATTTTCTAAATAATAATATGTATGTCAAATATTGACATGCAGAGGAATAGTCATAATCATAACTTAATACAAATTACATTAATTGAAATTTCTTTTAGTAGAAAAGAAAACATGTATATATAATTATCATTATAACATTTGAGTTATAAAAATAAATGTGCAAATGTTATCCAAAGCAAATATTTCATCTAGAAAATAAAATAAAAGAATGATGAAAATATGTATATCATATATAGTTTAACGGGAGTTATACGGACAAATTATATAAAGCCGAAATTACGTGAACTTCACTATGAACTTGTAAAGGCTCGTGCTGATAACGTGTTATAAAATAATCAAATAAAAGAACACTTAAAGTAAACAATAGACCAAATTGGTAAAGAATTTTCTCTTATTTTATTTTCATTCACGTAGGATTCTATTTATAAGTAATTGACATTTAATGTAACATAAATAAATGAAGCTTACTTAAGTGCTTCATTAATACATAGATTAAATAACATTCCTATTACTTTCATAATAAAGGAGGGGGTTTATCTCATAAATGAGGGATTGTTACAATGAAGGTTATAACTTGAGAATTATGGATATCCATAAAATAATATTTATAACAGTGATGATTATAATTATAATTTATCATTATTAGTTAAAAAATTTTGATATAAACAAAAGTTGTGCTAATTTTATTAGTGTAAAATAGAGTTATTATTTGAATAGAATTTTAAGCACATTAATTATCAATTAATTAATATTAGAATTAGTTATTATTTTGAATAATGTTACTTTGTAATAATTATAAAAAATTAAAATTAAATTGTAGGTTGAATATGTTAAAAATGATTAAATAATAATTTGAAAATTTTCTATTATAATATTTGAAAGGATAGGATTTTCTATCAAACTAACCCAAAAATCATTATTTTCAAGAATAACCCAATTTCAAAAAGATTGACTTGAAATGAATAGTTGAGGGCAATGTTGGCACTCCCATGGTTGGCACCCAAGTCAATCATTCTCTCATCATTGGTTGTTAATTGCTAGGGGGTTTAAAAAAAGTTTGTGTTGAATGATACTCATATGCATTTTTTTGAAATACCTTTAAAAAATATTAATATTTCATAATTAAAAAAAACAAGAAAAGTATTATTTTAATAAGTATCAGTGTTGAAATGACCAGCATCGATTCAAAATTAAAAAAAATAGATTAA
This sequence comes from Gossypioides kirkii, assembly GCA_005610355.1. Lineage (NCBI taxonomy): Eukaryota > Viridiplantae > Streptophyta > Magnoliopsida > Malvales > Malvaceae > Gossypioides > Gossypioides kirkii. Next base: position 18,607,868 of record CP032253.1, read on the forward strand.
GGAGGAAGAGAGTTGCACTCCAACACTGTCAGTTTTCCAAGGGATATTAATGATGCTAATTTCATAGTGGAGTGAAGGCGATGGTTAGGGCAAATGGAGAAAGAAGAAGAGTAAAGAGTGAAAAATAAAAAATAAAAATAATTTACCCGCTTAAAATTAGAAAAAAAGATATTTGAAAAGGCTGTAAAATTAAAGAGAATAAAATATCATTTCACATTAGTTACATAACCTTTTTTTCCTGTTGCTTTTTTTGGGCCATTTAAACCCTCTTTAATTTCATCTTTTATTTGGGGATCAGTATTCAATCTTTTCTTTAATTGGAATAAGGAAAAAAAATACATTTATTTTCCCTTAATACATACGGGTGTCTCTTCAATTTCTCTTTTTCTATACGGGTGCCTCTTTAATTTCTCCTTAATTTTTTGTACGGGTGTTTCTTTAATTTCCCCTTAAATTTTCATACTTATCAATTGCTTCTTCTTTTGTAAAACATTTATCTTTAGTTTCCTCTTTTATTTCTTCTTCTCTTCCTTTTTTCTTCTTTTCTTCGCAAGTCTTTCCATTTTCTCAAGTGTTTTTGGTTTTTTATTTAAATGGTCACCGATTCCAACAACTAGATCATATCGTCAATTTTTTTTCAAAAATCACATTGGTGTCGACATTGAAAAACTTTTTTTTAATATAAACCGGTGTCAACATAAAAAACCACTAACAAAAAATTTTGAATTTATTTTCAATGCCAACCACCTACACGCCAACACCTATTAATTTTTTAAAAAAACCGAGAAATACCCGTATTTTTTAAAAAGTACTCATAAAATACATGTCGTTGTCAGCACCAAAAAATTAGTTTTTTTTATCCCCGATTCAATCACAAAGTAATGATTACATGATGATACACTTTGGTGTTAGCCATTGAAATGTTGGCACCGCCCAACACTATAGATTTTAAGTTATTTTTATTATAGTTTTTTAACTTGAGTCATTTTCATAAATATTTTTTTTGAGTTAATTGGATAAACAAACCGAAATGATAAGTTAATATAGTTTAATTATATTCAATAATTTAAAGAAATATATTATTTTATGTTAATTATTATAATTAAAAATATAATATTAAAATAATAATTAAAAATTAAACATATGACATCTGTACAATACATGTGACATTAAAAATTAATTCTAAAAAATTGAACAAACTAAATGTCTGCTATAATATGTGTTTATGTATCATAATGTTATACTTTATAATATAAATCCTTAAAATATTTTATATTTAAATTAATTTTGACATGTTAAAGTATAGATTTTAAGATTTCATAATATTCTTGTTATTGGTATCGTTTACTATTTTGTGTCGTATTTTAATCATAATTTTCATGTTGTGTAATATTATAGTGTATGATAATTTAATTATTTTTGGTATTTTTTGACCCACATCAATAAAAACTGAGATTATTGCATATACCTCCAACCAAAGGGAACACGAAAATTTGAAAGGGTATCTAGTTGGGTGCTTGTTGATAAATCATTGGAGTTACGTACTTTTTGAGATTGTGGTTGAATTTTGAGATGGGCAGGTCCCCCTGGATTTGCAGATATACAAGATCCAATCTCCAACATTTTATTTATTATTGTTCCAAACATCAACCATAGATTTTTATTTAATTTGTTGTGACTAAATTTTTTAATATCAATATGATTATATCTCCAAATCATATAAAATTGTACATTTCGATATAAAAAACATAAATTCAAATGCACTGAAATATATTATCTTTTTAATTATAAATTATAAAAAAAATTTAAATAGTTTAATAGATAAATTAAATTAATATTTAATTAATAATTTACGCAAATTTAATTAAAAATAAAAATTACTCTTATCATTTCAACAGTTTCACTATGGGTAAATGATGAGAACATGAATGAATGATTGATTGATTGATTGATTGGATAAAAATTACAAATTGATGAGAGCAAAAAGGAAAGTGACTTTTAATGATAACAACACAAGAATATTCCCAACCAATTATTTTCCTTTAAAAGAAATCATAATAAACAGAAAACAGTGAATGATTAGTACAGAAATAACCAGCTGTTCCACTAATTGATTTTAATAATTAAAATTAACCTCACTAAACTTTCTTTGATAGTGATTTTCTAAAAGAATATTAATTAGTGACACAAAGTCCAAATTCCCCCAAGGATTCAACAAGAATAATTGAAGATGCATCAATCCTTGCTTCTAAAAAAATATCCACTAGATCTCAGAAAATGAAATGCAAATGCAATGAATTTCAGAGTGGAGAAAAGAAAAAAAGTGAAATTAATGAAGAAATTTCAGAAAAAGAGCAACAGGAAACAACCAAAGTGGAAACCCACAGAAAAGAAAGGGTGGTGGGATGACAAATAAAACAAAACACATTATGACTGCCTTCTGTCGGTATAGATTAGGAATAGGAATAGGAATAGGGATGTGAATCAAATAGGTGGGGCACCAATTTTCTTATTTACCCTTATCCCACTCTTAGATTTGTGTGCAAAAATATTTTTGAGAAATATTTTTAAAAAATATTGTGGAAAAGTAAATTTGAGAAGTATTTTAAAAATTTTGGTTTAAGATTTAAGTATTTAATATTGTTGTTAAAAAATATTTTTGAGAAATAAAATGTTTATTTTAAAGATGGTGTTATAAAGTAATAAATATACATTTAAATCATGTTCAAATTAGTTAATATTATGATATCTTAATAAAAAAATATAAAAAATAATTTATTATAATTTGTTGTTAATATTTTAATATATGAAATATAAATTTTAAATATTTTTTAAGCAATTAATATAAACTATTCATAAAATTTAATTCAAATATATAAACTATATTTTAAATAATAAAATATGATAAATAAAAATTTAAATATATAATATTATATATTTAAAATAAAATTTAATAGGAAATCATACAAATATTATATAAAATACATTATAAGAGTCAAAACTATCAATTATTCCTAAACGCACTTTTGCAAAAGCAAAAAATAAAAAAACACTGTTTTTAGTCATTTTTGTTTGCCTCATGTTACATTTTAGTTACTTATGTTTTAAATGTTGCGTTTTAGTCACTTATGTTAGTATTTTGTTACGAAGTGATCACTGTGCCATTAAGTTCCGTTATCTCCCTAACGGTAATCTTACGTGGCAGTCCAAATAGATTTTAAGTGCCAACTTGAATTTCCAAATGGAATGAGAATAAATCTTTAATTAAATAAATTTAATTAATTAAAATTTTTAAACCCTAAACCTTAACTGAAAAAATATTAAACCAATTTTCACACACCTCTCTTCTTCTTTATCTTCATCTTCTTCCCTTTTGATTCTAATATCTTTTGTTACAAATCTGTCTTAAAGCTTGAATCTTTAAAATCCATTAACCCAAAGATTCAATATCTTTGATTCTAATATCTTCTTCCCATTAAGTTTCTTAGGGTTAATGGGTTTCAAAGATTCAAGCTTTGAGACGTATTTATAACTAAAAATATTGGAATCAAAAGGGAAGAAAATGAAGATGAAGAAGAGAGGTGTGTGGAAATGAGTTTAGGGTTTAAAAATTTTAATTAATTAAATTTATTTAATTAAAGATTTATTTTCATTCCATTTAGAAATCCAAGTTGACACTTAAAATCTAGTTGGACTGCCAGGTAGGATTACTGTTAGGGAGATAACGGAACTTAACGACACAGTGATCACTTCGTAACAAAATACTAACATAAGTGATTAAAACGTACCATTTCAAACATAAGTGACTAAAATGTAACCTGAGGCAAACAAAAGTGACTATTTTTATAGTTTATCCTAATAAATATGCATTTAAATCATGTTCAAATTAGTTAATATTATGATATCTTAATAAAAAAATATAAAAAATAATTTATTATAATTTGTTGTTAATATTTTAATATATGAAATATAAATTTTAAATATTTTTAAGCAATTAATATTAATTATTCATAAAATTTAATTCAAATATATAAACTATATTTTAAATAATAAAATATGATAAATAAAAATTTAAATATATAATATTATATATTTAAAATAAATTTTAATAGGAAATCATACAAATATTATATAAAATATATTATAAGAGTCAAAACTGTCAATTATTTCTAAACGCACTTTTGTAAAAAGCAAAAGCTAAAAAAAACTGATTTTACTTTTGGATTGAAAAATACTTTTGACTTCAAAATTTGTTTGTTTAACATTGTTATCGACTTCAAAAATACTTTTAACCTCAAAAAAACTTTTGAAAAATAATGCTAAACAAAACTTAATCTCATGCATTTCCTGCATCTCACCTCATGTTTCACTAATTATTTTTACTTTAATATTGTAATATTATACCAAAATTTTATTATAATTTATTCATAATGGTTCTTTTAGTAAATATGGATATATAGCTAACTAAATAACGGAATTACAAATATACATATATCGAATAGTAGATTTCATGTCAAATAACTTAAAACTCATGTAAATTTATCACTAAACTAGTGACATAAATGACCTAAGATGAATAATTTTAAACATTGTTGTAGCGAGCTCAAATATTAAAAGTTTAGAACTCAATTAAGTTTTATATCTAAAGTTTTTGCAATCTCGAATATAATTGATTTTTTCCAATACTAGTTAGAAATAAAAAAAATATATATATTAAAATTTTACAAATTATTCAAAATTAAATATTAAAATATTTAAATTTGATTCACTCAAACTCAAATAATTTGCATCAAACTCGATTCGATAATAGTCAAATCAAATATAAAGACTTTTTGGCACAAATTTCGGTTGTGGCAGACGTATGTAGGCATCTTTTAAAAAAAATACTAGAAATGTAAAGAGACAAATTTTGTCAAAGTTCGTAAAATCTTTAGATAGTGACAAAATTGAAAGCTATATATCCAACTTTATGTGGCTGAGAAAAAGGAATTTTATAATTAATAAAACTGATATTTTGTGATTGTTTAATGGTGTTGGTCATGATTAAACTTGCACTAATTTGGGAAAATTTTCAAAGTCTACTTGCACTACCAATGAAAGACAAATTAATAAATCTCTACACAGTTTTGCCAATTAAAAATGTTAACAATTCCAAACTGCAAAGTCAAAAAATTTGAGATTGGGGTCACTTCAATCATAATTATTCCTTAGAATTTATGTATACAAATAGTAGTTAAATGGAATTGTAGTTTCCAATATGAATATTTTTAACTTGGGTTAAGTTTTAGCCTATTTTCAATGTTTGCCATTCGAAATAGGATCAACTTTTAATTAAATCGAGTCTAAAACAATTTCAAGTTAATTGAGTTAATAATTTTTATTTTATTAATTTAATTTAATTTAATTTTTTTGAATTGAATTAAGTGAAATAAAATTAGAGTCGAATTGAATCGAGTAAGATTGTTTAAGTTAAATTAAAAAAATTAAACATGTCAAATTAAAATTTTATTAGAGAATAACTAATTCCATGTTAGAACACGTAAATTTGAAACTATATATATTTGAAAACTTTTTCAAAGTAAAATAAGGGAAAAAATAAAATATTTTAGTATGATAAATTTGAATTGTTAATTTACTTATTTAGGTCCCAAAACTTATTGTTTTAGGAAAAAAATTTTAAAAAAATTATATGTTATTTAAATAATTTTATAATTTTAAATTTTAAAAAAATATAAATTTTTGAATTTTTATAAACATTTTGAATTTAAAAAATTATTTTGATTTTTTCCCTTTTTTTGGTGAGAGAGACTAATTTTCTCATTTTCAAAATTGATAGAGACCAAAGGGGTATTTACACCAATCTGTTATTTGAATTGTAAAATCGAATTTGAAAATCGAATTCCTTATTGAGCTGACTTAAAAAAATTGAAGAACTCGATTCAATTAACTCAAAATTTAATTTTTATTTTATTTTTTTGAGTCTTTACTTACCGTTAATTAATACTTATCAATATCATATCTGAATTACCAGTCCCAAAAAATTATTCAGTTAAAAGCTATCCACTCAAACTAAAATAATAAATCAAAACTAAGATTATGGTGCTTTTGGTGATTTTTTTTATAAAAGTGTATTTTTAAAATATTTATAAAAATAAATGAAATTTTAATTTTAAAGATTCATAATTTTAGATTTTAAGTTTAAGTTTTATCATTTGTAAATTTATTTTGTATGTTTTTTTATAAATATTATATAAAAATATAAAAGATAAAAACATTCTCCTAATAAAATATATTTTTATCACTTTCTAATTAAATTGATATTCGGAATATCAAGTTGTGACACTAAATAAAAAAATATAAATATCTATAAATTTGTAGCTTAAAAATTTATGCAAATATAATGTGTGAAATCATTACCAAAATTCACCAAAAAGAAAATCATTATCAAATGAAGATTTCGTATTTATATTTTTTTGGTCTTTCGGTTGTAGAATTCAATTTAGTCATCATATTTGCTATATAAAAAAAATTAGATTAATTATATATTTTATGAATAATATGAGAAACAGAAACGTATTTAGAAGGTTAGCAGGGTCTGGTCCCTTAAAATGAAAATTTTATCATTTTGGATCTTTAAACTTTTAAAAAAATTTAAATTAATAAAAGTAAAATTACACTTTAGCTCTTCTAAAATGATAAAAAATTGATTTAAACTTTTAAAAATTATAAAAATAAAAACAATTTAATTTGGCCCCTAAAATTTTTCTTGACTTCTCTCCTGATGAAAAATAAATTTAAGTATATTACTTTATTTTAAAAATATTAAAATTAATAAATCATATTATTGGACGAAATGTAAATAAAATATTTGAATATAATATAAAAAGATATGATTATTTAAGTAAACTATATAAAACATAATCTTGTATGATTATATTTGTTATATCTTTTTCAAAGCTATATATATATTCTTACTCGGCATATAGACACCAACTTTTCTTGGGGTTATCTAATTTGATACCCATCGGTTAATTTTAGACACAATAACTTACTTTACCTTTTAATTTTATAAAAAATAATTTATTTTAGTTTTTTTATTTTTTTTGTCTTTTTAACCCTTAAATTTGTGTTTTTTTTGTCAATTTACCTTAAATAAATGAAAAAAATTAACATTTTTTAGCATTATTGACATGACATACAAGTGGATTGCCATTTGGATGACATGTTAGCATTTAATTAAGTTTTAAAATTTTAAAAATTTAAAAAAATTTAAATTTAAATTTAAAATTTAAAATCATTTAAAATATTTTTAATGTTTTTTATATTTTAAAAATTAATTAAATGATGACATGTTATCCATGTGTATACCACATCAGCAAAATTAACAAATGTTAATTTTTCTATCTATTTTAGGGTAATTTGACAAAATATATAAGTTCAATAGTTAAAATGACTTTTTTTTATAAAGTTGAGGGCCAAAAAAATCATTATGCTTTAATTTTATTATGAAATATGTATATAATTTTTTTATTTTAAATCTCATAAGTGTTTACATAATTAAATATTGCATTTTTATTTAATATATAAAATATTAACTCGTAAAATATTAAAAATATATTTAGTTTATATTAATATAAAAACGCATACAAATTAAGACTCATAATTACTTATGAGACACGTATAAATTTTAAAAAATATGAGTTAAATAATTATGAAAAAAATTTGAGTTAAATAAATATGTATTGCAAGTAATCAACATTTTCACATATAAATTATGAATTTTAACATTTAGTCGAAAATTTAATGGTTTAATTATTCCTTTATTTTTATCATATTAGTAAAAGTTTTAATGGTCTAATTATTTTTTAGGTCATGATAAAAATAAAATTTCATGACAACATATTTCCAATTTATCTAGTTTGTTTGTTTTTTTTTTTTTTTTTGTCTTAGTCCATTTTTTAAAGTTTTCATATATTACAATGAATTTAAGGGTGAATATTTTGTATAATAACATTGTATTTTTTTATTTCACCAGCATTTTTAAAATTTTGTTATGTGTTGTTTTTTAAATATTTTATTATAAATCTAAAAGATATTTGTCAACCTTTTAGCTTTATTTGTGGTGTCTAAATACTCCACTAACAGTGTACCAAATTTTTTCATTTTATTTAATGCTAATAAAAAGATTTAGACAGATATAAATTATGGATTTTATCAAAGTAAGCTAAATATGTTCTCACTAAATAAGAAAATAAACATCATGTTGACATTACAATTTTTTTACACGTGTTGATCTCCATTATACTATAAGATTATGACACATTTAAGGATATTTGATTTTAATGAGAATTTGTAAATTTAAATGTTTTTTTATTATTGACACATTTTTAGTTATTTCAGTTTACGAATATTTTAAAGTTTTTTTTTTTGTTGAAATAAGATTTATTTGGCTTATTTACATTCTAATTTTGATTCGATTTGATTTCATTAAGGTTTAGGATAACCAGTTGAAAATAGACGTGTTTAGATCATATTGCACGTAATTTTCATGTTACCCATCCATACTTGACCTATGTCATTTGGTTGTATTAATATAAGTGATCTGAGATGCAATATTTAGTTATGATATATGTCGCGAAAGTCATCTTGGTTCTATATTAATATAATTAATGGACAAGATTATTTAAGATGCCTTTTGATTATGATAGTAAAATTTTGAGCTCATAAGATTCTATAAAGACATGTAATTATAAGATAATTAGCATATATATGTGATCCAAATGGAAGATTATTGGATAATATAAGCATCACACACACACATATACATATAAAATAAGAAAATAACATGCTATTTATTTGCTATCATAAAAAGGCTATCTCAAATTAAAAGTACTCTTATTTTATTAAGTCTTATTGAACTTAGACATATACAAAAATCGGGTTGTCCGCTCCATCGAACTCAAATCTTACTTATACAAGAATTTTTGTTTCTCGAAACAAATAACCAAATCAAAGTGAAGGGTGAGGTAAGAATCATACTAGTATGCTATTAAAGTTAGATTATATTATTCTAAAAAAGGGTTAAATCATATAAAATATAAGGGGAAAAATGAAAGAATTGTCATTAAAAAAAGGAGAAAGATACATTGGATTTGTTAAAAAACGGAAGTAGAATTCTGATAGAAAAAATATTGCTAACAAAAAAATTATAAAAATCAATATTTTGGTTATAATTCAACCTGACAAAATACATCTTAAAATTGTTCACATATTAGGTGAAATTTTAATGGTTTAATTATGCTTTTAGGTACTAAATAAATGAAATTTCATTATAAAAAAACATTTGTGTTATAATTTAGTAATTTAATCTAAATTCGGTGTGTCGAGTCAAAAAATTTTGAGTTAGTCGATTTGATAATATTATTTTAGCAATCAAACTCAATTTGAAATTTTTTCGAATCGAATCAAATCGAGTCAAAAAATTTCAAGTCAAGTCGAGTCAACGAATCCTATTATTTATACTCAATTGTGTATTTATATAATAGACCAATTATTTAATTAGTAGACGAAGTACAAGATTATTTAACTACATAAACAATATAACGATTTTTCCTTTTAATTTAATTGGTAAACATCTATCAAACGACGTAGTTTTGCGTTTTAACTTAATGGTTTGACTTTTAATTTTAGAAAATGTAAATATTTATCAAAATGACGTAGTTTTGTCTTTTCTTATTTGAATTTTCGGATAATTCGAATTGTGTAATTCATATTCGAATTAAACCAAAAACTTTATTTTTTATTCGAGTTGATCTGAATAACTCGATTAACTCAAATAACTCGAACTATTTAATTCAAAATTTGAATTTTTTATCGAGTTTTTCGAATCGAATCAGATTTTACTTACCCCTATTTGTAGTTGTTCCAATCAATTGTTGTAACTGATATTACAACACACAGGCCCGACCCTGAGGGTCGTTTAGAGGTGCGGCCGCCCAGGGTCAAGGTTAAAAGAGGTTCAAATTTTTGTTTTTTTAATTTTTAAGGGGTCACAAAATTTTTTTAGCTTTTAAAGGTAAAAAAAAATCAACTTTTAAGGGTCCCAATTTTTTTTTTATCTTTTAAAGGTCAATTTTTTACCAATTCTTAAGATATGTAAATGTTTTTTTTTAATTTTTAATGAACCTAAAACCCTATTTTATTGTTTTGTCTAAGGCCCAAAAAATATCAAAACGGGCCTGCAACACAAATATGAACAAAACAATTTGAAGGAAAAGAGAAGTGAGGTGCAAAATAAAAAAAAAGATTAACACAATATTTATTAACACAGTTCGAATTCAATAATTTTATTTTGAGAGTTTTAGTTAGAAAATGAGTAGATTCAATAATTGAATCGATCATCTATAAGCTTAAGCTCGATTTATCCTTATAACGACAAATAATTATAACCCAATATTGAATCAAATTATTAAAATCATTCTCCCAAAAATATTTTCATTGATACTTAACAGAATTCTTTCCAATAAAGCCTAAAATAAGTCACACTGTATAGCAAAAATAAAGCATAAGAATCTTATACAATGACACTCCAAAAAGTGCCCTTGTACGAAAGACGTTAATAAGGCAGGTGCAAAATCAGAAAAAATTTTAAGGGTCGAAATTAAATTATATATTTTTACGATGATAAAAATATAATTTTATTATTTTAATAATTTATGATTTTATAATTTTTAAATAATTAAATTAAATTTTTATATTTTTGAAGAGTTAAAGTACAATTCTACCACTAATAATTTAAATTTTTAAGGAACCTAAATAAAAAAAATTTATTTTAGAAAAGATTGGATCCTGTCAACCCCCTAAGTTCATCACTGTAATCAGGTCTATTTGTAGGTTTTTCACCGTATTTTAATAAGTTTAATTGAAAAATTAAAAATTTCTTAATGAATTATTTTGAGTAGTTATCTCGTAAAAGTTTTCATTGTCCAATTTCATGACACACTCATTTGTTTCTTAATAACATTTAAAAATAACCAAAAATTAAAGAAAATGAGTCTTAAAATTATTTATAGAATATAAAATTAATTATAGAATATAATATATGAGGTAATGAATATAGAATATCTTCACCTAAATATAGATTAATTTATGGTCCTAACAATGAGTCAGTGAAATACTAAGATGAGAGTTTTTGTTTTCAATTGGGTTTGGGTTTTAGTTTAGTGGGTTAAAATAATTGTGTTATTTATTGTTATAAAACCCATTTCATTTTATTAGGGCTGGTTTGAGGTATTAATTGCATCGATTTATGAGACTCAATAATAAAAAATTAACCATTCTAATCAATTATTTACTTAACTTTGAAATAAACTTGTCAATTGAGACTTAATTCGATTAGTATGGATATTGTTGTTAATGCAAGAGGATATGGGCGTTCAAGTACGTTGAACCGCATTATCCTCTTATTTATGGGTTAGGAGGGACTATGACTAGTTCTAGATATTGTGTCAAAAAAAAAAAAACAGATATGATCAAAATCTATAATAAAATTATTTTATTTTAAAAAACTTTAAATCGACTTAACTGAATGAGTTGATTAAGTTAACTATTATTGAATAAGCTCTCCCCTGTTTATAATTCATAAATTATAGAATTGTTGAAAAAATCATTTAAAAATATAACTCGAAATTAAATTTGGTAAACATTCTCTTTTTTTTTGAATATATTGGTGTTATTACATGGTAGCATCTACTCATACTTTTTTAACCCTTTGACAATGCACACACACCTTGAACACACAAGCGCTCGAACCCGAGATCCCTAAGATGAACAACATCCTCTTTTTCACTGGAATTACTTGTTGAATTCTTTGGTAAACATTCTCTATTCCACGCATTGTTTAGAAAAATAACTTATGATTCTTATTCAATTAAAGCTGTTCATATATCTTTAACGTCTTAAACAATTACATAATTTCTATTCTAAAATAGCACTTCATTAAATTCATTGATTTGATTTAAATTCTTAACTATCTATTCAGGCATGAAGGTCCGTCTAAAATTTGGGAGGAGTTAGACAAAAATATTAGGTCCGAAATGGATTTGGGCAAAAAAAATTAGATCCGTTTAAAATATAAACTGGGCTCAGGTTTGAACATTCAAGGCCCAAGCTGAACCAACTTGTTTTAAATTTATAATACTTTACATTATGTTATTTTTATATATTATATAATTTAAAACACATAATAAATAAACCTATACTAAATATATAATACTACTCTAATGTAAACATTAAAATAATGTTAAAATGACTATATAAAAAAGTTCAATAAAAAATGTATAAAATTATTAAATATTAAAATAATATAATATAAATATTTTAAAAAAATTAAAAAAATAATATAATGAGCTTGGGTTAGTTTTTTTTTTTTTGTTGTTGTAAATATGGACAGGTTTGGATAAAATTTTAAACTCGGATTTCGGGTTGGGCTTAAACAAACAGAAAACATGTTAATATCATGTTTAGACCCGATCTGAACCCGACCCGATCTATGAACACTTCTACTTAAATATATTTACTTCTGAATAATGAAGACAAAAATTGAATGTATAATTAAACAAATAAAAATATCATAAAAAATAAGTTACCAAAACATCATTGATCCTTTCATTCATTATTTTCAATTACTTTAAAAGAATAAAAGAATTTAATTTTTTTCCAAAGTTACCAAAGCCTTTCATTCTTTATTTCATTAGTTCCAATTACTTTAAATGAATACAAAAATTTAAAAATTTTCCAATATAGCAACAACATCATTAAATCCTTTTCAAAATTTTCAACTTTAGTTCTTGATTTAAATGCATTTGTTATACAAGAAGGATATATAAACAAATTATATGTTTGGTTTTTAGTGGTATCGAAAAATGTGGTTTCGAAACTTCATTTCCGTAAGCTGAATCCGTAAATATCAAATAAAAATATTTATAGAGTTATTATATAGTGAATTGAATTTTGGATTAGTAATTTAGTCGAAATTGTGTTTAATTAGGGCCCAAGGACTAAATTGTAAAGTCCAATTGCTATAAATTTTTAATTAGAAAATGGCTAGAGGACTTAAATCTCAATTAACCCAAGGTTCAAAACAGCAAATATACCATGTTAGATCTTAAGTTAGTGGACGGTAGGATTTTGGGATTAATAAATTAATAGTAAATAATAAGGTTAATTAATTAACCATTTCATTTTGGTATAAAAGACAAATTTAAAGAAAATTCATCATGTTCTTTCATATTTACATGAAATTTAGGCTTTTAGCTTCAAATTTCAAATAAGTTCTTAGTTATATTCTCGTAATTTTTATATATTTGAGGTCATGAGAGCTTGATTTAGCTAGTTCATACCAATTTGTAAAAATATTAAAGTTTTGAAAGTTTCTATTGTTGATAATTGAAAGTTTTAGGTGTTAAATGAATAAATTTTAAGCTTAGATGCGAAAATGACTAAATTGTAAAGCTTAATTGATAGTTTTGTACATTGGGGACTAGATTGAATAAAATATAAAATTCATTGCATAAATATGAAATATGAGGTCCCAATGGGTAATAGTGAAATTAGATTTCAATTCAGAGTTTTAAATTAAAAGTTAGGTTAGTTCCGATTTTACGGACTAAATTGAATAAATTGTAAAAATGTGTGGAACTTTATAATTGATTGTGATTTGAACTGGAATTTAATATTATGTATTGTCGGATTATTATTCATATCTAAAGCCTATGTGGGAACGCCAAGAGGGAAAGGAAAGATGAGAGTTAATGACGAGTAACTCAAGTATTTGATTTGTATTTTTATGATTCGAATCATTTCAATTATTGCATATTTAACATGTTCTGCATGTTATGTTAACGAGGTGAGTCAAAAATGACTCGGGTACCAATATAGTAGACGAAAAAAAGTTCGGGTAATAATCTGTGACAAAAAACCATAAATATCAATCTAGGAAAAGTAAACAAGTTCAGATACTAATTTTATATTTAACTCAAATATTTTTATGTAAATTTAATTATATAATATATAGAATGTTAGTATAAAATAATTTTAAATAATGATACAAACTCTGAATCGATTTAGATTAAAATTAATATAATTTGTTGTTCAAAATACATTATATTAAAAGAATTTTATATAAAAATGGACCCATGTCAAAATACAATGTTAATAAATTAAGTCTTGAAATTTTCATATATTGTACTTTGAACAAAAAAAAAAAACTTTGTATTCTTAAATTTAGTTCAAATACATTTAGAGTTGGTATCATTATTTAATTCAAATAATTTATAGATCAATTTTTTTTGGTATAATAGATTGATTAAATGTAAATTAAGATTTAATTTATTTAATTAAAAAGTATAGTCTATTTTAAATAAAAATATTTATCATTATTATATAATATATTTTTATCATTATTTAAATTTAATTCAAATCGATTTAGTGTTTGTATCATTATTTTAATTTTTATTTTTTAAGGTATTTATCAGAGCAAGACCAGTAATTAATCATTTGTATTCTTTAGGCTCATTAAGGGAGTGGGTGTTGGTCACGAATTTTAAAGCTGCTCCATACCTAGGGTGAGGATCAAACCCTCGATCACTGGTTAAGGTAGGAGAGACCCTTGTCATCTTACTTAACTCTTGTGGTATTTTAAAAATATTTTTACACTAATATTTTATATACTTTATAATTAATTTGACATAAAAATATTTGTGATATATAATTAATCTGATTTAAAATTTTAAAAATTATCAAATTTGATTTAATATGAACCATTCATGGATTAAATAAAATAAATTTTGGAATTTTTTAAATATTTTTTCATGTATTTTAAAATTATTTAAAATGAATTTTGAGAATTTTTTTCATTTTAAAGAGCTTTAATTTTTTTCATAAATTTTTATTTTTAATATTTTTATTGAAAAAAAAAATTAATTTTTAAATTATTATTGTAATTGTTTACATACTTTTAAAGAGTTTGGACTAAATTGATAAAAGAAATGTAAAAAATGAGAGTTAAAAGAGTTATTTTACTTTTGTTTAACAGCCACATCATCAATTCTAACGAAAAACTGAAGGATGGACCAATATTTTTAAATAAAAAAATATAGGGACTCAATATCTCAATATTATAGGACTAAATTTTAAATTTCGAAGAGTACAGAAACCTTTGGCATAATTAAACCATTTGAAAAGTCAATTCCAAGTTTAGCAAGGCCCAGACGCGTCCTTACAAGTTTAATGGCTACAATAACTTAGGGGTCAGCCCTTCTGAAATTCATCCTGGGTTTAGGCTTTTATTGTCCTAAGTTTCTATCATATTCCCCATGAATTGGACCCAGCCCAAAATTACCCTAATCTTTTCTTTATGAATTTTAAATAAAAAAAACTAGAAGGAAATGTAAATGATGAAAATGATTAAATTCAGCTATTAGTTCCTTTGCTTAGTAAAAGTTGTGGATTTAATTCATATACTTTTATTTGGTTATTTTTAGTTACTGTACTTTCCAAAATTTAATTTTTTTTTTCACCAAACAATACTTGTTAAATTCATTAAGTAAAGTTCTACTATTTTTAAAATCTGATGCGCTAAACATATTATCATATTTGTAATGTCATATTAGCTTATTATTTCCATATATTACTCATTAATAATCCAATTATGGATTAACGACAGTCATTTGCGTTAAGGCTGAAATTTTAAAATTCGAAAAGTATAAGGGATTAGAATGATCCAATTGAATAAAATGGACTAAATCTACAACTGTATGAATAGTGCAGGATTAATAATTGGATTTAACTAAACGAATTTACCTACTACTGTTTGGGTCAGGACTAAAATTTCAAAAATTGAAAAGTATGATTAAATTGACCAAATTAAAAAGTATAGGGAATAAAATTAATCAAATAAAAGTACAAAGAATAAATCCACAACTTTTGCAAAGTACAAGGACTAATAGTAGAATTTAACCTAAAAAAACAATTTAGGGTAAAAGTACCTGGAAGCCCTTGTATTAAGAGTTAGATTTCATTTTTCCCCTTTACTAAAAAAATAGGCAAATTAGTCCCTGTAAATTTGATGAAAGAGCAAAAATGATCCTTTCTGTTAAAAATTCCATCCATTTTTACCGTTAAAAATTGACGTCGCTAGTAGAATAATCAAACAATTACATATGACGTGTCATGTGTACCTTATTTTAATATACATGGATCAATTTTTAATAATAAAAATGGATAAAAATTTTAATAAAAAAACTAATTTATTATTCGATTTAATGTATAATAATTAATTATTATTTTTTAATAGAGAAAATAAAAAACAATCCGATCAAAATATAGATATGACAAACATCCATTAGCATATAATAAGTATGAAAGCAGCTAGATGATAGGAAATGCAATTTATAGCTGATAAGTAGTGTTATGATGTGATATTTTAACTACACAAATCTAATATCTAAATGAAGCTCCAAATGAGCCAAAGCCAACAGGAATGCTGCTTTTCATTGTTGATGTAAAGCCGAGGAAGATGTGCCAAGTGCCACGCTGTGGTACAATAATTTCAGCGTACCAGAAAGCAGCTCTTCATTTCTCATCATCTTCCAGGCACCAGATGCTGCAAATTGATTGAGTAATGAGATTAAATTATTAATGAGAATATGGCATGAAATAATGGAGAATTTATTTTGATTCCTTCTGCCTACCTTGTTCTGATTCTGCCAATAATTATTGTTAGTATTTCTTCTCTACCCATTTCTCCTTTCTCCAAATCATAACGCCGTATGCGTATAATCTATGATTACGAATACACTAAACAATACTTTACCTTAAATTCCGATAACCTACACCTTTATCTGCCATGGTTTGATTTTAGGTTTATAGGCACCACTAGTTTTTTTATTGTTCTGTTTTCCGTACAAGTTTCTGGATTTTGGCAAACTAACAAACACAGTTCCAATAATTTAAAGAGACGAAGGGTTGTCATTGTCAATCAACAACTCAAGTGACCAGGAAAAATGTAGATTTTCTCTACACTTGGTGAGTAGACATTCAAAGCTAATGACCCCAACTTCCAATATTCAACATCAGGTAGGTATAGCCGTACAGATGGCAAGTTGGAGGACACTGAAACTGTTTTTTGGTTATTTAAATTACCCATTCTGAATGTTAAAGAAAAGATGAAAAGGAAAGAACAAGGGAAGGCATGTGATGGTGGCGGTGAATAATGGGGATAGATGCAGAATTCCAAGCACTATAGGAAGCATAAGATGATAGGGAGGGTAGGGGTAGCTATTTCAGTGTGTAATAATAGCAGTAGCAGATAAAGACTAAAGGAGCCGTGACCACCTGCAGATGACCTAACTTTAAAATTTTCTGTTTCTCAGTATACCCAAATGGCAATTGGATTATTCAGAAAGTGATGTTAGCTGTTAAGTCATAATAAGAGGAGCTGAAATAGTTCTTAAGGGTCTCAATTTTGAAGTCAACAAAAACATGTGATGTTCCCATATCATGCAATTTGCAAACCTATAGTACAACAATGATATAAGTATCATTTGGGATCTCACTTGCATACGCAATAATGCATTAAGTGTTTTTGTGAAAAAGTATATTTGAGGAGAAGTTAAAATTTTCGACTTTCGAAAAAAAATACTTTTGGATTAATGTTTTTGGTTTAAGAGAAATATTTTTTCTTTAAAAAAACAGTTTGTTTAAGAATGCTTTAATTTTAAAAGCGTTTGTTGTCCAAAAAATACATCTTAAAGGGTAAATTGCACTAATAATCACCTACTAATTTATAAGTTTTCGTTTCAGTTACTAAATTATAAAAAATTTCAATATCGTCACTAAAATTGTCCATTTTTAATGTTTGTTCAGTTGTGCATTAACCCCTTGACAGAATGATGAGGTCCAATGTTTTATATAGGATTGATACCTAATTGAGGCCATGAACTATAATTAAAATATTAGTTTGGTCCTTTCAATATATTTTTAACAATAAATCCAACAACATCTAAAAATATCATAAAATTCTAAAAAGAATTTGAAACTTTATTTTCTAAAATTATAAAAAATATTTTTTAATGATTATAATTATGTGAACTTTGTAAAACATTTTATTCATAAAGCATGATTTGGCCCCTAAACTATGTCCCTTTCTCATTTTGCTACCTTTTTTATTTTTTCAGATTGATGCCTATTGCTATATATTCTATTTATCAGTTTAGTCCAATAATGTTAGAATATGTTTAGAAAACCAGCTAACATGTGTCACCTATTAAAATGTGGCATGTGGCACTTCCATCCAATTAGAATGCTCCACATGGCATCCATGGAGATAAAAAATTAACATATATGTAATAGAAAATAGAAAAACTGAATTTTTTAAAAAATAAAATTTTAGAAATTTATAAAATATATAAATAAATATTCAAAAATAAAAAAAATTAGTTAAAGTTTTAGAAAAGTAAAAACCTTGGTAAAATTTAAATATATAGATTCTAGAAACTTTTAAAATATATATATATAAATTAAAAATTAAAAATTTAAACATTTTGTGAACTTTAGGAAACTACAAAATATGTCAAAATTCAATATATATATATATATATATATAAACTCTAGACAAATTACTATAACTTTAATATATATTGAAAAAAAACCCTAAAATATATTGAAAATTTCTAAAAACTGAAAAAAAAAGAGAGTTAGGCATTAGAAAATTAAAAGTATATATAATTCAAAATTATATAAAATTATTAAAAATGGTAATAATTTTAAAAATATATTTGTTGCAAAAGACTCAACAATAAAAAAAATATATAATACTTCTTAAAATATTAAAAATTTTAAACTAAAATTCAGTCAATGTTTATCAATGATCAATCAAAATCAATCATGTTGTCTTAAAAATGGTTTAAATGTTTTTATTTTACAGATTTTTTTAAATTTTTTTTTATATCTTTTATTTTTATAATTTTCAGAATATATATATATTTAATTTCAATAGACATAAATGTCACATGTCGTGTTTTAATTAACCAAAAAATGTCATATGATGCTTTTCAACAGACAACATATTAGTTGTATTTCAATAATATTGAACCAAATTAATTAAAATAATATAACTTTAAATACGAAACTAAATAAATAAACTAAATACTAAGATGAGAAAATACTTAATTTAGAGGTTAGTATTAAATCAAAATTTTATAAAAATATTCACAAATTGTGTCTTCCACAATGGAATCTGATAAGTGAGATTTCGAGTAAACGTTTACATAA
Organism: Gossypioides kirkii; assembly: GCA_005610355.1. Taxonomy (NCBI): domain Eukaryota; kingdom Viridiplantae; phylum Streptophyta; class Magnoliopsida; order Malvales; family Malvaceae; genus Gossypioides; species Gossypioides kirkii. The sequence goes on from CP032253.1 coordinate 18,627,200, forward strand.
TTTTTTTCTGTCCAAAGAAATGATTCATCAAAATAATGAGTCACCATTGATATCGACACATCTGAGATCGCCAAATGTTCAGGAGTTCCTCTATTCAATTCTTCATTTCTGTATTCACAATTCAATATAGATGGGTATTCCATAACTTATATATGCCCGTCTTACTCCTAGTTTTCTCAGACAATTTGGTGAAGTACTCGAACGGTCGATTCTTTTTTTCGTCTTAGCTTTTGTCTTTATGAATGAAAACAAAAGAAAGGAGTCTCTCATTATAATCTGGATTTCATTTCTATGGGTTGCATCTTTTTTTCTTTAATTTCATATTTATTCTTATCCTTTTATTAGACTATCCTATATAACCATAATAAGAATAAGATAATTTTAAAAAAATAAAAATGAAAATTGAATTTATTCATTATAAAAATGAAATTAATTGTTTTTTTATAGTATAATAGCTAGAACTAATTATTTATATTTAATAACTAGAACTAATTATTCCATTCATTTCTATTTCGAATTCGAAGATAATTCAAATTTTTGAGTCTAAAAAGAGTTTCATTTTAATTATCTAGACTTATAACATATCATTTCATTTATATAATGATAAAATATATAAATGCATAAAAAGATTTTGACTCTAATTATCTCTATTTAGAACTCTAAACTAAATAAAAATAAATTGAATTTATATTAAATCTATTAAATCGATCGATTAAATGAAATCTATATCTATATAAAATTTTTTCTATATAATTTAGATGTAAAACATACTAAAATATAAAATAAACTAGAAAATAAAAATGGAGTCAGTAATATTAGTAATATTATATTACTATATTAATATAGAATATACTAATAAAATCAATATAACATATAATATGAAAGAAATATAACTAAGATATAAAAAAAGATATTTAATATATAGATAAATAATAAATATATAAAATATTATAAGGAAATGGAAAGATCATTTTTGTATATCAATAGATGAAATAAGGGTGTGGAAAACAAGACAGGGATTCTCTACAATGACATTGTAGGCCAATTGAAAGGGATGTAGTGCAGCTTGGTAGCGCGTTTGTTTTGGGTACAAAATGTCGCGTGTTCAAATCCTGTCATCCCTACCTATTACTTCTCCTTTGAGCAGTAACGAGGGAGTCGTTTTAGATTGATTAAAATTAAGCATACATAATCTATCATTTTCTCATATTATATATGATATATGATAGTATAGGTGTGCGCGATGTATTGGGGTTATAAAATAAAAGAATCTTCTTTTTTACAGTCTTATTTATTATGATAAGAAAGCGCTCTTAGTTTAGTTCGGTAGAACGTGGGTCTCCAAAATCCAATGTCGTAGGTTCAAATCCTACAGAGCGTGATTCTGCTCTTGTTAGGTCAAAAATTACACCGAACTGAAAAAAAAATTGAACAACAATTCGAATTTGACCTCCTTGGATTAAATTATTAAATAAATTAAAATTAAAAAATTGAAATTATAAATTAAAGGGGTCAGTCCAAAAAAGGTATGTTAATTAATCCAAAAAAGGTATGTTAATTAATCAAAGGTCCAACTGATCACCACGTCTGTATTGTAAATATGCGGTTACGAATAATCCAGCCAAAGTAATAGGAATTAGACCTAAGACGATTCCAAATAGAAAAACTTCAATCATTTCAATTTATTTGAAAGGAGAAAAAGAAAGGTAATATCTATCCCTAAATATTAATTTCTATTGCCCATGAATATCAATACCTAATATTTGATAAATAACACGGTAATGAGCTATAAAATATATGGAATAGGACAGAAAGCTTTGTTTTTATGAATTGTTCGTTCATTGAATTAATTTTCAAATAAGTCGTATCTTACTTAGACTAATAAATAAAGCTGAGGTTATAGTTAGAGCCGCTAGTAAAAAATCGAAATAACTAGATGATTGATTCAACCTCTGATAAAAAAGATATACCTTGGTTATATTTCATCTCTTCAACAAGTTTAGTAATGAGCATAACGACCCTATTGTTTCGATGGAGAGAAGAACCTATGATTAGCTTTTCAGGAAATTTCCAAACGAACAATTTCAACGAAATCTTTCAATTTCTTATTTTACTATGTTCAACTCTATGTATTCCTCTATCCGTAGAGTACATTGAATGTACAGAAATGGTTATAGCGGAGTTTCTGTTATTCGTATTAACAGCTACTCTAGGAGGAATGTTTTTATGCGGTGCTAACGATTTAATAACTATCTTTGTAGCTCCAGAATATTTCAGTTTATGCTCCTACTTATTATCTGGATATACCAACTTGATCTTGTTGCCCCCGGCAACAAACATGCATGAACCATTTCACGAAGTATGTGTTTGGATAGTCCAAAGTCTCGATAGTTAGCTCTCGGTCTTCCGGTTGAAAAGAAACGTTGATGAAGACGTGTGGGTGCACTATTTCGTGGTGAGGATTGTAACTTTCCATGAATTTTCCATTTCTCACTCAACGACGGAACTTTGCTTATTTCTTTTTTTGAGGATTGACGAATCAAATGATATTTTTGTTCCAATTTTTGCCTCTTCTTCTTCCTATGAATCAAACTTTTCTTTGCCATAATGGTTTAGTTCCTATTATTATCAATGATACAAGTCAGATCCTAGATGTAGAAATAGAAAGGGGCATACCCCCTTCTCCATCGAAAGAGATGATATTATCGCAGATACAGTGTATAACATAAGGAATTAACCAAATTTTCCCGATGTAGAGGCAATTAAGAAAGCCACATAAGTAAATATATAACCTACAAAAAAGTGGGCTAATCCAACCAATCTTGCCTGCACAATAGAAAGAGCCACTGGTTTATCTCTCCATCGAATCAAATTAGCTAAAGGTGTGTGTTCATGAGCCCATGCTAAAGTTTCAATCAATTCTTGCCAATATCCGCGCCAAGAAATTAAGAACATAAATCCGGTAGCCCAAACAAGATGTCCAAATAAGAACATCCATGCCCAGACTGATAAACTATTCATACCAAATGGGTTATACCTATTAATAAGTTGTGAAGAGTTTAACCATAGATAATCTCTTAACCATCCCATCAAATAAGTGGAAGATTCATTAAACTATGAGATGTTACCCTGCCTTAATGTGATGTGTTTCCAATGCCAATAAAAAGTAACCCATCCAATGGTATTCAACATCCAGAAAACCACCAAATAAAATGCGTCCCACGTCGAAATCGAAGCAATGGATACTTTGTAACTCCAGTAATTACTGTTGGTTTGTTGAATTGCAATTAAACTCGGCCCAATCTTTTACTAAAAGGATTGAGTCGATTCTATTGTCTATATTTTTGATAGATATATTTTTATCTAGATATACAAGATCTTAAATACAAAAATAAAAGACTAAACACAACTCAAATTTTCTCCTGGGTCCATAATTAATCCTATGTATGGATCCTTAGGATTGGTGTATTCTTTTCTATCCTATATACCATGGTTTCGGATCATGAATCGAGCCAAGCATCACAACTTCTTCTACCCATCCTGTATGTTGTACTTTTGGCTCCGTGTTGGAATATAGATGTAGGCTAAGTAAATTAATGGATAGCCGCCTTGGTCCTGTTGAAAATACCAGTGTAAACGAAGACCCGGCTAGAAATGATACGGATAAAAACATTCATGATTGTAGTGACAGCTCTAGTTATTACAGTAAGGTTGATCATTTAGTTGACGTTAAAGACATTCAGAATTTCATTTCTGATGACACCTTTTTAATTAGGGATAGTAATCAGGATCGTTATTCCATATATTTTGATAGTGAAAATCAAATTTTTGAGCTTAACAATGATCATTCTTTTTTGAGTGAACTAGAATTTTTTTTATAGTTATCGTAATTCTAGTTATATGAATAATCACATTAATAGTTGTATTGACACTTATCTTCGTTCTCAAATCTGTATTGATAGTTCCATTTCAAGTGGTAGTGACAATTCCAATGATAATTATATTTATAATTACATTTGCGGCGAAGGTGGAAATAGTAGTGAAGGCAAGAATTTCGATATAATAACTCGTGAAAATGGTAATGATTTAACTCTAAAATAAAGTTCTAATGATCTCGATCTATACAAGCATTTGTGGGTTCAATGCGAAAATTGTTATGGATTAAATTATAAGAAATTGCTTAAGTCAAAAATGAATATTTGTGAACAATGTGGATATCATTTGAAAATGAGTAGTTCAGATAGAATCGAACTTTCGATTGATCCAGGCACTTGGGGTCCTATGGATGAAGACATGATCTCTCTGTAAAATACTCGTTTGGACGAGGGCTTCCAAACACATCATAAGCTAAACCTGTGCTGATGAATAACCAACCTGCGATGAATAGGGAAGGTATAGTAATACTATGAATGACCCAATATCGAATATTGGTAATAATATTTGCAAAAGAACATTCTCCTGTGCTTCCAGACATGTCGAGCTCCGCATATTCTTGTAGGGGATCGATTCCGTAAAAGATGGGATCAGTAAACGGGAATTCACCGAAACTCAATCTTTGTGAGATCGTCAATATTGTACGAAAGGTATTTTTAGAGTATACCGAATCAGTATAGCTATCCTTCTTCTGACACAGCAATGCAATTTCAAACAGTATATCGACGTGAAGTACTAGATAATTTCTTTCTTCTTCTTGCTTGTCGATGTATAACCAGGTATCATGCAATAGAAAATTCCTAAAATTCCTAGAGGTATTGGCTTGGGCCTAGAAACGGAAGATTAGGTAACCTGTGAATCCAACGAGTTGGTTTATAATAATTCATGAAGGAAATTATCATATTTCCGCAAGTCAATTAGATGCGAAATCTAAAAATTGACTTTTTTTCGTAGTTGCACAAAAGGTTTTGTTTTTTGTTGGAAGCCTTCTTTTTTTTTTAAGGAATTGCTTAGTCGTTTAGTAACAAGTAAGAGTAGCCGATAGTATTAGATATAGATAAAAAAAAGAGCAAGGAATAAAAAAAATTCTACTAAATTTGTGAGGTGGCCTTTCTTCATTTACTGCGACTTGACTAATAACTAAACTCCCTTCATTGAAACCCCTATTGTGACGAGCATTTGCTGCTACAAAATAAACCAATTTTAAAATGGGATAAGATGCTCGATAAGGCATGAGTTCTAGTATCATAAGTGTTTCTTCGTAGGAACGTCCACTAATCTGATCAATTATTCTTCGTGCTTTGTGAGCAAACATATATATATGTTGACCTAAAGCGTATACTTCGTTTGAAGTTGTATATGGGTTCCTCCTGTGTCTCTTTATCTTTATCATAAGGTTTACCTATCACTAATGAATTCATTAATTAATCTATATTTTTATTATAATTTATTATAATAATATTAATGACAAGATTTATTATCATTTTTTGCGTGTCCGCGAAAATTTATAGTAGGTGCGAATTCTCCCAATTTATGTCCTACCATACGATCCGTTATATAAATGGGCAAATGTTCTTTTCCATTATGGATAGCTATAGTATGGCCGATCATTGTGGGTATAATAGTAGATGCTCTGGACCAAGTTATTATTATTTCTTTTTCCGCTTTTGTATTAAGCCTTTCAATTTTTTTCAATAAATGATTTGCTACAAAAGGATTTTTTTAGTGAACACGTCATTTTTTTTTACTTTAAAAATATATATATTTTTGTTTTTGTAAAGACGAAGAAAGAAATAATCTCTCCTATTTACTCCGTCGAGGAAGAATCAAATTATCACTATATTTATTCCTTTTTCTACTTCTTCTTCCAAGTGCAGGATAACCCCAAGAGGTTGCGGGTTTTTTTTCTACCAATTGGAGCCCTCCCTTCACCACCCCTATGGGGATGGTCTACAGGGTTCATAACTACTCCTCTTACTACAGGACGTTTACCTAGCCAACATTTATATCTGGCTCTACCCAAACTTTTCTGGTTCACCCCAACATTCCCCACCTGTCCGATTGTTGCTGAGCAGTTTTTGGATATCAAACGGACCTCCCCAGAAGGTAATTTTAATGTGGCCGATGCAATTATGAAGCATATTAAAGAGTTGAAAGAGTTTCATTTGTTTTCAGTGCCATTACATCTTTCAATAAAACTACTCACTTGAAGAAAGAAACGTACATAGGAATAGGATGAATAATAAATAAGATATGATATCAACGGAGGCGAAATTAGAAATCTTTTAAGGGTCGAAATTAAATTGTAATTTTTATAATAGAAAAAAATAAAATTTTATTATTTTAATAGACAATATTTTTATAATTTTTAAAAGATTAAATCAAATTTTTATATTTTTAAGGGATATCAAAATGTAATTTTACTTTTATTAATTTAAAATTTGAAGCATATGAATTTTTTTTCATGTTTTAGTTCTCAAATTATACTTATTTTTTTTATATAGGTACTTGTTGAGTGTTTTCCGTTGTGTCTCATTGAGGAGGATAATCAGATATTTATATACATGTTATTGTTTATGAAATTGACATTTAGGTAGTCTTCATGCATGCTAGACACGTGTATAATGTTAGACTTAACGTGTGTTCATGTACACGTGTTCATTGGTTTGTCCGTTAGACTTTGTGATCTCCACACACGAATTAGGCTCGTTAACCACCATCACGAGCCCTTCTAGTGAACCCCCACTATGAAACCTATAAGCATCCAATTGATAGGACCCAATTAGGTTGCAAGTAGGCGATCTGGACTATACCCGAATTTCAGACTGGTGATCATAAATACGTAACAATACTTAAAACTTTTTTATTTTGTATTAGTACCCGAGCTTTACTTTCATTAACATGTCTTGTCTACTCGGAAAAATGAAAGAAATAAAAGAATTTTAAAAATTGAAAAAGAATTAATAAAAATAAAAAAAATTAGGAAAAGTTAAAATTACATTTTGTTAAGAGAATACAAAATGCTGAGATTGAACTTCAAATGTTATTCAATCATTACTTCGATGAACACTCGAATAGACTATTTATAACTCATATTATATTGTTAACAGATGCAGAATTAACTGCCACAACTGCATTAATTGCAACTAATTGCATCTAATAGCATTAATTGCAACTAACAGTATTAACATAAAATACCAGCTTACAGCTGACACTGTTACTTATCACGACATTTCCCTGGTTTTCTATCTTTCTTGATCTTCACTTGACATTACTCTCAATGCTTCTCTGAAGAAAGAAAATTGTTTTGGTGTGATCGGCTTAGTAAGCACATCAGCTATCTGTTTTTCTGATGGAACAAAATTAACCTATAGCAATCCATCAAGAACTTTTTCTTATACAAAATGATAATAAATCTCCACATGCTTCACCCTAGCATGATGAGTGGAGTTAGCAACCATTGTGACTATTGATGTATTGTCGCACCAAACAATGAATGGATGTTTAACATGAACACTAGTTTCAATGAGCAGTTGCTTTATCCACAGCAACTCGGAAACACAATTTGCCAAGCTTCGATATTCAGCTTCTGAGGAAGATCTAAACACCACCCCTTGCTTTTTGGAGGACCATGCCACTGGGTTTGAACCAAGATAGATATAATATCTAGTTGTGGATCTTTTGTCTTCAATTCTAGAGGCCTAGTCAGCATCAAAATATCCAACGAGATCAAATTGCCCTTTCTTGAACTTCAATCCATATTCATTATCCCATTCAAGTATCTTAACACCCTCTTGACTACCCTCTAGTGATTGTCACAGAGTGCATTCATGTATTGGCTTAGCTCATTCACATAGAAGGCAATATCTGGCCTTGTAATGCAAGCATAGTGAATTTTTCCAATCACACTTCTGAATTCATGAGCATCCATAAGAGGACTCTCATCTGTAGCAGTTAACTTGGGAGTTCCTGTCATTGATGTTGGAGTGGTTGAAGCTCCTGACCTTTCTGTGTTGTGCAACAACTCAATAATGTATTTTTCTAAGACAAAAACATGTTACCATTGGTTCTATGTACCTCTATCCCCCAAAAGAAGTGTAGATCTCCCATGTCTTTGAGAGAGAACCTATTGTGAAGCTGTTGGATAACCTGACTAATTTCATCATTTGAGTCCATTGTCACCACTATGTCATTTACATACAGCATTAGAAAAACTGTTGAGTTAGCAATTCTTCGAAAAATAATGATGGATCAGCTTTTGAGGCTTGAAACCCAAGTTGGTTCACTAAGTGTTGCCTTAATGTATGAAACTAGGCTCGAGGTAACTGTTTTAAACCATACAAGGCCTTGTTCAACTTGCACACAAGCTTCTCACTATTTGTTCCTTGTACTTCAAAACCAAGTGGCTGCTCTATGTAAATTTCTTCAATCAACATGCCATTTAGAAAGGCATTATTCATATAAACCTGCCTCAATGTCTAGCCATTAATAACAGCAATAGCCAGGATAGTTCGAATTGTAATTGCTCTAACCATAGGACTGAATGTATCAGCAAAATCTAATCCAGCATGCTGTGAGTACCACTTTGCTACTAACCTGGCTTTGTACTTGTCTACAGACCCATCTGATTTCTTTTTCACTCAAAATAGCCATTTGCAACCAACTGCTTTTCTTGAAGTTGAATGTGGACAGAGACTCCAAGTATTGTTCTTGATAAGAGCTTGCAGCTCATTGTGTACTGTATCTTGCCAATAAGAAGATAACATTGCTTCATGAATGTCATTTAGCACAACATGGAATGAACTAGCAGTAGTTGCAACATCTGATGAACTTGTTACCTTGATGACATATGTCTTTGGTTTAAATATTCCTAATTTGCTTATTATAACCATAAGATAATGATTTGTGTTCCGAAATTATTGGTTTCGAGGTGTATGAGAAGCTAATATTTGGTTTTAAGTTGAACTAGAAGGTGATGATTGATGTTGAGGTTCAGTTGTTTCACTACTTGAGGGTAACACTGGTAACATATTAGAAGATGTAGATGTGTTTGAGGGTAAGTTAAAATTTTTTGTATCATGAGATGTTTGAGGTGATTCAGAGTTTATAATTGGTGTTGGAAACATAATTATTTTTCAACTAGATAGTAAGTTACTAGTTTGCTTAGGTGGATTCGGGACATTTTTGAATGGGAATACATCTTCATGAAAGGTGACATGTAGGGAAACAAACACTCTCCCTTTGGTATCTCTACATTTATACCCCTTGTGCTGAGGAGAGTAGCACAAGAAAGTACATGATGCTGACCTAAATTAAAGTTTGTTAGTGTTGTAAGGTCTTCGATTTGGAAAGCATAAACAACCAAAGACTCTAACAGGTAGGAAATCAAGTTTGACACAGAAGAATTTTTCATATGGTGATATATTTCCTAATGGTTGGGTTGGTAACCTGTTAATCAGATAGATTGCACTACTGAATGCTTCACACTAGTAGGCCAAGGGCATTCCTCATGAGCTAACATGGAGAGTCTAGATTCCAGTACTTGCCTGTGCTTTCTTTCAACTAATCCATTATGTTCTAATGTATAAGGACAGGTGAGCCTGTGTGTGACACCCTTCTTTGCTAGATACCACTTTAGACTCTGAAACTCACCTCCCCATCTGTTTGAAGTGCCTTCAATTTAACCCCAAGTGTTCTTTCAGCCTGCCTGTGAAACTCAAGAAACATAGTGGCAACTTAGACTTTTTCTTTAGAAAATAAATCCATGTATACCTTGTATGTGCATCTGTAAAAGCAACATAGTAAGTAAAACCATTGGAGCATATTGGTGCTGGTCCCCAAACATCTAATGCAACTAGTTGAAGAGGAGCATTGTAAGTAGTTTGAGAAGTATGAAAGAGCAGTTTATGTTCTTTTCCCAGATGATAGGCAACACAATCAACAATTTTATTATCAACCATAGGTACATTACAATGTGCCAAAGTAGTTTTAAGTGTATCAAGACATGGATGTCCTAATCTTGCATGCCAAACTACTAATGGAGTGAACTTAAAGTTGTAAGATATTGTTTACTTGTGACGTGTGAATCAGTATTTTTGTCAGCACTGAGTTGTAACTTGTAGAGACCATCTTGCACCATTCCTTAAAGAAGCAACTCTCTAGTTTACAGATCACGCACCTAACATCTGGTAGGTGAGAATTCAAACACCACCTGATTGTCCTTTGTAAATTTTGAGACAGAGAGCAAATTCTTAGTAATTCTAGGTACAAACAAGAGTGATCTCAGATATAAAGGATGAGAGTGAGTGAGAAGATAAGTCTGACCAGTATGTAGCACAGGTAGAGAGGAACCATTACCCACATAAACTTTACCTGGTCCAGTGTAGGGAGTAATGTGATCCAGTGTTGAAGGAGATTTGGTGAGGAGATGTGTGGCTCTAGAATCTGGGTACCAGGCATTATCTCCAACACTATTTGGTGTAGCAACACATGCTTGAGGAACAAGGCTTAGGGTAGACATGGTTGATGAAGTATTTGCAGCTTGTGATGCTCCACAAATTAGATTCATCCAAGCATTGGTAGGAGATGATGGAGCTTAAAACATCCAATTTCCATATTGATTCATGATAGGAGAGGGCATAAGCGTGTTGAATGAATGACCCCATAGTGGCATCATTGAACCAGTACCAAACATGCACATGTTTGCCTGTAGAGGTTTATAATGGAGCTCTTGTAATTGGAATCAAATCTATGATAGGATCGATCAATAAGATGCCCCATCTTTCCACAGAGCTGAAATTGGATTCAAGAGCTTGAGAATTTGCTATGCCCTCGTCCTCGTGAGATGTTTGATACAGGACGATAGATGGGAGATTGATTACTAGCAGATGCTAAAACAAGAGATTGACGAGAGACCATATTGGTTGAGTTATGAACTTCAGAAGTAGTTGCGTACATTCTTGCTTCAGTATCAAGAAGCAAAGTTGTGATAGATTGAACACTAGAAGGCATTTGACTAGCAGTTATAACAGTTATGATTGACTCATATTCAGATGACAAGCCATTAAGGATGATAGTAACATGCTCATGCTTAGAAATTACCTCACCAAAACTAGCCAAGTTGTTACAAAAGCTTTTTACTTTCATTAAAAAATCCTTCATTGTGAGATCTCCCTTTCGTTGTGAATAGAGAGCATGCCTATTGAACATCAATATGGATGTGGTCTTGTTGCCATATATGGTAGCAAGGGTGTTCCATATATGTGAATTGGAATCCATGCCAATGAGGCGAGGAAGCACACTCTAACTCACTAAAGAAAGTAGCCAGGATGCAAGGGCACAATCCTGTTGCTCATGCAATACAAAAACAAGATTCTCTTAAACCTCACCATTGTCAGCAGTAATCGTTGCTGGAGGAATACTAGGGTTTTGATCAAGAAAATGTTGCAATTTATATGTTTTGACAAAAAGAAGTACCTGTTGTCACCACAGTAGATAATTGGAATCATCAAGAAGGATGTTTTTCTTCTTTGTTGAGAACAACCTACTATTAAGAGTTGACTCAATCGCCATTGCTCGAGCTTGAGAGTGAAGAAACACTCCACAGGTCCTCAGAATTTAGTGAGGAAGAATACTTTTGATACCATGTTAAGAGAATATAAAATGCAAAGATTAAACTTCAAATGTTATTCAATCATAACTTCATATGAACACTCGAATAGACTATTTATAGCTCATAGTCTATTGTTAACAGATGCTGAACTAACTGCCACAACTGCATTAACTGCAACTATCTGTATCTAACAACATTAACTACAACTAACAGTATTAACAGAAAATACCAATTTACAACTGATACTATTACTTATCACAACATAATTTTACCTCACTTTAACTTTTATTTGTTAAAAAAAGAAGAAAGATAGAAACTATTCTTTTGGTTTGAAAAGTAGAAATCTCTGGAATTTGTACATTCCAATCGTTTCTCTTCAATTTATTGTCCGTTTTGTTTCTAAAACCTAAAAATCACTTAAAGGGATTGATTTTTGTTTCTCTAAAAACTGAAAACTTTTCTTGTCAAAATCGAGATCGATTTTTGAAACCCTCTTGATTTTGGCTACAAAATTCTCCTCCCCTTTTTGTTTGAATGTTTTTGAAAAATCCAACAACTATTCATATTTTTGAAACTAGAAACCTTTCTTTTCCTTTTTATAATCTGCTTGTGCTGTGTTATTTAGTGTAACAGTGGAAAAAACAATATCATAATTTTGTGGAGAAGGTGGAATTTTCAACAATGGAAGATGTATCCTAATCTTATTAGAGAAGGTGAAACTAAAAAAATGAGCTTTAAGGAATGAGTCTCTAAATCCTAATCTTTTGGAGAAAAAGAACCTTTTACCGTTAGTTAACTTGTTTTTCTACAAAATATATATATAAAATTAAATTATTTCTTTTTTAAATTTGGTTTTTCAAAATAATTTATTTATCAATAATCAAATAGAACACGTGTCTAGGTTATATTCACTCAACTTTATATTCGATTATTTCAACTATTATTGTACGACTAATTTAGTTATTAATTTATTCATTGGCATTAAATTACAGATACTTATGTTAGAAAAATGGTAACTTAGGTCTTAATGTTGAAATTGAATTGGAAAATGCAAAATATTTTTAAAAAGAGCTTTATTTCGGAACTTAATAAGGTGCAAAAAGTTCTTGATTTCAAGTCATTGGTGAGACTACGTGAGCGTGAACTACAACTAAGACAAGAAATTGAGGAAGTTTTGAATCATGAAGAATTACTGTGGTTCCAAAAGTCTAGATCAACTTGGCTTGCACATGGGGATAAAAATACAAGCTATTTTCATGGTCTCACTTTAGCTAGACGAAGAAGGAATAAGCTATTTTCGTGGTCTCACTTTAGCTAGATGAAGAAGGAATAAGATCCGAGGGCTGAAAATTGAAACAGATGAATGGTGTTTTGATGATAGTTCCTTGAAACAATATGTTGTGGACTACTTTAGAGGTTTGTTCATAACTGAATATTCGATCAATGAATCTCTTCCTAATCATGTCAAGTTCCTATCGATACCTACTATTGTTATGGAATGTTTAAAGTTGAATTTTTCTAATAAGGAGATTTGTAGAGCGATTTTTAGCATGACACCTTTGAAGGCTTCAAGAATCAATGGGTTTTATGCTAAATTCTATCAAAATAATTAGAACGTGGTTAGTCATTCGTTTTGTTCTTTGGTTAAACAGGTTTTGGGAGGTGAGTTTGTTAATCCTATGCTTAATAGGACGTTACTTGTTCTATTACCTAAAGTTTAAGGGCCAGAAAGGATTTCTCAATTTAGATCGATTAGCTTATGTACGGTGGTTTATAAAACTATAACGAAAATGATCATTAACAAACAGCGACCTTTGATGATGAAACTCACCAAGTCAAATCAAGCAAGCTTTATTGCAGGAAGGTCTATTATGGATAATATAATAGTCACTTAAGAAGCTATCCATTCTATGCGAAGTTTCAAAGGTCGTAAGTATGGAATGACTTTAAAGATCGATTTATAGAGTCCGGTGGGATTTTTTGGAAGATACTCTTGTAGAGGTGGGTCTACCTTGTTTGTTGATATCAATGATTATGAACTGTATTTCATCTGCATCTTTCTAAGTTTTATGAAATGGTAGTATTATAGAAAGCTTTCTTCTGATGCTTGGTTTGCGTCAAGGTGACCTATTATCTTCTTATTTAATTGATCATTGCATGGAAAGATTGGGGCATTTAATTGAGAAAGCTGTAGAATGTGGGGGTTGATCTCCACTTTTCCTTTCAAGAGGGAGACTTGCGCTTTCACACCTATTTTTTGCAGATGATCTCATTTTCTTCTATGATGCTAGTTTGGATCAAGCACATCAGTTGAATACTATACTCCACTTATTTTTCTATTTTTTGGGCCAAAAAGTGAACAGAGGGAAATCACAGGTTTTTTCTCTCCGAATACTCCGAATGAAGTCACAATTGAGATATGTAGAGAAATTGGGTTTGTGCGTGTGGATAACCTTGGGACTTATCTTGGTATGCCTTTGTTTCATTCTCGTGTTACGTATTCTACTCTTGACTTTGTTCTTAATAAATTTTGTAATAATTGAATGGTTGGGAAGCTAGTAAGCTATCGATGGCAGGAAGAATCACATTAGTTAAATCGATATTATTTAGTATACCCAACTATTTTATGAGTACCGTTCGGTTCCCTTCCCTGTTTACAATGAAATTGAGAAGCTAGCCTGAAATTTCATATGGGGTTCGACATCCCAATTGAAGAAAGTAGCCTTAGTCTCTTGGGAAAACTATTATCGATCTCTTAATTCTAGAGGTCTTGGCCTTTGAAATTTACTTGATGGGAATAAGAGCTTGCTGAAATTTGGATTTCAACTTCTTCCAAATACGGAGGTGTTGTGGGTTCAACTATTGAGAAACAAATACAAAATTCACGGAGTATTACCTTCATCCATAAAAAGGAGTAATTGCTCGTACATTTCGCGATCGTTGATGCAAGTGTGGCTAGATGTAATTGCTAATGTATTTTGGGCTATAGGAGATGAGAAACTTACTAACTTCTGGAATGATGTCTAGGTTCAACAGATTGACAAACTTAGAGATATTTATATCGATAATAGGTCTCCGAATACACTTTACGAGTCTGTGATCTAGTGATGCATAATGGAAGTTGGTATTACCACTGGTTATCTAACTTCCTTCCTGAATACATTGTTAAAATCGTTACCTCTATGATACCTCCATTTGTTTTTACAGGATCTGATAGATTATCTTGGAAATGGATGTCAAAGGACACTTTCTCTAGTGTTATTACTTACAGGAATCCATATCATCCTGTTCGTAGTGAAGATACTTCGAGTTGGAATTTGATTTGGAAAGCTAAGGGCCCTTAAAGAGTACATGTTTTTCTTTGGACTTTTTGGTAGAACAGACTGCTGACAAATGGAGAAAGAACAAGGCGACAGATGTCCAATGAAGGGCATTATCCTCGATGTGGACTAGTGCTAGAATCAAACCTTCATGCAATTAGAGACTGTCCTCTTTCAAGAATGGTTTGGCTATCTGTAATACAGGTGAAGGATCAATTATTATTTTTCTCTTTGCCACTCTCTAATTGGTTGAAATGGAATCTAAAAAGAACAAGCAGATGGGGGTCTGAGATCTTCGAGTGGCACTCTCTGTACTCGATTTCATGTTAGCTTTTATGGAAAGATCGTAATTCCTTTGTCTTTACTAACAGCCATAATTGTGTTGAAAAAATTGTTGATACAGGTGTTGTTTGGGCCCACAATTATGCGTTTCAAGGGAAAGATGGAATATGATTGAATCCATCGGCATCGAAGACTTACTAGTCTCCACCTGAGACGGGTTGGGTGAAATTAAAACACTGATGAATCTATTTTTCATATTGGTAATTGGGCATCCGTGGGTGGCGTTATTTGTGATGCGGATGCATAAAGGTTATGTGGGCTCTCTATGATGGTGAGCAAGTAATCAATATTTCGAATTGAAACCCATTCCATGTATGAAGGCCTAAGTATAGCATGGGAAAAAGGATTTCGACAAGTAGAACTAGAATGTGATAATGCTCTTCTAGTGGAGACATTGCTAACATGTGGGGTTGAGTCTAGTAAGTTGGTTGAATTGCGTTTATTTAGTTGCCTTCTCAAATGGAGTTGGAAATTAAGGGTTTGCCATATTTGAAGGACACAAAATTCGACTGCTGATCATATGACTAAGCTGGCAGATGACGAAGTTTTAAAGCTCTCATTATTCATGGAACCACCGATTTCTTTACAAGGAATTTTACATGCTGATAAATTTGCATGTATAATTGATTGATTGTTTGAATTCGCTTAAAGCTAATTTTATCTGCCAAAAAAAGATTGATTCATTTAGGTATTAATATTCAAAGATGTAAGAATGGATGTTTTAATTTGATTGGGTCTAGGAATTGAAGGAGAAGAATAATAGTTGTATTAACTCATTGAATTAAGATGATAACATCATTAAATTGTTATTTTGTTAAGTTAATCATGAAAAAAAATTAACCTCTTATAGGCCTAAAATTAGATCTTACATTTTGGATTTTTTCAAGAAGCAAGAGAATATTAGAACTTTTGTTCATGATCATGGTCAAATTTATATTGATGAATCAAGAATGTCTAGAAGTGTCATTTTTAAGTTCTGTGAGTTACTAAAAAAACAAAACTTGAAGGACACAAAAACTTCTTTATTGATGACTAGAAGTGACATTTTTAAGTTGTGTGAGTTACTAAATAAATTAAAAGTTGGACACCAAAAACTTCTTGATTGATGAGCAAGTAACAATTTTCCTTTTCACACTTTCTCATCACATTAAAAATAGAATTTGTAGTGATATGTTTCAATGGTAAGGTGAAACGGTGAGTAGGTATTTTAATAAAGTCCTTATTTGTTTCATTAAACTCCAACACACACTATTTAGAAAATCATAACCTATTCTCAAGAATTCAACTAAAGATAGGTGGAAATGACTTAAAATAATTAATTAAAAATAATGTTGTTTTGATATACATATTACTCACATGAGTTAAGTAAGTTTGAAAATTCTTTGTGATTATATGTTATTAGAATTGTCTTGGGGCAGTACATGAAACTCACCTCAAAGTACAAGTTTCACTTGAGGAGAAATCTAGATATTGTGCAAGTAAAAATGGGATAACCATTGATGTTCTAGGGGCGTGTAACCCTAATATGAAATTTACATAAATATTATCTGGTTGGGAAGGGTTAGCTATTGACAAAACAGTTCTTCAAGATGCTTTGAGTAGGAAGAATGGTCTAAAAGTGCCCATCTGTATGTGTTTCTTAGGATGATGGCAACGAGACTCCATGAGACACTTCAAACTATTTAAGCAAATTTTTGTATTTAAACTGTAACATTTAAACTTTTTTTCATAAATTAGGCTAGGTTGTTATTACCTTGTTGATGCGGGTTACATACAGTCAATATGGTTCTTAACCCCCTTAAGAGAGGAACGATATCACCTTAATGAATGAATGCGTGGCTATCAACCTACCAATACTAAAGAGTTTTTTTAACATGCTTTCGCCTGAAATGTAATTAAAAGGTGTTTTGGTCTTTTAAAGATGAGATGGAGTATAGTTAGGAGCCCTTCTTTCCATCTCATTAGGACAATCGAATTATCCTTTCATGTTGCTTGTTGCACAATTATATTCACAAAGAAATGTTTTAAGATGTTTTGGAATGTGATGATGAAGCTTCAAGTATTGAGGTTGTTAAAGATGATACTAATGAAGCATTAGTTTTTGGAATTGAGCTTGCAAATGAGTGGATCATATGTAGGCAACAATTTGCTATGGATATGTTTAATGAGTAGGGGACTACTCGATTAAGGAGGTGAGATAATGGAAAAATGAGTTGAATTTAGTGATATGAATCTTCATTAAATGTAGAACTAAGGAATTTTTTTATACATGAACTAAGTTTAGTTGTTTATGCTCAAAATATTTTTTTATAAATATTTTATTTGTATTTTCATGTAATGTGTGCATTTATTTGTATGAGATATCTTTATGTTTTTATATTTTTCATTTTAGCTATACTAGTTTTGATAACAATTGTCAAAACCATTTTTTGAAAAAAAGTTTGGATTTTTTTAAATATGAAAATGGAGCCGTCACCAATAATTTTATTTTTTAAAATAGGTGTAATTGGATCACCTTGTAAGATTTTTAAAATCATTAAAATGATTTTGGTCTTTGAAACCATAAGACGAGTTTGAGAGTCGGTTACATGTGAGGAAAATCTCCACACGCCCAAAATTGGTACCTAATCGATTGTTTAAAGTCTTAGTGGTTGAAAAATAAAAAACTCGAGAAAAATTTAAATTACAATCCTTAGATGCATGAATGACGTGTTTGTTCATTCTTTTTTAGGAAAAAAAATTTACGAAGAAAGCTCGTTATTTCGAATTAAAGTCACATCAAGTAAGTTAGGACACAACAATTCAAATTTTCGAAAACAACAAGTATTTCTAATTATTATCCCAAAATCTTGAATTTTTAATTTTAAAATAGGATATTTAATTATCTCGGTCCAAAGAAAAAATTCACACTTAGTGAGTTAGGGAATGATCCTTTCAAATTCACCAAAAAAAGAACATTGTCTTGATTTTGAAATTATTTATTTTATCAAAACACATGAGTTTTTTACAAAAATCGAATGAGTATGAATGAGCATAATATACAATTTAATAATAATGAAACAAAATATGGCATGGCATAAAAATAAGACAAGTAAATACACATTAAACTAAAATAAGAGAACCTAAAACAGAATACAATAATACTAAAATAAATAAATATATATATATATACATATAAAAAAATGAAAGGATTAAATTGAAAATAAAAAAATAGTGATCAAATTTAAAAAATTAAAAGATTTAAAAAACATATTCAAACAAATTTTAAAACAAGCAGGGACTAAAATGGTGATTTTCCCAAACCTACACACTATTTTTCAAAATAGTGGTCAAAGGACCAGATTTAAAACAAAATAAAATTTGGTTGCTAAATTTTAAAATAATAAAAATAAGCTAATAGGGTTAAATTGCAAACTGTTGAAATAAAGGGGGGTTACGAAGGAAGTTAACCTTTTTTTTCTTTAAAATCAGTTGTCAAAACAACGACATTTGAAAGCCACTGATTTGGCTTGAAACGGCGTCGAATAAGGTGGAATTGAATGAACAAGGACCAAATTGAAAGCTTGCAAAAACTAGAAGGACCACAGGGATAAATCTTCGATTTTTAAAACACACGGACCCTATTCGAGTCCAGAATGGGTCGAGTTTTTGACGTTAAAATGACGTCGTTTTAAGGTCTTTGTATCAAGCCCTAAACGACGTTGTTTAGGGAGAGTATATAAGTAAAAAACCCTTGAAAAAATCATTTCTTCTTTCATTTTTGCAAAAACTCTCTTTGTTCTTTCATTTTTCTCTCTAGCATCCCCCATAGCCTGTCATAAGGTTGCTCAACCATCTGCCAGGATACCACCGTGGGCCAACACCGACGACCACCACCCACAGTGATCGGAAAAATTTTATAAAGAAAAAAATATTTTTTGAAACCCTTTTTGGAAACTAAATCCCAAATCTTAGGTTATTTCACCAAAAAAAACCTCAAAAACCTTTTAAAATGAGAAAAACCGTTTCGTTTTTTTTAAAGAAAACACCTCTCCGACAAAGCCTTTCCCCTTCTCTTCGATGCAAGTCACCCATCATCGAGGGTAGCACCCTCGACCACCACTGACGACGACGGAAACAAATCGCCAAGGTAAAAATCCTAGATCTATTTCGAATAAAAGAAAAAAAATATAAAAAATGCTACCTTTAAATTGTTTTGCTTTCGATAGACTTTCTCGTATATTATTTCCAAGTAAATTCTTTCACATTTTATATTTTTGTGTTTTTATAACACAATTTTACAATCTTCTTTTTGGATTTTTCGGTGACGTGCGAAGTTGATTTGCATGTAGATCGTGAAAACAACGTCTGAGGATAGTGACGACGGCTGCGTGGATGAGGGTATGACGATAGATCCCTAATAAATTAGGGTTTTTGTTTGTGTTTAGAGTTTTGGGTTACTTGAGCTTATTTTAGGTTGGGCTTTTAGGGTTAATTTGGTTTGGGTTTGGGTAGATGGGTAATTGGGTTACTTTTGTGAATGAGTTTCTTCTGGGTATTTGTAAAGGGGCTTGAATTTTGGTTTTAAATTTATTATATATTTATTTATTTATTTTATAAATATAAATAAATAAAATAAAATAAAAAATAAAATTGGTACAGGCTCGGACGAAATTGAGCTTGTACAACAATTATGATATCTTATGTTAATAAAAGTTGGCATATATAAATATAATGACAGGTCAAGAGGTAAATTTCGAAGGTGAGAGTTCAAGTAGCAAATTCGTTAAGATACACTAGAAGATGAGGATGATAGAATTTGGATATAATGCCTAGTTGAATTGTACCATATAGGCATCCACAATGTTGATTGTGATTTTAAACAATGATAACTACTTGTAGTTTAGAGAAAGCTACAATCAGAACTCCATATTCTGGTGTCAAGGCTAAGCCTCACATTGAAAATAGGTTAGGAACACTTAGGAAAGATTTTTTGGGGATGAATTCTTTAAGGTGAATTTATGAATTATGATTAAATATGAATTTTTGTATTTATATTTGAACTCGTTTAATAATTTTTATATGAACAAGTATGTAGAGTCATAAAAATGCAACCCTATTTAAGAATAAGACATTACCATATTTTGAAGATTTTATTATAATATATTGTCAAGATCATGCCATTGTAAAGGATGCAATGAACTCTAAATTATGTAGGTTTTTACAATAGTTTATGACACCTTTTTACTTAAGAATAATGTTAATCTCGAGCATTTGATAGTTAATCAAGTGAATTT
This sequence comes from Gossypioides kirkii, assembly GCA_005610355.1. Classification (NCBI taxonomy): domain Eukaryota; kingdom Viridiplantae; phylum Streptophyta; class Magnoliopsida; order Malvales; family Malvaceae; genus Gossypioides; species Gossypioides kirkii. Next base: position 18,647,683 of record CP032253.1, read on the forward strand.
TGTTTATATTGAGATAATGAGCATGATTTAATAAAGAATGTAATTTTACGCTATTTTGCATTAAATTTGTGCATAATTTAATTATTTTATGCTACATATTAATTTTGATTTAATTTATGCAGTGGGACCAAAGAATTATTAATAGCTTATTAATCTACATGGACATGTGCCTCTTTCACTCTATATGGATGACAATGCAAACACAATTGGGTCATAACAAGTCTGGTAAGCATTCGGGTCACCAAATTGTCCAAATAGGGGTGAATGAAGCCCAATTCGGGAAGAGCATATGAGCAGCCTAAAATTGGTTTTTGGGAGATTTATTTGGAGGTCCTTATACTTTCAAAACATTTAGAAATCAGCCTCCAACAAACACCCTTGAAACTGTCCACAACCTTACTTGATTCAAGCATGAGCTCATGCATGAATTAAGCAACCAACAACTACTCCCCTCCACAATACATGGCTGGCCAAGCAAGGGAGCACATCATGTTTCCCTTCATAATAAATACCATCCCTTACACCTCAAATTTCATCCCACACTCAACATTCATTCCTCATTTCTCATTCTTTTCTTTCATCACATTTTCTTCTCCTTTTCACACATAGCTATTCCCATTTTCCCTCTCCATTAGCTAGTAAATCCTTGAGAAAATGCTCTCTTGATCGGCCACCTTGAGGAGCACTTTACGAAGGAGCAAACATGAGGATTAGAGGAAGCCACTACAATCAGATTCTGAAGGACTACCGAATAAACTAGAGCTTATTCTTCCTTATCTTTATTCTACTTTTGATATCAATCATGTTCGCAATTTATTTTGTTTTACTGTTGAATTAAATCCAAAATATACTTAAAATCCAAAATGTTTGAATCACACTCCGGAATAACCGCCCAGTCCTAGGTTTAAGGATCAACTAAAACGAAACGAAACAAATGAGTGAGCTAGAAGCCCAGTATGTGACTTAGCCCACATCCAAAATTTTACTTATAAAGTTCACATATGCAATTATCAAAGCAGAATTTTCATATTTTCGAAACATATTTCATTTTTCATATTTTCAGAACATATAGAATATCAGAGTAAATCCTACCTCCTTCTATTACATACCATCTTCATCCAACCAATCACACCAGTTAGGACTACAGGAGTTCATCCATCTAATCACACCGATATGTGGTGGTATGCCACTCATATAAGTGCAGCTAAGCTGCCAGATAGAAATTTGCGATATAATCGCCAAAAATGCAGTAATACTACTAGAAAACACTTCTTCCATCATACCGATATATGATTTCTTTCTTCAAGAATTTGTTGACCGTTGATTTTGTAACATTAGCGTAGGAAGTAGCTTCCACCTACTTAGTGAAGTAATCGATGACCACAAAAATGAATCTATGCCCATTAGAAGCTTTTGGCATGATTGGTCCAATGACGTCCATGCCCCACATAGAAAAAAGTCATGGGGAAGTCATAACATGAATAGGTAAAGGAGGTACATGAATTTTGTCTCCGTAAACTTGGCACTTGTGACATTTCTTAGCGTATCTAATACAATCTCCTTCCATGGTTGACCAGTAATACCCAAAATCTCATAATCTGTCTGGCCATTGTGAAACCCTTGGCATGTGTTCCACAAACACCCTCATGAACTTCTTGTTGGATTTTTTTAGCTTTAATAGCATCAACACACCTCAACAAAAACTGATCTTTTCTCTTTTTATACATAATATCCCTATCAAGGACATAATCAATTACGAGCTTTCTCAATGTCCTTTTATCATTGTCAGTGGCTTACTTGGGGTACTTGCGGTCTTTTATGTATTGCAAAATTTCCTGGTACCAAGGATGATTATGCTTTTCTTCTCCTTCAATATTGTAGCAATGAGCCAGAACCTCGTAAATACTTATCTAAATAGGCTTCATATCTTCTTGCTTATTGACCATAATCATGGAGGCAAGGGTTGCCAAAGCATCAACCATCTGATTTTTCTCTCACGCGAGGCAATGGAAAGTGATGTCCTCAAATTTTTTAATTAACTCGAGAACTAACTTTCGATAATCGATCAACTTGGGATCTCTCATTTCCCATTCACCCTTGAGTTGATAAATTACCAAGGTAGAATACCCATACACCTCCAGAACCTTGATCTTGCATTCTATAGCTGCACGAATAGCCATGATACATGCTTCATATTTTGCCATGTTATTTGTGCAATCGAAGTGAAGCTTGCTTGTGAGAGGGTAATGATCTCCTTTTGGGGATACCAAAACTACTCCAATTCCTTTACCAATGGCATTTGAAGCATCTTCAAAATTCATTTTCCATGGTTGCCCTTCTAAAATTCCTTCTTCTGTGGTTGCAACATACATTAGATCTTCATTTGGGAAATCGAAATCTAATGGCTCATAATCTCAAGAGCTCTGCTAGCTAGAAAATTTGCTATTATACTCCCTTTTATCGCCTTTTGATTCACATAGACTTTGTCGAATTCAGGGAGTAACATTTGCCATCTAGCCATTCTTCCATTCAATGCAGTTGATCGAGCTATGAACGTCACAACAAATATGTGCAAGCGTACACTGTCGATGCAAGTATAGTAGATAGGTTTAAAATTATCAGATATCGATCCCACAAAGATGACTGCTTATGTTTATAATTGTAAATGTAAAGGAAGTTAAAACAAAAGAGATTGTGAAGAATAATGTCGGAGCAAATTAATAAGAAAATGTAGTAAAGATTTGAGAATAATCTGTCGAAACAATTTTAAGAAAAATTAAGAAGTAAAAATAGTGATAATGAATTGGGGTTCCCTGACTTGAAAAGATGACAACAACTAAATGTGATCACAAGGTAAATAATAGATAAATTGTCGCCGCAATTAAGCTCAATAAAATATTACCAACCTCAACTTCCCTATTTATCAAAGACTCAAAGACTCACACTAACCACGCCTTCCAGTGCTGGTAATGCAAAATATTCAAGAACAAGTGGACAGAATTCCTTTGATCCTCAAGCAACTTCTGTTGTCTTACTTGTTGACTTAATTTGGCGCTGCACTCTCCAGTGACAGTGACTGCAATTACACTTCCGTGGTCAAGCAATTAAATCTAAAGATAACAATAAAGGAAAGATAGAGTAGATATCATATTTGATCTGGAATTAAATTGTTCTTCCATACAAATTCAAATAATAAAAAATTCATCAGCATTAAAGAGAGAATAACAGAAATAATTGAATCATCCTATTTCTAGTCTAGTAGAACTATTCTCTTACACTCCTCTTGCATTGCATTTAGGAATTCTCTTCGTCAGGAGCAGATTTACCTTCTCATCACAGTCAGGTTGCCCTCAAGGAAGTTAAGGTGCCATGGAAGCAAGCTTAAGAAAAAATGTTGAAGGAACATGTAACATCCGCGTTTTTGAACCGGAGTTAGAACAATATTAGAGTTGAATCAAGAATTAGAACATGTAGTTAAAATAAGAAGATTAGGAAAATTTAATGATTAATTAGTAATTGTGTGAAAGAAAGAAGGACTAAATAGAAATTTAGCCAAAATGAATTATGAGTCATTATGGGAATTATAGTGATTAAGGAGGGGCAAAAGAGTAATTTGGTGGAAGATATTTTTGGAGGCAATGAATTGGGCCAAAGTGTAAAGTTGGATGGCCCAGGGATTAAAAGTGCAATTTTACCATTTTTATTAAAGAGAGATATTTTTGAAGAAAAGTCTGGAGAAATTGAGAGATGAAAAATCAATTAAAAGATGAGAATATCATCTTTTCTTCTCATAACCAACCGTCCATGCCTATATCTCCCATTTCCAACTTTTGCTTTTATTTCAATTAAGTCCTTCCACCATTGTTAAACCTTTCAAGCTTCAAAATCTTCCATTTTCTTTGAAATTTCTTTAAGAAAGGCATAGAAGGAAGTTAGTAGTCACCCTAATTTCCTTGTAGAGCTCACTTTGAAGGATTAAAGTGTGTAGGGAGTGAATTAGAATTTTTGGGTTTCATGAACAAAGGTAAGAAATGATTAAATTCTCAAGATATACATGTGTGTTTTCATAATTTATCATGAAAATCATTGAATTTTAGCTTATAGCTAATATGTGCGTTTATATGAAATTGAAGAAAAAGGAAAGAGGGACAAGGATCAAATTGAAGATAAAGGAAAAGATAAGAACAAGGAGTAAGAAGAGAAGAATATCAACTTTTTGTTGTAAGTACTACAAGAGTTTTGAATTATAGGTGCATAGTATGAATATCTACAATGATGAAATGAAGGGATTAATTGTGATAAAATGAAAAGAATGATATGTATAATTATAAGAATGGTAATTATGTGATTGAGTAAAACAGCTTGGACAGAACAAAGGATTAACTTCGAAAATTCACCAAAAATTGTATATAATGAGTTAAGGGTTGAATTAAATATGTAATTAAAGCATATTTATTTTAGTTTCATATGGAAGAAACAATGAAAGAAAAGGATTGTATATTTCAAAATATACTAGTTTTTGTGTAACAATGTCAGAGTAGATTCGAGTTCCCCTGTTCTGACTTTGAAAAATCATAGAAAAATGTAAAAAAATCATTAGAGACGTAAATTTAAATCGATAAATCCTTAATGAGTCTATTTTCAAAATAAATAGGCGGGAACATTGTTAGATCCCTGTATTAAAAGATAATTAATTTTTAGTACGGAAAGGTCGAAACTGTTAGGCTGCAGAGGAGGAGTAAATTGAAAGAATTTCCTGTACGAATCGGCTAAAGTAAAAATTCTGAAATTTTTACAGTAGAAAGATATTTGAGTCTAGTTTTAGGAACATAAAGCAGATAATAATTCTGAATTTTGTAGCTCAAGATATAAATAATTTAGTGACTGTAACTCAAATGGACAACTTTGAAAATTAATGTGAAAATAAGAGTAAAGAGGTATATGATGATATATATGTGACGAAAAATGTAAATGTGAAATATTATATGTTTAATTATAAATATTGATTATATGATAAAATGGTGATATTGTGGAAACCATTGAGGAAATAAAGGTGAGAAATACATGATTATGTATATGTGAAGAGAAATGTAAATGTGATAAATAAATTGTAAATAATGATGTTAAATGAGATTATGCCCATGTAAATGAATTAGAATCGTTGTGTTATTAATGGCATGCCATTAAGGAACACTAGCGTGCTTTCTGTTTAGCTCTGTGTGTGATCTCTAATTAGCACTGTGTGTGCTCTTTGTTTAGCACGTCTCGTGCTCTCTGTTATTAGCACTTCGTGTGCTCTCTGATTAGCACTTTGTGTGCCCAGTACTTTGTGTACTCTCTATTCAGCACTTTGTGTGCTCTCTATTGCCTAACACTTATGTGCTCTTTATTTAGTACTTCGGTACTCTCCGTTTGTTTCATTTATCCGATAGGTTCTATAGAAGTCTACTATGAGCCAAGTGGATAAATAAGCTAAGTGAGCTATGGTTAAGAAAGCTATGATGGCTAAATTGTGAAAAGTGAAAGAATGTGCAAATTATGACATTGAGATAAGTGAAATGATGAATACATGAAAGAGAAGTACTATATGTGTATGTGTAATTAAATGTTGATAATTAAGTGAACTAATGTGACTGAAATGACTAAGTTGTAAAAAAAAGGATGAAAATGTAAAATCTACCATTGAGGTAAGTTGGAATATGAGAATGAATGTGTGTTATGGTGGCATTAAGGTAAGTTAAATGTTACATGCAAGAAAGGTTAGAAATTTTATAGCATGAGTATTTAAATGTTTGATAAAATTAAGCAATAAATAAATAATCATCTATTATGCTTGTAGTGCTTACTAAGCCTTCACCGGCTTAACGCGTTTATTTTAACGCGTAGGTACAAATAGCTATGAGAAATTAAAGCCAAGCTAGGGGACCTCTCATCACATCACTCTTGGAAGATTTCAAGCTTAGGTACTTTATTTTGAAGTAAAATGACATGTACAAATGGTATTACTTGATGTTCTTAATGAATGGGTTTCATATGTTGTTTTTGAAACTTTATATATATATATTGGAAGAAAAATTTTATTATATTCATTTTTAACTCTCTGGCACTGTATGTAATACTCTTATACCGGGTTTAAGGGTGTTACAGAATAGTTTTTAAAGCGTCAAAGAAATCTGGAAGAAGAAGCCGCCTTTAGAAGATCCTCTCTCATTAGTATTTATCAACCACTGCCCAGTACATGTGTCCTTCATTTCAGATCCAACTTCCTCTAATTGTACAAGTTGGTTATACCAACTGTACACTCACGCAGATCTGGTGTGTTTATCAAACAGTTATAAGTTGTGGTGACATTTTTGGACGTAAATTTTGATTTTATTTTGCGATGATAACCTTGGATATCTTCATGTGTTGATCTTTTAGGATAGATTTCTACGCTGACATCTTTGGATGCAATACTGAACAATTAATTGTGGTGACATTAGTAGTAAAAACAAGATAAAATTAAAGAAAATTAAACCAAGCATCACTAAGTTAGAAAATGCAATAACTAAGTGTTCTAAACATTACTTTGGAAAAGTCCTAAAAACTACAGGGAGCTCTTTCGTAGTCCAATTGTCCAGAACGCTTTTGAGGGCGTAGGGACGAATTCCTGACAGGTTCCTTTATTGGCTTTTCTCCTCGAAGATAGCACTAATGCTCAGGTTTTCCATTACTTTCACCGTATTATTTTCTGTCAACTTTTGCTCGGGGTTAATAATGCCCCCGAACACCAATGTCTTCAATATATGGGGAAAAACCATTGGTTCACATTTGATCTCCTCCCTGCTTATTCGTGCTCTTCTCTCTTCCTGCCTATGTTGTAATTCTTCTCTTCTTTGTTTCACATCTGGCTTGAATCCTAAGCCAAAGTGATCATGTTTATCTGCCAATACTGGCGTAGTAATCCTTCCTTGAAGATATCTTTCAAGTCCTCTTTCAGGTAAAGCTCCTTTTCCAACTGTCATTTTTAGACCCATCCGGGTATTTGTAGACATCTTCGGTGTGAGGATACTATTCCCTTCAGTTGCAAAGGTAGCGTTTACAAACTCCAAAGATCTAAAGGAGCATTCCATGACCTCCTCATCTGTACCAATGTAGGGCGTATCACTAGTCATTGATGCAATGATGTCCTCCTCGGTATTAATGGTGATTAATCAACCCTCTGTCACCAATTTTAACTTTTAATGCAGGGATAACGATACTGCCCCTATCGAATGGAGCCAAGGTCTTCCCAACAAACAATTATAAGTAGGCTTAATGTCCATCACCAAAAGGTCCATCTCATAAGTGTTTGAACCAATTAGGAGCGGTATTTCAATTCTGCCCATCACTCTTCTTTCGGTTCTGTCGAATGCCCTCACTATGTTGTGGCATGCCTTCATGTGGGAGCTGTCGATTGACAACCTGTTCAGTTTCATCAATGGTAACATATTTAAAGCGAAACCATTATCTATCAGTACTCTCAGTAGTATGTATCCTTTGATCGAGACGTGATGTGTAGAGCTTTCATTTAGCCTATGCCTCACGGAGGTATTTCATTATCATTAAAGAAGATGAAATTATCCGCACTCAAGTTATTAACCAATCGGTTCAGCTTTTTTACCGAGATATCATCAGCGACATATGTCTCATTCAACACTTTCATTACTGCACTACGATGGGTTTCTAAATTTAACAATAGGGCTAAAACTGATATGTGAGTTGGTTGCTTATGTAACTGTTCCACCACGCTATACTCACTATGTTTTAAGAATTCCAAGAATTCCTTGGCCTCTTTCTCAATTATCGGCTCATTCACTAGCATATTGGCCCTTCTCTCCTCAAGCCTAACCACTAGAGTTTTTTCTTTGCTGGGTTCACTTTCTACATCTCTCGTTATAGCATCTCCTACTGCGTATGACGAGGCTTACATCTTTCTTCGATCTTTTCCCTTTTGACACAATCACGTTGTAGTCATAACTCCACGAGACCCTTTTATTGTCCTTACAATGAAATGCCGCAGGTTTCTGAATGATAACTCGTGGTGTCATTCGTTCTCCACTATAAGTTTTTTCTGTTCCTTGCTCAAAAGTACTAACATCTTGTTCTTTTATACCCTCCATCTCCTCAAAGAACACAAGCTCTTTATTATCCATCAATTTTTGCACCAAGGGTCGGACCTCAACACACCCTTGGATTCTATGCCCTTTAATAGCATGAAACTCATAGTAATTTTCAATTTTTGTTACCGCATCCATATCTTCTATGATAAAGCCCATGTTGACCATCTGTTGCCAAAGCCATTTCAATAGAGGTTTGACCTCCCCAATGTCATTTTTCATCCTCTTGTTCTTTTCATTTGTTATCCCATTCACCCCATGATCGGGATGATTGGGCAAGGAATTTTTAACCATGTTGGGTCTTGCTGGTTCATTGAACCTCATGATTACCATATTAATGAACCTCTCAATTAGCTTCTTAAAGGCGATGCAATTCTCAATTGAGTGTCTAGTTATTCCTGCATGTACTCGCATTGAGCATTTGCGTCGTACCATTTTGGAAACGGGGGTTGCATGGGCTTCAAATAATACGGGGACACTACACAGGTATCATATAGATTTTTGTAGAGCTCCTTGTATGACATCGGAATATGGGTAAATTGCGCTCTTTCAATATTCGGCCTCGAGCTTGATTCTTATCTTGGAATGTTTTTATAATTAGTTGTCGAGGCTTTAGATTGTGTCACCATGACCGAGTTTTTAAAATTTGGCCTGTATAAGCTTGTATTGTTCACTTCACTGTCCTTCCTTTTAGGAGTAGACCTCTTGGCACTTTCTCCAGCATCAATTTTCCCACTTTTGATTGTGTTTTCAGTCATTTCTCCAAACATGACCATATCGGAGAAAATCTTGGTAGCATTTCCTATTAAATGATTAATGTATGGCGCCTTCAAGGTACTAACAAAGAGCATGGTTATCCCTTTTTCAGATAATGGTGGTTATACCTAAGTGTCCATATCTCTCCACCTTTGGGCGTACTGGTTGAAGCTTTCATCCGGCTTCTTCTCTGTATTTTGCAATGTGATCCTATCAGGAGCCATATTGGTGACGTGATCATATTGCTTCATGAAAGTCTGTGTCAAATCCTTCCAAGAATTGATCTTGGCATGGCTTAATTTATTGTACCACTTTACAGCTGATCCTGTCAAAATGTTCTGAAAACAGTGTATTAACAGTTGATCATTATAGACGTACCCGTCATCTTTCTATAAAACATGGTGATATGTGTTTCTGGGTAACTTGTCCCGTTATATTTTTCAAACTCCAGAGCCTTAAATTTGGGGGGAAGTACTAAGTTTGGGACCAAACTCAGTTCCTTAGTGTCCATCCCACAACAAACTTCAGCTTCTTTCATCGCTCTGAATCTTTTCCCCAACCATTTACAATGTTCCTCCAACTGATTTGAAAGTTCGACTCTTGCCTTCTCTACCTCTACTACCTCGTTAAAATCTGGTACGAAGGGACTAGAACTCATTTGGTAATTCATTGGTTTTGATGTGCTAATCAAGTATGGCTGTGGTTTGATGGTGACAGATGCTCCTCGCACACATGTCTCCTACTAAGCCTGAACATGCATAGGGGTAGCACTCGGAGGATATGTAAAATCTTCACTCTTTTCTTTAGGGTTTACAATACCCTTTCCATTATCAGCTCTCTTAACCAGTAATTGGGTCAACTGATTGATGTTATATTTTTGGGATTCAATGATCTAATCCTTCATGTTCTGCTGCACTTTGGTTAGTTATTAATGCAGCTGTGCCTGCAACTGATCTTGCATTTCCTTTTGAGTTTGCTTTAATTTTTCCAATCTATGATCCATTGCTCTAAACATAGTACGAGTACCGTAAGGGTTTTGGATTTGTTGTTTTTCCAGAGTAATTGTTATAATTTTAATTAATTAGGGACTTCTTCTTAAAATTTTAATGCATTAAAGGTGATGCAAAAATTTATGGATGCTTTATGAATGTATGAATGCATATGCAAGAAAGGTATTGACTCTTCATCAAATTTTGATGGAATAACTTTACTGGAAAACGAATGTCTTTACACAAGATAATTACACATAAGGCCTTGCCCTAATGCTCAGAGTCTTAATATTTTGAAGGAGACATGCTAACTTTTGGACCTTATCAGACATTGATTCGTATTTTAAGCTCAAAATATCAACTTGAACAGCTAACTTCTACAAGTATTTTGCCACTTCTCTCACTTGTGCCAATGCTTTGCCCATGACATAGCCTCGATCTCTGACTTATCCTTGAGAGCGTTGGAGTTGCCTATTACTTGTTTTCAAGGTTCTTTCGAGGAACTCGATTCGAATCTCACAATTTTGCAATGAAGCTTTAAGTTCTCCTACCCTTCTTTTTAATCCTTCATTCTCAGCCTGGCTTGCCCTCAATTCTGTTGCAGAATTACGACTGTGGTGCCTATGCAAATACGCCTCTAACTCTACTACTCGGGCTTTCAAATCAACTTTCTCGACTTGGCTATGTAACAACTCACTCTTTATAGCATCTCCTCGGACTTGAGCATCTTGAAACTTTCTCTTCGACTAATCCGCTCGAATCCTTTCCTCTTGGATTTCTTATTGCCGCTATTCTGATGTCTTACCTAACCCAATGATTCTCATTGACTTACGGAGCTTCTTGTAATCCTTCTTCAAATCATCCAAGTCTTCCTTAGCCTTTCTCTTTCTTTTCCTTAGTTTCTCGACTTCTAACCTTTGGATATCAACATCCAATCCCAACTGCATCTTTTCTTCTTCTTCTTCTTCTTTTTCTAATGTCTCTATCTTTTTCCCCAATTCAAAACTTTTCTTTTCAAAGTCTTGTTTTATGAGCTCTAATTCTGACAGGACTACTTGTAAATGCTCCTCAATTGGGTGGACATTTTTGAGATTTGGCATGGGGATATTGTCATTGATTCTCCTACCCTTCCACTCATCATACTCTTGGGTTACCATGGGATTTGCAGTAAATGACTTCATTTTGCGAACTTGATTCCAGGCATTTGATACCTCTCGGACCCTTTTCTTATTGTTCTCACCCTTATATGCAAACTCACACTGAGCTAGACCCTGAGTCGCTGAGATAAACTACCTTGATCGATACTGTCTCATACTAACAAAAGGGCATATCTTACGGCTCCCCATATCCCAAGTAATGGAACCCAATCGAAATCTCCACATCGATAAAGAACTTCATCAAGAATGAACTACGATGCTCGCCATTTAATGTCATCGTCTCAGAGACTATGGAATATTGTCATCCACTTCTCCTCAAAGATGTCCTTACGCCTTTGTGTAGTCAAAAATCCCCTCAAAGGAGAATAACTCTTAGAAAAAACTCGATAAGAAACCTTCTCCAATTTCCAAAAGTGGCTATAGAACCAAACCATCAATAGAGGTGCGCAACCGATAAATCTTCCTTCTCATTCTCTTCAACATGTGTTTAATGATCTAAAGGTCTAGGCCAGAATCGTGGAACAGGTGTAACCTTTTTATCAAGCCAATCAAATAAATCAGTGATCGCCTCCTTTTTATGCCCTAATGCCCTAGGAAAGATAACCAGTCCATATAAATTGAGAGCAAATATATCAACTTTTTTCCTTGCATCTGGGTGTGCTAAGATCAAATCTCGCAAGCTCTTCCAAGTTATGCATTTATTGTCGCCCTTCACCTTAATTTGAGTTGTAACCCATTGCTTGCTCATTCCCGTAATGTTCATCAATTTATTAAGAATTTTTGAGAGACTAGCAGCTCTTGAGTAGGCTTTGTTTACTTGAATCTTAGGGTAATGAAGTAAAGCAGTATACTCCTCAATCGTTTGGCACCATGTCCATGTTCCTAAAGGTGAAAAAACTATAAGCCAGGTTTCAGTGCTATGCAAGGGCTCGAAAGCTATGCTTATCCACCTTAACTTCTAGCAAATATGGTAGATCCCTATACTCGCGATAGAAAGTCTGTTTCATTCTATCATCTCATTGATCCCAAATCTCCTTCAGCTCTAGTAGACTATTCTTAGTCACACTAATCCGAGTAAAATCCTAATAATCTGATACATGATCTTCAACTAGGCTATCACCCTTCTGACGTTGTTTATCCTCTGACCACATACGCACTATCATATTGTCCTCTACCTTATCAAGATACTCTTTTCCATGACTAGTTCTCTACTAATAATCGAACTTAAATCAATGCATTTCCTAATATGAGGATGCAATGCAAAATAAGACAAAAATAAAACAAGTTAGTACAATCATCATAAAATGTATCAATGAATTAACAACATACAACAAAGAACCTACACATGTATTTTAAGTAGTTGCTAAAAGTTCGACATAGTTTTTACCTAGGGTGGGCACTTAGGGCTCATAATATGTGGTTTTAAGTTTTAGAGTAAGGGTACCCAAATAAGCAGATTCCTCAGTCTTCACCCATTCTAGGCTTATATGGACGAGTTCGATTTAGGGGGACACATTTCTCGTATATTTGCACGAAAGTGAAAACTTCACGAAAACATAGGTACAGATGTATCCCGAAAGCGATCCGCTATACTGCACGATGGTGAAAATCTCATGAAGGAGTAGCTTCATACTTCCACTTAAAAAGTGTAGTGACAAATGCAATGTATGCAAAAATGTAAACATGTATAGCAATATCAACATACATTTATCAAAGCAACATATAAATCACAAAAATGAAATGCAAAGGATTGCAAATTAAGTTAAATCAAATTTTAAATTTTTAACTAAAAAGACCAAAAATAATCGACTTGTGGCTTGGCTCTCTTATTGGTCCCTAGTGGAATCGTCAAGCTGTCGAAACCATTTTTTGAAAAAAGTCTCGATTTATATTTTGAAATACGAAAATGGAGTCGCCACCAATATTTTTTTTAAATAGGTGTAATTGGATCACCTTGTAAGATTTTAAAATCATTAAAATAATTTTGGTCTTTGAAACCATAAAACAGGTTCAGGAGTCGGTTACGTGTGAGGAAGGATTAGCACCCCATACGCCCAAAATTGGTACCAAATCGATTATTTAAAGTCCAAGTGGTTGAAAATTAAAAAACTTGAGAAAAATTTAAATTATAATCCATAGATGCATGAATGACGTGTTTGTTCATTTTTTTAGGAAAAAAATTTACGAAGAAAGCTCGTTATTTCGAATAAAAAGTCACATCCAGTAAGTTAGGACACAACAATTCGAATTTTCGAAAATAACAAGTATTTCTAATTATTATCCCCAAATCTCATATTTTTAATTTTAAAATAGGATATTCAATTATCTCGATCCAAAGAAAAAATTCACACCCAGTGAGTTAAGGCATGATCCTTTCAAATTCCCGAAAAAAAGAACATTGCCTCGATTTTGAAATAATTTGTTTTATCAAAACACATACATTTTTTACAAAAATCAAATGAGTACGAATGATCATAATATACAATTTAATAATAATGAAATAAAATATGGCATGGCATAAAAATAAGACAAATAAATACACATTAAAATAAAATAGTAGAACCTAAAACAAAATAGAATAATACTAAAATAAATAAATAAATATATATATATAATGAAAGGATTAAATTGAAAATAAAATAAAAAAACATTGATCAGATTTAAAAAATTAAAAGATTTAAAAAACATATTAATTTTTTTTAAAACAAGCAGGGACTAAAATGGTGATTTTCCTAAACCTACATACTATTTTTCAAAATAGTGGTCAAAGGACCAGATTTAAAACAAAATAAAATTTGGTTGCTAAATTTTAAAATAATAAAAACAAGCTAATAGGGTTAAATTGCGAACTATTGAAATAAAGGAGGGCTACAGAGGAAGTTAACCCTTTTTTCTTTAAAATCAATCGTCAAAATGACGATGTTTCAAAGCCACTGATCTGGCTCGAAATGGCTTCGGATAGGGGTGGAATTGAAGGAATAGGGACCAAATTAAAAGCTTGTAAAAATTGAAAGGACCACGAGGATAAATACCCTATTTTTTAAAAAACACGCGGACCTTATTCGGGTCTAGAATAGGTTGGGTTTTCGACGTCAAAATGACATTGCTTTAAGGTCACTGTATCAAGCCCTAAACGATGTCGTTTAGGGAGAGTATATAAGTAAAAAACCCTTGAAAAAAATCATTTCTTCTTTCATTTTTCTCTTTAGCATCCCTGATAGTCGGTCATAGGGTCGGACAACCTTCTGTCGGGGCACAACCGTGGGCCAACACTGACGACCACCACCCAAGGTGGTCAGAAAAATTTTTTAGAGAAAAAAAATCTTTTTTGAAACTCTGTTTTGAAACTAAATCCCAAATCTTAATTTATTTCACCAAAAAAACCTCAAATTTTAAAATTGGAAAATCGTTTTGTTTTTTTAAAGAAAACATACCTCCGACGAAGCCTTTCCCCTTCTCTTCGATGCAAACCACCTATCATCGAGGGTAGCACCCTCGGCCACCACCGACGGTGATGGAAAACGAATCACTGAGGTAAAAATCCTAGATCTATTTCGAATAAAAGAAAAAAAATTAAAAAATGCTACCTTTTAATTGTTTTGCTTTCAATCAACTTTTTTGTGTATTTTCGATAGCCTAAAAATATTCTTGTATATTATTTCCAAGTAAATTCTTTTACATTTCATTTTTTTGTGTTTGTATAACACAGTTTTACAATCTTCTTTTCAGATTTTTCGGTGACATGTGAAGTTGAGTTACGTGCAGGTCGTGGAAACAACGTCCGAGGATAACGACGATGAGGGTGGCGACAGCTGCGTTGATGAGGGTACGACGACAAATCCCTAACAAATTAGGGTTTTTATTTGTATTTATAATTTTGGGTTACTTAGGCTTGGTTTAGGTTGGGCTTTTAGGGTTAGTTTGGTTTGGGTTTTGGGTAGATGAGTAATTGGGCTAGTTTTGTGATGGGTTTTTTTGGTATTTCCAAAGGGACTTGGACTTTGGTTTTAAATTTATTTATTTATTTATTATTTTATAAAAAATAATAAAAAAATAAAAAAATGGGTTTGTACAGGCCCGGACGAAATTGGGCTTGTACAACAATTATGATATGTTATGTTTATAAAAGTTGGCATATATAAATATAATGACAAGTCAAGAGGTAAATTTCGAAGGTGAGAGTTCAAGTAGCAAATCCGTTAAGATACACTAGAAGATGAGGATGATAGAATTTTGATATAATGCCTTGTTGAATTGTACCATATAGGCATCCATAGTGTTGATTGTGACTTTAAACAAGGGTATCTACTTGTACTTTAGAGAAAGCTACAATCAAAACTCCATATTCTAGTGTCAAGGCTAAGCCTCACATTGACAATAAGTTAAGAACACTTAGGAAAGATTTTTTTGGGATGAATTCTGTAAGGTGAATTTATGAATTATGATTAAATACGAATTTTTGTATTCATATTTGAACTCGTTTAATAATTTTTATATGAATAAGTATGTAGAGTCATAAAAATGCAACCCTATTTAAGAATAAGACACTACCATATTTTTAAGATTTTATTATAATATATGGTCAAGATTATGTCATTGGAAAGGATGCTATAAACTCTAAATTATATAGGTTTTTGCAGTAGTTTATGACACCTTTTTACTTAATAATAATGTTAATCTTGAGTATTTGATAGTTAATTTGGTGAATTTTGTTTATATTGAGATAATGAGCATGATTTAATAAAGAATGTAATTTTATACTATTTTACATTAAATTTGTGCATGATTTAATTATTTTATGCTACATATTAATTTCGATTTAATTTATGCAGTAGGACCAAGGAATTATTAATAGCTTATTAATCTACATGGACATGAGCCTCTTTCACTCTATATGGATGACAAAGGCAAGCACAATTGGGTCATGTGGAAATTAATTTGATCCAATTAAAGTTTGTTTAATTGATGAATAAGTCTGGTAAGCATTTGGTCACCAAACCGTCCAAATAAGAGGGAATGAAGCCCAATTCGGAAAGAGCATTTGAGCAGCCCAAAATTGGTTTTTGGGAGCTTTATTCGGAGGTCCTTATACTTGCAAAACATTTAGAAATCAGCCTCCAACAAACACCCTTGAAACCGTCCACCACCTTACTTGATTCAAGCATGAGCTCATGCGTGAATTAAGCAACCAACAACTACTCCCCTCCACAATACATGGCTAACCAAGCAAGGGAGCACATCATGGGATTCATCATGTTACTTTTAGGAAACATTCATGTCACCTTTCACAAAAAATACCAACCCTCACATCTCACATTTCATCCCACACTCAACATTCATTCTTCATTTCTCATTCTATTCTTTCATCACCTTTTCTTCTCCTTTTCACACATAGCCATACCCATTTTCCCTCTCCATTAGCTAGTAAATCCTTGAGAAAATACTCTCTTGGCCGACCACCTTGAGGAGCACTTTGAGAAGGAGCAAACACGAGGATTGGAGGAAGTCGCTACAATCAGATTCTGAAGGACTACCGAATAAACTAGAGTTTATTCTTCCTTATCTTTGTTTTACTTTTGATATTAATCATGTTCGTAATTTATTTTGTTTTACTGTCGAATTAAACCCAAAATATACTTAAAATCCAAAATGTTTGAATCACATTCCGGAATCGCCACCCAATCCTAAGTTTGAGGATCACCTAAAACGAAACGAAATAAACGAGTGAGCTAGAAGCCTAGTGTATGACTTAGCGCACATCCAAAATTTTACTTATAAATTTAACACATGCAATTATCAAATCAGAATTTTCATATTTTCGGAACATATTTCATATTTCATATTTTCAAAACATATAGAATATCAAAGTAAATCCTACCTCCATCTGTTACACACCATCTCCATCCAACCAATCACACCAGTTAGGATTACAGGAGTCCATCCATCTAATCACACCGATATGTGGTGGTATGCCACTCATATAAGTGTAGCTGAGCTGCTAGATAGAAATTTGAGATTTAATCGCCAAAATTGCAATAATACTACTAGAAAACACTTCTTCCATCATATGAAAACCCACCCAATGGATATGCATAATCATATTAACATACATATAAATCATATGAATTGTAAGACATGCATACCTAAACATACTTTTACAGATCATATCATATCATATAACTTATACAAAATTAAGTCTACTCAACATGCTTTCTAAGCATATTCATGTGTATCATATCAAATTTACACTTTTATAAGCCTACAAAATGCTCACGAATCCAATTTTAGAGTCTCTTAATCGGTCCTTACTTGAGCCTTCAAATTGACCAAAAAGGACCCACACGACCCAAAGCCAACTCGTGTGGTCCACATGGCCTATTTGTTCAGGCCGTGTAATCACACACGACCGTTGCTCCACACGGCATGTCACACATCGTTGTGACGCTAGGCAGTTTTGAAAACATCCCCTGTTTTTGGGTTTTTTCGAGCTTCAGTCGAGATTTTAGGTTAGTTTCACACATTTGATGAGAGTTCTGGCAAACCATACAATAGTACACTTCGAATCTTACATACGACACCAAATCAAATCGACTACAAACACTAAATAACCCAAAATTTACCCCTTTTCTAAAGGAAAACAATCCCTAAATAAGCATACGAACACTTACCACAAAAATAATAGCAACCAAAGTCGTTCAAGCTGGAGGTTCATCTAATACCACATGTTCTTCTCCTAATAACACAATAATATACAATACTGACATTAATTTAAAATAATTTTCAGCAAGAATTATGCTTGACTTAACCTAATTTCAAATAACTTACACACTTACCGAACCCGTTACGATTTCACAATAAAGTACAAAGGAAAAAAAACAGAACTAATGGTAGAATCGCAATGGGGATAAAGCTTTAGGTGCAATAGAATAGGAATTTGGAAAATACAAGAAGAGAAGAAGAGAATTAGCAAAAGAAAAACTTGAAAAGAAAATCAAGGAAAGAGAAAAAAAAGTGAAAAGAAGTGGGGAGATGGACACTTTAATGGGTGAGGAAATTTAGGGATTTTTATAAGTTTTAAAAATAAAAATAACTTATTTTAATCCAAATCCTAATCCACTAGATTTTATAGAATTGAACTCCCAAATAATAGTTAGGGGCAAAAATATTCCATCTTGCACATCACAAGATTCAAACACAAAACTTAAGGGTAAACTAAAGCCCTACCACCAAACCAGTAAGCTCATCCTTGTTACCAATCTCACAAAATCAAAAGATAAGCCCTTAGGCTCAAGTTGAGCAAAATTCAAAAATAAATAATGGAAATCCAAAATAAGAATATATTTGATATATTTTAACAATCCAAACTTAAAAAAATTGGGGTGTTACAGTTAATATAAAGGTTTATAGATATAAAAAGCCCTTAAGAAAAAAAAAAAAAAAAAAAAATCAAGTAAGCCTCTCAACTTAATTTGTACTCAATTGCATCATTGCAATTAACAAAAAAATCAATTAAGCCCCTCCATTACTGAATTTTGTCTTTGACCACTTTGATAATTTAAATAAACTAATGGACCAATTAGATAACAACACATAGCAACCCCTAGTTTAATATTCATAAAACTATAAAAGTCATAAAAAAATAAAAAAATATAAAAAATTCATTAAAAAACTTTTAAATATTATAAGAAATTATAAAACTTGTAAAATTCTAAAAATATAAAATTGCAATATATATATATATATATATATATATATATATATATATTCTAGAAATTGAACCCCTAAAATCAAAATAAACGCGTGACATGAATCCAATGAGTGACTCCAGTGAAAAAGAGGATGTTATTCATCCTAAGAGACTCGGGTTCGAGTACCAGTGTGTGCAAGGTGTGTGTGTGTTGTCAAATAGTTAAGAAAGTTTGAACAGATACTACCATGTAATCATACTAGTATATTCAATAAAATAAGATAAAATAAACACGTGAAAATGACCCCAATGATCTAACGACTATTCTAATTATCCAAAGATTAGTTTGATGCCACGTGTTCATTCTAATGTTAGAGTTTTAATTTCCAAAATATGAAAGCAATAAATGCCTTTTTTTAATAATCTGTATACTTTTTTTACATTTTTATAATTTTTTATAATATTTATAGGTTTTATGAATATTTATAAGTTTTTATAATTCTTAAAGGTTGATATAATTTTTAATATTATTTAATATTATTTATTATTATTTACGAGAAAAATAAAAAATTAAACGAGAAATTGTCATATGTTGTTAGGTCTATTAATTGATTTTAACGATCAACATAGTCAAATATAAAAATCATTAACGGATAAGCTTAATTGGTTTTTTTTTTATTAACAACAACAAATCAATTGGATGAGAATTAAATTGAGGGATTTAATTGATTTTTTTGATTAACAACAAAATTATAATTTAACACCAAATCAATATTTGAAAACGTCAAAAGTTAAAAAATTTTAACCTTTTTATTTGGCTTGAAAAATCAATTGAAAATTACGTTATTACCCTTGTTTTAAATTTTAAAAACACATTGGAAATTGAATAGTAAAGAAAGGTGTTGACCTCTCTCTGGTTTATGGCCTACAATACAAACCACCACTTATTGTTCCCTTGTGTAAGAAAAATATCACTGGTGATTCATAGCAGAATTGCTACTATTCCTACTGTTTCATATTTTATAAGAAAATGCCCCAGGCTCAGTGCAATGTTTTCTACTTCCACTTCACTCTAAACATCTTTTTATTTCACCGGTGAACCCTAAAAAGAAATTGTGACATGAAATCAACCAATCAATTGCATCTTCCCAGCAAAGTCTTATCATTTGCCCTTTAAGAGCATGAAAAGGCCAACTGACCATAAAAAGCACTCTTGCCGTTGGATAAGGAGTTCCCTTTCGTTTCACAAAGGGCTGAGCTTGATTTACGATGGGTAACCTTAGATATCAATTACTTCAATATATATAGTATTATAATTCTGTGGCTGGACACACTGTTTAGCATATGCCACTTTGAAATGTTGTTGAGTTCTACCGATTGTGAGTTGAGAAAGCTAACCCTTACAACATGCTTGAAACTCATGCATTCTTGGCAGTCATCAAAATACTATAAAGATTATTATATTAGAAGTTAGATTATATTTTATCTTTTTTATTTAAAAAAAATGAATAAATTAGTTTTTATATATTAAAATAAAGAATAAATTGATATTTCTGTTAAAAATTTCATTCATTTTTACTCTTAAAAATTAGTTCATGTACGTCAACATGATATACACATAGTGTGCCATGTGTATTATTTAATATTCCGTCAATTAGGTCAATTTGTAATAGTAGAAATGGATGAAATTTTAATAGAAATGATCAATTTGATCTTTAATCTAATGTATAAAGACTAATTTACTTATTTTTTTAAGTAAATGGAATAAAATATAATTTTACTCTTAATATAAATATTTCTATAACATTTTCACCTCTTATAGAATTTTTTTAAGTCAAATCCAAAATGATCGAAAAACTCGACTGATAAATTCAAATTATTTAATTGTCAAATAATTTGAACTTGAAACTAATAAAAACTTGAGATAATTTAAATTTTTTAAAACTTAAATTAATCCGAATTATATTTTCTCAACCGAAAATCGACCTTCAATTGATAGGTCTAATAACATACAACGATAGAATTGTATTTGGCAAGATTAAATTGAATTCAATTTTTTATTTCATTATTTTATCTTTTAAATAAATACTACTAGAATCAAATTATTAAATTAAATAAATAATCTAAAATGTGTCACATAACAAATACGAAGGTTTTTTTTTTTTTGTTATATTAATCCTAAATCGTAGGAGTTCGCTTTTTTACTATTATTAGATTAATTTTAATATTTATATTTTTCAAATTTTGAGATTTTAATGTTGATGTAGACAATAGTAGGTAAATTTGTTAGGTAGAATTATGCTATTAGTCTTGTATTAAGTGTACATAGTGGATTTAGTGTTTATTCAATTTGATCATATTTAGTTTTTATACTATTCAAAATTTAAAATTGTAGTCTTAGCTTAAAATAGTATATTGTTTTTTTTGTGTGAGTATTATAGGAAAATAACAAGCTGGTATAACATTACACATTAATAATATATTTGTTATATAAGATTTTGTAAATGGAAAAAATTAACAAATCTAATGGATCATGTTTGAGATAGGACTAAAATTTTAAAATTTTAAAATGACCAAATCAGAATACTGGGACTAAATCTTCAACTTATACATATATAGGGGTTAATAGCAGAATTTGACATTTTTTTTTGCTATAAAGCTTTTTGCGTTTTTCATGGCTTGCACCCAACAATTAGACTCCACCGTATTCCGTACCGTGGCCCGGACTCTAAGGACTTTTTGCTGTGTACTTTTCTACGTACACATTAAATTCAACCATCCCCTTCATTTTATAAATAGCCCCCGCCCCCTCCCATTCCCCTCACCAAATTGCCTTCAACCTCCCCAAGAAAACTATAGTTTGATCTTTCAATTTCATAAGTTTGCACGTTCTTCGTATACGAGAGAAAGAGCAGCAGCTGTAGTGAAGTACCAGTAGTTGATCAAGGAAAAGATAAAAAAGAAGGTATATGTGATGGAGAATCATAATCTTTCCCCACCCCATGTGGATGCATCTCGACCCTCCCTCGGATTCCCTCTTGGCACCGCTCTCCTCTTGATCATCGTCTTCAGCTTGAGTGGCATCTTCTCTTGCTGCTACCACTGGGACAAGCTCAGATCACTCCGAGGATCTTTCGCCCATCCCCATGTTGGCATCGAAGCCTCCCCCTCCAAATCCACCCCCCACTCCCCGGTAAACTTTTCTCCCCCATCCACATGAATAACCTTAGCTTAATCATATATACAATTCATGTTCTTATGGTGGTTTTTTCTTGTATTGATAGGTTTTAAAGAAAAGCCAAGGTCAGAGCTTATCTGTGTTAATGCCAGGAGATGAGATCCCAAAGTTCATAGCATTGCCATGTCCATGTGAGCCTCCAAGGGTAGATAAGGTTGAAGTGAAAGTGGAAAAGCCGCCCAAGCCGCCGCGTTTCCCAGTGCCATTATATTAGCAAATTCACAATTGGTTGTACTGTACATATTGGGACATTACATTAATTTTTTCCTGGACTCTAGGGAATGGCACAGGTGGAATTAGTTTAGTGTTCACCATTACAGTTTCTTGCTGATGGGTTTTATGCTTGAGAGATTGAAGAACAAAGGGGAAACGGAGCTGCAAATCACAGACAGAGCAAGGTCAAAACAACTTTGAAGTTAGATTAAGGATGAAGCCAAGCCATAGTATAGTTCAGAATATGATGTTAGGATTCTGTTCCTTCTTTCATATTTTTATACTTGAAAAATCATCTTCAACTCACCATACTCATGATTTTCAGTTCTTCGTAAAGCAACTTTTAATTAATAACTGTTCCAGTGTGTGGATGCATATATTTTTATTTTTCATATATCTTAGTCCAATGACAATAGTACTATCCCAAAATTGATGCAGGGACTAAACTGTTGGGAAGGAAGAAGTTGAAAGGCATACTGTGAAGGGATGTGGGTAATTTGTTTACCGTTCGGAAATGCCCAAAGATGAAGCATTTGGGGAATAAAATGAGTGATTGAGGTGGAGCCTCCTTGTCTTTGTCTATATATTTTAACCAAAGCTAGAATTACGAATGAAACCGCGACAATCCTGTCTCTTTGTTTTTAGGGGTGGGAATCAAAGTCTCTCACCCTTATCTACGAGCAATCAATGCTTGTCCCTCTCAAATATTAGGTCAGGTCTAGAACTCCATATTTTATTGGTTTCCCTAAATTATTGTTACTTCCTATATTATATTCAAGAAAACTTACACAAGTCCAGCAAAAGCACAGTTGCCATTTGCATCCAAATGTATTCATTAAAAAAAGAAAACCCAATTTCTGGTGTAGGTAGATTTTTGGTCCTTACCTACACATACTTATGATGATGAACATACCCACTTTAATTATGTGGTCCTCAATGTATTGGAAACGGCAGCTGAATGAAGCATCCAATCTTATGCATTTGGCCATGGCAAGAGCCTTCACTTTTTTAAAACAATGAATTTGGTCTTAGAAATGCATGAAGATTAGGTTTAAGATAGCTTTTCTCTAAGAAACCATTCTCCTAAACCAATGTACTTCCATTTGCCAACCCCTAAATTTGTTTCCAAAATCACTTTGTCGACCTAACCTAGAAATCATTAACTATTTCATTTGTAATATTTTAAGTTTTGAGAAATTATTTTATCACATCATCCATAATCCAGTCAAATTAAAAGAATAGAAAAGATTGGACAAAACCGTATATAATGTGGTGAAAAAAATTTATAAAATAATTTTTTTCTTATTTTATATCAAACAAATTATTGAAAATTTTATAAAAATTTTTACATAAGAAATAATTATGATACAAAATAACACAAATCAATTATTGAATATTGTTGATTAGACACATATTTCAACTTAACATGATTATTATCATATAATAAAGACGATCCATTAAAACATGACACATGAAAAAATCACAACATGAATAAGTAAAATCTTGTAATTATGTATATATTTAATGTCTGCATAAATTATATAAACAATCACTCAATGTCATAAATTTTCATTCTGTTAAATATTTTTATAATTAATAAATTATTTATAAAATTTCCACCTCATATTTTAAAGGTCATTTTTATTTGAGGTGAAGAAAAAACCTTTTTTTTAAAGGTCAAATTTCCATGTAACAAAAATCTAATATTATGTGAAAATTTTAAAAATTATTTATCAATTATAAAAATGTCAGCTTGGACTTCTGTTAACAGAAATATCATAATGATTAAAATGAAAACAGATGATAATTGAAGTGCCTAAAATGATAAAAGAAAAGTTGGGTTATCATTTGTAAAATTTATCCTTAATATTCTGAATTCGATTTTATTATAAAAAAAAAAAAGATAATTGAGAAAAAAATTTGTGTGTTGATTTTGATAAATTAGGGGACAGGAAGATGCTAGGAATTCAACCCCTCCCATGCCATGTACAACAACAAAAATCATGCCACTATATATGTATTTTTAAATGAAAATCACGTTAGAACCTAAAGAGTGGATCAAATGAACAAGAAGATGATATTTATTTCAAAAGACCCAAATTTGAGTACTTATATACGTTATTAAACGGTTAATAAAATATGTACTCTTTTAAATAAAGTTAAATACTTCCCCATATTTAGTCCAAAACACTTTTTAATTTATATGAACATAAAGACTAATTATCATCACCCATCACCTGCTTTCCATCTCTATCGCTACTCACTCTGCTCCCGCGCCATAAGAATTACCTTACACAACTGCTTTTTCAACATGAGTGATGCAAGTTTCTCATTCAATTTTTTAGCTTCCGTGGTTTTATTAGATCTATGTCTATGGTGTGTTCCATTTTAGTTCAGTTTTAATCCATAAAAGTTCACTGATCCTCTAACAAAACCCAACGTTAAACAAATGTTAGCTATTGGTGTGTTAAATTTTAGTGAACTTGGGTGTTTAAAAAACTGGAAAAAGAACGAATCTTTTTAATTGCTTTGCATAGAGTTATTAATTTCAGCTGTTGGGTCTTCAAATTCTAGTATCTTACTGTTTTTAAAGCTAAAAAAGATGGATGCTTTCATTACACTATGTTTGGGGGTTATATATGTTTGTTGATGCAAGTGTGTTGACCTTTCTGGAATGGAGTTGAGTTGAATTCATGGTTTTTTTAGCTTATGAGATTCAACATCCACAAATATTAGCAGTTGGGTTTAATTATTGTGGTAATCTGGGTTTTTGTTTTTAATGCTAAAATTCATCAAATAACTGAAGAAGCAGTCAAGTAAGGTGATTTTTATGATGTAGGGATAACGGAGTGAGAAGTGATAGAAATAAGAGAGAAAAGGATGGACAGTGATAAGATTTTTGGTGTATTATAGTTTTGGAGAGGATGAGTATTCAAAATAGTTTTATAATTTTACCAGTTTAGAAAGTAAGTTGAATTGATAATAGATTGAAGATAGATTTGGTATCATTTTAGAAGATGAGATAAGTGATAATTTGAGGCAATGTATTGTTGTATGATTGTAAGGAAAAAAATTGAATGAATTTCATGTATTGGCATCACGTGGGCTTACGACAATGCCACTTTCGATGCCACAAATTAAGCTGATTTTTTTTTTATTAAAAAAATATTTTTGGTCTCTCTCTCTCCCAGATGACCTAATTTCACTGTTTGGAGCATTTATTTGCTTTTGATGCCCTCCTCGTCATTGTTACCAGTTTTGCTACAAAAAAAAAAAAAGTTTCCTTCAAGATGTCATAGACGCAGCATTTCTTGCTCTTTTTTGTTTTTTTCCTTTTTCTTTTCCATCACCATTATAAGGTTTTTCTACGTGTTATAATTTTATTAAATTATTAGTAGTGGTAATCCAAGTAGTCAAATTGTACTATGAAATGAAAGTTGAAATATTTAATTTAAATTTTTAAATATCATCTTGATAAAAATATTGTTATCTAAAGTTTGGAGACCGCCGTTGGATGTGGTTCACACTTGTTGGATGATTTTTGTTGAGTAATATTTTTTTATATATTATTTATAAGAATATCGGGAGTATTTATATATGTTTATGTTGGTATTATTATAGTTCATATCGGGTCTCACTATTTTGTTTCGGTTCTATGGTTTTCGATACTGATATTTCTTGTCCTTATTAGTATAGACATTCTCTGCGAGCTCCATAGCCTGCTGGACGCGTGTCCATGGAGCACGCGATCTTTTTTACTTTTGGGATTGATGTCCTTAGTGAGCTTCGTACTTGTTGGTCACATGTTCAGATGGCCTACGGGTATATGGTCTTTTCTGCAAGCTCCTTGGGTATGTGTGAACTTCCTGCAAGTTCAATTTGCAACCCCATCCTGTGAGGTGTGCTCGCGAGCCCCCTTCTGCCAGTTATGTCCGGGAGCTCTTCTTGCGAGCTGTATCTGTGAACTCACTATATTTGAGTGGGGGCTATTCGGGTCATGGGTCAAAGATTCGGGCCCTTTTTAGGACTCAGATTGGCGATTACTGATGTATAACAATCCAATCCCCCCAGTGGGCCTAAAGGGTGTAATAAAGTAGTGCTCCTTGGGTCTATCGTGTCAAACTTAAGTGCACTTGTTGGGTATGCTACGAGCTGTGATGCGTAACAACTATTTTGTCATGTGCGTGGCTGGGTATTGGGTGCACATCTGGGCATTGAAAGTTGAATCGTTTCTACCTGCTCGCATTTGGGTCGTTGATTTTCCTTGGTTACACGAAACGTCAAGGAGCAGAAAAAAAAATTCTATTTAAAAGGGGAGAACTTTCGGAGCCCTAAATCTTTCAAACTTAGCATTCTTCACGACTAAAACAAAGGTAACCTCATAACATTCTTGCTTTCCTTTCTAAATTTATGTTCCTATCTTTTCTTTATTCGAATTATGCCGAGGATGAGGGGGCTAATAGTCAGATCATCTCAGTCCGTCTACCTCGAACGATCTTGATCCTGGTGACGGAGAAGACCTATGCTTGCACCATCAGACCAGAAGAAATGGAACGAGTTTTGGCCGTGCGAGGCATAAAACTCCCTTACTTCGCATATGAATTCTCTATCCTGGAGGGGCAACACCGGCTATGTGAGGCCACCGACGATAGTTTCCTTCTTCCACTTCACACACTGGAGGCTGGATTTCTTACCAGTGTAAGGAAGAATCAAAGAGAGGAGGAAGCAACAAAGTGAACCTTTTAAAATAAAAACTCAAAAATTTCTTATTTTAGAGAGTGAAATGCAAGTGTGGACTTTGATGAAAATGGTGGTGAGTGGGTTTTTTTTTACTCTAATAGCAACAGTGGAAAAGAGAAAGGGAGGAGAAAAAAGAAGATGAAACAAAATGAAAAAAAATTGTTAAACAAATTTTTGTTAGATGACGTCATCTGACATTGTGCTTATGTGGCATGCCACAAAGGCTTACTTCGTTGACTGGCATTTGACTGACATTCAACTAACATATACCGTTAAAATTTGGGTTGATTTTTGAAAAAAACATAATGTTAAGGGTGTCAACAAAAAAAAGTAAGCGGTACAAAACCAAAAGCCCCAAACGTTGAGGGTTTTTTTTTTTTTTTTTGCAATTATGCCTAGTTTATTTAGTTGCTTAAATGGATTGGAAATTGAGTGGGTTTTGATGGATTAAAATGAATAGAAATTAAATTCATTGGGAAATTTGTTAATTGAAGTGAGAGCAATTAGTTTAAGATTTAGGGATTAAATGGAATACTTAGACTAAATTGAATAAAAAACCTAGAATTGAAGACTTTAAGTAAAAATTTAGATAAGGAAGACCAAGAGGTGACCTTATTAGGAAGAAATTCAATTGTCCGGTTCAGTTAGATCAAAAATTAAACTAGACTAAATTACAAATTGATAAAATTATAGGTCGAAAGGTACTAATTACACCAATTA
This sequence comes from Gossypioides kirkii, assembly GCA_005610355.1. Classification (NCBI taxonomy): domain Eukaryota; kingdom Viridiplantae; phylum Streptophyta; class Magnoliopsida; order Malvales; family Malvaceae; genus Gossypioides; species Gossypioides kirkii. The sequence continues at coordinate 18,675,321 of CP032253.1, forward strand.
GAAAATTATTTGTTAAATTCATTGCCATGAAAATTAATTGCGAATATGGAAATTAACGAATTCCCATTTTCTTGTCTTGCGTGATTCACTTGCATCTTTTGATATTCTTACAATTAGATCCTTTTGCTTATTCAGTGCTCAACTGCTATTTTATTATCTTCCATACTATAGTTATTAGATAAGTAGTTATCTAGACTTCATATGTTGCATGCTTTTCTCTGCTAATTCAAATTTATCCCTTACTTTTTTTGGTTTCAATTCTTGGAGTACTCCGAAAAGTATTCTATTTTATATCTTTATAAATATTACAATTAGGCCTATTACATTTGCACTACATTGCATTTTTATATCTATTTGCAAATTCTTTTGTCTCGATGCACACATATTCATGTACAATCAATATATCCACATGACTCGCATCATTGTTAATTAAATTGTAAAATTTATAATGTCAATTAAATTATAATGTTATAGTTTTTAAATATTTTTAATTAACAAATTCTTTACAAATTTTTAAGAATTTTTACAAGCTTGGGTTTTCAATAGGGCTTCTAATACTTGATTAAAAAATTGTATTTTTCATTAGAAATTTGTGTGAATAGTTGATAATTTTTTTTGATGAATTATAATATCAGGACAAAATTCAAATAACAAACATAATTAACATGACTCGAACTCAAATTATATAAAAACAATGAATATTCTTAACTATAAAACTTAATGAGAATAACTATTAAAAAAATTGTTTTATGAAAGCTTTCATGAGAAGTTAATATTAAGAAGCTCAAGGGAATGCGCAAGAAAATACTCCCAAATCTAGTAAAGTTAGGTTTTTGTCTGCATCCGTTGAAAGTGACATTGATGTAGTGGGTTACTTAAAAGCACAATTCCACATCATTCAAATCACCCAACGTTGTAATCCATCTGATAATATTGGATACGATTCCATTAATATGATATCAATATAACATAAAAAATTTAAAACATAATATTATAAAAATAATATAAATACATGAAAATATAAAAAAATGTAATAAAAAATATTAATCTAAAAAAATAAATAACACATTAAATACGATATAAGATGAAATTAAACCAACACTAATATAAAAATTATGGGATGAATTATAAAAGTTAGATATGTTATAAGTTTCATTTAATTTTGATGGTATACTCGATGGATTAAGTAAAACAAGAGATTTGGTCACCTAAAATATAAGTCAAAAGGCAGAAGAGATGCTTCCTTTTTTCCATTTCAGCATGAAGGATAGAGGATTATGTTTTAGTGACCATTAGGAACTTAGGTTGATGATGATGTAAGGGTAAGCTTTTTAGTGGTTAAACTAATCACAAATTTAGGTAATTGTCCTCTTTCTCTATGCTTTTCATCAACCATTTATTAAATATAAGGTCTGTCATCAAAACTTTATATTAAAAAAAATATACTAAGAATGCAAAGCTTGTATCATATGTTTCTTGTATTATATTATTATCTTTTTAAAGGGTACTTAAACAAATTCTTAACCTTTATATTCTACCAATATAACATTTGATTTTAATTAAAAACTTATTTGAGCACAAATAAAAAAGATAAAATTTATTTATTCTCAAAAAATTAATAGTAATATAATAAAATAACAATGAAATATTTCATAGATTTTTTGCATACTAATCTTGTGGTGCATTCACAGTGACAGAAATAACAATAATATAAATATAATTAAGTAATAATTTTTTAAAATAATTATTGATAAAGAAATAAAATGTAAATAATTTTAGTAATTAGAGTTTGATTGTGCTAGTAAGGTTGGTATTTTAGAAATTTGTGCTATTTTTTTTTGAAATAATTCAGATTAGGCTGCTATTATTATAAATAAATCCGGTGCAAGATACAAAATAACATATGTCTGAAAAAATAATCAAAAGAGAACCAAAAACAAAAGCTCAAAAGAAATAGAAAAAAGCAGCAAGAAGAATCTGAAAACTAAAACAAATAGAAAAATAAATAAAGCACCGCACAAACACCCAATAAAAAATGTGCAACCGTCCCAAAGAAGTCCACTTCAATGCTCATAAAGTTCTGACGGTTCAACACCCAAGGAAGCGTCCAAGATCATTTATTAGAAAAACCCCCTTCAAAGAAACCCTTCCTTTGCCATAGCAGACTCCAAAAAGAAAGTTAGGAGAAATCTCCTTGTTGGAGGACCACCGACGGATTGCTCCGACCAAGGTAAGCCTGAATTTTTGTATTTAGTTTCCTTTTTGCTAAGTTATGGGCATGATCATTACCCTGTCTGGGAACATACGAGAAACGAATTTCATCAAAATTTCTTTTCATCTGCTATATAATATGAATCAACGCCCAATCTGAGATTTATCTTGATAATTCGACTGACACTTCTTTATTATCCACAAAGCATCCCCTTCCACAATGATTTTGTTCCACCGATTATCCAAACCCAATCGAACTGCCAACGTGCACGCCAAAGCTTCAGCTGCAAAAGAGGAAGGAACATGGTATCTTGATTCCCTTTTTTGAAGTAAAACTGCACCTGATTCATCTCTAACCACAATCTCTAAGGCTACTCTTGATGATTGAGAATGAAAAGCCCCATCAAAATTGATCTTGAGAAGCGACGGCGGAGGAGGTTCCCAACTAGTTGCTGTAGTGCTCACTGTAAGTTTTTTATCCTCCAAGCCTTCTAACTCTCCAACACATGCCTTTATGAATAACACCTCTAAATTCCCATATGCTTTTCCACACATAAGATGGTTTATTTCCCAAATTCAAATTCATAAAATTTGTTCTAAGAAAGTATTTTGCCTTAAAAATGCAAGTAACCAACGATTCAGGCCTAGAAATAATCTTCCAACCTTGTATGGCCACTATTCATCCTACACATAAACTTCGATACGCACCAGTGAATACCCCTCTTACCCGGACTATGTTGCCACCGGTACTTAGCAAACATGCTACCTAACCTCTTGCAAAAAGTTTGTAGTAGCAAAAAACAAGACATTGCGTAGGAAGGTATGACTTGCAAAACAGATTTTATAAATATGCCCCTCCCTCCTTGTGACAGTCCTCACACTCCACTAACTAATTTTTTTATTAATTCTATCTTTGAGCACCTGAAAAGACTCTTTCTTCCTCCTCCCCACCATATTTGGTACCCTTAAGTACCATTCAGTATTATTTGATATTCGTATTCCCATTAAACTTGCCAAACATAGTTTCTCATCCTCAGCAACATTCGAGCTAAATAAAATTGTGGAGTTTTCATAGTTGACTTTTGCCCCTAACATTCTTCATAATCATGCAGCAACCTTTTCAAAAAATCAACTTCTTCTGTCGTTGCTCCCCCAAACAATATGTTGTCATCAGCAAACAAAAATTTGGGACAAAATAGAACCTCCTCTAATCGCACGCAACCCTTTGATATTACCCCTTTCTAAAGCCATTCTTATCAAGGTTAAGAGTTTTTCAACACAAATTAAAAATAAAAAGGGATTGATGGGATCCCCTTAGTGCAAGCCTTTGGAAGGCTTAAAATTACTCTTCAAACAATCGTTAATTTGAACCACATAAGAAGTAGAGGAAATACAATTCATCACCACTTGAACCCACTCGGCAGCAAATTCCATTTTTAGCATAACAGCTTCAAGAAAGCCCCACTCGACTCAGTCATAGGATTTCGACATATCCAACTTGATAGTCATAGACCCTTTCTTCCTAAAACATCTCTTTCTAAAGGAGTCTAACATCCTATAAGTTACTAATATATTATCAGAAATAAGTCGATTAGGGACAAAAGCACTCTATGCTTCATTAATGTAATGCTTAATAACATGCTTAAGTCTATTTGCCAGGACTTTAGCTACCAATTTATATAATACAGAACATAGGCTTATAAGTCTGTAGTTTGCTAAAGAAGTAAGATTCTAGATTTTTGGGATAAGTACTATCTTAGTAATATTAACAATGATAAGACCCGTATCTTTATTAAGGGCTTTTAAATAGAATGAGATGACATCGAATCCAACGATCCTCCAAAATTTTTGAAAAAATATCGTCGGGAAACCATCAAATTCGAGAGCGTTCGTAGGGCCCATTGATTTTAGAGCCAAGAAAATTTCCTCCTCAGTGAAACAGGCTAAACGCATTTGATTATTAGTGTCTGTAATTGCTGGTCAAATTCCCGTAAGCACCCTTTCACTTCCACCAAGACCATTCGAGGTGAACAAATTCTGAAAAAAATTCTTTTGTAGTCTCTCCAATTTCACCCTCGTTTCTAATTTTATTTTTCTTTCACCTAGTCGAAGTAAAACGATGAAAAAATGTTTTATTTCTATCATCTTTTCTTAGCCAAATTTCTCGTGCTCGCTGCTCTCAGTAAGTTTTATCTTTGTTAATTTCTAAATTTAGCTGAATCCGGGTATTGATAATTTCGGGCAAATCATCATCATTTCGGTCACCAAGAAAAAGATCACTCAATTTCTCTTCTAATTTGCTTTTCAGCCCCATCCGCTTCCTCTTGATTCTTTTAGCCCAATCAGTCAAACCTTTACTTAGTCTATCCTATTTAGCAAAAATAGACTCAACCGAAACTTTCTAATACTTGCGAATCTCATCCTCCAAAGAATTCTCCAACAACCACCATGCCTAAAACTTAAAGGAAGTAGAAACATATTTATAAGAGTTATCCTCCGTGCAATTAAGAAGTGGGCAATGGTCTGAAAAAGTATGAGGGAGATGACGAATAGACACCTCACGAAACATACTGATCCAAGCCTCGTTAGCTACACCCCTTCAAGCTTTTCTCGAATGTTAGTCTTCAACAAATTCCCTCTCTCCTACATATACCAACTACCAACATAAGCCACATCCTGAAGATCACAATCTTTCAACACCTCACGAAAAATTTTCATTTGACACTCTTCCTTGGGAACTCCTCCCATCTCTCAAAGGAGTAAAAGATTTCATTGAAATCTCCACTAAGAAGCCATGGGTAGCAATTATTATTTCCCAAATGGCGTAGTAGGTTTCATGAGTCATTCTTACTGTCATCAAAATGTTCGCAATAGAAACCCGTATAACGCCATTCCTTCAAACCATTCTCCTCCCGAATGAGCACATCAATACGATTTTTTGAGAAACTTCAAAGTTGGACATAAATATCCTCCTTTCACGCCAAACACAAGCCCCCTCTAGTACCATTTGTGCTAACCTCAATTTCATAATGATACCTACATTTCTTCCTCACCTTCTCCATTCTTCTATTATCTAATTTGGTCTCCATAAAAAAGATCATCTGGGGACCATTTGACTTCATCACATATCGAAGCCGAGGAACAGTCCAAGGGCTCCTTAAACCCAGGACATTCCAACATAAAATCCTCATTGGACCTGATTGGCATGCACCTTGGCAGCCGTCAATCTAATTTTAGAGATATCATGAACCTGGTTTAATGGAGTCGAACAACACATCCAAAAAATCAACTTGCTTCGAAACCTCTACAGTAATTTTTAATTTTTTCCTATTATTTGCCCCCAGTTCAACTGTACCCTCCACATTAAATTCCCTTAATTGTAATTTCCTCATTCCAGAAACACAAAAATGAAGCCCTTCGAACCCATTGAAAACACGAGATACCCTTTTTCAGTAGGTCAAAGTTGGCTTTTTCCTTCCATTAATTCTCAAAGATTCCCCTTGTTATGTTGACCAATCTTCCCAAAGTCCTCAATCCCCTCAATCTCCCCAGATTCCTCAATCCCCTTCATATCATCAAAATTTGAAATAAATTCCCCATTAAAATTCAAAATAACATCACCCAAGGAAATATTCTCCACCTAATTCGCGTTACTTCCCATTCCTACCTTAGATTCCTTAAACATTTCATCTCTTACCTGCTTTTTCATCACCGTCGTCAAATTTTCATAAATCTGATGAGCAACATGCAACGAGCTCTCCCGAGATTTAGTTTTAAATTTCACATTTACACTAGAATCAGCAAAATCACCAGTATAGTTAGTTTGGTTTTTCATCTTTTTCATAGCCTGTTCAAACGACAAATATTCTTTACCAACAAGCTTTGATTCAGACCTTAAAGCAATACTATAGGGAAAGGAATCCTCTCCTTTATGCTTATCTTATGGTGAAATCGTCTCACAATCCATCACACTATGACCCATCTTTTCACACTCATAGCAAAAAATAGGCAAGTTTTCGTACTTAAACGCCAGCCACGCCTTATCACTATCATTAGTTGACACAAAAATACCACACCTCAAAGCTTTTCGCACGTCCACCATCACGCGTATTCGGGAGAATCTCCCAACAATTTTCGACTGAAGCAAACCGTTAAACGTTGATCCCATAACGTGCATAAGGTCTTTCTTATCACATTCTGGTAGGCAGGGACCAATTTTCAACCATAATAGAGACATAAACATCTTAACCTGATTTCGATAGATTGATTTATCCAACTTTTCAAATAAAACTAGTTGCCTCTTGAAAAACCATGGTCTGCCATCCATGATTTGCTCCAAATCATAACCATCATCGAACACAATCAAGAATAAATTTTGCCCTACCATTTCGATTTCAAATCTTTTATTTGATTTCCAAACACTCTTCGTTTGAGCCCGAAAACTATTCGGAATGAATGATTTTTTAGTAAACACTGAACAGAGTAATGTCTATTTGCCTTTTGGCTCAATAAAGAGCTTTTCATCGTAAGGTGAACCAACTCATCCCATAGAAAGGATATCTCCTTTTCTGCAATACAATTCCCCAAGAGTCACCACTCACCCTTAACTCAACGACAACACTATCCTGTTTTCTCTTAATCACCAGAGAAAGCGCTCTGAACTCTTTCTCTTTTATTTAATTGTTCTTTTTAAGTTAAAATCCTTATGAGATTGATTTTTTTATTTATAAATCATATTAAATTACATATATATAACTCTTTTAATATATGTTTTTTTTGTTTTAAAAGTTTTATCATTTTGATAATTTCTTAATTGAATTAATTCTCATTTAACTCATGAAACCTTAGATAATATTGTTGTTGATATTGGTGTTCAATAAGGGAGGAGATAAATAGGAGATGATGGTGAGGATTAGGAGGCTAGTTCACCTGAGTTAGGTGGAGAGTTGATAGCATTAGAAATGACACTTATTTTTTCCCTAAAACTTGTGTACTAATTGTGAAGGTCATGAGTCCAGAAAAACCTCAAGATTTCGAAAGTGATCTAGAATGTAACTTGTCTCTCGATCTACTACGAATACGGGAGCAAGACGGAAATAAAAAATTACCTCACAAAGAATCAACAGAAATTACAAGTCTTGGGAATGAAAATGAATAAGAGATAAAGAAGGTGAAAATTGAGACATGTATCTCTACAAAAATAAAACGAGATTTCGCAGACTTGCTTCGAGAATTCGAAAAGGTCTTCGTATGGTCCTATCAAAGCATTTCGAGTAAGGTACTAATGTCGTGACACACAGACTCCCATAAAAGAAGAACACAATTCAGTTCAATGGAAACTTCAAAGAATTTGGCTGGCACATTATTAAAAGAGGAGATCAAAAAAGAAAACAAAAAGAAGAAAAGAAGTCAAGATGAAAACCCACAAAGGGCATCTTGAAAATCTATATATCTCCTTCACCTCTTCACATCATGGCTTCTTTTTATGTGGGGCATTGACGTCATAGAGCCAAATTTGTCAAAAGCTTCCAATGGGCATCGATTCATTACTCCACTAAATGGGTAGAAGCTGTTTCTTATGCCAATCAATGTTATGTAAATTCTTGAAAAAGAGATTAAATGTTGATATGGAATGTCAAAAACGATCATATCCAATGACAACTTGAACAATGGAACGATAGTGGAAGTTTACGGCCAATTCAAGATCAAGTATCACAACTCAGCATCACATCGCCAAAAAATGAATGGGATGGTGGAGGCAACTAATAAAAACATCAAGGGATTGATTGGAAAATAGCGGAGACCTACAAAGGATTGGCCAAAGAAGTCAGCATTTACTCTCTACGCTTATTTGAAAGTCCATCGGGGCCTACACCAAGGCAACACCTCTTTCAAAAGTAGTTTTACCTCTTTGAAGTCAAGATTCCCTCCATCCAAAGCAGAACAAAGCCAATCCAGATTTGATCGAGGAAAGGAGGCTAAACGCCATCCGTCATAATCAGATGAATAAAAAACAAATAATAAGGGCTTATGACAAAAAAGGATCTGCTCTAGAGAATTCCACAAGGAGCTCTGGTTTTGAAAAGGATATTGCTTACAAAAGACTTCCAAGGAAATGTATGTCGAATTGGGAAGGTCCCCATAAGGTGAAGAAAGCCTTTTCTGAAGGAGCTTTGATTTTGATAGAGATGGACGGCAAAGACTTGCCCAACCTCGTGACTCATATTCGGTGAGGAAGAAATTTCACCTAAAAATAAAAAAGGGTAAGAGAAAAAGAAAAAAGAAAGAAAAAAGAAAAAGAAAAAGGAAAAGAAAGAAAAAGAAGAAAAAAAAGGAGAGGTCGAGGTGAAAACCTCTAAAGGTCATCTTGAAACCTAACGAGATTTGAGTTGAAAACTTGAAAGGGAGGCTCAATTTTGAAGAAAGGAGCACAAAGTGGTCTTCTGGCTTAAAAGTATCAAAGTGGAGAAACTTTACGCCTTGAGCCATCGACAAAGTACTTCAAGTTTCATGGACACAAGTCAAGCTCAGAATGGTCCTCATCTAGTTTGCTCAACAAAGCTCATACTTTGATATTTAGGGCACCTAACTCCATTCTTTGCTCATCTTATGTTTGGCAGATTTTGACTAGTATAGGTCATTTTAATACTTTACATTTGTACGAGCTTTGCCTACAATAAAATTCTTAACCTTTTCATTCGTACGAGCTTTGCCTCCAATGAATTTTTATTTTATCCACCTTACAACCATGTTCAAGCACGTTTACATTGAAATAACGGTCAGTGGACTAATGATTCTTAATCTTTTCATTCACATGAGCCTTGCTTCCAATAAAATTTAACTTTATCCACCTTACAACCCTAATCAAGCATTTTTGCATTGAAGTGACGGTTAGTCGTCTAACGATATAAGGAATAAAAAGATTTTTGCATATCGTACTGAAAAATTTTTAAATAGTACAGGGACTTGAATCAGGACCACTAGTTGGAAATAACCAAACCCGAGGGTTAGAGTGCTCTTAAAACGAACAGTTCAAATTACGACCACCTCTTTAGGTTTCATGTCAGAGATACACATGCACAAAACATGATAACACATCAGTGATAGAACTTAGATAAACGACGAACAATGTTGGCTAAGGACTAGAATAAAATCATTCTCAAAAATGACATTTCTTTTTAATTCATCATTCATACCCACCTGTTTAGGAGCATTTGATGCATCCTATTCATGACCTCCTAATAATCTAGTCTACATAAGAGACCCATTAAAGCATATCCTACAGGTTCCATTACAATGAAATGACAAAATGAACCAAGGAAACATGAAGATATAAAAGGAAAGGTGGAGCCCGCAACTGCGAACCCGGTACCATAGAGATTTGAAGGGGAAGGTTAAGGTCGTAACGGTGAACCCGATACCTTAGAAGATGTGATGGGAAGGATTGAGGCCGCAATGGCGAATTCGATACCATGAAATGTAATGGAAAAGGTTGAGGCTGCAATGGCGAACTCTATACGATGGAGATTTGAAGGGAAAGGTTGAGGTCGCAACAGTGAACTCGGTACCTTAAAAGACGTGATGGGAAGGATTGAGGTCGCAACAATGAACCCGGTACCATGAAGATATGATGGGAAAGGTTGAGGTCGCAACAACAAACCTAATATCTTAAAAGATGTGATGGGAGGATTGAGATTGCAACGGTTAATCTAGTACCATGAAAATATAAAAGGAAAGTTTAAGGCCACACCGACGAACCTAGTACCTTAGAAACATGCCGAGAAAGATTGAACCCACAACGGTGAAACTTCTACCTCGAAGTTACAGTGGATCAGATCAAAACTACAATAGCAAGTCTTTATCTCTCTGAAGTTGCAGTAAGAGCAAGATGCAGCTTCGAGATCAAATCCTATCTTTTCGAAGTTACAGTGAAGTTGGATTAAAACTACAGTAGCAGACCTCAATCTCTCTAAAGTTGTAGTGGAATAGAGAGAAGTTACATCACCATCCGATCTCTTACCCCGATCATGGGGTAGATTGAAACATCCAATCTTTTACCTTAATCAGAAGGCAAATTGAAGAGACATCCAATCTCTTACCCAATCATGGGGCAGATTGAAGCATCCAATCTTTTACCTTAATCAAAAGGTAGATTGAAGACACCTCGATCTCTTACCCCGATCATGGGGCAGATTGAAGCATCCAATCTTTTACCTTAATCAGAAGGCAGATTGAAGACACCGATCTCTTACCCTGATCATAGGGCAGATTGAAGCACCCAATCTTTACCTTAATCAAAAGGCAGATTGAAGACACACCGATCTTTTGCCCCGATCATGAGGGAGATTGAAGCATCCAATCTTTTACCTTAATTAGAAGGCAGATTGAAGACACAAATCTCTTACCTCGATCATGGGGTAGAGTGAAGACATCACCAATCTCTTACCCCGATCATGGGGCAAATTAAAGACATCGCCAATCTCTTACCCTGATCATGGGGCAGATCGCAACCATCCAATCTCTTACCCCGATCATGGGGCAGATTGAAAACCATCCAATCTTTTACCTCGATCATGGGGCAAATCGCAACCATCCAATCTCTTATCCCGATCATGAGGTAGATTGAAAACCATCCGATCTCTTACCCCGATCATGGGGCAGATCGCAACCATCCAATCTCTTACCCCAATCATGAGGTAAATTGAAGACATCGCCAATCTCATACCCTGCTCATGGGGCAGATTGTAACCATCCTATCTCTTACCCCGATCATGGGGTAGATTGTAACCATCCAATCTCTTACCCCGATCATGAGGCAGATTGAAAACCATCCGATCTTTTACCCCGATCACAAGGTAGATCGTAACCATCCAATCTCTTACCCCGATCATGGGACAGATTAAAAATCATTCGATCTCTTACCCCGATCATGGGGCAGATCGTAACCATCCAATCTCTTACCTCGATCATGAGGCAGATTGAAACCACAACCCAATCTTTTACCCTTAGTCAAGAGGGACAAATTGAAGCTACCATCTCACAAAAGCAAATCTCAATCTCCCCGAAGTTGTGGTGGAATGGAGTGAAGCTTCATCAGCGAATTTTATCTCTTTGAAGCTGCCATAGGGTAAGGCGGAGTCATGATGTTAAATCCTATCTTCCTAAAGTTATAAAGAAACGGAAGCAGTGCAGTTGGAGTGATCGATGGTTTGAAAGAGTGGGGTCGAGGTTCAACAAGATCGGACAAAATTGGCCCTCTTTTTAGTCTTCGCTTCATTCCCATTTCACGATAATGAGCAAAGAGGGGCAGCTGTAGAGGCTCAATTTTATCCAGGCTTGGAAAATAAAATCAAAAAATAAACAAAAAATGAGATACAAAATAAATTAAAATTCACTTTAATTAAAGTGTCCATTTACAAACCCAATCAAAAACCTAATCCCAGTAAACCCAATACCCAATTACAACCCAAGCCCACTAACTAACTAAACTTTTCAGAAACCTTAGGAGTGCCTCTAGCCACCTGCCGTCGCTCCCTCTCCATGTCAGCCAGGCACACAAACCAAGGCGCCATGCCCCGAGGCCTGACCTCTACCACCATCATTGACCCGAAAATCACGCTACCACCGTCAATGAACCCTGCAAATAAAGAAACAGAGGGAAAACCAATGGATAAAACGATGTAATTCAACCGGCTATAGAAGCCATCATCGATTTAATATGGGGGGATGAAATGAAAAAGAAAATACAGTTGAAAAAAAACAACAAAGACATTCGAAAATAAGAAATTCCAGAAGCAATATTCGTTTGAATGTATACTGCTTTATATATTTTTTGTGCAATCGTTTTACATACTGTCGATTTATATTTATCCTCAAAATAAATAGATAAAAATAATATAAATTCAAGCAAAGTAAAAAGGGATCTTCGATAATTTTTTAGATTAAATAAAATCCAAGTTTAGGTTTAGATTAAAAAAAACATAAAGTAGTAATTAAAAATACAAAACGGATTTTAAAAAAGAAAAGTTGAAACATGGTTTTTTTACAAAAATAGATCTGAGTTCTAAAAAATATAAATTAAAAAAACCTATTTTTTTCGTAGATCTAGAATACAACCAGTTCTAAGTTACGTTTAAAAGAAAAAGAAACAGAAAATGAAAACAAGTTAAAAATGAAATAGAATAAAAAAACCTAGGGAAATCGAACCTTTTTTATTTTTGAAGGATTTAGGCTCGTTTTTTGGAAGATTTGAAACCAGATCTGACTTGAGGATGAAAGAGGAGCACTTACCTTTTTTTTCGAAATTTTCGACCGTCGGGGACGGTGATCGTCGTCGCCGACGACCAGTGGCGATGGCGGACGACACGATGGTCAGGATAACTGGACAAGGAGCACTTGGAGAGAAAAAAATAGGAGTTTTTTTTTTAAGTTTTTAGAATACTTAAGAAATTGATTTTTTTTGTTCAAATTTAGATTTATATAGCAGCATAATACGACATTTTGGCCTTGTCACCATGGCCTTAAAATGGTGTCGTTTAAGGATGACCCGACCCACTAGGATCCACGTTTTTAAAGAAAGGGGAATTTACCCCCTTGGTCCTTTCGCCTTTATATGCTGCTACAATTTTCTCCTTTAGCCTATTTTTAAATTGATTTTAAATTTGGCCCAAGAATTTTTCCCCATTTTCAATTTGGTCCGTTGACCATTGCTTTGAAAAATAAAAGGAGAATTTCCTGGTTAAGTCCCTCCTAGTTTTCATTTATTTGAAATTCACCTATTTTTTCTTTAAGTTTTTTTAAATTGGTAAACTGATTTTGTTACTTTTTTTTAAATTGGTCCTTTGACCATTGTTTTAAAATAATAGGAAATTTCATTTTAAGTCCCTTTAAGTTTTTTTTTGCTCATTCTAAATTAATCCATTTTCCTCAATTTTTTTTAATTTAAACCACTTATTTTTATATTTTTTCAAAACTCGTCCTTTCTCCACCCTAATATTTTTTGTGATTTAACTATCAGATTTTTCAAGTCCTTAGTTCACGATATTTTAAAAAAATAATAATAACATGGGGATTTCCATTTAGTTCACGTTTCTAAAATTTGTTGTAGCTTTGTGTTTTTAAATTTTTTCTTTCAAATATTTTTTACATATATACAAACTCCATCCTTTTTTATTCAATTAGATTTCGCGTTTCATCCATTTCTTAATATTGTTTTATTTAGATATTAATGGTGCATGTAGTTGTTATATTTCCATCTTATATTTTCTTGCTATTATATACATTTATGCCATGCATATTGTGCTATTTCAAACTCTCTCTCCAAAAAAAATATTTATGTCTTGATGTAACAAAAATTTTCAAAATCAAAACAATATTCATTTTTTTGTAATTTGAAGAGTCATACCTTAACTTACTCGGTGTGTCTTTTCTTTGAATCGTAATAATCAAGTTTTCTTTTTTCTTTTAAAAATAAAGCATAAGATTTACAAAAATCGAGGCAATATCTTTTTGTGTGAAAACTTCTAAGAATTGTGCCCTAACGTGTTGGGTGTGATTTTTTTTGTAAAATTTGCACGATCGCGTATCCTCCTTTAAATCTTTCAAAATGTCCTTTAATTTCGAAATTTCAAGAACGTTGCGCCCTAACGTATTGGACGTGACTTCAATTCTCGATTAATTCGAAATAAAATGGACATTTTTCTCATCAAATTCAATTTTAAAAATTTTAAATGAAATAAATTATGCATTTAAGGATCGTATCTTAAATTTCACTCGAGTTTTCAAATTTTAAACAATCAAAACCTGAAAATAATCAACAAGGTACCAATTTTGGGCGTGTGAGTGTGCTAATCCTTCCTCACATGTAATCGACTCTCGAACCCGTTTTTCTAGATTTCGAAGTCCAAAACATTTGTTAAAACGAATTTTAAGCGTTTTAAGGTGGTCCAATCACACCGAATGAAAATGATTGGTGGCGACTCCCATTTTCAATTTTAAAAATATTTTTGAAACTTGATTTTTCAAATGGTTCCAACATAAATGTTTTGGCTCTAAGGACTAAATTGAATAGAAATGCAAAGTTTAGGGGTAATGTCGTAATTTTTTGAATAATGACTTATATGTGTAAATTGATTAAATTATATGATTTAACGGAAGAATTGATTTATTTTGTGATAGATCAAGATCAAGTCATAGATCACGGAAAGGGGAAAATCATAGAATAGCCCTTGAAGTTTCGCCTGAATTGTAATTTCATCCGGTAAGTTCGTTGGTAGATATCTTATTTGAACTGCTGATTATTACCTATTGAGGATGTGCTTGGATTACTTGGTGTATAAAAAGGAAGACTCATGTCTCGGGTTGAGCATGAGAAATTGTATAAATGGAAGACTCTATGTCTCGAGATGAGAATGAGATTATGAATAAGGAAGACTCATGTCTCGAAATGAGAATGAGATTTTGATTAAGGAAGACTTATGTCTCGAGATGAGAATGAGAATATGGTTAAAGGAAGACTTATGACTCGAAAGAGCATAAGGTTGTTTGAAGAGAAAATTTTATGTTCTGATGTTAATTGTTGAAATGTTTAATGTTAAGTAATGATTCACTATGTACGAACTTACTAAGCTAGAAAGCTTACCTTTGTATTTTGCTTGTTTTGTATATTTCATTTTGGTTAGTTGAAGATCGGATTATCTCGAAGACATCACACTATCCCAAAGTTGGTTCGGTAGTTCTTACATCACTTGGTTATATGACATGTACTAGAATGATGTTATATTTTGTACATGCTTACTTGAGATTATGATACTTGTAGTATTTTGGTTAAATGATATGTTTTGAATGTTTAATCAATGTTGCATGAGACAACTAGTTCTTAGATGTTATGCTAAGTCTTGTATTTAAACACAAAAGTGTTATTTCTTGCACCTTAACTCTATGAATGAATTTTTATAGATGAATTTGTATAAATTTGAGAATTCTACATTTTTGTTTCAGTAGAACTCCTACTTGTATCAGTATAAATACAGGGTAGGAGAGAGGTTGTTTACTGACTTGAGTTGTATCGATAGTTGAAATTCAAGTTTCGATAGTATTGAGCTTATTTGTATCGGTAGTTAAAATACTTGTATCGGTAGAAGTTGTAGGGTAAGACTTCTTAGCTCTTTGGAATTTTTAGTATCAGTAGAAGCACAACTAGTTTCGGTAGTTGTTATACTTGTTTCGGTAGAACTATCACAAGTATCGATAAACGTCTATATTGTTTCATAATTGTTTATTGAGTTGACTACTACCGATACATGTCCAACAGGTATAGGTAGGTATAGGTAAAAGTCTCCAAAAATTTGGAAAATGATCTATTTTCCCTTATTGAATTATATTTATAAGTAAATGATAACTTATGATGTGTTCGGTGTATTTATTTAATAATGTAAGAATGGTTAACATGATTTTAAAAGATATACAGTGATAGATAATTGAGTGACTCCGGGACTCTAGTCGGCGATGACGTTAGGTTTTGGGTGTTACAATCCTTGTTGGCAAACATGAAGGGAACAAGGGAAGTTGCCCCTATTCAAGTAGCCCAACAGATGGATGTCTTGACATTTTCTTGTGAAATTTTGAGGTGACAACCACAGTTATGAAGATTGTCCACAACATGCTGAGAACACATTTTACGTCAACAATATCAGAGGAAATTCTTATGGTAACTCATACAATAATCCTAATTGTACACAACAACCTTGGGGGAGTCAGAATGCACCACATTCGGATATGGAAATTCCTCAGCTCGAGGTAACTTTAGACAGGGGAGTTACTGACAAGCGTCGTAAATTGTCAAAATAATTATCCTTAATCTCAAAAGAAATAATTAAATAGCGTAGTAAAGAGAAGAAGGGTCGATCCATAGGGACTTAGGAAATTCTGATGTAGAAAGCTTTTAGTTCTTGATTTAGGTGAAATGGAATAAAAATGGGGGGTTTTGATCTAAAAGTTTAATTAAAGTAAATGAAAAAAAATTAAATATAAGAATTTAGAGAAAATAAATTTAAAAAGAAACTCAATTTAAGTATCAGCCTTTGGCTCCGCTTTGACTCATTTCTGACTGATCATCAAATAAGATTTTACTTCGGATAAATGCCGGTTACAGTCTACAAAGCCCAACCCTTGTAACTTGTTTTTATCTCCGGTAAATCGAAATCCAAAATCAATTTTTGAATTTCAGTTTTCTGGCTAGACTAACCACGACTATCGTCGTTAGAATAAAACAGTTTAAAATTTGGAAAAACCCGACTCGGATTATGTTGTCTCAATGAGAATCGAATCCAATCTCAATTTCCCTTAGTGGATCGTAGCTAAGTGTGTTCACAAGAAGCCGAATGTGCTACAAGCCATCCTTCCTCCTAACTGTAAATCGAAACAACCTTCAAACCAACGGATCCTTTTTGAATTTGAAAGTGAAAGAATTTTAAAAGGAAAGGCCGATTGCCAATTCAAGTTTGCAAAAAATTGAGAAATATATTCGAAGATATTAAGTGCTTTTCAACTCTCACGATTGGAATTAAGTCATTGCTTTAGCCCTTTGGCTTTTTGGAAAATTAGCTGAGCATGATTATGAAAGAAATCATACTC
The DNA here is from genome assembly GCA_005610355.1 of Gossypioides kirkii. NCBI lineage: Eukaryota > Viridiplantae > Streptophyta > Magnoliopsida > Malvales > Malvaceae > Gossypioides > Gossypioides kirkii. Next base: position 18,692,166 of record CP032253.1, read on the forward strand.
AACATTTTTTAAGAAAATAAAAACTTAAAAATGAAATGTAGAGAAAAAGAGAATTTTATAGAATTTAGAAAACAAGAATAAAACAAAGTAATGAGGGATGAGGGATGATTTTCTAGCTTACCCCAAGGGGGTATTTATAGTTCTCTAAAACCTTAAAAATAACCTAAAAATAATAAAAGATAATTCTTGAAAACATTTAAATTAAATCCTAAAAACAAAAGATAATTTCTAATTTTGAATTTAAAACGCAGCTGATCCACTCGTCTATCCTTACTGACTAGACCTTTTAGAAGCTGCTGACTGGACGCCACGTCAGACTTTCATGTCCAAAGTCATGCCTACTAGCCCAGCCTTGATTTTAGAAAATAAAACTGCAGAACTTTGCCTTTTAAGCGCTATTTTCAGAATGGAAGTCCTGTATAGAAAAACGCATAAAAAAGTCCAATTCAGCAACATGAACTAATCATTAAGGAGTAATTATAAAATATTAATCAAATGAAACACTTATCAAATTCCCCCACACTTATTCAATGCTTGTCCTTAAGCATTTATCAACTAATACATCAAAACTCAAGTCCCATCCTTCATTTCACAATGCATCTAAGAACCTGTTATGTTTCTCTCCAAAGCGGCGAAGGATAGATATCACGATGTGATGATCAAGAGGAACTGTCACCCTGAATAGGGGTTCTAATTGTCCCCACAAAAGCCGTTAGGAAAACAAGTCGCCAGAACTATTTCTCGCCTAGGTTGGGAGTTCTTTTGTGACCATCCGGTCGGTTACTCCACAACCATGGTAAGAGAATTCTACACTAGCTTGATTGATTCCGAGCAGGAATTTATTTTTGTTCGTGAAGGGCTGGTGCCCTAGAGTGCCACTTACATCAATGAACTCTTCTATATTGCTGATGGCGAGGATGCACATACTGAGTTTTTGGAGAATCTCACTGACGAGAAGACGAACATTGTGTTGCAAGACATATGCGTTGACGGTGCAGTGTGGACTGGCAACAGTCCGCATAACTACACTATACATCGACGCTACCTAACTACTCAAAGTAAGGTGTGGTTCCACTTTGTCAGCTGTCGCATTCTACCGTCTACCCACAGCACCACTGCGACGCTAGATCGCATGTGCCTCCTGCATTCTATGTTGAAAGGAAGACATATTGATGTCGGCTCAATCCTGTATGATGAAATTGTTGAAACGACGAGCAAACAGGTAGGTATTCTACCTTTCCCTTCTTTAATAATGATGTTGTCCAAGCAGTGGGGTATTGTGCCCCATGATGGTGAAGAAGTGTTGGAAAATAAGAGACCCATCAATAACATTTCTATGGAACGAATGACAAGGGGCCGAGAAACCCCTCTGATGAAGGAGGTGCCCAAAAAGAAAGAGAAGGGTAAGGGGATGAAAAAAGAGGACCAACCAACTATGCACACAGATCCTCAGATGGGCAAGAAGCTGATTGCAATAGAACAACTCATTGATCACATGGATATGCGACAAATGTGACTTGTTAGCGTACTAAAAGAGATGGACTACAGGCAAAACCTCTTCTTTACCTATACCTGGGTGTGGAATAAAGCTATTGTCGCCACATTAAGGAGTCTGAGCCCGAACCTCATACTAGAGTTATCTATTTTTCCCTCTATTGTTAGGGAAGCCCCATCGTCATCTAAGTAACCTACTTTTGAATATAGGCCTTAGCCCATCCCATCCCCAACTAGGATCCACATTTTTGATGATGATGATCATGAGGGAGACTCCAAAGTTATGGAAGGCTATTTCAGAAACATAGTCAGCCTTTTCGAGGATGAATTTTCCAATAGTCTAGGGGCTAACATGGCAAAATGAGAGGCTGCTGCTAAGGAAGTACGCACACCAGTCGTTTTTGTGGGTTTGGAAGCAGAAGTAGGAGAAGAAAAATATGAGGAAGGCACAGTAGCGAGGGAGAATGAAACAGAGAAGGAAAACCCTAAGGAAGAGAAAGGAACTGAAGAAGAGCAGGAGAAAGAGAAGAAGGATGAAGAGGACGAAGATTCCCCGATAAATTTAGATGAGAAATTTGTCAATGCATCAACCAGTGTGAGGGCATCCATTGAAGACTTAGCTACACTTGAAGCGAGCCAGGTCGAGGCTGTTGTATCCGAAAATGAGGATTTTAATCCTCTAGCTATTGTGCCTTATGAGGAAACACTTACTGAAGTCCATCCTTTAGATGTCACGGTCGATGAAGCCGATAATCAACCAGCTGTGGAGGAGCAGTCAACTCCAATGGTTGAACCATAAGAGAAGCGACAAAAAAGAAAAGCAAAGAAGAAATCCAAAGAGGAGTGCCCAAAGAAGAAGAAAAAGAAAACCAAGGCAACCACATCATCAGCTACTGAACACTGAGTTAGTTTACTTTTTCGTAGTTAGTTACATGCATCTCATTTTATTGTCATTACATTTTAGTTGTTGTTGCATTTTATTTGTCAGTTTATTTGCATTGCACTTGCATTTCCATTCTTATTTGTATAATATTGTCAGCGCATTAGGGACAATGCAGACATTAAGTGTGAGGGGAATTTGTGTGAAATAGAAATGCAATTGCACCCGCATATTTGAAGAATTTACTTTTCTTTTTTAGTTTAATGAAAGTATGCAAAGTTACAAGAAAAATGTGACCACAATTTTTGTTTTATGCTTAAATCTTGAATTGTTTGGGATGCTGATATGTGAATTGGATGAATATGAATGAATAATGAGTCCTTCTATTTTTGAATGAATGGGTAGTATCAATCTTTGAATCTTGAATTAACTTACCAATTCAGTGATATTTACTAATAAAAAGACACTCCAATGTAAGTGAAGGGTGACTTATCAAGGGAGAACACTCCACTGTATGTGTTAGAAAAATTATCTAGCCAAAGGCTATCATTGCAAGAATGTGTGTTGGTGCAATTACATACTTGCTGGGGGTTTGTTGCACCCCATCGTTACTACCCAGGAATAAGGGTATAGTAATGCAATGACAACTCTCAGTCACGTATAAAAAAAGAAAGCAAAGAAAAAGAGAAAAGCAGAAAAAAGTATATATTGCAATAAATACTATATTGGTTAAGAAAGGTTTAGATTCAAAGCATGATGCTAACATTAGTGAAGTTGCAGTCTTGATTGTTCATATTTATAAATTGTCGGCACACTATTCTGTCATATGAATGCAATTTATACATCAAGATTTCAAAGAACTTAAGTTGCTAGAATGATGATTGCGGTGACAATTTTGATTGTGACTTTGCTAACTTTTATTTACTTGAGAACAAGTAAAAACTCAAGTTTAAGGGTGTGATAGCATTAAAAATGACACTTATTTTCTCCCTAAATAGTATGCATGTTAAACATTTCATAGTTAGTGTTTAAAATTTCTAACTTAGAGTTGTATGGTTTTAATTCTTTTCATTTTAGCCTCTTTTATACTACTAATGTCGTCATATGCAGCATAAGTTTTGCGTCTGAAATTGTCAGTGCAGAGATCCACCTCTGAAGATCAGTGCTAGAAAGTGTGCAAAGATGCAGCCATAAATTTAACATGGAATTACGGCCACAGATGTCACCGTAAATATACCTTAACCTCGTAGAAGTGATTTCACGCTACAAATATATCTGGAAGCACAAGCGAAGGAGAAAGCTACGATGTCGCCGCAAGTAAAAATCATAGATTGCACCTAGAGATGTGGTGACAACCTGTAGATGCCTGATAAATATACCAAATCTGCGTGAGTGCACAGTTGGAATTAACCAACTTGTACAGTTGCCAAAATGGTTAGATCCGAGAAGGAAGGAGAGCTGCAAATTTTGAGAGTTTATAAAAATGAGGGAAAGGAAGAAGATGGGTATCAAGTGGTGAAGAATTCAACTCTAAAAAATTTCTCAAATCTATAAACAAGCTGACATGGAAGCTTGAGGTTCGGAGGAAGGTGATCTGATGAGCAAAGGAGCAAGACTTCTGACGAGAAGTGCCTATTTACGACACAAGAGGAGCTATCACGAAATAGTTCTAGTAAACTAGGAATAAGATGCTTCGACTTTTTTCTTTGATACCTCTTAATTGTTGATGAATACTATTGATTTTTAATTGAGTATGGAAGTACCATTTGAAGTTAGATCTAATTTGATTTTTACTCTATTCTTTTTACCTGTTTATCTTTGGATTTAATCGTTTTGACCACGGAAGTGCGATGCAGTCACAGTCACTAGAAGGTGTGGTGACAAGTTAAATCAATAAGCAAGACAATGGAAGTTGCTTGAGGCTAAGAAGGAATTTTGGTCGCTTGTTCTTAAGTGCAAGGCATTACCAGCACTGGAAGTTGTGGTAATTTCTAGCATTTGGGTCTTTGTTAAACAAAGGAAGTGATAGCAGTAAGATTTCATTGAAGTATAATTGCGATGACAATTCATCTATTTGTTACCTTGCAGCCACATTTAGCATTGCGACTTGTGAAATTAGTGATCCTCTCCACTTCTTTACACTTGATTCATTTATTTTAAGTTCTGAATTTACCCTCACAAACATCCCAACAACTATTCATTTTATCTTAATTTGCTCTGATAATTTGTTTTATATTTGCGTTGACAAAATTAACTCTTTTAGCTATGCAGATCTAACTTAGTTGCATTTAAACGCTGTGACGTTTACAGGCTGATCAAGAGCCAAAGTAAGTAGAGGGTGAATAAGGAGACAAGGCTGTAACACCCCTACACCCGGTTCATACGTATAAACCCAGTATAAGAGTATTACATACAGTGTCAGAGAATTAAAAACGAGTATAACAAAATTTTCTTTCAAATACTATGTAATTGAATCGTTTTACTCAAAATATCACAAAATAATCAAAATCGAGACTTAAAAACAGTTTGAAAATAATGAAAATGTAATTTTTACTCAAAATAGGGCAAATATCGATACCACCATAAAAGTATTGATACCTCTATTCTAAAATCAAGAAATATAGCTAGAAACTTCAAACTAACCCCCTGAAATTATATAAAAACTTTACCAATAAATCAATTCAGTCTAAAACACAATTCTAGTCAAAATTCATCATCTCATTTCATAAGTTCATAGTATTCCAAAATAACATTTATAACCCATTCATTGAGGACATATAAGTACCATTTGTACATGCCATTTTACCTCAAAATAAGTATACCTTGTCTTGTAATCTTCCAATGTTGATGTGATTTGATGAGAGGCACCTAATCCAACCTTAGCTTCTCAGGGATCTTGTACCTAAGCGTTGAATTAAACGCGTTAAGCCGGTGAAGGCTTAGTAAGTACTACAAGAGTCATTAATCATTCATCTTTTAATCACACATTTCAAACTCATTCATATAATTATTTATTCATGTAAAATACATACCTTTTATGTGTATAACATTTAACTTACAGTAGTGTTATGAATTCACATATTCTTCCTCATTTCACATTTTAACCATTCCAACCTGTTTTAATGAGAATAATTCCTTTCTCATGTTTCTTTATACTAAATTTCATTCAATCATACAAAATTAACATTTATAATTAACCATATATTTTAATACTTGTAGTACTTATAACTCTTGTAGATAATCCCTTTTCACTCATTGACTTTCTCCTTTCCTTTTTCCTTTAATTTGGTCCTTCTCCTTCTTTTCTTTCTCTTCAATTTCATACAAAACACATATATTCATATTAAAATCCTTCTAACATATCATAATCTATGTTTCTAAACCAAAAACTAACATGTATTTAAAGAGGAGTTTAACTTTTTTTACCTTAATCACTTGTATTCAACTCTAATGTCCATTTTCTTTCTCCTCCAAGACAAGTATGGATGCATTTCTTTTAACAATTGGATAGCTACTACAGTTCTCTATTAATTTTATTCACTAATCTTGAAGAAATTTGGAAGAAACTAGCTTAATTGGTTTGTATTTGGTGAAAAAGGACTAATTTGAAAGAAAAGCAAAAGTTAAAATGGTGGAAAAATGGTGGCTAATGTGAAACATAATGGCTGATGGCTTTTATAGCCTTTTCATCATTTCTTTTCTTCATTTCTCTAGATTTTTCTATCAATTTCTCTTTATGAAAATATCTTTCTTTAATAATGGTAAAATTGCACTTTTAGTCCTTGGACCTTTCAACTTTACACTTTGGCCCAAAACATTGCCTCCAAAAATATCTTCCACCAAATTACTCTTTTGCCCCTCCATAATTTTTCCTAATCTTCTTATTTTAACCACATATTCTAACTCTTAACTCAACACTATTACTGTTCCAACTCCAGTTCAAAAACGCGGATGTTACAAAGGCTATGATGCTAGGGTATAAAGCTGAAGGGAGTCGAGAGCTAGGGAAAAAATCCTCTCTTTATTTTACCTTGAGGCATATATAGGGGAAAGTCACCACACTTGGTAATCCCACGTCACCGACAATATAGGTGGGGCACGCTCATGAGGTCGGTCATGTGAAAAAACCATTATATGTTGTTTGTCATTAAGTGGGGGCTTGCTTTGACATTCCCCATTGTTGAGATAGTACGAAATTGTTAGGTCTTAATGACCCCTTAGTGGCCCTCTCTTGGAGATAAGTGCGCACCCTTTAATAGTGGTAACCAAATAGCGAGTGGCTTGATAATGTTTTAAACACACGGGTAGCTGGTTAATGTATGACCCCTTAGGTAGTACAAGTTAGAAGGTCATTCGTGGTTGTTCTTAGGTTTCTTCTCACACTGCCATGTGTCCAAGTCAAGACCATCTGCAGATAGTTCCAATGGATGGTATCTATCGTAAATGAACTGGCGGATGGTTCAAAATACCAAAAGTTTCCTTTTTGTGTGTTAAGAACGTTATTGAAGATGAGAGGTTTCTTTGAAGATTCTAGAATGCTCACATTAAATGTAAAGTTAGTTCGCTATTTATAGTGGTGGGGCCAATGATGAGTCACATTGCTTTATGGGACACATGTTTGCATAACATTGGCTATGAAGTGTTGGTTCAGGTGTGTAATGAAACGCACCGCTTTGGGGGATTTTTTATATACGGTCTTCTTCTTCAAACTATTTAGCCATTTCAAATTTCCAAGCTTTTCTACATCTATTTTGCAATTGTCCTTCGATTTCCTTCAAGTTTTCAACTGGTTTTCAACTTCTCTATTCTCATTAGTTTTTTTCATTCGGCTTCAAATCTCAACCATATTCATTTATGTATTCCACTTTCGAGGTTTTCTGTGGCAGGGCCTGACTTTTCTAAGTGGTTTTACATTTTATTTTGCAACTTTTGATAATCATAACCAAAAACAATTGTGGTGTAGAGGTGGAGCTTCAAAGTTTATTGAAAATAAGCATATCAGGGTGTTAAAGCCCAATTTGACCGAGCATAAATTTTGGATCAAACTTTTAAATTGATATTAAATTTAAAATTGATTTTAAATTTAGTTAAATTTAAAATAGTTTTAAATTTAATTTGAAAATATCCAAATACTAGCCCAATTGGGCCCAATCACGAATGTCTAGAAACACTACCCAAAATACAAGCCCAATTCAGATATACCAAGACATGACCCAAATCAAACAAAGACACTCAAACCCAGCACCCTAGCCCAAACCTAAACCAGGCGCAAATGGCCCAGTGCCTAGGACAAAATCCTAAAGACCCACTTGTTACCAACCACCTATCTCCCCACCAACCAGACAGTGCCACATCAATAGCAAGTTACACCGACCAGCTTCAACTTGCACCTCTGCCACGGCCACTACTACAGCCTCCAGGCCGACCTGCAAAAGGAAGAACAAGACCGGTATTTTGTTACATAAAACAAAATATGATGATTGTATTAAAGGCTATAAAAGCCGAATTCAATTCTATTGAAGAGACCTTTTTTTTTCCTTGGTTGTTCATTCAAAAAAAATCAATACAAAAATAGCCTTTTTAACAATACCATAGAGTATTCTAAAAAGTCAGAAATAGGAAGCAGTTGGTAATAAACAGAGGCAACCGAATAGCCATACCAAATAACAGAAGCACAAGCCAAGGTTAGAAGCATTCAGGTCATTCTGGTACATTCAATGTATAGTTATTATCATTAATGAATTGAAACTCTAACTAATCCGTTTCTAATATGCACTAATACGTTTTTAGTACTCCAATTAGTATTTATTATCTTTTTTATTTTGCAAACATATTAATAAATGTCTTTATTAAATGACATTAATTTATAATAATAAAAATAATGATAATAATAATGTTTTAATTAATAATTAATAATAAAAAAGAAACTGAAAGGTCGATTAGGTCACTGTCCTTTGGTTGCGCCGCCGTCGTCATCACCGTGATTGCCTCTGATCGTTGTCAGCATCTCCTCGTGGATGAGTTTACAAAACAAAAACACAAAAAGGGTTTTAGAATTGGCATTTAACCCATAACCGATTTTCAAACAAAAATAAATAGATTGAAGGCATTAAACTTTTAAAGACCCAGTTTTAAAAAACGTACAAGATTAATCTGGCAGATTTAACATGAATAGTTTTTTGGAAACAAACGAAAGAACAGAGGAACGAACAAAAAAAAATCAAAAAAGGTTTAAAAATGAAAGATTACCCTTTGTTCTTGAAACTTAGGGGTCGGATTTGGTAGTTTCGACCACGGATCTGGACTTCTGAGAAGCAGAGGATCGAAGGAGGGGAGAAAGGAGGTGACGATTGGACTTTCGATCGTCGTTCATGATGGTCGACGGCACCGGTCGTCAACGTTGACCCTTATGAGTCGGTGACCGGCGGTGACAAAGTCAGTGTGGAGAGGTGGCCGGCGCTCAATCGGACATGGTGGCTACAAGGGTTGAAGATGGATGAAGAAAGAGAGAGAGTTTGAGAGAAAAAAGGATATTTTTGGAGAAGAGAGAAGAAAAATAAATTTTTGTTTTGAAATTCGAACTTATAATGCTTGTTAAACGGTTGTGTTTTGAGTGGCTGCATAAAGAGCCAAAACGACACCGTTTAGGCCATGACCCGTTTGACCCGACCCGCTCCAGACCAAGGATCCGCATGTTTTTATTAAATGGGCTATTTATGCAATTGGTCATTCCCTTTTTATTTTTGTTTCAATTTTGCCCATAAATCAAGTTTTGTTTTATTACAAAATTAGCCCAGAAAATTTAAATGATTTGCAAATAAGTCCTTTAACTTCTGAACACCTAAGATGCTACCACGTGTCACTATGTTTTGGTTTTATTGCCCTAGAGACCCTTAAACTATCCAAAAATCATATTTTAACCCCTAAACTTTTCCAAAATTTTATTTTCGACCCCGAACTTTTTAAAAATTACAATTTTACCCTCAAACTTTCCAAAGTTCCAATTTTAACCCCGATTTTTCCAAAATTTACCATTTAACCCACGAATTTTTTAAAATTTCATTTTTAACCCTAATTTTTTCAAAAACTATCATTTAACCTTGATTTTTCCAAAATTTACCATTTTACCCTTAAATTTTCCAAAATTACATTTTTAACCTCAACTTTACCAAAAATTACCATTTTACCCCTAAACTTCTAAAATTCTATTTTTGACCCTAATTTTTTCTAGAAATTACCATTTGCCCTCGAGTGAACAAAATTACCATTTTACCCTCGGGTATCCCAAAATCACATTTTCAACTCCGATTGTTTTATTTTTCTTCCTCTTCACTATTTGTATTTAAATTTTAATTATTATGCCTTTGTATTTCGCATTTTTTGATTGTTGTATATCGTTTATCTGCCTAATTATTTTGTTTCGTGTTATCTAATATCCATTATTAACTGTTCATCCGTATTTAAAAATTACACATTTGTTTTCAAAATTTTAAAACAAAGGCAATGTTCTATTCGTAGGGAAACTTCGATAAATCATGCTTTAACGTGTCGAGTGTGATTTTTCGTATAACTCACACGAATCAAATATCTTTTTTCAAGTTTTTAAATCTCTTTTAACTTCGAGATTCCGAGAATGTCCTGCCCTAACGTGTTGGTCACGACTTCAATTCTTCATGAGAATCAAAGTAATCGGGCATTCTATCTTCAAATCCTTTAAGTCATGTGTCCGAGGATCGTATTTTAAACTCAATACGAAATTTCAAGTTTTCAAGTACATATATACAAATAATTTTAAAGCAAAACGAGGCAATGCCTTTTCATGTGAAAACCTCAAAAAACCATGCCCTAACGTGCGGGGTGTGATTTTCGTAATTCATGCAATTGGATATCCTCTTCGAAATCTTTCAAAATGTCCTTCAATTTTGAAAATTTGAGAACATAGTGCCCTAATGTGTTGGACACAACTTCCAGATCTCATAGAGATTCGAAACACGGGGACGAATTTCCTCAAAAAGGGCTTTCTTTGAAATCTTGCAAAGTTTCTAAAAGACAAAGATCGTATTTTAAATTTTACTCATGTGGTACCAATTTTGGGCATATGAGGGTGCTAATCCTTCCTCATGCGTAACCGACTATCGAACCTAATTTCTGGATTTTAAAGACCTATATATTTTTCAAAACGGGTTTTTAAACGTTTTGTGGTGATCCAATCACACCAAATAAAAGATTGGTGGCAACTCCCATTTTCCAATATAAAAATATTTTTTGAAACACGTTTTTAAAAAGGGTTTCGACAGCTTGGTGACTCCACTGGGGACATTTTCAAAAATAAACGAGAGTCAAGCCAAAATTGATTATTTTTGGGTCTTTTTTGAAAACTTTTAAAGCTTCGGTTTTGTTTAATATGCGATCCTCGACATCTTTTGTGTGACATTATATTATGTGATATGGCGAGTGTAAGTTTGCATCCATATGCATTTTGTTACTACCCTTTTAAGTGGAAGTGGGAAACTACTCCTTCGTGAGGTCTTCACCTCCGTGCAGGATAGTGAATCGCTTTCGGGATTACATCCGTACCCTTGTTTTCGTGAAGTTTTCACTTTCGTGCAAACATGTGGGAAATGTGTCCCCCTGAATCGAACTCATCCGTATGAGCCCGTAATGGGTGAGGATCGAGGAATCCGCTGGTTTGGGTACCCTTTACTCTAGATCCTGAACCGCATATAATGAGCCTTAAGTACCTGCCTTAGGACGGAATTACAATAAGTTGTTAGTAGTCGCCCAAGACTAGAATCTTTATTTTATATCCGTATTTTGTTGACTTGTGTTCTCTTTTGCCTTTTTGATTATTTTTGCTTGCATTACATCCTCATACAAAGAGAGGTATAGTTCTAAGCTTAATTACTAAATAGAAAAGCTGGTCATAAGAAAACAGGTACCTTGATGAAATAAAAGACAATATGGTCGGGCTTACATGACAAAGAAAGAAAGAGAACGAAAATCGATGATCTGCCATATGAGCAAGACGAAACCAAAGATCGTGTAACCATCTGAGTTTTGGCCTAAGTACGAGAAGTGACTGACCACTCAACCTTTTCAAATGATATTGTGGACCGAAGGTTAGAGATAAGCCAAGACTATTTGAATGACTTTTTACGGAGATTAAATCTTTTGAACACCGCGACACGACCATATACGTATCTATTTTATGTAAAGGAATTTGATTTCTAGAAAGGTTTTTCTAATAGAATTGAGCTATAAGTCAATACCTTTCTTATACATTCATGCATTCATAAGCAGCACATTTTATTAACTTGCGTAATTCTATACAAGCTTACCTTGAGTAAGATTGTAACAAACCTTCAGTGGTTACTCGAACAAGGTAAGAGACTCGGTTACATTCTTGTTTCTTTGCTTTTAATTGCAATTCTTGTATTAATTACACTAACTTGTTCATTTTGAATATATTTGCATTGCATCTTCATTCAAAGGTGTTGATTCCTGTTCTATTTCTAAATAGAGAACTGGTCATAAGAAAACAGAATCCTTGATATGGTAGAAATCAACGTGGCCGTGCATATATGGTCAAAGAAAAAACAACAATGCAAAAGTGACGACCTGGCAAAGGGGCACATATCAAAGTTTTGGGATTACACCCAAATAAATGAAACTCCTAACAGCTTACAAGACCTGAATGAAGTATGGAAGACAAAACAAGGCAGATATCCAATCATGAATATATTGACTTACTTGATGCTAGAAGGAATAGGCATTAGTCCCGAGCTCTCACTTAGTATTAGAGTCCAAATTCTAATGGTTTCACATTTGGAAAGGAGGACATGATGCCCACGATAGAAGAGTAAATCACTTTACCTTGTTGCCTAAAGATTCAAAAAATAAAGTCTACTTTGAATATGGCAAACGTCCTTACCTACCTAAGGTTAAAGCAGAGATGCACCTTTTTCGAGTCCTAACACGGTATTGAAATTTAACTTAGTTGTTTCACCTCTAGAAAAAATGGACATACTATCGCTCCATTACCAAAGAACTCAAGAGATAAGGTCTACTCTAGACAAGCAAGCATTGGGTTGCAATCCTAATTAAGGAAAAAGAAGAAAATAAATACATTGCTTTGGAAAACCTGCAAGGCTTAGACACTCAGATGCAAGAAAAAATGATGGCGTCTCCATCTCAAACACGATTGAGTTAGTCGTCTTCCTTAAAGTGTCAGGGCACATAGAGGTCGCGGTAGCAGATTTTGTTTGACTGACTTGACAAAAGAATCACTCATGTTCTAGCAATCTTAGCCACTAAGCACCTGTCGAATAAGGGGCAAAAGAAGGTGTATTGGTTCACGACTTTTGTTAGTATGGTCCCGTGGCCATTTGAAAAGTCGAAAAAGTCTCTTATGGAGTATTCTCCGAGGACTATTCTCCGTTGAAGGAATTTGGCTGCCCAAAAACAAGATGATATTACCAAAGGAAATTGGAAATAAACGAGGAATAACTAAGGGCAAACTTGAAATAATGAACATGTCTCAAGCGATATTTGACCCAAGAGCGAGAAATGACTAACTGCTCGCAAACTTTAGCCATTCAAGACTGATGTTTTGAACTTGAAATCAGGGGCAAACCAGAGCAAAAATTAGTTCGGAAGACTAGGACTTTGAGCATTAAGGCACGACCATACATGTATCTGCCTTATGTACAGAAATTTATTTTCTAGTAAAGTTGTCTAATGGAATGGAACCAAGAATCAACGCCTTGTTGCATGCATCATTTCATGTGCATTTGCATTTCATGCATTAAATTTTAATAATATCCCACATATTTGAAACACTCGTGTAAGAGAGAGTTATCAACCCTAAATAGAAGTTGAGAGGAAACATGATAAATCAAGAAAAGGGAATGATAAAAATTTGAGAAAAAATCATGTGGAAAGTGGAACCTGTTAAGAGTTCGCCCTTACACCCTCGGAAGTGTTTTGGACAACTAGACTGTGGAGGAGTTTTCTGTAGTTTTAGGACTTTTCTACGAAAATATTTAGAATACACTTATCACTCTAAGTCTGAGAACAATAGGGATCCTTTTATAAAGGACAAATGATCACTATCTTTTATTTCAATAAAAATGATGCATTGTTTTTGTCCTATTTGACAAACACCTTGCCATTCTTTCCATTCGTTCATACCACAATTAATCATTCTTTAGTTTAATTATTCTTTGGATCCCCTTTTATCTTAATGTTGGGTCCCTTGATATCAAGGATACGAGCAACATTACTGTTGACTTAAATCCTTTTGAGTAAGACATGGGTCCAGAAAAAACTCTGAGGCTTTGAAAATGATCAAGAATGTAACTTGTCTCCCGATCTGCTACAGATGGTTGAGTAAGACACGAAACAAACATCACCTTGAAGAGTCGTGATTTTAAGTGAGAATCGAGACATGAGTCATTGTAAAAACAAGGCAAGCTACCTCGAGAATCCAAAGGTTTGTGCATGATCCTATCAAAGCATGCCAGGTTTAACGAACCGATGTACACATAGACTCTTATAAAAGAAGAATGCATCCAATTCAACAGAAACTTGAAAATTGAGGCTCGACGTGTTAAAAAAAGAGAAAAAAGAAGAAAAATTTGTCGAAAATCCGCAAAGGGCATTTTAAAACCCAATAAAAAAGTAAAAAAGGAAAAATAAAGAAAAGGAAGAAAAAGTCAAGATGAAAACCCGCAAAGGGCATCTTGAAAATTTATTCTCCATCATCCTTCCATGTTGTGGCCTCTTTCTATGTGAAGCATGGACACCATCGAGCCAACTTTGCAAAAGAGTTTCTAATGTGCATAAATTCGTCTTCATGATCATTGATTACTACTTCCCAGGCCAATTGGCTGTTAAGTAGATTATTGAAAACGAGAGATTATATGCCGGTATGGAATACCAAGAAAGGATCATATCCAACGATGACTTGAATTTGAGCAACAACAAGATAGCAAAGTCTGCAGTCAATTTGAAGAGCAAATATCACAACTCAGTACCACATCGCCAAAATGGGGTATTGGTGGGGACCAATAAAGACAACAAAGGACTGATTGGAAAATAGCAGAGACCTACAAAGGCTAGGCATGAGAAATTACCATTTGCCTTCGAGGTTTATCGATCCTTCTATCAGAATATTCACCGAGGCAACACTTTTCTCACTAGAATGGAAGACGTCTTACCCATTAAAGTTAAATTTCTTTCCCTCCAGATTTTGTTAGAGCTAATGAAGCAGAATGGATCCAATCCAAATGTAGTCAGCTAAACTTGATTGAAGAGAAGATACTAAAAGTCATCCGTCATGATTCAAATGACAAGGGTTTATGAAAAAGAAGGATCCACTCTAGAGAATTCCACGAGAGAGCTTTAGTTTTGAAAAGGATCTTTCTTACAAAAGACTTCCAAGGAAAATGGATGTCAAAATTGGGAAAGGACCCATGAGATGAAGAAAGTCTTTTTTGGAGAAGTTTTGATTTTGATCAAAATTAATGGCAAAGACCTGCCCAACTTTGTGAACTCGGATTCAATGAATAAAAGAAAAGAAAAAGAAGAAGAGAAAGAAAAAGAAAAGAAAACAAAAGAAAAGAAAAATAAAAACAAAAAAAGAAAAAGAAAAAAGAAGAAGAAAATGAGAGGTTGAGGTGAAAACTCGTAAAGGGTATCTCGAAACCTAGGGAGTCTTGAGTTGAAAACCTGAAAGGGCGGCTCAAATTTGAATAAAAAAAAAAGAGGCATGAAGTGGCCTTCTCTCTCAAAAGTGGCAAGGTGGAGAAACCTTACACCTTGAGGCATTGATGAAGTACTCCAAGTTTCATAGATTTATGTCAAGCTCAGAATGATCCTCATTAAGTTTGCTCAGCAAAGCTCATACTTTGCTATCTGGGGCACCTAACCCTATTCTTTACTCGCTTTGTGACCAATATGGGTCATTTTTAATCTTTTCATTCATGTGAGCTTTGCCTCCAATAAAATTTCATTTGCCTTGCGACCATGCTCAAGCAAATTCTATACCAAAATTGTAATTATTGAACCAACGATCCTTTCATTCATGCGACCTTTGTTTGCAATCAAATTTAATTTCATCTTATAGCCTTGATTCAAGCATCTTTGCATTTGAAATAACGGTTAGTGGTCAATAATATAAGGAATAAAAGGACTTCTGCATATCATTCTGGAGAATTCCTAAATAGTACAGGGATCTGAAACAGGACCACTAGTTGGAAATAACACAAACTCGAGGGATAGAAGAGTTCTGAAACAAATATGACTCTCTTTAGGTTCCATGAAAGAGAAGACCATACCAAAAAAGGAACATGATGACACATCAGTGATAGGACTTAGACAAATGATGAACAATGTCGACCTAAGGTCCAAGATAAAATCATATCTCAGAAATTCATCATTTATATCCACCTGTTTAGGAGCATTTGATTCATCTTGATCATGGCATCCTAACAATTTGATCTACATAAAGACCCATTAGAAGCATATTCCACAGGTTTCATTACCGCGAAATGGCGAAATGAGCTAAGAAAAACATGAAGATTTGAAGGGAAAGGTTAAGGCCGCAACGGCGAACCTTGTACCTCAGAAGCATGAAGGGAAAGATTTAAGCCGCAACGGCGAATCCTGTACCACGAAGACACAGAGGGAAAGGTTTAAGTCACAACGACGAACCTAGTACCTCAGAGACATGAAGGGAAAGATCTAAGCCGCAATGGCGGATCCAGTACCAGGAAGACACAAGGGAAAGGTTTAAGTCGCAATGGCGAACGTAGTACCTTAGAGGCATGAAGGGAAAGATCTAAGCCGCAACGGTGGATCCAGTACCACGAAGACACAAGGGAAAAATCTAAGCCACAATGGCGGATCCAGTATCACGAAGACACAAGAGAAAGGTTTAAGTCACAATGGCGAACCTAGTACCTCAGAGACATTAAGGGAAAGATCTAAGCCGTGACGGCAGATCCAGTACCACAAAGACACAAGGGAAAGATTTAAATCACAATGGCGAACCTAGTACCTCAGAGACATGAAGAGAAAGATCTAAGCCGCGACGGCGGATCTAGTACCACAAAGACACAAGGGAAAGGTTTAAGTAGCAATGGCGAACCTAGTACCTCAGAGACATGAAGGGAAAGATCTAAGCCGCGATGGCGGAATTAGTACCACAAAGACACAAGGGAAAGGTTTAAGTAGCAATGGCGAACCTAGTACCTCAGAAACATGAAGGGAAAGATCGAAGCCGCGACGACGGATCCAGTACCATAAAGACACAAGGGAAAGGTTTAAGTCGCAATGGCGAACCTAGTACCTTAGAGATATGAAGGGAAAGATCTAAGCCACAACGGCGGATCCAGTACCACGAAGACACAAGGGAAAGGTTTAAGTCACAATGGTGAACCTATTACCTCAGAAACATGAAGGGAAATATTTAAGCCACAACGACGAATCTAGTACCTTGAAGATTTGAAGGGAAAGGTTACGACCGCAACGGCGAACCTGGTACCTTAGAAACATGACGAGAAAAAATCAAACCCACGACGGTGAAACTTCTACCTTGAAGTCATAGTGGATCAGATTAAAACTACAATGGCAAGTCTTTATCCCTTTGAAGTTGCAGTAAGATCAAGATGAATCTTCGACATCAAATCCTATCCTCATGAAGATGCAGTGGAGTTGGATTCAAATTACATCATTTCATCTTTACCCTTAGATTCAAGAAGGGAAAAATGAAGATTCTGATCTTTTACCTCGAGCTTGGGGTAGATCACCACTCGACCTCTTACCTCAAACTTAAGGCAGATCACCATCAGCCAGTCTCTTACCCCGATCATGGGGCAGTTGCCAATCATTCGAAGTGATAGGATACAGAGAAGTGAACCAGATCCGTCTTCTTGATAAGACACAGAAAAGTGGATTAAAACAAGTGATGTGGTCATCTTCCTGATAAGACACCGAGAAGTGGACCAAATCAACAACATTCGACCATCGAAGTTGCAGTAGATCGGGTCAAAATAGCGAATCTTTATCTCTCTAAAGTTGTAGTAAGAGTAAGATGAAGCCTCGACATCCAATCCTATTCAAGCATGCAGCAAAATTGGATAACGGATCTTACTCTCCCCGTAGGTGTAGTGGAGTGGAATGGAACAACAAGTCAAGTGCTGTCATTTTGAAGTAGTCGATAGTGGAGCTGGAATTCAACAGGATTGGATAAAATTGGTCTTCTTTTGGTCTTTGATCCATTCCTGTTACACAACAACGAGCAAAGAGGGGCAGCTGTTGAAGCCCAATTTTGATCGAGCCCAAACTTTGGATCAAACTTTTAAATTGAGATTAAGTTTAAAATTGATTTTAAATTTATTTTTGAATGTTTAAATTTAAATTTAGTTAAATTTAAAATGGTTTTAAAGTTAATTTGAAAATGTCCAAATACAAGCCTAATTGGGCTCAATCACGAATGTCCAGAAACATTACCCAAAATACAAGCCTAATTCAGATATACCAATACATGACCCAAATCAAACAAAAGGCACTCAAACCCAGCACCCTAGCCCAAACCTAAACCAGCCCCAAATGGCCCAGTGCCCAAGACAAAATCCTAAAGACCCACTTGTTACCAGCCACCTATCTCCCCACCAACTAGACAGTGCCACGTCAACAACAAGTTACACCGACCAGCTTCAACTTGCACCTCTGCCACCGCCACTGTTACAGTCTCCAAGTTGACCTGCAAAAGGAAGAACAAGACCGATATTTAGTTACATAAACAAAATATGATGATTGTATTGAAGGCTATAAAAGTCGAATTCAATTCTGTTGAAGAGACCCTTTTTTTTTTCCTTGGTTGTTCATTCAAAAAAATCAATACAAAAATAGCCTTTTTAACAATACCATAGAGTATTCTAAAAAGTTAGAAATAGGAAGCAGTTGGTAATAAACAGAGGCAACCGAATAGCCATACCAAATAACAGAAGCACAAGCCAAGGTCAGAAGCATTCAGGTCATTCAGGTACATTCAATGTCTAGTTATTATCATTAATGAATTGAAACTCTAACTCATCCGTTTTTAATATGCACTAATACGTTTTTAATACTCCAATTAGTATTTATTATCTTTTTATTTTGCAAACATATTAATAAATATCTTTAGTAAATGACATTAATTTATAATAATAAAAATAATGATAATAATAATAAAAATGTTTTAATTAATAATTAATAATAAAAAAGAAACTGAAAGGTCGATTAGGTCACTGTCCTTTGGTTGTGCCACCGCCGTCATCACTGGGACTGTCTCCGGTCGTTGTCAGCATCTCCTCGTGGATGAGTTTAGAAAACGAAAACACAAAAAGGGTTTTAGAACTGGGATTTAACCCATAACAAATTTTCAAACAAAAAATAAAGCAAATGAAGGCATCGAACTTTTAAAGATCCAGTTTTAAAAAATGTACAAGATTAATCTGGCAGATTTAACATGAATCGTTTTTTGGAAACAAACGAAAGAACAAAGGAACGAACAAACAAAAATAAAAAAAGGTTTAAAAATGAAAGATTACCCTTTGTTCTTGAAACTCCGATTGTTTTATTTTTCTTCCTCTTCACTATCTGTATTTAAATTTTAATTATTATGCCTTTGTATTTCGTATTTTTTGATTTTTGTATATCGTTTATCTGCCTAATTATTTTGTTTCGTGTTATCTAATATCCATTATTAACCGTTCATCCGTATTTAAAAATTACACATTTATTTTCAAAATTTTAAAACCGAGGCAATGTTCTTTTCGTGAGGAAACTTCGGGAAATCATGCTCTAACGTGTCGAGTGTGATTTTTTGTATAACTCACACGAATCAAATATCCTTTTTTGAGTTTTTAAATCCCATTTAACTTCGAGATTCCGAGAATGTCGTGCCCTAACGTGTTGGTCACGACTTTAATTCTTCACGAGAATCGAAGTAATCGGGCATTCTATCTTCAAATCCTTTAAGTCATGTGTCCGAGGATCGTATTTTAAACTCAATACGAAATTTCAAGTTTTCAAATACATATATACAAATAATTTTAAAGCAAAACGAGGCAATGTCTTATAGTGTGAAAACCTCGAAAAACCATGCCCTAACGTACGGGGTGTGATTTTCGAATTCATGCTATCGGATAACGTCCTTCAATTTTGAAAATCCGAGAACATAGTGCCCTAACGTGTTGGACACGACTTTCAGTTCTCATAGAGATTTGAAACATGGGGATGGATTTCCTCAAAAAGGGCTTTCTTTGAAATCTTGCAAAGTTTCTAAAAGACAAAGATCATATCTTAAATTTTACTCGAGTTTTCAAAGTTTCAACAAATCAAGACCCGAAATTAATTAATGTGGTACCAATTTTGGGCGTATGAGGGTGTTAATCCTTCCTCATGTATAATCGACTCCCGAACCTGTTTTCTAGATTTCGAAGACCTATATATTTTTCAAAACGGGTTTTTAAATATTTTGTGGTGATCTAATCACACCAAATAAAAGATTGATGGTGACTTCTATTTTCTAATTTTAAAATATTTTTCGAAACATGTTTTTGAAAAGGGTTTCAACACAAGGCTTTTAGGAAGCATTAGGAACCAATTGGTATTGCTTCTTATGAGTGCAATACCACAAGCAAGAACTTTAGAGGGTGCTTCGATGTAAGGGGTTGCTACAAAAGCACCATCGCTATAATTTTAACATCCTAAAAGGGGGGATACTCACTTATTAATATTTAAGAGCCCAAACACAGTGGTTTGAGACTAGGATTTTACCTATCGTTGTATGTTTTGGAAGTTAGATTCCATTGTCCTCCATAGTTTTTCATCATCTAGGTGTTAAGTTGCTACATGGTTGCACCCGAGCAACTGAATGGGGTATCCTAGATGATAATCATCAAGTTTATTATCCTCTACCAATAGTGTAACAGTCCGCATTTCAACGATGATCAAAACAGTGGTTTTGAGGCCATAAATCTGATGAGTTTGTTTATAAATATTATAATTTAATATTTACGAGTCGAGTATAGCATTAAAATGATTTTTGAATTGACAATTTATACTTTTTGAACGAGTAGTTAGATTTATGTGAAATCCCTAAAGTCAAGTGGTTTTAGAAATAGAGGTATCGAGGTCTCGTTTCTAAAAACCTAGCCTGTAAATATTTTTATAAATATTTACAGGATGATTATATAGGTGTATTAAAGTTTGGTAAAAAAATTTTAATGTTTAAATAGTTAATTGAGTAAAAATGGCTAAATTGTAAAAGATGAAAAAGTTGAATTCTATATGTTAAAGGAGTCTAATAGTTATGAAAAAGTGAATTAGTGGACTTTAATGGTAATTATACCATAGTTAAAGTTAGTGGATAGTCTTGGATAGGTTGCATGGTAAATATCATGAAGTTAAAGGCTATTTATATTATAAAGATAAGAAAATGTTAATTAATTAAGAATGAATTTAAAATAAAGAAGAAAAGAAAAGGTCTTCTTCTCCAAAAAGAGGGAACAACTGAAACTCCATGAAAAAGAAATAAAGCATTCGATAAGAGTATTTTTCATGCATGGTAAGGTTTTTTAACCCTGTTATTAATGATTTTTATATTTTTAAGGTCATTTTAGCTTAGTATAGCCAAATTGGGAGTCAATTTGCTAAGTTGTTAAATGTTTAAAGTTTTTCCATGAATGAGTTTGTGATGTTTTTGAAGCTTTATGGTAGATTGATAAATTTGGTTTCTAAATGGATACATTTTGTTAAGTAATTTTTAATGATTTTAAGGTTTAGGGACTTATTTATGAAAATGGTTTAAGTCAAAGAATATATTGTAAAATTGTTATAAATATGGGCTGTTAAGGATGGCTAGAAAAATTGGCTAACATAATTTTGGTTAAAAATAGTGAAATTACAAGTTTTAAACTTAGGGACTAAAATTACTTAAAATGTAAAAGGTTAAGGATAAATTCCATAAATGCTCAAACAAATAAAATGTGGAAAATATAGGCAGGCTGACTTAAGCTTAGGGAAAATTTGGCTAGTATAAATGTTAGCTAGAATTGGTAAATTTACAAGTTTAAGACCTAAGGATTAAATTGCATAAAATGTATTATTTGAGGGTAATTTTTTAATTTCACATTATTAAAGGTTATAAGTTAAATTGATCATTTTAAATGCTGGAATAGAGTAAATTTAATAATAAAATATTTATTTAGATCAAGAAACAACTCGAACGAACACAAATCGTGGAAAAGTCAAAGTAGTGGAATAGTGATCAAACTGTGTTGGAAGTTGTTATGTAATCTGGTAACTTCGTATAGGGTTTAATTTATTATATGCTATATTGTAAGTCATGTAATTAAATACTATGTTATGAATGAATTAGATTAATTATTATTTAATATTTTGATTATGTGAATCAAAATATAATGTTAAGTGAATGGAATGACATGATGCTTTGGTTAGATGGATTAGTATGGTTTACATGGTTAATTGTATTTTATAATTAAAGTGAGTTGATGATGATATTTTGGACATGTGAATTTAATAAATGGTTTTATGATATATTATGTCCAAAATGGGAATTTCATGGAAAATTATTGAAAGTGTTAATGTGAAAGTGAGGTCACAGAAAAGGTGATGGAAAGAACCTCGTTTGAGCTTAAAGAACACATAGGATGCAATTGACATGTCATTAGGAAGTATATGTATTGGGTGTTGGTCCTGGAGGTCTTACCAATGGCTGAGATCCAGCATGTGTTATGGATTCTCCATAACTTGTGTGAGCAACATCGTGTAGCTACCATCCTGACCCCAACTCGTGTGAGTAGGCCGACTTCACAGCTTGTGTGAGCACTATTGAGAAGGAAAAGAAAAGGTTACAGTTGCATGAAAAGAGATTTCAAGTATTCAATGTTATTCGAAAGGGTTCAACGAGTAAAAGAAAAGGTCAATGGAAAGGTATGTTTAAAGATTTAATGTGTATATGATATGGAAAGATGAATAAGCGTGTATGAAATGTATGTGGATGATAAATTATCATGGGATGGATGAATTATACATGGAATCCATTTCTTAATATAGGTTATGTTTTATGGATGTTATGTTTACTTATTATTTATTTCCATATGATTTCAATAAGTAAAGATTAGGAAAGGCATGTATAAAAACATTAATGCTATTAATGTTCATATGATATGGAAATATGAGTAAGTATATATGAAAGGTAAATGGATGATGATTTTATCAAATGATGGATGAATTATGACCGGATCCAGAAGCCCTCTACTGTACTTATACCCTCACGCAAACCGATAATTCACATTCATTCACATTCAAAACACAATTATATATATTGTTTATAATCGAAACTAAATCATTAAAAACTTCTAAAATAAATACCAAAATTTCAAAATTTAAAACAACTTACAATCCCAATAAAATAATAATCAACAAAATATATTGAAATCCCCAAAAATAGCTTATATATATTTATAAAGATAGAATAATATAATAAAATAAAATAAAGAAACTATAAATATGCCTCCAGGTACCAAGTCACCTATGTCTCTAGCCTCTGTAAAGGAACTAAAGGGAAATGAGCTAAAAGGCCCAGTGTGTCTCTAAAGTACATATATCCTATTACATTATCACAATATTATCATAGCATATAAATTAACCACAAAAACACTTCACACCACAGGCAAAATGCAATGCACCCATACTCCAGCACACCAACACAGTGAAGAGGTTCCTCAGAACTCCTTCCCAACCAATCGTCACCAATCGCAGTGTGGTTTTATTATCAGCCATTTGAAGGGGTGATAACCACGTCTTCCACCGTACAAACCCAGCCTATGAGCACAAAACGGTATGATCACATGTATATCTCAGTATTACTCTCAGAAATTACTTATATATATGTATATCGGAGTTCACCATATCTCATTCTCAATATATCTCAAGTTGATCACATTTCCATAATTATGCATGACAATATCAACATGCTTAGCACAATTCAAACTCAATCATACCATTTACAACACAGTATCAATCACCATATTAACATCATAATACAGTGTCATCATACAATATCACATCACAAGTCATCACATTGTAAATAATTACATACAATATGATAAGTTGCAATTAGAAAACACACCTTTAGAAACTGAATCTTTAACAACGAGGAGGTTGTCTACCACGCACTGGTCAAGTACTCGGTCTAATGGGATTAGATCCTACAAACACAAACTTAATATTAGCACTATTCCTATGCCACCAACGAAACACAAAATTAAACCAAAATAACTCACGTGTAACTCTCGAAATTGGTGCAGGAGTAGGTTGCACAGGTGGAGGAGGAGGTAACTTTTCGGTCTCGGAGTCTTAATCACCTAATGTAACACCTAAATCCCGAACACCATCACCGGTTAGGATTCCGGTGTTTCTACTCATTTAAATCTATTCATCTTTTAGGATATCATAATATTTAATCTTTATTCAATACAAAATTCACCTATCATATCTCAGATCATTATTTAATCATAACACAATTTCTTCAAGGGTAAAAATGGCATTTCTAACATTTTAGGGGGCTTCTACTGGTACTTGATGGTCAAGTATCAGTAGCAGTTAATTCAATGAACAATTTAGATCTGTGCAGACTTCTATCGATACCTATGCTAGTTCTACCGATACAAGTAATGTAACTACCGATACCAAAAACTCCAGAGAGCAAAAATCCTCACCTTACAACTTCTACCGATATAAACATTCATACTACGGATACATCAGTACTATAAACTACCGATACTTGTAGTTTAACTACCGATACAGCCCAAGTCAAAGAACAACTCTCTCTTACCTTGTACTTCTACCGATACATGCATAAGTTCTACCGAAACAAGTATGCAGAATCTCAAGAATATTGCCAAGATGCAAGTTTAACGTCTCAAACACAACCAATACAAGTTATGCATTAAAACATCACACATCATACATAACTTCTAAGTCTTTATAAGCATTATAAGCTTAAGCATCTAAGTTATACTTCATGCATTTACACAATCAAAATAGAAGGATTTCAACATGTTTAGTTCAATATCAAGGTTAATATCATCCTAGTACATGCCATAAGACCAAGTGATGCAAAATCTACCGATAACTTCGTAATAGTGTGACTTTAGGTGACGTCGATGATCCGATCTTCAGTCAACAAACGATCTCCAAAACAACATCAATAACTGTGGTAAGCTTTATAGCTTAGTAAGTTCAATAGTTAAGAATTACTAACATGGTAATAAGCAACAATGACTCCCTTGAGTCAACGTAATTTCCATTGCTCTTTGAGTATTTATAACTCCTCTTCCTGTTCATATCTTTTTGTTACCAGTACCCAATGCTGCTCACACGAGCTGTCGAGGACTCGTAACTTATACGGTACCCCAATCATCGGTACGGTGTCTATCTGTACTGTAAATTGTTTCTTAACGATGTTGCTCACACGAGCTATCAGGAGTATGCATAAAGCATAAGTCTCAACCATCGTAGAACCTGTAATCCATATAGGATCCATATCTCTTTTCTGGTCACGATGCTTCTCACACGAGCTGTCGAGGACTCGTAACACATACGATACCCCAGCCATCGTGTCGGTACTATTTCAACGACGTAAAGCCTACTATCTCTTGCGTTTCACTTCTTCGATCATCTTCAAATATGAATGTTCACGATTTGATGTACATTAAAAATATATATACATGTACAAGAAATATTAAGTAAGATTCACACAACGAACTTACAGGACTGGTTTGCAGTTTTAGAAAGACTTTAAGGACTAATCCGCTAATTTCCCTTTTCGCGGTCGGTAGCATGATCGTAGTCCAAATCAAAGCTTAAAGATTGAATGAATAAACCCTAATTTCTCTCCTTTTAGCCATGAGGAAGAAGAAGAAAGGATGAAAAATATCATATTTTCTTTCTTTAATTTAATTTATATACTAATGGCATTTTTGTAATTTCTTAGACTTTCATGATTAACTTAATTAATCATTTTTTAACCTTAATTAATTCTATTATTAATCAATATTTTCCATGATAATCCACCCACTAACGACCCTTTGGCTTATTTACTCATTTTGTCCTTCTAATTAAATATCTATACTTTTACCATTTTTATGATTTAGTCATTTCTATTTAATTAACTATCTAATCAATAAAATTTTGGAATCATAATTTCATATGATGCACATATCACCAAAAATATTTAAAATAAATAAATTTACGACTCGACTAGTCGAAGTTGTGGTCTCAAAACCACTGTTTTCGACATCATTGAAAATCAGGCTGTTACACCTAAACACCATTATCCCATATTAGATTCTCAAATTATCCCCTTAATAACACTAAGCATAAAAAATAAGAATAAAATAGAAAAAACGAGGTTTGAATTTGATGAAACGGACAGTAAAAACGGACTTAGAACGTCGAAAAATGTTAAGTTGGGGTTCCTCGAAAAAAATCAATAGTCAACGATCAAAGGTCAACGGTCAACGATCAACAGTCAAAGGTCAACTTTAAAAGTCAACGGTTCAGTTCGATCGATCAACGTTAATGGTTCGGTTAGGTTCGAGTTCGATCAACGGTTGAGTTAGGTCGGGTTGTTGGTTCGACCGATTGGGCTTGAATCAAAGGTTTGGGTTAGGTTTGGTGTTCGTATTGGGTTGTAGGCTAAGGGTTTGGGTTAAACACTTAGGGTTTATGCCTCAATCCACCTTGGGTCACCATTTAGCCCAACTTTCCACCCTTAATAGATTGGGTAAATTAAGGTTTCCAACCCATTGATCAGCAACGTCGATGGGAGTTTGACGGACGGCGTTGCTTCGATGCAAAAGCACCAAACAATGAGACCAAAACACAGCCCTCGACACAATGCACAACTCACCAAGGTTCAAAACGGTGAAGAAACGATGAACTACGGCAGAGCTCACGGTAAGGAGAAGAACTGAATGATTAACGGCACCGTTTTTAACCAATGATGACGATGACAGTGGTTTTGGAGGGTAGGTTTTGATCGTGCGAACACAAGGGAAAGGATCATGGGGGTGGTGTGTAGCAAATGGACAAAGGTACGATCTTTGATCGGAGGGTGATCAAAAAAGCGTAAGCAAGAGAAGAGGGGAGTTTTGGTAATTTCGGCAGAAGTGGGGAAACAAAATGGGAGAAGAAAGGTCAAACTAAGCTTAAATACCTAACAAAAATAGGTCATTTACTCGGAGGCCCCTAAACAATTCTAGGGTTTCTGTTTTGACCCAGAAAACTCTACATGCATTACAATTTGGTCCCAAAATTTCCAAATTGACCGTAAAGATATAACTGAAGTTCAATTCAATCCCCAATTCTATAGAATTATGTATTAAGCCCTCAAGTTCTCATAGTTTAACAATTTAGTCCCTCAATTTAAATTAGGGTATTACATGAGTAAGTATATATGAAAGGTAAATGGATGATGATTTTATCATATGATGGATGAATTATGCATTATGTTTATCTATTAGCTATTAATTATATGAATTCAATGAGAATAATGGGTATAGATATATGTATGTATAATGGATGACATATAAAGTATAAATACTTATCATATATGCGCCATGAGTTACTTGAGATTTATATGTAATGCTATGTGCATTAACCTTGTGAGGCGATGTGTATAGGAAAGAAAGTTTGGCATAAGACATGAGGGAAGTAGTTTGGTTGTTTAATTTAATATGTTTAGTAAGTTTCTTTTATACGAATTTACTAAGCATTAAATGCTTATGTAATTGTTTCCTCTATCTTGTAGATTATCGAAAAGCTTAGTCGGTTGGAATCTCGTCGGAGTATCGTCACACTATCCACTCGACTTATTTGTATTTATGGTTATTTTGGTTAATGGTTATAAATGACATGTGTTAGGGTTAAAAGGTTTATTAAGTGAATTTGCTTGCCTTGAATTAGACCAAACTTGTTGTGATTAACGTTTTAAATATGACATGATTTGGAATGATTATTTTGATATGGTTGACATAGGTTTAAACTAGAATGCTAAGATGTTGAATGATTCATGTCATGTATAGGTGGTTGATATGATGTATAAAGAAGAATGTTTTTAACTTTGTAGATAGTATGGTCTACCCATGCTTTTGTGTGCATATTTGGCTAGGCATGTAGTGCTATAGTATGGTATGTAATATGTACCACTCTTGCTAACAATTACATATGTACCTCTTAGTCAAGATATGAGTATGTATGTTTAAAAGCTTAATTGTTATAAAATGTGGTGCTTATGATGGCATATTGGTTGAATGATTAGATAAGTAAATTGTATGTAAAAAGGGTCCTAAATGGTGTTTTTGGTATTAGGATTGCATGTGTAAATGTGGTACCATATTAAGCAATTTAAGTTGTAAACATACATTGTTTAGGATTCAATTTAGGGTACACACGGCCTATGACATGGGTTGTCACAAAGCTGTGTTCTATTTCAAGGTGCAATGCAGGTCACACGGGTAGACATACGGACTAGAACACGGTCCCTCACATGGGCGTGTGCTGTAAGTTAGTAAGGACATTTTGAATATGTACACAAATGGGTACACAAGCTAAAACACGTCTGTGTGACCCTATTTCATAGCCACACATAGGCTGATACACGGTCGTGCACCCTTGTTTCCCAAATTTCCCAACTTTTTCATAAGCTTTTTGAATTATTTCAAAATAGTCCTGATGGTGCTTATGCTATTTTTAAAGTCTCTAAAATATTTTTTCAAGCCAATTGTATGGAATTATATTGATATATGTGAATGTATGATTATTGTTGAAATACTATTGTATTATGAGATTAGACGTTTGTATTGATTAGTAATGCTTCGTAACCCTAATCCAACGACGAAGATGGGTTAGGGGTGATACAAATAGTGAGGGATGTGGTCCATGCTGAGAGTGTTTTAAAACATGTATCAACTAATGGGTGAATTCATTGTGAACTAGCTGAGGTTGTTATATTTTTGGAGGTCTGGCATCCTTTACATCGAGAACATGCTTTACGGGAGGGTCGATCATTTGAACCTTGATTTTCAAAATTATATCATATTAAAGTTAAAGTTTAGGGATAAGTTTGATTTTCCATTTGAATAGAGTCTCCTACTAATGTATGCACCTACAAACCCTCTTCGAAAGGATACCAAAGAGTTGAGAAGCAATTTAGGGTGTTAAACCAAGCTAATCTCCTTAACATTTTGTGGTAATCACCCTTCGAAAGATTTTCAAATATTGCCTGCTAGATTGAGGCACGAATAGATATGTTGATCCAACATTAACCAAGATTTCGTAAATGATAGGTCATTGGGCCACGTCGTCGAACTTGGTCTTTCAACTCAGATAACATAGTGGCCTTAATCCTTCATAGTGTAATAGAAGAGCCATGGAACTGCATTGTTATTTATAGGAAAGGCCTTGAGTTCTCGTAAAAGGTTTTGAAAGGAATGCCCGAATTAGCTTAAGATGTAAGTCGGGGAGGAGATAAGCATATAGTATGTGCGAAAGTGGTTGTAAGAGGCTCTATATCTTTAACCATGGCTGTCTGGTGCCCTAAGTCTAATCTTTTTCATCTAAGTATATTTAAAAGTTGAGAATAAATTCTCTCTATTTTTCGACAAAATATCAATCTCTTAAAAGTTTTGTTAATAACTCTGCCGGTGCCATCTATTTATAGGAAGATAAGGTAAAACCCTTGTAGAGTTGTAAAAGTTTTTTTTTAATAGAAAAACAACATCTTACTTAGAGTATTCGATTAAGGTTTATTGCTATAAATATCACAAATTGGATCAGTTTTTAAAATTTTAATTTTCTGCTGTGCAAGAAAACCGTTTTCAAATCGGGATTTTTCCAACAGTTTATACTATCTAGGATGGCTCTTGAGCGATTTGGGGGACTGGTAGTAGAGACCATCGATTTCTCTCTTAATGTAGGGTAATGTACTATATATTCCCCTTATTGCTTACTAGGGGCAAGTCTATTTTTGTCCCGTGTAACCACATAGAGGTGATGAATTCCAGGAGGATGAAGGTCTTGGTGCATGAGAGCCGAAAGTTTGGCATTCTTCCGCTGAATTTATTCACTCTCAAAAAATCTACAAACAATTTCATATAGCGCGGAGAGTTTTCGACGGGTTGTTGATAATGTTGTACTTGAGGAATTGGTAGGTTGTGTCAGCAATGAAGGCCTGACTAGCTAGATCATTTGAAACCCTTTTTGTGATCATTGTGGTTGTAATGAAAAGCCACATAAAGTTATAAAGGTATTCCCCCTGTTTTTGGAGGATGGACATGAGGTAAACAAGGGATTGTTACAACATCATATTTGCAAAAAAAACTAGCTCATGAACAGCTTGGATAGTTGGTCAAAGGTGCAAATAGAACCTATTGATAGGAACAAATATCATGCTTGTGCAGTATAGGTCAGTGTCATAAAGAAGTTCTAACATTTGATTTCTTAAAATGCCCCCAAAATGTTGATATGTTTGTTGTAGTAGGCCAAGTGACCTTTTAGGTCTCTTAGACCACAATTTAAGACCTTAAGAAATTTGAAGGAAGAAAAGAGGTTATAGCCCCCTCAGAATTCATGCAAAAACTCCATTTTTAATACTCGCATATGTTTTTCCA
Source organism: Gossypioides kirkii (assembly GCA_005610355.1). Lineage (NCBI taxonomy): Eukaryota > Viridiplantae > Streptophyta > Magnoliopsida > Malvales > Malvaceae > Gossypioides > Gossypioides kirkii. The sequence goes on from CP032253.1 coordinate 18,722,289, forward strand.
AGGAGGTGTCATAATCCCAAGTGCCTTTGGTCTGACTTTCTTACGAAGGGTGGATTGGGTGGTGTCCCCCTCTTGAGGTTGTTGATCTTCCTTGGTTGGGTTTCTACCTGTCTTGAGCTCTGCAATCAGGTACTCATTTTAGGCATTCTTCAAGTCTAGTAGGCGTTGGTGTTCTTATTATACCTAAAACTAGTGTTGTTGCTAGAGAGTTACGCTTCAAGGTGATGCATCTTCTCTTGCATCTTAGTGACTTCTTGTTGGGAGCCAGAGTTTTGGCGTTGAGAGGCTTGGTCAGTAGGAGTGGTGGTAGTAGTGACCTAAAAGATAGGGCATAACATCAAGGTGGAGGTGGATGCTGGTACAATGAGGCATAGGAATCTCTAGGAAGAGAGTAAAAGGCAACAAGTAGAGGCTAAGACTAGATTGGTGTTGTCTACTTAGGGTTGATGGTTGATTTTTGGGTAATTGGTGTAAATGGTTTAGTAGAAGTAGGTAGTTGAGTCTGTGTTTGGTCTGGAGGAAGCTCTATTGTAGCATTTACTGGGTTTGTTGCGTTAATAGAGGTGTCAACCGAAGAATAAGCCACAGTTCAGTCCATATTCACCACACCAGTTGTTGATATTGGTATTCAACAAGGGAAGAGATAAAGAAGAGATGGTGGTGGAGACTAGGAGGTCGATTCACTAGAGTTAGAAAGAGAGTTGGAGTAAGTAAAGGATGAGGGATGAGAAAAGCGTGTGATGCTAAGGTTAAAAGCTTAAGATAGTTGAGAGTTAGGAAAAAAGATAATCTCTTTAACGTGCCTTAAGGTATATATATAGGGGAAAGTCTCATGCTTAGAATAGCCACATCACCAAGAGCATGAGTGGCAGCTCGCTTGTATAGTCTGTTAGGTGGTAGATTCATTATTTGTTGGTTGTTATCATGTTGGGGCTTACTCTGACATTCTTTTTGCTGAGGTAGTACGAGGTTGTTAGGTCTTATTGGTCCTTTGATAGTTCCCTGTTGAAGATAAGTGCACACTCGCTAATAGCGAGTGGCCTAATGAAGGTGTGAAATACATGGGTGGTTGGTCAATAAATGACCACCTGATGATACAAGTCAAAAAGTTATCTGTGAATGTTTCTCAAATTGCTTCACATCGCCATGTATCCAAGTCAAGTAGAGATATAACAATTATATTTTAGCCTTCGTAATAAGATTCTTTCAATTGTTTTCTTAGGATTTTTCTAGATCTACATTTGGTAATTAGTATTTAATTTCCATAAATACAATTTTTATAATTGATCATTTTCGCAATTGGATCTTCAATCGTGAAAGAAAAAGTAAATTTTTTTGCACTCAAAGTAATCGATTCGATTCTTTCGTCACCCATGGGCCACCATGCTTTTATTTTGATTTTTGGAATAAATATTAAAATTATATTTTGATTTAATGTTGAATATTATATATTAAGTTTATTTTCATACAATTTTATATATAAAGTTTTGATTTGATTTAATTTTTAAATATAATTAATAATATTAATTTTATATTATTTTACTTTTATATAATTGCATACACATAAAAATATTATATTAATCTGAAATAAATGGATGCATTCATTTATTTAAATGTGTAGTGTTGGAGCCCAATTTTGATCGGGTCCAAACTGAGAATCAAATTAAACCCAATTTTTTATTTTAAATCTATTTTAGTTTAAATTTATTATAAATTTAAAATTTGAAAGTTGTTCTAAACTTAATTTTAAATTTAAAATGTCTCAAAATCACACAGGCTCAATTGGCCCACAAACCCAATTACAAAATAGACTTAAACCCAAAACCCTTGACCCATTACATTCAACCCAGCAAACTTAAACCCTAAACCAAGCCCAAATGGCCCAAACAATACATCAAGTCAAAGTCAAACCCTAAACCTACTACCGCCCCAACTTGTGTTGCCAGCCACCCTGTCCTGCCCAATGAGTCTCTACCACGTCAGCACCAAGTTGCACCACCACCCATCTGCTACTACCACCATTATCGCCGCTGTATCTGCAACAAGCAAAGAGAAAAGACAACATTTCAATTGCAAGAAACAAAATATAATCATTGTAATTCAAGCTATAAAGCCAAATTCAAAGCAGTTCTAACAAGACTTTTTTTTTTACAAGCATTCTTGAAATCAATACAATCACCAGACAGTTTCAATTCAAATACAAAAAGAAGAGAGTATTCAAAGTCAGAGAATTAAAGCTCAACAGTTTCAAACAGCCAAAAATAATATCAATTCACGAGGTATACATTCACTTACATTTTTATTCCTGTTCATTTATCATAAGAAATTCGAAACGTTTTAAGTATATTAACACACACATTTACTCCCTATTTATTTTCCTTCGAAGTTCAAGGTATTTAATTTATAACAGTATATTTATTTATTATTTAGTATATATTAATATATTCACTAATTATGCATTTATTATTAGTAATAAATTCATTAAATAATTAATAATGATAAAAAAAATAAAGAGAAATTCGAAAAGGCATACTTGTTCTAGCCGAAGCACCGTCGTCGCAGCCGCATTTGGATTCCATCCGATCGTCGTTCGTGTCCGCGGGGAACTCCAGCAAGGAGTTTTTTTTCACCGATTCAAAGAATAATAATATTAAAAACAATAACACTTTAAATAAAAAAAACACAATCTAAAAACAGTTCTCAAAAAAAGAAACAACAAACAGTTCTGAGCTTTAAAGAAAATTTTTTAAAATAAGGAAAAAATCGAAACTAAAAAAAGAATATGAAACAGATTTGAAAATCAAAAGGCAGATTTGTTTAAAACACAAAGAATAATAAAATTGAAGTTTTTTTACCTCAAACCACCGTGGACGATGGAGCGTGGCGACGGACGACGGTGACCGATCACTGGACCCTCGGCAGGTCTTGAAGAGAGGAAAGGAGAGAGTTTTTTCAGATTTTTTTAAAAACAGAAGTAAAAAATGATTTTTTTTGAGTTAAAGAAGGGCTTTTATAGCCATCCAAAACGACGTCGTTTAAGGTTAGGCTTAAAAGCCCCAAAACGATGTCGTTTTACGTGCCCCATTCAACCTGGCCAATTCCAACCTAGGATTCGCGCATTTTCAGAAAATGGTCTATTTATGCTTTTGATCCTTTCACTTTTTTAAAACTTTACAATCAGGTCCTTTTTATATTTTTCAATAATTTTAAATTTGCTGATTTATTTTATTTTATTTTCAATTTAGTCCTTTAACCTTTTTGGAAGCTTGGGAGGCTACCACGTGTCATTTTTGGCTTATTTCTGCAATTAGCCCTTTTCATTTTTCATTTGTTTCAATTTCATCCTTAAATCAATTTTTATTTTATTCTAAATTTACGCAGAGATTTTAAATTATTTTCAATTTGGTCTTCTCACCTCTGAAAGCCTGAGAAGCTGCCACATGTCCCATCTTTTTGATTTTATTGCCTAGAAGGTCCTTAAACTTTCCAAAAATCATATTTTGACCCTCAAACTCTTCCAAAATTTCATTTTAACCATTAAACTTTTCCAAAATTATATTTTAACCCTCAAACTTTCCAAAAATTACATTTTGACACCCAAACTTCTTCAAAATTACATTTTAACCCTTATATTTTTCCAAAATCGCATTTTCACCTCAAACTTTTCCAAAATTACATTTTTAACCCTCAAACTTCATAAAAATCACATTTTGACACCTGAAATTCACAAAAATTACATTTTGACCCCTGAACTTCGTAAATATTACCATTTTGACCTGAACTTTTCCAAAATTACTATTTTTCCCCCAAACATCAAAAATTACAATTTTACCCCCAAACATCCAAAAACCACATTTTTAATCCCAAATTTTCCAAAAAATTCAATTTTGATCCCTAAATTCCTCGAAAATTACGTTTTTATCTCGAATTCTCTGAAACTCCATTTTTAACCCCATTAGTTTTGTTTTCTTTTTCTTTTTCTTCAATGTTCACACATAGAACTTAATTATTATTCTTTCTTTTTTGTATTCTATTAACCTTATATTTATTTTTTGTGCATTTATTTATCTGCTTAATTATTTTGTTTCATGTTATTTAACTTCTGCTATTATATGCTCATTCATATTTAATTTACATGTTCGTTTTCAAAATTATTTTACATACAAATAAACCTTTAAAACCGAGGTAATGTCCTTTTCGTGTGGAAATCTCAAAAAATCATGCCCTAACGTGCTGGGTGTGATTTTTCGTATAATTTACACGAATCGAATATCCTCTTTCAAGCTTTTAAAATGCCTTTTAGTTTCGAGATTCCGAGAACGTCATATCCTAACGTGTTGGATACGACTTCAATTCTTCGAGAAAATCTAAACATACGGGTATTTTTCCTCAAATCTAATTTTTTGAAAATCACGTGAAATAAGCCATGTGTCCAAGGATCGTATTTTAAACTTAATTCGAAATTTCAAGTTCTCAAAAAAAATACACAAACGATTTTAAACAAAAGCGAGGCAATATTCCTTTCATTTGAAAATATCAGAAAATCATGTCCTAACGTGCTGGGTGTGATTTTTCGTACAATTCACGCGATCGAATATCCTATTTAAATCCTTTCAAAATTCCCTTCAATTTCAAAATTTCGAGGATATCGTGCCCTAACGTGTTGGACACGGCCTCAATGAAATTCGAAACACATGGGCGCTTTGTTCCTCGTTTTTTAAACTTCGCTTGAGATTTCAATCTTTAAACAAATCAAGACCCGAAAGTAATCAACATGGTACCAATTTTTGGGCGTGTGAGGGTGCTAATCCTTCCTAATGCGTGGTCGACTCCCGAACCCATTTTCTGGATTGTGAAGACCAAAATATTTTTCAAAACGGATTTTAAACGTTTTGTGGTGATCCAATCACACCATATAAAAAGATTGGTGGTGACTCTATATTTCATTTTTTAAAATATTATTCGAGACCTGTTTCTTTTCCCCAAAAATAAACGTTTCGACAGCTTGGCAACTCCACTAAGGAGATTTTTTAAATAAAAGAGAGTCACGCCAAAAGTTGATTATTTTTGGGTCTTTTGTTGAATTTTTTTTTAAACCTTCGGTTTTGTTTAATATACGATCCTTTGTATTTTTGTGTAATGCTATATTATGTTGATAATTGCTCGTATAATTTTGCATTCATATGCATCTGTTACTGTCCCTTTAAGTGGAAGCGGGAAACTACTCCTTCATGAGGTTTTCTCCTCCGTGCAGGATAGTGGATCGCTTTCAGGATTACATTCGTACCCATGTTTTCGTGAAGTTTTCACTTCCGTGCAAACATGTGGGAAATGTGTCCCCCTAAACCGAACTCATCCATATGAGCTTGTAATGGGTGAGGATCGAGGAATCTGCGAGTTTTGGTACCTTTTTACTCTAGAGACTAAACCACATGTAATGAGCCATAAGTACTTGCCTTAGACGGAGTTATATCGAACCTTTTAGCAATCATCCAAGATGAGTTCTTAGGTTCTTTGTTCTATACCTGTATCGATGTTTTTACTAACTCTTTCTTTTTGTCTCTTTTCTTTTGCTTGCATTTGCATCATCATACAAGAAAAGGTGTTGATTTAAATTCAGTTACCAAATAGGTAGTTTCATCATGGGAGGCGGATTTCTTGATAGAGTGGAAGATAACATGGTTGCGCCTTATGGTCAGAGGAGCAACAGCGGGAGAAAGGAGACAGTTTGAAAGAGGAGCATCTATCATAATTTTGGCATCATACTAGGATTAAGGTGACTCAAAATAGTTTGCAAGAGTTGAGAGACATTTGGGGCCAGTGGGATAATGAAATGAAGCAAATGTTTTATAGAAAATACAGAGGCTTGCCCTACTTACTCGAAGTAAAGATAGACAAACACCTCTTTCGAGCTCTCACCCAGCATTGGAATACTGCATATAGCTGTTTCACCTTTGGAAACTTTGACATGACGCCCACAATGGAAGAATATACCACATTGATTTGTTGCCCAAGGATTCAAGTTAACAAGGCGTATTCGAAAGATGCATGTGTCCCAACCTTTTTGAAAAGACTGATGAACACAACCGGAATGAGTGAATAGTGGGTTACTCCCGGATCAAGGGAAAATGAGATGATAAGTGTATCAATTAGAAAAATCTACGAGATCTAATACTGGCACACCTAGATGAAAAGAAACGCATCGACATATACGGGTTAGTCATTTTCCCAAAAGCATTAGGGTATGTAAAAGATACAGTTGTAATTCTCTTTGATCGGCTTAGTAAAGGAGTCACTTCGATCCCAGCAATCCTCATTGAGACTTTCAGGTCATTGAACACTTGTCGAAGAGAAAGAGAAAGGAGGTTCATCGGTTGTGCACCACTTTCGACAGGCTCAAAGATAGGTTGAAAGCACTCACCTAAATGGAGAAGTGGTTAATTGCATGCAAATGTTAGCCGTTGAAGCTGATATATTGAGCATGCAATACGAATCAAATCGGGGCAAGGAGAAAAATTAGCCGGACTTCTTAGGAAGATCAAAGCTTTAGGCAGTAAGGCAAAGCCATTTATGTCATTCGCTTTAGGTAAAGAAATTTATCTTCTAGAGAAGTTGTTCTAATGGAATTCAGTTAAAAATCAATGCCTTTTCTTATGCATATATGTATTCATAAGCTGCACATTTTATTAACTTGCATTTAATTCCATGAGAGCCTACCTTAAGTGGAATTGGGCCAAACCTTTAGTGGTTACTCGAATAAGGTAAGAGACACGGTTATATTTTTTGCTTTTAATTGCAATATATTTTGAATCTGTGTGCATTGCATTTTGATTCATGTTCTATTGCCAAATAGAGAACTGGTCATAAGAAAACGGATTCCTTGATAAGGTAGAAGTCAACGTGGTCGTGCGTATGTGGTAAAAAACAACAACAATGAAAAGTGATTGCCTATCAAAGGGGCTCATATCAGAGTTTTGGGGTTAGACCCAAATACATGAAAGCCATAACAGTTTGCAAGAACTGAAAGAAGTATGGAAGACAAAATGAAGCAGATATTCAAATTCTAACATGTTGATTTGCCTTACTCACTCAAGCTTAGTTGCTTCACTTTCAGAAACATGAACATAATGAAGAGGAATACGTTACGTTGCCCGAGGATTCAAAAATCATAAGACTTATTCTGAATGAGCGAACATTTGGTTGTAGCCCTAATCAAGGAAAAAAAGGATAACAAATACATTACTTTGAAAAACCCGTAAGACATAATGCACCCAAAGGCGAGAAAGAATGTTGACATCTTTGTTTCAAATGCATATGAAGTAGTCAAGTTCCTTAAAGTTTCGACGCAAGTAGAGGACACGATTACAGATTCATTTTATCGACGTGACAAGAAAATCACTCATGTTCTAACAATCTCAACCACTAAACACTTATCGAAGAAAAGGCAAAAGAAGGTGTCTTGATGCATAACCTTTTTCTAGAATGGTTTCGTGGCCATTTTTGAAAATTGAAAAAGTCTTTTGTTGAGTATTCTCTGAGGACTATTCTTTGTCGAAGGAATTTACGCCTATCTAAAGACAATAACATATCGCCAAAGAAAATTTGAAATAAATTAGGAATAACTCCAACGCTCTTATGGGCAAGTCTGAGATAGGGGCCATATCGCAAGCAACGATTTGACCAAGTATGAGAAATGACTAACCACTTGTAGATTTTAGCCATTCAAGACCGACATTTGGAACTTGAAATTAGGGTCAAACCGGAGCAAATTAGCTTGGAAGATTAGGACTTTGAGCATTAAGGCACGACCATGCATGTATCTGCCTTATGTACAGAAATTTGTTTTCTAGTAAGTTATTCTAATGGAATAGAACCAAGAATCAACACCTTATTGCATACATTTTATCATTCATTTGCATTGCACTTCATGTATTAAATTTCAATAAGACCCCACATATTTGAAACATTCGTGTATGTGAGAGTCACCTACCCTAAATGAAAACTGAGAGGAAACTTGATAAGTCAAGATAGGGAATGCTGAAAACTCGAGCAAAGTCATGTAGAGAGTGAAACCTATTGAGAGTTCGTCCATACACCCTTGAAAGTGTTTTGGACAACTAGACTGTGGAGGAGCTTCTTGTAGTTTTAGGACTTCTCTAGAAAAATATTCAGAACACACTTATCACTCTAAGTCCGAGAGTAACAAGGATCCTTTTATAAAGGGCACATGACCATTGTCTTTTATTTCGATGAAAATGATGCATTTCTTGTGTCTCACTTGGCAAACATCTTGCATTTCTTTTTTAACCATACTCATTCCAAATGGTTGTTCATTCTTATATTCATTCTCTTACCCATATGTTGGATCCCTTGATATCAAGGACACGAGCGACACTACTGTTGACTTAGACCCTTTTGAGTAAAACATGTGTCCCGAAAAACTTTGAGACTTTGAAAATGATAAAGGATGTGACTTGTCTCCTGATCCGCTACGGATGTTTGAGCAAGACTGGAAACTAACATCACCTCGAAGAGTTGTGCTTTTAAGTGAGATTCGAGACATGTGTCTTTGCGAAAACAAGGCAAGCTACCTCGAGAATCCAAAGGTCTTTGCATGATCCTATCGAAGCATGCCAGGTTTAAGGAACTGATATCATGACACACAAGCTCCCATGAAGGAAGAATACAATCCAATTCAACAGAAACTTTAAAAATTTGAGACTCGACGAGTTATCAGAAAGAAAATAAAAAAGAAGAAAAGATGGGTAGAAAAACCCACAAAGGGCATTTTAAAACCTAATAAAAAAAGAGAGAGAGAAAAAAGAAAGAAGACAAAGAGAAGAAAGGAAAGTCAAGACGAAAACCTGCAAAGGGTATCTTGAAAAAAATTATTCTCCTTCATCTTTTCACGTCGTGACCTCTTTCTATGAAGCATGGACACCATCGAGCCAACTTTGCAAAAGAGTTTCTAATGTGCATCAATTCGTCCTCATTATCATTGATTACTACTTTCTATGCCAATCGACGGTTAAGCAAATTATTGAAAATGAGAGATTATATGTCGGTATGGAATGCCAAGAAAGGATCATATCCAACGATAACTTGAATTTGAGCAATAGCATGATAGCAAAGTCTGCAATCAATTCAAGAGCAAATATCACAATTCAATACCACATCGCCAAAAAATGAATGGGGCATTGGTGGGGACCAATAAAGACACCAAAGGATTGATTGGAAAATAGCAGAGACCTACAAAGGCTCGGCATGAGAAATCACCATCTGCCCTAGAGGTTTATCGGGTTTCTATCAGAACAGCCACCGGGGCAACACATTTTTCACCAAAATAAAAGTCGTCCTACCCATTAGAATCGAGTTTCCTTCCCTCCAGATTTTGTTAGAACTGATGAAACAGAATAGATCCAATCCAGATGTAGTCGACTAAACTTGATTGAAGAAAATATACTAAAAGTCATCCGTCATGACTAGATGACATGGGTTTACAACAAAGAATGATCCGCTCTATAGAACTCCACGAAAGAGCTCTAGTTTTGAAAAGGATCTTGCTTACAAAAGACTTCCAAGGAAAATGAATATCGAATTAGGAAAGGCCCCATGAGATGAAGATAGTCTTTTTGGAGAAGCTTTGATTTTGATCGAAATGGACTACAAAGACTTGCCCAACTTTGTGAACTCGGATTCAATGAAGAAAGAAAAAAGAAGAAAAATAAAAAAAAAAAAACAAAAAAGAGAAAAAAAAAGGAAAAACAAAAGGAGAGGTTTAGGTGAAAACTCATAAAGGGGCATCTCGAAACCTAAGGAGACTTAAGTTGAAAACTTGAAAGGGCGGCTCAATTTCGAAAAAAGAGAGTGAAATGGTCTTCTCTCTCAAAAGTAGCAAGGTGGAGAAACTTTACACCTTGAAGCATTGACGAAATACTCCAAGTTTCATGAACACATGTCAAGCTCAGAATGATCCTCATCAAGTTTGGTCAATAAAGCTCATACTTTGATATCTGGGGGACCTAACCCTATTCTTTGCTCACTTTATGTTTGGCCACTTTTTGACTAATATGGGTCATTTTTAATATTTTCATTCATGTAAGCTTCGTCTCCAATAAAATTTCATTCGCCTTGCGACCATGTTCAAGCAATTATGCATCAAATAGTGATAAAATGAGCCAACGGTCTTTTCATTCATGAGACCTTTGTTTGCGATCAAATTCAATTTCATCCACTTTATAACCTTGATTCAAGCATCTTTGCATTTGAAATAACAGTTAGTGGTCTAACGGTATAAGGAATAAAAGGATTTCTGCATATCATTTTGGAAAATTCCTAAATAGTACAGGGACTTGAAACAGAACCCCTAGTTGGAAATAATCAAACTCGAGGGTTAGTAGGGTCTTGAAACAAATAATTCAAATTACGACTACCTCTTTAGGTTTCACAACAGAGATACCATACCAAAAGAAGAACATAATAGCACATCAATGATCGGACTTAGACAAACGATGATGGATGTCATCTAAGGACTAAAAATAAAATAATTTCTCAAAAATGACATTTTTACATTCATCAATCATACTCACCTGCTTAGGAGCATTTGATTTATCCTGATCATGGCATCCTAACAATCTGGTTTACATAGAGACCCATTAAAGCATATTCTACAGGTTTCATTACCGCGAAATGGCAAAATGAGCTGAGAAAAACATGAAGATTTGAAGGGAAAGGTTGAGGCCGCAACGGTAAACCCGATACCTTAAAAGATGTAATGGGAAAGGTTGAGGCGGCGGCGAACTCGGTACCATGGAGATTTGAAGGGAGGGATTGAGGTCGCGACGACGAATCCGATACCTTAGAAGATGTGATGGGAAAGATTGAGGCCGCAACGGTGAATCCAGTACCATAAAATGTGATGGAAAAGGTTGAGGCCGCAACGGCAAACCCAGTACCATGAAGATTTGAAGGGAAAGGTTGAGGCTGCAACAGCGAACCCAATACCTTAAAAGATGTTGAAGGGAAAGGTTAAGGTCGTAATGATGAACTCGATACCTTAGAAGATGTGATGGGAAAGATTGAGGCCGCAACGGCGAATCCGGTACCATGAAATGTGATGGGAAAGGTTGAGGCCGCAATGGCGGACCCGGTACTATGAAGATTTTAAGGGAAAGGTTGAGGCCGCAACGGCGAACCTTGTACCTTAGAAGAAATGAAGGGAAAGGTTGAGGCTGCAACGATGAACTCGGTAGCTTAGAAAACAGGATGGAAAATATTGAAGCCGCAATGGCGAATCTTATACCATAAAGTCGAAGATGAGCAAATTGAAGTTGCAATGGTGAATCTTCTACCTCGAAGTTACAGTGAAGCACATCAAAACTGCAAATACAAGTCTGTATCTCTCTGAAGTTATAGTAAGAGCAAGATAAAGCTTCGACATTAAAACCTATCCCCTTGAAATTACAGTGGAATAGAGTGAAGTTACATCATCATTCAGTCTTTTACCCTTAATCAAGAAGGGCAGATTGAAGATTCCAGTCTTTTACCCTTAATTTAAGAAGGACAGAATCACCATTAGCTAATCTCTTACCCCGAGCTTGGGGAAGATTGCAGCCATCCGATCTTTTACCCCGGGCAGATCACAACCAATCAATCTCTTACCCCGAGCCTGGGGCAGATTATAACTATCCGATCTTTTACCCCAAGCCTGGGGCAGATCACCATCAACCAATCTCTTACCCCAAGCCTTGGGTAGATTGCAGCCATCCGATCTTTTACCCCAAGCTTGAGTCAGATCAGCATCAACCAATCTCTTACCCAGAGCCTAGGGCAGATTGTAGCCATTCGATCTTTTACCCCAAGTCTGAGGCAGATCACCATCAGCCAATCTCTTACCCCGAGCCTAAGGCAGATTGCAGCCATTCGATCTCTTACCCCGAGCTTGAGGAAGATCACCATCAGTCAATCTCTTACCCCAATCATGGGGTAAATGGCGGTCATTCGATCTCTTACCCCGAGCTTGGGGTAGATCACCATCAGCCAATCTCTTACCCCAATCAGGGAGCAGATGGCGGTCATTCAAAGCAATAAAGTTGTCATCTTCTTGGCGAGATGCAGAGAAGTGAACCAAAACCGTCTTTCTAGTGAAATACAAAAAAGTAGATCAAGATATGAAGCTACGACACCTAAACCCCTGAAGTTGCAAGCGAATTGAGTGAAGCTACAATAACAAATTGTCTTTTTAGAATTTGCCTAAAGGCAAGACGGGATCACAACCTCGAGGACATAGAGAAGCAGGTGCAGTGAAGCTAAACGATTGATAAAGTGAAGGGTGGGCTGATTGAAGAAAAAGCGTCAAAGAAATGAAACTTGACAAAATTGGGCCTCCTTTTGGTCTTTGCTCCGTTCTTGTTACACAACAACGAGTAAAGAAGGGTAGTTGTTGGAGCCCAATTTTGATCGGGTCCAAACTGAGAATCAAATTAAACCCAATTTTTTATTTTAAATCTATTTTAAATTTAAACCAAATTTGAAAGTTGTTCTAAACTTAATTTTAAATTTAAAATGTCCCAAAATCACACAAGCCTAATTAGCCCCCAAACCCAATTACAAAATAGACTTAAACCCAAACCCTTGACCCATTAAATGGCCCAAACAATACACCCAAGCCAAAGTTAAACCCTAAACCTACTATCGCCCCAACTTGTGCTGCCAACCACCTTGCTCTGCCCAATTAGTCTCTACCACGTCAGCACCAAGTTGCACCACCGCCCATCTACTACTGCCACCATTATCGTCGTTGTACCTACAACAAGCAAGGACAAAAGACAGCATTTCAATTGCAAGAAACAAAATATAATCATTGTAATTCAAGCTATAAAGCCAAATTCAAAGCAGTTGTAACAGGACTTTTTTTTTACGAGCATTCTTGAAATCAATACAATCACCAGACAATTTCAATTCAAATACAGAAAGAAGAGAGTATTCAAAGTCAGAGAATTAAAGCTCAACAGTTTAAAACAGCCAAAAAAAATATCAATTCACGAGGTATACATTCACTTACATTTTTATTTCTGTTCATTTATCATAAGAAATTCGAAACGTTTTAAGTATATTAACACACACATTTACTGCCTATTTATTTTCCTTCGAAGTTCAAGGTATTTAATTTATAACAGTATATTTATTTAGTATTTAGTATATATTAATATATTCACTAATTATTCATTTATTATTAGTAACAAATTCATTAAATAATTAATAATGATAAAAAATAAAGAGAAATTCGAAAAGGCGTACTTGTTCTAACCGAAGCACCGTCATCGCAGCCGCATTCGAATTCCATCCGATCGTCGTTCATGTTCGCAGGGAACTCCAGCAAGGAGGTTTTTTTTTCACCAATTCAAAGACTAATAATATTAAAAACAATAACACCTTAAATAAAAGAAACACAATCTAAAAACAGTTCTCAAAAAAAAGAAACAACAAACAGTTCTGAGCTTTAAAGAAAATTTTTTAAAATAAGGAAAAAATCGAAACTAAAAAAAAGAATATGAAACAGATTTGAAAATCAAAAGGCAGATTTGTTTTTTTTAAGAAGATAAACAAGAAGAGTTTTTTCGAAGATCTGGGTTAGATCTGTCTCGATCTTAACCCAGATCTGTTTAAAACACAAAGAATAATAAAAATGAAGTTTTTTACCTCAAATCACTGTGGACGACGGCGCGTGGTGGCGTGTGGCTACAGATGCGACTGACTGTGGCGACCGGTCACTGAACCCTCGGCAGGGGTTGAAGAGAGGAGAGGAGAGAGTTTTTTCAGATTTTTTTTAAAACAAAAGTAAAAAATGATTTTTTGAGTTAAAGAAGGGCTTTTATAGCCTTCCAAAATGATGTGTCATTTTTTGATTTATTTATGCAATTAGCCCTTTTCATTTTTCATTTATTTCAATTTTATCCTTAAATCATTTTTATTTTATTCTAAATTTACCCAAAAATTTTAAATTATTTTCAATTTGGTCCTCTCACCACTGAAAGCCTGAGAAGCTGCCACGTGTCCCATCGTTATGGTTTTATTGCCCAAAAGGTCCCTTAACTTTCCAGAAATCATATTTTGACCCTCAAACTCTCCCAAAATTTCATTTTAACCCTTAAAATTTTCCAAAATTACATTTTAACCCCTAAAATTCACAAAAACTAAATTTTAACCCTCAAACTTCTCAAAAATCACATTTTACCCTTAAACTTTCCAAAAATTACATTTTGACCCTTAAACTTCTCTAAAATTACATTTTAACCCTCTAATTTTTCCAAAATTGCATTTTCACCTCAAACTTTTCCAAAATTACATTTTAACCCTCAAACTTCACAAAAATCACATTTTGACCCTTCAACTTCGTAAAAATTATATTTTGACCCTCGAACTTTATAAAGATTACCATTTTGACTCGAACTTTTCCAAAATTACCATTTTGCTCTCGAACGTCGAAAAATTACTATTTTACCCCCGAACATCCAAAAATTACCATTTTTCCCCTAAACATCCAAAAATTACATTTTCGACCTCAAATTTTCCAAAAGTTCGATTTTAATCCTAAATTTTCCAAAAATTTTCCAAAAGTTCTTTCAAGCTTTTCAAATGCCTTTTAGGTTTGAGATTCCGAGAATGTCGTATCCTAATGTGTTGGATACGACTTCAATTCTTCGAGAAAATCTAAACATACGGGCATTTTTCCTCAAATCTAATTTTTTGAAAATCACGTGAAATAAGCCACATGTCCAAGGATCCTATTTTAAACTTAATTTGAAATTTCAAGTTCTCAAAAAAATACACAAACAATTTTAAACAAAAGCGAGGCAATATTCCTTTCGTGTAAAAATCTCAGAAAATCGTGTCCTAATGTGCTAGGTGTGATTTTTCGTACAATTCGCGCGATCGAATATCCATTTTAAATCCTTTCAAAATGCCCTTCAATTTCGAAATTCCGAGAATATCGTGCCCTAACGTGTTGGACACGGCCTCAATGAAATTCGAAACACACGGGCGTTTTGTTCCTCATTTTTTAAACTTCGCTTGAGATTTCAATCTTTAAACAAATCAAGACCCGAAAGTAATCAACATGGTACCAATTTTTGGGCGTGTGAGGGTGCTAATCCTTCCTCATGCGTAACCGACTCCCGAACCCATTTTCTGGATTGTGAAGATCAAAATAGTTTTCAAAACGGATTTTAAACGTTTTGTGGTGATCCAATCACACCATATAAAAAGATTGGTGGCGACTCCATATTTCGTTTTTTAAAATATTGTTCGAGATCTATTTATTTTCCCCAAAAATAAACGTTTCGACATGTATAATTGATTTAAAACCGAAGTTTTATTAAAAAAACCAAAAATAATATTTAAGGATTGAAAAGAAACTTTGAATAATTCTAAATTTTGTATAAAAATATATAGATAAAATTAAAATAAAACACAATTTCGTCATTTTATTTAAATAAATTCTATCTACTTTTATTACACTCAAATCCAAAATGATCTTTCTTAAATCATTACTATTTTGAAACCAAACATATTATTTAATTTATATCTAAATAGAATTTTTTTGACACATTGTCACTTAAGTTTTTAAACTTTACAAATAAAATCAATGAATTGACAAGTGTATTATAAAAATATAATATAATATTTTAAAAATAAAGATATGGTAATTTTTTAAAATTAATTGTGGAATAAAAAAATATATTGTCCGTATATCAAATACTAACCCATTAATGTAGGGTAATGATTCACATTTATTTATATATTAAATTTTTATTTTTATTTTTGTTTTCCTTAAATATTTTCTTAACATAATTTAAGTTATCCAAAAAAATATTTTCTAATATAAAAAGTTCATTTAGATGTAAATATAAAATTAGACGAATGATATGAGTTTATTTACTTGTAGCAAAATTATAAGGCATCATTTAAAAACAAATAATTGAGGGATTCTTTTTTAATGCTTTTTTTTTTTTTTTTATTTATAAAGGGAGAGTAAAACTCTAACAATAACGCGATTGACACAACTTAAACTTAAATCACACGTGAGGAAATAAACATTATCGATTATCAGACCAACACACATAATTTTTCTTTTTGAACACTTTAGTCTTTGAAAAAGATTTCCTTGAAATGAAAATAAATAGCCCATTCTTATTGGGCCCAATATCACTAGCGTTTATTTATGGTACGTGCAAAGCCCATTTCATAATTTAAATTCATGGTCCATGGCCTTACTTTAAACTAAACAAAATAACAGCTAAAAAACACGCGAAGTTATGGAGAATTTTTAATGCATTGAAATTATTTAATATGAATTTTCTTTACTTTAATAGGATAAATAAAAAGCTACTTATCATTAAATATTAAAAATGATATGTTAATTTTATTTTTTAGAGATAAATCTTAAAATTATATATGAACTTTGTTCTAAAGTATAATTTTATATATGAATATTGATTTTGTGTAATTTTATACATGATATGTTGATGTGATCCAATTCTTACAAATTATTGACACAATTATTAGTATAGCATCACTTTGTGTTTATATATTACATACAAAAATATTTATATTTATAAAATATAAAAAT
This sequence comes from Gossypioides kirkii, assembly GCA_005610355.1. Classification (NCBI taxonomy): domain Eukaryota; kingdom Viridiplantae; phylum Streptophyta; class Magnoliopsida; order Malvales; family Malvaceae; genus Gossypioides; species Gossypioides kirkii. Next base: position 18,738,919 of record CP032253.1, read on the forward strand.
AAATTGATGTATTTATTTCTTTAAATGTGTATGATTGAATCAAAATTAATTTTTTATGTATACATTTGAATTACAATCAAAGTTTCATATATATAATTGCACTATATTAAAATTCATGTATCAAATCACACATTAAATAAAAGTTATGCATAGTTTTGAGATTTATCCCTATTTCTTACCTTTAATAGAGTTAAAGTTGTCGTGTTGATCAACATTTCTAATTTCTCCAAAAGATTCATGCTTGTAAGACGAAGCCAGTTCTTTAAATTAAGAAGAAGTTATAAAAAAAAATAAGTTAATAGGATTTTCAAAATTGGAGTTTGGAGATAAGAAATACTAACCAGAAGGAATGGAACATGATGAACTTGAACTCTAAGATAACAAATAATTAATGGGATAGAAAAATGAATTTCATAACAAGTATGAGAGAAAGAAGTATTCCATTTGTTTTAGTACACTTCCTTATGAACCAAAGAGAAAATGGATTTGCTACGAACTGGAAAATTTTGCAATTCTTGAGCATAACTTTCATCCATACCTCATCATTGAAATCCTCCATTAAAACTCTCTTCTTCTGTTTCTCTCGAGAAGAAGCAACACCTTTCATTTTTGGAAGTCACACTACTAACCTCCACAATCTTTCACCAAGTCTACTCATCAATCTCAACACAGACACTCATCTAACATATCCAGACACGTACGGGATACATCGAAATACGTAAAACAATCAAACACGATGACGATGGAGAAAGGCGTCGGATTGAAAAATCTCAATGGAGAGTGAAAGAAAAAGCAGAGTTTTAGATTTTTTTTTTTTTATTTTCTTTTTCGTAACTGAAATAAGATTTAAAGTTTTATTGTTTTCTTAAAAGAGATAAATATTTTTTTTCTCAAACAAATTTGAAACAGTCCAAGACTTGTTTTGACTATTTGTAATTAATTTAAAATATTGGACTAGATTACCTTTTTGGTTTATTATTGTAGGCAATCCAATATCTGATTTGGGCTATTTGTAAATTGATTTAAAATATTAGATTGGGAATTTTCAAAACAAAAAACTAAAAAAAAATAACTTATTAAGTATTTTAATAAAAAAATATATAAAAATATTTAAAATATTTTTTTGTTGCTGTATCTTGTTGTATTTGTGTCCTCATTCTTTAAAAATTATTGTATCATCATATTCGTATCGTGTCGTATTAATATTATGTGTCCGTCTTCATGCTTGATAGAATCCATAACCAAACTGAAACTTAGTACCCATCGCATTACCTCATCACCAAATTACTAACAAAAAAACTAAAAATCCCAAATAATAAAACAGGAGAGAGGAAATGAAGAAGAAGAAGAAGGAGGACCTATTTTTGGGTTTTTTGAGTTCTTCAACAGTGCGGTTCTGTTTGAGAATTCAAACAGTGAATATAGAGAAGAGGTTGAGTAAAAGGACATATAAAGAAAACTAGGTGGATTGGACAATCAATGATAGAAATTGGGTGGAAGGAAGTTTAAAAAGCATTTTTGGTTTTAAGGGGTTTTCTGGTTTATTTTGGGAAAATTGAGGCTGAGAATGTGAAAGAGGAAAGGAGAGGCTTTGCTTTGGTGCAGAAATCCGACTGAACGATGCTTCGACGGTGGTGTTGGCAGTCGGAGGAGGCTGCTACAGTTTGTAGTTTAGTGGAAAATTAATTTTTTTTTGTTAAGAAAGATTAAACCATAATTAAACTATGCGAAATTAAGCTATCCCAAAATAATCACGAAAGCATGACAGTATCTTTTGTTAAAGAGTTAATGGAATTAAACCAAAAAGAAAAAAGACAAGCAATATTAAGTAACAATTTGGTAAATTCCAAATCATGACATGGCCTCTATTTATCCTTACAACGGATATTGTACTTGTAAAAAAATCATAATTCACTAAACTCAAGATTAATCATGTCCAAACTTTATTGCATTATTTACCTAAATTTAGGTTAAATAGGTACACTAGTAATGCCATGAACTGTGATTACTAGCACCTTACCTTGGCTTTGAAGACAACTATGTCCTATTTTCAGGAACATTCATTGTTGAAGAAATATTTGTGTGAGAGTCTTCTTTTATGTGTTGCTTGTTTCTGCTTTCTTCATGTCGTTGTCAACTAATTGGATGGCGAGAAATTCAAACACATAAATAAAACACGAACAATTACTCCAAAAAAAAACTAATAATAAAATAAAACAGTCGAACAAAAAAACCAATCAGCAGTGTAACTATGCCACTGTTAATTCTTTTCCATTCTTTCTTGTCACTAGAACCATCTAAACATCAACTGTCTTTCAGACCGGAGTCACTAGAGGTTCTATGAGGCAACATATTGGGTGCTTTTGCATCTTGTTAAGAGTAAACAAATTATTGCACAGAAACGATACAAACCAAAATGAAAAATAGGCATAAGTAGTAAGCCAAATATATATATATATATATATTTGTGATGAATATTAAGCAATGAAAATAATACTACTTATTTTTTCAAATTTAGACAAAAACAAGTTTTTTGTAGTCGGATATGGTATTTACCATGTTTCAGGGTAAACAAAAACAAATTAAACCCTCATAGGACAATTACTACCCTAAAAACATTTGATAAGAGAAACCAAAGTTCCATACCCTAGACGCTCTAGCAGTTACCATCTTAGCATCAGCTATTTTAGAGTAAAGCCATTATGGGGGATAGAGGTATGCGGTTGATCTATTGAATTTTACGCGATGGCTGATAGTTAGAGTGTTCATCGTTCTAGGTGTTAGTGGCGGAGCTAGGATATTAATCTTGGGGGAGGGGCCAAGCTAAAATTAGAAGTGTTATGTAACAGTCGATTTAAACATATAAACAATCGATTAAAAAAGAAGCAATATTCCAACAAGACAATCATTAAACATAAAAAAAATCGATTAAAAAAAAACAATATTCCAACAATTAAGATAAAATAACATATCATTACTTAAAATTGTGCACGGCATTCTTTCAAGGAAATAAAATCACTAAATATAAAATCTGAATCAAAAGTTCCATTAATCTCTCTCTCAATATAAACAACAAGATTATCCGTAAGAAACTCATCCATTCGAAATCATACTATTCAAATTCATGGAACATGTTTGTGCTTGTTCAACCATTTGAAATCATAATATTCAAATTCAACTTAAAATCAAGAATTTACTAATTTTATAAATGAAATCACAGTTTTCAATTCAAAACATAATCTTTTAAATACTAATTAAATCATTCAAAATCATAAAATATTTTTTTTGCTCAATCAAAGTATTACACAATTAAGGCATTGGATCATCCAACCCTTACCAGAACAACAAAGCTGCAAATTGCAGCAAACATCCCAAACAAAAAATAGCCTGCTACCAAAGTGCAGTTAACCTAATACCATTCTACACTTACAATTTGCTCCAGACCAACTAATATCCCTACCTTATTACATCCTGAATTCCAAATGTCTTAACAAAGAGTCACCACCATGCTTTAAACATTTCAAGACGTTTTACCCCAACAATGGCTAAAGCAACAGCCATATCATTCCCATTCTGCTCAGCTTTCGTAAAGGAGACTTTACCCCCCGAATAATTCTTCTATCAATGTTTGTGAGTATTGGTTGTAGCATCCACGGCCTTGATTCTTTTTTCATTAACTAATTAAGCACCACATTTGACCCAATTTCAATCATAAGTGAACAAATTTGCATCCATTCCATACTAATATACAGATCCAAAGCAACCTTAGTCGCACATATCTCAGCAAAATCCACATTCTTTGCTGCAATTGGACTTGAAAATAGTGCCCGAGCCACACCAACCCCATCTCTAAGCACCCTACCACCCCCCGCAACGTCTTCATTCACCACACTACACACATTAAATTTCATCCAACCTTGCGAAGGAGGACGCCAATTAAGTGCAGCAACCCTGTTTCTGTTGTTAATTAACCTGCATTTCAATGGACAAAACCACCAAGAACTCTCATGCAGATTTACTTCATCATAAATTGCCCTTATCCACATCAAAGCTCTCATCTTTGAATGGAATAACAAAGTATCCATTGTTATCAACTTCCATTCAAACATGATCTCATTTCTTGGTAGCCAAATTGACCAACATGCAGCCGATATCGAAATCAACCATAAACTTTTAACGACTCCTGACAAATTCGCATTACAGCACAAATTATAGAAATCAGCAAAACCTTCCACTGGTTTCCATCTTACCTCCCACCATTTAAATATTTTTTGCCAAAAACCTTCTATGAATTTACATTTGAAAAGCAAGTGATCCGACTGCTCCAAATCTCTGTCACACCAAGGGCAACCATTCTTCGTTTGTTGTAACTGCACACCCCTTCTAATTAGAAAATCTTTCGTAAGAATTCTATTGATCTCCAACATCCAAAGAAAATTTCTCACCCTAGGCGGTACTTTTAGCTTCCACATTTTGTCAAAAGCGAAACTAACGTCGTACCTCCCTTCATTAATCAGCAACTCTGATAATCTCTTAAACGAAAAATACCCTATGCTATCATGCACCTACATCAATCGATCCTCTATCTCAGGTACTAACACAATGCTTCCCACCTCCTCTATTAGCTGATTAAGCAAATCCACCTCTCTATCCAATAGTGGTCTTACAAAGTATTCTTCCCAATTATCATAATTTAATCCTCCATTCTTCAAATAAATTTCCACCACCCTATTCCTATATTTAGCCAATCTAAACAGCCTAGGGAATTCAACTTTTAAAGGTCGGTTCCCACAGCATATATCCTCCCAAAACAACACTGTTTTGCCATTCGCTATCACCCATTTAAAAAAATAATTTCCTATCCATTTAGCGACTGGCATCTTTGAAATTTTCCAATATTCCTCTCCAAACAATCGACTTCTCTTTTAAATTGACCATCTTAAATCACCAATGTTATGCCAACGACCCATATTTTTCCAAGATAACTTTTCTCCACAGTGCGTTTTTTTTGTTGCGAATCTCCAACTCCATTTCGCCATAAGAGCTCGGTTTTTAGCTTTAAGGTTCACCACTCCCGCTCCCCCTTGTCCTTAGGTAGACATCCATGTTTCCAACTTACTTTCGTCATCCTTCTTTTTTCACTTTCACCTCCAAAGGAAGTTTCTTCTCATCTTATCAATCTTTTTTATAACTATCTTCGGAGCTTTAAAGAGGGACATGAAGTAAATAGGAAAAAAAGATAAAACAGAATTTATAAGCACTACTTGAACTGCGAAAGAGAGAGATTGACTTTTCCATCCAAATAGCTTCTTCTTAAATTTCTCCATGATCGCATCTCAAGTTAAAGTTCTCCTTAGATCAGCTCCCAAAGGGATCCCCAAATAAATGAAAGGAAGAGCCCCTATTTTGCATTTACATAAAGCCGCCAATCAATATAGAAGTTCTTCCTCCACACCAAACCCGACTAAACACGATTTTTTGAAGTTAATGCTAAGTCCTAAAAGAATCTCAAAGCATCTTAATAAATACTTCTCATTCCTTATGAACTCCTCCTCCGATCTCAAAAAGAGTATTGTATCATCCACAAATTGTAAATGAGAAACTGTCCTTTCCAGTATAACTGCTTAAATCCCCCCAATGAGCCCCAGCCCTTCGGCTTTTTCCAACATCAAATGTAGAACATCCGTTACCAGTATAAATAAAAAAGGCAAGAGTGGATCTTCCTGACCAAGAAATTTACCCATTTTGAATTCATTAGTAGTCGTCCCATTAACCAACATTGCTGCTCTCGCTGTTGTTACAAACTCCATAATCCATCCAATCCACTTCGATCCAAATCCCATTTTAAATAGAATCACCTCCAAAAATCTAATCGCACACAATCGTATACTTTTGAGAAGTCCAATTTAAAAATCAAACTACCCCCTTCCTTTTTATTAATTGAATGAATTATCTCATTTGTAATTAGAATTCCGTCAAAAATTTGTCTTCCTTTGATAAAAGCGCATTGAGTTTCGCTCACCACCATTCTTATTACTTTTATTATTCTACGTGATAACACCTTTGCTACAATTTTGTGCAACGAACTCACCAACAAGATTGGTCAGAAATCGAAAATGTTAGTCGGACTCTCTATTTTGGGAATAAGTGCTATAAATGACGAATTGATACTTTTTTCTAATTTCTTGATTCAATAAAATTTTGTCATCATTTTCAAGTTGTCTTCACTTACCACACTCCAGCATCTTTTGACAAACAAATATTGAATCCATCCGGTCCAGGTGCTTTTGAGTCATCACAACAGCACACCGCTTCCTTAATTTCCTCCCTCGAAAAGGGAACCTCCAGTTTCAAAGCCACATCCTCTTCTAGCTTCCTGAAATTCATATCCAAATTCATGATTCATTTTTGAGGTTGGCAGCTAAAATAACTTTTGAAAAAAATTAAACATTTTCACTTTCATCATCTTTGGTATATTACACCAGGTATTCCTAATCTTCAGCCCATAAACCATTTTCTTTTTGATCTAATTTTTACTACTCGATGAAAAAAGGCAGAATTTGAGTCGCCCTCTCTAAGCCATATCATTCTCAATTTTTGACGCCAAACCAATTCTCTAAAGTTAACTGCTTCTCATAATTTTACATTCAGCCTTCTTATCTCCTCCATTTCCCTTTCCGAAAGTCTCTGTCATCACTCAATTTTTCCAATTCCATTATCCTTTCTTCTATTTCATTTATCCTATTTTCATAACATAGCCTGCATTGTCGTTCCATTTTTTAAGAGTACCCTTCAGCTTTCTTAATTTTACTTAAATTTGCCCATTTAAACTTTCCATTTCAGTCCATTCTTTATGAATAATATCCGAGCAGTCATTCTTTGATATCCACGCATTAATGATCTTAAACGGACGCGGTCCCCCAATCTACTGCTTCATTTTCTAACATAATTGGAATGTGGTTCGAAACTGATCTTTTTAACTCCTATTGCTGAAAATCTTTGAATTTTATCAACCAGTGTTCTTCTAACAAGAATCTATCTAATCTGCTTCTCTTGTTTTCAAGGTCATACCATGTGAATTTTCTCCCTACCAAAGGTAAATCCACCAATTTGCAGCTAGAGGTGAGTATTCGATCGAGTCGAGTCGAATCGAGTAAAAAAATTTCGAGTTAGTCGAGTTGACGAATCCTATTTTTGCAACCGAATTCAATTTGAAATTTTTTTCAAACCGAATCGAATCGAGTAGAGTACAGTTAACGAATTCTATTATTTATACTTAATGTTACGTTTACATGGACCGGTTATTTTACCTTTTAACTTAATGGTTTTGACTTTTAACTTTAGAAAGAGTAAACATTTAGCAAAATGACGTATTTTGCCTTTTTTTTATTCGGATTTTCGGATAACTAGAATTATGTAATTTGTATCAGAATTAAATCGAAAAACTTAATTTTTAATTCGAGTTTATTCAAATAACTCAATTAACTCAAATAACTCGAACTATTTAATTCAAAATTTGAATTTTTTATCAAGTTTTTTGAATCGAATCAGATTTTGCTCACCCTTATTTGCAGCTATCTATGAATCTGTAAAATTCTTTCGAACCATTCTCAACTCCTTCATATTTGCTCATTTCGTTTCTATTCTTTACTACCTTAAAATCTCCTCGCAAAATCCAAGGGTAATTGAACTGCTTACTTAACTCTACCAAATTTTCCTATAATGTTCTTTTTTCAAAGAGTGAGTTAGGTGCATATACATTAATCATCACAACATCCAAGGCTTCAATCGACCATTTACCTTCTACAACGACAAATCTTTCATCACAAAATTCTTTGATTATCTGAAAACATTTTTTATCCCACACAGTAATCACCCCTCTCGATCTCCTTATTGCTGTCGAGAATCTAAAATCAAAATTATTATCATCCCGAATTCTCCAAATTAATTCCATTGAAACTATCTCAATTTGCTTTCGTGAATAAAACAAGCATTCACCCTAGCCTTTCTTATGACCCTTTTTAACCGAAATAACTTTTGCTTCCGATCCTAGTCCTCTAACATTCCAAGAAAGAATCCTCATCTCCACCCACCCACTAATTATCTACTTAAAAATAAAGGCTCCAATTTAGAAAAACTCACCTTTCGACTCTTTTCTTGCTTCCTCTTCCTTCGATTTTCTCAGCTACTGATCCTCCACTCTCATGATTTCATTTATTACTTCCCTCTCATCGCCTCGAATGCTGAATCCCAATTTTCCCCCACTTCCTAAGTCTTCTTTGCTTCCCCTAGAATCATCTTTCTTCTGTTGTTAATATCGAAATCTGACAAAGAAATATTAACTATCTTCTCTTCACTTTCGATTACTTCCTTACCTTTTTCCTTCCTTAATACCTAATCCCTTTTTTTTCTTTCCTTAGTTGATTGTGTGCAATTTTGGATTTCACACATAGATCGGATTTTTTTATTCAGCAATTTCGTCTTTCTTCTATTCTGAATACCATTTAAAAGTTCCTCTTCTATTTCCAGACTTGATTCCCAATTTACATTTCTTGCCGCCTCTATATCACTAAGATTATATTGATTTAAATTTGGGCTCCCTACCTCTTCCATTATTTGTCTATCCAATGATTCGCAGCCCACTTCAATAACCATCCCATTTTGTAAATCTAGCCCCTCAATTATGGTCTCTTCAACTACAAGGCCCATATTAAGAACATCTTATCTAGCCCGATCCCAACTTCTGCCCTCTCTTCTCTCCCCCATTGAAACGTTCCCTTTATTCCCAGACCATAGTTTCCCATTATTGGTTTCTTTTTCCAACATCCTCTGATTTTCATTATTGTTTCCTTCTTTCTCGAGGCTTGATTCAATTAATACACCCTCCATGTTGTTTAGTCTTTCCACCGACGAGAACTCCGACCCCGTTCTAGCCGCCAATTTTGATTATGAAACATTGTCCTCTTCCTCCTCTTGTTGAATACCATATTTACCAATATTGTCATTTACTAACTCTGTCAACCCCCTTTCCCTAACTCTGATCGGGAATTTTTCTTCCCCAACATCCAAACTAATCAATTCTTCAATTTATTTAGGTTGTTTAATTGAGATTAACAATTCTAACTTTTCAAAACTGTTTGCTTTTGACATGTTTTCTCCCATCGATACTAGATTTCCCCATAAACCAGCTATCCTTTTGAAAGTTTCATAATTCCATCAATGCAATGGCACTCCTGATACTTCTATTCATATAACCCTTTCATTCAGCACATTATTCTCCGACCATGGTTTGAAGCTGACAAAAAATTCTTTCAAGTAAGACCAGTCATTTTGTTTCAGGATGTCCATTAATTTCTCATCTGGTACCTCCACTAAGAAGTGTCTTCCTTTGATTCTTCTCATTGTGATTTCCTCAAGACCGATTCTTGTTATTCTTTCATTGAGGCTATTCGTATCACAGAACGAGGCCGACTCACACACCAAGCATTTCTAAAGCTTCCACAGTTGCTCATTGTCTACATGACCTTCAGTTTTCTCTAATCTGAACATATCCTCTTTAATTCTTTGTTCATTCTTTCTTTCATCAAAAGTTTCTTTTCCCTCCACACCATTATCCTTTACGATCATCTCACTTTCCTCTCCATTCTGCAAAACTTCCTTGCTTTGTTCTGTTTCCACCTATGCGTTCACTTTTCTTCATATGTTCCTTGTTCCTTTAAATCTAGCCATCTTAACCCAAATCCTGCTCCCTAGGATTACGAACCCATTAAGTCTCGTTATTGCCCTTTAAGCATCCCTCACATTATTAAATCTCATGAACCCGAACTTTCTTCCCTTCTTACTTCTCTTCTTTAGGATAAAGCATCTACCACATTGCCATGATATCAGAATAACACCTATAAACCTTTCCAATGCATGGTCACCGGAATGCTGTAAACGAATAACGTAACCTGATTACCACTTACCATCTCACCGGTTCAAAATCCTGTTTTAGATATATATTTTCTTAGAGAGTGAGAGAGGATATCTATAAGAGCATTAGGAGGATAATATTATAGCTAGATATAGTAAATCAACTACTAATGGAAAGTTTGAATATACATGGTCTATCGTTGACAAATTAAGTTTCCTAATCCGAAATTCATATAACTTTCGACTCAATTAACCATTTTTTATTCCGTTTTCACAGGAATGCTTATTGCTTCATAAGCTATCATTTGACATAATTTTAAACAAAGTGATCAAGGTTTTCTTCCTCCTCTTCACTTTGGCCGAAACCTACTATAACATTATCTAGCTATTTTTGTTTCATTTTTACACTTCTAACAAGTTAGAAACCATCTCCTAATCATTTTCCATCCAAAAACATACACATTTCACTTAATTTTATAAGCTTCTAAATTCCATCAATATCCTTTAATAACAACTTTTAATACACTTGATAAAACAAAAAAAAAATTATTGATACATATATGTAAAACAAGTTTCAAAGATTCAAAATCTATGAAAAACTTGAGGAAAAGCATACCTTATACTTACAATTTGAAAGAAAAATGATAAAGATTTTTTTTCTTCTTTTCTTGCTAAAAACCAATATAAAGAAGAAAGATGATAAAAGTCTTTTCATCTTTTCTTTTCTTTATATATATATATATATATTATTACTTATAAAAATTATTATGTTAAGTAAACTATTAAATAAATATTAAATTATTATTATTTAACAAAAATATCATTCAAAAGTCATCATGAGTAATTAAACTTCCTCAAAAAGATTTTTTTTTTGTTTTTATCAAAAATAAACTTTTTAATATTATTTTTAATCCTATAAAAATATTAGTGGGGCTCACTTATATTTTTAAGAGGGTTATAATATATATATATACAAAGGGAAAAATTACAAAAATCTTAAACTTTGGGGGCCTATTTTTATTTTTTGAGATGTAAAATCATTAATGATAACATTAATATCAATATTTTCCAAATAAAATTCTTCTCGATTTTTTATTTAAAATTAGTTACTACTAATAAAAAAGACAAAACTCAAAATTACGCACTAATTTTGGTCTAATATGTAATGTTATACATGACTATTAAGTGAATATCTTTTTTATTTTAAAATATCATATTGGTAAACTTATTAGAAAAATTGGATAGAATTAACAATTGTACCAGAATTTTAAAACATGAAAAATAAAAGGATTAAATATCAAATATACAAAAAAAAGTATTAAGGATTTAAAAGCATATTTGAGGCTATTATATATATAGTATCTATTCTATTTACCCTTATGTCACCGTTGTACAAATTTCGTAGATTAAAATTTTATATAAAAACCAATTATAGGTGAATATGACGTGATGGTTATCATAATAAATATAAATTTTTGTATTCAAGTAAAAAAAAATCTAGTCATTCTATTATTATTTAAGAATTTTACTTAATTCTATAATGAATTAATCCAACCTCAATTTAATTGTGAATTTATTAAAAAATAATTATTTTATATATTATTATTGAAGTAAAAAAAATTCGTCTAGATTGATGTCATTTGTTTTTAAAGTATAATAAAATAATAATTAAAAAAACCATTGTCACTACTTTAGATTTGTTTGTTAAGTTTTTTTTACTTTATTAATATTGGACAGAATAATTACCCTACTTAAAATCTATTATTTATACCAAACAACAAATAATATTTAAGAATTTTTTATCTTTTGAGCTTCTTTTATCATTAATAAAATAAATATTTTTGGGCCCCTTTTATCATTAGGCCCTGGACAGTTGCACCTCAAAACAGCTCATAGGGTCAGCCCTGTTCAGGCTTTGCCCTATTTCTGTATTTCACAAAAAAAAATTTGAAAGGGAGAAAAAGAGAAGAAAAAAAGGAAAATTAAAAGAAAAAACAAATTAATTACTCAAAAATAAAAAAATTAAATTAAATGTATAATTTAACTTAAAATTTTTGTTTGAAATGATGATACTAACATACTACATAAGTTTGTCATCACACGTCAATGATGATCATAACGTAACAAATCGATAATATAATAATTATATAATAATTATTAAAAGTTTAGTGATGAAAACATAAGCAAATGCAAGTACTAAATTTGTAGTTTACTTATTATAAAATGAACATTCATGTTGAATATTAAATTTGATTATTTACATTTGTGCTCAAGTTTGACTTTGTGATTTTTCAATACAATTAAAAATAATATATATTAAAAAAAAGAAAGGTTAAAATATGTTGTTAGTCTCGATATTTGTATAAAATTTAAATAAAATTTAAGATTTAGTCCCAGTATTTTAAAAGTTAAAAAAATAAATTTTCTTTATTTTTTAATTTAAAAATTTTAGTTCAACCATTATCGATGTTGTTTGTACCGGATTGGCCGATTAGATCAGTTGGACCAATTTGGAAAGTGGCTTTGAATCAGTTAGATCAAGAATCAGTATGAATCAATTGAACCAATAATTGAACGAGATTTTTAATTTCTTTTTAATTTTTAATAATTTTTTAATCGAACTATTTTCTATCAAAATTTGTCAATTTATCATGTTTATTTCGTGTCAATCATACGACACGTAATGTGAGAACAACCTAATCCAAATTCTAAGTTGACAAATTTTGACAGAAAATACTTATGATTTTAACAATTGAATTGAGATTTTGAAATAAAAAAAAAGTAGTAGGACTAAATATTTTAAAATTTTAAGTGCAAAGATTAAATCTCAAATTTGGTAAAATAGAAGAACTAATAACATATTTTAACCAGATAGATAAAATTATTAAACTCACAAACTATTCAAACCAAGTATTAAGATAATTGTATTTTGTTCGCTCGAGATGTTGGAATTAAGTCAAGATGACCAGGCCCGTTCTTGACATTTTTGGGCTAGGTAAAATAATGAAAGGAGTTTTAGGTTCCTTAAAAGTTGAGATAATTTTTTTAAGTCTCTTAAAAGTTAGTAAAAATAATTTTAGGCACTTAAAAGCTACAAAAAAACTTTTGGAGCCCCTTAAAAGTTGATAAAAAAAATGTGGCCTTTAAAAGTTAAAATTTTTTTGACCTCTTAAAAATTTAAAGAATAAAATTATAAACCTCTTTTTAACCTTAGGTCCTGGGCGATTGCAATTCCAAACTACCCAAGACCAGGCCTGAGGATGATTGAGTAAAATTCGAATTATTTTCGAGTACCTTTACGCATCTAATTTATCTAGTGCTATATGGAATTTTAAATGGTAGCAGTCTCAATACCTAATCAGTGTCGAAACGTTTATTTTCGGGGGAAAACAAACATGTCTCGAACAATATTTAAAAATAAAAAATGGGTATGATAAAAAAATGAGAGTTGCCACCAATCTTTTTATATGGTGTGATTGGATCACCACGAAACGTTTAAAATCCATTTTGAAAATATTTTGGTCTTCGAAATCCAAAAAACAGGTTCGGGAGTCGGTTACGCATGAGGAAGGATTAGCACCCTCATACGCCCAAAATTGATACCACATTGATTACTTTCAGGTCTTGGTTTGTTAAAACTTTGAAAACTCGAGTAAAATTTAAAATAGGATCTTTGTCTTTTGAAAACTTTGCATATTTTCAAAAATCCTATTTAGGGAAAACTCGTCCGTGTGTTTCGAATTTCTAGGAGAACTAGAGATCGTGTCCAACACATTAGGACACTACGTTCTCTGACTTTCGAAATTGAAGGATGTTTTGAAAAACTTTAAAGAGGATATTCGATCGCGTGAATTATACGAAAATCACACCCAGCATGTTAGGGCATGGTTTTTCGAGGTTTTCACACGAAAGGATATTGCCTCGTTTTGTTTTAGAATTATTTATATATATACATATTTTTTTTGAGAACTCGAAATTTCGTGTTGAGTTTAAAATACGATCCCCGGACACATGATTTAAAAAGATTTGAAGGAAGGATGCCCGTTTGCTTCAATTTTCATGGAGAATTGAAGTCGTGACCAACACGTTAGGGCACGACGTTCTCGGAATCTCGAAGTTAGAAGGCATTTTAAGAACTTGAAAAAAGGATATTCGATTCGCGTGAATTATACGAAAAATCACACTCGACACGTTAGGGCATGATTTCCTGATGTTTACACACGAAAAGGACATTGCCTCGGTTTTAAAGATTTATGAAAATGATTTTGAAATGAATATATAATTTTAAATATGAATGAGCAGTTAATAACGAAGATTAAATAACACGAAACAAAATAATTTATCAGATAAATAATACATAAAAATCAATAGAATATAAAATATGAAAGAATGATAATTAAAATATAAGTATAGATGTTGAAAAAAAAGGAAAAAAAAACAAAGCAGTCGGGATAAAATGCAATTTTTGGATAACCAGGGCAAAACGGTAATTTTGGAGGTTCGAGGTTAAAAAATAAATTTTTTGGGACATTTAAGGGTAAAATGATAATTTTTGGAAATCCAGGGGTAAAATGGTAATTTTTGGAAAGTTCAGGGTCAAAAATAGAATTTTTGGAAGTTTGGGGGTAATATGATAATTTTTGAAAAGTTCAAGGTTAAAAATGACATTTTTGGAAATTCGAGGCAAAAATGTAATTTTTGGAAATTTGGGGGCAAAAATGTAATTTTTAGAAAGTTAGGGGTCAAAATATAATTTTTAAAAGTTTAGAGGGTTAAAATGCAATTTTTAGGAAGTTTGAGGGCCAAAATATGATTTTGGATAGTTCAGGGACCTTCTGGGTAATAAAATCAAAAAGAAGTGACACGTGGCAGCTTCTAAGGCATTCTAAAGTCAAAGGACTAATTTGAAAATCATTTAAAATTTTTGGGCCAATTTTATAATTAAACAGAACTTGATTTAAGGATGAAATTAGAACAAAAATAGAAAAAGAGGGCCAAATGCACAAATAATCCAAAAGCAGAACACGTGGCAGCCTCTTAGGCTTCTAAAGAGTCAATGGACCAAATTGAAAAAGAATGAAAATTGTTGGGAAGATTTATAATTAATTAAAAACATAAAAAGGACTAAATTGTAAAATAAAAAAAGCGGAAGGACCAAATACATAAATATACCATTAAGCAAAAACACGCGGATCCTCAACTTGGAGCGGGTCGGGTAGGACCGGGTATGGAAAAACGGTGTCGTTTTTTGTGTTAAAACACCGTCTTGAAACGGTGCCGGTTTACTTGGGTATATAAGTCTGTTTTAAGTAAAAAAAATCATTTTTCATTTTTATTTTACAAAAACAAAGCCTTCCCCTCTGCTTTTCTCTCAAAACTATCCCCCATGTCCGACCGTCCAAAGTCCATATCCGACCGCCGCTCCATCAAACATCCATCGCCGTCTATCGCCCTCCGGTACACATGCCGCCGTCCACAGTGCCCAGGTAAGCCAATCATCTCACTCTTCTTCCATTTTTCATCCCCTTTTCTTGTTTTTAGTTTTTAAAATAGATTTAGGTCTAGATCAAACCCGATCTAGCCTAGATCTAAATGTATTCTGCCTCTTGTACCTTTAAACCATTTTTTAAAAGAAACCCCAGAACTGGGTTTTTATTTTTCAACCTTTAAAACCGCGTTTTGAGTTCTCAAACACCCCTTTTTTTATTATAATTTGTTTTTTGTTGTTATTTAAAAAATGAAATCTTATTAATCTTTTCTATTTGTGATTAACACATTTTTTTTATTTTCTACGTCTAAAACTGCGATGGAGACGATCTTCGGGGCTACTGTGTCGGCGACATCGCGACGAGACTTCACTCCTGGCTCCGGTGGCGTTTCGGCTGAAGCAGATACGTCCTTTGACTTACCTTTTTTTTATTCATTAAAGCTATTTATTATACATATTATATATTTATTATTATATTAAATGTGACTTAAATGAATACTCTAGAATAATAAATAATAACGGTGATAACAAATAAATACATATTAACAGATGCATGTATGGGCATTAAACAGTATAGAATCAGATTAATAAATGACAATGCATACTTATCTATTGGGATTATACCTTGCCTGCTTTGAATATATTTTGAAAAATGGAATCTGTTGCTTCGAATACTTCTTGCTTATATTTCTGAATGGAATCTGTTTGCAATTAACTTTGAATTTTTCTATATTGGTTCCTAAAGAAAAAAATTTTGTATTGATTTCAAAGATGTGTCTGTAACCCCAGAACAAGTGTTTGAATCGGCTTTTAAAGCCTAAATTACAATCATTACAATTTGTTTCTTGCCATTAAACTGCTGTCATTTTTTTTTTTACAGGTTCGGCTATGAAGGCTGTGGCAGATGCAAGTTGCTGGTGGTCGGTGCTACTGGTGCTGATGTATTGACGTGGCATGCTCTGAGTGGATGAGGGTGGACGGTAGCAGCAGTGCAAGTGGGGGTAGCCATTTCTTAGGGTTTAACTTTAGGTGGTTTAGGTTTAGTTTGGGTCATTTGGGCTTGTTTAGGTTTAATTGGAATTGAGCCCAATTAGGCTTTGTAAAAATGGACATTTTGGGCTTGTATTTGGACTTTTTAATTTAAATAAATTTAAACTTAAATTTATAATAAATTTAAACCTAAAATAAATTTAAATTTTGTTGGGCCCGGATAAATTGGGCTTCAACAACTGCCCCTCTTTGCTCGTTCCTGTGTAATAGGAACGGAGCAAAGACCAAAAAGATGTCCAATTTTGTCAGGTTTTTGATGCTCTTTCTTCAACTGGTCTGCCCTTCACTTCATCGGTCGTTCAACCCTGCTGCATCTGTTTTTCTACCTTCGGCATTATGATTTCATCTTGCATTGAGGTCATTTCAAAAAGACAAAATTTGCCACTGTAGCTTCATTCGATTCACTTATAATTCCAATGGTTTGGTGTCATTGATTTGGTCTACTTCTCAGTGTCTCATCAGGAAGATGACCGCATCATTTGTTTTGATCCACTTCTCTATGTCTCATCAGGAAGACGGATTTGGTCCACTTCTCAATATCTCACCAGTAAGCTAATCATTTTATTGCTTCGACCTGCTTCTTAATATCTCATCAGGAAGCTGGGGTTTGAAGATTCGCTCACTTTGAGCCTGGCTTCATTGATTTGGTTTTCTTCTCAGCATCTCATCAGGAAGATGACCGCATTACTTGTTTTAATCCACTTCTCTGTTTCTCATCAAGAAGACAAATTTGGTCCACTTCTCAATATCTCATCAAGAAGCTGGGGTTCGAAGATTTGCTCACTTTGAGCCTGGGTTTGATTTGGTTTACTTCTCAGTATCTCATCAGGAAGATGACAGCATCACTTGTTTTGATCCACTTCTCTGTGTCTCATCAGGAAGACGGATCTGGTTGACTTCTCAATATCACATCAAGAAGCTAACCATTTTATTTCTTCGACTTGCTTCTCAGTATCTCATCAGGAAGATGAGGTTCGAAGATTCGCTCACTTTGAGCTTTGAGTTGGTATACTTCTCTATATCTCATCAGGAAGATGACCAGCTCATTGTTTTGGGTAACTCAATCTACCCCATGATCGGGGTAAGGTATGGGAGTCCTGCTCCTTTTCAACTTCGCCTCTACGGTCTCAATCTTTTCCTTCAATGCTCGAAGTTTCCTTGATTCATCTCGCCATTTTACGAGGATGTGACCTGTAAAGTATGCTTCTATGGACCTCTATGTAGGCCTAAATTAGAAAGTTATGATTAGAATTATTCAAATGCTCCTAACTACAGGAATGTGCATGCTGAATGTCAGATTCATTTATTATTATTCGGGTTGGTATGGTTTATCGCCTGTCCGAGCTCTATTGTTGATATGTAGCCCTGTCTTCTTCTAGGCTGATCTTGAACTGTTTGTTTTCAAGTTTGTTTTCTAATTGATAGTCCTGTTTTGGACCCCTATACTTTTTGGAAATTCCAGAATAATGTTCATGGATCTTTATATGATTTGTTAGTTCATTATCCAT
Organism: Gossypioides kirkii; assembly: GCA_005610355.1. Taxonomy (NCBI): domain Eukaryota; kingdom Viridiplantae; phylum Streptophyta; class Magnoliopsida; order Malvales; family Malvaceae; genus Gossypioides; species Gossypioides kirkii. The sequence continues at coordinate 18,756,877 of CP032253.1, forward strand.
TATTTTAGATGCAAAATGCTCAAACAAAATTATGAAGAAATAAAGTTATGATTTATTGAAAATTCTATTCAATAAAGAGGGTCAAAAAAGGCAATATTAGTCAAAAATTGCCTACGTATAACAACAAAAGATAATTAGTTGCCCCGGATATCGCAAAATGAACTTCCCTGCGCCGCCTTGCTGAGAATCACTTTTGAGCTCAGATGTATCTAGAAGACCTAGAGTGCCTTGTTAATGTTTCAAGCTATAAAGTTCATCCGTCCTGTTAGATAGTCGCTTCGTACCCGCTTTTTTATTTTGAGATTTTTGAGTCGCCCTTTGTGGGTTTTCAACTCAATCCTTTGGTTTCAAGATGCTTTTTTTTGCATCGAGACACCCTTTTACGGGTTTTCATCTCAATTTTTTTAAGCAAAGTATTTTTTTACCGAATCCGAGTTGACAAGATTGTGCAGATCCTTACCATCCATTTCGGTTAGAATGAGAGCTCTTCCTAAGAAAGCTTTCTTTACCACATAAGGCCCTTCCCAATTGGGCATCCATTTTCCTCTAAAGTCTTTATGTATGGGAAGTATCTTTTTCAAAACTAGATCTTCCTCATGAAATTCTCTAGGGCGAACCTTTTTGTCGTAAGCTCGCATCATTCTTTTCTGGTACATCTGACCATTGCGGATAGCTCTTAATCTCTTTTCTTCAATTAAATTCAACTTTTCATATCGAGCTTGGATCCATTCTACCTCATCTAATTGAAGCTCAATCAAGACTCGGGGAGAAGGTATTTCAACCTCAATAGGTAAGACTACTTCCATACCATATACTAATGAGAACGGTGTTGCCCAAGTAGAAGTTCTGACTGAAGTCCTGTAGGCAAAGAGGGCGAATGGCAGTTTTTCGTGCCAGTCTTTATAAGTCTCAGTCATTTTTTGCAACAATCTTCTTGATATTCTTATTAGCTGCCTCAATAGCTCCATTCATTTTTGGGCGATAGAGAGATGAGTTGTGATGCTTGATTTTGAAGTGCTTGCAAACTTCCACTATCGTGCTATTATTCAAATTCAAGGCATTATCGGATATGATCCTTTCTGGCATCCCATATCGGCAGATGATTTTCTTTTTCAAGAACTTGTTAGCTGCAGACTTCGTGACGTTGGCGTAAGAAGCCGTTTCTACCAATTTGGTGAAGTAGTCGATAACCACGAAGATAAATCTATGACCATTAGAAGCCTTTGGAGAAATTAGCCCAATAACATCCATGCTCCACATAGAAAACGGCCAAGGAGAAGTCATGACATGAAAGTGTGATGGAGGTACATGAATCTTGTCTCCATAAATTTGGCACTTATGGCACCTCTTGGCATAATTAATGTAATCGCCTTCCATAGTAGACCAGTAATACCCAAATCTCATTATTTGCCGAGCCATCGTGAAACCATTGGCATGTGTCTCACAAATGCCTTTATGAACTTCTTCTAAGATATTCTTAGCTTCAACAGCGTCAACACATATTAGCAACACTTGATCTTTTCTCCTTTTGTACAAGATTTCCCCGTCTAGTACGTATTCACTGGCAAGTCTTCTCAATGTCCTCTTTTCATTTTCTGAAGCTTGCTCGGGGTACTTGCGATCTCTTACAAACTGAAGAATATCTTGGTACCATGGACGGTCGTCCTTTTTTTCTTCTTCTTCTACCTCGATATCATAACAATAAGCTAGAGCCTCATAGATGCTCATTTGAATGGTCTTTACATCTTCTGGTCTATTTACTTTAATCATCGAGGCTAAAGTGGCAAGAGCATCAGCCGCCTGGTTTTCTTCTTGTGGGAGATAATGGAATGTGACGTCATCAAATTCCTTGACTAATTCGAGAACCAATTTGCGGTAATCCACTAGCTCAGAATCTTTTATTTCCCATTCTCCTTTGAGTTGATAAATCACTAGCGCGAAATCTCCATATATCTCCAAAACTTTGATTCGCCGCTTGATGGTTGCACGGATTCCCATGATACATGCCTTGTATTCTACCATGTTATTTGTGCAATCAAAATCGAGTTTGTTGGTGAAAGGGTAGTGATCTCCTTCTGGTAATACCAAGACTGTCCCGACTCCATTATCTGTGGCATTTGAAGCTCCATCAAAATTTAATCTCCAAGGATGTTCTACTGTGGTTACCTCTTCAGCGGTCATAACACACATTAAATCCTCATTCGAAAAGTCAAAGTTTATTAGTTCATAGTCCTCTAAAGTTCTGCTGGCTAGGAATTCTGCTATCGCACTTCTTTTTACTGCCTTCTGATTGAAGTACACTATGTCAAATTTCGAAAGCAAGATCTGCCATCTAGCCAATCTCCCATTTAATACAGCCAACTCCATCATGTACTTCAGAGGATCTGACTTTGAAATTAACCAAGTGGTATGGTACAACATGTATTGCCTTAATCTTCGCGTGGTTCAGACTAGAGCACAACATAATTTTTCAATGGGCGAGTATCGATTCTCACAATCAGTGAATTTCTTGCTGAGATAATATATCGCCATTTCCTTCTTTCTAGATTCATCATGTTGGCCTTGTACACATCCCATGAAATTTTCAAAAATCGTCAAGTACAGGATCAACGGCTTATTAGGAATTGGGGGTACCAAGATGGGAGCTTTGGATAAATAATCTTTGACCTTGTTAAAAGTTTCCTGACATTATCATCGCATACACCCAGGTTGCGCTTTCTAAGTAGACGAAAGATAGGATCACATTTCTCGGTCAATTGTGAAATGAACCGAGCAATGTAATTTAATCTTCCTAACAACCCTTGAACTTTTTTTTGTGTGCTGGGTGGCAGTAGCTCCCGTATGGCTTTGAATTTATCTGGATCTATTTCAATTCCTCTTTTGCTAACTACAAAACCTAACAACTTTCCTGACGTGGCTTCGAAAGTGCATTTTGCTGGGTTTAGCTTTAATTGATACTTTCTTAGCCTTCCAAACAACTTTCTCAGGATTCTTACATGCTCTTCCTCTATTTGGGATTTCGTAATCATGTCGTCGACATAAACTTCAATCTCCTCATGCATCATGTCATGGAACAAAGTTACCATGGCCCTTTGATAAGTTGCCCCTATGTTTTTGAGTCCAAAAGGCATCACCTTATAACAAAATGTTCCCCACAGTGTGACAAACGTGGTTTTGATCATATCCTCAGGGTCCATCCTTATCTGATTATACCTAGAGAAACCATCCATGAATGAAAACAAGGAATGACCTGCTGTGTTATCGACTAAGGTGTCGATGTGAGGCAATGGGAAGTTATCCTTTGGGATAGCTTTATTTAAATCTCGATAGTCCACATACATGCGCACTTTTTCATCTTTTTAAGGAACAGAGACTATTTAAGCGACCCATTCCGAGTATTTGACTACTTGGAGAAACCTGGCGTCAAATTGCTTCTTGACCTCTTCTTTTATTTTCAATAATACATCTGGTCTCATCCTTCGAAGTTTTTGCTTCACAAGCTTGCATTCTTCCTTTATAGGGAGTTTGTGTACCACAATGTCAGTGCTCAAGCCAGGTACATCTTGGTAAGACCATGCGAATGTCTTGGAACTCTTGAAGCAACTCAATAAGATTCTTTCTGGTTTCTAATGAGATGCTTGTCCCAATTTTCACCTCTTTTTTTCATCTTCGTTTCCCAAATTAATAACTTCCACTGGGTTTGAATGAGGCAAGATTTGCTTTTCTTCTTGTTCCATCATTCTTAACAGATCCGGAGGTAAATTACAATCTTGCTCATCTTCGAGGTCCTGAAGCTCCTCTAAACACATATCTTGCTCGAAATGAGGCTGTAAGTTAGCATCAGGGTTACTCATGTTATTGATATTCGAGGACCTGTCAAAAGATAAAAGAGAGGTCTAAAGAACAAAATAAATTTATGAAAGAATGATTGTATGGTATGTGTATGAGTATGTTTGTCAAATTAGTCAAGAATGTATGTATTAAAGAATGATTAATTTTGTTTATTGGATATGTACGAATGGTTTATTAAGTTGGATGAAAGAATAATTAAGAAAAAGAAAAATTGTCATATAAGATGGAAATGCATTTTCATTCAAAATAACTGGATAATGATCATAGGCCCTTTTACAAAAACGATCCATATTGCTTTCGAGCCTTAAGCAATAGGTGTTCTGAACATTACTTTGAAGAAATCTTAAAAATTACAGGGAGTTACTCTGCAGTCCAATTGTTCAGAGTGCTTCCAGGTGCACATGGACCGATTCCTGATAGGTTTCCTTCTTTTCCTTCATCAGATATAGCGTTGATACCTAGGTCTTTCGTGATTCCTCCAATCTTAATCGTTAATTGCTCTTTTTCCAGTCACATCTCTTAGTTGATCACCCCTCCTGAGACAAAAGTCTCATATATGTGTGGGAAGACCATGAGTTTCCACGAAATTTCCTTTCCGGACAATCTTTCCCTCCTTCTTTCTTGTTTTCTTTCTAGCTCCTTTTTCTTTTGTTTTACGTCCGGTTTGTACCCCAGGCCATAATGATCCCATTTTTCTATCAGCATCGACACACTGGTTCTTCCTTGAAGGTATTTTCCTAGTCCCTTTCCAGGTAATGCCCTGTTTCCAACTGTTAGACGTAGGCCCATTCGGGTAGTTGATGATATCATGGGCACAGGGATCTTGCTCCCTTCAGCAATGAAGGTTACGTTGACGAATTCGAGTGAGCAAAAAGAACATTCCACAGCCTCCTCATCTATCCCCACATAAAGTGAATCACTCGTTATGGACGCGATAATTTCCTCTTCAGCGTTGATCGTAATTAATTATCCTTCATTTACTAGTTTCACTTTCTGGTGCAGTGAAGAAGGTACTGCTCCAACTGAGTGAATCCATAGACAGTTATACGTGGGCCTGATATCTATCACAATAAAATCCACCTTCTATGTATTTGGCCTGATTTGAAGAGGTATTTCAATCTTGCCCATTTCCTTCCTCTCAGTCTCATCAAATGCTCTCACTATATTATTACATCCTTTCATGTGAGAGTTATCAATTAGTAATCTCTGTAGGGTCGCTAACGGTAGCACATTCAAAGCTGAGCCGTTGTCTATGAGTACTCCGGGTAGCGTATACCCCTTGCAACAGGTAGTGATGTGCAAGGCTTTGGTAGAACCCATACCTCCCGTTGGTATTTCATCATCGCTAAAGAAAATAAAATTATCGCCACTCATGTTATTGACTAATCGATCTAGCTTACTGACAGAGATGTCATTTGTCACATATGTTTCGTTCAGCACTTTCATTAGCGCGCTTAGATGGGCTTTTGAGCTTAAGAGCAAGGACAAGATTGATATCTGAGCAGACTGTTTATGTAGTTGTTCCACTACACTATATTCACTATGTCTTAGAAACTTTAAAAACTCTTTTGCCTCTTTCTCAGATATGGGCTCATTCGTTGGTACTTCGAGTTTGCTAAATACTTCTTCCTTTGGCTCATACATTATTGCCTTCCCTTTGCTGATCTCCTTTTCCTTATTCACTGGGTCATAACTCTTACCACTACGGGTAACAAGATTTACATCCTCCCTGAGTTTCCCGTCCCTTGGTATGGTCACGTTACAATTGTAATTCCACGGGACCTTCTTATTATCTTTGTAAGGGAACGTTGCTGGCTTTTGTATGATGATGCGCGAGACTACCTGCTCTCTTGCCGCATTATTCGTAGGTTTAGAAATAATTACTTTTGGGCGATTAATCTCATAAGCCTTTGCTGTCCCATCCTCGGAGGCATAAACATCATCAACCCCCTCTTCTTCTTCGAAGAATTCCAACTCTTTGTTGTCCATTAGAGTCTGTACTATTGCTTTGAACTCGACACAGTCTTGAATCTCATGCCCCTCAATGGCATGAAACTCGCAGTAACTATCAGCCCTCGTTATCATGCTCTCCTTGCCCTCCGTGATTACCCTCTCTTCGACCAACTGTTGCCATACCCATTAGAGTGGGGACCTAACTTCTTCAACATTTCTTTTGATTTTTCGGCCCCTCCCTTCTATCAAAGCATTCACTCCCTACTCTAGGTGATTGGGCAGGGGATTCCCAGCTATGTTGGGTTTTGTTGGTTCTTCTAATTTCACGATTCCATGCTCGATAAGTCCCTCTACTCGCCTCTTGAAGGCGGGACAATTCTCAATCGAATGACCTTCTGCCCCTGCATGGTATTCACAATGGGCGTTCGCGTCATACCAAGCCAGGAACGGGGGTTTATATGGCTTCACACATTGAGGAGATACTTCATGCGCGTCATACAGTATCTTGTAAAGTTCTTCATATGATATCGGAAGGGGGGTATATTGAATTCTTCCCCTATTCGGCCTTGAGCCCGATTCTTGCCTTGGAGCATTTTGATAATTGCTTATCGAGGCTTTAGGCTGTCCAGCTACGAATGGCTTGGCGTAACTTGGCTTGTACTCACTTGTATTATTAACTTCATTATCCCTCCTTTTAGGTGCAAGCCTTTTAGTGCTTTCTCCAGCCTCAATCTTGTCAGTTTTGATTGGATTTTCAATCATCTCCCCCGATATGACCATATCAGAAAAACTCTTAGTGGCGTTCCCTAACAGATGATTGAGATAAGATGCCTTGAGGGTGCTAACGAATAACATCGTTGTTTCTTTTTCTGTTAGCGGTAGTTGTACCTGAGTTGCCATATCTCACCACCTCTGTGCATACTGTCTGAAACTCTCATTTGATCTTTTTTCCATGTTTTGTAGTGTGAGTCGATCAGGGGCTATTTTCGTTATGTGACCGTATTGTTTTAAAAAGGCCTGCGCTAGATCCCTCCATGAATGAATTTTTGCTCGGCTCAATTGATTGTACCATCTAACTGTCGATTCGGCTAGGCTGTCTTGAAAACAATGAATAAGCAATTAGTTATTATGAACATACCCAGCCATTTTCCTACAAAACATGGTAAGGTGGGCTTCCGGAAAACTCGTTCTGTTATATTTCTTAAATTTTGGGACCTTGAATTTAGGAGAGAGAACCAAATCTGGAACCAGACTTAATTTTTTAGTGTCTACCCCGTAAGAATTTTTAGTTCCTTGCAACGCCTCAATCCTTTCCTCTAATTGCTTATATTTTTCTTCCATTTGCCTAGGAAGATCTGCCCTCATAATCTCATCAAAATTCGGGACACTCAGATTTGCAGTATTGTTTACAGGGTTTGATCCAGATCCTACTGAATAATTGACTGGCCTTGATGTGCCAGTAGCCTGCGGTTGCGCTCTTATAGTAACGGTGGCTTCTTGTGTTTGTGCCTCGTGTGGAGCTGGGTTATGGAGGGGTGTAAAACCTGGGGGAATAATTGGTTCCTCGTCTTCCTCAATTGCAGGACATTTTTCTTTATCGGCCATGTTTTGCTTTACTTGTGCTAGTTCATTCATCAAATTCTTTTGCACTTCCATAAACTGATTTTTCATTTCCCTACACATCGCTATCATTTGTTCTTGAATATGCCCTTACATTTGATCTTGCAATTCTTTCTGGATTTGTTCGAGTCTTTGTTCCATGGCCTTAGCTTAAGTTTTCAATTATTACCGATGTAACTGTTAAAGTTTTTAATAAGTTAGAATTATTATGCGAAAATATGTGAAGATGCAATGTGAATAAAATGCATGCATGTAATGCAAGAAAAGGTATTGATTTTGAAGTCCGTTTTCATTAGACAACTTCTCTAGAAGAAAAACTTCTTTACAAAAAGGGAAATTACACAAATGGCTTTGCCTTATTGCCTAGAGCTTTGATCTTTCCAAGAAGCCCAGCTAATTTTTTCCTCGTTCTGATTTCGATTCATACTAGAGGCTCAGAATATCAACTTCGGCAGCTAGCTCTTGGATGTGATCAGCGGCTTCCCTCATTTGGATCAATGCTCTTCCCATTACATAATCTCTTTCTTCGACTTGTCTTTGAGCTTGTCGAGAGTGCCATTCGCTGGTTTCCAGATTTCTTTCCATGATCTCAGATCAAATCTCATTGTTGTGGAGTACAGCCTCTAATTCGTGTACCCTTTCCCTTAATTCTTGACTTTCGACCATACTTGCTTTAAGTTCCAAGACAAAGTTTCGATTGCGGTGTCTTCGTAGTGATTCTTCTAACTCCTTTATTCTTGCTTCTAAACTAGCTATCTGGGCTTTCATCTCAGCCTTCTTGACTTGTTTCTCTAAAAACTCTCCTTTCAGGGCATTTTCTCGAGCCTGACTATCTTGGAATTTCCTTTGCCACTGTTCTGTTTGGTCTTTCTGTATCTGAATTTCCTGTCGCCACTGCTCCAACGTTTTACCCAATCCTGCAGTTCTCATAGACAAACGGAGCTTCTTATAAACTTTCTTCAAGTCTGCTAAGTCTTCTTCGACTTTATGTTTTCCTTTCCTCAATTTTTCAGCCTCTAACCTATGTATATCCACATCCAGTCCCAACTTCATCTTTTCTTCTTCCAAGACCTCTATTCTTTTTTGAACTCTACGCTCTTTTTCTCGAAATCTTATTTCATGATGTCTATCTCTGATGGGACCTTTTGCAAATATTCCTCAATCGGCCGAACATTTTTAGGATTCGGTGCTGAAATGTTATCGTTAACTCTTTTACTTCTCCACCAATCATAATTTGGTGTTGTCATCACGTCTGCACTAAATTTCTTCATTCTATGTACTTTCTTCCATGCATTTGCTACTTCTCGGACCCTTTTCTTGTAATCATACCCTTTGTAAGAGAACTCGCACTGAGCTAGATCGTGTGTCACAGGGATAAATTGTCTTGTCTTGTACTACCTTAACACAAGCAGAAGGGCATATCCTGTGGCACCCCATACCCCGAGTAGAGGGACCGAATAAAAGCTACCACAACGATAGAGGATCTCCTCTAAGATGAACCAAGGCGTGCACCATTTGACATCCTCATCCTGAAGGTTTTGAAAGATAGCCATCCATTTTTCCTCAGATACATTCTGTTCCTTTTGCGTGGCAACAAATTCTTTCAAAGGTGAGAAATCGACTGAGAACACTTTGCAGGAAAACTTTTCTACCTTCCAGAAATGGCTTTGAAACCAAACCATTAGAAGCTGTGCATAACCAATGAACCTTCCTTCCCCTTCTCTTTGGCAAGCGCTTAATGATTTGAATGTTTCGACAAGGATTGTAGGGACGGGTATGACTCCTTTATGAAGTCGATCAAACAACACTGCTACCGCATCCTCTACATGCCCCAATGCTTTTGGAAAAGGACTAACCCGTAGATGCCAAGAGCAAAAATGTCAATGCATTTCTTCATATCTGGGTGTGTCGAGATTAAATCTCGCAAGCTTTTCCAATTGATGCACTTGTTGTCTCCCTTTACTTTTATCCGAGATGTGACCCACTGTTCACTCATCCCGATTACACTCATCAGCCTCTTCAGAAACGTTGGGACACATGCATCCTTTGAGTATGCTTTATTGACATGAATTATGGGACAACGGATAAAAGCAGTATACTCCTCTACCATGGGCGTCATGTCTAGGTTCCCGAAGGTGAAACAGCTATATGTGGGATTTCAATGTTGTGTGAAGGCTCGAAAGAGATGTTTGTCAATTTTCACTTCAAGTAAGTAAGGCAAGTCTCCATATTCCTGATTGAACATCTGTTTCATCTCGCTATCCCACTGACCCCAAATATCTCTTAATTCTTACAAATTATTTTGAGTCACCTTAATCCGAGTATAATCCCAAAACTCTGATAAATGTCCTTCTTTCAGACTATCTCCTTTTTCACGCTGCTGTTCCTCTGACCATAAGCGTGCAGCCATGTTATCTTTTACTTTATCAAGAAATCCATCATTCATGATGAAACTGCCTATTTGGTAATCGAACTTAAATCAACACCTTTTCATTTATGATGATGTAAATATGAGTAAAAGAGACAAAATAGAACATGTTAGCGAAACATAATAATATCAACATACAAGTATATAACACAGAACCTAAGAAATTGTCTTGGGTAAATGCTAAAAGGTCCGGTATAACTCCATCTAAGGCGAGTACTTACGGCTCACTATATGTGGTTTTAGGCTCTAGAGTAAAGGGTACCCAAACCAGCAGATTCCTTGATCCTCACCCATTATAGGCTCATACGGATGAGTTCGGTTTAAGGGGACACATTTCCCACATGTTTGCACGGAAGTGAAAACTTCACGAAAACATGGGTACGGATGTAATCCCGAAAGCGATTCGCTATCCTGCACAGAGGTGAAGACCTCACGAAGGAGTAGTTTCCCGCTTCCACTTAAAAGGGTAGTACCAAATACATATGGACGCAAACTTATACTAACAAAATCAACACAATATAGTACCACACAAAAGATGCTGAGGATCGCAAATTAAACAAAATTGAAGCTTTAAAAGTTTTCAAAAATGGACCCGAAAATAATCAATTTTGGCTTGACTCTTGTTTATTTTAAAAAAACTCCCAAGCGGAGTCGCCAAGCTGTCGAAACGTTTATTTTCGGGGGGAAACAAACATGTCTCGAACAATATTTAAAAATAAAAAATGAGTATGATAAAAAATGAGAGTCGCCACCAATGTTTTTATATGGTGTGATTGGATCACCATAAAACATTTAAAATCCGTTTTGAAAATATTTTGGTCTTCGAAATCCAGAAAACAGGTTCGGGAGTCGGTTACGCATGAGGAATGATTAGCACCCTCATACGCCTAAAATTGGTACCACATTGATTCTTTAGGGTCTTGGTTTGTTAAAACTTTGAAAACTCGAGTAAAATTTAAAATACGATCTTTGTCTTTAGAAAACTTTGCATGATTTTCAAAAATCCTATTTAGGGAAAAATCGTCCGTGTGTTTCGAATTTCTAGGAGAACTGGAGATCGTGTCCAACACATTAGGACACTACGTTCTCTGACTTTCGAAATTGAAGGACGTTTTGAAAAACTTTAAAGAGGATATTCGATCACGTGAATTATACGAAAATCACACCCAGCACGTTAGGGCATGGTTTTTTGAGGTTTTCACATGAAAGGATATTGCCTCGTTTTGTTTTAGAATTATTTATACATATACATTTTTTTTAGAACTCAAAATTTCGTGTTGAGTTTAAAATACGATCCTCGGACACATGATTTAAAAAGATTTGAAGGAAGGATGCCTGTTTGCTTCGATTTTCACGGAGAATTGAAGTCGTGACCAACACATTAGGGCACGACGTTCTCGAAATCTCGAAATTAGAAGGCATTTTAAGAACTTGAAAAAAGGATATTCGATTCGCGTGAATTATACGAAAAATCACACCCGACACGTTAGGGCATGATTTCTCGAAGTTTACACACAAAAATGACATTGCCTCGATTTTAAAGATTTATGAAAATGATTTTGAAAACGAATATGGAATGTTAAATATGAATGAGCAGTTAATAACGAAGATTAAATAACACGAAACAAAATAATTAAGTAGATAAATAATACATAAAAATCAATAGAATATAAAAAATGAAAGAATGATAATTAAAATATAAGTATAGATGTTGAAGAAAAAGGAAAAAAACAAAGCAATCGAGATAAAACGTAATTTTTGGATACTTGGGGGTAAAACGGTAATTTTGGAGGTTCGAGGTTAAAAAATAAAATTTTTGGGACATCCGAGGGTAAAATGGTAATTTTGGAAATCTGGGGGTAAAATGGTAATTTTTGGAAAGTTTGGGGTCAAAAATGGAATTTTTGGAAGTTTGGGGTTAAAAATGGAATTTTTGGAAATTCAATTGTAAAATGGTAATTTTTGGAAATTCAAGGGAAAAATGTAATTTTTGGAAAGTTTAGGGGTCAAAATATAATTTTTGAAAGTTTAAGTTTTAAAATGCAATTTTTGAAAGTTTAAGGGTTAAAATGTAATTTTTGGGAAGTTCGAGGGCTAAAATATGATTTCTGGACAGTTCAGGATCCTTTTAGGTAATAAAACCAAAAAGAAGTGACACGTGGTAGCTTCTTAGGCATTTTGAAGTCAAAGGACTAATTTGAAAATTATTTAAAATTTTTGGCCTAATTTTATAATTACATAGAACTTGATTTAAGGATGAAATTAGAACAAAAATAGAAAGCGAAGGACCAAATGCACAAATAATCCAAAAGGAGGACACGTGGCAGCCTCTTAGTTTTCCATAAAGTCAAGGGACCAAATTGAAAAAGAATGAAAATTGTTAGGCAAATTTATAATTAATTAAAAACATAAAAAGGACTTAATTGTGAAATCAGAAAAAAGTGGAAGGACCAAATGCAAAAGTATACCATTAAGCAAAAACACACGAATCCTCAACCTGGAACGGGTCGGGTCGTACTGGGTATGGAAAAACGGTGTCGTTTTTGGTGTTAATACACCCTTTTGAAACGACGCCATTTTACTTGGGTATATAAGTCTGTTTTAAGTAAAAAAAAATTCATTTTTCATTTTCATTTTACAAAAACAAAGCCTTCCCCTCTCATTTTCTCTCAAAACTATCCCCCATGTCCGACCGTCTAAAGTCCATATCCGACCGCCGCTCCATCAAACATCAGTTGCCGTCCATTGCCCTCCGGTGCACGCACCGCCGTCCACGATGCCCAGGTAAGCCAATCGTCTCACTCTTCTTCCACTTTTCATCCCCTTTTTTTTGTTTTTAGTTTTTAAAACAGATCTAGGTCTAGATCGAACCCGATCTAGCCTAGATCTAAATGTATTCTGTCTCTTGTACCTTAAACCCTTTTTTAAAAGAAACCCTAAAACTGAGTTTTCATTTTTCAACCTTTAAAACCGCGTTTTGCGTTCTCAAACACCCTTTTTTTTATTATAATTTGTTTTCTGTTGTTATTTAAAAAATGAAATCTCATTAATCTTTTCTATTTGTGATTAACACATTTTTTTTTTATTTTCAACGTCTAAAACTGCGATGGAGACGATCTTCGGGGCTACGGTGTCGACGGCATCGCACTGGACTTCACTCGTGGCTCCGGTGGCGTTTCGGCTGAAGCAGATACGTCCTTTGACTTACCCTTTTTTTATTCATTAAAGCTATTTATTATACGTATTATATATTTATTATTATATTAAATATGACTTAAATGTATACTTTAAAATAATAAATAATAACGGTGATAACAAATAAATACATATTAACAGATGTATGTATGGGCATTAAACAGTTTAGAATCAGATTAATAAATGACAATGCATACTTATCTATTGGGATTATACCTTGCCTGCTTCGAATATATTTTGAAAAATGGAATCTGTTGCTTCGAATACTTCTTGCTTATATTTCTGAATGCAATCTGTTTGCAATTAACTTTGAACTTTTCTGTATTGGTTCCTAAAGAAAGTTTTTTTTTTGTATTGATTTCAAAGATGTGTCTGTAACCCCAGAACAAGTGTTTGAATCGGTTTTTAAAGCCTAAATTACAATCATTACAATTTGTTTCTTGTCATTAAACTGCTGTCATTTCTTTCTTTTACAGGTTCGACTATGGAGGCTGTGGCAGATGCAAGTTGCTGGTGGTCGGTGTTGCTGGTGCTGATGTGTTGACGTGGCATGCTCTGAGTGGCTGAGGGTGGACGGCAGTAGCAGTGTAAGTGGGGTAGCCATTTCTTAGTGTTTGACTTTAGGTGGTTTAAGTTTAGTTTGGGTCATTTGGGCTTGTTTAGGTTTAATTGGAATTGGGCCCAATTGGGCTTTATAAAAATGGACATTTTGGGTTTGTATTTGAACTTTTTAATTTAAATAAATTTAAACTTAAATTTATAATAAATTTAAATTTCAAATAAATTTAAACCTAAAATAAATTTAAATTTTGTTGGACCCGGATAAATTGGGCTTCAACATTGAGTTAATTCTAATGCAGATTGTAGGTAAATACTAAAAACAAGCGTACATACATATAGCATTATTAAGATAGTTCATCATAAGATTTATGTATCGATTAAAATAGATTCCTTTCCAGCCGTGGTCTAATATGCTCTAGTTAACATGTCTTAGAACGACAGGCTCTTCGCCATTAGTAGAATGTATTTAAGTTTTTGCTTTTCAATTTCCAGAAGAAACTATAAGCCAATTAAAGATTATAGATTCAGGATAGTGTGTAGAACTGGAAATCGTGCTTCTTTGTGGAACAACTGAAGTATGTATGATGTCGAAAAGATTGTGCAAACAGTGATGATCGCAGAGGATATTACTTATAGGTGTAGTTTCTGAACTGCAACAACGCGGATCCTCTCTGTATTGTTGAATTGGTGTTGCTGATTCTAACTATGCAGATGCAGAGACAATCAGATGCTTCAAAGAAAACCCATTGTTTCCCTGAACTTGTACAGCAACTAGATTCTCCTGGTATACATGAATGATATCAATGTAGAAAAATCTATGTTTCTTGTGAGCTTTCAACTGCTCTTGATTGAGAAAGTTTTAATCATGCTTCTCGTGGAAGGAAAAAGGAATGGGGGGAACCATGCTGAGAATCTATAATGGCCAAAATCCAACTCGAATCGGGCGGGGCCTATTGGCTGGTACTTGAACGGGTCTCGTATATCTCATCATCCTTGTATAAGTCTGAGCAGTCTTCTGCATTTAGACATCTTGATTGTGGCTAATCAATGGTTTAAATACTAGTCATTAGGATAATTGTAACAGGGAAAGTGAGTTAGAACATGTGCAGTTGCTGTCACGGGCATTGATTGCATTTGTTGCCGTACAACCATGAAGTCACAGTTTCCTTTCTCTCTCACTGCCTAACAATGAAATTAATAATTAAACTAACATAAGAGACAAGAGCTAATATTTAGAACCCAAAAACGGGAAAGAAAAGAGGAAGTGAAGAACTTGAGAGAAATAAACCAATTTCAGATGTCTACTATCCTTTTGATTCATTATCAACTGTTGGTTTCCTCATAATTACCTTTGCAGTGGCCTGGTGAAGTACTGCATTTATTAGTTTGATTTAACAATAGGATGTAAGATATATACTTGTTCAAAGATTAAAGGACTAGTAGTCACCATCTATTTACCTATCTGAATTTTAATTATTGAGTGGCTTATGTCTGCTGCAGCAATGAGAAAAGAATAATTTTAGTTGTATTTTAGACAAAAGAACATTAGTAGGCCACTGGTTTCTGCACAGTTGGCCTTGACCTGATTTCATCCATTCCATTTCCATTGAAAATATGAAATTCATGATGGGTTTTGAGTGAACAGTGATTAATAATGGGAAAATATTATTACAGCAATTGCAAATCCTTGAAGAACAATTCTGAGAAAATTTAATATTCTCTCCTAATGATTCTACAGACATCTTCCTCCATAGCCCGCATTTCTGAACAATGCTTGCTTTATGTCTTCAGAGCTTAGCAATGTCCTTTGCTCTTCTACCTAGTACATTACATTGGAAGAAATACACATTATTGGGAAACAACTGGTGATTTTGCAAATTGCAATCAAACATAAAATAAACATATACCTCTGAACAAGAAGCTTGCATTGAAAAATCATTGAAGCAACTTATAACACACTGTTGAATCTCAAGGCCTAGTGCTTCCATTGTGTTCACTGTAGATAACAGCAAGCCTGGTTTCGTTGCACAGCAGATATCGATTCGAGTATCTCCATCTCTCCTCTCTACATCAAACTGTGTTTTCGGTTACATGAAAAAAGAATCAGTAAAGGGGCAATGTCTTCAATTACATGTTCATATAATGGTTAATATTAGAAACTGACTATACCTTTGGGGAATTTCTCACCAAAACTTCATCTGGCTTTTGCTCCTTCAGGTTCTTCAATAAACTCTGTTCATTAATAATAATACCCTCTTTTGTATCTTCTTCCTGCAACTTATTAATCCTTTCTAGAAGCTCTTTTATGTAATCTATGGTATCTCCAAGTATAGATGTTCTATCCATCTGTTCATGTTCACCATTGTTTGGATCAGTTGCATAAAAAAAAGTGTTAACAGATTAGGGGAAAAAACCAGGGGTCACCTTGCTGATCTTGGGGACTATTGATCTCAGCATTGAAAGCCTGTCATTCAGTCGCTTCCTTCTCCTTCTCTCTGCCATTAAATTTTTTGAAGGCTGACCTTCTAACTTTTTTGTCTTAGCCCTTTTCTTGCCTAACAATAAGTCGCCCATGTTGAAACCCTGAATGTTGCTGGTTTGCTCAATCTCGACTTTGCAGCTACTCTTTGTTTCTTCCAAGCTTTGTTGTTGATGATCAGTGGTGAGAAGACCAAACTGATCTTCATCGTCAACCATGGATGGGAAGTCTTGTTGAGTAGCTGGGAAAGGAGATGTGTGGGGGTGGACGACATTGACGTTGGTGTAGGAAGAATCCATGTCCCGCACTGTGAATCCATCAACAAAAGGGTAGGGTTGATCACTGAAAGGACATTCAAAGCTGGGGGTTTGATCAGGTGGTGGTGGTGGTGGTGGTGGTGGAGAGAATACAACAAAGGAAAGATTTGATGTAGCCAAAGTTGGATTCTCATCAAAAGAATCGAAGTTCCATGAGCCATTAGGGAGGAACTCAGTCACCCCAGCTGAAAAAGTGGTCCAACTGTCTCTTCTTGGAGCCAATAGCTCCTCCAGGAAACCATGCTGTGAGAGCTCCATTTTCCTCTCTCTCTAAAAAAGTTGGAATGAGAAGTGATCTGAACATGGGAAAAAAGGGGAAAGCTTAATAACATGAAGTTGCCCTAACTTAGAATATATAGAGACTATTTTAAATAATGATGCTGCTTTCTTATTATAATGCAATATATGAACACATTAACAATGGAATCTGCTTCTTTTTCTCTTTCTCTCTCAAGGTAAATTCGTCCTTTTCACCGAAATTATCAATCAGACAAATTTAATATTTAATATCCAATTCCCTGAAAAAGATTTGACCCACAAATCTTCTGTCATAACCAAAAAAAGGTGGCTTAACATCATTCTCTGTCAGGTTCTTTGTTCATTTCATAACCCCTCTTTTATCACTATTATTGTTTCTAATTTTGTCATCACAAAATTATTAATGCAAACCCTCTTTCCCCTCTTTAATTTCAATATGATATTGAAAAAGCATGCCCCAAACTTATGATAAATGTAGAAATATGGAATAGGATGTATGTTGAAGGATACAAATAACGAAGCCATAAAACTATAAAATTATACAGATATGATCATTGGTGATTTGGGCACTAAGAAACATGAAAATGTGTTGGATTTTGGGAGCTAGCCAAGCACCTACAGACTGCAGGAAGCACATGCAAAGCAATATTTATATTATGAATGTACCAAACAAAACAAGCAAAGGCTGCAGCACCTAGAAAGCCTAAGTTGTTTAACTGTTTACTGACAGTCTTGGGGATGACTGACTGAAGAGTTTTGCCTGTGAACTCTATCTTACTTAAAAAATTAGAATATAATTACTAACAACAAAAATATTATTAAAAGTTAACATTCTTTTTAATGATAATGTTATCAAACTTTAATTTAATGATAATGTTGAGATATTAAAAATTTTGAGATTTTAAATTCGACTTTAACCCTATATAAATTATGTATAAATTTATTTTTATCTAAATCTAGATCATGACCGGATATGTTTGTAGTTCTTTTATTTTTTATCATATTATAAAATTGATATTTACTATTTATAATTTAATTTAGATTTTTTTTTATCTTAAAGGAAGCCAGACATAAGCCTAGCCAAAACAATAATTTAGTACCATAAACTATGCCATATATTGTCTAAGCAAACACTCAACCGAAGCAGGAGGATAGTCCTCTTGCAACCTTGGCCATGGCATCCGTCACGGAGTTGACACAATGCAACTACATATGGCACATCCACTTGCCACTGTCGAGACAATAAATGCTGAATATCATCAACCAAATCAATCGTTCCTTGCATGGTTTGGGACTTGAGAACATCGATAGCCTCCCTAAAATCACTCTCCTCCACCAACCTTTGAATTCCCGCTTCCCAAGCAACCCCCAAGCTGTCATACACAGCCCACAACTCAGCTGATAAGACCAAGCAACAGCCAATGTTGCGTCCAAACCCAACAACCCACCGTCCCATCGAATCGCGTATTAGTCCACCTCCAACCATGTCGCTCGTGGTCTTGATTAACACCTCCATCCGTGTTCAACTTGTGCCACCCGTCCGACGACCAACACCATCGCACATTTATACTACAGTAGAGACGTCAGAAATGACTTTTGCCCATGCCAAGCTATTCGCCGCAACATCTGCAGCACTATGGCTCTCTTGACTAAAATAAATTGATTACGAATCATCCAAATACATCATGCTAAGACGCCAAACAGAACCTCCCAGCGAACCCCTTCAACCAGCACATCCTTACAGTTGCAAAGGTTCTCCACAAGCTACAATTCGATAGAAGTCGACCGGAATCCATCCCCCATACTCCATGGGATAGCCAACTTCCATACTGAACGTGTTGCTAAGCAATCCCTCAGAACATGCGCAACCATTTCTTGGTTATGTCCACAGATGGCACACAATCTGTCATTTGTCAAACCACGCCTACAACTAATCTAGAATTATTAGTTATAACTCTATTAAAAAATAAATTGTGATAAGTACTCTTTTATACTGTGACACCCACGTTGAATCCGTTGTCGGATTCGAATGTGTGACACCACACTACATTATTAGAGCAACTAAAATGATTCCATCGCAATTGTTAAATAATAAGATATTCAAGTAAATAAATTCCATACGTTCACAGCATATACATCATAATTAATTCTATTAATGCACATTAATTACATGCTATGCATTTGGGGATTGTACAAAGTTTATAACGTAGTTGGGATTCAAATCCAAACTTTTATTGTCAAACTTCAACATTATGCCTCGAGATAGAGATCTTTATGTCTCGAGATGGATCTCTTTTTATTTTTGTTTCGACGATGACATGTTTCGAGACAATGACCTTCAAGTCTCAAGACTAATATCGAGATCGGCCTCCTTTGTTTTCTTAATTTAACTTCGATGTTTGACTATCTCGAGATAAGGAGTTTTTGTTCTCAAGACTTGGAACAAAATAAAACTATTTTCGCTTCAATGTAGCTTTGTCTTGAGACACAGATCATTCTGTTTTGAGACTTAAATCATGTTGTCTCAAGACAAGTATAGTTAATCTTGAGGCCTAAGCTATTAATATGCACCAAATGATCAATTTTAATCTTGCGATCTTGAGACATGATCTTGTTGTCTCAATCTAGGTACGTGTCATTATCTATACTTACATACGAAAATGTATAGACTTGATCCGACCTGAGTTGAGCTACTAACTTTGAATGTTTTGCAACTTTAATTTACTAAAACTCGTACAAAATCTGCACACACAAAAAAAAAAAAACAAACGCACACTAAACAATGTATACTCAGTGGTGCCATCATAATTCAAAGATAATATAGCTAATGCCATTAAATTAAGCCACA
The DNA here is from genome assembly GCA_005610355.1 of Gossypioides kirkii. Lineage (NCBI taxonomy): Eukaryota > Viridiplantae > Streptophyta > Magnoliopsida > Malvales > Malvaceae > Gossypioides > Gossypioides kirkii. Next base: position 18,776,388 of record CP032253.1, read on the forward strand.
TAGTTTAAGGAACATTATTTCACAAACTAACAACTTTGATTTTAACCACATGAACTGCATAAGCTTTCACATTATTAAACTAGTAAGTCACTCTCTAATTATTCATTTTACACAATTATTTATCAATAATATTGACACACCCTCAACGTATTAACGTCTCGAAAATATATATATATATATATATATATATATATTAATCTCATTATTATTATTAAAACATAATTGATTATTCTTATATAAATCATGTTCAATTCATTAGTTTAGCCCTTATTAACTGACTTAGGATTTGAGGACAGATACATGGATTAATCCATCAACAAATCAATATACTCACCTAAGTTCTAGTTGAGGATAAATGCACCGATTCCAGTAATTACACTAGTATAACACATATAAAGCGCTAAATATAACACACATAAAGCATTAAAACTCCCATCTGTCAAACAGACTCTATGACATGTTAATTATACTCGTAACTCCATCTAACACTGATAATATAACTTTATTCTTTTCTAATCATCATATACTCATATCGAATTACAATAATTAAAACAACTTCATAAGTAACACAATAATTCACTTTTAGCATATATCAACCAAATGCAATATAGATAATATCATATTAACTCAATGTAAAAATATAATTTCATATTCAAATACAATTTGATCAAATCAAACATTTGAATTTATGCATACCTCCGATCATATTTATCAGTGTTTACATTTCGATATGTCACTTTTGTATTAATTCATAATATAACACAAGTGATGATATGATAAATATAATCATCACATATGTTCATTATATACATCCAACCATTTTCAATAATGATAACATCGTATTATCCCACTGCAAACATTTATATATATACATTGACTTAATCTGATTAAATTGAGTAATTGAGCTTATACTTGCTTCGGTTCATGTTTATTTAAATATTATTTGATTATAATTGGATACAAAATAAAGTATAAATTTAAGTCGAATTATGAGAACACAAATCGTATTTGTTCTTCGTTGTTCAATTTCGCCCGTCGTGAGCTATACCTCGTCTCAGCTTTGAATTTAGGTTCTGCTGTGGAAGGAAGTTTAAGCAAGCTTCTTTTTAATTCTTCCTATTCTTTTTCTTGTTTTTTCCATGAATTGAAGATGAATTAATGAAAATGCTCCTTCTCTTTGTTAGAGCCCAATTTTGACCGGGCCTTAGATTTTGATTTTTAAGTTTAAATTAATTTTAAATTTTATTTAAATTTAAATTTATCTTAAATTTAAATTTATTTATTTAAATTTAATTAAATTTAAAAATAATATTTAAAATTAATAAAATAAAAGTTCAAAGTCCATTTACAAGGCCCAATTGGCCCAATTCCCTTAGCCCATTTTACACCCATTTTCGGCCCATTTACATCTGACCCAAAGGCTAATCAGGCCCGAATGGCCCAATTAAAACCCCAGCCACTTGCACTGCTGCCGTCCACCTCAGCCAATGGCAGGCCGCCACGTCAGTAATTAGGGTCACCTCCAACAGCTCCAAGTTGCACAGCCACAACCACCTTCTCACCTGCCACCGCCACTGCTGGAACCTGCAAAAAGAAGGGAAGGATTAGAAATTCATTAAATTGTAACAAACAAAAAAGAATGATGGGAAATTGGCTTTAAAAGCCAATTCGATTTCTGTAATAAGGGTTACAAACCCGACGTTCAAAATCAATATACAACCTCGTTTTAGAATCAATATAGAAGTAGATTCCTAGAATATATTGCGAACCCAAATAGAGGCAGGCAACAACAGTGAACATTTGAACATACAGATTCAAGATTCAAGCAGTAAAAGTAACCAGGTATCATTAATATAGATTTATTGCTATTTGTGTTTCAAGTTTCTAAGTATATCAACCTCGGTTTATGCATTGATTCATGCATTTTAAACCACCATTAATATATTAATAACTTCCAACGTTTTGACCATATATATGCCCATGTGTATGCATTGAATCTATAACAGGGAATTAATAGCGTCTAACCGTTTCTAAAATACCCATTAAATATGGGGTGAGCATTAAATGTTTTATTAAAATTTAATAAATAATAATAAAAAAGGGAAAGTAAAAGGGCAGGGACTTATCTGTCACCGGACCACCGTGCGCCGCCGCGGCCACCGCCGGAGCTCCTGAGCCACCATCGCCTTTACTCCACGACGTTCGAACACCCGAACCAACACCAAAAACAAGGGTTTTAAAAAAATAAAATAGGCTTTTAAAATATATATATATATTAAATCAGAATAAGGAAAATATTTCCAGATCTGGGTTTCGAAAGACCAAACAAAAAAATAGAATAAAAAGAAAAATAAAAACAAAAGAAAGAAAAGGGAAATGAAAGAACGAAACAAAAAAAGGGGAAAGGAGGGGACTGTTGAACTTACCGGCGGTCGGACGGCGCGTGCAGGTCCGACAGAGGTTGGGTCTGGCCGGGATGGTTGGAGCGTGGCCGGGGCACCGTCAATGCGCCCTCACGCGTGGCTTCGGAGGTGCTGCCGAAGTTGGTCGGAGCCATGGCCGGCCAAAGAGTGAGAAGAGAGAGAAGAGAGAATTTTGGGGGGGGTTTTGAAATTTTCAGAAAAAATGAAAAACTAATTTTTTTTAACCCTAATCTGCTATATATACTGACCCATTTAGGCCGATCTGACCCGACCCGACCCACCTAGGATCCGCGTGTTTTCGCTTAATGATCTATTTGCGCAATTGGTCCTTCCGTATTTTTATTTGCTTCAATTTAGTCCTTTTTGCATTTTTTAATTATTTGCAATTTTGCCCTGTAATTTTAATTAGTTTTCAATTTAATCCTTTGACTGTTTGACTGCACCAGAGGCTGCCACGTGTCATTTTTGGCTTATTTATGCATTTAGTCCCTAACATTTTTGATTTGTTTTAATTTAATCTCTAAATCAACTTATATTTAATTACAAAATTGGCCCAAGAATTTTTCACGGTTTATAAATTAATCCTTTAACTGTTTGACTGCACCAGAGGCTGCCACGTGTCATTTTTTGGCTTATTTATGCATCTAGTCCCTGACATTTCTAATTTGTTTTAATTTAATCCTTAAATCAACTTTTATTTAATTATAAAATTGGCCCAAGAATTTTTCAAAATTTACAATTTAATCCCTTGACTGCTGGATGCCTGTGGGGTTGCCACGTGTCACCCACTCTTTGGTATTATTGTTTATAGGTCCCCAAACAGTCCAAAAATTGCATTTTGACCCCAAAATTTTAGAAAATTACCATTTTACCCCCGAACCTTCTAAAATTCCATTTTTAACCCTGATTTCACCAAAAATTACCATTTTACCCCCGAACTTTCTAAAAAACTATTTTTAACCTCGATTTCACCAAAAATTACCATTTTACCCCCGAACTTCCAAAATTCCATTTTTAACCTCGATTTCACCGAAGATTACCATTTTACCCCCAAACTTTCTAAAATACCATTTTTAACCCTGATTTCATCAAAAATTACCATTTACCCCCAAACTCTCAAAAATTCTATTTTTTAACCCTGACTTCACCAAAATTACCATTTTGCCCTCGGGTGTCCAAAAGTCCCGATTTCAACCCCGATTTCATCATTTCTTCTTCCTTATCAATATTTGCATTTATCTGCACCTGTATCTTATATTTTGCATATTATTTATCTGCTTATTATATTATTTCGTATCTAATTTCTCTTATTAATCGCTACTCGTGTTTTTAAACCTACGCATTCATTTACAAGTTATTTAAAAATCGAGGTAATATTTCGTTCGAGTGTAAACTTTGAAAAATCAAGCCCTAACGTGTCGGGTGTGATTTATTCGTATAATTCGCGCGAATCGAATATCTTTTTAAGGTTTTCTTTATATGCCCGTTCACCTCGAGATTCCGAGAATGTTGTGTCCTAACGTGTTGGTCGCGACATTAATTCTTCGTGAGAATTGAAGTAAACGGGTAATCCATTTTTAAATCCTTCAAATCATATGTTCGAGGATTGTATTTTAATCTTAATACGAAATTTTCAAGTTCTCAAAATATATACGAATGATTTTCGTGACAAAAATGAGGCAATATTATTTCGTGTGAGAACCTCAAAAATCGTACCCTAACGTGCGGGGTGTGATTTTTGTAATTTGTGCGAAAGAAATATCCTCTTTAAAAGCTTTCGAACACACCCCCATCCATATCCAAAATTTTTAAGTAAACGAGACAATGTTCATTCACGTGGAAACCTCGAAAAATCGTGCCTTAACGTGCTGGGTATGATTTTCGTACAAATCACGCGATCGAATACTCTTTTCAAAAACTCCTTAAACGTCATTCAATTTTGAAACTCCGAGAATATAGTGCCCTAACGTGTTGGACACGTCTTCTAATTCTTTTAAGAGGATCAAAATACGGGGACGAGTCTTCCTAAAAAAGGTCTCCTTTAAAATCACGCAGAGCCTTTCAAAATGAACACCGCATTTTAAAATTTACTCGAGTTTTCTTTGTTTTCATAAAACAAAGACCCGAAAATGATCATGTGGTACCAATTCTGGGCGTACGAGGGTGCTAATCCTTCCTCGTGCGTAACCGACTCCCGAACCTATTTTTCTGGATTTCATGGACCGACGTTTTAACGTTTTTAAACGTTTTGTGATGATCCAATCGCACCCTAATAAAAAATTAGTGGCGACTCCCTTTTTACTCCTTATTTTCAAAATTTCAAAATAATTTTTTCGAAACCTTCGTTCTCGAGGTGGTTCTGACAGCTTGGCGACTCCGCTGGGGACTTTTCAAAATAAACGAGAGTCAAGCCAAATTGATAATTTTCGGGTCTTTTTTGAGAACTTTTAAACTTCGGTTTTGTTTAACATGTAATCCTCGACATCTTTGTGTGATATTTTGCTCTGTAATATTTCTGGTATAATTTGGCATCATGTGCATCGCGTTATTACCCTTTTAAGTGAAAGTAGGAAACTACTCCTTCGTGAGGTCTTCACCTCCGTGCAGGATAGTGGATTGCTTTCGGGATTACAAAGTACCCTTGTTTTCGTGAAGTTTTCACTTCCGTGCAAACATGCGAGAAATGCGTCCCCCTAAACCAAACTCGTCCATGTGAGCCTGTAATGGGTGGGGACTGAGGAATCTGCTGGTTTGGGCACCCTTTACCTTTTAGAACCTAAAACTACATATAGTGAACCGTAAGTACTCACCTTAGATGGAATTAGGTCGAACCTTGTTAGCATATACCCGAAGTATTGTTAGGTTCTGTGTTATGTATATTTAATGTTTTTCTGCTATTACATGCTACTGACCGTGTTTGTTTCGTCTCTTTTTTACTTGCATCTGCATCATTATGAACGAAAAGGTTTGATTTAAGTCCATTTACAAATTAGGCAGTTTCATCATGGAAGAAGGATTTCTAGATAAAGTAGAAGACAAATTAGACAGCGTGAAAAGGGTGACAGCATGAAAGACGGACACTTGTCAGAATTCTAGGACTACACTCGTGTTAATGTAACTCAGAACAACTTGTAAGGGTTGAGAGAGATTTGGGGGCAATGGGATGATGAAATGAGAAAGACATTTTACCGAGATTACGGAGATCTACCTTACTTGCTCGAAGTAAAGATCGACAAGCATCTGTTTCGAGCTCTTTCTCAACATTGGAATCCTGCCTATAGCTGCTTCACCTTCGGACATCTGGACTTGACACCAACAATAGAAGAATACACTACTTTAATTCGTTGTCCTAGAGTCCAAGCCGAAAAAGCATATTCAAAAGACGCAAGTGTTCCTACCTTTCTGAAAAGATTGATGAGTGTCACAGGGATGAGTGAGCAATGGGTCGCCTCCCGAATTAAGGCAAAAGGAGATAACAAATGTATTAATTGGAAGAGTCTGCAAGAACTGATTGCAGCACATCCAGATATGAGAAAACGTGTTGATATCTTCGCCCTTGGCATATACGGTTTGGTCTTATTCCCGAAGGCGCTGGGACACGTCGAGGACGCGGTAGTAGCATTGTTTGATCGACTTAATAGAGGAATTACACCGGTCCCTGCTATTCTGGCGGAAACTTTTCGCTCGTTAAGCGCATGCCGAAAAGAAGGAGAAGGAAGATTCATTGGTTGTGCTTAGCTATTAACGGTCTGGTTTCACAGTCACTTTTGGAAAGTGGAGAAATTCTCTTGTAAGGTATTCTCAACAGATTTTTCGCCTCTGAAAAACTTCGTGGCTACGCAACGTGAACAAAATATATCTGAAGAAAAATGGGCAGCCGTTCTCTAGAATCTTCAAGATGAAAATATTGAATGGTGTGCGCCTTGGTTCCTCCCAGACGAGATTCTCTACCGATGTGGTGATTTCGATTGGGTCCCGTTGCTAGGAGTCTGGGACGCTACTGGATATGCTTCGCTGCTTGTTTTAAGACAATATAAGACAAGATAGTTTATCCCTGTTACACATGGCCTGGCACATTACGAGTTTTCTTATAAAGGGAACGACTATAAGAAGAAAGTTCGGGGAATAGCAAATTCGTGGAAAAGGGTACAAAAAATGAAGAAGTTCAGTGCCAATCCATTGACAACCCAGAATTATGACTGGTGGAGGAGTAAGAGAGTGAATGACAACATCCCTGCTCCAAATCCAGAAAATGTTCGCCCTCTGGAGGAATATTTGCAAGAGGTCCCGACGGAGATAGACATACTTAAGTATGACTTTGAAAGGAAAAGCTCAGAGTTCGAAAAAAGGATAGAAATACTAGAGGAAGACAAGATGCAGCTAGGGCTAGATGTGGATTTTCACAGGTTAGAGGCCGAGAAATTGAAAAAAAGGAAAAATAAGGCTGAGGAAGACCTTGAAGATTTGAAAAAACACTACAAAAAGCTTCGGCAATCTATGAAGACTGCAGGGTTAGGAAAAACTTCTGAGCAATGGCATCAGGAAATTCAGGAACAAAAGGACCAAACGAAACATTGGCGAAGAAAATTTCAAGATGGTCAAGCCCGAGAGAACGCCATGAAAGGAGAGCTACTAGAAAAACGAGTCGAGGAGACCGAGTTAAAAGCTCAGATGGTCAGTCTAGAGGCGAGGTTAAAGGAGTTAGAGGAATCATTATGGAGGCACCGAAATCGAAACACAGTATCGGAGCTGAAAGCATGCATGGTCGAAAGACAAGGATTAAAAGAAAAAGTGCAAGAACTGGAGGCCACACTCCATAATAATGAAATCCGATTCGAGATCATGGAAAGAGATTTAGAAACCAGCGAATGGCACACCCGCCAAGCCCAGAAAGAGGTCGGGGAACGAGATCATGTCATGAGCAAGGCACTAACTCAGATGAGAGAAGCGGTCGATCACATACAAGAGCTGGCTGCTGACGTTTTGAGCCTTCAGTACTAGTCAAGGTCGGAACGAGGAAGGAAGTTAGCAGGATTGCTAGGAAAGATTAAGGATCTAGGCCAAAAGGCCAAGCCATTTGTATAAACTTTGTTTTATGTAAAGAAGTCTTTCTTCTCGAGAAGTTGCTCTAAATGAAAATGGACTTTAGAATCAATGCCTTTTCTCGCATTTGCATACATGCATTTTACATCATATCTTGCATACTGTTAACATAACATCCCGTAACTAATTAAAGTTAAAACATCCAGTTAACATCAATAAACATTGAAAACCCACATCGTTATTATACGCGTAAGAAGGCAAAAGCTATGGATCAGAGAATAGAGAGGCTAGAGCAAATGCAAAAAGAAATCCAAGAACAGATGCAAGCTCAGTTACAGGACCAGCTAGAGAGAGTTCAAAGGGACATGAGAGACCAAATAATTGAATCCCAAAGTAATATAATTAATCAGCTAACCCAGTTGTTGCGAGATTCAGATAAGGGAAAAGGTTTCGTTGAAGACCCAAGAGAGGAAAACGAGGATCCCCAATATCCTCCTGGCTTTACACCCGTACACCATCAGGCCATGCCAGAAACAAACCCGTGAAAAACACATGTCTTTATTCGGGCGCAACCTCAGCCTATTGGCGCATCAGGCCAAGCGAATTACCTGGTCGGATCAGGATAGAACCCGGGTGAAACCGCTGCGAATCCCATCAACCCCGACCTCGATGATACGATAGAGGCGGAAAGAACCAAAATAGAGGTATCCAAACAGATGGAAGAAAGGTACAAATGGCTGAAAGACAGAGTTAGAGCAATGGAGGGCATTGACGCCTACGGTGGAATCGATGCCAAAGAACTAAGTTTGGTTCCAGACCTAGTGCTACCCCCAAAGTTCAAGATGCCCGAATTTGAAAAATACAACGAGACAAGCTGCCCGAAGCACACATTACGATGTTCTGTCGAAAGATGACAAGATATGTCCACAATAAAAAATTATTAATTCACTGTTTCCAAGATAGCTTCGTTGGATCCGCTGCAAAATGGTACAACCAACTAAGCCGCGTAAAGATTAATTCCTGGAAAGACTTGGCCCAAGCTTTTATGAAGCAATACGGCCACGTTACTGATATTGCGCCAGACAGAATTACCCTGCAGAACATGGAGAAGAAACCAAGTGAAAGCTTTCGACAATATGCTCAACGTTGGAGGGATGTAGCCACCCAGGTACAACCACCCTTAACCGAAAAAGAGACAACGATGCTTTTTGTCCACACACTAAAGGCACCGTATCTCGATCGCTTGGTGAGTAATGCTACAAGGAGTTTTTCGGACGTAGTAATGTCGGGAGAAATGATTGAGAGCGCGATTAAAAGCGAAAAAATCGATGCAAGAGACAGTGGAAAAAAGGCAGCCCCAAAGAGGAAGGAAACCGGGGTGAATAATGTAAGCACATACAGGCCAACTTATTCGAAATCGATCTCGATGACCAATCAAAACCTAATTCTGACAATTATCAGAGTTTACCAAGATCAGAATCAAAATAGAAAAAGATACCGAGAAGATTCAGTTCACTCCAATTCCTGTTACGTACAAAGACCTCTACCAGCAGTTATATGATCAACACGTGGTAGCCCATACATCACAGAGCCCGTATCACCGCCATTTCCGAAATGGTATGATGCCAACGCCCAATGTGAATTCCATGAAGGAGTGATTGGGCATTCCATCGAAAATTGCTTCACCTTCAAGAAATTGGTAGAAAAATTAATTAAGATGAAGAAAATAAGATTTGATGAGCCATCGAGACCTAATGTGGCCAGAAACCCTTTACCCATCCATTCTGATCAAGAGGTAAATGCGATTACGAGTGTAGAAAGGAAAAAGTTAAGGCTCACATTGAAGAGGTCAGATCTCCTATGAGATGGGTATGGTGTCAGATGGTGGCTAGAGAAGTGATCGTACAGAACGGCGAAAAGATGGTAATGGCCAAAACCATTGTGATTTCCACAACGCTGAAGGTCATGAGATTCAGCATTGTACGGAGTTCAAGGCTCTAATACAAGAAAACACATGAGATGGGGGACATTTGCTCCTCCGAAGGAAAGAAGACACATGAGCATGATCGCCCGATAATAATCATCTCCACATCCAAGGGAGACGAGAAGATAAGAGACACCATGTGTTATCATACGGAAACCCGCACCGTTTCCTTATGAAGACAGTAAAAGAGTTCCCTGAAATTACGGGTGCAACATTGTGGCACCCAAGGATGAGCAGCTGCAAAATGTGAACCTAGTCACACGCAGTGGTAAAACTTACAATGTGGAAGAGAAAGCAACTACCAAAGGAAAAGCTATAGCGGTTGAACCCGAAAAGGTGACTGACAAGTTGGAACCGATAAGCGAGCCGGTGGCAGAAAGAGAAGCACAAGAGTTCCTGAAATTCTTGAAACACATCGAATATAGCGTAGTTGAACAGTTACATAAGCAGCCCGCACGCATATCTATCTTGGCGTTACTGCTGAGTTCAGAGGCACACCGTAACGCATTGATGAGGGCGCTCAACGAGACTTATGTTACCCAGGATATATCAGTATGCAAGCTGGATCGATTGATTAATAACATTAGCTCTGATAATTTTATTTTCTTCAATGATGATGAAATCTCCTCTGGAGGTATGGGATCGACTAAAGCACTGCATATTACCACTCGCTGTAAAGGGTACACCCTACCCGGAGTGCTTATCGACAACGGCTCAGCTTTAAACGTTCTACCGTTGGCCACTCTCGAAAGACTACCCATCGATAGCTCCTATATGAGGACGTGCCACAACATAGTCAGAGCTTTTGATGGAACTGAAAGAAAAGTAATGGGCAAGATTGAAGTACCATTACAAATAGGCCCAAATACTTACGAGGTTGATTTCTTGGTGATGGATATCAAGCCTTCCTATAATTGCTTATTAGGAAGACCATGGGTTCACGCAGCAGGGGTAGTACCGTCCTCACTTCACCAAAAGCTCAAGCTGGTAACCGACGGAAGGTTGGTTACAATCAATGCCGAGGAGGATACTGTTGCGTCTGTAACAAATGATGCCCCGTACATAGACAAAGATGAAGTGGCAATAGAATGCTCTTTCCGTTCGTTGGAATTCGTCAATGCCACATTTATTGGAGAGGGCAGTAAAATTCCTGAACCTAAATTGTCGCGAACAACGAAGATGGGGTTGCGATTAACGATTGGAAAAGGAGTATTGCCAGGAAAAGGGCTCGAGAAATATCTCCAGGGAATAGTTAGCGCGCCGCCGCTATTTGGAAAATGAGACCGTTTCGGGCTGGGGCACAAGCCAGACATGAAAGAAAGGAAGAAAGAAATAGAAAGAAAGAGAGAGACAAGAAGAGCGCAACAAGTCGGGGAAGAAATCAGTTGGAAACCAATTACTTTCCCTCATATTTTTAAAACTTTTATTTCTGGTGGGCTAAGGCTTGAGGAGGAAAAAGTTGCAAAACTTCTGATGGAACTGAACATAAATGCTGTTTCCGAAGAAACTGAAGAAAGGAGTTCGCTTCAAATCTGTCCGTATACACCTGGGAGTAGTTTGGACAACTGGGTAGAAGAGGAGCTCCCCGTAGCTTTTAGGAACATTTCAAAGTAATACTCGTTACACCTCTATCATTCTATGCCCGAGAATGATAGAAATCTTTTGTAAAAGGGTTTTGAGTTTTTATCCATCATCTTAAATGAAGATACATTTTGACAAACTATCTCTTTATTCTTTTCCTTTCAATTCCAAATAAATTATTTGCAGTAACACATAAAATAAATCATTCTTGAATACATACACCCATAATCATATCATACAGTCATTCTTTAATTTATTTTGTTCATTAGCCCATTCTCATTCCTTACAGATCTTGGGATATCAGTAATATGAGTGATACTGACTTTGAACCTCATTTCGAGCAAGATATGTGTCTTGAAGAATCTCAGGACTCCGAAGATAACCAGGATTGTAATATATCTCCTGAATTGCTACGAATGATGGAACAGGAGGAAAAGCAAATCTTGCCCCACAAAGAGGTGGTGGAAACAGTAAGCATAGGATGAGGAAGAAAAGAAAGAAGTAAGAATTGGGACCAGCATCTCAGCAGAAACACGAAGAGATCTTATTGAGCTGCTAAGAGAATTCAAAGACGTCTTCGCCTGGTCCTACCAAGACATGCCGGGGCTAAGCACCGACATCGTGGTTCACAAGCTCCCAATAAAGGAAGAATGCAAACCCGTCCAACAAAAGCTTCGCAGAATGCGACCTGATGCGTTGCTTAAAATAAAAGAAGAGGTCCGAAAACAGTTTGACGCGGGTTTCCTCCGAGTGGTTGAATATTCGGAATGGGTCGTCAATATAGTTCCTGTCCCCAAGAAAGATGGTAAAGTGCGTATGTGCGTAGATTATCGGGATCTGAATAGGGCCAGCCCAAAAGATAATTTCCCGCTGCCACACATCGACACCCTGGTAGATAATACAGCGGGGCATGCCTTTTTCTCCTTCATGGATGGTTTCTCCGGATATAACCAAATAAAAATGGACCCTACAAACATGGCAAAAACTACCTTTGTCATAATGTGGGGAACATTCTGTTATAAGGTGATGCTGTTTGGACTTAAAAATGCTGGGGCAACATATCAAAGAGCCATGGTGACATTGTTTCATGATATAATGCACAAAGAAGTGGAGGTCTATGTCGACGACATGATTGCAAAGTCTCGAACAGAGGAAGAGCATGTGAATGTCTTGAGGAAACTGTTCATGAGATTGAGGAAGTTCCAGTTAAAATTGAACCCTGCCAAGTGCACTTTTGGAGCTACATCTGGAAAACTGTTGGGTTTTGTGGCCAGCCAAAAGGGAATCGAGATAGACCTAGACAAGGTTAAAGCCATACAAGAGTTACCCCCGCCTCGTACGTAAAAGGAGGTTCGAGGTTTTCTTGAGAGGTTGAATTATATTGCTCGATTTATCTCACAATTAACGGAGAAATATGACCCCATATTTTACCTTCTCAGAAAGCATAACCCAGGCGTTTGGGATGACCAGTGCCAAAGAACTTTCGATAAAGTTAAGCAGTATTTGTCTGATGCTCCGGTACTGGTACCACCAAATCCCAACAAACCATTAATTTTGTACTTAACATTTTCGAGAATTCTATGGGATGTGTCTTGGGCCAACATGACGAGACGGGAAGGAAAGAGAGAGCCATATATTATCTCAGTAAGAAATTTACTGACTGTGAAACAAGATACTCTCCAATAGAAAAACTATGCTGTGCACTGGTTTGGACTACCCGAAGGTTGCGACAATACTTGCTATACCACACGACATGGTTAATCTCAAAGTTGGATCCTCTAAAATACATGATGGAGTCAACTGCGTTAAATGAAAGAATGGCTAGATGGCAAATCTTGCTGTCAGAATTTGATATCGTCTACGTAAGCCAAAAAGTAATTAAAGGAAGTGCAATCGCAGACTTCCTAGCCAGTAGGGCTTTGGAGGACTATGAGCCGATAAATTTTGACTTTCCAAATGAGGATTTGATATATGTCGCAAATACCGAAGAAGAGACAATGACCGAGCATTCATGGCGATTGAACTTCGATGGTGCTTCAAACGCTGTGGGTAATGGGATCGGTGCAGTTTTAGTGTCACCAGAAGGAGACCATTATCCCTTCACCAGTAAGCTTGACTTTGATTGCACAAATAATATGGCAGAATATGAGGCATGTATCATGGGGATCCAAGCAGCCATAGATCGAGGGATCAAGGTCTTAGAAATCTATGAAGATTCGGCATTGGTAATCTACCAACTCAAAGGAGAATGGGAGACATGGGACTCCAAATTAATTGAATATCGAAATATGATCCTTGAACTGATCAAAGAATTTGACGAGGTCACGTTCAGATACCTCCCACGCGAGGAAAACCAAATGGCTGATGCTTTGGCTACTTTAGCTTCGATGATAAAAGTGAAAAGGCCAGAGGATATAAAGCCCATTCAAATGATCATTTACGAAACTCCAACAAGAAGAAGGAAAAGAGGGGCATCCTTGGTACCAGGACATTCTCCAATATGTGAAGGACTGAAAATATCCCGAGGGAGCTACTGATAATGACAAAAGGACATTGAGAAGGCTCGCAAATGAGTACGTCCTAGATGGAGAGGTCCTGTATAAAAGAAGGAAGGATCAAGTGTTATTGAGATGCGTGGATTCAATCGAGGCTAAAAAGATCTTAGAAGAAGTCCATGAAGGGATTTGTGGAACACACGCGAATGGATTCAAGATGGCTAGGCAGATCATGAGATTTGGGTACTATTGGTCGACTATGGAAACTGATTGTATCAATTATGCCAAGAAATGCCACAAATGCCAGATCTATGGGGACAAGATCCACGTGCCTCCCTCACCTCTGCACGTCATGACATCCCCGTGGCCTTTTTCTATGTGGGGTATGGATGTTATTGGACCAATTTCACCAAAGGCCTCTAATGGACATAGATTCATTTTCGTGGTTATTGACTACTTCACCAAGTGGGTAGAAGCTGCCTCTTATGCTAATGTTACGAAGTCCGCGGTCAGCAAGTTCCTGAAAAAGGAGATCATATGTCGATATGGGATGCCTGAAAAGATCATATCAGACAATGCATTAAACTTAAACAACAGCACGATATCGGAGGTCTGTGAGCAGTTCAAGATCAGACACCATAATTCGTCCTCATATCGCCCAAAGATGAATGGAGCAGTAGAAGCGGCAAACAAAAACATCAAGAAGATTATTGCAAAAATGACAGAAACCTATAGGGATTGGCATGAGAAATTACCATTCGCACTCCTTGCTTATAGAACTTCTGTCAGAACATCTACTGGGGCAACGCTGTTCTCACTTGTATACGGAATGGAGGCTGTTTTACCCATCGAGGTGGAGATTCCTTCTCTCCGAGTCTTATCAGAGCTGAACTTGGATGAGGCAGAATGGGCCAAGCCAGATATGATCAGTTGAATTTGATTGAGGAAAAGAGATTAAGGGCTATCCATCATGGTCAGATGTACCAAAAGCGGATGATGCGCGCTTACAACAAGAAGGTCGTCCTAGAGAATTCCATGAGGGAGACCTAGTCTTGAAGAAGATACATCCGGTATACAAAGACTCTCGAGGAAAATGGATGCCCAATTGGGAGGGGCCGTATGTGGTGAAGAAAGCCTTCTCTGGAGGAACCTTAATTTTGACTGAAATGGATGGCAAAGAGCTATACAACCCGGTGAATTCAGACTCAGTGAAGAAATATTACACATAAAAAAAAAATCGGAGAGGTCAGGATGAAAACCCGTGGAAGGGCATCCTGAAACCAAAGGGGTTTTGAGTTGAAAACTCGAAAAGAGCAACTCAAATACAAAACAAGGACAACCAATTGCTCCCTCAAAAGTGGCAAAATGGAAATATTTTACATCTTGGGGCATCGACGAAGTAATTCCGAGACCTCTAGAAACACGTCAAGTAAAAGATGATCTTTGGATCAGGGAAACTCATATCTAATATCTAAGTCTAATACTTTTCTTTTGTCGTTATTTGTTCTTTGTAAATATTTGATATCATAGCCAATAAATCTCCAAATTTGATCCCATTCTTTTCCATATTGTCCAAGTATTCTCATATTAAGATGATGGATAAAAGGTCATAAAAGGAAACAAGGATTAGCGAGTATTATTTTAGGAATTTCCTAAAAGACACGAGAATCCTAAACAACTGCCAGTGGAAAGAGTTAAAACCTGAAAGAAGCAATTCAAATGCTGAAACTGCCAAGTTGAATTCAAGGAAATGCCAAGAGATGGCTTCAAAATAGAAAAGATTAATCTTTGAAAAATTCAAACATTAAATCATACACATTCATTCTAGGTTAAGAGCATTTTAACTCATTGCAAAGAATAACATCCTAAACATACCTGGCCTACATAGAGGACCATTTGAGCATTTTCTGCAGGTCTCAGCGTCATAGGATGCATGATGAAAAAGCCAAGATCGCGATAAAAGATCCCGCATCACGGCGATTTGAAGAAAAGTTCCAAGTCACAACAAATAACCTAGCATTTTGCGAATATAAAAGGTCGAACCCACGATGAGGGACCTCCCACCTAGAAGTCAAGGTGAATCAGACCAAACAAGATCATTTCCTATCCGCTTGAAATTGAAGTAGAGTTGGATAACACATCTTCATCTCTGAAATTGAAGTAAGAGTAACGTCATCCGCTTGAAATTGAAGTAGAGTTGGATAACACGTCTTTATCTCTGAAATTGAAGTAAGAGCAACGTCATCTGCTTGAAATTGAAGTAGAGTTGGATAACACGTCTTTATCTCTGAAATTGAAGTAAGAGCAACATCATCCGCTTGAAATTGAAGTAGAGTTGGATAACACGTCTTTATCTCGGAAATTGAAGTAAGAGCAACGTCATCCTCTTGAAATTGAAGTAGAGTTGGATAACACGTCTTTATCTCTGAAATTGAGGTAAGAGTAACGTCATCCTCTTGAAATTGAAGTAGAGTGGATAACATGTCTTTATCTCTGAAATTGAAGTAAGAGCAATGTCATCCTCTTGAAATTGAAGTAGAGTGGATAACACGTCTTTATCTCTGAAATTGAAGTAAGAGCAAAATCATTTCCTATCCTCTTGAAATTGAAGTAGAGTGGATAACAAGTCTTTATCTCTGAAATTGAAGTAAGAGCAACGTCATTTCCTATCCGCTTGAAATTGAAGTAGAGTTGGATAACAAGTCTTTATCTCTGAAATTGAAGTAAGAGCAAGATCATTTCCTATCCTCTTGAAATTGAAGTAAAGTGGATAACACGTCTTTATCTCTAAAATTGAAGTAAGAGCAAGATCATTTCCTATCCTCTTGAAATTGAAGTAGAGTTGGATAACAAGTCGTCATCTCTGAAATTGAAGTAAGAGCAACGTCATTTCCTACCCACTTGAAATTGAAGTAGAGTTGGATAACAAGTCTTTATCTCTGAAATTGAATAAGAGCAAGATGAAGCCTCGACGTCAAACCCTACTGTTGAGGATGCAGCAAGTTAGATGGCAGATCCGATTTTTTCCCGCAGTCACGGTGGATTAGAATAGAGTTACAAGTCAAGTGTTATCAATATGAAGTAGCCAACGATGGAGCCGAGATTCAGCGAAACTTGACAAAATTGGGCTTCCTTTTAATCTTTGCTTCGTTCCTGTTACACAGCAACAAGCAAAGAGGGGCAGCTGTTAGAGCTCAATTTTGATCTGGCCTTAGATTTTGATTTTTAAGTTTAAATTAATTTTAAATTTTATTTAAATTTAAATTTATTTATTTAAATTTAATTAAATTTAAAAATAATATTTAAAATTAATAAAATAAAAGTTCAAAGTCCATTTACAAGGCCCAATTGGCCCAATTCCCTTAGCCCATTTTACACCCATTTTCGACCCATTTACATCTGACCCAAAGGCTAATCAGGCCCGAATGGCCCAATTAAAACCCCAGCCACTTGCACTGCTGCTGTCCACCTCAGCCAATGGCAGGCCGCCACGTTAGCAATTAGGGTCACCTCCAGCATCTCCAAGTTGCACTGCCACAGCCACCTTCTCACCTGCCACCGCCACAGCTGGAACCTGCAAAAAGAAGGGAAGGATTAGAAATTCATTAAATTGTAACAAACAAAAAAGAATGATGGGAAATTGGCTTTAAAAGCCAATTCGATTTCTGTAATAAGGGTTACAAACTCGACGTTCAAAATCAATATACAACCTCGTTTTAGAATCAATATAGAAGTAGATTCCTAGAATATATTGCGAACCCAAATAGAGGCAGCCAACAACAGTGAACATTTGAACATACAGATTCAAGATTCAAGCAGCAAAAGTAACCAGGTATCATTAATATAGATTTATTGCTATTTGTGTTTCAAGTTTCTAAGTATATCAGCCTCGGTTTATGCATTGATTCATGCATTTTAAACCACCATTAATATATTAATAACTTCCAACGTTTTGACCATATATATGCCCATGTGTATGCATTGAATCTATAACAGGGAATTAATAGCGTCTAACCGTTTCTGAAATACCCATTAAATATGGGGTGAGCATTAAATGTTTTATTAAAATTTAATAAATAATAATAAAAAAGGGAAAGTAAAGGGGCAGGGACTTATCTGTCACCGGACCATCGTGCGCCGTCGCGGCCACCGCCGGAGCTCCTGGGCCACCATCGCCTCTACTCCACGACGTTCGAACACCCGAACCAACACCAAAAACAAGGGTTTTAAAAAAATAAAATAGGCTTTTAAAAATATATATATTAAATCGGAATAAGGAAAATATTTCCAGATCTGGGTTTCGAAAGACCAAACAAAAAAAATAGAATAAAAAGAAAAATAAAAAACAAAAGAAAGAAAAGGGAAATGAAAGAACGAAACAAAAAAAGGGAAAGGAGGGGACTGTTGAACTTACCGGCGGTCGGACGGCGCGTGTGGGTCCGACAGAGGTTGGGTCTGGCCGGGATGGTTGGAGCGTGGCCGGGGCACCGTCAATGCGCCCTCACGCGCGGCTTCGAAGGTGCTACCAGAGTTGGCCGGAGCCATGGCCGGCCAAAGAGTGAGAAGAGAGAGAAGAGACAATTTTGGGGGGGTTGAAATTTTCAGAAAAAATGAAAAACTAAATTTTTTTTAACCCTAATCTGCTATATATACTGACCCATTTAGGCCGATCCGACCCGACCCGACCCACCTAGGATCCGCGTGTTTTCGCTTAATGGTCTATTTGCGTAATTGGTCCTTACATATTTTTATTTGCATCAATTTAGTCCTTTTTGCATTTTTTAATTATTTGCAATTTTACCCTGTAATTTTAATTAGTTTTCAATTTAATCCTTTGACTGTTTGACTGCACCAAAGGCTGCCACATGTCATTTTTTGGCTTATTTATGCATTTAGTCCCTAACATTTTTGATTTGTTTTAATTTAATCCCTAAATCAACTTATATTTAATTATAAAATTGGCCCAAGAATTTTTCACAGTTTATAAATTAATCCTTTGACTGTTTGACTGTACCAGAGGCTGCCACGTGTCATTTTTTTGGCTTATTTCTGCATCTAGTCCCTGACATTTCTAATTTGTTTTAATTTAATCCTTAAATCAACTTTTATTTAATTACAAAATTGGCCCAAGAATTTTTAAAGATTTACAATTTAATCCCTTGACTGCTGGATGCCTGTAGGGCTGCCTCGTGTCACCCACTCTTTGGTATTATTGCTTATAAGTCCCCAAACAGTCCAAAAATTACATTTTGACCCCAAAATTTTAGAAAATTACTATTTTACCCCCGAACCTTCTAAAATTCCATTTTTAACCCCAATTTCATCGAAAATTACCATTTTACCCCCGAACCTTCTAAAATTCCATTTTTAACCCCGGTTTCACCCAAAATTACCATTTTACCCTCGAACTTCTAAAATTCCATTTTTAACCCCGATTTCACCAAAAATTACCGTTTTACCCTCGAACTTCCAAAATTCCATTTTTAACCCCGATTTCATCAAAGATTACCATTTTACCCCCGAACTTTCTAAAATACCATTTTTAACCCCTATTTCATCAAAAATTACCATTTTACCCCTGAACTCTCAAAAATTCTATTTTTTAACCCCGACTTCACCAAAATTACCATTTTGCCCCCGGGTGTCCAAAAGTCCCGATTTCAACCTCGATTTCATCGTTTCTTCTTCGTTATCAATATTTGCATTTATCTGCACCTGTATCTTGTATTTTGCATATTATTTATCTGCTTATGATATTATTTCGTATCTAATTTCTCTTATTAATCGCTACTCGTGTTTTTAAACCTACGCATTCATTTACAAGTTATTTAAAAATCGAGGCAATATTTCGTTCGAGTGTAAACTTCGAAAAATCACGCCCTAACGTGTCGGGTGTGATTTATTCGTATAATTCGCGCGAACCGGATATCCTTTTAAGGTTTTCTTTATATGCCCGTTCACCTCGAGATTCCGAGAATGTTGTGTCCTAACGTGTTGGTCGCGACATTAATTCTTCGTGAGAATCGAAGTAAACGGGTAATCCATTTTCAAATCCTTCAAATCATATGTTCGAGGATTGTATTTTAATCTTAATACGAAATTTTCAAGTTCTCACAATATATACGAATGATTTTCGTGACAAAAACGAGGCAATATTATTTCGTGTGAGAACCTCAAAAATCGTGCCCTAACGTGCGGGGTGTGATTTTCGTAATTTGTACGAAAGAAATATCCTCTTTAAAAGCTTTCGAACACACCCCCATCCATATCCAAAATTTTTAAGTAAACGAGACAATGTTCCTTCACGTGGAAACCTCGAAAAATCGTGCCTTAACGTGCTGGGTATGATTTTCGTACAAATCACGCGATCGAATACTCTCTTCAAAAACTCCCTAAACGTCCTTCAATTTTGAAACTCCTGAATATAGTGCCCTAACGTGTTGGACACGTCTTCTAATTCTCTTAAGAGGATCAAAATACGGGGACGAGTCTTCCTAAAAAAGGTCTCCTTTAAAATCACGCAAAGCCTTTCAAAATGAACACCGTATTTTAAACTTTACTCGAGTTTTCATTGTTTTCATAAAACAAAGACTCGAAAATGATCATGTGGTACCAATTCTGGGCGTACGAGGGTGCTAATCCTTCCTCGTGCGTAACCGACTCCCCAACCTAATTTTTTAGATTTTGTGGACCGACGTTTTAACGTTTTTAAACATTTTGTGGTGATCCAATCGCACCCTAATAAAAGATTGGTGGCGACTCCCTTTTTACTCCTTATTTTCAAAATTTCAAAATAATTTTTTCAAAACCTTCGTTCTCGAGGTGGTTTCGACACTCTTTCTTCCTTTCATAATTCCTATGACTAATGATTTAAATAATAAAACTTAATATATGGTTGTGATCAATTATCAAAAGGTTTGGTGGACGTCAACTGTTAGGAACATATAAATCCACTAAGTCATATTTAACATTGGTTTAATTGCTAATATATCCTCAGTTAGGAACCTAACGAGCAGCTTCAGTGGTTAAGAGGATGATGTTCATCTTAGGAGACCCGGGTTCGAACATTTTTGTGTGTAAGATATGTGTGCATTGTCAAAGGGTTAAAAAAAATATGAATACTTTCATGTAATTACATCACTATATTAAAAAAATTACCATTTAAGGCACTTGCTAAATTTAAAATTAATCTTTACTTATTTTGGTTAGTAAGCAATTTAGTCCCTATACTATTATTACTAATCATTTCTAATTTAGTTCTATTTAATAATTCAGCCCCACAATTTCGTACTTGACACATAAATATTTGATTCTAATCCCTAATCAATTCATTTCAAGAAATTCGATCCTAAAATTAAATTTTTTCGATGTCACTAAAAATTGAGTCGTTACAGCTATTTTTTTTACGTTATTATTATTATTAAAGTTGTAAATTGATGACAAAAAAATTTAAAAAAGTATAAAATATTTACGGTATAAAATTTCAATAATTATTTTGTAATAATCGGTATTAAATGTGTTTTTTTAATTTAATGTAAATATTTTTCATATTCAATCAATTTAATGTAAATATCATTTGTACTTATCATGAATTATTATAATTGATGTGTTTTACTTATTTCTTTATTTTAATTTAATATTATATTTTAATTTTAATAGAATTCTAAATTTTTATATTATTTTCAATAGTTTTATGCATCAATTCAAAGATAATTTTGAGAAGGAAAAATAACTTATACATAGTAAAAACAATTTGATATGTTTAATTATTAATGTTGATTATAAACTTTAACTCTGCCATTGGCTCTTGGATAAAAGGGTTTTATTTTTTTATTTTTGGTTTTGTTTGTTTTATGATTTGAAAGAGCACGTGAATCAGTAAATAGGTATAATTTTATTATTATTATTTTTTACTTGTATAATATACAAAATTTAATTTTTCATTTGGTATTTTATTTTATTATTAACTTAAATTATGATACCAAATTCTTTTATTCATAAAATATTATTTATTTTAAATACTATTTACAATAAATATGTTATATTTTATATTTTTTTTATTTATGAAAAATATATACGTTTATTCACTTGCAATGCATATGAAAAAAGAATTTTTTTTGGGTGTAAATATGAAAAAAATATTATATATAAAAGCACGAGTTTAGAAAAAAATATGGGAATATCTTTTATTTATTATTAAATTAATTTTAAAAATAATTATAATTTAATTTAGAATTATTAATTAAAAAAGTTGTGTTAATTTTAAGATAGAGTTATTATTTTGATAGAATTCTAAGCATTTTAATTATCATTTAGTTAATATTAAAATTATATACCAATTAAAATTTAAGTTTAGTTTTATCAATAACATTCAGTCATTAGACATATTCAATTAAGTTGCATCTAAAAAAATTTATTGATAAAAAATTGGAGATTTTTAACATTAATAAGATAGAATTATAAAAGAGAATGAAGAATTAAAGTCATGGTTATCTGAAAAGGTAATATCGAATCATATCCAAACAACGATCGAAAATTATATTAATTAACGATGAGTTAATATGATATTAATTTTTAAAAAATTTAATAAGCTTATACTATGTGAAGCAAGTTCTCTTAAAACTGTTTTTTAACTATTTGTTATTTATTAAAAATATTTTGTGGGTTTATTTTGAAAAGAAAGTCAAAATTCAACAAATTTTTTAATCACTATTATTAAATATGTTTATTAATTTAGCTTAAATATGTTTTAGGTTTTTTAATTTTTTTTAAAATTAACATTATAGTTTACTTTTTTTTATGAATTATAATAACAAGGAAAAGTCCGAATAACAAAGCGATTAGCGCGATTCGAACTTAGGTCACATCTGGATAGTGAACATCCTTAACCATCGGGCTATCACATGAAGTTCAACATTATAGTTTACTTTCTTATACGTTGATTAAAAATACTATATTTAAAAATTTAGCGTAAATTTATATGCAATATATGTACCATTAAAATCTAATATTTATAAAATTTCAATTTTAAAAATAATGTTGAATCCTTCATAAAAACAGAAATACAAAAAATCAAACAAAATTTGTATAAAAAATCCAACAAAACTTATACTAAAAATGTTGAAATTTAGTGTTAAAATTTAATTTTCTAAATAAAAAAATAAAAAAATAAATTACATACTATATAAAAGAATGAATATTGTAAAAAAAGCTGAGCAGAAATGAATTAAGTAATGAAGAAATAAGAAAGGAATGGAGATTTGCTTTTTGAATATTATTTTTAAAAAGGAAAAAAAATATAGACATTTAGATTCCTTAAAAGATGAAACCCAGAGAGTTGCTTAACTATGATTCCAAAAGTTTTTGTTTTGAATAAAGGAAAAACAGAAAAGAGAAAGAATACATGGAAGATTTTGGGGACGAAATTTGAAGTTCCTTCCTTACAGCGACATTAATTTTATTATTTCCAAATTCCCGACAACACTACTGTTCATTGAATGCGTCTCCTACCTAACCAATGTGGATGTCCTCTTTCCTTGAAAAAAAGTTTGGTTTCAAAATTAATGTTGTCTTAAACAAATGTAGATTATAAATTAACTGGTAATCTTAGTTTCATATATAAAATGTAGATTATTAAATTTGTAAATTAAGGTGATAAATACGATGTACATGAGTCAAATAATCAATGCCACCCCTAATTTATCAGGAGTCAATTGATAAATATTTGTTTTGAAAGTGTTTATTATCATAAATATAATTTTGGAGAATTACAAGCTAGAGTTCAACTAGTAAATGAAAATTAAAAGGAGTGGACAAAATAAAGTGTACAGATTGCTAAAATCATTTTATGGTTTAAAACAAACCCCTAAATAATGGTATGAGAAATTTGGCATGTGTTTAATTTTTAATGGTTTTAAAATTAATGAAAGTGATAAGTGCATATATTACAAAGCTAATAATAATTCACATGTCATAATTTGTTTACATGTTGATGATATTATGATTTTTGGAACACATCTAGAGATTATAAATATTACCGAGATGTTACTCACAACTCATTTTGACATGAAAGATTTAGGAAAAGCAAATGTGATTCTTGACATGAGGATCACTTGGACTTCAGATGGCATTTTTCTAGACCAAACTTATTATATTGAAAAAATATAAAAAAAATTATTTCAAACCTTTATGCTCTCCTTTTGATCCAAATTTACATTTATTTTCTATGGAGAATATCAAGATGTATGTAACCAAAAAGAATATGCGAGTATTATTGATAGCTTGAGGTACCCGTCCTGACATAGCTTATGTTGTAAAGGTGCTAGCTAGATTTACAAGTAAGCCAAACTTAGAGCATTGGAATGCAATTAATCAAGTGCTGAGGTATTTAAAAAGTACCCTAAATTATGGTATACTTTATCAAAAATATCCTGATGTACTTGAAGGATACAATGATGGTACTTGGAATACCTTGGCTAGTGATTCCTTATCTACCACTAGCTATGTGTTTATATTGGTAGGTGGAGCAATTTGTTGGAAATCTAAAACGCAACAAATTATAGAAAACTCCACCATTGAGGCTGAACTTATAGCATTAGCCAAATCTAATGAAGAAGCAGGTTGGTTACGAGATCTTTTATTTTAGATTCCAATATGGGAAAAACCAATATCGCTTGTGTTAATCCATTGTGATAATATTGCAACCATTGGAAGAGTCAATAGCAAATATTACAATGGAAAATCTAGATCTATAAGAAGAAAACATACATATGTGAGATATCATATAACTAATGGTACCATTAATGTTGACTATATTCAAACTGATGATAATTAGGGCTGTAAATGAACCGAGCTTGAACGAACAAATCTCTGTTCGTGTTTGTTAAGAATTTCAAATGTTTTGTTCATGTTCGTTTATTTAAAATTATGAGTGTTCATGTTCGTTTGTTTAATGGTCACGAACATGTCCATTTAACTTAATCGAACATGTTCACGAACAATGTTAATGACTAATAAACAAACAAACAAACAATAAATACATACATACACACATATACTATTTTAATATTTTTATAAGAAAATATCGTTAATAAATAAACGAGCTTGTTCTTGAACATAAACAAATCGAACACACCTCTGTTCGTGTTCGTTCGTTTATTAAACAAACATAAAAATTTTGTTCATACTCGTTTATTTAGCTTAATAAACGAAAATAAATGAACGTTATACAAACGGTTCACGAACAGTTCATTGAACATTCTGTTCATTTATACCCCTAATGATAATCTTGCAGATCATTTGTCAAGCTCTAGATAGAGAAAAAATCTGGATAACATTAAGGGGGATGGGACTAAAGCCCAAACAAAAATAAAAATAAACTATGAGGATATCCTGCCTAGTAATTGGAGATCCCATAAACTAGGTTCAAAGGGAAAAACAAATCATAGAGTGGTTTGATGACTTACACATAAATAAATCCCTCCCTATAATGCGGTGCATGGATTCTGCAACAGTAATAAAAGTTGAGTATATTTATAATCTTACTGAGGTCTATAGCTTGTTTGAGTGGGATGTAGTTATAGGAGCATTCCTGATAGCCTCACTTATATGAATGTGGAAGTGAAGCTGCTTAATTTCTATGATATTTAGGGTTTATTCTCTAAAATGCTCATTATAACTGGGATAAAGTACATAACCACACAATGTGCTGGTTTACGAAGCTCATTGTAGGGAATTGAAAATCTATGTGTGTGACATAATAGTTTGTTTCCCAGAGCAGCCTTAGTTCAAGAATTAGTTCACTATTGAATCTGGAGCAGAGATTATTGAACGCCATAGTGTAGGTTCAAGCCATTGGCACCTGCACTATGCATAGCTTTCTATTTTCACCTAAAAAAAATACGTAATTAATTTTATTAAAATAAGTGGGGGATTGTTTAGATATTTTATTACAAAAATAAAATGTTCTATATCTTATAAAAGTTTGTCGAAAGTTTAAATGAAACATTCTTGTTTTAAAGTTTGATAAAGCTTTAATATCAAACTTCAATTATGTAAGTTTTTTCTTTCAATGCTTTTAATTCATGTTTAAAAATTTTTAATGCTTCATCCTATCCTATAAATAGGAATTATACTTCCATAAGAATTGTATCCATTTTTCAAGAAAAATAAAAATAAGGGTTCTTAAGTCCTTCAAAGAGTTTAATTAATTGGGTGAAGAAAGTGTCGTTTTTGGTGGAACTTCTACCATCTAACTTGTGTAGGTTAGCAAGATGTACAGTGAGTGACTGGGCTTGTTTTATCCTGGGGGACGTTATGCAATAAAACCTCTTTGCCTTGGTTATTATCACCGAGAAAGAGCATATCATCCCACCTCAATCTCTGTCACCTTATTTCAACTATTAGAGTTGTGATGGTTCGGCAACAATAAATTGATTCTATACTCCTATCCAGAAGAAATATTGTACAACATTCTCCAACACTATAAAATTCATTGTATTAAGAGTTAAATTGTATTTTATTCCCTCTAATAAAAAAATAGATAAATTAATCTATGTACGTAGATCAAAGAACAAATTGATACTTTCTATTAAAAATTTCATTCTTTTGTACTATTAAAAACTAGCGTGATTGATAAAACAATAAGGCAGTGACCAATAATGTGCCACGTATACCTTATGCTAACGTACACGGACAATTTTTTAATTATAAAAATGGGTGAATTTTTTAATAAAAATACTAGTTTCCTCTTTAATCTAACATACAATGACTAATTTACTAGTTTTTGAATAAATGAGTCAAAATACAATCCAACTTTTAGTACATAAACATATGATACTTATACTTGCAAAAAATATTTGATAAATGTTATAACACTCAACATAGAATAAAAAACGTAAGTTCTATTGAATTAGTTTTGCCATTGAAAAAATGCATCAATCAAATGAACTCTGAATTAATTAATCTATTTTTCTTATAACACTTGGAAAATAAAACAATGGTAGGGAGGCAACTTAGTTAATTATAAATATTGACTGTTGGTAGATAGTTTGGTCTTGTAAGGTGGTATAGGATGAGGTATAGATTAGATTTGGGGGCCATTATCAGAATCTGGTATGAAAAGGCTATTACACAACCACTTCATCTCTCTACAATCATCAAATGCCAATAACCAATTTTCTCCAAAACCAAGGGCTGGCTTGCCTTCTGTCTTTTTTTGTCTCTTTATTTTTCGACCGACAACCCTAAATCAGTAAACCACAAAACCCAAATATAATCTCTGTCTTCCTCTATTATTAAATCCTTTATTTTGTACTATATAAGAGAAAACGAATTAAACGTAAGTTTATAGAATTTCTATTTGCATGGCAGAGGCAGGTAGTAGCCCACAATAATATAAAACCCTCTTCCTCTTTCCCTAAAACCGCTTTCGACATATACTTTTGTCCACTGTTTTTGTTTGCTTCATTTGGCCGATTTTATTGCATGGTCCCTCATTTTCTATAATGGACAAACAATGTCTTGTGAAGTATTGTTCCTAGGCCAACAACTTATTATTGCTGTAATAAAATGACTTGGATCATCTCACTTTACATTTTAGCTATTATATTTACTATTTTTTTTTTGGTATTATTCATGTCCGTTTTGTAGTTCACGTGTGAGCTTTGTGGCTACCCTTCTCAATAATATTATTGTTGGAGCCCAATTTTGACCGAGCTTTGAATTTTGGGTCAATTTTAATTTAAGTTTAAAATGATTTTTAAATTTATTTCTAAAATTAAATTTACTTTAAACTTAAATTTAAATTCATTTTTAAATTTAAATTTATTTTAAATTTTAATTTAGTTTAAATTTGAAATAATTTTAAAATTAAAACTAAAAAAAAGGCCCAAAATAAAATTGTTTACAAGTCCATTTACAAGGTCCAAAACAAAGGCCCAATTGGCCCAACTCCTCTACACCCCAAACCCATTACATTTAGCCCAACTAACCCAACTAAACAGTGGCCCAAAGCAAAGAAAAATCTGCCCACTTGTGCTGTTGCCACCTCAAGCTTGGCCAATGGGAGTTCGCCACATCAGCAGCCACTTGCTCCTGCCACAGCCGGCTGCCAACTGCTCCTAACCGCCACTGCCGAACCTGCAAAGAGAAAAGAAAGATTAGAAATGCATTAAATTGAATGAAACAAAAGAGAATGATTGTAATTTGGCTATAAAAGCCAAACTTAAACATGTTGCAAATGGTTACAAACCCAGTTCATGAAATCAACACAGACCCTCTTTTAACATACATTTGAACAATCACCAAACAGTATTCAGCCAAATATCAAACAGACCGACAGCAAAAAGGAAGTTTAATCCAATACCAAGTCATCCAAGCATCAAGGGCAACCAAGTAATATTGGTATATGCTTACTGCCAGTCACATCTCAAACTTATAACTCATCAGATTCCAAACATAAGGGATGCATGTATTTAATATTTAGTGGATGTTCATTGTTTTTATTTAAGCATTTAATAAGTATTAACAGATGTTTTAATATTAATAATGTTATTAATGAATATTCATGGTATTAATGGCAGTTATTATAATTTTTAATAAATGCTAATAATAATAAATATATTATTTATGGAAATATTAATTAATAATAATAAAATGAAAAGACGGGCTTATCTGTTCCCATTGGACGCCGTCCAGTCGCGCCACCGCCGTTCACCGTCGCGAGTCACCACCGGACGCCGACCGTGCTCCATCATATGCTAACATGCAAAAAGAAAAAAACCAAGTTGTAAAAAAGGATTAAAATAACTCCGAACGAAATGAAAGTAAAAAAGAAAACATGGTGGAAATCCTCAGATCTGGATTTCCAGATCTGAATCGTTGCATCTAGAAAATATAGTAATAGAATATATTTTTTTATAAAAAACAAAAATAAAGAAAAGGGAAAAGGGGTACCTTTGTTCGGTACGGACGGTGACCGGATTCACGACAGCGGCGCGTTGTGGGCGATGAAGGGCTCGAGGTGGACGCCGGCAACGTGGGGAGGCCGGCCATGGCGCGCGTGAGGCCCTACGCGCAGGGCGACCACCGAGCGACAGTGGCCGGAGCAGGGTTGGTCAAAGGAAAGAAGGGGGAAAAGAGAGAGAAGAGAGAAAAGAAAGAAGAGGGGGGTAGAATTTTAATCAAATGAAAAAATGAAATTAAAAAAAACTAAAATAACATTTATATACAACCCGTTGACCCGACCCGATCCGACCCGAACCCACTCTGGGATCCACGTGTTTTCTCTTAATGGTCTATTTGTGCGTTTGGTCCTTCCGCATTTTTTATTTGTTTCAATTTAGTCCTTTTTGCATTTTTAATTATTTGTAATTTTGTCCGGTAATTTTAATTGGTTTTCAATTTAGTCCTTTGACTGTTTGACTGCACCAGAGGCTGCCATGTGTCACTTTTTGGCTTATTTATGTATCTAGTCCCTGTCTTTTTTTTATTTGTTTTAATTTAATCCTTAAATCAACTTTTACTTAATTACAAAATTGGCCCAAGAATTTTTCAAGATCTATAAATTAATCCTTTAACTGTTTGACTGCACCAGAGGCTGCCACGTGTCACTTTTTGGCTTATTTATGTATCTAGTCCCTGTCATTTTTAATTTGTTTTAATTTAATCCTTAAATAAACTTTCATTTAATTACAAAATTGGCTCGAGAATTTTCAGGATTTATAAATTAGTCCTTTGACTTCTAGGTACTTGTGGGGCTGCCACGTGCCACCCTTTCTTGTTTTATTATTTTATAGGTCCCTAGACAGTACAAAAATTACCATTTTACCCCCGAACTTTCCAAAATCCCATTTTTAACCTCGATTTCATAAAAAATTACCATTTTACCCCCGAACTTTCCAAAATTCCATTTTAACCTTGGTTTCACAAAAAATACCATTTTACCCCTAAACTTTCCAAAATTCCATTTTTAACCTCGATTTCATCAAAAATTACCATTTTACCCCGAACTTTCCAAAATCCTATCTTTAACCCCGGTTTCACCAAAAATCACCATTTTACCTCTCCCCCCGAACTTTCCAAAATTCCATTTTTAGCCCCGATTTCACCAAAGTTTCCAAAATTCCATTTTTAACCTCAATTTAACCAAAAATTACCATTTTACCCCCGGTATCCAAAGTCCCGTTTTCGACCCCGATTTCGTCGTTTCTTCTGCCTTACCAATATTTGCATTTATTTACACCTGTATTTTGTGTTTTTGCATATTATTTATCTGCTTATTATATTGCTTCGTATTTAACTTCTCTTATTAATCGCTATTCATGTTTTAAATTTATACATTCATTTACAAGTTATTTTAAAAATCGAGGCAATATTCGGTCTCAGCGTAAACCTAGAAAAATCATGCCCTAACGTGTCGGGTGTGATTTCTTCGTACAACTCGCGCGAACCGGATATCCTTTTCAAGTTTTTACGCCCGTTCACTTCGAGGCTCCAAGAATGTCGTGTCCTAACGTGTTGGTCGCGACTTTAATTCTTCGTGAAAATCGAAGTAAACGAGTAATCCTTTTAATCCTTCAAATCATATGTTCGAGGATTGCACTTTAAATTTAATACGAAATTTTTTAGATTCTCAAAGTATATCCATATGCATATGTCACAAATAAATTTAAAACGAGGCAATGTCCTTTGTATGAAAACTTCGAAAAATCGTGCTTTAACGTGTTAAGTGTGATTTTCGTAATTCATGCAAATCGGATATCCTTTTCGAAAGTTTTCCAAAATATTCTTCAATCTTATATATTTACAAAGGATTTTAAGACCAAGAAAGAAACGACGTTCTTTCGTGTGAAAACCTCGAAACGCCATGCCCTAACGTGTTGGGTGTGAATTTCGTATAATTCACGCGATAGAAAACTCTCTTTAAAACCTCCCGAAACATCCTTAAATTTTGAAACTCTAAGAATAAAGTGCCCTAATGTGATGGACACGTCTTCTAGTTCTCATAGAGGATCGAAATACGGGGACAAATGTTCTTAAAAAAGGGATTTCTTTAAAAAATGCACGAAACCTTTTAGAATAAACACTGCATTTTAAACTTTACTCGAGTTTTCACTGTTTTCATAAAACAAGACCCGAAAATAATCATGTGGTACCAATTTTGGGCGTATGAAGGTACTAATCCTTCCTCATGCGTAACCGACTCCCGAACCCATTTTTTTGGATTTCGTAGACCGATATTTTTAATGTTTCAAACGTTTTGTGGTGACCCAATCACACCCGAAATAAAAGATTGGTGGCGACTCCCCTTTTATCCCTTTTTTTACTCCCATTTTTTCAAACTTTAAAATGATTCTTCGCAGCCACGTTCTCGAGGTGGTTTTGACAGCTTGGCGACTCCACTGGGGATGGTTTTTAAAACAAACGAGAGTCAAGCCAATATTGATAATTTTCGGGTCTTTTTTAGAACGTCTAAACTTCGATTTTATTTAACATGCGATCCTCGACATTTTTGGTGAAATATTATGCTCTGTGATATTTCTAGTATAGCTTGGCATCATGTGCATCGCGTTATTACCCTTTTAAGTGAAAGTGGGAAACTACTCCTTCGTGAGGTCTTCACCTCCGTGCAGGATAGTGGATTGCTTTCGGGATTACAAAGTACCCTTGTTTTCGTGAAGTTTTCACTTCCGTGCAAACATGCGGGAAATGCGTCCCCCTAAACCGAACTCATCCGTATGAGCCTGTAATGGGTGAGGACCGAGGAATCTGCTGGTTTGGGTACCCTTCACCTTTAGAACCTAAACTACATATAGTGAACCGTAAGTACTCGACTTAGATGGAGTTAGGCCGAACCTTTTTAGCATTCACCCAAGATAATTCTTAGGTACTGTGTTATATGTTTGTATGCTGATTTTGATTATTACATGCTACTAACCGTGTTTGTTTTGTCTCTTTTTACTTGCATTTGCATCATTATGAACGAAAAGGTTTGATTTAAGTCCGTTTACAAATTAGGCAGTTTCATCATGGAAGAAGGATTTTTAGATAAAGTAGATGGTGGCACGCCTATGGTCCGAAGAACAACAACGCGAGAAGGGTGACAGCCTGAAAGACGAGCATTTGTCAGAATTCTGAGATTACACTCGTATTAATGTAACTTAGAACAACTTGCAAGGGTTAAAAGAGATATGGGGATATTGGGATGATGAAATGAGGCAGATGTTTTACCGAGATTATGGAGATCTATCTTACCTACTCGAAGTAAAAATCGACAAGCATCTGTTTCGAGCCCTTTCCCAACATTGGAATCCTGCCTATAGCTGCTTCACCTTCGGGCATCTAGACTTGGTACCAACAATAGAAGAATACACTGCTTTAATTCGTTATCCTAGAGTCCAAGCCGATAAAGCATATTCAAAAGACGCAAGTGTTCCTACATTTCTGAAAAGGTTGATGAGTGTCACAGGGATGAGTGAGCAATGGGTTGCTTCCCGAATTAAGACAAAAGGAGATAACAAATGTATTAATTGGAAAAGTCTGCAAGAACTGATTGCAACACATCCAGATATGAGAAAACGTGTTGATGTCTTCGCCCTCGGCATATACGGGCTGGTCTTGTTCCCAAAAGCGTTGGGACACGTCGAGGATGCAGTAGTAGCATTGTTTGATCGACTTAGTAGGGGGATCACCCCAGTCCCTGTTATCTTGGCAGAAACTTTTTGCTCGTTAAGTGCGTGCCGGAGAGAAGGAGAAGGAAGATTCATTGGTTGTGCTCAGCTTTTAATGGTCTGGTTTCACAGTCACCTCTGGAAAGTGGAGAAATTCTCTTGTAAGGTATTTTTTAACAGATTTCTCGCCTTTAAAGGGCTTTGTAGCCACGCAACGTGAACAAAATGTATCCGAAGAAAAATGGGCAGCTGTTCTCCAGAATCTTCGAGATGAAAATATTGAATGGTGTGCACCTTGGTTCCTCCCTGATGAGATTCTCTACCGATGTGGTGATTTCGATTGGGTCCCGTTACTCGGAGTCTGGGGTGCTACTGGATATGCTCCGCTACTTGTTTTGAGACAATATAAGACAAGACAGTTTATCCCTGCTACACATGGCCTGGCACATTGCGAATTTTCTTATAAAGGAAATGACTATAAGAAGAAAGTTCGGGAAATAGCGAATTCATGGAAAAGGGTGCAAAGAATGAAGAAGTTCAGTACCAATCCATTAACAACCTCGAATTATGACTGATGGAGGAATAGGAGAGTGAATGACAACATCCCTGCACCGAATCCAGAAAATGTTCGCCCTTTGGAGGAATATTTGCAAGAGGTCCCGACGGAGATAGCCATCCTTAAGCATGACTTCGAAAGGAAAAGCTCAGAGTTCGGAAAGAGGATAGAAGTACTGGAGGAAGATAAGATGCAGCTAGGGCTAGATGTGGACTTTCACAGGTTAGAGGCCGAGAAATTGAGAAAAGGGAAAAATAAGGCTGAAGAAGACTTTGAAGATTTGAAGAAACACTACAAAAAGCTTCGTCAATCCATGAGGACTGCGGGGTTAGGGAAAACTTCTGAGCAATGATGTCAGGAAATTCAGGAACAAAAGGACCAAACGGAGCATTGGCAAAGAAAGTTCCAAGATGGTCAAGCCCGAGAAACGCCTTGAAGGGAGAACTACTAGAAAAATGAGTCGAGGAGATCGAGTTGAAAGCTCAGATGACCAGTCTAGAAGCGAGGATAAAGGAGTTAGAGGAGTCATTATGGAGGCACCAAAATCGAAACACAGTATTGGAGCTGAAGACGTGTATGGCCGAAAGACAAGAACTAGGAGAAAGAGTGCAAGAACTAGAGGCCACACTCCATAATAATGAAATCCGACTCGAGATCATGGAAAGAAATTTAGAAACCAGTGAATGGCACACCCCTCAAGCCCAAAGAGAGGTCGGGGAACGAGATCATATCATGAGTAGGGCACTAACTCAAATGAGAGAAGCAACCGATCACATGCAGGAGCTGGCCGTTGAAGCTGACGTTTTGAGCCTTCAGTACGAGTCAAGGTCGAAACGAGGAAAGAACTTAGCAGGATTGCTAGGAAAGATTAAGGATCTGGGCCGAAAGGCCAAACCATTTGTATAAATTTTATTTTATGTAAAGAAGTTTTTCTTCTCGAGAAGTTACTCTAAATGAAAATGGACTTTAGAATCAATGCCTTTTCTCGCATTTGCATACATGCATTTTGCATCATATCTTGCATATTATTGGCATAACATCTCCTAACTAATTAAAGTTAATCTAACCAGTTAACAATAGTAAACATAGAAAATCCACATCGTTATTATACGCGTAAGAAGGCCAAAGCTATGAATCAGAGAATAGAGAGGCTAGAGCAAATGCAAAAAGAAATACAAGAGCAGATGCAAGCTCAGTTACAAGACCAGCTAGAGAGAGTACAAAGGGACATGAGAGACCAATAATCGAATCTCAAAGCAATATAATTAATCAGTTAACCCAGTTGTTGTGAGATTCAGATAAAGGAAAAGGTCCCGCTGAAGGCTCGAGAGAGGAAAATAAGGATCCTCCATATCCTCCCGGCTTTACACCTACACACCATCAGGCCCGCCAGAAACAAACCCGCGAGAAACACCTATCTTCATTCGGGCGCAACCACAGCCCATTGGCGCATCAGGCCAAACTAATTACTTGGTCGGATCAGGATCGAACCCGGGTGAAACTGCTGCGAATCCCATCAACCCCGACCTCGAAGATACGATGGAGGCAGAAAGAACGAAAATATAAGTATCCAAACAAATAGAAGAAAGGCACAAATGGTTGGAAGACAAGGTTAGGGCAATGGAGGGAATTGACGCCTATAGTGGAATCGATGCCAAAGAACTAAGTCTGGTTCCAGACTTAGTGCTACCCTCGAAGTTCAAGATGCCCGAATTTGAAAAATACAACGGGACAAGCTGCCCAGAAGCACACATTACAATTTTCTGTCAGAAGATGACAGGATATGTCCACAATGAAAAATTATTAATTCACTGTTTCCAAGATAATTTGGTTGGATCCGCTGTAAAATGGTACAACCAACTAAGCCGCACAAAGATCAATTCCTGGAAGGACTTGGCCCAAGCTTTTATGAAGCAATACGGCCATGTTACTGATATTGCTCCAGACAGAATTACCTTGCAAAACTTGGAGAAGAAACCAAGTGAAAGCTTTCGACAATATGCTCAACGTTGGAGGGATGTAGCTACCCAGGTACAATCGTCCTTGACAGAAAAAGAGACAACGATGCTTTTTGTCCATACGCTAAAGGCACCGTATCTCGATCGCTTGGTGGGTAACGCTACAAGGAGTTTTTTAGATGTAGTGATGTCAGGAGAAATGATTGAGAACGCGATTAAAAGCGGAAAAATCGACGCAGGAGACGGTGGAAAAAGGGCAGCACCTAAGAGGAAGGAAGCCGGGGTGAATAATGTAAGCACATACAGACCAAATTATGCCAAGTCAATTACGATGACGCAATCAAAACCTCCTTCTGACAATTATCAAAGTTTACCAAGATCAGAATCAAACTGAAAGAAGAATATCGAGAAGATTCAATTTACCCCAATTCCTGTTACGTACAAAGACCTCTACCAGCAGTTATATGATCAACACGTGGTAGCCCCATATACCACGGAGCCCGTACCACCGCCATTTCCGAAATGGTACGATGCCAACGTCCAATGTGAATTTCATGGAGGAGTGATTGGGCATTCCATCGAAAATTGTTTCACTTTCAAGAAATTGGTAGAAAAATTAATTAAGATGAAGAAAATAAGATTTGATGAGCCATCGAGACCTAATGTAGCCGGGAACCCTTTACCCGTCCATTCTGATCAAGGAGTAAATGCGATTACAAGTGTAGAAGGGAAAAAGGTTAAGGCTCACATTGAAGAGGTCAGATCTCCTATGAAATGGGTATGGCGTCAGCTGGTGGCTAGAGGAATAATTACACAGGACGACGAAAAGGTGGTAATGGCGAAGAACTATTGCAACTTCCACAACGCTGAAGGTCATGAAATTCAACATTGTGTGGAGTTCAAGGTTTTAATACAAGATTTGATGGACCGCAAGGAATTGGAGTTCTTCGAAGAAGGAGAAGAGATGGGGGACATTTTCTCCTCCGAAGGAAAGAGGACACATGAGCCTGATCGCCCTATAATAATTATCTCCACATCCAAGGGAGCTGAGACGAGAAGACAAGAGACACCATGTGTTATCATACGAAAACCTGCACTGTTTCCTTATAAAGATAACAAAAGAGTTCCCTGGAATTATGGATGTAACATTGCGGCACCCAAGAAGGAGCAGCTGTAAAATGTGAACCTGGTCACACATAGCGGTAAAACTTACAACTTGGAAGAGAAAGCAGCTGCCAAAGGAAAAGCTGTAGCAGTTGAACCCGAAAAAGTGACTGGCAAGTTGGAACCGATAAATGAGTCGGTGGCAGAAAGAGAAGCACAAGAGTTCCTGAAATTCTTGAAACACAGCGAATATAGCATAGTTTAGCAGTTACATAAGCAGCCCGCGTGCATATCTATCTTGGCGTTACTGCTAAGTTCGGAGGCACACCGTAACGCATTAATGAAGGCGCTCAACGAGACTTATGTGACCCAGGATATATTGGTATGCAAGCTGGATCGACTGATTAACAACATTAGCGCTAATAATTTCATTTTCTTCAATGACGATGAAATCTCATTTGGAGGTATGGGATCGACCAAGGCATTGCATATTACCACTCACTGTAAAGGGTACACTCTACCCGGAGTGCTTATCGACAACGGCTCAGCTTTAATCGTTCTACCATTGGCCACTCTCGAAAGACTACCTATCGATAGCTCCTATATGAGGACGTGCCACAACATAGTCAGAGCTTTTGATGGAGCTGAAAGAAAAGTGATGGGCAGGATTGAAGTATCATTACAAATAGGCCCAAATACTTACGAGGTTGATTTCTTAGTGATGGATATCAAGCCTTCCTACAATTGCTTATTAGGAAGACCTTGGATTCACACAGTAGGGGCAGTACCGTCCTCACTTCACCAGAAGCTCAAGCTGGTAACCGACGGAAGGTTGGTTACAATCAATGCCGAGGAGGATATTGTTGCATCTGTAACAAATGATGCCCCGTATATAGAAAAAGATGAAGAGGCAATAGAATGCTCTTTTCGTTCGTTAGAATTTGTCAATGCCACATTTATTGGAGAGGGAAGTAAAATTCCTTAACCTAAATTGTCACAAACAATGAAGATGGGGTTGTGCTTGACTATTGGAAAAGGAGCATTGACGGGAAAAGGGCTCCGGAAATATCTCCAAGGAATAGTTAGCGCGCCGTCGCCATTTGGAAAGTGGGACCGTTTCGGGCTAGGTTACAAGCCAAATGTGAAAGAAAAGAAGAAAGAGATAGAGCGGAAACGAGAGACAAAAAGAGCACGATAAACCGGGGAAGAAATCAGTTGGAGACCGATGACCTTCCCTCATATTTCGAAAACTTTCATTTCTGGTGGGCTAAGGCTTGAAGAGGAAAAAGTTGCAAAACTTGTGATGGAACTGACCATAAATGTTGTTTCCGAAGAAGCTGAAGAAAGGAGTTCGCTTCAAATCTGTCCGTATGCACCTGGAAGTAATTTGGATAACTGGGTAGAAGAGGAGCTCCCCGTAGCTTTTAGGAACATTCCAAAGTAATACTCGTTACAACCTCTATCATTCTATGCCCGGGAATGATAGAAATCTTTTGTAAAAGGGCATTTGAGTTTTTATCCATTATCTTAAATGAAGATACATTTTGACAACTATCTCTTTATTCTTTTCCTCTCAATTCTAAATAAATTGTTTGCCTGTAACGCACAAAATAAATCATTCTTGAACACATACACCCATAAATCATACCATACAAACATTCTTTAAATTATTTTGTTCATTAGGCCATTCTCATTCTTTACAGATCTTGGGATATCAGTAATATGAGTGACGCTGACTCCGAACCTCATTTCGAACAAGATATGTGTCTAGAAGAATCTCGAAACTCCGAAGATGACTCGGATAGTAATATATCTCCTAAATTGCTACGGATGATGGAACAAGAGGAAAAACAGATTTTGCCTTACAAAGAAGCGATTGAAACTGTAAGCATAGGAGAGGAGAGGAAATAAGGAAGTGAAAATCGGAACCAGCATCTCAGTGAAAACACGAAGAGATCTTATTGAGCTACTAAGAGAATTCAAAGACGTATTCGCCTGGTCCTACCAAGACATGTCAGGGCTAAACACCGACATTGTGGTTTACAAGCTCCCAATAAAGGAAGAATGCAAGCCCGTCCAACAAAAACTTCGCAGAATGCGACCTGATGTGCTGCTTAAAATAAAAGAAGAGGTCCGAAAATAGTTCGACGCAGGCTTCCTACGAGTGGTTGAATATTCGGAATGGGTCGCCAATATAGTTCCTGTCCCCAAGAAAGATGGTAAAGTACGTATGTGCGTAGATTATTGGGATTTAAATAAGGCCAGCCCAAAAGATAACTTTCCGCTGCCTCACATCGATACCCTGGTAGATAACACAGCAGGGCATGCCTTTTTCTCTTTCATGGATGGTTTCTCCGGATATAACCAAATAAAGATGGATCCTACAGACATGGTGAAAACTACTTTTGTCACAATGTGGGGAACATTCTGTTATAAGGTAATGCCATTCGGACTCAAAAACGCAGGGGCGACATATCAAAGAGCCATGGTGACATTGTTTCATGATATGATGCATAAAGAAATCGAGGTCTATGTTGATGACATGATCGCTAAGTCTCGAACCGAGGAGGAACATATAACGGTCTTGAGAAAGTTATTCTTGAGATTAAAGAGGTTCCAGCTAAAATTGAATCCTGCCAAATGCACTTTCGGGGTTACTTCTGGCAAATTGTTAGGTTTTATGGTCAACCAAAAGGGAATCGAGATAGACCCAGACAAGGTTAAAGCCATACAAGAGTTACCCCCGCCTCGTACGCAAAAGGAGGTTCGAGGTTTCCTTGGGAGGTTGAATTATATTGCTCGGTTTATTTCGCAATTAACGGAGAAATGTGACCCCATATTTCACCTTCTTAGAAAACATAACCCAGGCGTTTGGGATGACCAATGCCAAAGAACTTTCGATAAAGTTAAGCAGTATTTGTTTGATGCTCCGGTACTAGTACCACCAAATCCCAACAAACCATTAATCTTGTACTTAACGATTTTCGAGAATTCTATTGGATGTGTCTTGGGTCAACACGACGAGACGGGAAGGAAAAAAAGAGCCATATACACTATCTCAGTAAGAAATTTACTGACTGTGAAACAAGATACTCTCCGATAGAAAAGCTATGCTGTGCACTGGTCTGGACTACCCGAAGGTTGCGACAATACATGCTATACTACACTACATAGTTAATCTCGAAACTAGATCCTTTAAAGTACATGATGGAGTCAACCGCGCTAAATGGGAGAATGGCTAGATGGCAGATCCTGTTGTCGAAATTTGATATCATCTATGTAAGCCAAAAGGCAATTAAAGGAAGTGCAATCGCAGACTTCCTAGCCAGTAGGGCTTTGGAGGACTATGAGCCGATAAATTTTGACTTTCCAAATGAGGATCTGATGTATGTCGCAACTACCGAAGAGGAGACAATGACCGAGCATACGTGGAGATTAAACTTCGATGGCGCTTCAAATGCTATGGGCAACGGGATCGGTGCAGTTTTAGTGTCGCCAGAAGGAGACCATTATCCCTTCACTAGTAAGCTTGACTGTGATTGCACAAATAATATGGCAGAATATGAGGCATGTATCATGGGGATCCAAGCAGCCATGGATCGGGGGATCAAGGTCTTAGAAATCTTTGGAGATTCAGTATTGGTAATCTACCAGCTCAAAGGAGAATGGGAGACGAGGGACTCCAAATTAATTGAATATCGAAATATAGTCCTCAAACTGATCAAAGAATTTGACGAGGTCACGTTCAGATACCTCCCACGAGATGAAAACCAAATGGCTGATGCTTTGGCTACTCTAGCTTCGGTGATAAAAGTGAATAGGCCAGGGGATATGAAGCCCATTCGAATAAGTATTTATGAAACTCTGGCCCATTGCTGTAACATCGAAGAAGAAGGAAAAGAGGAGCATCCTTGGTACCAGGACATTCTCCAGTATGTGAAAGACCGAAGATACCCCGAAGGAGCTACTGAAAATGACAAAAGGACATTGAGAAGGTTCGCGAACGAGTACATCCTAGATGGAGAGATCCTATATAAGAGGAGAAAGGATCAAGTATTATTAAGGTGCGTGGACTCAATCAAGGCTAAAAAGATCCTAGTAGAAGTTCATGAAGGGATTTGTGGAACACACGCAAATGGATTCAAAATGGCTAGGCAGATCATGAGATTTGGGTACTATTGGTCGACTATGGAGACTGATTGTATCAATTATGCCAAGAAATGCCACAAATGCCAGATCTATGGAGATAAGATCCATGTGCCTCCCTCACCTCTGCACGTCATGACATCCCCGTGGCCTTTTTCTATGTGGGGCATGGATGTTATTGGACCAATTTCACCAAAGGCCTCTAATGGACATAGATTCATTTTTATGGTTATCGACTACTTCACCAAGTGGGTAGAAGCTGCCTCTTATGCTAATGTTACAAAGTCTGCAGTCAGCAAGTTCTTGAAAAAGGAGATCATATGTCGATATGGAATACCAGAAAAGATCATATCAGACAATGCACTAAACTTGAACAATAGCACAATATCGGAGGTTTGTGAGCAATTCAAGATCAGACACCATAATTCATCCCCATATCGCCCAAAGATGAATGGAGTCGTAGAAGCGGCGAATAAAAACATCAAGAAGATTATCGCAAAAATGATAGAAACCTACAGGGATTGGCATGAGAAATTACCATTCGCTCTCCTTGCTTATAGAACTTCTATCAGAACGTCTATTGGGGCAACGCCGTTCTCACTTGTATACGGAATGGAGGCTGTTTTACCCATCGAGGTGGAGATTCCTTCTCTCCGAGTCTTGTCAGAGTTGAATTTGGATGAAGCAGAATGGGTCCAAGCCAGATATGATCAGCTAAATTTGATTGAAGAGAAGAGATTAAGGGCTATCCGTCATGGTCAAATGTACCAAAAACGGATGATCCGTGCTTACAACAAGAAAGTTCGCCCAAGAGAATTTCATGAGGGAGATCTAGTCTTGAAAAAGATACTTCCGATACACAAAGACTCTCGAGGAAAATGGATGCCCAATTGGGTGGGGCCGTACGTGGTAAAGAAAGCCTTCTTTGGAGGAGCCTTAATTTTGACTGAAATGGATGGCAAAGAGCTATACAACCCGGTGAATGCAAATTCGGTGAAAAAAATATTATGCATAAAAAAAATGGAGAGGTCAGGATGAAAACCCGTAGATAGGGCATCCTGAAAACCAAAGGGGTTTTGAGTTGAAAACCCAGAAAGGGTGGCTCAAATGCAAAAACAGGGGCAACCAATTACTCCTTCAAAAGGGCGAAAGGGAAAATATCTTACATCTTGGGGTATCGACGAAGTAGTTCCAGGGCCTCCAGAAACATATCAAGTAAATATGATCTTTGGATTAGGGAAACTCATATCTGATATCTAAGTCTAATACTGTTCTTTTATCATCGTTTGTTCTTTGTAAATATTTGATATTATAGCCAATAAATCTCCAAATATAATACAATTCCGTTCTTCCCCATATTGTCCAAGTATTTTCATTTTAAGATGATGGATAAAAGGTCATGAAAGAAAATAAGGATTCACAAGAATTATTTTAGGAAATTTCTAAAAG
Organism: Gossypioides kirkii; assembly: GCA_005610355.1. NCBI lineage: Eukaryota > Viridiplantae > Streptophyta > Magnoliopsida > Malvales > Malvaceae > Gossypioides > Gossypioides kirkii. Next base: position 18,817,798 of record CP032253.1, read on the forward strand.
ACACGAGAATCCTAAACAACTGCCAGTTGAAAGAATTAAAATCTAGAAGAAGCAATTCAAACGATGAATCTGTCGAGTTGAATTCAAGGAAACGACTAGAGATGACTTCAAAACAAAAAAAGACTAAATTTGGAAAATTTAGAACATCAAATCATGTACATTCATTCTAAGAATAGGAGCATTTTTCACTCATTCCAAGCATGACATCATAAATGTATCTGGCCTACCAGAGGCCTATTTGAGCATATCCTACAGGTCAGCATTATGACACACAATGGGAAAGGTCTAAGATCGCAACGGCGAATCCAGTACCATGAAGAGTAGAAGGAAAAGGTCTAGGTCGTTATAACGAACCCTGTACCTTAGAAGCATAAAAGATCGAATCACCGACAATGAATCCGATACCTTGAGGTCATGGTAGATCAGATCAAACCAACATTATTTTCCTACCCTCTGAAATTGAAGTAAGAGTAGGAAGAAAGACCAACATTATTTTCCTATCCTCTTGAAATTGAAGTAAAGCTGGATAACAAGCCTTCGTCCCTCTGAAATTGAAGTAAGAGTGAAAAGAAGGACCAACATTATTTTCCTACCCTCTGAAATTGAAGTAAGAGTAGGAAGAAAGACCAACATTATTTTCCTATCCTCTTGAAATTGAAGTAAAGCTGGATATCAAGTCTTTATCTCCGAAATTGAAGTAAGAGCAAGATCATTTCCTATCCTCTTGAAATTGAAGTAGAGTTGGATAACAAGTCTTTATCTCTGAAATTGAAGTAAGAGCAAGATCATTTCCTATCCTCTTGAAATTGAAGTAGAGTTGGATAACAAGTCTTTATCTCTGAAATTGAAGTAAGAGCAAGATCATTTCCTATATTTTTGAAATTGAAGTTGAGTTAGATAATAAGTCTTTATCTCTGAAATTGAAGTAAGAGCAAGATCATTCTTGAAATTGAAGTAGAGTTGGATAACAAGTCTTTATCTCTGAAATTGAAGTAAGAGCAACATCATTCCCTATACTCTTGAAATTGAAGTAGAGTTGGATAACAGGTCTTTATCTCTGAAATTGAAGTAAGAGCAAGATCATTTCTTTATCTCTTGAAATTGAAGTAAAGCTGGATATCAAGTCTTTATCTCTGAAATTGAAGTAAGAGCAAGATGAAGCCTCGACATAAAACCCTACTTTTGAGGACGCAGCAAGTCAGATAGCAGATCCCACTCTCCTCGCAGTCACAGTGGATTGGAATAGAGCTACAAGTCAAGTGTTATCGATATGAAGTGGTCAACAAGGGAGCCGAGATTCAGTGAAACTTGACAAAATTGGGCCTCTTTTTTTTAATCTTTGGTCCATTCCTGTTACACAACAACGAGAAAGAGGGGCAGCTGTTGGAGCCCAATTTTGACCGAGCTTTGAATTTTGGGTCAATTTTAATTTAAGTTTAAAATGATTTTTAAATTTATTTCTAAAATTAAATTTACTTTAAACTTAAATTTAAATTCATTTTTAAATTTAAATTTATTTTAAATTTTAATTTAGTTTAAATTTGAAATAATTTTAAAATTAAAACTAAAAAAAAGGCCCAAAATAAAATTGTTTACAAGCCCATTTACAAGGTCCAAAACAAAGGCCCAATTGGCCCAACTCCTTTACACCTCAAACCCATTACATTTAGCCCAACTAACCAAACTAAACAGTGGCCCAAAGTAGAGAAAAATCTGCCCACTTGTGCTGTTGCCACCTCAAGCTTGGCCAATGGGAGTTCGCCACATCAGCAACCACTTGCTCCTGCCACAGCCGGCTGCCAACTGCTCCTAACCGCCACTGTTGAACCTGCAAAGAGAAAAGAAAGATTAGAAATGCATTAAATTGAATGAAACAAAAGAGAATGATTGTAATTTGGCTATAAAAGCCAAACTTAAACATGTTGCAAAGGGTTACAAACCCAGTTCATGAAATCAACACAGACCCTCTTTTAACATACATTTGAACAATCACCAAACAGTATTCAGCCAAATATCAAACAGACCGACAGCAAAAAGGAAGTTTAATCCAATACCAAGTCATCCAAGCATCAAGGGCAACCAGGTAATATTGGTATATGCTTACTGCCAGTCACATCTCAAACTTATAACTCATCAGATTCCAAACATAAGGGATGCATGTATTTAATATTTAGTGGATGCTCATTGTTTTTATTTAAGCATTTAATAAGTATTAAAAGATGTTTTAATATTAATAATGTTATTAATGAATATTCATTGTATTAATGGCAGTTATTATAATTTTTCATAAATGCTAATAATAATAAATATATTATTTATGGAAATATTAATTAATAATAATAAAATGAAAAGACGGGCTTATCTGTTCCCACTGGACGCCGTCCAGCCGCGCCATCGCCGTTCACCACCGTGAGTCACCACCGGACACCGACCGTGCTCCATCGTATGCGAACATGCAAAAAGAAAAAAACCAAGTTGTAAAAAAGGATTAAAATAACTCCGAACGAAATGAAAGTAAAAAGAAAACATGGTGGAAATCCTCAGATCTGGATTTCCAGATCTGAATCGTTGCATCTAGAAAATATAGTAATAGAATATATTTTTTTATAAAAAACAAAAATAAAGAAAAGGGAAAAGGGGTACCTTTGTTCGGTACGGACGGTGACCGGATTCGCGACGGCGGCGCGTTGTGGGCGATGAAGGGCCCGAGGTGGATGCCGGCAACGTGGGGAGGCCGGCCATGGCGCGCGTGAGGCCCTACGCGCAGGGCGACCACCGAGCGACGGTGGCCGAAGCAGGGTCGATCGAAGGAAAGAAGGGGGGAAAAGAGAGAGAAGAGAGAAAAGAAAGAACAGGGGGGCAGAATTTTAATGAAATGAAAAAATGAAATTAAAAAAAACTAAAATAACATTTATATACAACCCGTTGACCCGACCTGGACCCACTCTGGGATCCGTGTGTTTTCGCTTAATGGTCTATTTGTGCATTTGATCCTTCCGTATTTTTTATTTGTTTCAATTTAGTCCTTTCTGCATTTTTAATTATTTACAATTTTGCCTGGTAATTTTAGTTGGTTTTCAATTAAGTCCTTTGACTGTTTGACTGCACCAGAGGCTGCCATGTGTCACTTTTTGGCTTATTTCTGTATCTAGTCCCTGTTTTTTTTATTTGTTTTAATTTAATCCTTAAATCAACTTTTATTTAATTACAAAATTAGCCCAATAATTTTTCAAGATTTATAAATTAATCCTTTGATTGTTTGACTGCACCAGAGGCTGCCACGTGTCACTTTTTGGCTTATTTATGTATCTAGTCCCTGTCATTTTTAATTTGTTTTAATTTAATCCTTAAATCAACTTTCATTTAATTACAAAATTAGCCCAAGAATTTTTCAGGATTTATAAATTAGTCCTTTGATTTCTAGGTACCTGTGGGGCTGCCACGTGTCACCCTTTCTTGGTTTTATTATTTTATAGGTCCCTAAACTATACAAAAATTACCATTTTACCCCTAAACTTTCAAAAATTCTATTTTTAACCCCGATTTCATCAAAAATTACCATTTTACCCCGAACTTTCCAAAATCTTATCTTTAACCCCGATTTCACCAAAAATCACCATTTTACCCCCTCCAAACTTTCCAAAATTCCATTTTTAGCCTCGATTTCACCAAAGTTTCCAAAATTCCATTTTTAACCCCGGTTTAACCAAAAATTACCATTTTACCCTCGGGTATCCAAAGTCCCGTTTTCGACCCCGATTTCGTCGTTTCTTCTTCCTTACCAATATTTGCATTTATTTGCACCTGCATTTTGTGTTTTTGCATATTATTTATCTTCTTATTATATTGCTTCGTATTTAACTTCTCTTATTAATCGCTATTCGTGTTTTAAATTTATGCATCCATTTACAAGTTATTTTAAAAATCGAGGCAATATTTGGTCCGAGCGTAAACCTCGAAAAATCATGCCCTAATATGTCGGGTGTTATTTCTTCGTATAACTCGCGCGAACCGGATATCCTTTTCAAGTTTTTACGCTTGTTCACTTCGAGGCTCCGAGAATGTCGTGTCCTAACGTGTTGGTCGCGACTTCAATTCTTCGTGAAAATCGAAGTAAACGAGTAATCCTTTTAATCCTTCAAATCATATGTTCGAGGATTGCACTTTAAATTTAATACGAAATTTTTTAGATTCTCAAAGTATATCTATATGCATATGTCACAAATAAATTTAAAACGAGGCAATGTTCTTTGCATGAAAACTTCGAAAAATCGTGCTTTAACGTGTTAAGTGTGATTTTCGTAATTCATGCAAATCGGATATCCTTTTCGAAAGTTTTCCAAAATATTCTTCAATCTTATATATTTACAAAGGATTTTAAGACCAAGAAAGAAACGACGTTCTTTCGTGTGAAAACCTCGAAACGCCATGCCCTAACGTGTTGGGTGTGAATTTCGTATAATTCACGCGATAGAATACTCTCTTTAAAACCTCCCGAAACATCCTTCAATTTTGAAACTCTGAGAATATAGTGCCCTAATGTGATGGACACGTCTTCTAGTTCTCATAGAGGATCGAAATACGGGGACAAATGTTCTTAAAAAAGGGATTTCTTTAAAAAATGCACGAAACCTTTTAGAATAAACACCGCATTTTAAACTTTACTCGAGTTTTCACTGTTTTCATAAAACAAGACCCGAAAATAATCATGTGGTACCAATTTTGGGCGTATGAGGGTGCTAATCCTTCCTCATGCGTAACCGACTCCTGAACCCATTTTTTTTGGATTTCGTAGACCGACATTTTTAATGTTTCAAACGTTTTGTGGTGACCAAATCACACCCGAAATAAAAGATTGGTGGCGACTCCCCTTTTATCCCTTTTTTTACTCCCAATTTTCCAAACTTTAAAATGATTCTTCACAGCCACGTTCTCGAGGTGGTTTCGACAATTATCTCTAAAATTTGAACCTGCGTCTTCTTAGAAATGCAATGTGCTTTACCACTGCATCCAACACTTGTTGGTTCTATTACTAATGTTATTATGTCAAAACTCTTTTAATTTAATTCAAGAAATAAAAAATGGGTAAATTATAAAAATAGTTACTCAACTATTCGCGTGTTTCTGTTTTGATCATCAAGGTTTAAAATTTTCTATTTTAGTAACTAACATTATCGAATTTTAATATTTTGATCACTCCTCCATTAAATCACTTACGTTTAACATAATAAGAAATTTAGCCTCCAATATTTAGAGATTCTATCAATTTAATCATAATTCTAAAAAAATCAACAAATCTAACATTCAATTTTACACATTTTTTCAGTTTAGTTTTAGTCTTAAAAATTCAAAAAAACAAAAATTTTAAAACTAGAATTTACTTAAAAATTCATTTTTCAATAAAAATACATGATTTTATAAAAAAAATACATACAAAATCAAAAGGTCTTTAAAGCTTGTAATGTATACTTGAGCTAAGGTAGGATAAAAATAATAAATCTAGGCTCGATACCATGGTGGTCGGTTCTGCACTAGTATCGATGCGCACCGCTCCAATGCTAAAGCATAACAAGCAAAACCCTTTTCGCACATGTGAAAATTTCAATCCATACTGGTCATGCTAGCTCGTTCCGGGCAATTTCGGTTACACTGGTCGAAACATGGTGTACCAATTGGTGCATGAATAATATTAAAAAATTATAAAATTTTTAACTATCTACTATTATGCTAAAGACTTAATTGGGATGTACTAACTGATAAAAAAACGTTTACATTCCAATTAAGTCTTTATCATAATAGTAAATGTACTAACTAAAATATAATTAAAAAAAATTCACTCACCTGGTTATCAAAGAAAAAGTTCCCACTCATCCTTCTACATTTTTCTAGTTTTTTTTGGATTTATTAAATGATACATTTTTATTTGTGGAGTTATTAATGAATATTTTATATTTGAATTTTTTTAATATCATTTATTTGATATTTGTAAATATGTTTATAAAAATATATTAAATATTTTTTAAATATGGATACATCCAAAAAGATACATAAAAACAAACTAGTATTGATATGTAATAATTACAATAAAAAAAATAATGTATTCATCGATGTAGTATCGACTACCTTACTCAATACTGTAAGCACTTGTCAATTATGAATCAATATGAGATAAAGTATCATTCTCAACGTCTCCAATAAAACACATTTTCAACTTTACCATTTTTCACTGACCACTTATTTCTTCAAAGCATTTAACGTAGTCGGTACTACATCGATGAATGCATAATCCAATGGCATAATAGCATTCTTAAAATAACAAGAAAAATAAGCAAACTCACTTTCTAAATCTTTGTGATCATGTCAAAGTTCTTTAACTTGTTTAAAAATTTTAAAAAAATGCAAATAATTTTTTTAAAAAAATAAAGACAATACCCTAAAAGCTAAACCAATCTCCCTTAAGCAGACTCGCTCCTGAGGTCGTCTGGAAGTGCAGTCGCTCTGGGTCCAAGACTGAAAGGGGTTCATTTTTTTTTTTTAAGTTTTTGAGAGTAAATAAAATTCAGCTTCAAAAATTCAGCTTTTAAGGACCTAAATTTTTTTACCAACTTTTAATGGGCCTAAAAACACTTTTTTACAATTTTTAAGGGATCCAAAACTTCATTTATTATTTTTCCTAAGATCTCAAAAATGTCAAGAACGGGCTTGCCCTCAAGGCTTACTTCATTCATTGTTCTCAATATAGCACAAACCTATTTAAATGAATGAAATAAGAGTTAAGGAGACTTATCTAAGTAATGCAAGAGGAGAATGAGGCGGTGAAAGTAAGTCGAGTTCAGTTTGATGATGCTCCGGATGTCCCTTTGAAGTTTGGCTCAATGATAACTAACTTCAGGTGAAGCACATTATTTCACTTCAATGGAGTCACGAAAATTTTCTTTCTCATTACTCGCAAGAGTTATGAATACAACAAGAGAATTTTCCCGAGCTATTATTTAATCCAGCCTACTCAAGCAAGAAAATTTGTTGGAATTTAACCATTCATATGGAGAACACTTTTTATGAGCAGATAACACATTTGGCGAGCTCATCCAGATTAACGAGCTCACAGCAAGTGGCGAGCTCACAACAAGTGGTGAAGAAACTGCGAAGTGCGAACTGTCATAGAGAAGCTGCGAAGTGCGAACTGTCATAGTGAAATTGCGAAGAAATTGAAGTTTAAGGAGCTTACTTGCACGACCAGTTAAGTAAAATATATTCACCTTCTAGAAGATTTAGACTTTATTAGTATAAAATTTTTAGCATCTATTAGCATAAGAATCTTACTTCTTTCTTTCTTTAATTAAGTGTTGTTTTTTAGTATAAATGTCCCTATTTGTAATGTTTTTTCAACAAGTTGAGTTCAAAGAAGTGAGTGATTAATAAAAACTTAGGAGACAGTTTTGTTGCTAATTTTTGTTTCTTTTTTCTCTGTAATTTTTCTTCTTGTGTGAGGTTAAAAAACTCAGCAGTGGTATCAGAACTATCTTCTTAAGAGTCGTAATTATTCTTTTTTTGAGGTTCAATGGCTTTTGCAAGTTTCTTACTACCTTTACCGTTTGTGTTTAATGGCGAAAACTATCACATTTGGGTTGTCAAGATGAAGACCTACGTGCAAGCTTTTGACTTCTGGGAGGTTGTGAATACTGATGTCAAGCAAGCTCCATTAAGGGACAATGCAATAGTTGCTCAGATCAAACACACAGTAACGAGCAATCTAAAAGATATAAGGCGATATTCTGCATTCAGAATGGCATGTCAGACATTATATTCACTCGTATTATGGCCTGTGAGACTCCAAAGGAAGCTTGAGATAAGCTAAAGGAGGAGTTTCAAGGACCGAACAAGACCAGACAACAATAGCTCATAAATATTAGAAGAGATTTTGAGAATTTAAGGATGAAGGAGTCTGAAACAGTAAAGCAGCATGCTGACAGGATTATGACGATTATGAACAACATCAGGTTACTTGGGGAAAAGTTCACAGATGGGAGAGTCATTGAGAAGGTAATAACAATGATTCCAAAGATGTATGAATCGAATATTTCTTGGCTAGATGACTCAAGAGACCTCTCGACGATCTCAGTTTCAAAGTTGATAAATGCCCTGTATGCTCACGAGAAAAGAAAAGCATCAAAGCAAGAGGAGGACATAGAAGATGCAATGCGAGCTCTCAATATTAAAGACGCGAACCCTAAGAAACATAAAGAGAAGAAAAATAAGTTAGAGAGAAAGGAGAAGTCGATGCAAGATGCTTGAAAGAAGAAATATCCACCATGTTCGTTTTGTAAGAAAAACACTTACTTTGAGAAGTTTTGTTGGTACAAACTATATATTAAATGCAGAGCACGCAAGCAGATGGGCCATATGGAGAAGATGTGGAAGAACAAAGGGCAAACACCTCAACAAGATGTTCAAGCTCAGGTAGATGAGGGAGAACATATTCAGGAGGAGTATGTGTTCGTAGCCACAAGTTTTACATCGAAAAATAGAGTCGTGAATGGTTGGTTGATCGAGAGTGGATGCACCAACCACATGACCTCAGACAAAAGTATTTTCAAAAAGATAGGCCGAAGTTGCAATCTTAAGGTGAGGATTGGTAATGGCGAACTCTTGAAGGCTAAGGGGAGAGGTGAAGTGGTAATTAATTTGCCATCAGGTATAAAAGTACTCACTGATGTTCTCTTTGTACCTGCGATAGATCAGAATCTTCTTAGCATTGGTCAACTACTTGAGAAAAATTACAATGTAATTTTTAATGATTATGGTTGCATTATATTTGACTCATTAGGACAAGAAGTTATATTTATCTCGATGAAGAATAAAAGTTTTATGGTGGACTGGAATTTAGTAAACTCGAGGGCTTATTCCAGTTCTATTGATGATGTGAACCTTTGGCACAAAAGAATGGGACATGTGAACTACAACTCCCTTAGTCGATTGTGCGAGGCAGGTTTAGTCGAAGAAAAAGTCACAACAAAGTTTGTCAACTTGGAAGGTCGATGAGGTTACCACTCCCAACGAACAAAGCTTGACAAGCTCAAGAAAAGCTACTTTTGGTGCACTCGGACGTGTGCGGTCCCATGAAAACATTCTCATTAAATGAGTGTAAAAATTTTGTCCTATTCATTGACGACTACACTAGGTATAGTTAGGTGTATTTATTGAAACAAAAAACTGATATCATTAAAGTTTTTTGGAAATTTAAAGAACAGGTTGAAAATAAGATTAATATGATGCTGAAGAAGATCAAGTTTGACAATGGAACCGAATACACCTTAGAGAAATCCCAAAACTATTATGAAGAAGTTGGAATCCATCACCAACTCACAAATATTTACACTCTATAGTAGAATGGAGTGTGCAAAAGGAAGAACATGATAGTGATGGATATGATGAGGTGTCTCTTGTTTGAAAGCAAGTTGCCATATGAGTTTTGGGCTAAGGTAGTGAACACCTCAGTTTATTTGTTGAAAAGGCTACCATATAAGGCAGTAAAAGAGAAGACTCCATTTAAGGCTTAGTTTGGAAACAAACCTTCAATATCTCACTTAAAAGATTTGGATGTGTCTGTTTTGTACATGTTCCATAGGAGAAAAGGAGCAAGGTAGAATAGAGGTTGCAACTAGACTTGATCATGGGCCGGGCCGCTTGACCTGACTCGAAGGCTCACCTGAAAAATGGAAAGGTTTGGACAAAAATATAGGCCCGAAAAATGGGCTTGAACAAAAACTGAGGCCCATTTTCTAAATGGGTCGGGCCTTGGGTAAGAGTTTTTTGGCCCGAGCCCAGCCTGTCCCGAATAAATTAACCATTTTTAATAAAAAATTATATTGTTGTTTTGGTGCTATTTTTTTACTGTTTTGGTTGTTATTTTTTGCTGTTTTGGTGTTGTTTTTTTACTGTTTTGGTTTTTTTACTATTTTGGTGCATTTTTTACTGTTTTGGTATTGTTTTTATTGTCATTTTTGTTGTTTTGCTGTTATTTTTGCTGCTATTTTGGTTATTTTTATTGTTTGAATGTTATTTTTTATACGTTTTTACTATTGTTTCACTGTCTTTTTGAATGTTATTTGAATATTGTAGCACTTATGTTTTATTGTTAATTTTTCTACTACTTTATTTGCAATTATCTTAATATAAAAAAATTTTAATGTATTTTAATTTTGTTTATTTCTTAATGTTTGTTTAAATATTTTTAAGTGTTTGATATATTATATATTTTTAAATTTGTTGTATATAATAAAATAATCCAAAAAAATTAATATGGGTAGGGTTGGATCGGGCTCGGGTTCGACTTCTATAATTTGGGTCGAGCTTGGACAAAATTTTAGACCCATTTTTCAGGCCAGGCCGAGCCCAAACCTAGCAATTGGACTTAAAATTTTGTTGAAGCCCAACTCGAACCCGGCTCGACCCACGATCAGCTCTAGTCACAACCAGGTATCTTCCTTAGGTATAATAGCAATAGGAAGGGTTATAAAATTTATGATCCTTCCTCCAAGAAAATTTTGGCGAGCAGGAATGTCGTGTCCAATGAAAATAGAACATGGAATTTAGATGCTACTGAAGCTGAGCAAAGAATGGGCGAACTGGGTTCACAAAATTGTTTTGATATCGAGCTGTGGTTGAGATTCAGCGATAAGGTAGTTGAAGCACATTTTGACGACACTCCAATAAGGGGCACGCAATCTATTGATGAGATCTATCAAAGGGTTGACATAGCACTACTTGAACCTGCAAGCTATTTTAAAGGAACAATTATTTTTGGTGTTGGTTCTCAAAGGCGAGCACTTTACAACTTTTTGGGTACACTGATAGTGATTAGGTTGGATTAGTGGATGATAGGCGAAGTACCTCCGGATATTTCTTCTCACTAGGATCTGGAGTACTCTCTTTGATTTCAAAGAAGCAATCAACAGTTGCTCAATCCATAGCTGAGCCGAAGTATGTAATCGCAGTAGCAATAGTTAATAAAGTAATTTGGTTGAAAATTTTTTTGTTTGATTTGAATAATATACAGGTTGAAGCAAATCAATTTTTTTGTGACAATTAGTCGACCATAGCAATTGCGAAGAACTAGTCTTCCACGGAAAGATGAAGTATTTTAAAATCAAATATTACTTTGTGAGAGAAGTCGAACAGAGCAAAGAAGTGACTCTGATCTACTACAATATTGAGGATCAACTTGCAGGCATTCTGACTAAACCACTTGGGAAGTCAAGGTTTGAAGTGTTGAGAGATAAAATTGGTGTTCACAGCATGAAGGCCAATGAGGAGTGCTGGAATTTGACCGTTCATACAGCAAACACTTTTGACGAACTCATCCAGATTGGCGAGCTCACAGCAAGTGGCGAGCTCATTATTTTTAGTGAACAAGGTTCGCAATATTTTAGCGAACACTGAAGTTGCAAAGTGCGAATTATCACAGTGAAGCTGTGAAGTGCGAATTGTCACAGTGAAGCTACGAAGTGCGAACCGTTATAGTGAAGCTATGAAGAAATTGAAGTTTAAGGAGCTTACTTGCACAACAAGTTAACCAAAAATATAATCACCTTCTAAAAGATTTAAACTTTATTAGTATAATATTTTTAGCATTTATTAACATAACAATCTTACTTATTTCTTTCTTTAATTAAGAGTTGTTTTTTAGTATAAATATACTTAGTTGTAATGTTTTTCAACAAGTTGAGTTCAAAGAAGTGAGTTGTTGGAGCCCAATTTTGACCGGGCCCAACATTAAACCCAACTTTTAATTTTTAAATCTTAGTTTATTTTAAATTTAAATTCATTTAGAATTTAAATTTATGTTAAATTTGAACTTATTTTGGATTAAAATGATTTAAATATTAAAAGTCCAAACAAATTAAATAAAGTCCAATTTTCATATCCAATTTACAAGCTCAATTGGGCCTAATACAGTCAGCCCAATATCCATTTCACTATCCAAAATACAAGCCCAAACCCTTGACCCATTATTCAATCCAAATTGGCCCAAACCCTAATCTAAACCGGGGCTATTCCAACTTGCACTGATAGCCTCCATCTCAGCCACTAGAGATGTGCCACGTCAGCACCACTGCTTCAACTTGCTTCTGGCACTGCCACTACCGGCTGCTCTAGCTGCTGCTGTCACTGCCACTGTTGAGCACCTACAAGAGAAAAGAAATATTAGAAATGCATTAAATTGTATGAAACAAAACAGAATGATTGTGAGTATCGGCTATAAAAGCCAAATTTGAACATGTTGTAAAGGGTTACAAACCTAGTTCATGAAATCAACACAAACCCTCTTTTTAAACATACATTTGAACAATCACCAAATAGTATTCAGCCAAATATCAAACTGACCGACAGCAAAAAGAAAGTTTAATCCAATACCAAGTCATTCAAGCATCAAGGGCAACCAGGTAATATTGGTATATGCTTATTGCCATTCATATCTCAAAATTATAACTCATCAGATTCCAAACATGAGGGATGCATGTATTTAATATTTAGTGGATGTTCATTGTTTTTATTTAAGTATTTAATAAGTATTAAAAGACGTTTTAATATTAATAATGTTATTAATAAATATTCATGGTATTAATGGCAGTTATTATAATTTTAATAAATGCTAATAATAATAAATATATTATTTATTAAAATATTAATTATTAATAATAATAAAAAACGAAAGGACGGGCTTATCTGTTTCCACTGGACGCCATCTATTCGCACCACCGCCGTTCACCGCCGCGAAGTCACCACCGGACACCGACCGTGCCCCATTGTATGCGGACATGCAAAAAGAAAAAGAACCAAGTTGTGAAAAAAGATTAAAAACAACTCCGAAACGAAATGAAAATCGAAAAGAAAACACCGTGGAAATCCTCAGATCTGGATTTCCAGATCTGAATCGTTGCATATGAAAAAAAAAATAACAGAATATGTTTTTTTATAAAGAACAAAATGAAAAGAAAAGGAAAAAAGGTGTACCTTTGTTTGGTATGGACGGTGACCGGAGATTCGCGACGGCGGCGCGTTGTGGGCGATGAAGGGCCCGAGGTGGACGCCGGCCATGACGCGCATGAGGGCCTACACGCAGGGCGACCACCGATCGACGATGGCTGGAGCAAGGTCGGCCGAAGGAAAAGAGGGGGGAAAGGAAAGAGAAGAGAGAAAAAAGAAAGGGGGGATTTTAAAAAAATGGAAGAAATGAAATATAAAAACCTAAAAAATAATATTTATAGTACCCACAAACCCGACCCGTTCCGACCCGAACCCACTCTGGGATTCGCGTGTTTTCGCTTAATAGTCTATTTGTGTGTTTGGTCCTTTCGCATTTTTATTTATTTCAATTTAATCTTTTTTACATTTTTTAATTATTTGCAATTTTACCCGATAATTTTGATTGGTTTTTAATTTAATCCTTTGACTGTTTGACTGCTCTAGAGGTCGCCACGTGTCGTTGTTTTAGCATATTTATGAAATTAGTCCCTCTTATTTTTAATTTGTTTTAATTTAATCCTTTTCATACTTTTAACTATTTTTTAATTTGGCCCAGTACTTTTGTTTGCTTTTCAATTTTATCCTTTAACTTTTTGAATGCATCAGAGGCTGCCACGTGGTACTATTTTGGCTTATTTGTGCAATTAGTACCTTTTATTTTTAATTTGTTTTAATCTAATCCTTAAATCAACTTTTATTTAATTACAAAATTGGCCCAAGAATTTTTCAAGATTTACAAATTAGTCTTTTGACTTCTGGGTACCTGTGGGGCTGCCACGTGTCACCCGGTCTTTGGTTTTATTGTTGTAGGTCCCTAAATTATTCAAAAATTACCATTTCACCCCCGAACTTTTCCAAAATTCCATTTTTAACCTCGATTTCACCAAAAATTACCATTTTACCTCCGAACTTTCCAAAATTCCATTTTTAACCCCGATTTCACCAAAAATTACCATTTACCCCTAAACTTTCTAAAATTCCATTTTTAACCCCGATTTCATCAAAATTACCATTTTACCCCCAAACTTTCCAAGATTCCATTTTTAACCCCTGTTTCACCAAAAATTACCATTTTACCCCTAAACTTTCTAAAATTCCAATTTTAACCCCGATTTCATCAAAATTACCATTTTACCCCCAAACTTTCCAAGATTCCATTTTTGACCTCGATTTCACCAAAATTACCATTTTACCCTCGAATTTCCCAAAATTCCATTTTTGACCTCGATTTCACGAAAATTACCATCTTACCCTCGGGTATCCAAAAGTCTCGTTTTCAACCCCGATTTCATCGTTTCTTCTTCCTTACCAATGTTTGCATTTATTTGCACCCGCATTTTATATTCTCGCATATTATTTATCTGCTTATTATATTGCTTCGTATTTAACTTCTCTTATTAATCGCTATTCGTGTTTTAAACTTATGCACCCTTTACAAGTTATTTTAAAAATCGAGGTAATATTCTGTCCGAGCGTAAACTTTGAAAAATCACGTCCTAACGTGTCGGGTGTGATTTCTTCGTATAACTCGCGCGAACCGGATATCCTTTTCAAGTTTTTTTTTACGTCCGTTCACTTAGAGGCTCCGAGAATGTCGTGTCCTAACGTGTTGGTCGCGACTTTAATTCTTCGTGAAAATCGAAGTAAACGGGTAATCTTTTTTAAAATCCTTCAAATCATATGTTCGAGGATTGTGTTTTAAATTTAATACGAATTTTTTGAATTCTCAAAATATATCTATGCGCATATGTGACAAATAATTTTAAAACGAGGCAATGTCCTTTGAGTGAAAACTTCTAAAAATCGTGCCTTAACGTGTTTACAAAAGGTTTCCAAAATATTCTTCAATCTTATATGTTTACAAAGGATTTTAAGACCAAAAAAGAAACAATGTTCTTTCGTGTGAAAACCTCGAAACACCATGCCTTAACATGTTGGGTGTGAATTTCGTATAATTCACGCGATAGAATACTCTCTTTAAAATTTCCCGAAACATCCTTCAATTTTGAAACTCTGAGAATATAGTGCCCTAATGTGATGGACACGTCTTCTAGTTCTCATGGAGGATCGAAATACAGGGGACGAATTTTTCTTAAAAAGATTTCCTTTAAAATTACACAAAGCCTTTTAAAATAAACATCGACTTGAGTTTTCATTATTTTCATAAAATAAGACCCGAAAATAATCATGTGGTACCAATTCTGGGCGTACGAGGGTGCTAATCCTTCCTCATGCGTAACCGACTCCCGAGCCTATTTTTCTGGATTTCAAAGACCGACTTTTTAGAACGTTGTAAACGTTTTGTGGTGATCCAATCACACCCAAAATAGGATTGGTGGTGACTCCCTTTTTATTCCTTTTTATTCCTTTTTTTCAAAATTTTAAAATGATTATTCTAAACTCCGTTTTCGAAGTGGTTTCGACAGCTTGGCGACTCCATTGGGGAATTTTTTTTAAAAAAAATGAGAGTTAAGCCAATATTGATAATTTTCGGGTCTTTTTGAGAACGTCTAAACTTCGATTTTATTTAACATGCGATCCTCGACATTTTTTTGTGAAATAGTATGCTCTGTGATATTTCTAGTATAGCTTGGCATAATGTGCATCGCGTTATTACCCTTTTAAGTGAAAGTGGGAAACTACTCCTTCGTGAGGTTTTCACCTCCGTGCAGGATAGTGGATTGCTTTCGGGATTACAAAGTACCCTTGTTTTTGTGAAGTTTTCACTTCTGTGCAAACATGCGGGAAATGCGTCCCCCTAAACCGAACTCGTCCGTATGAGCCTGTAATGGGTGAGGACCGAGGAATTTGCTGGTTTGGGTACCCTTCACCTTTGGAACCTAAACTACATATAGTGAACCGTAAGTACTCGCCTTAGATGGTGTTAGGCCGAACCTTTTTAGTATTCACCCAAGATTAATTCTTAGGTACTGTGTTATATGTTTGTATGCTGATTTTGATTATTACATTCTACTAACCGTGTTTGTTTTGTCTCTTTTTACTTGTATTTGCATCGTTATGAAAAAAAAGGTTTGATTTAAGTCCGTTTACAAATTAGGCAGTTTCATCATGGAAGAAGGATTTCTAGATAAAGTAAAAGACAATATGGTGGCACGCCTATGGTCCAAAGAGCAATAACGCGAGAAGGGTGACAGCCTAAAAGACGGGCATTTGTCAGAATTCTGGGACTACACTCGTATTAATGTAACTCAGAACAACTTGCAAGGGTTAAGAGAGATTTGGGGGCATTGGGATGATGAAATGAGGTAGATGTTTTACCGAGATTATGGAGATCTATCTTACCTACTCGAAGTAAAGATCGACAAGCATCTGTTTCGAGCTCTCTCCCAACATTGGAATCCTGCCTATAGCTGCTTCACCTTCGGGCATCTAGACTTGGTACCAACAATAGAAGAATACACTGCTTTAATTCGTTGTCCTAGAGTCCAATCCGATAAAGCATATTCAAAAGACGCAAGTGTTCCGACATTTCTGAAAAGGTTGATGAGTGTCACAGGGATGAGTGATCAATGGGTTACTTCCCGAATTAAGGCAAAAGGAGATAACAAATGTATTAATTGGAAGAGTCTGCAAGAACTGATTGCAACACATCCAGATATGAGAAAACGTGTTGATATATTCGCCCTCGACAAATACGGGTTGGTCTTATTCCCGAAAGCGTTGGGACACGTCGAGGATGCGGTAGTAGCATTGTTTGATCGACTTAGTAGGGGAGTCACCCCAGTCCCTGCTATCTTGGCAGAAACTTTTCGCTCGTTAAGTGCATGCTGGAGAGAATGAGAAGGAAGATTCATTGGTTGTGCTCAGCTTTTAATGGTCTGGTTTCACAGTCACCTCTAGAAAGTGGAGAAATTCTCTTGTAAGGTATTTTCAACAAATTTCTCGCCTTTAAAGGGCTTTGTGGCCACACAACATGAACAAAATATATCCGAAGAAAAATGGGCAGCTGTTCTCCAGAATCTTCGAGATGAAAATATTGAATGGTGTACACCTTGGTTCCTCCCAGATGAGATTCTCTACCGATGTGGTGATTTCGATTGGGTCCCGTTACTCGGAGTCTGGGGTGCTACTGGATATGCTCCGCTGCTTGTTTTGAGACAATATAAGACAAGACAGTTTATCTCTACTACACATGGCCTGGCACATTGCGAATTTTCTTATAAAGGGAACGACTATAAGAAGAAAGTTCGGGAAATAGCGAATTCTTGGAAAAAGGTGCAAAAAATGAGAAAGTTCAGTGCCAATCCATTGACAACCTCGAATTATGACTGGTGGAGGAGTAAGAGAGTGAATGACAACATCCCTGCGCCAAATCCAGAAAATGTTCGCCCTCTGGAGGAATGTTTGCAAGAGGTCCCGACGGAGATAGACATCCTTAAGCATGACTTTGAAAGGAAAAGCTCAGAGTTCGGAAAGAGGATAGAAGTACTGGAGGAAGACAAGATGCAGCTAGGGCTAGATGTGGATTTTCACAGGTTAGAGGTCGAGAAATTGAGAAAAGGGGAAAATAAGGCTGAAGAAGACCTTGAAGATTTGAAGAAACACTACAAAAAGCTTCGTCAGTCCATGAGAACTGCGGGTTTAGGGAAAACTTCTGAGCAATGGCGTCAGGAAATTCAGGAACAAAAGGACCAAACGGAGCATTGGCAAAGAAAATTCCAAGATGGTCAAGCCCGAGAGAACGCCTTGAAGGGAGAGCTACTAGAAAAATGAGTCGAGGAGACCGAGTTGAAAGCTCAGATGGCCAGTCTAGAAGCAAGGATAAAGGAGTTAGAAGAGTCATTATGGAGGCACCGAAATCGAAACACAGTATCGGAGCTGAAAGCGTGCATGGCCGAAAGACAAGAACTAAGAGAAATAGTGCAAGAATTGGAGGCCACACTTCATAATATTGAAGTCCGACTCGAGATCATGGAAAGAAATTTAGAAACCAGTGACTGGCACACCCGTCAAGCCCAAAGAGAGGTCGGGGAACGAGATCACATCATGAGCAAGGCACTAACTTAAATGAGAGAAGCGGCCGATCACATGCAGGAGCTGGCCGCTGAAGCTGACGTTTTGAGCCTTCAGTACGAGTCAAGGTCGGAACGAGGAAAGAAATTAGCAGGATTGCTAGGAAAGATTAAGGATCTGGGCTGAAAGGCCAAACCATTTGTATAAACTTTATTTTATGTAAAGAAGTTTTTCTTCTCGAGAAGTTGCTCTAAATGAAAATGAACTTTAGAATCAATGCCTTTTCTCGCATTTGCATACATGCATTTTGCATCATATCTTGCATATTATTGACAAAACATCTCCTAACTAATTAAAGTTAATTTAACCAGTTAACAACAGTAAACATTGAAAATCCACATCGTTATTATACGCGTAAGAAGGCCAAAGCTATGGATCAGAGAATAGAGAGGCTAGAGCAAATGCAAAAAGAAATACAAGAGCAGATCCAAGCTCAGTTACAAGACTAGCTAGAGAGAGTACAAAGGGACATGAGAGACCAAATAATCGAATCTCAAAGCAATATAATTAATCAGTTAACCTAGCTGTTGCGAGATCAGATAAAGGAAAAGGTCCCGCTGAAGGCCCGAGAGAGGAAAACGAGGATCCTCAATATCCTCCCGACTTTACACCCATACACCATCAGGCCCCGCCAGAAACAAACCCGCGAGAAACACCCATCCTCATTCGGGCGCAACCACAGCCCATTGGCGCATCAGGACAAACTAATTACTTGGTCGGATCAAGATTAAACCCGAGTGAAACCGCTGCGAATCCCATCCACCCTGACTTCGACGATACGATGGAGGCAGAACGAATGAAAATAGAGGTATCCAAACAAATAGAAGAAAGGTACAAATGGTTGGAAGACAAGGTTAGAGCAATGGAGGGGATTGACGCCTATAGTGGAATTGATGCCAAAGAGCTAAGTCTGGTTCCAGACCTAGTGCTACGCCCGAAGTTCAAGATGCCCGAATTTGAAAAATACAACGGGACAAGCTGCCCAGAAGCACACATTACGATGTTCTGTCGGAAGATGACAGGATATGTCCACAATGAAAAATTATTAATTCACTGTTTCCAAGATAGTTTCGGTGGATCCGCTGCAAAATGGTACAACCAACTAAGCCGCACAAAGATCAATTCCTGGAAGGACTTGGCCCAAGCTTTCATGAAGCAATACGGCCATGTTACTGATATTGCTCCAGACAGAATCACCTTGCAAAACATGAAGAAGAAACCAAGTGAAAGCTTTCGACAATATGCTCAACATTGGAGGGATGTAGCTACCCAGGTACAACCGCCCTTGATAGAAAAATAGACAACGATGCTTTTTGTCCACACGCTAAAGGCACCGTATCTCGATCGCTTGGTGGGTAATGCTACAAGGAGTTTTTCGGATGTAGTGATGTCAGGAGAAATGATTGAGAACGCGATTAAAAGCGGAAATATCGACGTAGGAGACAGTGGAAAAAGGGCAGCACCTAAGAGGAAGGAAGCCGGGGTGAATAATGTAAGCACATACAGACCAAATTATGCGAAGTCAATTACGATGACGCAATCAAGACCTCCTTCTGACAATTATCAAAGTTTACCAAGATCAGAATCAAACTGGAAGAAGAATACCGAAAAGATTCAGTTCACTCCAATTCCTGTTACGTACAAAGACCTCTACCAGCAGTTATATGATCAACACGTGGTAGCCCCATATATCACGGAGCCCGTACCACTACCATTTCCGAAATGGTACGACGCCAACGTCCAATGTGAATTTCATGGAGGATTGATTGGGCATTCCATCGAAAATTGTTTCACTTTCAAGAAATTGGTGGAAAAATTAATTAAGATGAAGAAAATAAGATTTGATGAGCCATCGAGACCTAATGTAGCCGGGAACCCTTTACCCGTCCATTCTGATCAAGAAGTAAATGCGATTACGAGTGTAGAAGGGAAAAAGGTTAAGGCTCACATTGAAGAGGTCAGATCTCCTATGAAATGGGTATGGCGTCAGCTGGTGGCTAGAGGAATAATTGCACAAAACGGCAAAAAGATGGCAATGGTGAAGAACTATTGCGACTTTCACAACGCTGAAGGTCATGAGATTCAGCATTGTACGAAGTTCAAGGTTCTAATACAAGATTTGATGAACCGCAAGGAATTGGAGTTCTTCGAATAGGGAGAAGAGATGGGGGATATTTGCTCTCCGAAGGAAAGAGGACACATGAGTCTGATCACCCGATAATAATTATCTTTGCATCCAAGGGAGCTGAGACGAGAAGACAAGAGACACCATGTGTTATCATACGGAAACCTGCACTGTTTCCTTATGAAGATAACAAAAGAGTTCCCTAGAATTATGGATGTAACATCGCGGCACCCAAGAAGGAGCAGCTGCAAAATGTGAACCTGGTCACACGTAGCGGTAAAACTTATAACTTGGAAGAGAAAGCAGCTGCCAAAGGAAAAGTTGTAGCGGTCGAGCCCGAAATAGTGACTGGCAAGTTGGAACCGATAAATGAGCCGGTGGCAGAAAGAGAAGCACAGAGTTCCTGAAATTCTTGAAACACAGCAAATATAGCGTAGTTGAGCAGTTACATAAGCAGCCCGCACGCATATCAATCTTGGCGTTACTGCTAAGTTCAGAGGCACACCATAACGCATTAATGAGGGCGCTCAACGAGACTTATATGACTCAAAATATATCTATATGCAAGCTGGATCGACTGATTAACAATATTAGCGCTGATAATTTTATTTTCTTCAGCGACGACGAAATCCCATCTGGAGGTATGGGATCGACTAAGGCATTGCATATTACCACTCGCTGTAAAGGGTACACTCTACCCGGAGTGCTTATCGACAACGGCTCAGCTTTAAACGTTCTACCGTTGGCCACTCTCGAAAGACTACCCATCGATAGCTCCTATATGAGGACGTGCCACAACATAGTAAGAGCTTTTGATGGAACTGAAAGAAAAGTGATGGGCAGGATTGAAGTACCATTACAAATAGGCCCAAATACTTACGAGGTTGATTTCTTGGTGATGGATATCAAGCCTTCCTACAATTGCTTATTAGGAAGACCTTGGATTCACGCAGCAGGGGTAGTATCGTCCTCACTTCACCAGAAGCTCAAGCTGGTAACCAACAGAAGGTTGGTTACAATCAATGTCGAGGAGGACATTGTTGCGTCTGTAACAAATGATGCCCCGTATATAGACAAAGATAAAGAGGCAGTAGAATGCTCTTTCCGTTCGTTAGAATTTGTCAATGCCACATTTATTGGAGAGGGAAGTAAAATTCCTGAACCTAAATTGTCACAAACAACAAAGATGGGGTTGCGTTTGACGATTGGAAAAGGAGCATTACGGGGAAAGGGCTCAGGAAATATCTTCAAGGAATAGTTAGCGCGCCGTCGCCATTTGGAAAGTGGGACCGTTTCGGGCTAGGGTACAAGCCAGATGTGAAAGAAAAGAAGAAAGAGATAGAGCAAAAACGAGAGACAAGAAGAGCACGACAAATCCGGGAAGAAATCAGTTGGAGACCGATGACCTTCCCTCATATTTCGAAAACTTTCATTTCTGGTGGGCTAAGGCTTGAGGAGGAAAAAGTTGTAAAACTTGTGATGGAACTGACCATAAATGCTGTTTCCGAAGAAGCTGAAGAAAGGAGTTCGCTTCAGATCTGTCCGTATGCGCCTGGGAGTAATTTGGACAACTTGGTAAAAGAGGAGCTCCCCGTAGCTTTTAGGAATATTTCAAAGTAATACTCGTTACATCTCTATCATTCTATGACCGGGAATGATAGAAATCTTTTGTAAAAGGGCATTTGAGTTTTTATCCATTATCTTAAATGAAGATACATTTTGACAACTATCTCTTTATTCTTTTCCTCTCAATTCCAAATAAATTATTTGCCTATAACACACAAAAATGAATCATTCTTGAACACATACACTCATGATCATACCATACAAACATTCTTTAAATTATTTTGTTCATTAGGCCATTCTCATTCTTTACAGATCTTGGGATATCAGTAATATGAGTGACACTAACTCCGAACCTCATTTCGAACAAGATATGTGTCTAGAAGAATCTCAGAACTCCGAAGATGACCAGGATAGTAATATATCTCCTGAATTGCTATGAATGATGGAACAAGAGGAAAAACATATTTTGCCTCACAAAGAAGCGATTGAAACTGTAAGCATAGGAGAGGGAGAGGAAAATAAGGAAGTGAAAATTGGAATCAGCATCTCAGTGAAAACACGAAGAGATCTTATTGAGCTGCTAAGAGAATTCAAAGACGTCTTCGCCTAGTCCTACCAAGACATGCCGGGGCTAAACACCGACATCGTGGTTCACAAGCTCCCAATAAAGGAAGAATGCAGGCCCGTCCAACAAAAGCTTCGCAGAATGCGACCTGATGTGTTGCTTAAAATAAAAGAAGAGGTCCGAAAATAGTTCAATGTGGGTTTCCTCCGAGTGGTTGAATATTCGGAATGGGTTGCCAATATAGTTCCTGTCCCCAAGAAAGATGGTAAAGTACGTATGTCGTAGATTACCGGGATTTAAATAAGGCTAGCCCAAAAGATAACTTTTCGCTGCCTCACATCGACACCCTAGTAGATAATACAGCGGGGCATGCCTTTTTCTCCTTCATGGATGGTTTCTCCGGATATAACCAAATAAAAATGGCCCCTACAAACATGGCGAAAACTACCTTTGTCACAATGTGGGGAACATTCTGTTATAAGGTGATGCCGTTTGGACTTAAAAATGCAGGGGCAACATATCAAAGAGCCATGGTAACATTGTTTCATGATATGATGCACAAAGAAGTTGAGGTCTACGTCGACGACATGATTGCAAAGTCCCGAACAGAGGAAGAACATGTGAATGTCTTGAGAAAATTGTTCATCAGATTGAGGAAGTTCTAGCTAAAATTAAACCCCGTCAAGTGCACTTTTGGAGCTACATCGGGAAAATTGTTAGGTTTTGTGGTCAGCCAAAAGGGAATCGAGATTGACGCAGACAAGGTTAAAGCCATATAAGAGTTACCCCCGCCTCGTACGCAAAAGGAGGTTCGAGGTTTTCTTGGGAGGTTGAATTATATTGCTCGATTTATCTCGCAGTTAACGGAGAAATGTGACCCCATATTTCGCCTTCTTAGAAAGCATAACCCAGGCGTTTGGGATGACCAGTGCCAAAGAACTTTCGATAAAATTAAGCAGTATTTGTCTGATGCTCCGGTACTAGTACCACCAAATCCCAACAAACCATTAATCTTGTACTTAACAGTTTTCGAGAATTCTATGGGATGTGTCTTGGGTCAACATGACGAGACGGGAAGGAAAGAAAGAGCCATATACTATCTCAGTAAGAAATTTACTGACTGTGAAACAAGATACTCTCCAATAGAAAAACTATGCTGTGCACTGGTCTGGACTACCCGAAGATTGCGACAATACATGCTATACCACACTACATGGTTAATCTCGAAACTAGATCCTCTAAAGTACATGATAGAGTCAACCGCGCTAAATGGGAGAATGGCTAGATGGCAGATCCTGTTGTCGGAATTTGATATCGTCTATGTAAGCCAAAAGGCAATTAAAGGAAGTGCGATCGCAGACTTCCTAGCCAGTAGGGCTTTGGAGGACTATGAGCTGATAGATTTTGACTTTCCAAATGAGGATCTGATGTATGTCGCAACTACCGAAGAGGAGACAATGACCAAGCATTCGTGGTGATTGAACTTCGATGGCGCTTCAAACGCTATGAGTAACGGGATCGGTGCAGTTTTAGTGTCGCCAGAAGGAGACCATTATCCCTTCACCAGTAAGCTCGACTTTGATTGCACAAATAATATGGTAGAATATGAGGCATGTATCATGGGGATCCAAGCAGCCATGGATCGAGGGATCAAGGTCTTAGAAATCTATGGAGATTCAGCATTGGTAATCTACCAGCTCAAAGGAGAATGGGAGACAAGGGACTCCAAATTAATTGAATATCGAAATATGATCCTCGAACTGATCAAAGAATTTGACGAGGTCACGTTCAGATACCTCCCACGCGAGGAAAACCAAATGGCTGATGCTTTGGCTACTCTAGCTTCAATGATAAAAGTGAATAGGCCAGAGGATATGAAGCCCATTCGAATGAGCATTTACAAAACTTCAGCCCATTGCTGTGACATCGAAGAAGAAGAAAAGAGGGGTATCCTTGGTACCAGGACATTCTCCAGTATGTGAAAGACCGAAAATACCCCGAAGGAGCTACTGAAAATGACAAAAGGACATTGAGAAGGCTCGCAAACGAGTACATCTTAGATGGAGAGATCCTGTATAAGAGAAGAAAGGATCAAGTGTTATTGAGGTGTGTAGACTCAATCGAGGCTAAAAAGATCCTAGAAGAAGTCCATGAAGGGATTTGTGGAACACACGCAAATGGATTCAAAATGGCTAGGCAGATCATGAGATTTGGGTACTATTGGTCGACTATGGAGACTGATTGTATCAATTATGCCAAGAAATGCCACCAATGCCAGATCTATGGGGATAAGATCCATGTGCCCCTCTCACCTCTGCACGTCATGACATCCCCATGGCCTTTTTCTATGTGGGGCATGGACGTTATTGGAACAATTTCACCAAAGGCCTCTAACGGACATAGATTCATTTTTGTGGTTATCGACTACTTCACCAAGTGGGTAGAAGCTGCCTCTTATGCTAATGTTACAAAGTCTGCGGTCAGCAAGTTCTTGAAAAAGGAAATCATATGTCGATATGGAATGCCAGAAAAGATCATATCAGACAATGCATTGAACTTGAACAACAGCACAATATCGGAGGTCTGTGAGCAATTCAAGATCAGACACCATAATTCGTCCCCATATCGCCCAAAGATGAATGGAGCAGTAGAAGTGGCAAACAAAAACATCAAGAAGATTATTGAAAAAATGATAGAAACCTATAGGGATTGGCATGAGAAATTACCATTCGCTCTCATTGCTTATAGAACTTCTGTTAGAACGTCTACTGGGGCAACGCCGTTCTCACTGGTATACGGAATGGAGGCTGTTTTACCTATCGAAGTAGAGATTCCTTCTCTCCGAGTCTTGTTAGAGTTGAATTTGGATGAAGCAAAATGGGTCCAGGCTAGATATGATCAGTTAAATTTGATTGAAGAGAAGAGATTAAGGGCTTCCGCCATGGTCAAATGTACCAAAAACGGATGATGCGTGCTTACAACAAGAAAGTTCGCCCAAGAGAATTCCATGAAGGAGATCTAGTCTTGAAAAAGATACTTCCGATACACAAAGACTCTCGAGGAAAATTGATGTCCAATTGGGAGGGGCCGTACGTGGTAAAGAAAGCCTTCTCTGGAGGAGCCTTAATTTTGACTGAAATGGATGGGAAAGAGCTATACAACCCGGTGAATGCAGATTCGGTGAAGAAATATTATGCATAAAAAAATGGAGAGGTCAGGATGAAAACCCGTAGTTAGGGCATCCTGAAAACCAAAGGGGTTTTGAGTTGAAAACCCGGAAAGGGCGGCTCAAATGCAAAAAACGGGGGCAACCAATTATTCCTTCAAAAAGGGGCGAAGGGGAAATATTTTACATCTTGGGGCATCGATGAAGTAATTCCAGGACCTCCAGAAACATATCAAGCAAAAGATGATCTTTGGATCAGGGAAACTCATATCTGATATCTTAGTCTAATACTGTTCTTTTGTCATTGTTTGTTCTTTGTAAATATTTGATATCATAGCCAATAAATCTCCAAATTTAATACAATCCCATTCTTTCCCATATTGTCCAAGTATTTTCATATTAAGATGATGGATAAAAGGTCATGAAAGAAAACAAGGATTCACGAGAATTATTTTAGGAAATTCCTAAAAGACACGAGAATCCTAAACAACTGCCAGTTGAAAGAATTAAAATCTGGAAGGAGCGATTCAAATGACGAATCTGTCGAGTTGAATTCAAGTAAACGTTAGGAGATAGCTTCAAAACAGAAAAGACTAATCTTTGGAAAATTAAAACATTAAATCATGTACATTCATTCTAAGAATAGGAGCATTTTTACTCATTCCAAGCATAACATCCTAAACGTATATGGCTTACCTAGAGGCCCATTTGAGCATATCCTACAGGTCAGTGTCATGACACACAATGGGAAAGATTTAGGATCGCAACGGCGGATCCAATACCATGAAGATTCGAAGGGAAAGGTTTAGGTCGTTACAGCGAACCCGGTACCTTAGAAGCATGAAAGATCGAATCACCGACGATGAATCCTCTACTTGGAGATCATGGTGGATCAGAACAAACCAACATCATTTTCCTATCCTCTTGAAATTGAAGTAAAGCTGGATAACAAGCCTTCGTCCCTCAGAAATTGAAGTAAGAGTAAAATGAAGCACCAACATCATTTTCCTATCCTCTTGAAATTGAAGTAAAGCTGGATAACAAGTCTTTATCTCTGAAATTGAAGTAAGAGCAACATCATTTCCTATCCTCTTGAAATTGAAGTAGAGTTGGATAACAAGTCTTTATCTCTGAAATTGAAGAAAGAGCAAGATCATTTCCTATCCTCTTGAAATTGAAGTAGAGTTGGATAACAAGTCTTTATCTCTGAAATTGAAGAAGTAAGAGCAAGATCATTTCTTATCCTCTTGAAATTGAAGTAAAGCTGGATAACAAGTCTTTATCTCTGAAATTGAAGTAAGAGCAACATCATTTCCTATCCTCTTGAAATTGAAGTAGAGTTGGATAACAAGTCTTTATCTCTGAAATTGAAGTAAGAGCAAGATCATTTCCTACCCTCTTCAAATTGAAGTAGAGTTGGTTAACAAGTCTTTATCTCTGAAATTAAAGTAAGAGTAACATCATTTCCTATCCTCTTAAAATTGAAGTAGAGTTGGATAACAAGTCTTTATCTCTGAAATTGAAGTAAGAGCAAGATCATTTCCTTTCCTCTTGAAATTGAAGTAAAGTTGGATAGCAACTCTTTATCTCTCTGAAATTGAAGTAAGAGCAAGATGAAGCCTCGACATCAAACCCTACTTCTGAGAATGCAGCAAGTCAGATAGCGGATCTCATTCTCCCCGCAGTCATAGTGGATTGAAATAGAGCTACAAGTCAAGTGTTATCAATATGAAATAGTCAACGAGGGAGCCGAGATTCAGTGAAACTTGACAAAATTAGGCCTCATTTTTTTAATCTTTGCTCCGTTCCTGTTACACAGCAACGAGCAAAGAGGGGCAGCTGTTGGAGCCAAATTTTGACCGGGCCCAACATTAAACCCAACTTTTAATTTTTAAATCTTAGTTTATTTTAAATTTAAATTTATTTTAAATTTAAATTCATTTAGAATTTAAATTTATGTTAAATTTGAATTTATTTTGGATTAAAATGATTTAAATATTAAAAGTCCAAACAAATTAAATAAAGTCCAATTTACAAGCTCAATTGGGCCTAATACAGTCAGCCCAATATTCATTTCACTACCTAAAATAAAAGCCCAAACCCTTGACCCATTATTCAATCCAAATTGGCCCAAACCCTAATCTAAACAGGGGCTATTCCAACTTGCACTGACAGCCTCCATCTCAGCCACTAGAGATGTGCCACGTCAGCACCACTGCTTCAACTTGCTTCTGGCACTGCCACCACCGACTGCTCCAATTGCTGTTGTCACCGCCACTGTTGAGCACCTGCAAGAGAAAAGAAAGATTAGAAATGCATTAAATTGTATGAAACAAAACAGAATGATTGTGAGTATCGGCTATAAAAGCCAAATTTGAACATGTTGTAAAGGGTTACAAACCTAGTTCATGAAATCAACACAAACCCTCTTTTTAAACATACATTTGAACAATCACCAAATAGTATTCAGCCAAATATCAAACAAACCGACAGCAAAAAGAAAGTTTAATCCAATACCAAGTCATTCAAGCATCAAGGGCAACCAGGTAATATTGGTATATGCTTACTGCCATTCATATCTCAAAATTATAACTCATCAGTTTCCAAACATGAGGGATGGATGTATTTAATATTTAGTGGATGTTCATTGTTTTTATTTAAGTATTTAATAAGTATTAAAAGACGTTTTAATATTAATAATGTTATTAATAAATATTCATGGTATTAATGGCAGTTATTATAATTTTAATAAATGCTAATAATAATAAATATATTATTTATTAAAATATTAATTATTAATAATAATAAAAAATGAAAGGACGGGCTTATCTGTTTCCACTGGACGCCATCTAGCCGCACCACCGCCGTTCACTGCCGTGAAGTCACCACCGGACACCGACCGTGCCCCATCGTATGCGGACATGCAAAAAGAAAAAGAACCAAGTTGTGAAAAAAGATTAAAAACAACTCCGAAACGAAATGAAAATCGAAAAGAAAACACTGTGGAAATCCTCAGATCTGGATTTCCAGATCTGAATCGTTGCATATAAAAAAAATAATAATAGAATATGTTTTTTTATAAAGAACAAAATGAAAAGAAAAGGAAAAAAGGTGTACCTTTGTTTGGTATGGACGGTGACCGGAGATTCGCGATGGCGGCGCGTTATGGGCATAAAGGGCCCGAGGTGGACGTCGGCAACGTAGGAAGGCCGGCCATGACGCGCGTGAGGCCCTACGCGCAGGGCGACCACCGATCGACGATGGCCGGAGCAAGGTCGGTCGAAGGAAAAGAGGGGGGAAAGGAGAGAGAAGAGAGAAAAAAGA
This sequence comes from Gossypioides kirkii, assembly GCA_005610355.1. Lineage (NCBI taxonomy): Eukaryota > Viridiplantae > Streptophyta > Magnoliopsida > Malvales > Malvaceae > Gossypioides > Gossypioides kirkii. The sequence goes on from CP032253.1 coordinate 18,846,607, forward strand.
AAGGGGGGATTTTAAAAAAATGGAAGAAATGAAATATAAAAACCAAAAAAATAATATTTATAGTACCCACAGACCCGACCCGTTCCGACCCGAACCCGCTATAGGATCCACGTGTTTTCGCTTAATAGTCTATTTGTGCGTTTGGTCCTTTCGTATTTTTATTTGTTTCAATTTAGTCCTTTTTGCATTTTTTAATTATTTGCAATTTTGCCCGGTAATTTTGATTGGTTTTTAATTTAATCCTTTGACTGTTTGACTGCACCAAAGGCCGCCACGTGTCGTTGTTTTGGCATATTTATGAAATTAGTCCCTTTTATTTTTAATTTATTTTAATTTAATCCTTTTCATACTTTTAACTATTTTTTAATTTGGCCCAGTAATTTTGTTTGCTTTTCAATTTGATCCTTTAACTTTTTGAATGCATCAGAGGCTGCCATGTGGTACTATTTTGGCTTATTTGTGCAATTAGTACCTTTTATTTTTAATTTGTTTTAATCTAATCCTTAAATCAACTTTTATTTAATTACAAAATTGGCCCAAGAATTTTTCAAGATTTACAAATTATTTAACCCAAGAATTTCCAAAATTCCATTTTTAACCCCGATTTCACCAAAAATTACCATTTTACCTTCGAACTTTCCAAAATTCCATTTTTAACCTCGGTTTCACCAAAAATTACCATTTTACCCCTAAACTTTCTAAAATTCCATTTTTAACCCCGATTTCATCAAAATTACCATTTTACCCTCGAACTTTCTAAAATTCCATTTTTAATCTCGATTTCATCAAAATTACCATTTTACCCTCGAACTTTCCAAGATTCCATTTTTGATCTCAATTTCACCAAAATTACCATTTTACCCCCAAATTTCCAAAATTCCATTTTTGACCTCGATTTCATCGAAAATTACCATTTTGCCCCCGGGTATCCAAAAGTCTCGTTTTCAACCCCGATTTCGTCATTTCTTCTTCCTTACTAATGTTTGCATTTATTTGCACCCGCATTTTATATTCTCGCATATTATTTATTTGCTTATTATATTACTTCGTATTTAACTTCTCTTATTAATCGCTATTCGTGTTTTAAACTTATGCATCCATTTACAAGTTATTTTAAAAATCGAGGCAATATTCTGTCCGAGTGTAAACTTTGAAAAATCACGCCCTAACGTGTCGGATGTGATTTCTTCGTATAACTCGCGCGAACCGGATATCCTTTTCAAGTTTTTTTTACGCCCGTTCACTTAGAGGCTTCGAGAATGTCGTGTCCTAACGTGTTGGTCGCGACTTTAATTCTTCGTGAAAATCGAAGTAAACGGGTAATCTTTTTTAAAATCCTTCAAATCATATGTTCGAGGATTGTGTTTTAAATTTAATACGATTTTTTTGAATTCTCAAAATATATCTATGCGCATATGTCACAAATAATTTTAAAACGAGGCAATGTCCTTTGTGTGAAAACTTCGAAAAATCGTGCTTTAACGTGTTAAGTGTGATTTTCGTAATTCATGCAAATCGGATATCTTTTTCAAAAGGTTTCCAAAATATTCTTCAATCTTATATGTTTACAAAGGATTTTAAAACCAAAAAAGAAACAATGTTCTTTCGTGTGAAAACCTCGAAACACCATGCCTTAACATGTTGGGTGTGAATTTCGTATAATTCACGCGATAGAATACTCTCTTTAAAATTTCTCGAAACAACTTTCAATTTTGAAACTCTGAGAATATAGTGCCCTAATGTGATGGACACGTCTTCTAGTTCTCATTGAGGATCGAAATACAAGGGATGAATTTTTCTTAAAAAGATTTCCTTTAAAATTACACAAAGCCTTTTAAAATAAACATCGACTTGAGTTTTCATTGTTTTCATAAAATAAGACCCGAAAATAATCATGTGGTACCAATTCTGGGCGTACGAGGGTGCTAATCCTTCCTCATGCGTAACCGACTCCCGAGCCTGTTTCTCTGGATTTCAAATACCGACTTTTTAGAACGTTGTAAACGTTTTGTGGTGATCCAATCACACCCAAAATAGGATTGGTGGCAACTCCCTTTTTATTCCTTTTTATTCCTTTTTTTCAAAATTTTAAAATGATTATTCTAAACTTCGTTTTCGAAGTGGTTTCGACATGAGTGATTAATAAAAACTTAGCAGATAGTTTTGTTGATAATTTTTGTGTCGTTTCTTCTTTGCAATTTTTCTTCTTGTGCGAGGGTCAAAAACCTAACAGAATCCCATGAATGCCAACTATTTCACTACTAAATCAACTTGTAAAATAAGAACGAAAAAGAAATCATCACGTATAACCACCACAGTAAAAGTCCTTAAATTCAATTACCAATGATCAATAAAAACAATATCATTTTTTTCTTTTTAACTTCATGTATGATCCGCTTTTCTTTGACTCCACTTCTAAGTATGGTGCATAAATATTCCCTTCTTAGCCATTCAAGTTCACCTTAACCCAAATGTTTTCCGCTATAATAAACCAACTACACCCAAACATAATAACCTTTCCAAGGTAATTCTCATTTCCTAAAGACAGCAACAAATCATTAATTAAGGTGCCAAAATATAAGAAAAGGGAAAAACTAAATGGGACAAAGGTAATGGCGCACACGATTGGGCCTGGTGGTTTAGGGGCATTGCCATGAGGTTTAGCATGAGAGGCGCATGTTGGAGCTAATGTCGAAGGCTTGATGTGCGACAGCAAGGTGATGCTAGGTTGGCTACTCATTAATGTACAAATGTGAAGCTTAGGTAAGGAGAAAGTGGACTGGGCTCAGTGCAACGGTGTGGTGGCTAAAATGTGCTAAATGAGACTTATGGCCTGGGCATAGGGTTGTTGGTTGAAAGTGTAAGTTTTTAACTCATATTTATAGATCCAATTAAGTTTGAAATTAAGTGGTACAATTTAAAGTATTTAAGTTATTTATTTTAATGAAAATTAAATCCTATACGCTCATTTAATTATTTGATAAACATATAGGATTAAAGATTATAACTTGATACTCCATCTATCTATTAGGGTTGCACACATAAAATCTAATAAAAACTATGGCCTTCATGGACTATCATTAGGGTTTGTGTAATAAATAAGAAAAAAATCAAGAGAGAGTTATTCTTGTGTTTTCGTCAAATTCAATAGTCAATTTCAATTTCGTGTCAAGTATTTTTATATACTTGATATAATTATATTATTCTAAATATCCTAGAATCAAATAGCAAGTATAGGATGTAATGGTATGACACATTGCACTATCAAGCAGATAACATGAGTTTGAACTTTGGGGATGACATTGTTAGGAGGGGCAACCATGAATCCCAAACATAGATCGTAAAACAAACATGAAGGGGATATTTTCTGTGTCATGATTTATGAGATCTGTATAGAGTTGATTTAGATCAAGAATTTTTTTTTCAATTGTTGAACTGAACTAGGTGTTAATATGCTAAGAAAACAAAGTATGAAAGGAAGTGACAGTGGAAGTGGGCACTTCTAATGGTGTTGCGTAAAACACAATAAAACAAGGGACAACAAATTATTTACGTAATTCAATTTTCCTACATATGTGGAGCCTAACTCAGTGAGAAGAATCCATTATCTTTGTTCTTAATACAACAAGTGACCTTAATTTTATCACACCCTGGAATAGTAACCTTACTCTTGTATCCAAAGACTAGATCTCTCAACTCTAAATTCTCCCTTTAAGTGTAACACCCCATACTCGATGCCAACCATCAGGTCCGGGGTACGGGATGCCACATTTATTGCTGAAGTAGATCAATTACAAATCAATTTAATAGTTAATTCATATTATTAAGTTGAAAACATCATTATTGTATTCTATTCAATCATATACGAACCTTATACAAGCTTATGAAAGCTCGTTGGAGAACTCAAGGTCAAATAAGGATCAAATTGAAAATTTTTAAACTATGGAATTGATGTCACGACTTTGGGGGTTCCTGTTGGATTCGATGTCCTAAGTGTAGTATTTTCGTCGATGTAAAATTGTAATTTTGTCGAATAGATTGGTTAATAAAAAAATTCATTGATTACATTAATATACTTTGTGTAATTATTCTCATATGGTTTTTGCACGCAAAACAAAATGAAAGTAAATGTTGCTCATTGGCTGTCTAATGTTTAAACTAATACTAAGCAATATTACGTGGTAGAATTGTAATACGGAAAGACAACTTATATTAGTAGACGAAACTAAACATTTCCTTAGTCTAATAAAAAAGAGCAAACCGATTAGAAGACTAATATGTCGTCTATAAGGTCCATTTAGGGAGATTCTTTGTTTTGAGCATCAGAAAGGATGACTCCTAGAAGATAGAGACATAGATGTGACTGACTGGACTGATAGTACATCAGACTGGACCTAAGAAGAGTAGATCCTGAATCTGTTATGGATTTATTCACTTGTGATGTTCATAGTGTGATATACCTAAATCCTGAGTGGATGGCAGACTACGTATACGTGACTTGTACACTTTTATGTAAGTAAAATCCTGAGTTCGAATAGATAAGGAACGGAAAGCTGGTGCGTTGGGTGAACGGATTTGCATTATGTAGCTTCATTCAAAACGGTGGAATTCATAGCCCGAGACATGGGTAAATGATATCCTCACATTAGCATTACATGATTGATGAAAATTACATATGGTCACGGGTCGCTTGTCTTTTTTATGAATGACTTGACCACTATTTGATAGTGATTGACTTTTCATGAAGGAATATGAATGTAACGGTTACCATTAGATTAAATATGATCATATTGGGAGAACAAATTTTTTTCTAAAGAGATTAAGGATATCTTATGAGGGTAGCACACTTATGACAATGTCATTGGACGAGCACTGATCAAGTTGCTTTCGTAATAATATGTCATTGGGGAGAGCTCAGTCACGATATTACAGTGGAATGACTTCGTGACTAAATGAGTTTATAATTAATAGATAAAAAACCAAAATTTATTTATAAATCATTTGAGCCTCAATTGCATATGTCCAATCGATCCTTTCGCTAACTCGTTAAAACCATAAATAAATTGCATGTTGAATCAAATGAACATGAATGAATAGAAATGGTGAAATGGAGAAATAGTAAATATTTGGAAAAAATTAAGGTTTTCTTCAAAATCAAAATAAAAATGGAGAAATGAAATCATTTGGAAATAAATGTGATTTTCTCCAAAATGAAAATGAAAAATGAAAAATGACTTAAAAATGAATTTATGTTTTTTAAATATAATGAAGTTCAAAAATGGAAATAAATCATTTGCTCATAGTGAACCGTTTAATGCAAAAATATTAAATATATTTTCTCATACATTCTTTTATGGTAATGATGTCATGATTTTAACGGAATTAGAATTGAGTTGAAAATTTTATTTAATTGGAAATCTATACAAGTTTATTTTTTGGAAATAGAAAAAATATTAGGTTGGATAAAATTATAAAGTATTTGGTTAAAAGTCCAAAAAGTACTTGAAATTGGACCCGATATGAAAGAAGCGCAAAAGTCCATTATGTAATAAGGGGTGACCTGTCGTCAAATGTAGTAATTAATTCAGGTTATTTCCGCACTTAAGAAACTTATTTTTTTAGGAAATTTAGTATTTAATATTATATTTTCGGTACTAGTAGGTAGAATTAAATATTAGTAAAATAATTGTTTTTAAGATATTTTGTGAGTGTTGTGACCTATTAGACTGACACGGGCTTTAGGTAGTGCTAGTATGTGTAATTGAGTGTGTAGGATGAATGATTATAGGCTCAATTGACGTGAAAGCAAGAGAAGGGTGATGCAAAAGTTTCTCGAGTCGTCAAAGCATGGAACAAACCAAGCAAGGCATAATTTGCTCATTGCGTCGCGCCATGCAAGGCCTATGGCGTGAAATGGGTCGACATGATGCCCAAGAATATCAAGATTATTTTCGTCTACACAATCAACTTTATTTATTTTTTATTTATTCTTTTATTAGAGCCTGAAAGTTGGTTAGTTAGCATGGAAAAAATTGATAGAATATGAAAATGTTGAGGATTAAATTTGTTGAGGAACAAATTGATAGAATTGATTGAAAATATTAGTGACAAAATTGAAAGCTTTTGTAATTTGGTGATGAAAATAGAAACATGCCAATAAAAGGGTGACTAATAATATAGCTTACTAAAAAAATTATATTATGTTTAATTTGAAAACCATAACTCTAATATATAACTTTTATGCATTTATCTTTTTTTTATTAGCTCATCATGAATTAAAAATTAATTACTTGAGAATCCCATGTGATGGCATGATGGTCAAGAGTGTTCACCGCCTCAGATATGACCTAAGTTCGAGTTGCATTTGTTGTTCAAGTTTTACCCTGTTATTGTAATTCACCAAAACAAAATTAATTACTTGAACATCTACACATATTCAATTAATACTTTATTTAATTATTAACTAAATTGATTTTATTATACAAAATTGTCAGTACCATACTGATGAGCATATCATTTTTGTCTTGGTACTGGCACGGATCACACACAGACCCATATATATATATATATATAGTCTCATTTTTAGTTTCTTGATAAATTGTATACACATTTAAATATTTTCATATGTATTTATAATATAATTTCTTAATAAATTATATATTAATTTGATAAAGAATAAATTATATATTATATGTACATGCAAGTATATCTCAATTACATCCATATAAATATATTTATATGTAAATATAAGTTTTAAAATTAGTAATTCAATTATAAAAAAAATATTAATTAGGTTCAATAATTTAATTTAATAATTTTTAATTTAAATATAATTCTAGAAAATTAAAATGGTTAAAATAAAAAATTAAAATATCAAAATTTTGTATCAAGTGTTATGGGTTGATACGCATCGGTATTGAACGAAACACATTGAAATAACTGAAAAGCACCAAAATTTTAACTAAAATAAAACATAAATTACTTTATACTAATTTCGGATTGAAATGATACGGGTTGGTTGGTATGATCAATACTGATTGTTGTGGAAGTACGTCTCGCATTTCGATTAAATAGTGTGTGACGTCGCAACAAGGAGAAGCTCTTCGTCCCAATGACCAGTTGACATCACAACGAGAAGAAAGCTTTTGTCTCAATGACACAAACCTTCTTTGTCCCAACGACCAAACGCCACGTCACGACGTGGCAACATGCATCTCAAGTTTCTTGGCTTTCTTCTCTCAATTAAACTCTGTTTTTAGTTTTCCACTTGTACTTTGATTAACCTAGGGATATTCTAGTCGTATATGCTACGAATCTCAACCTATAACTAGACCTTAGTTACTCTTAAGTTTTACACAACAGAAATATTTAGATTGATAGAATTATGTTCTTTGTTTTGAAAGTTTTTTCTTTCGAGGCTTCAGGTTTTATTTTGATTTTCTCCATCTTTTGTATTTTTTTTATTATAGTGAAATCTCGTTTTGCCCGTAATTTTTATGAGTTTTTCCACGTAAATTTGTGTATTCAATCTTTTGGATTTCTACTTTATTTTCTTGTTGGTTACATACACAAATTATTTTCTCGGTATTATATAATTGTTAACATACACAATTCATAAGGTTGTTTTCTGCATATATAATTGCTTTTTTGTTTGAATGAGTTGGATTTATGCAAGAAATGATGGTGAAGGTTGAATTTATTTGACTTTTGTCTAAAAACCTCACTGTCTCTCCAAATTGACCCACTGGAATCTTGTATTTATTGATGAATTCTAATATTCCTAGATTTGCTTTTTCTTATGGAGTAAAGAGTACTCGAAGAGATTCTTGTGGTGGCTAATTTCTTATAGGCAGAAAATTATGACCCTAATTTTCAGCAGATTTTATTGTATCTCTGCTCGTCCTCATCAGCTAATTGTGAATCTTACTTTCTGAAACTTCCATGCCCTTTTGGTACTTCGAGTTCACGTGTCAAATATTACAAATATTCCGACAGACATAATCATTACAATATAGTCAAATAATGTGCTAGATGATATATTTGTATCCAGTAACTAAGCAATAATCATGTCGCTAAATTTTGTCCATCTTGCATGTGTAGCTTCTTGTTCTTATATGTGTAAAGCTGAAGATTTAGAGCTTTGATAATTTTGAAGACTAAGGATTTCGATAATGTCGCAAATGAAAAAGGGTAATTTTTATAAAAAGAATTCTGATACATTTCGAGACATTGATTACAATGTCTCGACACACATTGCTGGATTTTGATATTTAGAAATTAGGTTTGAATCCTTACTCCATAATTAATCCGTACAATCCTTAAATACTTTAAATGAAAGTAATTATGATTTATTGAATATATTTATGTGATTAATTAAATCATATACGATTTATTCAATTAATGTCAAGTTATTTAATAAAATGATATTGAATTAATTTGAATTGCTTCGATAATATTATGTAACGTCATACATTCGGATCCGACAATCTAATCAAATATAAGATGTCACGTTTAGTTTTATTTTTTAAACTTATGAAAATACTTAGAAGTTCCACAAATTTTATATATTGCAACAAATTGTTTTTTTATTTATTTACAGAGAAAGGTTCAGATTGTAAATAAGAAAAGAATTGTACGTGGATATTAAGATTAAATATTATATTTATTGAATACTATTTTTGAGGTTAAAATATGTTTATAATTTTTGTAATTTTTAAAAAATAAAAATTTAATCTTTATATTTATATTTTTAAAAATTTAATCTTTTTATTTTTTAGATGTCAAGATTACAGTTAACTCTTTTTTTTATTAAATTTAGATCAATTACAATAGTTTTTTTCACTTGCATTGCTTAGTGTGAATTTTTTTATTTTAAAATATTATAGCAACAAATTTAACAAAAAAATAACAATATTAAAAGTTGAACTTAAATTTTTAAACCTAAAAAATAAATGAACTAAATTCTTAACTTTTAAATTTTACATAAACGTACAAAAATCATAGGCACGTTTAAACTTATTTTTGTACGATTGATTTAGTGAATCAATTGATCTGTAAAAAAAAGAAGGGAAATAATTCGAATGCTTATCAGTCACATGACATGAAGTCAAAAAACAACTAATCGTCCACCTTATAAAGAAAAGAAGGTAAGGTAGGCGATGTGTCGTCCTACCTAATAAGTAACATCTTAACTAATTTATATTTTCAATTAGATATTTTTTATAAGATTTTATAATGTGTATTTTATTTAAATTTGTTTATAATATTTCGAGGCAGTGGTTGGAGTCAAAGAACTTTTCCTTTTCTACTATCTAAGGAGGTCGAAATAAATTAAGTTAGGAATTTAGAAATAAGAGGCATATTTGGGGTTTAAATATTAAATACATGGTAATCGATATCAACCGATATTAGTCGGTACATATTATTTCGATTTTAAATTAGGATAAATAGTTTATGTTTCATTTTGGTCAAAAATTTTAGTGTGTTTCGACTATTTTGATGTGTTTTGACATGTTTCAGTCAATATTAGATTGTATGGGTGCAAATCAGCTCGTACCGATTGGTACAAAATTTGATATTTTAAACTATATTTTAATTTTTTTATTTTAATTATTTTAAATTTTTATATTTATATTTAAAATTAAAAGCTATTAACTCAAACTATTGAACCTAATTAATAGTTTTAAAACTTATATTATATATAAATATATTTATATGTATATAATTGAGAGATATTTGTATGTATAAATAATATATTTATTTTTTTATCAAAATAATATATGATTTGTTAAAAAACTAAAAAAATAATTATATATATATATATGAAAAATATTTAAATGTATATATAATTTATCAAGAAACTAAAAATGAGACGATATATATGTGTGAAAAATATTTAAAATCATCGATAATCTAAAACAGTACACCAAATTACGTCAATATTGATACGTATCAATATCAAGAAAAATACAGTACGTCTATCGGTATGGTACTGGCTACCTTAATTAAAACTCGGAAACAACGTTAGAAATTTTATATAAGTAACCAAATGAAAATATTAAATTACAACTTAGTGAGGAGGTCAAAATAATCTTTTTTTACTATGTTTTAAGTGTAAAAATTCCAAAAACTTGAAAAAATTAGAAGAGAATAGGAAAGGGAAAGAGGGTGGTAACCCAGCGCAGCCCCCTTAACTACAACCCTATGTCTCACCACGCCTCGATGGTGCCTCTTGTCCTGCACCGTTGCCATCCTTAATCGGGGTGCTTCCCGCTGGATGCCATTTTACTGTGTTTTTTTGGACATGGAAGCTATCACTAGTCTGCGATGGATCATGTTTCCTGGCAACCCCAAGTTTCTTCAAAACAATGGCCCAAGCTCATAAACATTGATGATTAATAAGTAGGCCCACTATCATAGTTTAGTGGATAAATTATTCCACAGATCACCCAATTATGAGCTATTTTTTTGTCACCCAATTATGAATTTCTTGAATTGGCCACTCAACTAATCGGAATTTTATTTTGTCCATTTTCATTAATTACACTAACGGAAGGTTGACTGTTAAAAAATCGATATAATAATAAATTTAATCATCAATTTTTACATATTATATCGATTTAGTCATAATTTTAAAATTGTAACCTTTAAAATTTATAAATGATCTCAATTTGATCTTAATTCTAAAAAAAAATCAAGAAATATATAAAAATGCATAAATATTTTAAAAAAGATATAATAATAAATTTAAATAAATATATATGTATTACAAGAAATAATAATATATATAATTTTAAAATACATAAAAATACATAACTATTTCAAAAAATAATAATAAATTTAAATTTTATATTAATAATAAATAAAAATAATTATATTAAATATTATATAAAAAAAAAACTCTCTCTTTTTTTTCCCTACCGTCCAGAAAAATATAGATGGAGAAAGAGAGGGAGGATTAAATTTATTATTATACTTGTTTTTTAATTGTCACGTCAACTTTTTGTTGGTGCAATTAATGATAATTAATGTAAATAAAAAAAATAACAATTTTAATTAATTGGCTGACGAATTTAAAATTTTTTATAGTTAAGTGACATAAAAAAAAACAAATTCATAGTTGGATAACCAATTTAAAAAATTATAGTTGAGTGATCAAAAAAGAAAAAAATCCATAATTGAATGACATGTGGTGTAGTTTACCTTTATATATTTACGAGAAATTATTTGAATATTCTCTCTTGGATGTTAATATTATATGGGTTGGATTAAGAAGTGGTTAGCTGTATTTTAATTAAATAATTATTCATTATTTAAATTGTTGGAAATAATTTATATGCATCAATTAATTATTCTATATAAATATATAGTAAATTAATCTATCAAAGCGGAAGGCCCTCTAAGTAAAGCACTATGGCCGATACCAACAAAAATTTTGAGGATTCGTTGTAGTAAAATAATTCAAGGGCTATTGATAACAACCTTACCTTAGAATATTAGCAATGGTTCCAGTTTCGCCTTATATGTCACCCCATAATTAAGGTTTTTGTTTGTTTTTTTAGGAAATTTAAATCTACTTATAAAATTAATTTCAAACTATTCTTAAAATTTTGTTTTAAAGATGTAAAAAATTCGAAGGATAGAAATTATAATTTTTCTTTTCATAGATGTGGTTAGTAGAAAGGATGAAAAGATCTTTTCATTCATTGTCTCGTAGAGTTGAAATATGAAATAAATAAATAAAATATTTGAAAATGAATAATTTTGAACTAACATGCATTTCTGTTTCATTTACTCTCTATTTCAATTTGGAAAGATTACTTTTTTATTTAATCAAATACACCTTAAATGAAGTTGATGATCCAAGTTAAACTCTTGATTAGGTTATCGAAGTTCAATTATCATAGTTTTCAAATTGAATTAAAAAAATCAGAATATGCTGCAGTAACTTTTTTTGTACTTTTGAAAATTCAGTATTTTAAAAAGTTAAATATTCATATTTTTTTAATTTATAATTTTTAGTTCAATAATTTTTAAAATTTATCAAACATATTTAATTTCTAGAGTATATACTTATATTATAGGAAAGTAGTCTAACAGATGTTAAGTCGGTAAAATTTGACAAAATATATTAATGATTAGACGAAAATTTTTAAATGAGGGAAAAGTAATTCTTCTAATTTTAACTTTTCTATTTGGGCTGGCTGAAATTTGTATGAAGATTTTCAACCCCATGTTTGAAGGAGGTTTACAAACTTGATAGGTGCTATGAAATTATGGGCTTTCATGGCTCAAATAGTTTAATATTAAATTTTGGGTTCATAGGTTACCAAAAGTTCATCTTCGCCAAAAAGGGTTAATCCGGGCTTTAATTTGAAGTAAATCTTAAATGCATAATCTAATAATTTCATCATTTCCTATTCAATCTTTCTCCAACTCTATCTGATAATGGCTTCAATTCCTAATCATGGTCTACTTAAACCTACCAACCAGTAATAAGGTGACTACCAAAGCAGCACGCTCCATCATCTCATCATGTCTCTGCAACTAAAATCCCTGTTCTTCATCTTACAACTTTTAGCTTTACTGATTTCAATCTCATCATCAGATCCAAACCCACAATTCCCATGCCAGCCTCCCCACTTTAACTCTTACCCCTTCTGCAACACTTCCCTGTCTATCACGGACAGAGCTCAATCTCTCATTTCTCTACTCACCCTTGAAGAAAAGATCCATCAACTCTCCAACAATGCTTCAGGGATCCCAAGACTTGGAATTCCTCCTTACGAATGGTGGTCTGAGTCACTTCATGGGGTTTCCAGTAATGGCCCTGGAGTTAACTTTAATGGTAATGTTAAAGCAGTAACCGGTTTCCCCCAGGTTCTTATCACAGCTGCTTCTTTCAATAAAACCCTTTGGTTCAAGATTGGGTTGGCCATAGGTGTTGAGGCTAAAGCCATGTATAATGTTGGACAAGCTGGTTTGACTTTTTGGGCACCAAATATTAATATTTTTAGGGATCCCAGATGGGGAAGAGGGCAGGAGACTCCTGGCGAGGATCCCATGGTTGTTTCAGCTTATGCTATCCAATTTGTAAAGGGCTTCCAGGGTGGGTCCTGGAGGGGTAGTGGAGAACTCATAGACAGGTTTGAGAGAAAGAGGGCACTTGGAGGATATAATGATGATGAGAGTGGTGATAGACTTATGAATTCTGCTTGTTGCAAGCATTTCATTGCTTATGACTTGGAGAAGTGGAAGAATTTCAGCCGATACTCCTTCAATGCCGTGGTAAAGTCTTCCTTTTTACATATTGTCCTTGTGGTGTTTTCATATTTCTGACCACATTTCACATTTGAATCATCTTTTCCTGCAGTGTGTAACTTTGTATTAGGCCATTTCAGATATTTGTTTTTATCTCTGTAAATAAGTTTCTTATTCAATGCATATTTAGGCTGATAAGAAATTTTGCATTCCGACTGTTTGTCAATTTAAATCAATATTTATGGTTCTAAACCAATAGTTAGGTGTGAATTGTGGTAAGCCTCCTTTTGAAGTCAATTAGGCAGTCTGCTAAAAAATACATGCTTTATCTGTATTGAAGGTCACAAAGCAAGATATGGAGGATACATATGAACCACCATTTCGTAGTTGTATCCAACAAGGAAGGGCAAGTTGCTTGATGTGTTCCTACAATGCAGTTAATGGGGTGCCAGCTTGTGCGCGAGGAGATCTTTTACAAAAAGCTCGAAATGAATGGGGCTTCAAAGGGTAAAAAAAAATTAGGAGTTGCTTATACATTGATGGATGCAAATTTTGAAATTCAACTTCGATTGGTTTTTCTATGGCATAAATCAGATACATCACCTCAGATTGTGATGCTGTGGCAACAGTTCAAGAATACCAGAATTACACAAGTAAAGCCGAGGATGCAGTTGCTCTAGTTCTTAAAGCAGGTTTTTTTAATCCTAACTTTTACATCTAAATTGATTAAGGACTTCTCACTAGATCTGCCATTCGAATGTTCATTTTTAAAGATTAAGATTAAGATGGTTGTCTGTAGGAATGGATATTAACTGTGGATCGTATCTCGTTCGACATACTCAGACTACAATTGAGGAAGGGAAGCTGCAAGACAAAGACATTGATAGAGCTCTTCTGAACCTTTTCTCGGTCCAACTCCGTCTTGGGCTGCTTGATGGAGACCCCAGAAAGGGGCAGTTTGGAGAGTTGGGACCTCAAAACATTTGTACCACAGAGCACAAGATGCTGGCACTTGAAGCAGCAAGGCAGGGAATTGTTCTTCTAAAGAATGAGAAGAAGTTCCTGCCTCTGAATAGAAATGTTGTTTCTTCCATAGCTATCATTGGTCCCATGGCTAACAACATAAGTAATATGGGTGGTGACTACACAGGTATGGCTCATGCAATAATGTGTAATTGTTGGAGGTTTATAAATTATATCGGCTTGCATAGTCTTCTTCTACACGAAGCATCCTAATATGGCAAGCTACCCAAGACAGCTTTGGGCCTTACCATGTTCGTCTTCTAATATCTGTGTTGAGTCATATTTAATGTGAACCACCTAGAGTGCTAACTGAAGTTTTGCCAACCTCAATCTGTCACTGGGTTTCTTCATTTTGTAGAAATTGCCTGATAATGAATTTGTATAATATGGTTGTTCGATATTTTTCATATGGCAGGTTTTCCATGTGACCGAAAGAGCTTTTATGATGAACTGCTAGGCTATGTAGAGAAGGCATCTTATGCATCTGGTTGCTCAGATGTGCCTTGTGATTCTGATGTTGGGTTTAATGAAGCAATTCTTACTGCAAAGAAAGCTGATTTTGTGGTTGTAGTTGCTGGGCTGGATTTGTCCCTAGAAAATGAAGATCATGACCGCGTTAGTCTCCTCTTGCCTGGTAAACAGATGGCCTTAGTGTCTTCTGTTGCTGCAGCAAGTAAAAGACCAATAATTCTTGTTCTTACTGGTGGAGGACCCCTTGATGTATCGTTCGCTGAAGGAAACCGGAATATTGCAAGTATTCTCTGGGTTGGATACCCTGGGGAAGCTGGTGGAAAGGCACTTGCAGAGGTCATCTTTGGTGATTTTAATCCAGGTTGGTAGCCACAAAACTATCATGTATTAGCAGGCATCTAAAAACTGCATGAAATTTGAAGTTAATTACTTATGGCTTTTGGTAGCGCAAATCGAGCATTTAGAGAGACTAGTTGCCAAGTGAGCTATGTCTTCATGAAAGAAACTAATAATCAAAGCCATTTCAAATGCTACAAAATGGTTAATTAATCTAATTGTGACACCAACTGGCATTTTTTTCTCTTTAGCATTCACCACTTGATCTCTATGCTTGCTTAGTTTCTATGATTTAACATGATGTTTGGACATTTGGAAACAGGTGGAAGACTTCCAATGACTTGGTATCCTGAATCATTTACAAAGATTGCAATGAATGATATGGACATGCGTGCTAATCCTTTTCGTGGTTATCCTGGGAGAACTTACCGGTTTTATACTGGAAATAGAGTGTATGGCTTTGGCCAAGGCTTAAGCTACACCAAATTCACCTACAAACTCTTGTCTGCTCCAAGAACATTAAGTTTATCAGGGTCTTTTACAGGCACTTTGACCGAGAATATATCGCACCAGAGAGAACTTGATTATATACATGTCGATGAGCTGACATCATGTGATTCATTGAGCTTCTACATGCATATTTCTGTTACAAATGTCGGAGATATGGACGGAAGCCATGTTGTCATGTTGTTCTCTAGAGCACCAAAAATTTTCGAGGGAACTCCAGAGAAGCAATTAATCGCATTTGATCGTGTACATACTAGTTCGTACAGATCAACAGAAACAAGCATTTTAGTACATCCTTGTGACCACCTTAGCATTGTGGACAAACATGGAAAAAGGATATTGCCCCTTGGTGAACATCTTCTAACACTGGGAGATTTGGAGCACTCAATGTCAATTGTAACTTAGTAATGCTGTCAGGAAACTGAGCATGATGATTTTTTATTTAATAACTATCTACAAATTGGTTCAGACAAGATGTTTTGGCAGATGGAGGTGCATGATGGAGAACAAAACGAAGCGGTAAGTTTGATCAAGAAGTAGGTAAGGTAAATCAATCCACTTTGTCGAGTTGATTAAAAAAAGAAAAGTAGGGCGATTGGCATGACAACCATGACTTAAATGCATGGTGGGTGACATTATAAAAAGTAAAAGATGATTGTTTTGCTAATGTTGTGTGATTCACTTCATCATCATCCCCTGTAAAATTTTAGAAGCATTTTGGATAGCAAAACAAATGACATCAATCTAAAGGAATTTTTTTACTCCAGTAACAATATATAAAATAATTATATTTTTAATAACACAATAAAAA
This sequence comes from Gossypioides kirkii, assembly GCA_005610355.1. Lineage (NCBI taxonomy): Eukaryota > Viridiplantae > Streptophyta > Magnoliopsida > Malvales > Malvaceae > Gossypioides > Gossypioides kirkii. The sequence goes on from CP032253.1 coordinate 18,863,015, forward strand.
TGAGGTTGGATTAATTTATCATATAATTAAGTAATTAATTATATTTACTCCAGTACAAGAAGAATTCAACTTATAAAAACATAACTTGTCCCAAAAATGAACCAACATTATAAAATAGTGTGACTTGATTTTTACAAAGAAAGTTAAGTTTTAACAAATTTGGTTTTGATAGAACGATCGTGACTCACTATCTATAAAGGAGATAATAACCAACGATATAAATTTTGATCGCCACACTTCGAGATGTAATAAGATCGATTGTGAATGGCACAAGAAAAACGAGTTCTTGATAAGTTCAAAAAATAATTTTGAAAAGAATACAAAGAGTTTTACTCTCAAATGTATATTAATCAAAGAGATAAAACTGAATTATATATAAGTCAAAAAGGAATACTAAGGGGCCATTCGGGCTTTAAGTGAATTACATAAATTAAATGGGAATTTATCTTGTGTTCATGACTCTTAGCCGTCCCTGCACCTTGGAGTTGAAAAATGGTGGTTGAATTTAATGCCTTGGGACGAATACAAGCATGCTTAAGGGAGAATGAATCTTCAAAGAACACATTCAGCTCCTTTGTTGGACGGTGGCACTTAATGTGCATGGGAATGATCAATAGTCATATTCTAGAATGCTGCCAAAGAGTCTCATACATCACCCAATTTGGACAGTGCATTTAGTGAAGTACATGTTGAATCTTAATAAGTAATATTGTATATAATTGATGAGCATTTTGTATATTTTTTGTATCGTAAAATTTACATATTATAAGATTTGAACTCATAACACCAACAACTTTAAAATATTTTTTTATCATTATAATTAAAATTTTATTTTTATGAGTATTTTATATTTGAGAATTATTTAATCTCATTATTTGATATTTGTAAATATTTTTATATACATATATCAAATATTTTATAAAAAACAACGATAAATCCGAAACAGTACGTCAAAACAACCTAATACTGATATATATCAGTATCAGTAGAAAAATGGTACATCTGCTATTACGATACTGACTACTTTGATTTTAACTCATTCAAATAACAAGTTATTTATCTAATTACTTAATATTTTCCTATTGATTGTTTTCCATTTTTTATTTTCATTTATTTTATTCTCTAACTTATTATTTTTTCCAAAATTAATAAACTCATGTACAAAACACACAGGACATGAGAACTAGTAAATTACGAAATATACAAATTATTAATTTATCAATAAACAGCTAGTACCTTGAGGAAAGTTCTCCATGTGGCCATGCGGGCATTGTTTGAGAAGGAAAGGCTTTATTATAGCCACATAAAAAACCCAGAACAGTTGTCATGGTGGGCATATTTATTTTAGTTATTAAAAATATTTTTGAGATAAAAAGTACTAAAATTATTGTTAAATAAAGTGCTTTTGAATTTTTTAAAAGTATTTTTAGTAAAAAAAATATTTTTAAAAAAAATATTTTTTTTACCAAAAACATAAATAAAAATTTTTATTTTTTATCGAAAGTGCCCAAAAAACATTTTTGAAAAGTATTTTAATATTGCTTTTGAGACGTATTTTTAAAAAAGTACTTGAAAAAGTTATTTTAAGAAATATTTTTGAAAAATTTGATTTAAGATTTAAATGTTTAGTATTGATGTCAAAAAGTGTTTTTGAGAAATAAAATGTCCATTTTAGACATTATGTTATAAAGTAATAAATATGCATTTAAATAATGTTCAAATTAATTAATATTATGATACTTTAATAAGAATATAAAAATAATTTATTATAATTTTTGCTAATATTTTAATATATGAAATATAAATTTTAAAATATAATTAATTAATTAATATTAATTATTTAAAAAAATTAATTCAAATATATAAACTATATTTTAAATATTAAAATATAACCAATAAAAATTTAAATATAGAATATTATATGTTTAAAATAAATTTCAATAGGAAAGTAATTACATACCCAATATGAATATTATATAAAATACTTTATAAGGGTTAAAATTGTCATTTGTTCTTAAGTGTTTTTGTTAAAAGAATAAGATAAAAAAAAAACTTCTTTTGGAACTTAATAAGTGGATCCAGAGAAAAAAAAATGATGTTGTTCATCTTAAGTCTCGGGTTCAAGCATCTGTGTGTGTAAGGTGTGTGTACGTTGTCAAAGGATTAAAAAAGTATGAACAGATACTACTATATAATCACATAAATATATTAAAAAAAAACTCCTTTTGTTTTTAGGTTGCAAAACATTTTTCAAAAAACAGATTCAACTCCAAAAATTATTTCTTTATCATTGCTTAAAATTCCAAAAGTATTTTTGAGAAATAATGTCTACACAAAACCTAAATTTTAAAAGGCTCGGTGCTTAAATGCATGTCATAAATGAAATGGGTAGAAAATCCCAAAGGTGTGGCTACCATTTTGTCAATGACACTTACATTCTTTGTCTTCTATTTAAAGGACCACTAAGCAGTTAAACACCATGTACAAAATTTTGTAGTTTTTGTGAGAAGATTTTGGTTGAAATTATCACCTCTAACATCCTGTGGAGCTGCGGTAAAAATGAAGAAATCCACACTTCGTGTGACCCTGAAGAAGTTGCTTTGCATTGGAAAAAGCCCAACAATTAATAACATTTTAACAATTTATATAAAAAAAAATATGTATGTATCGATGTTGTAGTTCACTTTGTAAAACTATAAAAATTCAGTTGCCCAATTTCAAAACCCAATTCATTAAATTGCTGTTAATGTTGAGAAGAGTAGAAACACCATTACTATGAAGTTTTCATTTTCACGACATAATTGAATAAAACCTCAGTACTTGTAAAATTCTTATAATTAATTAGAAAAAATAATGAAATAATGAACCCCATAGCATCAATTCATTAGTTAGTATAAGAAGCTCCATTTTCAAGTAGATTTCGTTCATAACATACGACACATGATATGAAAGCATAGTCCAATAAGCAAATCAAAATGGCTTGCTTTACCTTCAAAGAATAGAGTGCTCAATGAAAACGTATTCAATACTGCAAAAATGAACATAAAATCCTAGGATTGCATCCACAATCCTGCAGCTTGAGTTTTTTATGTAACGTCTATAAATCAACTTTGAAATATGATCTAATTAGTAATTCACCTTTTACTTCCTGGCCTCCTGATATTCTGCCTCGGGGGTCTGATCCTCGCCTGAGGGCCCTCCAGAGCCAGAGGAACCACCATCAGAACCAGAACCCTTACTCATATGCTCTCCAATCTTTGAAACAGCCTTATTGGCAGCATCCATTTTAGCCTTGATTTCATCTACATTGTCCCCAGCCATTGCATTCCTCAAATCTGCCACGGCAGACTCTATCTCTGAAGCAATCTCATTCGGAATCTTGTCTCTGTACTCATTCAAGCTCTTCTCAATATTGTATATGCTTGTGTCAGCACTATTTCTCAAGTCGATCAAAGTTCTTCTCTCCTCATCTTTCTGAGCATGCAATTCAGCCTCCTTCACCATCTTATCAATCTCATCCTCTGAAAGACCGCCAGATGATCGGATTGTGATTTGCTGTTCTTTTCCCGTTGCCTTATCCTTGGCAGAAACAGTTACAATCCCATTGGCATCTATGTCGAATGTGACTTCAATTTGTGGCATGCCTCGAGGTGCAGGTGGAATACCAACAAGATCAAACTCACCCAAAATCTTATTGTCAGCTGCCATGTGACGTTCACCTTGAAGAACTTTAATTCCAACCTGAGTCTGGTTGTCTGCTGCAGTAGAGAAAACCTGAAACCACAAAAACCAGTGAAAATATTTGCCAAGAAGGTATCTCAGCGCATCTTAATATGTAAGCTGAGAGGATGGTTAACAAATTAAAATAATATACTCGTCAATACCAGCTAGCAGAAAGACCATGCCATCAATTGGCACAACAATAACACTTGCACACATAAGATGGCAAGATTCACTTGAGCAAACATGTGCGCATTATCAAAACATTTTTTTGTCATATTCTGTTGCAGGCTATTATATTTATTACTAACAGAGGAAATTAGCTGCTCTCACACATAAGTATTGGAATAGTTTTAAATACTACCAGTGAAGTTATTGTACTCTCAAGCCGTGAATATATCGGAGGCAACACAGAAATGTATCATAATACTGACCTGTGATTTTTTTGTAGGGATAGTTGTATTTCTGTTGATCAACCTAGTGAAAATTCCTCCAAGTGTTTCTATACCAAGTGACAGAGGAGTTACATCCAAAAGAAGCAGCTCCTTAACATCACCTCGAAGGATACCACCTTGAATAGCAGCTCCCATTGCAACTGCCTCATCTGGATTAACCCCTTTGCTTGGAGACTTGCCAAATATTTCTGATACAATTTCTTGCACCTTGGGGACACGAGTCATTCCTCCAACAAGCAATACTTCATCCACATCATTGAGGGATATTCCGGCATCCTTCAAACAATTCTTACACGGAATTCTAGTCCTCTCAATCAGGCTGCTGACTAGACCCTCAAACTTGGATCTGGTTAGCGTTATATTTAAATGTTTTGCCCCTGAAGCATCAGCAGTTATGAATGGAAGGTTGATTTCAGTTTGGGATGTAGATGAAAGTTCAATCTTAGCCTTTTCAGCTGCCTCACGTAGCCTCTGCAGGGCAAGCCTGTCCTTCGAGAGATCAATGTTATCAGTTCTCTTATATTCGCTCACCAAGTATTCTAATAGTGCATTGTCAAAGTCCTCGCCACCCAAGAAAGTGTCTCCATTTGTTGCTTTTACCTGATAAAAAGGCTCTCCAAGTCAATCAATTTAGCAAAGCATGAATAAAACAAATAAAGAAATACGAACATACCTCAAAAACACCATTCGAAATTTCTAATATAGAAACATCAAAAGTTCCACCTCCAAGGTCAAATACTGCTATGATACCCTCCTTGTTATTCATCCCATAGGAAAGTGCAGCAGCAGTTGGTTCATTGATAATCCTTTCGACATCTAACCCAGCAATCCGCCCAGCATCCTTGGTGGCCTGCCTTTGTGCATCATTAAAATATGCAGGAACAGTGATGACAGCTTTGGTCACCGTTTTACCAAGGTATGCTTCTGCAGTTTCCTTCATCTTTGTTAGAACAAATGCACCAATCTGGCTTGCGGAATAAGTTTTTCCATTGGCTTCAAGCCAAGCATCCCCATTGGGAGCTCTAACTATCTTGTAAGGTACCATCTTCATTTCTTTTTGTGTCTGAGCATCATCAAAACGTCTCCCAATCAGACGTTTTGTTCCAAAAAATGTGTTTGTTGGGTTGGTCACAGCCTGCCGTTTAGCTGGTGTTCCAACAATTAGCTCCCCCTGCTGGTTGAAGGCAACCACAGATGGTGTGGTTCTAGCTCCTTCAGCATTCTCAATTACCCTAGGATTCTGCAAAATACATACAAAGGACTTGAACAATCTGAATAAAATAGTTCCCATTTTCACAACAAGAAATCCAAATATATACTTCAACCAGGGATTTAAATAGCGGTCCGATAGCGGAATAGTGGCCACTATATAGCGGTAGCGGCACCGTCCGAAACCGCTATTGCCGAAAATAGCAGTGTGAAGCGGAATCACACCAATAGCAATGGATCGCGGCCGCAATTTAACGGGTAACGGTCAATTGCAGCAATAGCAGACCGCTATTCCCGCTATTGTTCCATTACGGTAAAATTAAAAAATATATATATAATTTAAATTATATAATTTTATCTATTTAATGATTTTAGTTAATATAAAAATCACGACCGCAATACCCGCAGTGACCGCAATAGCATCCGTTATGTCCGCAACCGCGATAAACGCAACACGACCGAAAACGCGGCCGCAACCGCAATTTAAATCCCTGACTTCAACAAAGATCAATAATATTAGTCAGGAAGAATAATCTACCTTTCCCTCCATAACTGATACACATGAGTTGGTTGTACCCAGGTCAATACCAATAACATCATTACCAACAGGTCTTGAGCTGTAATGCAGGAATAACAACATCTTAGCAAATAATTAGCCACTGAGATTTGATAATGTTTTGAAGATATTTAAGAATACCTGAAGGGTCTTGCCAAGGATGCCCATTTGACCAGTGGAGACCTAGCCAAGGATGTCTTTGCATTTCCAGTCAACTATAAGAAGAATAAGAAACACTAGTAAGTTTCAGTGGCCAATTACAAAACGTCCACCAGCAATATCTCATAAGAAAGAAACGAAACAACAGTATTTCAATTTCTTTAAGTAAAGGTAAACCCAGAATCGTTCATAGCCACAAACACATTGTAGTCAACAATTATAACAATTCAACAGCTGCTGCCTAACCAATGATGAACCAGTCCAAGTTTAACTTGAACCCAAAAGAAGCCCTAAAACTTTTTATTTTATATAGTTGATATAATTTGATCAAAAGGCTAGGCTAAGACCCAAAAAACACAGAAATGAAATAAATGAGAAAAAAAATCCCCATTGATGGTATTGCAACATAAAATCTTTGACCTTCAAAAACGTAAAAAGCGGGCAAAGACTCGACCATGTTCCCCAGAAATAGAGGAATCAAGTTATTACAGAGTTCTAAAATGAGTTAACATGAAAGAAAAAGAAAACGGAAAAAAAATAAATCACATCAACCAAAAAGCAACAAAGACATGAAAACGCAAAAGACCCAGGAAAAAGAGAAACTTACGGATCTGCAAGCAGAGAGAGAAGCGGAGTGAAGCTCACGGCGCTGTAAAGCACGGCGGAGAACAGAAGCAGCCATGGTAAGAGCAAGATGCTGAAGACCGTAGGGTTTAAAAGGCTGTGCTAGGGTTTTAGCGAATCTGATTGGGGGGCTTATTTAACATTAAGGGTTTTGTGATTGAATGACTGTTTTATCCTTGCCTCATTTTGAGAACGACGGTTCCGTTGGTGGACTTGGAAGGGTAAAATAAGAAAAAGATGAGAATATGTCAACGTTCAAAATTTAAGAGTTGGCTACTTAGGGATCGTGGGCAACAAGAAATACGAACAAAACTAATCCCTCAATATATTTAGGGGTTTTTTATTTATGATAAATCTTAAAATTATATGATTTAATGTGTAATATACACGTGAAATTTTAATTGTTATTCAAATATATGCTTCAAACTTTAATTTTGATTTAATTATACATATTTAAATAAATAAATACATTAATTTTTTATATTGAATAAATATAATTATTTATCTATGCAATGTATAAACTTAAAATGATACTATATCAATAATTGTGTTAATAATTTACAAAAAATGGATTAAATCAAAATTTCATGTATAAAATTGAACAAAATTAAAGTTCATATATACAATTACATATTAAACCATAGTTCGTGTACAGTTTTTATATTTATCCCTTTATTTAGGGATAATTTAACATTTGGTAGTTATACATTAATAAAATGTTTAATATGATACTTATATTTTGGAAATATTTAATTTGGTATTTGAACTATTAATATATGTTTTACTATGATATATGCATTTGAAAATGTTAAATGTGGTACTTGTACCTTGAAATTTTTTGATGTGGTACTTGAACTATCAATATGTATTTTATTATGATATCTAGTGTTAATATTGTTAGTCAATTACTAAACCAATTAATGAAATTTTGATACATAGAATTTTTTTTTCAAATCATCAAATCTACATGAATAATATAATATTATATAAAAAAACTAAATAAAACAAAAAAATTAACTAAATATATTGTTAATAAAAAAAAGTAAATATTAATCTTACAAAACCAAAAACGTCATCTTCTCATTTAAGTAATGACCATTTAATATTACATGATTCATGCGAACTTGATGATTTGAAAAAAATATTCTATGTGTCGAATTCTCATTAGCTGATTTAGCATTTCACTAATTAGCTGATTTAGCATTTCACTAATGGTTTAACACCAAATATAATAATAAAACATATTGATAATTCAAGTATCATATTGGATATTTTTAAAGTACAAGTACCACATTAGATGTTTTATGAAAGTATAGTTGCCAAATGTGATATTGTTTCTTTTATTTAATTAGTCAAATTTGATTTGGAAAAATACTTAAAATATTTTTAATGATGGTCAATATTAGATATAATAAATCTACACTATTATAATGAAGTGTCACGGCCACTTTTAATTTGTATTGTTAATTTTATTGTCATTGAAACAATAAATTGGCTCTAAGTTCTCAATTTAAGAATAACTCAAATAAACACATTTTATCACTTTTTAAGGGCGAAGCTGATAATCAAATGGATTTTGTATAATTCATTTCTTTAAAGCAAAGCTCACATCTCTTTAAGGTGAATTTAATTGTCAAACATAATTTTTTTTTTTTTAATATGTTTCACAGTCTATGTTTGAGGCATCATCTTGCCATCCATATGAGCTAATTTATAGGCTCCAAATCTCAAGGCTTCAATAATTTTGTATGGTCTTTCCCAACTTGGAGCCATCTTTTCTTTTTGGCCTGTTCGAATGTTGGCTTCTGTACTTCTCATTACCTTGTCAACTATTTGTTTCGCACTCTGGAGTTGTAATAATGAGCCATATTTTTTTCTCTTCGACGCGAACTTCATCCTAATCCCTGGTCTCTTCTAGCATGTCTAAATTTGCCCTCAAAGATACATAATTCTAACTAGCATCATAGTGTGCAACGTGATATGTTTGAAGGCCAATCTTTACCAGAATCACTACTTATGTACCAAAGATAAGATTGAATGGGGCATCTCCCATTGTATGAGTGATCGGTCATAATTTGATGTGTCAAATTAGGGGCTCTCTTGAGTTTTTAATGAGCTTATTTTCAAGTAGTTTACATGAGTACTTTTTAATGTTTTTTTTTATCGATTCTTAAATTTTAGTGTTAATGATAACTTGTCTTATATTTCACATCTTTTGAGACTCAAATTGGCAAAACTATGTCATTAGGAGTCTAATGATTGATTTGAACTTGTGTAGGGAGACAACAACGATCAAACCTTGAGGAAAACTACATCTAACATGGGTCTTGTGACACTAATGCCAGCATGCCGTGATACTAAGCCTCCATCACCTCAGGGGTGCATGACTTCAACAGGAAACCAACCTGGAGTAGTCTACCAAGGATGTCGCGACCTTAGGGGTGTGTGTGTGTGTCGCGATACCAAGCTCAAAGTCACAACTCCCGACCTTCAAGTCGCGATACCACTATTGATGGTTGAAATGAAGGAGCCAAGGCCAATGTCGGGGGTGTTACGGTACCAGCTACTCGGTGTCGCGACATCAAGAACCACCAAAGCCAAGATCGTGCCCACTTCCACGAATGTTGTGACATCGAAGCCTGGGTGTCGCAACATCGCAACCTGACGGGTGAAAAACTACAAGGGCAGTTTTCTGTCCAAGTAAGTTTAAATCAATTTTCATTTAAGGGCACAATTACCAATGTTAGGTTAGAATTTAGTAGACTATAAATACTGTATTATAAGCTTTTGAGAAGAGATTTTGGTGGTTCATCATCTTTCTTTACTTTTCATAGTTTTAGGTTAAATTTCTTTCCTTTTTCTTTTCATTTTTAAATTAAGGTTTCCCTTTTCTTTTTAAAATAGATTTTATTTTTGTTGTTTTATTTCTTCCTTCTTTTTGAAGACTATGCAAAAGACAGATGATCAAACTTTTGGGCTTCATTATATTTCCATCAATTAAATGAGAATTTTCTTAAACCCATTGTTTTTATTTTATGCCTATCATGTGTTTAATAAAATGCTTCTTTAAAATTTAAGTTTGATTATGTGTTAAATTGGTTGATGGTTGATTGATTAGTTATTTGCTAGTTTACGTTAATGTTTATACTTGATTGTTTGGTTGTTCTTTTATACCGAAATGTTTCATACACTAAATTTGGTGCCTTTAGTGGAAAATTTAGATAAATGAGACCGAAAGGAGAGTTTATCATTAGATAGATCGATATAATTGTGCTGAATAGTGAGATCGAGAGGAGATCTATATGCCTAGGTGAGATCGACAAGAGAGCTTAGGTGGTATCTTTTAATTTAGGATGAGAGCGAAAGGAGATTCCTAATTAAGAGTGGCAAACAATATATAGGTTCATTAGTTTAATTTGAAATCGACTAATCAATCGACTATCGTTTTATCATTTACATTGTCTAAAACAATATGGAAGAAAATTAGATTAGTTTGTTTAATTGATAATTTAAATTTAGTTTATATACAATTTACATTTGAATTTGCACTAATTATTTGCAACTCAATTAGATTAGTAATTGCTTAACTTGTAATTAATTGATAACACATTTATCAATTTGACAATCTCTTGGGTTTGATCATTGGAATACTTAAAGTGTTCCATTGTAACACTTAAAAATATTACAACTAAGAACCCAACAAGTGGCTCCAGTGTAAAAGAGGATGTTGTTCATCCTAGGGGTCCCGGGTTCGAGTACCTGTGTGTGCAAGGTGTGTGTGAGTTGTCAAAGGGTTAAGAAAGTATGAACAGATACTACTATGTAATCATACCAGTATATTCAAAAAAAAATATTACAGCTAACCTGTTACACTTGCAGTACACCGCTAGATTTTTTATTTTATTTACATTTAAATATATTAATAATTTAATATTTACAATGTCATTAATGTCGTATTAAATTTTAGTTATGAAAATTTATCATTTAGATAGTTAATTAAGTAAAAAGGACTAAATCGTAAAAGTTGGGAAATTTTACTTGTATTGGTTAAGCTTCTGTTAAAGGAGAGTGAATTAAAGGGAATAATACGATAGTTAAACCATTAGTAATTAGGATCGACGACAATAGGCTTATGAAAGTAGAAATTTGAGTGAGATAACAAAGGTTAAAGTTCTAATTAGAGAATAAATGAATTTTATAACAAAATTAAGTAAGATGATTACATCATTTTTTTTTTGCTTTCGAAAGACCGTAAACCCTAGAAGCCATAGGAGAGCTTCGGTTGAGTTTTGAGCTTTGATTTGGTAAGTGAAATCTCGCCCGTTTTTAGTAATTTTTATGTTTTTTAGTTTGTATTAGCTTAATCTAACTAACCCGAGGACTAATTTGTAAAATTGTCAAATATTATAAATGTTTTCATTTTTTAGTTGAGTTGTTTCTTTAAGTATATGGAAGATTATGAAGCTTTGTTGTTAGATTAAACTATTTTGTAAAGAAATTTTTGATGATTTTTAATGTTTAAGGACTTTATTGTTAAAATGATAAAAGTACTTGGACTTTTGGTGAAATAATTACAGATAGGGGCTGTTAGGAGGATATTAAAGACTCGGCTATGTTGGGTGTAAATAAAAATGGCCATTTTCCATGTTTGAGGGCTTAGGGACTAAATTGAATAAAAGTAAAAGTTGAGGGTAAATTTGTAAAAATGCCAAAAAGGACTTAATTGCATAAAATAATTTAAAATTTTCTGTTACATTAGATAATTGAATGAAATTTTTATTTTTAGATCAAAAATGTGTTAACAACCTAGGGAAAGATAAAGTAGCGGAGTGGTCCCTATACTTTGATGATTATTGCAAATTAGTTCGGTAAGTTCGTTCGGTTTAATTTAGTACAATTTGACTTGATTTGTTGTAATTAATAATGTGTGCCTTGCTATGAATGATTGGATTCTTAAAGCGTACTTGTGAAATATATGTACGAGTTGAAATGCTATGGAGTTATGGTACGATGAGTATAGGGTTAACGCGAGTGGTGGAGACGATTATGGGATTTTACATGTAAGGATTACTACAATGTTCTGCATTTTTTACGGACTACTATTACATGATAATATGCACCAATGTGTTGGTTGAATAGCTCTTACGAGCATACTGTTACTGGTTGATAGCTCTTACGAGCATATTATTCACTGATTGATTAGCTCTTATGAGCATACTGCGAATTTACATGTCATGATATGTTGGAGGAAATAGCTCATGCGAGCACACCGAGTATTGATTGAATTACTTTTATGAGTACACTGAGAATTTACATGCTATGGTGTGTTGGGTGGTATTATTCATGTTAATTATACTAACATTACTTACCATTATAACATGCGTTTGATAGGAATTGAATTTATGGTTCATTGTTTAAATTGAGATGTTTATTTGGTAAGATTTTTTTTAATCGACAAACTTACTAAGCTTTCATAAGCTAACTTATATTATGCTCTCTGTTTTGTAGATTTCATTTTGGTGTCGGAATATCGAATCAACTCGAAGAATCACACTATCCCTAGGACTCTTATGGTAGCTTTTGTAAACACTTGGGGTTATATGGCATGTACTAGGCAATGTTAAAGTGTAAAGCTCATGTTTATGCTTGTGCTTGGAATTTTGGTATAGAGTATGCGTTGAATGGTAAACTTGTGACATGTTGTTCATCTTTAAGTATGCTTGAGTAAGGATTCATGATATGGTCCATGTTTTGTTTGAATTGAGTTTCGAAGAAATGGATCAAATATGCATTACTTGTGAATGGTTGTAATGGAATGAATGTGCATGTGCTTGATGTTGTGTTAGGTGTATAACACTTTGGTGGGTGTTGGATGATTGGAAAATGCATGTTTTGATTGATTTTAGGTATGTCTAGAGTCTTGATATGGTATGTTATGAGATGGGACAATTACTTGTGAATTTAGGTATGAAACAAGATTGATTTTGGTCACTTTTGGGTACACATGGGCAACCCACATGGGAGTGTGCCATGAGTGTGTTAGGTGAAAGGTAGACACGTGCTGACACACGGGCGTGCGACCCAAGTCAGTGAGTTACACAGTCTGGCACACGAGCTGAGACATGGGCGTGTGGGATACACGGGCGTGTGGAAGAGCCACACAATTGTGTGACCCTTGTAAGGCAAAATTTTTTGTTTTTCCTAAAATGTTCTGATTTGTTCCGATTTGGTCATTGGTTGTTCATAAACTATTTTAAGGTCCTCGAGGGCCCGATTTAAAGCCCGTAAAATTATGATTTGATTCATATTGAATTGTTTATGAATTTATGAAATTTGACTCGATTATTAATCACTATTAGTTGTAAAATGATCCGATTCGTGTGGTAATATTTCGTAACCCTATTTTGACGATGAAAACGAGTTTTGGGTATTACAAATGACTTCATGACTAAATGAATAATTAATAGGTGAAAATATGGAACGTAATTATAAATCATTTGAGCCCTAATTACATATGCCCAATTGATCCCTTCGCTAGCTCATTAAAACAAAAATGAATCGCATGTTGAATCAAATGAATAGAAATGATAAAGTTAGAGAAATGAGTTACATTTGGAAATGAATGTGTTTTCTCACTAAATATGGAATTTACTTGAGAATTAATTTAAGTTTTTTGAATTATTATTTTATTAAATAATTGAAGTTCGAAAGTTAAATTAAATTAAATGGTTGTTATGAATCCATTAAATGTAGAAATTAAATATATTTTCTCATAAATTCTTTTAGGGTAAAGCTATCATGATTTTAACAGAATTGAAAGTGGGTTGAGAAAATTATTTAATTTATTTAAATTAACTTAATATATAATATTTATATTAGGAAATAGAAAAACATTTATTGGGTCGGATTAAATTATAACGTGTTAGGTTAGAAGTCCATAAAACACATATAATTAGACTCAATACAAAAAAAGCTCGAATCCCCATCATAATATATATGAGGGGAGGCAAACTTTATTAGTCGCCGCTCTCTCCAAGTTCAACTAGGGGATGAGTTTTTTTCTATTAAATAAGTTTTGTTTGTATTCTAGTAATTTAACTAGGGTTTCACTGTCTTTCCTTATAAATAGATGGCACTAGAAGGGCTAAAAGAAAAAAGAATAAGTTCTACACAATTTTGAGATATTATTATATTCTACTTGAAAATACTTAGAATTTATTTCTAAGTACAAATTATTTATTTCGGGAACAATTCTATCGATTTCTATAAGAAAGAGTGATAGAGAATTGACAAAGGAAGTGGCAGAAGGATGTAATTCAAGTTGTTCGATTCGAGAAACAAAGATTTGGATGTGACCTGAAAGAAAGAAATCAAATAAATTTAGAAAAAAATAAAGAAAATAAAAAAAGAAATTTAAAAAATAAAGAATTAATATTCAAAATAATAACAAATTAAAGAAAAGATTGATTAAAGCAAAGTGGAAGATGAAACGATAAACCGATAGATATGATGGGTAGAAAGATAAATATCCAATTGAACCCTTTGAGATATAAATCCAAACAAGCTCAATTAATGATTCTAATCAACCCTCTAAAAATAATCCTTGGCAAATTGAAGGGTGAAGAATTCCCACGACCCCTTGAAGAAAATCGAGAAGAAAACTACTTCTAAAAATTACAAGAAAAAAATCTTGCACCAAAAAAAAACTAACTATAGAGTTAATAACTTTATTAATAAAAACAATTATCTGTTAATAAATAATGAAGAAGCATTTATATAGGATAGCTAAGTACATTCAAATAAAACTCTATAGTATATTGAAACTTTAATTAATCTAAACAAGTAGTTTTAAACTAAAATTTCTTGTTTGAATAAGAAACATAAAACAATGTCAGACTCATGTATGATAAAAATTAAGATTAAAAATCGAACCAATATGAATTAAACTCGAATTAAAAACCTGAAACTCGTAATACCCATAATAATCCCGTCTAAAAAATCTGCTCGCGCAGTCTTCAGTAAAACAGTCATAACTTAAGCTCTCGAACTCAAAATTGAGTGTTTTAAAGTGCATTTCAAAGCTAAGAGATATATTTTCAAATGATATGAAGAAATTTAAGCCCATAAATTCCTGGATCCCATCCAAAAATTCGTCGCAAGTTGACTAATATTTTATTTTGCAAATTGGTAGCTTGTTTGAATTGAATTTAATAAATTTCACCCATTTTGAGCATGTATCATTCATCATTTCCTCAAAAAGATTCATCCTCTCATATTTTCTTTGATCAAATCTTGATTTATTTGTTTGGCCTTTGACATTGTTATTGGGCCTTGAGGTAGTGTGAGCCCATCGCATCCATAGGTTTGAAATTGGGCCTTGAGACTCGCATCATTCCCCCCTTTCTCAAGAAGATTCGTCCTTGAATCTTTAGATGCATAAAAATAAAAGGGATTAGAATTAATAAAAACAAAATAAAAAATTATTTGCCTAAGCTTTCATGTGCATCAAAACTATCTCCAGGATCAAAGAAATTATTTCTATCCCTCAAATCAGATTCGATCATGTACATCTCCTTTAAAAACAAGGTATTAACACTAAAGAAAGAAATGTTAGGCACATGAGTAATCAAGTAAAAAATAATCTGTAACTTTCTTTGAATATGCATGGTCATCCATAAGAATTTCCAACAATGAGTCAAGAATTTCACATAACAATAAAAATCAAGAAGGTTAAAAATATTATGTAAAAATTCATCGTTAAAAGTCAAGATAGAAAATTTTGTTGCAAGAGTAAATGTATAAAATGATTTAATAAACCTATTTAATGCAACAAAATTATTATTTTTAACCTTTATAAATCTACATAAACCCATAAAATTGGTTGAAGTTTTAAACCAAAGTTTATTAAAACTTGACCATTGAGAAAGTATGTCATATGGAAACTTAAAATTAGTAGCATACTTACAAAAACGTTTAAGGTATGCCTACATGTTTCAACTTCTTATGTATCCTTACTTTTTTTACCTTATAACACTTGTGGAGAATTATCAATGTTTAACCCTCTTTCCCACAAGTAAAAACTTCTATCAATGGTTGAGTAATATAATTGGAAATCTATCAATGGATCATTGAAATCTAATAACAAAGAAACATTATTGAACAAATTCGATTAAAACATAATCATTCCTCACTTTTGCATGGATATTTTCTTGCTTTTCATTTTTCTTTTCCCACTTGAAAACTCTCCAACTTTACCTAATTTGTATTTTCACTCACCAAAAGTGGACCATCAAGTACATTTTTATCACTCAAGGTCTCTTTTCTCTCTATCTTTTCATTATTTTTCTTATCCCTTAACTCTTTCACAGAATTTCATCATATTCAGTTGGCCTTTATACACATCTTTGGGCTCCAAAGGGGTTAAAGTGTATTTATTTTCCTTTAAACACAAGAGAGTAACGATTAGATTTGTCATGATGTACCACATTAAGATCATATTGTCATGATGGTCTTCTAAGAAATAAATGGGCGGCATGCATGGGAACTACATCAAACCAAAGTTCGCTAGAATAATTCTCAACTTTGAATGCAATTAAGGACTGTTGAATTACCTTAACTTCCAAACCATCGTTAAGCCTTTGTAAGTGACATGACTTAGGATGGTTTTGACAAGGTAAAGATAAAGTATCCACTAAAAAACTATTTACTACGTTGGTATAATTGCTACTATAAAAAATAAGAGAACACAGTTTTCCTTGAATTAAGCATCTCGAGTGAAAGATGTTTGTCCTTTGCACTTCGTCAAAATCGTCCTTTACTTGAATGCTAAGGAATTGCCGCAATACAAGGCAATGAAACTCAAGCGAATCGTCCCCATTAGTAGGAGATTCCAAAACCTCTTCCATACTATGTTTGTGTACCATTATTAGAGGCTGAAATAAAGAATACTAAAAAAATTTTGATCAAAGAAAATTAAACATCACCGTTATATACTCGCAATAAAAAAATAAACTCTAAGAGCTAAGGAAAAGAAGTTAAGATTTTCTCGCTTGTAACTTTTAAAGAGTAATCAAACTTAATAATATTCAAAATGATGTGGGATCACTCTCTAACAAAGTTGACCTAAAGCTCTAAGAAGCCAAAGAAAACTCAACTCCAAAGGAAGTAAGCTGTGCGAAGAAAAGAGAGGCAATTGTTTTCGTACCTATTAACACTGTTAAAATTGAGTGACTCGAATCCTTGTTAAAATAAAATTCAGTGGTACAATAAAATAAAAGTAAAATTCATATAGAACTACACTTATTTTTTTTGACATTGATTAGAATAAGGTTTTTCAACCTTACTACACTTCATCTATGTGACATTGATTAGAATAAGGTTTTTCAACCTTTAAATAGATGTAATTGAAACTCTTCTTGTATCATTTGAATTCGACATTAATGAATTTTTTTCTCCCCTGCCTGTGGTTTTTCCCAAGAGGGTTTTTCACATAAAATCTATGTGTTTTATTTTTCTTATTGCTTTGCGATCGTTCTATATTACCATTATCGACATTAGTTCAACAAATTGGTATCAAGAGCTTTTCGAGTTGTTTGCCTCGATCATGGTAACGGCGAAAATGAAGTATGACATTCTGATGTTGGATCGCAACACCAGATTCGTGTTATGGCAGGTAAAGATGCAGACAATTCTTGCATAGATGGATTTAGAGGATGCCTTGCTAGGGTTAGTTTGACATTGATGGATGAAGAGAAGAAGCGCAAAGATCGAGAGGCTTTAACTCAATTACAGTCGCATCTATTGAATGAAATTCTATAGGACATGTTAAAGGAGAAGACTGTCACTGCATTATGGGTAAAACTGCAGCAATTATGTGTAACACCCAAAACCCGTTACAGTCACCAGTTAGGATTTCGAGGTCTTTCTAATCATTTACTGTTGAATAATCCCCAATATAATATCATTTTAATATAATAAAATAAATAAAAATAACATGCACAAAATTAATTATAAACTTACATAAAAATACATTTCGTTTAGGGTAAAAATGTAATTTCACAATTCTAAGGGACTTCTATCGGTACCTGTTGGACAAGTATCGGTAGAAGTCAAGTTAGTAAACAAATTAAAACCACTCAATTGTTCATGATTTCACATGTCATTACATTTCAATGCATATTTGCCTACTCATAACACTGAGCAAGCAATACAAACTTAAGTTCATCATTCAACTAAGCCATTAACAAAGTACCAATCAACCCAAAATCAAGTATACAAAAGGAAACATCAACCTAGTACATGCCATAAAAACAAGTGATGTAAATACTACCGAATGAGCTCCCGAGATAGTGTGATTTCTTCGAGATGATCCGATATTCAAACAGCAAAATAGAATATACAAAACAACAATAATTTCATAGGTAAGCTTTCATAGTTTAGTAAGTTCGTAAAGTTTTAATAGGTTACCAAATAATATGTGTTGAACAGTCTAAAACTCAGCCGAACCAGAGTAAGACTTTGCTTCAACAAGCCGTAACTAGAATTTCATCTTCTTGTTTGTGTCATCTCTATTACCAGTATACGGTTCTGCTTACACAAGCTGATGAGGACTTGTAACATATGCAGTACCTTAGCCATCGATACGGTATCTGTACATATAACTGTTCCCTGACAATGTTGCTTACACAAGCTGTTTAGAATATGCATTTATGCATAAATCTCAACCATCGTAGGCCCATATAATCCATTTCAGGATTCTTTTCAATATTTCCCCGACTCATGATGCTGCTCACACAAGCTGCAGAGAATCCGCAACAAATGCAGGACCTCAGTCATCGTGTCGGATTCAAATCATCGATTGAAAGCCTCATATCTCTATCGATCCATTCTTTTCGTTTTACTCGATTTCAAGTACCATCATTTTTTTGCAACAGTTATAATAAGGGTACAAGTAATGTGCAATTTAAATACAAAATTTACATTACGAACTTACCAAACTGAATTGCAGTTACGGATAGACTCTAGGGACTATTCTACTAATTTCCCTTTTCCTCAATCCGTGGCACGATCGTAATCTAACACAATAAATCATCTAATTTTCTCATCAAATCACATAATTAAATCATTTAACACAATTTGGTCTTTTTTGGAAAATTTACAAAATTACCCCTAGCATTTCACTTTTATTCAATTTAATCCCTAAACACAAAATATGCAAAATAACCATTTTCTTTCTAAACCCACACCAGCCGAATATTCATAGCTCTCATACAAGTCTTTACAATTTAATTATTGAACACCAAGTACACACATTTTCATCATTTTAACATTTTACCCTTTAAACCCTAATTTCATCAAAAATCACTTTACAAAAATATCAAACTCAACTACCAAGCATACAAATCCACCATAAAATTTCAAGAACAAGCATATTAAACAATGGTAAAATTTATAACATTTGACAGATTTGCAAATTAGTCATTGAGTTAGCTAGATTAAGCTAATACGGACTCAAAACATAAAAATTACTAAAAACGGTCAAGGTTTACTTAACTAATCAAGCTTTAAAGTTTAACAATGAAAACCCTAGTTTCCCATTGTTCTTTCCGTGAAGAAGATGAAGAAAAGAAGTGAAATTATCATTTTTTTCTTTTAATTTCATATATATACCTAATGACAGTTTTGTAAATATTTAGTCTTTCATGATTAACTTAATTAATCTTTTATTTAGCGTTAATTAATCCTAGTTATAATCAACATATCTCATGATAATCTACCCATTAGAATGCTTTAGGTTAATTATATCATTTGGTCATTCTAATTAAATAACTCAACTTTTGCACCTTTTACGATTTAATCATTTCTACTTAATTAACTATCTAAACGTTAAAATTCCGTAACCAAAATTTAATATGATGCTAACGACATCATAAATATTAAAATAAATAAATTTGCAACTCGACTCGTCGGAGTTGTGATCCCAAAATCACTGTTTCCACACTGCTAAAAATCAAACTGTTACAACTCTCTCTCCTTAGGGAAATTTCGTCTCGATATTTCTTACCAGTAAATAGGTTGGGATACTGTGATCTCATTGATGCCTCTTTCTCCCACGTTGCTTATTCCAACCCGTGACAGCTCCACAAGACCTTTACTAGTGGCACTCTTTTGTTTCTCAACTTTTTTATCTCACGAGCTAGAATTCTAACCAATTGTTCTAAATACGATAAATTTGGTTGTATCTCAACCTCATAGGGGGTAATCACATGAGTAGGATCTGATCTATACTGTCTCAACATCGAAACATGAAATACGTTATGAATTTTCTCAAGTTCTAGAGGTAAAGCCAGCTTATAGGCTACACGACCAACCCTCTCGATGATCACACACGGCTCGATAAACTGCAGACTCAATTTTCCTTTCCTTCCAAATCGTAACACCTTCTTCCAAGGTGAAACTCTCAAGAAAACTCGATCTCCAACAGCAAACTCAATATCTTTTCTCTTGAGATCTTCATATGACTTCTGCCGGTCAGACGCTGCTTTTAAACAATTACGGATTACCTAAACTTTATCTTCCGTCTCATGTATTAAGCCAGTCCCAACCAGTTTTGGCTTACTCAGCTCTAACCAATATAAAGGTGTTCTACATTTTCTACCATATAGTGCCTCGAACGGTGCCATTTTAATATTGGACTGATAGTTGTTATTATAAGAAAACTCTACCAACGATAAGTACTTCTCCCAACTACCCTCAAACTCAAGTATAAAGCACCGTAGCATATCTTCCAGAATCTATATCACTCACTCAGGTTGACCATCTGTCTGCGGATGGTATGCAGTGCTGAAATTCAACCTGGTTCCCAAGGCTTCATGTTGTTTACCCTATTAGAGATGATAGATACTAGTACCTCGTGTAGTCGTACAATCTCAGATACATACAACTTAGCCAACTTCTCAAGTGAATAATCCACACGGATTGGGATGAAGTGAGCTGACTTAGTCAATCTGTCAACTATAACCCAGATCGAATTTTTCTTCCTCTGTGCCACTGGTAATCTTGTAACAAAATCCATAGTAACCCGTTCCCACTTCCACTCAGGAATGGAAATAGGCTGCAGTAATCTAGATGGTACCTGATGCTCTGCTTTTACCTACTGACATACCAGACATCTAGTCACAAACTCAGAAATCTATTGTTTCATAACTGGCCACCAATACATCTTCTTCAAGTCATTGTACATCTTCACACTCTCTAGGTGGATAAAGTACGTACTATAATGAGCTTCTGTTGGAATGTCCCGTCTCAAATCCAGATCATCAAGAACACATACCCTATCTTGAAAGTATAACATACCTTCATCATCCACAGTAAATCCAGTAGTAGCTTCACTCTAGATCTATTCTTTCTTGGCTATGAGCTTTGAATCATTTTTCTGTAACTCTCAAATTCACTGTAGGAATAACAATCTTGTCCTGAGTTCAGTGGTGACTGAGCCATCACTCTCTAGCGACAAATGAGCATTCATCACCCTTAATGCAAACAATTATTTTTGACTAAAGGCATTTGCAATAACATTAGCATTTCTCGGATGATAATCAATCACAAGATCATAATCTTTTAATAGCTTTAACCATCGCGTTGTCTCAAATTCAGCTCCCTCGCGTCATTAAATACTTCAATCTCTTATGATCAGTAAATACATAACATCTCTCACCATAAAGATAATGACGCCAAATATTTAATGCAAAGACTATAGCAGCTAACTCCAAATCATGATTCGGTTAATTTTTTTCATGCGACTTTAATTGTCGAGAGGCATAAGCTATCACTTTTCTAGCTTGCATCAAAACGTAACCCAAACTATTCAAGGACGCGTCACTATAAAAGATAAATTCTTTCCCCGATTCAGGCTGTGTTAAAATTGGAGCTTCTGTTAACATTTTCTTTAACTTATCAAAACTCTACTAACATTTTTTTGACCAAACAAACTGGACATTCTTCTGTAGCAGCTTTATCATTAGCAAAGTTATAATGGAGAAGTCTTTCACAAACTAACGGTAATAACCTACCAATCCTAGAAAGCTGCGTGCCTCAAAAACATTCTTCGAAACTTTTCAATTGAATATACCCAAAAATTTACTCGGGTCAACTCAAACTCCTTCCAAAGATACTACATGACCTAGCAATCCAACCTCTTTAAGCTAGGACTCACATTTGCTGAATTTCACATACAGCTGTTTCTTTTGTAAAATATGTAAAACTTCTCTCAGATGCTGAGTATGCTCTGACATTGTCTTGGAATAGATCAGCATGTCATTAATAAATACCACTGCAAATCTATCCAACTGAGACTGGAAGACCCGGTTCATTAGATTCATAAATGTTGTTGGAGCGTTAGTCAACCCAAACTGCATTACCAGAAACGTATAATGTCCATATCAGGTCCTGAATGCTATTTTTGACACATCACAATCTTTCACTCATATCTGAAAGTAACTTGATCGAAGATCTAATTTGGAGAATACTGTTGCAGCTTTCAATTGATCAAATAAGTCATCAATACGTGACAACGAGTACTTATTCTTAATTGTCACCTTATTCAATTGTCAATAATCTATACACATTCTCATTGAGGCATCTTTCTTTTTCACAAACAACACAAGTGCACCCCAGGGCGATACACTCGGTCGTATAAAACTTTTGTCTAACAATTCCTGCAACTGTGCCTTTAATTCTTTCAACTTCATCAGTGCCATTTTGTATGATGGAATCGAGATCGGTGTGGTGCTAGGTATTAAATCAATGCCAAACTCCACTTCTCTAATTGGCAGCAAACATGGTAACTCTTTCGAAAACACATCTATAAACTTATTAATAACCGGTACCTATTTCAATTCTATCCCTGAATCTCGTGTATCAAGTATATAAGCCAGAAATGCCTCGCAGCCTTTTCGAGCCATCTTCTATTGTGAGATAGCTGAGATCACCCTAGTATCTCTGTTCAATCTATCGGACTCAACTATAACTACCTCACTAGTCGGATAATTCAAACCAATCCGTCTTTATTTACAGTTAACCACCATGTCATGCTTAGAGAACCAATCTATACCGAAAATCACATTAAACTCGATGAAGTGTAATAACATTAGATCAGCAGGAAATTCACAGCCCTAAACTTTCAGTCAACATTTATGACACACCAAATTAAGTACAACACTATGACCCAATAAGTTTGTAACTTGTACATCAAATTCAGCCAACTCAACAGATAATTTTTTATCAGTTGCTAATGCAGTACAAATTATGAATGAGTCGATCCTGGGTCGATCAAAGCACACACAATATCATTAAAAATATAAAATATATCAATCATGACATCGGGAGCAATAGCCTCTTCTCTATCTCTGATGGCATATGTCCGTGCAGGTGTTCGGACCTCAAATCTGCATACATTATCTCTGTTATCTTCTCGATTTCCACCTGCACTACTACTTTGCCCCGAACTTCTGCCTTTTTACGGGGTAACTAGAGGTTTCACACTTCGATCATCTTTCGCCTCAGAAGCCATCGGGCAATTTCGCATAAAAGTGACCATTACCTCTACACCTGAAACATGCTCCGTTCACCAATCGGCACTTACCAGAATGAAATCTTCCGCAATGCTCGCATACCGGATTAGGTGCATTCCAAACACTAACTACACTATCTGCAGGTCGATTTTAGAATCTAAACTTAGGTACCCCGTTCTGCTTTTGCTGTGGAACCCAGATAAGGCAGTCCCACGGTTTTCATTTTCTTTGAACTTCTTCGACAGTGTCATAGGGAAAGTTCTGGTAGGATTCTTCTTTTTGAACTTTCGGAACCTCTTCTCTCTCTTTCTTTTATGATTATAAATTTCTTCCATCTTCTAAGCTCTATCTGTCAAAACAACAAATGGTCGTAATTCGGAGCCACCTACCATCATCTTAATCTCATCATTCAACTCATCTTCAAAATGGACACACGTAGCCTCATCTATCGATACAATCTCTCGGGTATATTTGCTGAGATGTACAA
This sequence comes from Gossypioides kirkii, assembly GCA_005610355.1. Taxonomy (NCBI): domain Eukaryota; kingdom Viridiplantae; phylum Streptophyta; class Magnoliopsida; order Malvales; family Malvaceae; genus Gossypioides; species Gossypioides kirkii. The sequence goes on from CP032253.1 coordinate 18,886,796, forward strand.
ATTCTCGTTCATATTCTGCCTCTATCTTGTTTCCCTGTCTTAACTCTAAGAACTCTTTCTTCTTTCGGTCTAGATAACATTTGCTAACATACTTCTATTTAAATTCAGTCTGAAAGAATTCCTAGCTAATTTCATTTTTTGGAACCACTACCAATATTATCGTCCACCAACTGTAAGCCTCATCTTTTAACAACGAAGCGACAAACCTCAGATAGTCTTCTAGAGGAAAGGCCATTTAATTCAGAACTCTTAAAGTATTTTCCAACTAGTATTCAGCTCTGGATGGATCATCTTTCGTACTTCCTCGAAACTCCTCAGCCCCAAACTTTTTAACCCTGTCTGTTGGAATACTACGTCCCTGTTTTATCATTGGAAGAGGTGGAGGCACAACTAGAGGTGCTACCTGTCGAGCAATAGGCTGTGTAATAAGAGGTGGAGGAGGTGGTGCCATCGGATTGTTCCTCATAAACTCTGAGAACCACTGTCCCATTAATCCGAAGAACATATTCTTTGCTTCATTCTCTGTCATCAGTAATATCAGTACATCATGAATGGCCCCAAAATCATTAGTTGGGACATTATTGTTTACCTCGTTTGTCTCATCTCTTTCAGAATCAGACATCCTTTAGTTATCTGCAGAAATTGTAGTTAGATCGGATCCATCTATATCACACTATCACAGTTCATATGTTATGTACTTATAAATCATTTATACACAGTCAATGGAGTCCAAGAATTGGCTAAATCGTAACTCTGATTACCACTGAATATAACACCCAAAACTCGTTACCGTCGTTAATTAGGGTTTCGAGGTCTTTTCGATCATTTATCGTTGAATAATCCCCAATATCATATCATTTCATTATAATAAAATAAATAAAAATAACATGCACAAAATTAATTATAAACTTAAATAACAATACATTTTGTTTAGGGAAAAAATGTCATTTCATAATTTTGGGGGACTTATATTGGTACCTGTTGGACAAGTATAGGTAGAATTTAAGTTAGTAAACAAATTAAAAAATAGATGCAGTTTCCTACTGGTAGTTGTGATAGTTCTACCGATACAAGTATGGCTACTATTGAAACAATCAACACTTCTACCGATACAACAAACTCCAGAGAGCTAAGAAGTTTTTCCCTGTAGCTTCTACCGATACAAGAGCTTAGACTACTGATACTACTATGTATAGAACTACCGATACCTCAAAAACTTATACCGAAACAATGTAAGTCAATAAACAAAGTTCAAATGCTTTATACTTCTACCAAAACATGCAAGACGTTCAACCAAAACAAGTATGCAGAATTCAATTATATACATAAATTTCCAAGTTTTCAAAGTATTCTTCACGTAACCACAAAGTACAATTGAAACCACTCAATTGTTCATGATTTCACATGTCATTACATTTCAATGCATATTTGTCTACTCATAACTCTAAGCAAGCAATACAAACTTTAGTTCATCATTCAACTAAGCTATTAACAAACTACCAATCAACCCAAAATCAAGTATTACAAAAGGTAACATCAACCTAGTACATGCCATAAAAACCAAGTTATGTAAATACTTCCGAACAAGCTCTCAAGATAGTGTGATTTCTTCGGGATGATCTGATTTTCAAACAATAAAATAGAATATACAAAATAACAACAATTTCATAGGTAAGCTTTCATAGCTTAGTCAGTTCGTAGAGTTTTAAAAGGTTACCAAAGAATATGTGTTGAACAATCTATAACTCAACCGAACCAGAATAAGACTTTGTTTCAACAAGCCATAACTAGAATTTCATCTTCTTGTCTGTGTTATCTCTGTTACCAGTATACAGTGCTGCTCAAAAAAGTTGATGAGGACTCGCAAAATATGTAGTACCTCAGCCATCGATACGGTATCTATACATATAACTGTTCCCTAACGATGCTGCTCACACAAGCTATTGAGAATATGTATTTATACATAAATCTCAGCCATCGTAAGGCCATATAATCCATTTAAGGATTCTTTTCAACATTTTCCCGACTCACGATACTGCTCACACAAGCTGTAGAGAATCTGCAACAAATACAGGACCTCAATCATCGCGTCGGATTCAAATCACCAGCTCAAAGCCTGATATCTCTGTCGATCCCTTCTTTTTTTTTCCTTGATTTCAAGTACCATCATTTGTTTGCAATAGTTGTAATAAGGATACAAGTAATTTGCAATTTAAATACAAAATTTACATTACGAACTTACCAAACTGAATTGCAGTTATGGATAGACTCGAGGGACTATTTTTTTAATTTCCTTTTTCCTCAATCTGTGGCACGATCGTAATATAACACAATAAATCATCCAATTTTCTCATCAAATCACATAATTAAATCATTTAACACAATTTGGTCATTTTTGGAAAATTTATGAAATTACCCCTAACATTTCACTTTTATTCAATTTAATCCCTAAACACAAAATATGCAAAATAACCATTTTCTTTCTAAACCCACACTAGACTAATATTCATAGCTCTCATACAAGTCCCTACAATTTGATATTTCACACCAAGTACACACATTTTCATCATTCTAACATTTTAGTCCTTAAACCCTAATTTAATCAAAAATCACTTTACAAAAATATCAAACCCAACTACCAAGCATACAAATCCACCATAAACTTTTAACAACAAGCATATTAAACAATGGTAAAATTTATAACATTTGACAGATTCGTAAATTAGTCATTGAGTTAGCTAGATTAAGGTAATACAAACTTAAAACATAAAAGTTACTAAAAACGGTCAAGGTTTACTTACCGAATCAAACTTCAAAGTTTAACAATGAAAACCCTAATTTCCCCTTGTTCTTGCTGTGAAGAAATGAAGAAAAAGAAGTGAAATTATCATTTTCTTCTTTCAATTTCATATATATACCTAATAGTAATTTTTTAAATATTTAGTCTTTCATGATTAACTTAATTAATCTCTTATTTAGCCTTAATTAATCTTACTTATAATCAGCATATCTCATGATAATCCACCCACTAAAATGCTTTAGGTTAATTTTCTCATTTGGTCCTTCTAATGAGACAACTCAACTTTTGCACCTTTTTCGATTTAATCATTTCTACTTAATTAACTATCTAAATGTTAAAATTTTGTAACCAATATTTAGTACGATGCTAAGAACATCATAAATATTAAAATAAATAAATTTAAGACTCGACTTGTTGGAGTTGTGATCCCGAAATAACTGTTTCTGACATCACTAAAAATTGGGTTGTTACATTATGCATGTCAAAAGCCCTAACTAGCAAATTGTAGATGAAACAACGTCTTTATTCTCATTGTTTGGAGGAAGGTACGTCTGTTCACGAACACTTAAATGGTTTAAAGAAATTACCTTAGATTTAGAGTTCATGGAAGTTTAATATGATAAAGAAGATTCAGGGTTAATTCTACTTTGTTCTCTGCTTTCGTCTTATTCAACCTTTAGAGATACAATTTTGTATAGTCGTGAATGTCTCACAATTGATAGAGTCTATGCTTCCTTAGCCTTATATAACAAGATGAAGCATATTGTGGCTGGATCCGACTCTCAAGGAGAGGGTGCCATTGTTTGTGAGAGAAAAGAATGAAATATTGATAATAACTGTAGAAGGACACATGAACGAAATCCTCGTAGTAAATCTAAGGGTAGATCAATATCTTCAAATAGAGGTAAAACCTATAATTTCTACAAGAAGAAAGGCACATTAAGTCTAAGTGTTATAAGTTACAGAATAAGATTTAAAGGGAGACTACGAATTAAAAGGGAAAACAACCAAAATAATCTGGTTAAGTTGATGTAGTAGAATACTATAACGATGGTGAACTCCTAGTTACTTTTGTTGACAACTCCAAAGTAAGCGAGGAGTGAATCGTCAATTCTAGTTATACTTTTTATATGAGTCCCAATCAGGATTGGTTTACAACATATGAAACAATGTTTGAAGGTGTCGTTTTGATGAGAAATAATGTTTAATGTAGAATCACATGTGTTGGCATGATCAACATTAAGATGTTCGATGAAGTCGTCAGTAAACTTAGTGGCGTACGAAATGTACCAAAATTGAAGAGAAATTTGATTTCACTGAGTACTCTTGATTCAAAAGGGTATAAGTGCACAACTGAAGATGGGGATCTAAAGATTAGCAAGGGTTTCCTCGTTGTGATGAAAGGGCAGAGGAAGACTACCAAGTTATATGTTCTGCAAGGTTCAACTGTTATTGGGGATGTAATCATTGCTTCCTTAGATGATGATGTTATTAGAATTTGGCATATGCGTCTAGGGTATATGAGTGAGAACGTCCCGATAGAATAAAGCTAAAGAGGACTTATTGATGAACAAGGCATTAGCAAACTTAAGTTCCGTGATCACTACATTTTGGGGAAGCAAAAGAGAGTTCGATTCACCAAAGGTACCCATAACAAAAAGGGAATGCTAGATTATATTGATTCTGATATCTAGGGACCATTTAGAATGCCTTCGAGAGTGCACTATTTATATGCTAACGGTTATTGATGATTTTTCTAGAAAAGTTTAGGCATTCTTCCTAAAGTAGAAAAGTGATGTACTTTCCACGTTTAGAGCTTGAAAGTCAATGATCGAGAAGTAGAAAGGAAAACAGATAAAACACCTTTGCATAGAATTTTGTTCTGATGAGTTTAATGAGTTGTGCAAATCAAAAGGGATCGTGAGACACTTGACAGTTCATCATCCTCCACAAAATAAAACAACATTTCAAAACGAATGAATAGAATAGTAATGAAAAAGGTTCGATGTATGTTATCGAAAGCTTGTTTACAAAAGACATTTTGGGCTGAAGCAGCCTCTGCTGCATGTTTTCTAATTAACTGATCTCCCTCCATTGTCATTTAGAAAAAGACTCCACAAGAGGTATCGTCTGGTACTCTTGATGATTATTTTGATTTGAAGATTTTTAGGTGTCCCACCGACCGCCTCTAAACGTACAACTGTTCAAAGTATATTTTTGGGCTTTCCGTAAGTGTACGGGTCGAGTTGTAATATAGTTACAATGAGGTAGGTGAGTACTTCGAGGATCGTGCCCAAAAGAGGCGAAGCACTAACAATTCTAATTCCTGCACTAAGAAGATCTAATTAGTACTTTCTTTAGGTTTATAGTACGAGATGTAATAAAAGGGGTATGAGATTTTTAATAATAATAAAATATGCTAAAAAAAAACAAATAAATTAAATTAAAATAGAGATAAAAAATAGATAAATTTGATCATGGGGAGTTTGATTGCTTTGGCATGATTTCATTAACTGTTGCTTTGGGTTTTTCGTCAATCAACTAGTTATTACCCTAGCAGGATATTTCGATCTTTCACTAACATAATGAGTTAACAAGAACTGCTTATCTTCCTACCTCATAGTTCATATTGGTTTAGGGTAAATGTTTTCACGAATGGGCAATACCAATTTTGGGTTAATTCCCTCCTTGATGACTTCCCAAGGTTGTCAGGCCTAGGTTTTGTTTCACATTCTTCCTTCTCCAAACTGTTGATCTGCTGAAAAATCCTACACAACAATTAAATTATCATACCTCCACTCGCTAATCCCCATAAAGGGATTAGTTCTTCATGGCTTCTTGGGACATTATAAATTCAATATAAATAATAATCATGAAAATTGAATTGAAAATATAAGTAAAAGAAACTTAGGGACTTGTATTGAGATCGTGGGAAGAAATCCACCAAAGTTTATGCGCGTCTACAAATCTCTATTCTGAATAAAAAGAACAAAATACTAAAGCTTAAGGAAAAAATAACTAAAACCTAAATTACAAAGAAAGGAAATATCTAAGAATTGGTGTTTGTAAAATAGAGGCTCAAGGGGTCTATTTATAGTATTTTGATGGTCATTTTCCTCAGACCTAGGTCAGTTATTGTTCTTCGGGTTTAATGATGCATTGTGAAGACAAAACACCCTTCACTTGATGTATTTTCGCATCCAAGAGTCGATGTCGCGACTCATGGTCCGTGCCGTGACATAGCAGGCAGTGTACTCCTTTGGTGTGATTTCTATGGCTTGTCGCGACACCCCTATGTCGTGTCGCGACTACGAGGGCAGTTTCAGTATTCTTTGAGTTTAGTCTCTATGTTGACATCCTTAGTCTTGTGTCGTGACATAGTAATCAGTCTTAGTAGGATTTGCCTTCTAAAGATCTCCTGCACACTTACTAAGTGGACTAGCCACCCCTTAGGCCTCAATCGGCCATGAAGTCATTAAAAGACTCATTTTTGCACATTTTTTCATATTTTGCACATTTTATTAACTTTCCTAAAACTTAACTAAATCCTAATAAAGCCTAACAATAATACTTAATTTCAAGCTCCTAAAGTGCGAAAACTAGTTTAATCTGCTAGCTCAAATAGTGGCAGATCAAACTCCCCCACACTTAAGTCATTGCTTGTCCTCAAACAATATAAACATATAATTAAAATAAATGAAAAAGAAAACAAAAAGAAAAGATTTAGTTGCAAATAAAAGTAAACCAAATGACAAAACATAAAATAAATAACTAAATAAGTAAAAAGGCAAAATAAAAAATGACTTGAATTCTTTCTTTGAACAAGCTAGAGTTAGTGAAGATGGATATAAGAATGAACCTCACACCTAAATTCCCCCACACTTAACCTTTTTCTTTCCTTCAAGCAAACCAAGTATAGACACATAACATGCAATAAGAAGACGTCACTAGGATTCTATTTCTACTAAAAACATGATTTTCAAATATTAAAGAAATAGCAATTCTTATCGCACTTATAATTTAATCTTAATAGTTCGATGGCTTGAAAATTGTTTTTAAAGGAAATTAGGGTTAGCTTACAAATTTACATCACTTAACAAATTAGCGGTAATTCAAATATTTAATAATATTACCATTAACATAAATCAAACAGATATGTTGCAGACACATTCATGTGAATAAAAAATATTCATTAAGTATAATCATCAACGATTTCAAAAGATTATGCACAAAGAATGCTTTAGTCACATTGGTCTTTTAGGCTTGTAACGTGTTAAGACTTAGGACGGTATGAGTTCAAAGAGAGATATGGCACAAAATAGTTCAAACACCAGAAATAGTTAGGCACATGACATTGTTCTCTCTCATCCCCTTTATTGTCCCATCCAAGCTCACCGCCTTTTGGTTCCCTCTCTCACCTCCCATATCTCTCCACATACGAAGATACAATATAATATTAGCAACTGTGGTCGGTTTAATGAGTTTTGGTGCACTAATGACTCGATTTTCTTTCACTTTTGTGACTCTTTTTTATATATATTTTGGCCTGACTTTTTTTCAGCCAAAATGCTTTTGTCTTTGCTTGATACTTCTTCCACTCGTTTTTACATTATTATTTTTTTTGAATTCTTTTTGTTTCGCACATTTTTAGCCGACCTAAAATCACTGTATCACATTGTTTCTTCCTTTTTTGCTCTTTTTTAACCACCATAATGTATCTACCTAAACCCTCAATATCTAGACAAAATGAATGAAAGATAATTCTTACCAATAGATCCTTTGAAGGATGAACAAATAGGGATGTGTTCATTCATAAAAAATAGGATCAACCCCCATTGCGTATTGATACTTATCGGGTATAGAATAGATCCACTTCTCTTTTTTGTTCTGAGCCGAATTCTTCCCTTAATCACTAATGGAATGGAACAACTATTAATCCTTTCTCGAAAAGGGGAGGTATTCCAATGCAATAAAGTTACATAGTGTCTATTTTTCGTTGATAAAGGGGTATTTCCATGGGTTTGCCTTGGTATCGTGTTCATACTGTCGTATTGAATGATCCCGGTCACTTGCTTTCTGTTCATATAATGCATACGGCTCTGGTTTCTAGTTGAGTAGGTTTAATGGCTCTATATGAATTAGTCGTTTTTTATCCCTCCGATCCCGTTCTTGATCCAATGTGGAGACAAGGTATGTTCGTTATACCCTTCATGAATCGTGTAGGAATAACCAATTTATGGGGTGGTTGGAGTATTATAGGGGGGACTATAACAAATCTGGGTATTTGGAGTTGCGAAGGCGTGGCCGGAGCACCTGACGTCTATTTCGTAATGTATTAAAGGACCAAGGATAGGGAAGAGTTCAAGTTTTCAATTCATCTGTGGTCTTCAGGTTCCAATTTTTTTTTTGTAAGTTCATAAAAAAGAAGTTATTAGACTCAAATAAGGAGACTAGGGATTCATAGCATTAAGGTATATTCATTTGAGAATTAGCTATTCAAACAATGCCTTAGGTCATCCCTAAGCATCCCACCTTACACCATTTCATTCATGCATCAAATTAAACCAAATGAATAATAATTAATTCAAACATCCATGTTTCTATGACTATCTATAAGACTTATATCTCATATGACATTATCTTTACTTAGGTACTTCTAATCTATTATTCAATTTAACTAGGTAACCTAATCAATTTTCCTAAAAAAAATCAAATCATCTCATATCAATAAAAAATTTCATACTCGACAAAAAGCATTGCACACTTCATTATTTTCAACCATTATTCATTCTGTTAATATAATCCAAGCACCATGCAACAATAATGATAATTAATTTTTTTAAAGGGAATAAATAATTAATCAAACAAAATAACTACATAAATCATAAATTAATCCCATGTACTTCCCCCCACACTTTAGAACATACTTTGCCCTTAATAATTAAAGTACAAACAAGAAAATTTCCCTAATAAGGCCAAGTCTTTGTTGTTATGATAATCTCGGGCTTTGTGTGCTCCAAGCAGACGGAGAGTGCCTAAAAAAAGTTTTACAAAAACAAATATGAAATATAATATAAAGAGAATAAAAATAAAAATAAGAAGAAAAGACAAAGTGTCGATAAATGGATGAAAGGATGTCTTTATTCGGATGAACTTGGGCCATCAATGTTGTAAGGTGCGTTCTGTTAAGGATGTCATGACATGAGGGTATGATGTCTCGATATCAAGCCCAGTTTTTGATTTATTCGATTTTTTTCTGATTATGTCGGTCCATGATATCTATACCTGCTATTGGAAAAAAAAACTAACACAACTAAGATTAATAAAAATAAAAATATACGAAAAAAAAAATTTAAAGCAGAAAATAGAAGTTCCTTAAAAACTAGGACGATCCGTGTTGCCACCATAGAAGAACTTCCAATTGGTTCTTGACACTTTGGTTCGACGTTTGTTCCTCTATCGATGTATATAAACTAGCCCCTTCTCTCTATTACAATGATGTTGCCTTATTTTTGACCGGTGTGACATCCACATTACAAGCCATTTAGTACCAAATCTAAGCCATTCCAAATTGTTTTTCGAGGTATTATTGCCTCGAGCTTCCTCCCTTCCATACCGCATTAAGTCTTGGTTGCTCGAGCCTTGCTATCATTTTCGAATGAGATTGAATCAAACTCCCCGACTTCTTCGGTTGGCTCCTTCTCTACTTTGGCCAAAAAGTGTAGTAGCTCTTCTACAGTTTCATTCACTATTGGTTTAAGCTCCATGGTATTGGTTAGTTCATCTGTCACTTTTACCTTTACGGTTAAATCAATTGCTATGTCAGTTGGATCAGAGACCAGTTCAACTATGTTCAACTCCTCCTCATGGTCTTTAGTTTCAAGCTCAAGTTGAATCTCACCATAATTCTCATCATAGTCTTTAACAATACAAGGGTTCTCATGATCCAAGTTATAAGCATCAAACATGTCCTCTTTTCTAGATGGCATCACTTCGAATATTTCTTGCATCATTTTAATCATTTGCGTCATCATATCTGACATGTTTGATAATACCTCAGAGTTGGTCGTCTTGGTGGTTTCACATGAAGGCATTCTATACAAATCATGAGGCTCGTCTAATTATTCAGGCATGCCATGATCTTCTTCAAGTGATTTACACAAATTACCAGTGAACTACTATGAATGTTTGACTATATCAACACTTTGTTCATTACTCTGCTGGTATGTTGAAGCTTCGTTTCCATGTTGGCTTAGTTCTATCATGAATAGTTTTTTTTTATTTTCAATGATCTCTCATTCTTCATACACTCCCTCCTCGTATATTTCATTATCATAATTCATTTCATCGTTAAACCACATGTAGTCAAACTTATCCATAGTTGAAAGATCTTCGCTAATTTAGTCTTTATGAATAAATGATTGACCGGACGATTATTCCTCTCTTTTGCGGCATATATTGAAACTGAAAAAGAAAATAGTTAGTAAAAATAACTAAAAAAATTGTATCTATAACCTAAAGATTTCCTAGTTATTCTTTAATAAAATGCAAAAATTAAATTAGCCAGTGACATTGCCACCCCGGCAACGGCGCTAACAACTTGATCGGCTCTGAACGTACTACTATTCAGAGTATATTTTTGGGCTTTCCGCAAGTGTACGGGTCGAGTTGTAATATAGTTACAATGGCTTAGGTGAGTACTCTGAGGATCATACCCAAGGGAGGCAAAGCACTAACAATTCTAATTCTTGCACCAAAAATATCTAATTACTACTTTTTTTAGGTTTAGAGTACGAGCTGTAATAAAAGGGGTTTGATATTTTTCATAATAATAATAATAATAATAATAAAATATGCTAAAAAGAAACAAATAAAATAAATTGAAATAGAGATAAGAGAAGTGATAAATCTAATCATGGGGAGTTAGCTTGGTTTGGCATGATTTCATCAACTGTTGCTTCGGGTTTTTTGTCAATCAAATAGTCGTTACCTTAGCAGGATCTTCCGATCTTTCACTAACATAACGAGTCAACAAGAACTACTTATCTTTTGACCTCATAGTTCAGATTGGTTTGGGGTAAAGGTGTTCACGAATGGGTAATACCAATTTTGAGTTAATTTCCACCTTGATGACTTCTCGAGATTGTCAAGCTTAGGGTTTGTTTCACGTTCTTCCTTCTCCAAATAGTTGATCTGCTGAAAAACCTAACATAACAATTAAATTATCATACCTCCGCTCGCTAATCCCCCATAAAGGGATTAGTTCCTCATGGCTTCTTGAGACATTGTAAATTCAATATAAATAATAATCATGAAAATTAGATTGAAAATATAAATAAAAAAACTTAGGGATTTGTATTGAGATCGTTGAAACAAATCCACAAAAGTTAATGCACATCTACAAATCTCTATTCCAAATAAAAAGAACAAAATACTAAAGCCTAAGGAAAAGAAATAACAAAAAACCTAAATTACAAAGAAAGGAAATATCTAAGAATTGGTGTCTATAAAATGGAGGCTCAAGGTATCTATTTATAGTATTCTGATGGTCGTTTTCTTCAAATCTAGGTCAGTTGCCATTCTTCGGGTTTAATGATGCATTGTGAAGACCAAAACACCATTCACTTGGTGTATTTTCACATCCAAGAGTCGATGTCGCGGCACTTAAGGTCTATGTCACGACATAGCAGGCAGTGTACTCCTTTGGTGTGATTTCCAAGGCTTGTCGTGACACCCCTATGTCGTGTCACAACTACGAAGGCAATTTCAAGATTCTTCGAGTCTGATCTCTATGTTGCGACGTCCTTAGTCTTGTGTCGTGACATAGTGATCAGTCTTGGTAGCATTTTCCTTCTAAAGACCTCCTGCACACTCACTAAGTGGATTAGCCATCTTTTAGGCCTCAATCAGCCATGAAGTCAATAAAAGACTCATTTTTGCCCATTTTACATATTTTATTAACTTTCCTAAAACTTAACAAAATCCTAATAAAACCTAATAACAATACTTAATTTCAAGCTTCTAGATATAAAGCAAGACTGTTTGAAAAAGGTTACAGCCAGATTCCAAGTGTAGACTTTATAGACGTGTTTTCTCTAATTGTGAAGCATACTTCTATTCGAGCTTTGCTTGGTATTGTGGTCATGTATGATTTGGAGGTTGAGCAATTAGATGTAAAAATAACGTTTTTGCATGAAGAACTTGAGGAAAATGTTTACATGCAACAACCAAAGGGTTTTATAGTCTTAGAAAAGGAAGACTATGTTTGCTTGCTGAAAAAGTAGCTTTGGTATTTTGGTTTATTTAAAGAAAAATAGTGATGGTTCATTTGTATATCTACTCCTATATGTTGATGACATGTTGATAGCAGCCAAAGATAAAGGAGGGATAAAAAAGGTTAAAGCCCAACTAAGTGAAGAATTTGAGATGAAAGATTTGGGAGCAGCAAAGAAGATACTTGGGATGAAGATTCTCAGAGATAGAAAAACATGTAAATTGTACCTAAGTTAGAAAGGGTATATTGAGAAAGTTCTATTTAGGTTTGGTATGCAGAATGCCAAGCCTACCAATACTCCATTAGCAGCCCACTTTAGAATTTCGTCGGCTTTATCTCTACAGTTAGATGATGAGGTTGACTACATGTCACGTGTTCCACATTCTAGTTCAGTAGGAACTCTCATGTATGCTATGGTTTGCTCACGTCCAACTTTATCATATGCAGTTAGTATAGTAAGTAAATAAATGGTGAATCCCGGTAAAGAACACTAGAAAACAATTTATTGATTTTTAGATATTTATAAGGTATTACTGATATTTGCTTACAGTTTGGAAGAACTAGAGATTGAGTCATTAGGTATGTTGATTCTGATTTGGCTGGAGACCTTTATAAAAGATCTCTCACAAGGTATGTGTAATAGCCCGTTTTTCATTAGTGTCGGAAAATAGTGATTTCGAGATCATAAACCCGATGAGAAAATTTTTTATAATGAGTGTTTAAATTACATAAGTCAATCATAATTTTATATGTAATTTTGAATTGACGAATTTTAATTATTGAACTAAAAGTTAGTATAAGTTGTTTGGTTCAAAAGTCAAGTGGTTTTAGAAAATCAGGTATCGAGACCTCGTTTTTGAAATTAAAAGCCGTAAATATTTTTATTAAATATTTACAGAGTCTTATTATATGTGAATTAAAGTTCGAGTGGGTAATTTTGATGATTAATTGCTTAATTAAGGAAAAAGGAGTAAATTGTAAAAGAGATAAAAGTTAATTGCTATTGATTAAAAATAAAAGGGACCAAAGTGGTAATTACACCATGGTCAAAAAGTGAATGTGGATATGATTACCATCCACTAAGTTTTGGGTTATTTATTCATGAAGTCCTAATTAGTTTAGGACTAAATTGAAAATAAGTTTATTTAATTAAAATTTAATTTAATTGAAGGACCAATTATGAAATTGGACCCTCTTTAAATGACCTAATAATAGAAATGATGTGAAACTCTTTAGATTTTGATAATTACAATTAAATCCTAATAAAATGAGGATTTACTAATTAGTTTAATTCAGTATGATCGAGAATGGTGGTTTCGAGGCCACAAATTCAATATGTTAGACCGTAAATATTAATTATTTAATATTTACAAAGTCATTAGTATCATATAAAAATTTGGTTATGAAATTTTATTGTATAGATAGTTAATTAAGTAAAAAGGATTAAACTGAAAAAGGTGCAAAAGTTAAATTCTCTTAATTAAAGGTATTAGATGTCAATTGAAAAGTAAGTTAAGGTCCTTAAATGGTAATATAACCATTTGTCATTTGAGTGCACGATCTTGACTAAAATTTGGTTAAAATTAAAGTGTGAACAAAGGTCATATTGGTAAATTAAGTAAATAAATGGTTTAAACTAAAATTAAGATGAAATTTAGTCATTTTCTTCTCCAAGGAGGAGAAACTCCATTGAAAAGGGGAGAAGCAAGCCTCGGTCACTTGAGTTCTTAGATTGGGTGAGTAAATCTTACCCGTTTTTAGTAATTTCTATGTTTTTGAACTCGTTTTAGCTTGATCTAGCTAACCCGGGTACTAATTTGTAAAACTGTTAAACATTTTGGTTTATGTCATTGATGAGTTTGGTGTGTTTTTGAAGTTTAATGATAAATAGTAAGCTTGGTTGTTAAATGTGACTATTTTGTAAAGATTTTTAGTAATTTTCATGTTAAAGGACTAAAATATAAAAGAAGTAAAAGTACAAGGACTTATTATTAAATAAAACAAATATGGGAAGTATTAGATTGCTATAATATTCGGTTGAACTTGTTTTTAAGGAAAAATGGTTAATTTGCAAGTTTTGAGCTAAAGGATTAAATTGAATAAAAGTAAAAAGTTAAGGGTAATTTTGTAAAAATACCAAAAAGGCTTATTTGCATAAAATGATTAAAAATTCATGTTGATTTAAATAATTGAATGAAATTATTGTAATAGATCAAGATCGTGTCCCGATCGTGGAAAAGAGAAAATTATAGATTTACCCCTGAAATTCACTTTAACTGCAATTTCGTCTGGTAAGTTCGTAACGTTTAATTTACATTTAAATAGGATATTATTTTTTTTCTTTATGATTTTTATAGAATAGGTTATGGTACGTGAAATTGTGAAAGATGAAAAAGAAATGAATGAAAGAGATATCACACTTTGAACAGATGATTTGAAACCGACGCGATGGCTGAGGTACCGGATATGTTGCGAGTCCTCGAAATCTCGTGTGAGCAGCATCATGAGTTGGGAAATGAGAAAAGAATCCAAGAATGGATTGCAGGCCCTACGATGGCTAAGATTTATGCATAAGTGCATATTTTCGACATCTCGTGTGAGCATCATCATTAGGAAACAATTATATGCACAAATACTGTATTAATGGCTGAGGTATCACATATGTTGTGAGTCCTCGATAGCTCGTGTGAGCAGCATCGTGACTCGGGAAATAGATATGGATCCTAAATAGATTATAGGCCCTACGATGGCTGGGACTATGCTTTACGCATACTCTCGACTGCTCGTGTGAGCAGCATCGTTATGGAATAGTTTATAGTAAAGACAGACACCGTATCAATGGCTAGGGTACCACATACATTGCGAGTCCTCGACAGCTCGTGTGAGCAGCATCGAGTACTGATAACAGAAAAGTTATAGATAGGAAAGTTGGAACACCAAATATGGCTTGAGGAAGCAATAAATCATCCTAGCTCGGTTGAGATATAATTACTTTATGTATATGATTGGTAACTCTTTAAACTCTTCGAACTTACTAAGCTTTGAAGCTTACCAAAGATGTTATTGTTGTTTTGTAGATTCTTTATTGTTTGAAGAACGGATTATCTCGAAGAAATCACACTATCTCGAGAACTCATTCAGTAGTATTTACATCACTTGGTTATATGGCATGAACTAGGATGATGGTACCTTTGGAATGCTTGATTTTAGATTGCTGGTTTCTTTGTTTAGTGCTTGCTTGATGTTCTAAACAAGCAAATGTGTTTAGTAATGAGTTGACATGTGAATTTAAGAATCTTTATGTTGATTGATTGTATTTTGTGTTATATGATGAAACAACTATTATCATGTATAATTTTGCAAGATGAGAATTTAAATAAGAGTCTTGTATTGAATGATGATTGATAAACTTGAGGACTTGTGTGAATAAATGAATTCTACATACTTGTTTCGGTAGAACCCCTGCATGTATCGATAGAAGTAGAGGGCAGGAGAGAGGTTATTCGCTAACTTGAGTAGTATCGGTAGTTGCATAATAAGTACCGTTAGTTTTACCCATAAGAGTATCGATAGTTTATGTACTTGTATCGGTAGAAGCTACAAGATAGGACATTTTAACTCTCTGGAGTTTTTAGTACCGGTAGAAGCATGATTTGTTTCAGTAAAAGCTTTACTTGTATCAGTAGAACTGTCAAAGGTATCGGTAAAAGTTTGCACTGTTTTCTACATTGTTTACTAACTTGACAACTACCAATACTTGTCCAATACGTACCAGTAGAAGTCTCTTAGAATTATGGAAATGACATTTTTACCCTTACTGAGTTAATAAACGAAGTAAGAATAATGAATTATAAATGTATATGTAATTTAATAAATCAAGAAAAATGTTAAAATAAGATTTGGATAGGTAACAATTCGAGGCACAAATGTATGTGATCTCGAAACCCTAATCGACGATGGTTTGTGTTTAAGTACTATACAATGATAGTAAGAAGGATTGATTTAGCTTGGATGATATTGTGATATTATGGTTAACATGGAATATGGATATCATGATTTGTGAAATGAACATTGATTCCTTCTCGGATGTAATTATAAGTATGTTTGGTTATAGTTTGGTTAGCTAATGGTGAGAATTGTGTGTTTAAGATACAGGACCATGTGATCCCTAATGGAAAATATTTGTACTTGATTCCTAAGTTCTTACGTGATTGAATTTGATTATTGATTGATTGAAAGGTTATAAATGAAAGTGTAAAATTAAATGTAGTTAGTATTTTGAGCTACAAATTATAATTGTATAAATTGTGATCGAATTATATGTAAAAAAATAGAAAAGACTCGAAAAGTTCTGTAAACCCTGAGACCTTGGATCGAAGACGGTTTCTGGTTTTTGGGTGTTACATTTAGTGATATCAGAGCTACTGTTTAGTCGATTCTCAGACTAAGTGTAGTGTGAATAAAGTTTAGAAAGTACATGACATATAAACCTGTGATAGTGTGATATTGATAGAATAGATCTAACACATGTTTTATTGCAGATTTAAAAGATGTTATCTGATCTGATCGTGATGAAATTAATGAAGTTAATAGTAATATTCTAACTATTGATTTTGGCACCAGTCATAATATACTGGTTTCATAAATATTTGAAAACGAAGAGGTGAGTCAAAGTTTATCAGTTTTACAAATGTCTGATGGTAAAGTCAAATGTCTTTTGGATTTAATGAGATAGTGATTTATAGAAATTGTGCAAGCCAATTTAGTAGCTTTCTGATTGTTATTCCTGAGTATAGGTAAACAAAGTGAGATCGAGGACATAATGATGGATCTGAAGTTATAGTGCTCGATATTATTTTTGGTATGTCCTATTTTCTCGATATTGTTCATTGTGAAAGCACTGATTACGATGGGGTTACTTATTCTCACATTGCATTGTATTAATAAGAAAAAGAGGTTTATTTCCTAACTAATGAGATTAATGATTCAATCATAATCTGATAGGCTAGAGCTGGTATGTCAAAACTATCTGCTGAAAATTATGACTGTGATTTTTCCTGATGATTTGATGTTATTATTAAATCATGAATTTGATATTATTTCGAGAATAGATTGACTGAAGTTATATGATACTATAGTGAATTATACTCTGAAATGAAATGACTTAAATGGCGGACTAGTGTATTTTTATGATTGAGTCCAGTAAATCAGATAGTATAAATTAGAGTTATTCAGATGACTTTATACAGGAAATGACCTAAAATAATTTAAATATATATATATATATATATATATATATATATATATACATATATATAATTGACTACTCAAATTAAAAAAAATGGATTTGAGGATAACTGTGTACCGTTCACCAATGGGTAATTTGATTTATCTCCTGAAAGATTTTTGAGATTCTTGCCTAAATCTGATAAGGGAATAAATTCAAGATATAGAATAAAAAAAATTGAACATCAAGTATTGTTTAAATTATTACTACTTACTATGATTCTTGAGTAGGAAAAGTCAAGATAAAGTTTGTGTTATTTGAGGTTATTATGAGATTGTTATTCTCTATATTTAGATGAGCTAGTAATAATTTTTGTTGTAAGGAAAAACATTAGAATAAACAGGTACTGCTAGATAAAAATTTCGAGGACGAAATTTCCTAAGGGGGAGAGTTGTAACAGCTCGTTTTTTAGTGGTGTCGAAAAATAGTGATTTCGGGATCATAAACTCGATGAGAAAACTTTTTATAATGAGTCTTTAAACTAAATAAGTCATTAGTATCGTATTAAAAATTTGGTTATGAAATTTTATTGTATAGATAGTTAATTAAGTAAAAAGGATTAAATTAAAAAAGGTGCAAAAGTTGAATTCTCTTAATTAAAGGTATTAGATGTCAATTGAAAAGTAAGTTAAGGTCCTTAAATGGTAATATAACCATTTGTTATTTGAGTGGATGATCTTGACTAAAATTTGGTTAAAATTAAAGTGTGAACAAATGGCATATTGGCTGAACTTGTTAAAATATAGGAAGTATTGAATTGCTATAATATTTGGCTGAACTTGTTTTTAAGGAAAATGGTTAATTTGAAAGTTTTGAGCTAAAGGACTAAATTGAATAAAAGTGAAAAGTTAAGGGTAATTTTGTAAAAATATCAAAAAGGCTTATTTGCATAAAATGATTAAAAATTCATGTTGATTTAAATAATTTAATGAAATTATTGTAATAGATAAAGATCATGTCTCGATCGTGGAAAAGGGAAAATTACAAATTTACCCCTGAAGTTCACTTTAACTGCAATTTCGTCCGATAAGTTCATAACGTTAAATTTATATTTAAATAGTATATTATTTGTATTATTTATGATTGTTATAGAATAGGTTATGGTACGTGAAATTGTGAAAGATGAAAAAGAAATGAATGAAAGAGATATCAAACTTTGAACATATTGACTTGAAACCAACATGAGGGCTGAGGTACCGCATATGTTGTGAGTCCTCGAAAGCTCGTGTAAGCACCATCGTGAGTCGAGAAATGAGAAAAGAATCCAAGAATGGATTACAGGCCCTACGATGGCTGAGATTTATGCATAAGTGCATATTCTCGACAGCTCATGTGAGCAGCATTGTTAGGGAATAGTTATATGCACAGATATTGTATCGATGATTGAGGTACCACATATGTTGCGAGTCCTCGACAGCTTGTTTTAGCAGCATCGTGACCCGGGAAAGAGATATGGATCTTAAATGGATTATAAGCCCTACGATGGCTGGGATTATGCTTTACGCATACTCTCGACAGCTCGTGTGAGTAGAATCGTTAGGGAGCAATTTATAGTACAAACAGGCACCGTATCGATGGTTAGGGTATTGCATATATTACGAGTCCTCGACAGCTCGTGTGAGCAGCATCGAGTACTGGTAACAAAAAAGTTATAGACAGGAAAGTTGGAAAACCAAATATGGCTTGAGGAAGCAACAGTTCATCCTAGCTTGGTTGAGATATAATTGCTTTATGCATATGATTGGTAACTCTTTAAACTCTTCGAACTTACTAAGCTTTGAAGCTTACCAAAGATGTTATTGTTTTTTTGTAGATTGTTTGCTATTTGAAGATCGGATTATCTCGAAGAAATCACA
Organism: Gossypioides kirkii; assembly: GCA_005610355.1. Classification (NCBI taxonomy): domain Eukaryota; kingdom Viridiplantae; phylum Streptophyta; class Magnoliopsida; order Malvales; family Malvaceae; genus Gossypioides; species Gossypioides kirkii. The sequence goes on from CP032253.1 coordinate 18,906,013, forward strand.
CTATCTCGGGAACTCATTTTGTAGTATTTACATCAATTGGTTATATGGCATGTACTAGGATGATAGTACCTTTGAAATGCTTGATTTTAGATTGCTGGTTTCTTTGTTGAACTAAAGTTGCGTGCTTGCTTGATGTTCTAAACAAGCAAATGTGTTTAGTAATGAATTGACATGTTATTAAGAATCTTTGTGTTGATTGATTGTATTTTGTGTTATATGATGAAACAAGTATTGTCATGTATAGATTTTGCAAGATGAGAATTTAAATAAGAGTCTTGTATTGAATGATGATTGATAAACATGAGGACTTGTGTGAATAAATGAATTCTACATACTTGTTTCGGTAGAACCCCTGCATGTATCGATAGAAGTAGAGGACAAGAGAGAGGTTATTCATTGACTTGAGTAGTATCGGTAATTGCATAATAAGTACCAGTAGTTTTGCCCATAAGAGTATTGGTAGTTTATGTACTTGTATCGGTAGAAGCTACAGGGTAGGACATTTTAACTCTCTGGAGTCTTTAGTACCGGTAAAAGCATGATTTATTTCGGTAAAAGCTTTACTTATATCGGTAGAACTGTCAAAGGTATCGGTAGAAGTTTGTACTATTTCCTGCATTGTTTACTAACTTGAAAACTACCGATACTTGTCCAATAGGTACCGGTAGAAGTCTCCTAAAATTATAGAAATGACATTTTTACCCTTATTGAGTTAATAAAAAAAGTAAGAATAATGAATTATAAATGTATATGTATTTTAATAAATCAAGAAAAATGTTAAAATAAGATTTGGATAGGTAACGATTTGAGGCACGAATGTATGTGATCTTGAAACCCTAACTGACGATGGTGTTGGTTTTAAGTACTATACAATGATAGTAAGAAGGATTGATGTAGTTTGGATGATATTGTGATATTATGGTTGACATGGAATATGAATATCATGATTTGTGAAATGAACATTGATTCCTTCTGTGATTTAATGATAAGTATGTTTGGTTATAGTTTGGTTAGCTAATTGTGGGAACTGTGTGTTTGAGATATAGGATCATGTGATCCCTGATGGAAAATATTTGTACTTGATTCCTAAGTTCTCGCGTGATTGAATTTGATTATTGATTGATTGAAAGGTTATAAATGAAAGTGTAAAATTAAATGTAGTTAGTATTCTGAGCTACAAATTATAATTCTATAAATTGTGATCGAATTGTATGTAAAAAAAAGAAGAAAAGACTCGAAAATTTTTGTAAACCCTGAGACCTTGGACCGAGTATGGTTTCGGGGTTTTTGAGTGTTACAGTATGTCTTTACTATTGGGGGTTGCATAATCAGTTGGAAAGCCACTTTGCAAAGTACAATTATTTTGTCAACTACTGAAGCTGAGTATATGGCAATTACTAAGGCTTGTAAAGAAGCTGTTTTTTAAAGGTACTCTTTGGTGAACTTAGTAAAGAAATTCAGATTAGTATAATGTTTTGTGATAGTTAGAATGTCATCTTCCTTACGAAAAATATTTTATGAGAGAACAAAGCACATTGATGTTCGGTATCATTTTGTGCGTGATATTATTGCTCATGGAGATATTGTTGTGAGCAAAGTTAGTACGCATGAAAATCCTACAGATATGATGACTAAGTCACTTCTTATAACCAAGTTTGAGCATTGCTTAGACTTGGTTGGCATTCATTGTTGAAGAATACCCCTTAAGGGGTTTCATGGAAAAGGTGGAGAACTTGTTCCTTGAGAGTTCATGGTGAAGAATTTGTTTGTTGAGAATTTGTGTCAAGGTGGAGATTGTTAGAATTGAGTGACTCGAATCCTTGCTAAAATAAAATACAGTGGTAAAATAAAATAAAAGTAAAGTCCATATAGAAATATGCTTTTTTTTATTTAACATTGATTAGAATAAGGTTTTTCAACGATGTAGTTGAAACTCCGCTTGTAATATTTGAATTTGACATTAGTAAATTTTTTTCTCCTCTGCCCGTGATTTTTCCCGAAAAGATTTTCTACGTAAAATCTGTTTGTTTTATTTTTCATATTGCTTTCTAATCGTTCTATATTGCCATTATCGAAGCTAGTTCAACAAACACAAGAAGCGAAAATGTGTTAGAATACATAATAGAATAAGAAAAGCTAAAAACAAAAGAAAATCTAATGCTAGAGTTAAAGAAAATAAACTACCCAACGAAAAACCCAAAACAATGGAAAACAACTTGAATTTTTTCCGTTCAAAGTGTTCTCAATTTCTGTAACAACCCATTTTTCAGTGGTACCAGTGGTTTCGAGACCACAAACCCGACGAGTAAATTCATATAATGAATATTTAAATTATATGAGTCAATATCGAGACCCCGTTTCTGAAATTTAGGGCTGTAAATATTTTTATTAAATATTTACATAGTCTTATTATTTGTGAATTGAAGTTTGGTCGGCTAATTTTGATGATTTATCTCTTAATTAAGGAAAAAGGAGTAAATTGTAAAAGAGGTAAAAGTTAATTGCTATAGATTAAAAATAAAAGGGACCAAAGTGGTAATTACACCATGGTCAAGAAGTCCAAGTGGTGGAGGATATGATTACCTTCCACTAACTTTTGGGATAATTATTCATTTAGTCCTAATTAGTTTAAGGTTAAATTGAAATAAAGTTTATTTAGTTGGAATTTAATATAATTGAAAGACCAATTATGTAATTGGTCCCTCCTTAAATGGCTTAATAATAGAAATGATGTGGAATTCTTTAGAATTTGGTAAATTACAATTAAATCCTAATTAAATAAGGATTTACTAATTAGTTTATTATTCAGTATGATCAAAATTGGTGATTTTGAGGCCACAACTTCGATGTGTTAGACCGTAAATATTAATTATTTAATATTTATGAGGTTATTAGTATTGTATTAAAATTTTGTTATGAAATTTTACTGCGTAGATAGTTAATTAAGTAAAAGGGATTAAATCGTAAAAGTTGAGAAAGTTGATTTCTATTGATTAATGTTATCAAATAGCTATGGAAAGGTAGTTAAAAGGGATAATATGATAATTAGCCCATGAATGGTCATAATGGACGGTTTTAGGGTAATTGAAATGGAAAAATGAGTTAAGTAGTTAACGGTAAAATGGTAAATTATGGAATAAGTGATTTTAAACAAAATTAAAGTGGTCAAATTTCATTTTTCATCATCTTCTTCTTGTGTTTAAATCGAAAACCCTAAGTGGCCATAAGAGAAAGTTTCGGCCAAGCTTTAAGCTTCGATTGATCAAGAAGGTGTCGTAGATCTTAGAAAAGGAAAAAATTACGAATTAGTCCTTGGAGTTCACTTTAACTGCAAATTTGTCCGGTAAGTTCGTAACGTTAAATTTGCATTTTAATAGTACATTATTGTATTCTTTATAATCGTTGCAAAACAGGTTATGGTACGTGAAATTGAGAAAGATGAAAAAGAAATGAATGAAAGAGATATCTGAATTTGAGCCGGTGATTTGAAACTGACGCGATGGCTAAGGTACCGCATATGTTGCGAGTCCTCAACAGTTTGTGTGAGTATCATCGTGATTCGGGAAATGATAAATGAATCCAAGAATGGATTACAGGCCCTACGATGGCTGGGATTTATGCATAAGTGCATATTCTCGACAGCTCGTGTTAGCAGCATCATTAGGGAATAGTTATATGCACATAAACCATATCGATGGTTGAGGTACCGAATATGTTACGAGTCCTCAACAGCTCATGTGAGCATTATCATATACTGGCAACAAAGTTGATACAGACATGAGAATGAAATTCGAGATTATAGCATACCGTATCGATAGCTGAGGTACCACATATGTTGCGAGTCCTCGACAGCTTGTGTGAGCAGCATCGTATATTGGTAACAAAGTTTACACAGACAAGAGGATGAAATTCTGGGTTATAGCTTGTGGAAGCAAGGCTTTATTCTGATTCGAATGAATTAAAGACTGTTCAAAACATGATGTTTGGTAATTTTATTAAACTCTACAAACTTACTAAGCTATGTAAGCTTACCTATGAAATTGTTGTTGTTTTGTAGATCTTATTTTGCTACTAGAAGATCAGATCATCTCGAAGAAATCACACTATCTCGGGAACTCGCTCGATAGTATTTACATCACTTGGTTATATGACATGTACTAGGATGTTGTTATCTTCAATAGTGCTTGATTTGGATGAGTTGTAAAATGACTTGTTGAATATTGAGCTTATGTTTATGTAAGTTTGTCGATGTTTCAAGTAGACTTACATGCATAAGATATAATATCTTGTGAATCCATGAATATTGATATGTTATGCTTCCTTCTCATAAGAAATTGTGTATTTTCTGTTGTGCTTTGATGGAAGTTTTGGTATCATTCAGTTGTAAATTTAGAAGACTTAGGTGCATAATTGAAATCTGCATACTTGTTTCGATAGTATTCTTGCATGTTTTGGTAGAAGTACAGGGTATTTGAGACTTTGGTTACTGACTTGCATTGTATCGGTAGCATTACAGAAGTATCGATAGTTCTGGTCACAGTAGTATAGATTATCTGAATACTTGTTTCATTAGAAGTTACAGGGTAAAACTTCTTAGCTCTCTGGAGTTTGTTGTATCGATAGAAGTGTGGGCTGTATCGGTAGTACCCAAACGTGGACTGGTAGAGTCATCATTTCTACCGGTAAAAAACTGTAGTTATTTTCCAAAGCTTACTGTCTTGACTTCTATCGATACTTGAGCAACATGTATCGGTAGAAGTCCCTCAGATCGTGTAAAATGACATTTTTGACCCTTATAAAAATGGAAATGTTATCAAAGCAAAAAAATTTATTACGTGTATATTCTTGTGATACTGAATTGTTGAGATATGAGAATTTAATCATTGGTAAATAATATGAAAGACCTCAAAATCCTAATCAGCGACGATGTCGGGTTTGGGTACTACATAGTGATAGTAAGAATAATTGATGTATCTTGGTTGATATTGTGGTATTATGGTTTGATATGGAATATAGATGTCATGATATGTGATATGAATATTGACTCTTTCTTGAAAATGTATTGATGAGTATGATTTGGAATATAATTTGGTTGGCTAGTGATGAAAGTTGTGTTAAGACACAGGGCCGCGTAACCCCTGTTGAGAAAATTTTCGATTGTGATCCTAAGATTTAGTATGGTTTGAATTGATCCTTGATTTGTTGGAATGATTGTGAATGAATGTGTAAGATTAAATGGAGCTAGTATTTTGGGTTGCTAGTTTGTAATTATATAAATTATGATTGAATTGTTTGTATGAAAAAAAACTCGTAAAGTTTTGTAAACCCTGAGACCCTAAATCAGAGATGGTTATGGTTTTTGGGTGTTACAATTTCCAAAAATCATGAATTTTAAACTGAAGTCTCCTCAACTAAAGTAGTTCTGATCTAGAAAATCTTGTAGAAAAATTCAACCCCTAATTTTTTTAATCACCTTTTTTAGAAGGATTTTTTGTCAATTCCAATCATTGTAATTCGAATCAATTCCGAGTCGCAAGTCAATGTGGATACAAACTCTTGGCTTCAATCATTGTTATCTTTAAGAAGTCGTTTGACTTCTAACACTCCCCCTAAAACCGAGCTCTTCATTCCAAGCTTTTCTTTGAGTTTATGTAATACGTCTGCTTTCAATGACTAAGTAAAAATGCTCGCCAATTTATCTTCTATTTTGCAGTAAACTAACTCCACATTTTTATTCTTCACTTGTTCTCGAATAAAATTATACTTTGTATTAATATGCTTTCTTCGACTATGAGACATCGAATTTTTTGCAAGAGATATTGTGAACTTGTTGTCAACATAAATTGTAATTGGACCTTCTTGTATAAAATTTAATTACCCAAAATATCCTTCAACCAAATTGCTTGACACATGCATGTTACAACATCCATGTATTCTCTTGCAAAGAATCCGACGTCTCATAGTCGAAGTAGGCATATCAGTATCATTTTATTCGAGACCAAGTGAAGGATAAAAATGTGGAGTTAGTTTACTGCAGAGTAGAAGATCAATTGGCAGACATTTTTACAAAGCCATTGAAAGCGGACGTATTACATAAACTAAAAAAAAAGCTTGGAATGAAGAGCTCGGTTTGAGGGAAAGTGTTAAAAGTCAAACTGATTTCTTAAACACAACAATGATTGAAGCCAAGGGTTTGTATACAAATTGACTTGCAATTTGAAAAAGAGTTTGTATACAAATTGACTTGCAACTTGGAATTGATTAGGATGACTAAGCATGGGTTTTAATCCTTATTCATAATAAAATGGATAAGCTTTACAACATGGAAGCTTTTAACACAAGCCTTTTAAAGTTGATTTAGAAAACTATAAGTAGGACTTTTGTTTATTTAATAGAAGTGTGTGTGAAAGTGAGAAAAAAAGGGAGAAAGGTGTGAGAGATAGAAAACTAGCACAACTAGTATAGAGAGAAAAGAAAAGAAAAATTTGTATTTGTATTGTGTTTTATTTGTGTGTAATAAAATTAGTATTTAAGCTATTAATTTTTCATTATGCTTCCAACAAGAAAAATAAAGAACGATGCCCTTTTATCCTTTTTACGATCTTCTTTCAGTACTATTTTTTCTTCATTTGTCAAAGTCGCTTCAGCAGTTGCATTTTCAGGCTTGACATATCCTTCTTGGACAATATCCCAATAGTCTTGAGAGCCGAGCAAAGCCTTCTTTTGGATGCTCCAATTTTCATAATTTGTCTTTGTTAATTTTGAGATCTATGGTTGAATTATGTTTGTCATTGTAACGTCGACACGAACCTAGCTCGGAAACCACTTGTTGGAAGCTTAATGAAAAATTAGTATTGGAGCTATTAATTTTTCATTTCGCTATTAATTTTTCATTTCGCTTCCAACAAGTGGTATCTGAGCTAGGTTCGTGTCGACGTCACAATGGCAAACATGATTCAATAGTAGATCCCGAAATTAACAAAGACAAATTATGACAATTGGAGCATCCAAATGAAAGCTTTGCTCGGCTCTCAAAAATGTTGGGACGTTATGGAAGAAGGATATGTCGAGCCCGAAAATGTAGCTACTGAAGCGACTTTGACAAACGAAGAAAAAAGAGTATTGAAAGAAGCTCATAAAAGGATAAAAGGGCATTGTTCTTTACTTTTCAAGGTGTTGATGAATCAACCTTTGAAAAAATTTCAGATGCGAAGACATCAAAGAAAGCGTGGAAAATTTTGAAAAAAATCCCTTCAAGGAGCAGAAAAGGAATAGAGATAATTTTGGACGCTGAAAATGAAACTTTCAAAAAGTGTTCATAATTATGTCACCCGAGTAAAAGCTGTGGTAAATGAAATGAAAAGGAATAGAGAACACTTGATGACGTAAGAGTAATGGAAAAAATTTTGCGGTCATTAACACGCAAATTTGATTATGTGGTTGTTGCAATCGAAGAATCAAAAGATTTATAAAAAATATCAATTGATGAACTTGTGGTTTCCCTACAAGCCCATGAGCAAAAACTGAAGCAAAATGATGATACTGGAAATTTGGAACAAGTCTTGCAAAGCAAGCTATCCTTCAATGAAAGTAGAGCTAGAGATAATTTTGGAGAAGGTACAAGCAATCGTAGAGGATACCGTGGAGGATATAGAGGAAGAAATAGAGGTGAACGAGGAACACGTGGATGAGGCAATCAATCATATGGTAGAAGCCAAAACAAGATCATCTGATTGCAACAAAGAGAATTTTGAGATACATAAAAGGTACGATGGATCATGGTTTATTTTATAACACTCGCAACGTTCAAAATTAGTTGGTTATTCAAATAGTGGTTATGGTGGTGACTTGGATGATCGTAAAAGCACATCTGGATATTTATTCCATATTGGCTCCGCAGCATTTTCATGATCATAAAAAAAACAACAAACAGTAACCCTCTCAACATGTGAAGTAGAATACATGGTTGTTGCAACATGCACATGTCAAGCAATTTGGTTGAAAAATATTTTGGGTAAGTTATCTTTTATACAAGATGGTCCAGTTACAATTTATGTTGACAACAAGTCCACAATATCTCTTGCAAAGAATTCAATGTCTCATAGTCGAAGCAAGCATATCGATACAAAGTAGCATTTTATTCGAGAGCAAGTGAAGGATAAAAATGTGGAGTTAGTTTACTACAGAACAAAAGATCAATTGACAGACATTTTTATGAAGCTATTGAAAGCGAACGTATTACATAAACTCAAAGAAAAGCTTGGAATGAAGAGCTCGGTTTGAGGGGGAGTGTTAGAAGTCAAACTGACTTCTTAAAGACAACAATGATTGAAGCCAAGAGTTTGCTTAGAAAGTTGGTTTAGAAAACTATAAATAAGACCTATGCTTGTGTAATAGAAGTGTGTGTGAAAGTGAGAAAAAAAAAGAGAGAAATGTGTGAGAGATAGAAAACTAGCAGCAGCTAATATAGAGAGAAAAGAAAAGAAAAATTTGTATTTGTATTATGTTTTATTTGTGTGTAATAAAATTAGTATTTGAGTTATTAATTTTCCATCACACTTCCAACAAGAAAAATAAAGAATAACGCCTTTTTATCCTTTTTACAAGCATCTTTCAAGACTTTTTTCTTCGTTTGTCAAAGCCGCTTCAGCAGCTGCATTTTCGAGATCGACATATCCTTCTTCGATAACGTCCCAATAGTCTTGAGAGCCGAGCAAAGCCTTCATTTGGATGCTCCAATTGTCATAATTTATCTTTGTTAATTTCAAGATCTATGGTTGAATCATGTTTACCATTGTGACGTCAACACGAACTTAACTTTGATACTACTGGTTGAAAGCGTAATGAAAAATTAATAACTCAAATACTAATCTTGTAACATCCCCATTTTAAAAATATATAAATTTATGGTAGAAGTCCTTGAATCAAGGATTTATAAATAAATAGTAGTATAAGAAGTAATGATCGTTTTTAGAGGAAACTATTAGACATGAAAAAATAGAGAATTATTATTAAGAGCATGTGGTTAGTTAAAAAATCTGTTATTGAGTTCAGGGATTAAATTGAATAAGTTAAAAAAGTATAAGAATTAAAGTGCAAATATTTTATTTTTATTTTGATGGAAGGACCTAATGACAATTTTATTATTTAAAAAAAAAAGAAAAGAGTTATGATTGCGTTGATTTTTTTTATTAAAGTTATTATTTATATTATTTTAAAATATAATATTTTATTAATATTATAATATAAATAAAAGAAAGATCTTTTAGCTTTCTTTTATGCTCTGTTTCAATTATTTCTTTCTTTTGCTCTCTGTTTCTCTCACGAAGGGAAAGAAAAAATTTCCTTCACCTTTTTTCTTCAAAATTCAAGTATAATGTATAGTTTTTCTTCAAATTTTTCATAGATTTTGAATATTTGAAGCTTGTTCTACATATATATACCAATAATTTTTTATTTCATCAAGTATTTTGAATGTTGTCATTAAAGAACATTGATGGAAGCTTAGGAAATTTAAGTGAAATAGGTATATTTTCTTGATAGAGAATGATTAGAAGTTGAATTCTGGCTTATTAGAAGTGTGAAAAAGAAATGAAATTGGATGAGAAGTTTATTTGATTTATTTGGCTATGGTGAAGGGGTAGTAGAGAAAATTGACTATTTTGAGTAATATTGGTGCTAAATGATAGCTTATAAATTAGTGAGTACTCCAGTGAAGACGGAATTGAAAACGGATAATTGAGTTGAAAGATATGAGAATTTTAGATTTGGAAGCTTAGTATATTAATTTGATTAATCATGCATATTTATGTTGTTTTCATTAGTTTTAGTATTAAAATGGGCAAATGATATTATTTCGTATTGAATTGCTCATATTATAGCTAAAAACGAAGCGAGCACTTTGAAGGAGAAAGACGAAGAGAAGTAAAGCGATTAAAATTCGGTTTGTGCTAATATCTTATTTTCATTACATAAAGCTTTAAAATAATTAGATTATTATGATTAATTCTATTAATTTTTTTATATTATTTTTATGAGTTTTGAATGAGTTTGAATTATTTAGTTAATATTTATAAAATTATGATTTGAGATGGAATATGTTTATTTTTTCAAATGATTAAATTAGCAAATTCATGGTTATGATTTTATATGTTTGAGCAAGAAAATATTTAATATGTTTTTGAATTGGAAGTCTAATTTTACATTAGGCAAAATATATGATTTGATCATGATATGGGATAAAAATGAGAATGTTGTGAAAAATAGAATTGAAGTGAAATTTGATTTTTACCCCGGTACACTAAGTTAGACTAGATCAGATATAGTTGGCATGCCATAGAGTCTTTATATCAGAGGATTTAGATCTCCCCAATTCCTAGAGGGTCGAGGGAGAAAATGCCAAATTGGTTGGTTTTTATTATTGTTAGCCCCAATTCCCAGAGGATCGTGGGCAGTCCTAATTCCCTGAGGGTTGTGAACTACTCTGATAGCCATCGTTGCAGAACAACTCGGGATGGCGGATTCGTGTATTTGATTATGAGTCTAAATTTTAGTGCGTGGTTTAGATTGAAAGAAAAGCAAAAACAAAAGTTGAATATATTTTAATTTCCTAATTGTGTGAATTAAATTGAGTATGTGATTTTAAATTTGATTAAAAAGCTTATTGTTATTTATTTACTTTTATTAACTAATCTATATTTAATAATTATGTAATGATTTATATTATATTAGCACCACTGAGCACAAAAATTGTTCAGCATACGGTTTGTCTATTTTTCCGTGCGCAGGTAGTTAGATTTGGTAGATCGTTCCAACAGCATCCGAAGAACCGAAAATCGGCTCAAACAAAGTTGGTGAAAAGTTTACTTTTTGGTTAATATTTATGGCATGTACATAGACTTATATATATAATATTATGTCGTAAATTAAATTTAAATATGTTTATTATGTTTCTTTTGCTAATACTTTATAATAAATGTTTTGATGAAATGGTTAAACATAGATATCAAGTTTATTGAAATGCTTTGAGAAATTGAAGTATTGGGAATTGATTTGGGAGATTATTTGAATGTGAATATATTGTGAAATACAAAATTTTACAGGGAGATTTTATGTAAACAAGCAGAAATACTGCTGAACTTTTTATAAAATAATTTTACCACTATGTTTTCATTTAAAAAATAATAATAATATAATAAATAAAAATAGAAAAGTAAATTGCTTCGGCAACAAAATGTGACATTTTATATTCAGATCCAACAACTGGGTCGGATATAAGATGTCACAAATCTTATTACACACAAATAAAACACAATACAAATACAAACTTTTCTTTTCTTTTCTCTCTATACTAATTGCTGCTAGTTTTCTATCTCTCACACCTTTTTCTCTTTTTTTTCACTTTCACACACACTTCTATTACACAAACATAAGTCCTATTTATAGTTTTCTAAATCAACTTTAAAAGGCTTGTGTTAAAAGCTTTCATGTTGTCAAGCTTATCCATTTTATTATGGTTAAGGATTAAAATTTATACTTAAGTCATCCTAATCAATTCCAAGTTACAAGTAAATTTGTATACAAACTCTTTGTTAAATTGCAAGTCAATTTGTACACAAATTCTCGGCTTCAATCATTGTTGTCTTTAAGAAGTCGATTTGATTTTTATCACACACCATATGAGCAATAAGCAACCTTGGTGTGGTACCATTTCGTGACATTACACGACTTCGAGAAACAACCTCATCCATCCATGCACCTTCCCTTTTCTCTGATGGACGAGACTATGGATCAAAATAGAAATAGGCAATTGGACTACCTGAAGAATCTTTGACACAGTAGAACCTAACATCTTTGTTCCAAACCTTTTAAAAGAGAAAGAGTTAGAAGGACGTAAAATTAGTATTCTGTGTAATGGGCAGTGAGAAGAAGTTGAGATGAACCAAAAAAATATTTACAGGATTTAGACAATCAGCTGGCTCGATATCAATCCCGAAAAGGGTCTTAGCAAGTTTGAAGAGGCCATCCATAACTTTTAAAAGTGAGCAATATGGCCGGAGTTCTTCCTGTACAACTTTTGCATCAGAAAAGGCATAAGTTGCAGGCAAGCCCTCAATTTCTTTCCTTATCCGTTATTAGCTTTTCAAATTTCTTTGTGGCATCCAAAACATTCTCGCTAAATTTGTGAGACCACCTCTCCCGCTCCTGCGAATCAGCTCACAGTAACTAGATTGGAATAGCCAAAATGAATGAATATGACATGATTGAGCACAAATATTTATATGATTATTTTCAGATTCCCATCCTTGCTAAACTGTACGGGAGGAATTTGCTTACAAGATGGGAAAAAGAATGCTAAGAAACCAGGTACCAAGAACTTCAAAAGGAACTATTGTTAACTACTTGCTCCTTGTTTTACTTGGCACAGAAATTGGCTTCAAAATATAAAAATAGTAAGGTATTATGACACCCAGTAAATTTCTGTTTAACCTCAAAACTAAATATTAACAAACCTGTTCAGTTTTGTTAAACTGTTCTCGTTTATCTTCTTCAAGTGAAACACAGAGAAGAAAGCACTGTATGCTACACAACCAGGAATCAGCATAGTAGCTGAGGATATTCACAAAAAGGGTTTAATTAACAGTGATGAACACTAAGTCCTAGAACAAAGTTGATATTGACATATTTAGTTTTTTGAAGTAATTGGCAAATGCTTTAATTCTTAATAGAAACAAAAGTTTTGAGAGTATGACGAATACAAAAAGTCCTTTTCTTATCGATCAAAACTACTAGAATCGGACTCTTCAATGAAGACAGCCTCATATAAGCTTTGGAACTACCTCCTTAATCTGCCCCACCAGCTGTAAACCCCCATTTTCTCTTGATCTTCCCTCCTTTTAGTTCCCCCGATCTCCTTATCAACTACAGTTAGAAGTTCATTAAGGAAAAAAAAAATCACATTGTTTCCCTACTGGTGTTCAAGAATGGGTCATAGATATGGTTATCCTCCTGCTACAGTGATTGATATAGGGGAGGGGCCACTGGATTTCACTGGAGGGCTTCAATACGTTGACCTGACATACACTGTGACAAAGAAGAAGGAGGTAGAAGGGAAATGGTTGAAGCAAGAGGTGGACTTGTTGAATAGGATTACTGGGTCTGCACCAAAAGGGTGCATCACTGCGGTCATGGGGCCTAGTGGTGCAGGCAAATCCACTTTCTTGGATGGTTTGGCAGGGCGTATTGCTAGTGGAAGCCTTAAGGGTAGGGTGCTTTTGGATGGGAAGCCAATGAGTCCAAGTTTGATTAAAAGGACTTCAGCTTATATAATGCAAGATGATAGGTTGTTTCCGATGCTTACGGTTTATGAGACCCTGATGTTTGCTGCTGATTTTCGACTTGGACCCATCTCAAGAGCCGAGAAGAGTCAACGCGTCGAGAAGTTGATTGATCAGCTTGGATTGACAGTAAGTACCCTTTCCAGTTTCAACCATGATTCTATGTTCATCTTATCAGTAACCCGAAAAATTAATTTTAGAATGGTTAATTGCACTAAATTATCATTTTGGTACTTAAAAGAATTTTTTGTATCAATTTGGTATCTTAAGTTTCCAACCTTATATCGCTTTATCCCAACCGTTGACAATGCTAAAAAAATGACGTGTCATATAGACACAGGCGGAGTTAAAAAATTTTGAGGGAGACCGGAATAAAATTTTATAATTTTATGATAAAAAAATGAAATTTTATTATTTTAATAATTTATATTTTTATAATTTTTAAAATATTAATTCAATTTTTTCTCATAAAAGTCAAAAAGTAATTTTATAATTTAATATATATATATTTATTTATTTATTTAAAATTTCTCCAACTTTTTTATTTTTTAAAAATGAGATTATTTGTCTTAATTTTTTATTTTTGGCAATTTTTAACGCTATAATCGATTGGGGTAAATTGATACTCGGTTGGAAACTTAAAATACTAAATCGATACAAAAAAATTCCTTAGGAAGCAAAGTAATAATTGAATGCAACTTGGGAGTAAATAGTGCATTAACCCATTCAAGAATAATATCACAGTTCTCATGAATTTACCAGAAAACTATGTTTCTCAAGAAGTGCAAGCTCTAACTTCCTGGTTTCTTGCAGTCCTCATGGAACACCTATATAGGTGATGCTGGGACTAGAGGAGTCTCGGGCGGAGAGCGTCGCAGAGTTTCAATTGGTGTTGACATAATTCATGGACCATCCTTGCTTTTCCTAGATGAGCCAACTTCGGGTCTAGATTCTACTAGTGCTTACAGTGTAATCGAGAAGGTGCGGGACATTGCACGATCTGGTAGCACAGTAATCCTCACGATTCATCAACCCTCATCTAGAATCCAGCTGCTCCTTGATCATATGATTGTCCTTGCTCGTGGCCAGCTAATGTATCAAGGATCACCGCTAAATGTCACTCTACATCTTAGTCGAATGGGGAGAAAGGTCCCCAAGGGTGAAAGTGCAATAGAGTTCCTTATTGATGTGATACAAGAATATGATCAATCTGAATTCGGAGTCGAGGTAGTTGCTGAATTTGCAAGAAGCGGACGAAAACCACCACAATTGACAGAAGAGGAAATGTCTGTTTCAACAGCTACCCCAACACCACCCCCAGCTCATCGTGGTCACGAATGGAAAAACAACAGGCGCCTTGCATTGAAAGCAAGTGAAGATTCCGATACTGGTTTTGATCATAGTGTGAAAAGCCCTTACAATAATACATCAAGGTCATGGAGTGCTAGCCACATAGGAGTTGTGCACCAACTCAGGTTCACCCCCACAAGGCAACGTACTGATCAAAAAGCTCCAAACCCAATGAGGTAAAGCAGTTATATTTTTAAGCAATTTGGAAGTTCAGAAGAAAAGTTATTATTTTTAGAGAAAATAAGCTGAAATTCTTCCATGAAATTACGCAGTTTATCGCCTGGCTATTATACATACTCAAGTGACATCCTGCCAGGGACGCCGACACCTCACAGCAGCGACTATACCGTGAACGAAAATGATTACCTAACTCCAGATGTTTCTTCGAAGGCAGTTCAAAACTTGGGGCCCAAATTTGCAAATTCCATCTTCCCAGAGATTTGGATTCTCATGCGCCGTAACTTCAAGAACATTAGGCGTACACCTGAGCTTTTTCTCTCCAGACTTGTAGTCCTAACTGTCATGGGCTTTATGATGGCTACGATGTTCATGAACCCGAAAATCAGCATGCAAGGCATCACCAATCGCCTTAGCTTTGTTATCTTCACTGTCTGTCTCTTCTTCTTCTCTTCCAACGATGCAGTACCGGCTTTCATCCAAGAGCGCTTCATTTTTGTTCGCGAAACTTCCCATAATGCCTATAGAGCCTCTACTTACACCATAGCTGGCCTCATCACATACCTTCCTTTCCTTGCACTACAAGCTGGTGTCTATGCTTGTATTGTTTGGAAAGCCTTGGAGCTTAGGGGACCATTCTACTATTTCTTTATTGTTCTCTATGCCTCCCTTCTTTCAACCAACTCATTTGTGATGTTTGTGAGCTCAGTGGTCCCTAACTATATCTTAGGGTACGCAGCAGTCATCGCTTTCACCGCACTCTTTTTCTTGTTTTGTGGCTACTTCATGAATAACCATGACATTCCGGTGTACTGGAAATGGATGAACAAGGTTTCCACCATGACATACCCATATGAAGGGCTCTTGATGAACCAGTATCAGACTAATCAAACTTTTGGTTACGATCCAAACATGAAACCTGTGACTGGATTTGGCATCTTAAATTCTCTCGACATTAGTACCGTAGAATTCAAGAAGTGGGAAAATGTTATTATAATGATAGGTTGGGCTGCTTTTTATAGGTTGTGTTTCTATATAGTGCTTCGTTTCGGATCAAAGAACAAGAGGACATAGACAAATCAAGGAAAAAGATGATGCTGAAAGTGCTTAATATTTTGCTTCATCCAAGTGATCTGTTCTTTTTTTTTTTTTTTGAGTAAATTAATATGTTATTGTTTTCTTGTCAAGATATTTGGATAATACTTATAGAATGCATGAGCCAGCATCAATGCAGATGCATTCACCAAGGGAGAAAACAAATATAATCAACTAAATTAAGTATATTTCTGTTTTTTTTTTTCTATAATCAATGTTAAGAAAAAGAAATAGTCAACAAGAAATCGCTAGTTGATTTTTGCAAGTTTGGTTAGAATCACTGACTACAGGCTTCAATATAACTAGAAACCATGGAAACAAACAATGGAAGAGACCTTGCAAATTATTTACAATACCCCAATCAAACTGCAAAACGAGAAACATGTATGCAACTGCAAATTGTTTTGGCAGTTTGTATGTATCAGCAAGGGACAATGTTTAATGCTTGGAATATACCTCCTAATCTTTGTAAGCATCGAAGAGACCCAACCAAAAATAGGCTAACCAACTTAAACACTTTGTCACAGTGTTGACTAATATATTTAATCCATTCGACAGAACAAAGAATCCATCTTTCAGCTATATATACATAGATTAAGCTTGTCTTAAACCTGTGTCAAAGATACAAATTCCTCTAGCTGATAGGCCTCTTAAGACTAAGAGTTTATGGGCTTATGAATGTGGTTGTGATTAGACAGGATGATTTATCAGAAAAGGAAAAGGGCCAAAAAGAGCTAGTTGTCTTCTAGAACCAACAAGTATAAAAGCCAAAACCAAAAGGATGAAGACAACAAGATGTCATTTTCTTTTTGTTGATTAAAAATTTGCTTCATTCTTCAACAACATGTCAGCATAGAAAAACTTTGGGATTACTTCCAAAGACGCACTTGCCTTCAAACATACAACTAATCTACTGGATATTCCTCTTTGCTTCCTCTGGCTATCCCTAAGTAATGATCCCCAAAAGAAAACATGGAAAGAATCATTAAACGCGTTTTCTTCGTCATCTTCACCATCTGCTTTTTCTTCTTCTCATCTGTCATCGAAGAACAACTCTTTTTCGTTCGCGAAACTTCTCATCCTGCTTACAGACCTCAGCTTACCATACATTCGGTTTTATCATTCACAATGGTTTTCCTGCACTAGAAGAAGTTGTTATACGAACTGTTATGCAAGCTTTTATTGCTTGGAAAGCTAATAGACTTCCATGGCCATTCAATGTTCTATTTATTGCTGTCGACCACTTCTATTTATCAACCAAAATAAACCCTTTTTATAAGGAAAATGCCTGCTCAAAGCTCTTGTTGGTTCCTGGTTATGTAGATATCTTTGCTTCCATAGCTCGTTTTTGCCTTTTTACATGGCTAGTTATTATATGAAAATGCTATTCATGGTGTTCCTTTGGGATAGAGTTTCGAGATGTTCTTACTTCACAAGATCAGTTGGCCTCTCCTCAGTTGAAAACGTCATCTTTCTTATCTTTAAAATCAATTTATTTCCTTAAATTTAGAAAAAAAATTATCTAAGTACATAATTAACTTTTAAAATCAGCCTTTTTTGCTAATTTTCCAATCTGACGGTGTAAAATAATTTATGTTTTTAAGGTAAAACCTAAATTGACTTATGTGCTGACCCTTCTCCATCATTTCCTTTTCCATTCGAACTTCACAGGAAGCAACACTCTCAATACCAACGATTACAACACAAACTCCTTAAAACGACCTCGTAAGACCCCTCATTTAGCAATAGTGTACCCACAGTCCCAATCTCGCGTGGGTCATTCACATTCCAAATCCAGGCCTGCCGGTCATGTCCTGTCCCCGCTTCCTCCACTTTTGCCCATGTTAGTTCTCCCTGATTGGTCCTCCCCAACCAACCCCACCCGAAAAAGAAAGACCATCTTCTTCCTCTCCGAGTCCCTCCTCCTTGATTTTCCATTTCTCCTAGAACATAAAAAGCTTGTACTGGCCATGGATTTCTCCAAAAACGTGAAAAGTCATTTGAAAATGACCACATAAAATAAGTGAACTAAGTTTGAGCTTCAAAATTTAGTATATATATATATATATCATTTTTGTTAATACTTGATAGTTTTTTTTTCAAATTCTTGATAGTATTTCAATGATGCAACTATGCATCACTAATTACTCCATTTTTATGAAGAAAAAAAAGGGTTTAATATTAACCATGATGAACACTAAGTCCTAGAACAAAGTTGATGTTGGCATCTTTAGTTTTTTTGAAGCAAAGTAATTGGCAAATGATTTAATTAGAAACAAAGTTTTTTAACTTTCTAACTACTCAGAACCAGCAAAAGTAATGTTGCAAAAAAATGTAGACATGCATCCAAACATATGGGGTTAAAGGAAGGAAAATCCAAAGCTACAATGAAGAACTGATAAAGCCAAACTGAGAGGATGAAGAAAACAAAAAGTCTTTTTCTTATAGATCAAAACGACTAGAATCGAACTTCGATGAAGATGTTGGTAATGCAAAAGAAAAAGACAATCTCACATTGATTAGGCATAAGCTTCTAAGAGGGTTAATATATAGACTCTCCTCTTTTCTCCATTCAGTAACTGGAGCTAAAGGTTTGACACACGTGCATTGTTTGGCCTAATCTGTGTTCGTGTTAACACTTGTATGTGACATGTACTTTGAATGTCACAAACAAATAATTCATAAACAGATTTAAGATTTATTCTACTTGGGTCTGGTCCGATCTATTATCAGTCTAGTCAATCACATCTATGTCTCTATCTTTTAGTAGTTGTTTGCTCCGATATTCAAGACAAAGCATCTTAGTATCTGTTTAAATATTAGACAACTAATGAGCAACATTTGCTTTCATTTTACTTTGCGTGCAAAAACCATAAGAGGATAATTATATAAATTATATTCATGTAATCAATGAATTGTTTTATTAACTAATATGTGACGATATATTAGTCTTTCAATTGGTTTGTTTATTTTCGATTAGACTAAAGACATGTTTAGGTTCGTCTACTAATACAAGTTATTTTTTCGTATTATGATCTGACAACGTAATATTGCTTAGTATCTATTTAAACATTAGACAACTAATGAGTAACATTTGCTTCCATTTTGCTTTGCGTGCAAAAACCATGAGAGAAAAATTATACAAAATATATTAATGTAATCAATGAATTTGTTTTATTAACTAATATGTTCGAAAAAATTACAAGTGTACTTAGAAGAAAACATTACACTTTGGGCACCAGATCCAACAGTTCTCACTTTACAGTACATGAGGTCTGAAAGGAACTTAGCTGATCCACTAATTAATGGGTTAAGTAGGAAAATGATTCTTGATTTGTCGAGGGAGATGAGTTTTAAGCACCAGTGGTTGAAGAATTCATGGTGGATACCCAACTTAGTTTCCTAAGTTCAATGTGGTTAAAAGAAACCATGGAAAGACTCATAGTGTACATTTTACCTATCTCTATGGCGAACGATGTATTTGCATAAGATTGAGTTATTACTCTTAATGAATTTATAACCCAGAGTTTGGATGGTCCTATTGAGACAGACTTGGTGAATCCACCGACGTGTAAGGTTGAGTTTCTTACTCTTAATGAGTTCATATCCTAGAGTTTGGGTGGTCTTATTGAAACAGACTTAATTAATTCAACAAACTTAATTTTAAGAAGATGAGCTTAATAAAATGCTCTTAATGATTTTATAGTTCTTATTCTGGTGGTCTATATTGAGGTAGACTTGATAAAGTAACCTACGTAAGTATGAAGAACTAGTCACCTTTAATGAAATTGGACAATCTTTCTAAAACACTTACTAGAATCCCGAGGTATATTGGCTAAAACTTGTTTATCTATCGCAGAACATCAATTAGTTCTGAGATTAGTTGTGTGTCACGAGTTAACTCTTATCTTAACAAGTTCAAGATTCATTTACTTGTTAAAGAGAAGAATCACTCATTTCACTATGTACTATTTCAAATCCACAAGATACTAGTGCTTAAGCGACTAATTTTGTTATTGCTCTTCTCGTGTTTTACTTTTTTCTCATGTTTACAAAATTTTTCTGATTCTTTTGCATTATTAGGAGAACGTTGGTAATTTAAAAGAAAAGAGCAATCCAACATTTGTTAGGCATAAGCTTCTAATAGGGTTTATATATAGACTTGCCTCTTTTCCTCATTAAGTAATTGGAGCTAAAGGCCTAACACGCGTGCGCTGCCTGGCCAGGTCTGTGTTAACACATGTCTATGACATGTATCGCGTGTGTTTATTTTTGAATAAAACTTTGGTATTATTTTTTAGAAAAAATAAATTCATTTCCTATCCAAAAAAATCTGTTGCGAAAAATCTACTCAATAGAAATTTTTTTTTTACTATTTCAAATTTTAGGAAACTATTTTACCTTTTTGTCCTTACACATTTTACTACTTTACCCTTCAAGAAATTATATAAATAGGTCATTTCTCACTTTTCATAACACAACAAAAAATAAAACAATTTCTCCCATTCTTCCTCTCTAAAAAATCTTGATATTTTGTTAAATTACATTAGAGCTTTGTACGTATCAATGTGAAAATATCCATTTGCACGAGGAGCAACTCAAAAAATGGTTGGATGCTCATGGATCTTCCCTTTGACATGATGCTAGTTAACGAAGTGGATCCAGATTGTTATCTTCTTGTAGAAGACGAACGGAGAAAAGTGTCCACGGAGGTGATGTGGTGGATGGGTCAGGCTTGAGGGCGATGGTGGCGAGAGACGGAGGAGTGGAATGGATCTTAACGGTCAGGGTGTTTACCATCAACTTGTTTATTATCAGATGCTTTTACCACCGTCTACAACTAGCAATAGATGTGGACAGAGGTGAATTTGAGAACTTTTCAGTTTCTTGATATTCTGGTTTTTAGACGAGGAAAGCTCAAGTGCGATTAGAATCTATGGTTTTTAGAGGTTGGAAAGAAGGGTGCAAGCCTATACTAGGTTTGGATGGCTACTTCTTAAAAGGTCCATTCAAAGGTGAGATGTTGTCTGTTGTTGGGAGAGATGGAAACAATCAGATGCACCAATTGTATCGGCTATTGTTGAGGGAGAATACACTGATTATTGGTCATGGTTTCTTAATTTTTTGAAAGCAAACTTGGGAATGGAATATGAGTTCGAGTATACCATCATTAGTGACCAATAAAAGGTAAACAATGTTATGTTATTTGCACCAATTTATTACTGCTGTGAACATTTTTGTAGATTGTTTTACTTACGTTTTGTAAATTAATTTGCATAGTTTTGATATAGCCATTAATGACATTCTACCTAGAGTAGAACATAAAAATTGTGCTAGGCATGTCTTAGCAAACTAGTCTGGTATGAAGAAAGCAAATACATATGAATTTGCTTTTTAGAGAACTGTAAAGTCTATAATAGAGAGGGAATGAGAACAAAATAAAGAAGAATTGTATAAGATTGATAATGGTATTGCAAATGATTTATTCTTTAAGAATTCGAAAGCTTGGACCAAATCCTTTCAAGGGTTGCACTCGATGTCAGATATTGTTGACAATAACCTCTGTGAAGCATTTAACTCCAGTATCATGGAGCATAGATTCAAAAGCATAATAACCATGTTGGAGGAAATGATGATCAAAGTAGTGGATAAGAGAAAGCAATGCAGTAATGGAAATACAATTATGGTCCACTGATAAAAAATAATTTTGATGATAGCAAGAAAGAAGGTATTGATTGGAAGATTATCTGGAATGAGAAAAATGGATGTGAAGTTAAAAAAGGCAAAAAACAATACATAGTAAATGTAGAAGGTAGAATCTGCAATTGTCGAAACTGGAAATTATCTGGGATCCCTTGTCCCCATGCTTACTCTTCTATATGGCATCTTGAACAAGAACCTGATGACTACTTACATAGGTACTACCACAATGAGACATATCTGAAAGCATATGCATATGTTTTACACAAATAAATAGGTCACATGAGTGGAGAAAATCTAGTATTGAGGTCGTACTTCCACCAGTTAAGAAAACAATGCCTGGTAGACCAAAGAAGAATAGAAGGCCAAAAATGAACCAAAAAAATGAGGCTAGACAACTCAGTAGGGCTGATCTGATTATGAGTTGTAGGAAATATGCTAGTGAGTGTCACAACGTAAGATCATGTAATCAACCTGACACAACTAGACCATAGGTATATCGTAAACACTTTTTCACTGTCAAATTTCAAAATATTTTAATGTAATTTGGGGTTGTGCATTTTTTTCTTAGTCTGGCATGAGTACAAGAACTAAAAGCGAAAAAAGGATGACATATCAAGATCCTATTAGCACAAAAGAATCCACTACAGCAAAAAAAGATGAAGAAATGAATTGAGATGTTGTTCGGACTAAACCTTTTTGTTTGTTTATTGAAATAGTTGCCTAAGATATATTTTGTTTTCCATTGCATGCAATAGTTTCTTCAGATATTTTTTATATTTCACGCTTCTAGTGTCACAAGCCAGAGTTCAAAGCTCATGGTCATTGCACACAATGAGTCTCATGGTGGTCTATCATTAACATTGGAATCATTTAGCCCACATGAACTAGCTCGCTTCAGAGTGCTATTGCTCAAAACCTAGGTGGCCCAATGATGAGGATTTGGTAACATAAGGCATCTTGGCAACTATGGGAACTAATCTTAAAAGATAAGAAGGAATCATATCTTTGAGATTAGATTAGATAAGATTTGATATTATAATCTAGTAAATCTCATGAGTTAAAGGATATGCTAATCTCACCCGTAGATGTAACTCGATCTTGACCGTCGATTGTGGGGGAGCTCAACTATAAATAGAGAGTCTCCCCTTATTTGTAAATCATTCCATTCTTTATAATTGTTTCTTTGTGAATACAATAAAGAGCATTTACTCAAACTTCTCTCTTGTTCTTATTTTCTATTGCTTTCTATTCTTTTGAGCCTTCTTTTAGCTAAGTCACTTCCGCTATAAAAATTGGTGCCTTGGAGGAATTCCCTTAGTGAATCCTCAATTGTAGTGGTTAGGCTGACTTACGCGTGTTTGCAAGAAAGGATCGCCTAAAGCTGTATGGATTGTGAGACTAAAGATCTAGCACCGTGACACTAGGACTTGCTTGAAGTTGGTATAACAATTATGGTATATGTAACAAACTGATGTGGTATACCATTACTGCTATAGGCAACTATGTGGGTTTAGAGTCATTTTGTTAGTTACTTTTGTTCATGGTGCCTACAATTACTCATACAAACAACTATTTTGCACATGACATACAATGTCAAATATTTAATATTTTAGTACATGTAACATTCTCTTGTATCTCCAATTGCTCATTGATGGTATTACAAATGACATATATTTTCTCCCTAATTTAGTGCTTTTATTGTCTCTTTTGTATCTCATTGAGCATGCATCATAAGCATTTTATAATTAGTTTCTTTATATTTTCTAATACATTGCTAGTTAGTTTAAACTCTCGTTATTTTTATATATTTTGTACTAATGTCGACGCAAGCAGTTGGTATATTGCATATTAAGATTGCTAGCACAGGAACTCAGTTCAGAAGATCAATATTGACAGAATGCAGCCACAAAACTAGCTTGGAATTGCGACCAAAGATGTCGCTGCATTGAAGTTAAACCTAAAATGAGTAGAGTTAAGCTGAGTGTACACTAGAAGTACCAGCGTAGGAATATCATAGATGTCGCTGTAATTACAACATTAGAATGCATCTAATAATACAGCGACAATTTGCAGATCTTTAAAGAAAACATGTAATCTGCGTGAGTGCACAACTGTACTCTAACTAACTTTGACAGCTGCAGAAAAATCCCAATCTGAATCTGAGAATGAAGGACGAAATCTGCAAATATTTAGGGGTTATAATAGACGAAAAGATAAGGAAAAACATTATCAAGAACAAGGGGATTAAATTCTGAAAATTCTTCGTGAATCAAAGATTTGAGCTAGAATTGGGTGAGCTGATGAACCATGTCTGTAATTGCTTCTAACGAGAGGTGCTTGATACCGAGCAAGAGGAACAAGTAAAGAGTAGGCCTAGTAGTCTAGAGATAGTAAGCTTCGTTGTACTCTTTATTTCTTCTAAAACGATGATGGATTCTATTGATGTTAAATGAATACGAGAGTATCTTTTAATATTATATCATTTTGATTCTTATTTTACATTACTTGTCCGCTTATTCTTGGATTTAACCGCTCCAAACACAAAAGTGAAATTGCAGTACATCGACATCGAGAGATGCGATGACAGGTTAGATTAACAAGTAGGTTAGTCGAGAGCTGCTCAGGACTGGGACAGACTCCAGTTACTTGTTCTTGGATACACATCATTGCTCGCATCGAGATGTGGAGTAGTGTATCTGAGTCAGGATTAGGTAGGGAGTTATTGTGAGTAAGAACTTAAAAGGACTTCATTGCTGCGACAATTCGTCTACATTTTACCTTGTTGATGCATCTAGCGTTGCAACCTGTAGAATCAGTGAACCATTTCCACCCTTTACACTTGATCACTTTTATATTTCCTGCATTTAAATTTCCATTACTCACACTCAACACTTTTGGATTTATTTTCAGTACATTGACATCTAACTTCTGAGATTTGACTTTAATATAATGACAGTAATGATTAATTTAATGTGCATAACTGACATAACTATGCTGACAACCCTATTCACATTATACTGATTTTTCTTCTATTAATTTCTTTAACGTTAAGACATCGAAAACCATTTACTCATGGGATCGATATCCGATAGCTCTGTCTATCAACTATACTTGCATCAACATGTGTACGCTTGCACAATCGTGTGTCGTAGAAACATCGATCAAGTTTTGGCACTGTTGCCAGGAACTTGGCGTTTGTTCGATGTTTATTTTTGTTATTGCAATTAATTTTTCTTACTTAATTTTTAACTTTTGATTAATTTGTTTATCGTTCTTTTCTGATTTTGAAGGTATTGTATGTCCACAAGTAGAAATCCTAAGGACATTGTAAGCTTTGATCTAGAGCTTGGGAGAACACTTAGGAGGAGAAGACGAGAACAAAGGAAGATGACTGGTAACAACAACAATAATAATCTACCACCATTGCTGCCACAGGATAACAATCCTCCATTGCTACCACAAGATTTACCGCTACCACATCCACAAGAAGAGCAAATACAGAATAGGCCAATAAAAGATTTTGTTGTGCCTATACTCGATGATTTACAACCAGCGGTTGTACGACCAGCAATCCAGGCTGGTAACTTTGAATTGAAACCGGTGATGTTTCAAATGCTTAATTCTAATGGACAGTATTCAGGTTTTCCACATGAGGACGCACGGGAACATTTGAAATCATTTTTACTTATTTGTGCATCCTTTAGTCAACATGGTGTCTCTGATGATGTTTTGAAAATGCAATTATTTCCTTATTCATTGCAGGGAAAAGCTTGAACATGGTTTTTAGGATTACCGGCTGGATCTATTACATCATGGAATGCTTTAGCAACGCAGTTTGTCTTCCGATTTAATCTGCTAACAATGAATGCAAGGTTGCAAAATGACATCACTGCATATCATCAACTCAATGATGAGAATTTACACACAATATGGGAGCACTACAAAGCATTGCTTCGATGCTGCCCAATGAATGGGATTCAACAAGAAACTCAGATTGAATTTTTTTATAATGGTTTGAATGCTCAGACAAGGAATCTTGTCAACGCATCTGCAAACAGTCCATTGTTGGATTGCACATATGATGAAGCGGTTCGAATTCTGGAGAGGATAGTTCAAAATGATTACCAATATCCGATTTCTCATTTTACACAAGTGAAAACTAACCCTGGAGTTCTTGAATTAAATGTGATTTCTGCATTGTCAGCGCAGGTATCTTCTTTGGCCAATATCATTAAGAAAATGAATGGAACAAGAACCATTGCTCCGATTCAAATGGCCCAGCAAACAGATATGCCGATATTTTCATACGAGATTTGCGGTGACAATCACAGCTATGAAGATTGCCCACAGCATGCAGAAAATGCATAGTATGTCAATAACATCCGAGGGGGTTCGTTTGGTAACTCCTATAACAATCGTTCGCAACAACCTTGGGGAAATAAGAATACATCCAAATTTTGATATGGAAATTCTTCGAACTAATGAAGTTATAGGCAATGAGGTTACAACAACAACCAATCGCAGAATTATAATCAGAATTCACAAGTAAATTCTCGTACTGAACCAATGCAATCACATATTCAAATGCAACCACAATCACGACTACAACCACAACCATCTGTTTTGCCACAAATACAAAGACAACATCATCAATATCAACAGCAACAATTTAATCAATCTAAGGTAGATCCTATGACTGCTCTTGAAGCAATGATGCGCGAGCATATTACCCGAATCGAAGCGATGGTGCAAGGAAATTCTTCTTCAATATGAGCATTGAAAGTACAACTTGGACAGTTAGCCTCTAATCTCAACACTAGATCACCAGGTACTTTACCTAGTGATACTGAAGATTTAATGCAACGAGGGAAGGAGTATTGCAAAGCAATCACATTAAGAAGTGAAAATCAGACGGTAGAAATAAGTAATTCTAGTCAAGACAATGTCGAAGCATCCACTTCACAGCAACAAGAAGAGGTTATAATTGAAGAAAGTCAAGCACAAAAGAATGTGGAAAAACCAACGGTAGTACCATCTCTGCCTACAGTTTGTCCAGATAAGCTGTCTACACAACCATCACTGTTTAAGCAACAAAATCATCCACACCACCCTAATGCAACCATACCTTTTCCATTTTCACAACGTTTCAAAGAAAAAGTCCATGATGAAGAATACCATAAGTTTGTTTCTACTTTGAAACAATTGCATATTAATCTACCTCTAATAAATGCTCTTGTTCAAATACCCAGTTATGGAAAATACATGAAGGAGCTATTATCAAAGAAAAAGAAACTATCCGACATCGAGACGATTGTGCTCACAGAGGGGTGCAGCCTGTACTCACAAACAAATTACCAACAAAGATGAAAGATCCTGGCAGTTTCACAATTCCATACTCCATTGGAGATCATTACTTAGGTAAAGCATTATGTGATTTAGGAGCTAGCATTAACTTAATGCCTTTGTCTACTTTCAGGAAATTAGGAATCAGATCAATGAAGCCCACTACGGTGACATTGCAATTAGCAGATACATCTTTAGCACAACCGGAGGGACAAATCAAAGACGTACTTATTCAAGTTGATAAGTTAGTGTTTCCTGCTGATTTTATCATCTTAGATTGCGAAGCTGATAATGAAGTACCTATTATTTTGGGAAGGCTATTTTTAGCAACGGGACTAACACTGATCGTCGTATTTAAGGGAAATGTAATGACATCTACTAATGATATCTTAGGGGATTGTATTGACAAAGAGGAAGTGAACAACTGTGAGTTGTGAAGATATTAGCAGTTAGAATCGTTGGATTTATCCAATAGGACAATTTCAGTTTTTAAACCATCTGTAGAGCAAGCTCCTACCTTGGAGTTAAAATAATTGCCAACACATTTGAAATATGTATTCCTTGGTGATAATGAGATATTGCCTGTCATTGTCAACGCAACCCTCAACGCCGTATAAGAAGAGAAGCTTATCACAATCCTGAAAGAGCACAAGAAAGCCATAGCTTGGAGCATAGCAGACATCA
This sequence comes from Gossypioides kirkii, assembly GCA_005610355.1. Taxonomy (NCBI): domain Eukaryota; kingdom Viridiplantae; phylum Streptophyta; class Magnoliopsida; order Malvales; family Malvaceae; genus Gossypioides; species Gossypioides kirkii. Next base: position 18,933,702 of record CP032253.1, read on the forward strand.
AAGGCATCAGTCCTTCTTTCTGCATGCATAAGATAAGGTTAGAAGAAGAAGGGAAGCAATCAATTGAACAACAAAGATGACTCAATGAGAAAATGAAAGAAGTGGTAAAGAAGGAAATCATCAAATGGTTGGATGCGGGCATAATATATCCTTTTTTTTACAGTAATTGGGTAAGCCCTGTTCAATGTGTTCCAAAAAAAAGTGGTTTTACTGTTGTAACCAATGATAAAAATGAGTTAATCCCTACTCGCATCGTAACTGGATAGCATGTGTGCATAGATTACCAACGATTGAATGCGACCACAAAGAAGGACCATTTTCTACTCCCTTTCATCGATCAAATGTTAGATAGGCTAGCTGGTAAAGCCTATTATTGCTTATTGGATGGTTACTCTAGATACAACCTGTAGAAGCCTATTTTCATCCGGGCCAAAAAAAATAAAATAATAAATTAAATTAAATAAATTAAAACTAAAATCTATTTTTAATTTGAATGTCCAAGTCCAAATTACAGACCCAATATTCAACAGGCCCAGCAAGCCCAAATACAAGAAAAAATGAAAACCCTAAATTTGCTAGGGTTTGAAGTTACAGCCGTCGCCCCTCCACGTCAGCCACGCCTCTGCCACCACCACTGTCACCATGTGCTACCTATAAACAGAGACAGAGACAGAGATAAAATGAAGAAAAAACTAGTTCTTTATGTATTTCAATCGGCTATAAGAGCCACAAGAGATTTGTGGTAAAAGGGGGGGACATTCACAAATTATTGTACGCATTCAAGCATACAAGAGAATTAAAAATCAACAAAAATTACAGTTCAAATACTTACGCATTCACAAGCATTTTTGCAAGAACAATATATCAAAAATCATATTCACAACAAAAGAAATCCAGTTCGCATAGAGGTATTATATTTTAAATTCTGTATTTCATTTTTGTTAGCTTTTTTATCGAACTTTTAAAAAAAACAAAAAATACGAAATGAATTTTAAAAAAAAATAAAAAACACAGATAACAAGCAGATTTAAAAAAATAAATCATCAGAATCCTTTTTTCCTCTTTAAAAAATCTGTGAATATAGTCAAATCTAAATTTATTTTTTTTTAAATTAATTAAAATAGGGGAAATAATAAAAGAGAGACCAATTTTTTTAAAAAAATAAAATACAAAATCATCAGAAAATTTCTTTTTTGAAGATTTCGAAAGATCTGATATAGATCTAAGGTTTTACAAAACAAAACTTTTAAAATCAAAATCTTTTTAAGGATTCGGCTTGGATTCGACGTTCCCGAAGCCTAGATTTGGTTTCCTTCCAAAAAAGAGAAAGAGAAGGAGTTTCTTACCTGAACCGTCGAACGTCGATGTTCGGAGGCGACGGAGGAGGGTCAGAGCACGATGGGCGAGTGAGTGACGGACGATCGGAGATGGGGCAATTTTTCAGAGAAAAATGAAGAACAAAGGAAATTTTTGCAAAATGAAATGTTGAAATGATGTTTTAGAAAAAAATTTGGTTTAAATACTGTTTACAATACTACGTCGTTTTCAACCTCTGATTTGGAGACCAAAACGCTGCAGTATTATCTCGACCCGAGTAGGATCCAACCTGCCCCTGAGGATCCCCGTGTTTTCAGAGAAAGGGCTATTTGCGGGTCTCGTCCTTCCGTATTTTCAACCTGCTTCAATTCGGTCCTTTTGCCTATTTTCAATTATTTTCCAATTCGGACATTTAATTTTATTTCGTTTACATTTTAGTCCTCGAAACGTGGACTCTCCTTGACTTGACGCGTGCATGAATTTTGGGAAAATCGCACACATGGTCCTCCAATTGCCCGAATCTTTGCAATATTATCCTGTTATTATCCTTTTTTATTCCTTTTGTTTTAAATTTTGCTTTAATTCAAATTTCGTCCTTTTTTTATTATTCATTTTTTAAATAAAACTTCTATTTTTTTATTTAAATTTATCCCTTTAGTTTCGTTTTTTTTCTTTCATTTTCTTTTTTTATTTCATTTTAAAAAAATCCCTTTAAATTATTTATTTAAATATTCAATTAAATTTTCAATTCTATAAATTACGTCAGATTTTTATTTTTCCATCCTTAAATTGATTTCATTTTAGTTTTTTCATATCTTTGTTATATGATAATAATATTGTAAATTATATGTTAAATTTAAGGTAATAAATTATTTACTTTGAATGAATCTTGTTCCTTGCTTTGATTCATGAAATTATTTATATTGATACTTTACTAAATTATTTGAATGCTATATAATCATATTTATTAAATTGGTTTTAATTTTAAAATCTTGTAATTATGGTCATTATTGTTTTGTTTTATAAATTAATTTTCTTTTTAATTTTCTTTTTTTTTGCATTTTATACACCTTTGTAAAAATATTTCGATAAAGAAAATTACATGACATTTTTCAACATATGAGTGATTTTCAAAATTAAGGCGTTGTTCCCTTATTTCGTAATTTTAAAAGAAAATTGTACCTTAACTTACTAGGTACGGTTCTTCTTTGAATTGAAATAAACGAGCGCTTTAAAATTTTTAAAATCAAGCCAATATCCTTTCGTGTGAAAACTTCGAAGAATTGTGCCCAAACGTGCTGGGTATGATTTTTCGTAAAATTTGCACAATCGAATACCCTCTTCTAGAATTTTCAAAATGTCCTCCAATTTCGAAATTTTGAGAACATCGTGCCCTAACGTGTTGGACACGACTTCAATTATCGATTAATTCGAAATAAATGGGCATTTTTCCATCAAATTCAATTTTTGAAATTGCACGAAATAAATTATGTATTTAAAGATCGTACTTTAAATTTCACTCGAGCTTTCAAACTTTTGACAATTAAGACCTTAAAAATAATCAACAAAGTACCAATTTTGAGCGTGTGAGGGTGCTAATCCTTCCTCACACGTAATCGACTCCTGAACCCCTTTTTCTGGATTTTTAAGACCAAAACTTTTGTTAAAATGCCTTTTAAGCATTTCAATCACACCTAATGAAAAAGATTGGTGGCAACTCCTATTTTCGATTTTAAAAATTAAAAGTCGAGACGCGTTTCAAAAATGGTTTCAACACAACCAAATAGCTATTGCACCGGAAGATCAAGCGAAAACCACATTTACATGTGCTTTTGAAACTTTTGCTTTTCAACGGATGTCGTTTGGTTTGTGTAATGCGCCAGCAACGTTCTAGAGATGTATGATGGTGATATTTTCGGATATGATTGAAGACTCACTCGAGGTATTTTGGATGATTTTTCAGTCTATGGACAGAGTTTCAATCAATGCGCCGACAACTTGGCAAATGTTTTGAGAAGATGCGAAGAAACAAACTTGGTTATGAATTGGGAAAAATGCCACTTCATGGCAAAAGAGGGAATTGTCCTTAGCCATCGAATCTCATGTCAAGGCATTGAGGTCGATAAAGCAAAGGTAGAAATCATCGAAAAACTACCACCACCTACCACTATCAAAGCAATAAGAAGCTTCCTTGGACACACAGGTTTTTATAGGAGATTTATCAAAGATTTCTCCAATATAGCTAAACCTTTATGTTCTTTATTAGAGCAAAATAAAAAGTTTATATTCGATGACATTTGTCTGGATGCATTCACAACAATAAAGAAAAAGTTTGTGCAAGCTCTGATTGTCGTAGCACCAGACTGGACTTAACCATTCGAATTAATGTGTGATGCTAGCGACTTCGCTGTAGGAGCTATTCTCGGACAAATGAAAGAAAAGGTATTTCATGCTATTTATTATGCTAGTAAAATACTAACTGAAACGCAGGTTCATTACGCTACAACTGAAAAAGAGTTACTAGCAGTGATCTTCGCATTTGACAAGTTTCGTTCTTATCTTGTCGGCGCAAAGACTACAGTATATACGGATCACTCAGCTTTGAGACACCTTTTCAACAAAAAAGACACTAAGCCTAGACTTATTAGATGGATCTTACTCCTTCAAAAATTTGATGTTGAAATCAAGGATAGGAAGGGATTTGAGAATCAGGTAGCTGGCCATTTATCTCGACTAGAAAGTGAAAGCGAAGATGGACAAAAGACTCAAATTGTCGAATCATTTCTTGATGAGCAATTATTCATTGTTGACACGTCACCATGGTATGCTGATATAGTCAATTATCTTATATGTGGAAAGCTATCCATGAGTGCAACTGATCATAAAAAAATCAGGTTCATACGCGATGCTACTAAATATTATTGGAATGAGCCATACTTATTCAAGGTATGCGCTGACAATATAATTCGCCGATGTGTTCCTGAAGAAGAAATGATGTCAATACTGCAACATTGCCACAACGCTCCTTATGGAGGTCATTTTGGTGGAACAAGGACTGCTGCAAAGGTCCTGCAATCCGGATTCTATTGGCCCAATTTGATTCAAGATGCCCATAATTTTGCGCAACTGTGTGATCGTTGTTAACGTATTGGTTATATTTCTAGACGAAATGAGATTCTCCAACAACCTATCATGGAAGTGGAACTCTTCGATGTTTGGGGTATTGATTTTATGAGACCTTTTCCAAACTCTTTTGGAAACATGTATATCCTAGTAGCTGTTATTACTTATCCAAGTGGATCAAAGCTATTGCAGTACCAAAAGATAACGCTCGGACAATGTTGAAATTCTTTCATACATACATCCTCACAAGGTTTGGAACCCAAGAGTGTTGATAAGCAACCAAGGCACTCATTTCTACGACAATCAAGTGGCGACTGCATTGAAACGATATGGTGTAAAGTATCGTATGGCTACCATGTATCACCCGCAAGCTAATGGTCAAGCCGAAGTATCCAATCGTTAAATTAAAGGTATACTAAAAAAGGTGGTTAATCCATCTAGAAAGGATTGGTCAATGCGATCACATGATGCACTGTAAGCGTGTCGCACTGCCTATAAAACACCTCTGGGAATGTCGTCGTATTAGTTGGTATTTGGAAAATCTTGTCACCTACCTGTCGAACTTGAACATAATGTTATATGGGCAATTAAATAGGTAAACTAGGATTATGATGCAGCTGGTAAGAAAAGAATGTTGGACATCACCGAATTAGAAAAAAATCAACGCCATGCTTATGAGAATGCAGCGATATACAAGGAAAACACAAAGCGATGGCATGACAACATCATTTTGCATCGATAATTTCATCCTGGTCAGTTGGTACTTTTATTTAATTCATGTTTAAAACTACATCCAGGGAAATTTCAATTAAGGTGGTCAGGTCCTTTTAAGGTTGTCGAAGCATTTCAAAGCGGTGCGATAACAATTGAAAATTTGCAAGATGGACAACAATTCAAAGTGAACGGCCAACGTCTTAAACACTATGTGAGCCCAAACATTCGAGAACCAGACGAAGTCATCAACCTGGTAAAATTTAATTAATGTCGACGCATTTTATTTTAATTTTTATTATTATTTACTTTTCAGTTATTTCACTTTTCGTCGTGTTGTTTCATATTCTTAGCACAAATAAAGGTCGTATTTTTGTCGACGCATTAGCGCATATATTGTCGGTGCATTCAACGATGAGTCAACATTACCTTTTCAGCAAAAATCACGCCGATTGATTCTTTCTTATCCCAGCCATTGGATCAAAACAAACTTGGTACAATTTGCAGCCAGGCAATTAATGGCTACAGGCGCATCATTTCCCCATACGTTTTCACTCATTACACCTAGGTTATAAAACCTTCACTGCAGTTTTCTTTTTCTTCACAATGGCCATTGTTACTAAGAAGGAAGAAACAAAGCCTGCAGAAATGTAGGAAAAGAAGGAATCTAATGATGCTCCAACATTGATCGTAGTGGATGATGTGAGAGCATCCAGCCCAAAAGTGACTCGACCTGCTGCGAGTCAGGCTGAAATTGTCACAGGCGAAGAAGAGGAACTGAATCCTCTAGCTTTTATACCATACATATTACCAATCGCCAAAATTCATCCATCTGATGTGACAATTGATGAGGCCGTCACCTAACCTGTCGAGGGAGAGCAATCTACCGAGCCGGTTGGTTCGAGGGACAAGAAAAGAAAGAGGTGCAAGGGAAAGAAAGTGAAGAATAACCATGACGATGGGGAGCACCTAAAGAAGAAAAAGAAGAAAGCAAAGGCAGCCACTACATCAGCTGCTAATGAATGACTTGGTACAAATTTTTTAGTTTTAATGCATTTTTATTATCATTGCATTTTATTTTGTCATCGTATCATTTTGTTAACTTAGTTTCATTATAGTTGCATTTCCATTATTTCTATATAATATTGTCAGTGCATTGGAGACAATGCAGATATTAAGTTTGGGGGGAGATAATGTGAAATGGAAATGCAATTACACCCACATATTTAAATTTTATTTGTTTCTTTGGTCAATGAAAATTCACAAAATTTCAACTTGAATGCGCTTACAATTTTTATCTTAATGCGTAATTCTTGAATTATTTGGATGCTGATGTATACATTGGATGAATGTGAATGAATGATGATTTCAAATGAATGATTGGAATTGTTTCAGCAATAAATGATTAGTGTTTATGTTTGAATCTTGAACTAATTGAACTGCTGCAGCTACATTTTATAAAAGACACTCCAATGTGAGTGCATTATGACTTTTCAAGGGAGAACACTCCGTTACAGGATTAGAAAAAAATCATTTAGCAAAAAGCTATCACTGCAAGAGTATGTGTCAGCGCAATTACATACTTCCTGGGGGTTTGTTGCACCCCATAGTTACTGCCCAGGAACAAAGGTAGAGTAATGCAATGACATCTCTCAGTCATTAAAAAAATTAAATGCTGTAATGGTTTAAGGAAAATTAGGATTCAATGCATATCACTAACATTTATGAAGTTGCAATTTTAGAACATTCATTGCTATAAATTGTCGATACATTCTTCTTTCATATGAATACAAAGTGTACATTAGGAATTTAGAGAGTTCAAGTTGCATGGATAATAATTGTGGTAACATTTTTTTGCTTGTGACTTTGTTAATTTTTGTTTACTTGAGACAAGTAAAAACTTAAGTTTGGGGGTGTGATGGTATTACAAATGACATAGATTTTCTCCCTAATTTAGTGCTTTTATTATCTCTTTTGTATCTCATTCAGCATGCATCATAAGCATTTTATAATTAGTTTTTTTATATTTTCTAATACATTGCTAGTTAGTTTAAACTCTCGTTATTTTTATATATTTTGTACTAATGTCGACGCAAGCAGTTGGTATATTGCATATTAAGATTGGTAGCACAGGAACTCAGTTCAGAAGATCAACATTGACAGAATGCAGCCACAAAACTAGCTTGGAATTGCGACCAGAGATGTCGCTGCATTGAAGTTAAACCTCAAATAAGTAGAGTTAAGTTGAGTGTACACTAGAAGCACCAGCGCAGGAATATCATAGATGTCGTTGTAATTACAACATCAGAATGTGTCTAATAGTACAGTGATAATTTGCAGATCTTTAAAGAAAACATGTAATCTGCATGAGTGCACAGCTGTACTCTAACTAACTTTGATAGTTGCAGAAAAATCCAAATCTGAATCTGAGAATGAAGGACGAAATCTGCAAATATTTAGGGGTTATAAATAGACGAAAAAATGAGGAAAAATATCATCAAGAACAAGGGGATTAAATTCTAAAAAAATTTCGTGAATCAAAGATTTGAGTTGGAATCAGGGAGCTGATGAACCACGTTTGCAACTGCTTCTGATGAGAGGTGCTTGATGCCGAGCAAGAGGAACAAGTAAAGAGTAAACCTAGTAGACTAGAGATAGTAAGCTTCGTTGTACTCTTTATTTCTTCTAAAACGATGATGGATTCTGTTGATGTTAAATGAATACGAGAGTATCTTTTAATATTATATCATTTTGATTCTTATTTTACATTACTTGTCTGCTTATTCTTGGATTTAATTGCTCTAAACACAAAAGTGAAATTGCAGTACATCGACATAGAGAGATGCGATGACAGGTTAGATTAACAAGTGGGTTAGGCGAGAGTTGCTCGGAACTGAGACAGACTCTAGTTACTTGTTCTTGGTTATACATTATTGCTCGCATCGAGAGGTAGAGTAGTGTTTCTGAGTCAGGATTAGGTAGGGAGTTATTATGAGTAAAAACTTAAAAGGACTTCATTGCTGCGACAATTCGTCTACATTTTACCTTGTTGATGCATCCAACGTTGCAACCTGTAGAATCAGTGAACCATTTCCACCATTTACACTTGATCAATTTTATATTTCCTGCATTTAAATTTCCATTACTCACACTCAACACTTTTGGATTTATTTTCAGTACATTGACATCTAACTTTTGAGATTTGACTTTAATACAATGATAGTAATAATTAATTTAGTGTGCATAACTGACATAACTGTGCTGACAACCCTATTCACATTATACTGATTTTTATTCTATTAATTGCTTTAACATTAAGACATCGAAAACCATTTCCTCGTGGGATCGATATCCGATAGCTCTGTCTATCAACTATACTTGTATCGACATGTGTACGCTTGCACAATCGTGTGTCGTAGAAACACCGATCACTCCCTTTCATTATACTTCCCTCAAATTAGCTACAAACACCAATTAAAATGTGACAATTTATGTCAACAACAAAGTTTGAAGGTACTAGATATACAAAACATAAGAACATGACACCATACTTTTCAAATTATAACATTCCTACAGAATGTGAAACATAAGATAAATAATACACTGCAAATAAACATTTTCTTATAAAACTCTTTTTCTTTCTTGAATGATTTACATTTTTGCTTCAAGCCCTTAATCTGTCGTTAATTCAATGTGATCCACAACATCAGCTTTGACCTGTTTATAATAGTTCTCCTTACCCACATTATGCATACTACCACTCTTAAACATCTCAACATTATTACTTTTACTACCACATAGACTCCCACGCTTCATAATCTACTTTCTAAGTCTTGTATTCTCTTTTTCAAGTGTTCTTTCTTTATCACGTAATTCATGTATTACTTCATTTGCCCTGTTACACAACTTATAATCATACCACTTAAAAAAATTGCTTCAACCAACCTACAATTCACACAAAAAGTTCGACATTTTATTATGTAAACCTTACAATTCACTCAAAAATATAATGCTAGGACGAAATATAGCACTAATTTAGTCCAACCGACACAAAAATCAAGCAAACTAAAAAAATCCCCAATTCATATGTACCCGAAAACAAATTTGCTAAATATACGCTTACCCAAAAATCTGAGCAACCATAATACCTTTTGTCTGGGTTTAAATCGCTCCATGAAGTCTCCCTCAGAGCTTACTTGTTACAAAAATATGTTATTTCCTATTCATCATAAACGAACTCCCCTTGTGAGGAAAAAACTAGCTTCGAATAAGGCAACTTCTCCATTGGTGGCTTCCAACCACTATTTTCAGACAATATTTTCGATTCTTTTACTAACTCACTAGATTTCAAGCTTCGGTTTTTGTAGAATTTCAGTGGAAAGGGAGAGGATTCGAGATTTAGGATTCTTCATTTAAGGGCTCTTAGATTGTTTTATCTATATTGTGTGTGTTTAAGGGTTTTTTATTTTTTAATAATTTTAAAATTATTTTATGACGTGACATATAAGACAAAATAATATCACATCAATATTTAATTACATTTGGACCACAACATCAACGATTAATGTTGATCGTTAGTTAACTAACGACCACATCAGCATGTCCGTTAAAAATAAACCAATTTGACAAAAAAAAACAAACGTTAAAGTGCTCCAAAAAAATAAAGAATAAAAGTGACCAAATAGTCAAGCGTTAAAGGCTATTTTTAACATTATGCCCTTTTTTTTCCTTTCACTCTCTTTGCAGATAAAAAAAAAACGACGCTAGAAAAAAAATTTGATTCTAGTTTCCGGCACTAAAAATAAGATAATGTGCCGGAGATAGGCTAACCAACTTAAAAACTTTGTCACGGAGTTGACTAATATATTTGATTTATTTGACAAAAATAATCCATTTTTCAACAATATATGCATAGATTAAGAATGTCTGTGTCAAAGATACAAATTCCTCTAGGTGACAGTCATCTTAAGAACAAGAGTTTATGAGCTTACGAACATGGCTGTGATATAGACAGGATGATTTATCAGAAAAAGGAAAAGGGCCAAAAAGAGCCAGTTATCCTCTACACCCAACAAATATAAAAGCCAAAACCAAAAGGATGAAGACAACAAGATGTCATTTCGTTTTTGTTGATTAAATATTTGCATCATTCTTCAACATGTCAGCATAGAAAAACTTTGGGATTACCTCAGACGCACTTACTTTCAAATATATAACTAATCTACTGGATATTCCTCTGGCTATCCCTAGATAATGAACCCCAAAAGAAAACATGGAAAGAATCATTAAACGCGTTTTCTTCGTCATCTTCACCATCTGTTTTTTCTTCTTCTCTTCTTTCATCCAAGAACAACTTTTTTTCGTTCGCAAAACTTCTCATCCTGCTTACAGAGCCTCAGTTTACCATACATTCGGTTTCATCATTCACTATGGCTTTCCTGCACCAGGAGCTGTTATACGAACCGTTATACAAGCTTTTATTGCTTGGAAAGCTTATAAACTTCCATGGCCATTCAATGTTCTATTGATTGCTGTCGACCACTTCTATTTATCAACCAAAACAGACCCTTTCTATAAGGAAAACATCTGCTCAAAGCTCTTGTTGATTCCTTACCAAGTAAGTTATGCAGACATCTTTGCTTTCATAGCTCGTTTTTGCCTTGTTACATGGCTAGTTATTATTTAGCAATATGCTATTCATGGTATTCCTTTGGGATAGAGTTTCGAGATGTTTTGACTTCAACAGACCAATTGGAACACAAGTTTACTAGGCTCAACCTTGGTTTCTACTCTCGGTTATCCAACGGATTCTGGATTTTTTTTTTTTTTTGGGGGGGGGGTAGGGGGGAGTTTGTCATTGCATATGGAATCAAGGTCATAAATACAATTTTTTTTGCTGAATATGTATTGTCATCGAATGAAGAAACAAAGTAATAGCTTTGAACTTTTGATATTTTATCTTCCAATCAACTAAAAAGAAATGTTGATTTTTGGTTTTCATAATCAAATATGATTTCACAAACTTAGATCAATCGGACAAAATAATCAACCCAATGTTTTTTAATTCTAGACTTAAAAATAATTAAAATTGACAGGCGGTATTAACAAAGAATTGTGTATTTACATCTTATTAGTAAACAAATCAACCATACATATAAGTATGCTGATTATAGGAACCAACTTTTTCTGTATTATTATTATTTAAAGTTCTAAAAAAAGTCTAATCAATCATCCTAGTTTTTCGCCTTGTCTGATTGGATGTATACCCCAAAGAAGCTTTTATGATGACCTTGAATGCATTTCGACATCATATGGCATTTTCTACTTTGACAATTAACATGGAATCTCTATCAAAGTGTGAAAATGGGACTACCTTAACAGATGCGTATGAAAGACAAACCTAAGTGTTGTCAAAATATTTTCAAGGAAACCAAGTACCAACCGTACAGCCTAGTTCCAATGGTACTTGGATGAGCATTGATAACAAGTATATGTTTGACATGAGTATACTCAATTTTTTATATATTTAGAAGACCAGACCTCATATGAGCTTGGTAGGCTTGTTAGAGGTTGATAAACCTACAATTGCAGTTTTCTTTTAGTAGTATAGCCGTGTGGCTTAACAGACTAAGAAAACGGTGGATGGTTCCCCTCGTTGGGTAGGTGGCTGTTAGCTACATCAGCGCACAAGTTCCTTCATTGTTATTGCCGCCCTGGGTTCGATGATCAACCCTTTCAACATTTCAGTTTTGATTTTTGATCTTCTGCCATCCCGGACCTGGTCTTCAGGACCCAACACAATCTTATTATTTTTATACGTATTTCCCTCGACAGATGCAAAAGGTGTGGATACATCCTATCCACATACAAAAGCTTACCATCTTCCACGCATTACCACTTTGGCTGCAGGAGGGGAATGGTTTAAGTGAAACTCTCGCCATCGGGATGTTTACCCAAGAGCCGTAGTCTTGCCTAACCATAGCCTTTCAAGAGGTATATAGCGCTATATTCTACGTCTTATTCACTTTGCCTACACGCATACAGACGTTTGAACCCATTCAAAGAAAGTAAAATATAATGAATAATAATGGGTTGTGTTGAGTATTTTGCTGTGTCTCGTCTTGGTGAGAAGAACCGGTGCATTTACATGACATGGTTACTGTTCATTGAAATGACGTCTTAGGTAGACTTTATGCATATCAACATGTATGCTGTCCTAGACTTAACACGTATTCACCGGTCCACTCGTTTGACTTTGCACCCTCTACCTACGAACACTCAAGGACACACGAACTAGGCTCGCGAGCCCTTAATGTATCCACCTGGTAGGGCCCAAGCTCGAGTCGCGGGTCAGTAGTCCGGGTTATATTCGGGTTTCAGGTTGGTAATCAGAAATACCATAACAGGTCATTGGCTACGTTTGCAAAGATCTTAGCAGGAATGACCAAATTAAACATGATTAGCTATGACCAAATTTAAGATACCAAGTACAACATCTTGGTTCATCTAAAAAAACTAAGAAAAATATACCCGACCTACAGCATCACTAGTAAAATGCAAAAACCAACATTAAAAATTTTCCTTTCCATGAAAATTCAGGATGTTGCTGATTTCAAAGACAATAAAAGGTTTTACTAAAACCATGATGTGAAGGACATCCCAATCCTCCAATCTCTAAATAACAGCCTTTTATTGAGAGGTCCTTTTCACTGACATACTATTAATGCTATTTTCAAATAAGGAATTGACAAACTATTATTCTTCGTTCTACTGCCTACCCCCATTCCGAGCCATATCTATTTCTTCCCTAGAAAGTTGTATGATTCATGTGTAATATGGTGATCAGTTTATTTTAACTTTCAGGGGTATAAGGAAGCAACAATGAAGTCGAGGGATCACTACCAGATTCTCTTATCTCACTTCCTGGACTTAACTCCATTATAAGTTGTTTTTTACACAAGGTTCTATATTGTGCTGCCAAACTAGCTATTATCTGTTTCATATTATGAAGATAAAGGCTGGTAACTCAATTATCATGATATTTCTTACCCAGATGCTAAGGATGCAATCCTCAACTTGAAAATGATCTCCCATCTTGCTTGAAGAGCTTGAGACTAGCCATCAAGAACGAAACTAAAATACAATTTATGACTTCACAAAACAGTAGAGGCATTTCCTGTACTGACATTTTGCAGTGTGTGTGTGTTCTAGAAATCAAGTGATATGCTGCGTATGGATCTACTGTAGCTATCGCTGCTATTGGAAACATTCTTATTTGCCTTTACAGACAAAAACTAATAACTAGTAGAAAACGTAATGGAAACAATTCTCGAGGCAAAGAGAATCCATTCTCATGAATTTAATATCAACTAACTGCAGTCTGAGTTCTGTATAAAGATTAGAAGTATTTTTCTAGCGTGTATTATTTTCTGACAAAGTGGATTGATTTACCTTACCTACTTGAAAATGCAGATGCGGTGTTGCCCACAACTAGCACAGATGATGTTTCTGTTAAGTCTATGAATCCAAGATACCTCAACTCAAGAATTTGAGAAAGAGGTAAAAGTCTTTATTCACAAGCCGTCATCTTAGAATCCACCATTTATGGCCACAAGCAATACGTGTTAAAGAATATGCAAACTGATAACTAATTCAATCTATCTATAGCTAAACCACCCTAACATGATTATGGAACAGTTCAGCAACTGATGACTTACCATGGTATAGAACTGACATTGCACTACGAATCCAGACTGATTGACTGAACACTCAACTGCAGCTGATATTAAGCCATTTCCAACATAACATGTTTAAATTGACATCAATTAACATACAAGAGACCTTTTGAACATCTAAAACTTATAACCATTTCAAAGATGAATGAGCTGAGGGCTAAAGGAGCCAAAAGAAGCCATTTTAGTTATTTATTTAATACCTTTAAGTAGACTAACTAGAAAGTCAAGCCAGAGTAAAGTTTGAGCAAAACAGATCCAATCAGAAAGAAGATTGAAACAAGATTGCCAAAAATATACAATCAAGGAAAGGACGAATGAAAGAAAAAATCAACAGCAAGATGCTAATGTCTTACAAATATGACAGATTCGAAAGAAACGAAGAGCAAAAGTTCACTAATAGCCAAGGTTACTATATAGACAGAAAGAAAAGAAGAAAACTTTGTTTTCCTACAACGTCGAAAACTAGTAGAGGAACAAAATCACGACAAAGATATGGAAACAAATACAACTTTTAAATATGAATCACGTACTGAAAAGAGAAGGGTTAGCGGAAGCAGTTCCAACTTGAACTTCAAGAAGCTCCAAACGACGTTCCAGGGTGTCCAGTTTCTCGTTCAAGGATGCTAATTTGCTCTTCGTTGTAGCCTCTAGAAGCAACAAAAAAAAACAATTAATAATTTTAAAAAGAAAATAAAAAAGTGAACTTGAAAATGAAAAAGAATTACCGAATTGGAGGAGAAATTCAAAGAGGCGACGAACATTGAGGGAAATGTGAGAGATGAATTCGCGATTCTCCCAATCAGCTTGGACTGCTATCCCTACGTTAACGGCGTTCGTTATCCCTCCTGCTCTTGCCATTTCTTCCCCTTTTTTCCCCTAAAGAGATGCCGATTTTTACAGATCTTCGCCTCGCCTATTTCTGGCTTTTTCCTTGAGTTTTGATATTTCTTTTAAGAAAAGAAATTGGTCCGGGTTGGTGGGTGGGTTGGTTTGGGTAATTGGGTTAGTTGTGGTTTTATAATTGGCGGGTGTTGCTTCATTTCACACTCATCATTTATTCGCTTTTGTTTTGGAAAAAGAAAAATTAGAGCTATTATTGTGTTGTTAGTTTTTTTTTTAACATCGTTAACAGAATAGAATTGTAATACGTAATATTAATGAGATCATATTATATTATAATTTAAAAATATATTAAAAATTAATAAAAATATGAATTTAATAAGTGACTTAATAGAAAAGAAAATATTGTTTATCTTAAAGATTTCGGGTTCGAATATTTATGTGTGTATCTTGTCAAAGGATTAAGAAAATATGAATAGATATTAACATGTAATTATACCAATATATTTAAAAAAATTAATAAAAATATTTTTTAAAAATAAAAATCTAAAAAAAAAAAGTTTCCTATTTCTATTGTTCCTCTCTTTGTATTTCGCAAATGGCAAAGCCGAGTTCTTCTTTTGTCTCCAGCTCTAGTTCCTCGTCTCATTCTTGCTCATGGTCTAGGTCTCGCTCCCGCTCTTATTCTCGTTCAAACTCCAAATCATGGTCCAATTCTCGCTCTCACTCCATGTCTCGCTCCAGATTTGCTTCCCCGGCTAGCTCTCGTTCTCACTCTAGATCTTTCTCCTCTTCCTCACCTTCTTGTAGCAATAGCTCTCAAATTTCAATTTTAAGATTTTTTATGAAATTTTCAGATTTGAATTTTTTAAAGATATGACTTTAACCAAAAGGCACTTAGGTGAGGTATGTTTTTCTTCCAATACCTGAATGTATCCTCAAATGGAGATTTTTTTCAAATATGAGTAATGGTAATTTCGTGTCTGTGATGAATGGAACGATAAAAATATGCTAGTGTAAATAATCGTATCAAGTAATAAATTGACAAGTAAATGTCGAGTTATTATACCCATAAGGACTGTGTCAAGAAAAATATTTATGAAATAATTAATTAACAGTTTGGTTACGGAAATATAATGATTTGTAGAGGATCAATCTAAACTAAAATTAATCTAAGTAAAAATAAATAAAATTCAATTCCAATGCTCGATTTCAAGACTTTAATCAATATGACATAAATGTGTTAGATTAATTGCATTAATAACTTAATATTATCAAAATCATGTTTATGCTTGTTACGAAATAAATTCACAACAACTCAGTATGTTGTTAACTTATGAACAACATTACTTACTAAAATCTATTCATTTCTTGACTATATCTCTATGCCAATTCAATCGAACAAATCAATTTTAATAAGTAAATGTGTTAATGCACATACATACTCATAAAATTAAAATAATTTCTTAAACATATCTTTATGTCAATTCAAACAATTAATTATATTCATAAGCAAGTAAATGATCAAATAAAGTAACAACATACATCTATATTGAAACAATGTAATCACACAATCCTACAAGTTATGCAAGGCTAATATATTGTTTAATATCGTCGCTTAATTTAACCTTCAGTTACCTTAGAAGATTAAACATGCACAAATTAAATAGTGTGTCCATTAATCATAATTTTAATCCGTTTAAATGATTAATTCATTAGTTATATCACAAGGGTAATGCAAATATAACATAAATAATATATTATTTAATTAAACAAAATAATCAAGCCTATAACAATATAAACATGATTTATAACAAATTAAATAATCAACACAATCAACCCAACAAATCCAGCAATTCTCAAGAACTGTTATCGCGTTCTTCATCATTCTTGCTCGATTTTTATAAAATCGAGGACTCTGATGAACACCCAAATGAAGCTACTCGAAGATTGAAGAACACTCTTTCTCAAGAAAGGGAAATCAGCAAGGAAATGCAGGAAAAACAAATGAAAAGGTTAGAGAGAAAATGAGAGAAAAAAGAGATGTGTTGATAAATAAGTGAGTAGAAAGAGTAGCAAAGGGGGTATTTATAGGTGAGATTTGGAGGCTATTTTTAGCAAAGAAAAATCAACCACACACTCTCCATCGCCGACCATCCTTTGTGCAAGTTTGAATGATTCAAACTTTGCTTAAAATTAGATTGGGGTAAATCTACAAAGGCACAAATAGTGGAGGGATTTGAATGGGATTTGAGAGGATTTTGAGGGCTGTTTTGCAAGTGTGAAAATTCAGATAAAATAGCTGATTGGGTCTACCATTTGGACGGCATTGGGCTGCCCAATTCGTGGTGGTTTAGTCCTCCATGTTTATGCACATTGGGCCACTTCACTTCAGGCTTTATAATTTAATTTCTAACCCAATTAAATTGAATTAAAAATATAATTATAAAGTATAATAATACTCATAATTTGGACCGACATTTGCTAGAAAATAAATCATCTTTGCTCTTAGTTCACTCGGTGTAAAAATTTCCTCAACGATTTAGGCTTTCTGTAATATTTGTCGAGTCGATTTTCATCAATTGTGCAAAATTGTAAAAAAATACATCAAATTCATGCTTAATTATTATAAAAATAATTAAAAATTAATATTAAAATTTTAAGTACAAATTAATTATTTTATAATTAATTTATATTTTTTTATAATAATTACTAAGAATTTACATGAATTTGAGTTAAAAACTGCATGAAAAAATCTATATATTTTCATGTTTCCAATGAACTACAACTGAAATCCATGATTTCGAATATGAAGTTTATTACATTTCAATTTGTTAGTTGTTTTTTAAGATATGAGTTTTTTATAAGATCTATATATATTCGAAATATATGTTCTGAAAGTTAGTAAATGAATAATCTACGTCACGATAAGAACTTGGAAACTTGGCTCATGGTGCTCATGGCGTTCTAGTTCACCTACGCACTTTATGTAGTAATTTAACTTTATTGAGTTATGGTTGCTTAGAAGAGTTGAAGGGTGAATTCTAACATATCTTTGCTTGTTGATTGAGTTAGAATCCAATATATGTATAAGTGCCAATGAAAGGGCAAAATAAGGCATATATACTAATTTTTATTTTTATTTAGGCCTTTAGGCCAGTTTTAAAAATAATTAAGGGAATATGCCATTTTTTAGGGAAAGTGTTTCTAATTGGATGCGCTTTCCATATTCTAGGGATTTTTTAGGGTTTTGATTGATATTTTATTAAGGTTAGGGTTAATATTTCATTTGGGTTTTCGACTAGAACGTTAGAAGTTCTTAGGTAATTTTGAGGGGTCGGGGATGTGAGAACGTGCCTCAGAACACATACATTTCATATGTCATGGTAAGATAGGACTATCACCTGAGAAACTCATCATCGGGAAGTCTGATTTTGGGGGCGACAGTGCTCGATATGATTAGGGGTCGAAGTTCAGGTGGAGGAGCGAGTCGATGGTTGTGATGTGGTCATGGGTTCGAGTAAAATCAAGGCCTCAGTGATGGTCGTTACGTGATCATGAGTTCAAGCTTTTTGGATACTAACAAATGATGTCTTATAAATACCATACAAAATATTGAGGCTATAATCGTATGAAAAAACTTTGGGACATTCGATTGTAATCAACGTATTTTTTTCGATATTTCCAAGTAGCCAGTATCTTTAACCTTTCATTCTTTTCTGAAGGCTGACACTGAGGTGTACACAAGAGGGCTCTCAAGGGGAGAGTGGATGTTTCGGCACAATGGAGGTCAAATTCGGGTCGGTGTGGTAACGGTTGTAGTTATTAATGAGTTGTTTAATAACGACAACCGTCGTCGTGCCGAAAGAGCATCACCTTTATTACATCGCAACAACTGTTCCCTGCCTGAGAGTCCTCTTGCGTCCATCACAGTGCCGATCTTCGAATAAGAAGGAAGGCTAAAGGTACCAGGTGCATGGAAATGGAGAAAAAAATTACCCCGATTATAGCGGGAAGCCCTAGAGTTTTTTTGTATAATTATGACCTCAGATTTCTGTATGGTATTTATAAGGCAGAATTTTCGGGTATTCGAAAAGATTGAGCTCATGGCCACGTAACGACCGTCAACTAACTCCCCGATTATACTTCGATTAATGACCGCATAACGGTCGTTGATTAAGACCTCTATATAGACTTTCAACCTTGATCGTAGGAAGCAAATTCACTTTATAACATACTTCCCCAAGATAGGTTTCGAAGGTAATGATACCATCTCAGAATGATATATAAAATGTGTATTGCTCAGAGCAATATTGCATCATCGTCACATAAACTAATTATTTTTAACAGTCGAAATTTTTAAGACTAGGAAATGTTTTATAATGGAGGAATTGAGAGGATTAGAGAAAAGTTATGTGAGTGAGGGGTGATTATGCTTTATGGTGTGAGGTTCATTTTATAGACGTAGGGAGGGATCAATTTGCAAAAAAAAAAAAGCTAAATGTTCAGTGGTAGAACACATTCTAAACATTTTTTGTGTTTAAAGCATCCGAATTATTTGTTGCTTCAGGCTTTTCTACCGGGGGAATAGTGATTTATTAGAGAAAGCTCACCCAACTTGGGGGGATTTCCTACCAACATGGTAGGAAAGCACGCCTAGCTACCCGCGCTTTTGACAACTGAGTAAGATCTAATCATCAACATGAGTTTGTAGTTCGAACTATGTATTCTGGAACATGGGTTACTTAACTCCACTAACCAGTAACTATTTCTAGACAGGTTACGAGCTCGTCCAACGTCGATTCCATGAAATGTAAAAACAACTTGAGGACCATGAACGCCTATGGTGCAACATATGTATCAGATATACGTTCGAACAGTGGACGTAGTCGTACAACGGAGGGTTTACGACACGGCTACATGACGTCAAACTTGGCTGAGTGCATCAATTTTGTACTAAAAGGGATGCATCATTTGCTGGTAACATCGGTTGTCAAAGAGACATACTTTCACTTGGCAGTCATGTTTCCTAAGAGGGAGTCGACGTATGAAAGAGAGATAGCGAGTGATGGTATATTCTACGATGAAGTGATGAAAGAGATTCGAAAAATTATAGCGAGAGCGAACATCATGTATGTAGTGTGCCACTCGCGTCAGGACCTTGATTTTCGAGTCACGGAACACGCTAGGCCCGACCAGGAAATGTCAGATGCATCCTATTGTGTGAACCTAACGGAAGGAACTTATGACTGTGGGAGATTCCAAGCACTCCAGTACCTGTACGCACATGCAATTACCGCTAATGGGCATCTAAGAATTGATTATGCGCGTTACATTAACAATGTGTACTGACTAGAAAACATTCATAGAGTGTGAAAGCTTGTATTCACACCCGTCCTAGATGAGAGAGTATGTGGTCATCGATATCAAATGTGTCATTGGAGTTGGTGCCAAATAAGGACCTGTGTCGCATCCCGAAAGGTCGCCCGAATTCCACCCGGATAAGGACAAACATGGATATTCGGGAGAGAGACAATTAACAAAAATCATGCGGTAGAAACCTTGGGCATATGAAGCCAACATGTTCTTTGTACAAGGAAACGTTGGGCCTCGGCGTCGATAACATTACTTTCTACCAAATTCCACATTTAGTAGCATGCTTCGCATATTCCCATTGGTTAAATTTGTTATTTATTATTAACTTACGCATAACTAGTTATAATTATTAATAAAGACAAATGTATTGTATGAATGAAAAACCTCGGTTTATTTATTTATGACATTTCTTTTTACATTGCAAAATTTAAAAGAAAAATACATCAATCGAGTCATTGGGGAGAATGTGTGCCGCAAGGCGGTGGACGACGATCGTGTGGAGGATTTCTGCATACAACTGGCCGTACAACTGCAGGGTAATCCAGAGGTGGAACAAAAGGTGCATTTGGAGGTGTATTCGGAGGTGCATTCGGATGTGTATCCGGAAGTACGGGCTTGTAGACTTCATCCTCCTCCTCGTCATCAACTAAATACGACCCTAGCACGGTCCCTTGAGCAGCTTCATCATCTTCCTCACTTGTCGATTGTTGCATCGTCCTCTCTTACCATCGTGTATCCGCCACTCCCAACACCTAATGAAATATTAACCCTAACCTCAATGAAATATTAATTGAAAACCCCCCAAAAAGCCATAGAATCTAAAAAGTGTCTTTTCCTAAAAAACGACCTATTCCCTAATTATTTTTAAAACCTGCCTAAAAGCCTAAATAAAAATAAAAACCGGCACATATGACTTATTCTGCGCAATGAAAGTTATGATTTTTAATATATATTTTTAAATTATGACATCATTAATGCCACATGTCACAATCCTATTATGTTATTTGTCTTAAACTTAACGACATTACAAAAAAGTATCGACTTAGTTGATGGAAAAAAGATTCAAGTATCAATCTGGAACAAAAAAAAAAATTTTAAGTGCCAATTTAGAAGAAGCAGACAAGTTCAGGCAATTTTTATATTTAAGCTATTAAAATATTATTATTTTATTAGATCATTCAATTTTCATTAGTTTTCATGTTGAATATCAGAAAAAGAAGTTTTGCAATATGCGTATACCATTATTTACTTTTATCATTTTACTCACCATTGTTGCATAATTTTATCATTTTATTCATCTGTCATTAATTTATCATTACATTTATTTTAGTCACATAATTTTAGTAAAATTTCATTTTAGTAATTATTCTTTTTAGAATTAATTTTTTTAAAAAAACTTCATTTTTATATAGAATTAAGTTATTCAATTGTTGAAATGAACTCTAAGTTTCTCGCCTGTAACTTAAATTTATGTACAAACTCATAAACCGTAGTAATTCCTTGTTAAATCCAGGGTGCTTCCCTTTTACTAAAAAAAAACTAGAATTAATTCTAAAAATAATAAAAGAATTAAAAATAAAATTGTTTTTCCGGTAAAAATCCAATTTCTATAAAACTTTAGAATTTTCCTTTTTATTGAAAAAACTGAAATTGATTATAAAAAAAAAAGAGAAAAGGATATGAAAAACATAAATTTGTTTTCCTATAAAAGCTCAATTTTTTTCTATAAGAACCCAAATAATTAATTCCTTGTAAAATCAGGTTTTTCCCTTTATGAGAAAAAAACTAAAATTAATTTAAAAAAAGGAAAAATAATAAAGAAAATGAAAAGGATAAAAAAAGTGGTCAAAATAAAAACTTAATAAAATAGGGTGATTAAAATAAGTGTATGTAATAATAAATCAACGGTGGATTATTAAAATGATAAAAATATGTAATGATGTCTATATTATAAAAAAAAATTTCGGGTGCCCAAATTAACATTTATGAAAGAATGATCAATTGTGTGGTTTACCTTATTTTATAAATAAATTATATCATTTTAAAGATAATTCCGTTGTTTTACATGTTTTATATAAAAAATAGTAACAAAATACACAATTTAAACTTAACACGGTATGATTTTAAACATTTTTCATTTATCATTTCAATTAAATCCTCATTTGCTTTTTATATCAAATTTTACTTATCATTTCAACTAAAACCTCATTTAATTTTTATATCAAAGTTCTATAAATATATTCGATAAATAATTCTATTTTAAAACTAAAAATTCATTTTTTATATTAAATTTTTATAGTTATATTTACTACATAATTTTATTTCTACACCCAGGTCAAAACATAATTTGAGATATTTAATTAAAATCAATTTAATTTAATCTAATTTCTTTTATATTTACTCATATTTATAAACAGTTCATGATTTGGAGCCTTAAAACATGTGCTTTTGCCTTTGACAATACAGGATTTCCTAACAACAAGGTCATCAACACCAACAAACTCTTTGATGGACAATTTTGTTTGAGAGTTATCATATATTACACAAGACTCCAAGTGTTAAAATATGGAATAAGTTGAATACAAATATGATTAATTTTTAAAAATTTATTTTTCACACATTTGGAAAGTCAAATATGGATATTTTAGAGGAAAAAGAAATCCAAGTTCTGTATGCAAGCAGATAAGTTCACCAAAACCAGAACTTATTTCACCAAACGAGATGGCAGGAGAAAGCTAATTCAAGATTAAACATGTTAAGGTCAAAAGACATCACTAACACCTATCCCCATCCATAACTTGGGAATGGTTGTTGTTTCTTTGTTCTTTTGAGGGCAATAACTAGCCCCTCCAACTAAAAGACAGTTTAAAAAGTTTAACATAAAAGGACTGGTGATTTATAACAGAAACTTAAATGACCATGTCTCCTTGGTAAAACCTTGAATGGCAACTGAAAAAACCAGCTCATGCTCAGGCTGCAACTGGTAACAATCCATTGTGCCTCAGCAATGCCTCAGGTGAAGGTTCACGTCCACGGAACTCAACAAAGACCTGAAGCCAACATCATTTCATGTTACGAAGATTCAATGGAAGCACCCTAGATTTACAAGTTTCAGCGTCTAAAAAACGCCTTAACAGCAATAAGGCTAGAGAAACAAAACATGGGGTGTTTCTCTTATTGAGAAAAAGGGAAAGAAACAGAAAATAAAATGAAAAATTTTTCACAATCAGGAATGTCAATTAATTTACTATTTGCATATACTAACCTCCAATGGTGCTTTTCCACCTCCAAGAGCAAGAATGGTCTCTCGGAACTTGTGGCCAGTCTCTTTAACCGCCTGTGGAATACAATTAAACATAGCAGATCATGTTTTTCATTTTTAGAAAAAAAAAAACACATCATAACAGGATCATAAGTTTTGTTTTAGAAAGCAATGAGTCTGATGCAGAGCTTTTGAAGGGAAACACAGAGAAGAAGCACTGTATCCTACACAATCAGAAATCAGCATAGTAGCTGAGGATATGCATTCAATGACTTGTGCATTTGTAGTGTGATGAACAGTTTGTTGAATCGTTTACAAGAAGCTATGGCTCTCCTACTCTTGGCACAGACATAAATTCTAGTCAGATTTACACAGAAAAGGAGGGGTGGGTGGGTTGAAATCTATGAAATGGTTTTACTATATTTGATGTACATAATTCTTCAAGAAAATATATATAAATGAGAAAAACGCAATTCTGAACAGCCTTTTCAACCCCCATACCTTGGTGTTGTCCAGTCCTACATCCTCAAATGCTGAGAAAGCATCTGCAGACAATACTTCCGCCCACTGCAGATATAGGCATTTCAGATTTCAGTTCACATAGCAAAGGGAAAAGGAAAGAAAGGGCAAAACAAGACTACAAATCATGCCCAATAGAATGAAAAGGAAAGGGGAAAGGATCATAAATTATTTTCTTTAGACAGTCATTCCAATTGCTGATGCAACATTTCAACCACGTTTTCATTGTAGTTTTCTAAGGGCCTAAATAAAAGATAAAATATACCTTGTAACTGTAGTATCCAGCAGCATATCCGCCTAATATTCACAAAAAGTCTAATTAAAAAATGCCCATGGTGAAGTTTGCACCATATTTCTAAAAATTACGTAGGAAGAGGGTAGAGAGAGGCGGGAAGTGGTGGAGCCAACCTGAAAATATATGGTTGAAACCACAGAGGAACCTATCTTCTGGCAATGGAGGGATCACTTGTGTTTTTCTGGAAACTCTCTGATCAACATCAAAAACAGATTCTGACCCAACTGGGATGTATTTTGTATGTAGTTCCAAATCCACACAAGCAAATCGAAGCTGGAAACAGAAAACGGTTAGAAATGAACTCTCAGTAATTCAAATACTAGAGCAAACACTAATCTGCTTCAACAAAAAGTACAATGTACTTTCACTAAAAAAGTAGACATCATACAGACTCATGGAGTTTCCATGAAACATTTCATGGTGTAATACGTGTTAAAAACAAATGATAAAAAAGATATCGTCATTGTGTCTATTAAAATCATCTTATATCACATTTCTGTATACCTGCATTTCGTAGACACAAAATACCTTCTTTATTGCTTAAAGAAATGGATACTCAAACAAGATTTTACCCATTACTAAAAGAACCTTTTACCTTTCTAAACGCAACTACATGCTATATCTGCAGCTGTAATGGTTTATATTAAAGAGAAGCACAAGCAAAATCAGTCCCACATTGAGGTGGGAGAGGGTAGGAGAAAAAGATAGTTAAGCATGTTAGGAACAGACAGAAGAGGGGGGATGTTGAGCTAATAAACCCTCACAGTGTACCATGCATACATATAAAGGAGCAGGCTAAACCTCAGGAAACACATTGTTTCTGCAGGAATATATACACCAAAACTAACCCAAGGGCAGAAAAGTTCAACTGACCTGACGAAGACTTAGAGAACCAGCACGGAAAGTCCTTGCAGCAAGGAGCTTCAAATATACCTCTTCAGGGAGACTCTCTCCTGTTTCATAATGCTTTGCAATGCTCATCAATGTATCCCTGAAGCAACAAAAGACAATTTAAACAAAAATCTACTAAATGAAAGATATAATTGATTTGAAAAACAAAATGCACATGAAATATTGGAAATAACCAAAGATTAGGCTATAAGAAATATATTCAGACAATATTTGGCGAATGCAGAAATTCAGATGCTTGTATATTTAGACAAAATATTTAGGTCAAGCAGTCATGATCCAGAAAGGTCAAATAGATGCCTTTTCCTAACCTGCTGTGGCATCATAAGCATTATGATAAAATGCAAGATGATTAACCACAAACATATTACTAAAAACTCTAAAGAGTTGCAAAAGAAAAAAGAAGCCAGAAACCACAAACAATAAGCCATATAACATATAGCTAGTATAAAAGCTTCTTTTCTAAGCTCGAGCCTCTAATGAATGCTTTCCACATGCATGGCATATTCAATTTAGTTCTTTTAGCAACAAAAAGGATATTAATCTGAAGCAATCCAAAAGATATAGATTTCAATTATTGGAGATGTTAACCTGTGGTAACACCAATTTTCCATGAATTGGGAGGGCAACTCAACAGCATCCCACTCAATTCCTCGAATGCCAGCAACCAGACCCTCATCTTGCTTGGTCAGCATATGCTGAAGTGCATGACCAAATTCATGGAAGACAGTCTCAACCTGAAAAGAGAAATGCCATCAGTGCATAAGGGCCAAACCGCAGCAGCCACTTTGAATATTCAGATGCGTTGCATATGCTTTTGCATCTGCCACTATTGCAAAAGTAATCAGTGAAACATAAATGTATAAATATGCAAGCACTGTAAGAATTAAGCCATAACCTCTAGAAGTAAAGATTTGAAGTCAGCAGAGCATACATAATATTCATGCTCTCAGCCAGCATCTGGCCTAAGTCTAAGTATTATTCGAGCTTATGTTCTCCTAGAACCATGCAGTTCAGCACACAGATGCATGTTCTTCTTATGTGTATTTGTTCAAAAGAATGTACTAGATCCATGCCTTTAAATCTAATAGGTTCTGAACAAGAAAAATTCATATGTCATGCCCTTTAGGAAAGAAGGTTGTTTGAATATTGTTAAACTATAAAAGTATGAGCTATGATAACAATAGATCAAGGAGTATCACCTTGGAACATTTAGCTTAAATGTAAGAAGAACAATGTTACAGGAGATTGTTCTAACAACAACGTTAATAGTAAAAGCACAGTATTTAGGAGGCCCAAATTGCTTTTTTTGATGATAAGACGAGAAGCACGTCTAGGGGTAAAAAGGAATTGGGTGAGGCTATAGACAGGGAGAAACTCTAGGCTTCTGGACCTCACTGTTCCCTGTTATCAACTTAGCTTCCAGTTCCAATCATTCAGAACACAAGAATTTATGAGCATAACCAATGTCTTCAACTTACTTCACGGAATGTCATGAGGCTTGGCTTGTCCCCAAATGGTGGTGTTTGATTGCACACCATATGGGCAATAGGCAACCTTGGTGTGGTACCATTCCGTGACATTACACGACTTCGAGAAACAACCTCATCCATCCATGCACCTTCCCTTTTCTCTGATGGACGAGAGTATGGATCAAAATAGAAATAGGCAATTGGACTACCTGAAGAATCTTTGACACAGTAGAACCTAACATCTTTGTTCCAAACCTTTTAAAAGAGAAAGAGTTAGAAGGACGTAAAATTAGTATTCTGTGCAATGGGCAGTAAGAAAAAGTTTAGATGAACCAAAAAAATATTTACAGGAGCTAGACCATCAGCTGGCTCAATATCAATCCCGAAAAGGGTCTTAGCAAGTTTGAAGAGGCCATCCATAACTTTTGAAAGTGAGAAATATGGCCGGAGTTCTTCCTGTACAAATTTTTGCATCAGGAAAGGCATAAGTTTTCTTCACATAAAACCGAGGTCTTGAAGCTATGGTTTAATTAGCAAAATAAAAAGAGGGTGTCAACCTCATTTATGTTGTATTTTGACTCACGAAGCCTCTCACTCCAGAAGTTAATGTCCCAATGGCTCAAATTATAAGCTTCCAAGGCACCTTGACTCTTGGAGTAAGTTTTTAGGTCTTCAATATCTGTAAGGACCAAAAGGGATCACAATTTACCCATGTTATTTCATTTGTTTATGGTAGAAAGAAAATATAGGACAGGAACTGTTTAGGAGAAATATGAAAGGCAGACATAGTGAGCTTCGAGAGATTGAGCACATAAAATTGTATCAAAGAATTATGCCATAAATTTGTACTGCAATATCAAAGGTGAATTATGAAAGGCCATATCAGATAGCAAGTAATTACAAAATTAATTGCTACAAGTGGAGTTTCACTCATGATAAGCTAGTGCATTAATGTGTTCTTAATAACAAAAATAGTGTTTGAAGGAAAAAGAATTGAACTTTCAAGGATCAAGAACAAAAAACTATACACAACAAGTCCTTATCACATATGCATATTCTGTGGAGAAAGTTAATTTTCTACCCTATAAGAAACTATTTCTTGCATAATACCTTGGACAGCAGCATTCCAGGAAGCACTCCGAAGCTTTTCTAATAGTTCCTCAGCTTTATCAACAGTAGCCATTTTGGTTGCCATGCTTACCTGATCAAATAGAGTCAGCTTATGAAAAGGATGCATTCTTGTAGATACAAAGGATTCATACCTCAGCATAGTTATTGTAATTGAGAAGCCTAGCCTTTTCCAACCTAAGCTTCAATATCTGATTGATGATTGGTGTATTATCCAAATCACCACTCGATGCTCGAGTTATATTAGCATGATAGACTTCCTCACGCAAAGCACGGTTACGTGCATGTTGCATAACAGCAATCAAACATGGAGCATCCAATGTAATCACCCATGGCCCTTTCTCAGCGGTTGCATTTTCGTGCCCCTAGGTGAAAAGTAATAATATACATGGCAGGAAGCAGAAACTTTAGACTTGACAATAGAAACCATTGAATGGGAAAATACACTGAATTTTGGAAAAGAGTACCTTAGACACTGCTGTTTGTGCAGCTAACCCAAGAGAAGTTGCAGGCAAACCCTCAATTTCTTTCTTATCCGTTATTAGCTTTTCAAATTTCTTTGTGGCATCCAAAACATTCTCGCTAAATTTGTGAGACAACCTCTCCAGCTCCTGCGAATCAGCTCATAGTAACTATATTAGAATAGCCAAAATGAATGAATATGACATGATTGAGCATAAATATTTATATGATTATTTTCAGATTCCCATCCTTGCTAAACTTTACAGGAGGAATTTGCTTACAACATGGGAAAAAGAATGCTAAGAAACCAGGTACCAAGAACTTCAAAAGTAACCATTGTTAACTACTTGCTCCTTGTTTTACTTGGCACAGAAATTGGCTTCAAAAGATAACAGGTATTATGACACCTAATCAATTTCAGTTTAACTTCAAAACTAAATATTAACAAACCTGTTCAATTTTGTTAAACTGTTCTCGTTTATCGTCTTCAAGTGAAACACCATTAAGAACAGCTTCCTTAATCTGGGCTGCACACGTTTACAGAAATAAAAAGATTTATTGGGTCTAACACTCATAGAAATTAAAAGGAACGAAGCAAAAACAAAAAGAATTGCACTCTAGCGGTCAATTACACCAAAATGACATAGGAACAACAATTCCCTAACTTATTTGACATATAGATATACAAATAAATAAAGATTCTTACTTTCCACAATACGTTTGCGAGCTTCACTTATTGATTTCCAATCAGGAGATTCTTGAATAGCCTTGAATGCATTGTAGATGGGTTTACTTTGTCCAACTCTTAGTAGGAACTTCACTTTTTCTGGCTGTAAAGAAAAACTAAGCATAATAAGGGCCAAAAAGTTGGTTTAAAAGAGACTACACAGTATCGCATATTTAACTAAGGTACAGAAACAATAGCATTGATTTGAACAAGACTTCCAACCAATTTGCTTGAAAAGAAATAAGAATACCACTATTCTGGAGTCTCTAGAAAACAAACTAAGCGCCTAGTATATCATGTGAGCCTATATCATGATTATGCCAAAAAAAAAATCATGACTTCATCCCAAGATTGATGTCTAAAAGATTGATGCTAAATATTTTAAAGATTTCACCCCAAGATTCCTACACAATATTCTTAATGAAGTTCTTATACATATTGTACGTTGAATATTTGAGCTATCTGTTAAAAAAGAACACAACGACAAGAATGCACCTGGACTTCTTCAATGGCAGCACGGAGCTCAGCTGTATCTTTAACAGCCTTAAGATGATTAACTATTCCCCACACAACACTCAACCGATCAACAATCTTTTCCAATGGATCCACCAACTTCGGCCACGAAGGCTCTACTGTCTTCTCCAATTCATCCAAATCACTCTCCTACTCAACAAGCATAACTATATCAAAACCATATACAAAAATCCAGAAAACCCATGTACCAAAACATGATCTCCACAAAGAAAAGATCATAACAACAAAAATTTTGAATTTTCAAACAAGGCAAGTGAATGATCCAAAAAATAAACTAAAAAAACAGATACCGAACACTAAAAAAAAAGAAACTCAAAAGTCAGAATCGGAAACAGCCCAAAAGATCAAAAGGGCATACGAGTTTCTTCAATAATGCACGAATCCCGGGCCTAACATGCTTGGCTTCAACAACATCAAAAGGAGGAAAGTCGAAATCTTGCAAGAGAGGATTAGACTCAATGTTGTCGTCAACAGAAGCTGATGAAGCCATTGAAGGAAGAGAGAGAAAAGAGCAAGCAGAAAATAAATACGAGGCAGATAGAGAATGAGAAGAGTAATGAGAACTTGGGACGGGGACAGATGTAGAAAGAAGATGAACAGCAAGGAGAAATGTGAAATTAAAGCAAAAACTTTGGGGTAAAATGGGGAGAAGATGAAGAGAAAAGTTGATATTTTTATTTATTAAGGCTTAATGACAAATTTGGCCACTAATATTTACATATTTTATTAAAATAATCCTAATTGTATTTTTGAGTTGATGAAAATACCATTAAAATATTATCGTGGATGATGTGGAATACTTATGAGATGTAATTTATTACTTAAGTAACTCAATAAGATAATTATTTTATGAGTTATCTAAATAATAAATAAATTACATCTAATTAAAAATATTCTATGTATAAAATTCTGCATCATCCCATTAACTTTTTTAACGATGCTTTCATCAAATTTATTAAAAAATTAAAAAAAATTGATGGTAAAAATAAAAAAATCAAAAATACAATTAAAATCATTTTAACAAAAACATGTAAACGTTAATGATCAAATTTATCATTTAACTCTATATTAAAAATGGCTAAAAGGCCAAGAGGTTAGACTGAAAGCCCAAACAAGGGGGCATGGCCCAATTTGATCTCTTAGGAAAATTGCATCCTAACAAGAAAAGATAATTAGGGGCATTGGAAAAATTAAAAAAAAAAAAAACATTTGAGAAAAAACTCAAAAGATATTATTAGGATGGAATAAAGTAGGAATTTAATGAATATTCGATAATAGTAAAATAGAAATGTAATAGTTTTGTGTTTTAATTTATTAAGTTAATGAATATACAAATAATAGGTTTAAATGATGATCTTATTTTAAAATAAAAATTGGTATGTTTTCTATTCATGTTTCGGGTTAGATTAATCTGGTTTTTATATTTTTATTTTTAAGAATTTAGTTTTTTTATTTTTTAAATTTAAAAATTCATATTCAATTGTTAACACCATTAAAATTATTATATTAAATTTATTGGTGTGATATTTTATAATAAAAAGGTACTAATTCGATAATCATGTCACTGACTTGAATTTAACAAAAAAAATTAATGATGTTAACAATTCTTTAAATTAACGTCGACGTTTTAATTTAGAATAAAATGTTTAGTCTAACTAATGGAATTATAAATGTCGAAGTACGAAACTATGTATACAATTAAAATATAAATATCAAACATTAAATTTGATCATTTTTGTATAATTAAAAAGTAGAGGATTAAAATTGAAATTTAACCATTATTGTTAGTAATGAAAAAAAAGGACAGGTGACAAAGGATTGAAATTAAAATTTGACCATTTTTTATAACTAAAAGGTAGAGGGACTACCACCGAAATTTTATCATTATTGTTAATAATATAAAAAAAGTAAGGACAGGTGTCTTCCTTTTATATATAGTTGTATAGATAATATCTTATTGAAAATATTAAATAATTTATATTTAATGAATATAAATAACCATGATAAATTATTTTAAAAATAATACTAAAATAACATTGGAGACTTGAGCATTTGGAGAACCAATTGCTCATTATTTCTTATTGTTTATTAGTTTTATAGAAAAGTCGCAATGCTTCTATTTTTAAGGAAGAGAATAGTAGCTGCAAAGAGGTTTCAATGAGGAGTTTGTCTTGGACAAGAAGCTTATCTCATCTGGAGGGTGACAAACTACGAGATATTAATTCCACATTGGCGTACCAATGGAGTCATCCATGAGATGGATGGATTAAACTCAATTCGGATGGTGTTACGATTATTGATTCGGGTATTTTAACTATTGGTGGTGTTTCGTGTGCTGCAAATGCTGGTTGGGTTATTGATATACTAAAAAATTTAGCAAAAGACAAAGACAAGGGTGCTGTTGGACTATTAATTGAAAAGTTTGAGATTAAATATTTTAACATAAAAAACAAAAAACTAAACTAAATGCATTACACCGGAGGTAAACGCCTATTTACAGGGACCCTAAAATTATATGTAATCAACAAACTGTCGCTAATGGAATAGCTAAGATCAAGCTTATCCATGAGTTAACTACACATCTTGGGCAATTAATTTAGACTTTAGAATGAATCTCTTATATTATGATTGTCTTTTTAACAATGCTCAAATTAAATTCAAGTTAAGATATAACTCGGGTGTATTTCAATGTAAGGTTTGTGAGCTTGGGTAGTCGAAAGCATTAATGAAATTGCATATACAGCAACGACTATTCTTGGTAGCAAAAGAGCAATACTTTCTCCATAGGCGTGGGGGTCATAACAAGCAAATTTATTATTCATACATATGAACATTGCATTTACCATAGAAATCAAGTTCTAGACAGTAATATTATATCTCAAAGCAAAGTTCGATGCTTCATGTCATAAATATGCATTCATATATGTATGTATACACATTTAGTGAAGATGCAAACCGAAGTTTTCTCATTAAGACCCATGAAAGGTTAATTCACATTCTACACAAATTGGCCTGCTAGTAAAGTTTTATTCCTGGTCCGCCTCCACCACTAATAAATCTCATGCATACCTGTGTCCAAACATATGAATAATCAGCCAAAAAACATGACAAGACGAAGAATAGAACCAAAAGAACATGTCTTGTTGCAAATATGGAAAACAAAATTGGGTTTTTGATGTCAACTAATTTGCCTTATCAAGATTTAAGAGATGACTTAGCAAGGTGAAGTTGATAATATACCTTCGAGACATGGCTGATATCTTAGTTCTTATACTTCATGGTTTCCTTTTCGAACCCAATTGTGGGGAATTGCTTTGCATACTCCTCGACATCGTGGCGGAGTTTTGCAACCTCAGACTGAAAGTGAGCAGACTGCAGTGTGGCCACAAAGTCCTTCAACTTTGTCCCTGGATTACCCAAAATCAACAGCATGCATCCACAAATTAGTAGCACACAATACTATTTGGACTAGAGTATCAGATATGGGTATGTTCGATTTTTCTTTAAGATTTTCCTTCAGAGGATCGTATCCCCATAACTATGTTCACAAATGTGTTGAACACAGGTACTTCGAAAAAGAAAAAGATCATCAAAGCAACATAGGTAGAATAACAAGCACAAGGCAAGAGAGCAAAATAGGAGGGAATAGAGGCTTGCAAAAAACCTGTTGTTTCAGCCTTGATATTAACTGCCAACTTCACAGCAGCATCAAAGTATTCTGCTACCTTGACAAAGTCCTCCTCAACAAAGCCCCTAGACGTAAGAGCCGGAGTTCCTGATATGCAACCAGATTTGTCAGAATAAGGTTATTCATGTGAGCACAACATTAATGGTAGAAGGCTTTTACCCATCCTGATGCCACCAGGAACCATAGCAGACACATCTCCAGGTACGGTGTTTTTGTTTGCAGCAATATGAACTGCTTCCAATACCTTTTCAACCCTGGAGCCATCAATGCCCTGTAGAGACCATTCAATAAAAACATCTTACTAGTAAAGAGCATTGTCTTACACATGAGAACTTTTAAAGAAGATTTATTAATGTCTCCAAGTGGCCTGAGGACAAAAATGTCTGTCTCTTACCTTGTTCTTCAGATTAACCAAAACTAGATGATTCTCTGTTCCACCAGAAACAAGTTCGTATCCTTTTGCGGCCAGAGTCTGCAAATTGGGAAGATCTTGATTGTTAAAACATTGGGCATTTAAGAATAGAGAACCCCATATGTTTATTGTTTAAAACCATCTAACATGTCCCTAAGAATGCCTCCTGGTATACTGGTTCATTCTAACAAGACATTTTCCATGCTTGGTTGCATAAAAAGTTCTTCAACATCTTGTCAATGATACCTGTGCGAACTTCGAGCAATTACTGAGAACTTGCTCTTGGTAGGCCTTGTACTCCAGAGTTGTTGCCTGTTTCAGTGCAACTGCTAGACCAGTAATCGTGTGGTTGTGCGGACCACCTTGAAGTCCAGGAAAGACAGCCTGATTGATTTTGTCTTCATAATCATACAGAACCTGCAGGGAAAAAGACCACTAGTCTAAATCTTTGTGCCACTTACATCTTTGAAAGATGCAAAGTTTACTTTCAGCAGCTTACCTCTTTCCCTTGTTTGTTAACCTCTTTCACTCCCTTTCTGAAGAAAATCATGGCTCCACGAGGCCCACGAAGTGATTTGTGAGTTGTGGTGGTCACAACATCAGCATACTCGAAAGGTGAAGGGATAACACCGGCTGCAACCAAACCACTGATGTGCGCCATGTCTGCCAACATTATTGCTTTTTGCTTGTCACAAACCTGGTTATTGTGTAACAAATGCGACATCCAATGGGGTCAAGAACATGAAGTTTGACGTATGATGAATTAAAAACTCAACCAAATGGCTTAAATAAATCAAAAGATGGTTACCTTTCGAATGCGTGCATAATCATACAGACGTGCATAAGCACTGGCACCAGCAACTATCAATTTCGGCCTGAAAAGAGTTGCACTCTTCTCCAACTGCAATTAAAAACTTTGATGTCAAGAAAATATTCTACCCCGGAATCCAATCACATGCTGAAATTTTATCTGTTTTGAATGAGAAGGAACGAAAGAAAAACTAAGAAGCTAGCACAGTTTGAAAACTGATAATATACCTGATCATAGTCGATATAGCCAGTGCTTTCATTCAACCGATATGGCATTGTCTCAAAAAATATGGACACAGCAGATATCTTTTTGGTGTCCGTCTAAGCAACCACAAATGAAACCATGTAAGTTTAAAGCTGAAAATACTGATACAAACAAGAAGACTTCTTAAGGAACTGCTGACTTTCAGTCACATAAATCCACTTAAGCATCAGAGTATGAGATGTGAATACATTGGCAATAAGGTGACACTTCCAGAAGAGAAAGAATGTTACATGCTTTATCATACAGCCGCACAAGAGATGAAAGATTCAAAAGCAGACCTTCAAATCTCAACTAACAGGCAAAATACAAGTGACGGTGCTCAACTGGACAATCTGTTTCGGGAGAAAACTCGGAGAATATTAGACTAGGACTTCGAAAGAGAACCATAAAAGTTTAAATGAGACAGAGAGAGAGTAAAGCTGACTGCCCAGCTTGGTGTTCTAAAACTTGTACTAGGTATCTGTTCTCAGAAATAACAATGCAAATGCGTGGAAAGAAATCAAAATTGGGGCTTAATTTCTTAATTATCACTACTATCCTTTAACTCTGTCCACCATTTTTCAGTAAACCAAATAAGAAGAAAAAGACATTAGGGGACAATCATCCATCCATTTTAAGTAACTCCAGCAGTTGCTGAGGCAGATCAAACTGATGTTTGAATAGAATAATATCTAGCAATCTAGCTTTAACACTTAATTGCCGATTGAGTCTTAGCTCAGTTGTCATCAGCATTGTTGCTAGTGCAAAAGGATGTGGGTTCGAGTGCGCTGAAGGGTTGGGGAGGGATTATGGATAGTTCTAGTCATTGTATAAAATAACAAAGACTAGAATCGTGATGCTACACTCATATGAAAGGAAGTAACTCAAAAAAAAAAAAATGCTTTAACACTTAATTGCAAAGTCATAGTGTACTTAATTACTGTCATCAAGTAAATGAAAACATGTCAGTGAAACCAAATTAGCAATGGGATTTTGAAGTACCTGATAACCATGAGAGAGATGACCACCATGAGGAAGATCAAGTGCCATAATTCTGTCATGAGGCTTTAAGAGTGCAGTGTAAACTTGAAAATTGGAAGGAGAACCAGAAAGGGGCTGCACATTCACTGCCATACCACAAAGTTCGATGAACATAGAAAGCATATCAGCAACCAAATGCTAATAAGGCTCAAAACAGCAACAAGAGCTCTTTCCAAAACATGAAGCATCAACAAGTAACTAAATTTACAGCCATAATAAAAATAGACATATCTCTTACCTCCCCATTTTTCAGGATCTAATCTGAATGCTTCCAGAGCACGTTTCTGACACAATGTCTCTGCCATGTCGATGTACCTAAAACATGAAACTTAAAATCACTCAAGCATCCAAGTATAACATAAATTTACTGATTCAGGTCAAACCAAACACCCAAAAACAATATATTGGTACTTGGTAGAATCAAAAAGAGTATGAAGAAAGATGAACTTACTCATTCCCTCCATAGTATCTAGCACCGGGATACCCTTCACTGTACTTGTTGGTCATGATAGACCCAACTGCTTGCATCACTGACACCGAAGTGAAGTTCTCCGATGGAATGAGTTCAAGTCCCTTTGAAAACCACACATGTTTTATTTCACTTAATTTAAAAATCTTAAAAACTTTATAATTTTAGCATGTTCATGCACTTAAATAAGTATTTCCTGATCATCAACAGTACATGTGATCTTAGTTTATCAATCAGTTTACAACAGAGGAGCCTAATTTAGCTATTATCTGCTACGAAATTCAAATATGACTCTTAAAATATTCTTTTATGCATCATTATTAAAAGTCTTCTTTGAAAATAATTTAATAAACATGATATAAATTTAAAGGAAATGAAATTGAAAAGTTGGAACTTGGATAAGAAGGTACCTTCCATTGGCGCGCTTTTTCAAGCTCGATGATGTCAGCAATTTCAGGATCAACGGTTTCAAGTGGAGCATTCAGTTGCTTTGGCCACTGTATAATAATTAAAATGAAATAAAGAGAGTCTTTTCAATCTAAAACTAAATAAACTGAAACTAGAATTCTTTTTTAAAAAAAAAAAAAGAAGTTTACAGTGACGCCAGGTTTCTCCTTCTCGTACACAGCTTCATTTGGCAAAGACGACTGCACTCACCAATAAAAAAAAGGATTAAAAAGGAAATGATTGCAGAAATTCAGAAGAAGAAGAAATGAAAGAGAAGAAGAAACCATGTAATAGAGGGAAGTGGCATTGAAGAAAGGGCGGAGAGGCTTGTCAATGGAAGAGGAGAGTCGTCGAAGCGCCATTGCCATGGCCATCTTTGTTTTTCTTCTTGTATTGGGTTGTGGAAGAAGGTAGCTAATTGGAGAGGAGGTGATTCATATATGCAAGCCTGTTTGTGGCATTGGGTGTGGGTAAGCTATTGGTGGCTGTAAATGGAATGCCAATTTCTTTTTTTTATTTTAATTTTGTGGGTTAAAATATTCGGGACACTGCTTTATTTTGGTTGCATCTCTGATTCTAAGACACTGGCCCTTGTCTCAATGCAATAATGCTGTGTGTCTCTAACCAGTAAGGATGGTGAATTGGGGGATGATGATGAGAAGAAAACTAAGCCATGAAGGGCTTATCCAAAACTCTCCCTTTCTTAGCCACAGAGATACATATTAGCTGATAAATATCTCAAACGTAAATTTGAGAGAGAGAGATTTGGCCACCCAAGGTCTGGACTGTTTCTCCTACAACACTTCTGTCATTTTCGCCAACAATTTTGTATACTAATGTTAGTTGGACACTAAAGCCTTACAATTTAGAGATCCACCACACCATTGGGCTCCTTATGTCGAGCAGTGACGTTAGCCCCAACCTGAGTACTGCCGAGGCGGGCTTATGGCCACCTACACTGCACTCTACTTTCCCCCCTTTTTCTACTTGTTTAACCATCCATTACAGTTCGAGTTTTAAACAATAACTTTCGGGTAAATTACACACAAGATCACTCAACTATCAATAAATATTTTAGTTAAGCAATTTCAAAATGTTACAAAATGGTTATCAAACTATTTGAAAGTTTTCATTTAAATCATTAAATTGTTAAAATCGTTGTTACTTCTCTGTTCACATCTCTTGTACTAATCAAAATCTCTCTGTTCTCTTCTTTTTTACATTTAGGGCCAGTCTGTTTCACTGAAAATTATTTTTGAAAAATGATTTTTGAAAAATCTTTTATTTTTTTGAAAAAGTTAACATTTTCTGGTGTTTGGAGGAATCTGTGTAGAATATTTTCTGTTGTTTGACAAATTCCTTGAAAACATTTCATAAAAGCTGTTTTCAATAAAACAAACATACATTTAAATTTTTTTATCTTTTCATTGTTTAATTGAGTTTATTTTATCCTTATAAATTTATATTTTATATTGTTTTTGCATATATTAAAAATATTTTATTAAATTCAGGTTCATTACAACGTCATTTTTTTAGTTATATGACTATCAATTGAGTATTTTTTATTTAAAAATATGACATCAACAAAATTAAAAAATTTAACAATATCAACAATTGGATTTGATTTTCAAATCTGAAAAATAGAGGGATTAAATTCT
Source organism: Gossypioides kirkii (assembly GCA_005610355.1). Classification (NCBI taxonomy): domain Eukaryota; kingdom Viridiplantae; phylum Streptophyta; class Magnoliopsida; order Malvales; family Malvaceae; genus Gossypioides; species Gossypioides kirkii. Next base: position 18,971,881 of record CP032253.1, read on the forward strand.
TAAAAATAAAAGTATAGAGACTAAATTACAAATTTATGAAGACTACATAGACTTATGATACATTTTAACCTTTATAGTACAAAACATTTATTATTAATATAGTTATAATTGTAATAAATATTTATTATTAAAATACTACTATTGAATGTTTTCAATAATATGTCAAGAATATTATTTAAAATTATTATTAAAATAAAATTAAAATATTAAATAATTCATCAAAAATAATAAATTATATTAAGTATATTAATAATTTATTATATGACTAAATATAAATAATTAAATATGTATGTTTAATAATATTGAAAAATATAATATTTTATATTAATATTTTAATAATTTTAAATATTTTGAAAAATAAAAATAAAAATTATTATCAATATAATAAAATTAAACTGGATTTAAGTTAATTTTTATATAAAAATAAAATTAATTATAGAGGAGCTTTTTTCCAGAAAATAATTTGAGCTTTTTAAAAGGGTAGGTCATTTTATAGGAAAAAAACTTATTTTACATTGACCTGTAAATCATTTTCTATTGACCAAGCTGTTTTCTATGAAACAAACACAAGAAAATGTAAAAAATATTTTCTGTAAAATCTTTTACGTGTAAACAAATAGACCCTTAGTTTTTTTACATGAAAAAGTTTTAAAAGTTATGATACTTCGAACCGAAATCCAAAAAGCTTTCTTATTTGATTTTCAGCACTAACAGTCAGATCAATTTGGATCTAAGATATGTTCTTCTTCTTCTACTCATCGATGAGTACTAATCCACTTACCAATCGTCATTTCGTCGCTTGGAGCTCGCTAGTCGAACTTTTTTTAAAATAAAAACTTAATAGTCTCGTAACTTAAATAAAAACTTTTGAATAGTTCAGTCACTTAAATGAAATTTTTTATAACATTTTGAAATTAAGTGATCAAAATGTACACTTACTAATAGTTTAGTAACCTTGCATGTAGTTTACTCAATCTCTTTTTATATTTTTGATAGGTGAATTATTATTTAATAATTATTTTAATTTAAATTTAATAATAAATTATAGATATTAAATAATATACATTTTAAATCTATATTTGATGCAAATTATGCAACATAAGTCTATAAAATATAAATCATAACGAATTATATTAAAAAAATATTATATTTTTTACATGTCATATCTTTGAATAAGCCTATCTTCAACATACTTTAGGTAAAAATATTGTTTAAACTCTATTTGAAACTCCATCAATTCTTAGTGGACTCTTCCTTTTTCATTTGTACATTTATGATTCTACCATAAAATCAATAAAATATATAGAAAGAACATGTACCTTAATGACATTATCTTTGGTGCCCATAAGGCAAAAGCATTGCTCCATCTCTAGAAGGAGTTGTTGACATCCATTGTAGACCTAGTTTCTTGAACTCTTTTGATTTAAGGATCTCAATCTTGTGTGTGCTAGAGTGTCATGTTAGCACATTATTAACCAAAGTTGCTTTGCACAAAATAATCTCCTTTTGAGATCTTTCATCTCTTTCCTCAAAGTGTCAACTATGACTTCAAAAGCATATTGTTTTTTTTTTTTTTTAATAACCAAGTCCAAACACTGCTTTGAAAGCACCCTAGAATTTAACTATTAAGTTCTTCTCCCATATAGTCGAACTCTTTTTTGTGACCCTCACAATCTTAAGGTTGTCTCAAATAGCTTTTATGATTATCTTGAGTTTGGTAATTGTTGAACTAACGTCGATAACTAAAATAGAAAAAAATCATGAAACAATAAGAAAAGAAAAAAAAGAATAAACAAATTTTACGTGGAAAATCCTTTTGAGAAAAATCACGAGCAGAGGAGAAGAAAATTCACTAGTATCAAATTTGAATGATACAAGAGGAGCTTCAACTGCATTTATTTAAAGGTTGAAAAACCTTAACTAAACAATGAAATAAAAGAAGTGTTGTTTTATTCGAATTTTACTTGTGCAACATGAGTGTAGTTCTATAGAATTCTACTTGTGCAGCATGGTCCGTACTGATAAGTGCCAATGGTGAATTTTATGCCCGTAATCCTTTAAATCCATGTTTTTGTACTTAGAGGAACATTTGGGAGCAAAAGGAACGAAAAATGAACAAAAATCGAAAAATCAGAGCAAGTTTCAAGAGCCACACGAATTGACCCTTTTCACATGGCTTGGCCACACAACCGTGTGGGCCACACAACATGTGGCAGGCTATGTTATTTACACGGGATTGCACCCTAAACCGCGAAAAAAACGTGATTTTTAGGTTTTTCGGGCATTCTAAGATGTATATATGTCAAAAAGAAGAAAATAGAAATGAGTCGTCATAGAATACTCAAGAAAATAACTCGAAAAACACCATTGAAATAGATTATGAAGTAAATTTCCATCAAGATTGAATATTCCCTTTCGATTTCTTTGAAGATTATTATGAGTTTCTTTGTTTCTTGTGGTTATACTGTCTTTGGAATTTTTTATTTGCTAGCAAGAACTAATTTTCTAAATACCTAAGGAGATGAACCCTTGGATGGATTCTATTATTTGATTTTTATTTTTACGTAATAAATTCTTGGATGTTGTTCTCAATTATGTGTGCTTAATTCTTGGTTTGATATTTTTAGATTATTGATCCATGTTTAATGTTTTTAAATCAGAGGAGGAATATACCTTGTTTAAGAGTAGATCTTGTGCAATTGAGTGGAGTTGCATGCAATCCTAAAAATAGGACGACATAAATCTACCATATTAGAGTCAAATTTAATAGGGGAATCCATAGAATAAGTTAATGCGATAATAAGTGTTTTAATTAAAAAGAAATTTCCATTAATCAACCTAAAGTTAGTTGCTCTTAGTTTTGAAGAGAGATATTAATAAAATTTAGGGATTTCCACATATCAAGATACTAAGTGAAGAAATTGCGTAATTTAGGCTGATAATGACAAATGAAATATAAGTGAATTCCTTCTTGGGTATTGTTTCGCTTCTTGATTGTTTATTTGATTATTTTTCTGATTTGTTCTGTCATGTTCTTCAATTAATTTGATTAGTTATTTTAGTTTTTAATCAATCATTCCGATTATTCAGTTAAATAATAGAAAGACGATAATTACTAGTACTTTTAGTCCTCGTGGGAATGATATCTTTGTTCATCGTAGCTATACTATGAATTGATAGCTGTACTTACCTTTGTCAAATTTTTAATTTGTTTACGACGCATCATGTGCTGTGGGGGCCTCCGACCTCCACACCTCAGGTCGGGGATCTGTTGGGTTACGGCCTCGAGCCTTTGACCCTCGGCCTTAAGCCCTACATAGATCTCCTAAATTTACCACTGTATTTTTCTTTAATAAGGATTGAGATCACACAACTCTAACAGTAACTTTGCCTTCCATTATCGACAACATATCCCTAAACTACTAGCCTTCTTAACCCTCCCACAAGTGTTTTATAGGACATCTTGACCCTCTACCAAAGATGCTATCTCAAACTCAACATTTTAACTGAATCATGAGTTTTTATACCAATTGTAACAAGCTTATTTAACTGAGCAAATTGTACGACCATAATCAGGGAATTCGTGGCGCCTTATTGTAAGGAGTGAAAGCACCACATCTTCTATATGCTTATGCAAATCAATTAATGTTCATGCCTGTATGCTTATTTGATACATTGCTTAAATGCATGGCATTTAAAAAGTTTGGAATTCTTCATTGAATTTCTTTAATTCTTATTTGTCATATCTCTTGTTGAAATTCAATGCTTTTGTTTAAATGTTTATGCTTACATTTTTTAAAGGAATAAATTACTAAGGGGAGTGATATTTTGAAAATATCTAAATGATTTAGGGGAATTTTTTTTCTTTCCGAAATGTTAATTTCTCTTAAATTTTTGTTATATAAAAAAGCGGGAGATTATTAGCTTTGATGTCCCAAGCCTTTGATATAACAACATTTAAGATAAATTTTTATTTATATTTCTTAAGTCATTTGGTGAAAATAATTAATGAAAATTTTGTTAAACATTTTCAAAGCATTCCAAAAACTTGTAAAAGTACTCAAAAACATGTTTTATATGTGTTTTAATTAATCTAAGTTTTTTGAGTCAATTCAAAAAGTTTTTAAGAGTTTTAAATTCATTTTATACAAGTCTCAAAAGTTGTATTGATACTTTGGGGGGGGGGGGGGAGGGGGGAGTTCTACCAGTAGAAGTAAGTCAAATACTTAAGGGGCTTCTACTGATATAAGTTCATTTCTACCAATACAAGTGCACTTCTTGTTTTTAGATTTTTTTATCATTTTCATTTCAATGTTTGAGAGAGAAAGAGACTTTAACACTTATAAACACACACCTTAGACAGGTCTTATTGTTTATATATTTTCTTTGTATTGCAAGAGCTACTTAAGGTTTTTGACGTATAAAACTTAAGTAATTTGTAAAGGGTTATAGTTGAGTTGTTCATGGGTCGAGCTCTAACAAAATTTAGGCTTGAGCTTGACCCAAAAATGGGTCTAAATTTTTCCTAAGTTCAGCCCGAATAAAAATGCTAAAATTTGGATTCGGCCTGATCGTATTAATTTTTATTTTTTTATATAAAAAAATTTAAAAATATAATACACCAAATACACTAAAAATATTAAAATAAATGTTTTCCAACAAATTAAAAATAAATTAAAAAAAGTTTTTATACTTAAATAACACTAAGATAAGTGCATCTTAAAAAACAAATACCTTTAAAATGGTAGCAAAATTAATAATAAAATAAGTGTTATACAATATCTAAACATTAATAGTAAAATAGTAGCAACATAATAGTGAAATGGTAGCAAAACAGTAGTAAAAAGTGAGAAACAACAACTAAACATGAAAAAACAACAGAGTTTTTCGGCTATTTTACCCATCTAACCTAAAAAAAAATTATAAAAATGACCCAGGTTCAAAAACAATCACTACAATGACCTGAAATGAAAAGTGTACTTGGGTTTTGGCCATATAATGGTCAGAACCCTCTTTTAAATTTGAACCAATGATTACCTGATGATTGTGCTAGGCTTTAAAAAAATTGATTTATTTGGTTTTAGCCATCTAATGGTCGACATCATGATATTTTTTTATCCGTATCATATTGGTATACATTTATACCAATATTTGAAAAAAAAAATTGGGTTTTGATCATCTAATGGCCGACATCAAATATTCAAAATTAAAAAATTCTTTTAGGTGCTCCCCATTAAATAGCCGACACCAAGTCCCATCACAGATAAAAATAATAATTTTTTGGTTTTGGCTTATAGATGGTCGGCACAACCTTTTTTGGAACTCGAGAATTTTTTTTTGCTTTTGGCCAACACCAACTTTTTCGAAACCCGAAAATTTTTTTCTGATATTTTGAGACATTGATAACTGCACCAACTTTATCAAATTTAAATTTTTTTTATCGAGCATATGTTTTTGTAAAAATATTGTAAAATTATACAAATTATACATACAAATAACTTACATTATTCAAATTATTTTACCACATTCTTATTTTCTAATTGTCCATGCTTTTTAATTTAAACAATGGAATTTAATTAAAATATAAATTTAAAGAAACATTGATTAAATTTAACAGAAATATAAGTTAAATTAAAATTACAATTTAAAGATATAAATAAAAATTTAAATAAATATAATTTATAATTTATAATAAATATAATTTATAATTTTCCAAGGTCGTTATATGCTGGTCTTGGAAGACGCGTAACTGGAATCGTCCCGATGGCAACTGACGAACACACAATCACGACGTAATCGAGTTCCTCCATTCGAGAACACCGATTCTATCTCAAACCCCGATCTTGAGCCCCAACATGAAGCATTCGGCTCGTCATCCCATGCTCTCAAGCCCTAATTTCCTTGTTCATTCGAGGATAGATTTGGCGAGAACCCCGAGCCTCAACATTCAACACACTTCGGATCGTCCTCATACCAACCGAAACTCCATCGGCAAGCACATACACCTACCATTGAGAATATTATACCACTTTACTAAGTACACCAGTTGGGACATCAGAGGTCGGACCGAGCAACTATGAAACGCCTCAGCAAGGTGCATGGTCTCATCGACCGTTACACGCCAGCGTCGAGAATGTCGTCGGGATCACGAAAATTTTGATTTTTTTCTGTAAATATTTATTTTACTTTGTAATTATTATTTTTTCAATATAAATTTATTTTTTATAAAATAATTATTTGTTTGCATAAATGACTACAAAATATTTATTTAATAAAAAAAAAATATAGCTCGAAAAAATATTAATACGGACTAAATTAAATTTACATATACAAGTAAATACAAACATTCTAGAATATTAATACACGAAAATATAAAATTCGAACAACAAATGATACAAACTAAATTAAATTTACAGATACAAGAAAATACAAACATAAATAATATCCACCTGCTTGAATCAGGTTTAAGTCATCTTGGCTAGCCATCTATGCCGCAGGAAGTCATTCGACCTTTTATAGCATAACCTTTATGGTTCTCCATAGTTAGTCGTCTATGGTGTAACACCCTTAACCTATAATCGTCGCCACTTTAAGGTCTCAAAGTATTACGAGATGATATAAGATCATTAAATTACTTCAAACAAACATTCAAATTCGTTTAAGTCATTCTCACAACACATATGATTCAGTTAACAAATACATAATTTAACCTAATTTAATCATACATTACATATACCAACATTACAATCCATCATGAATCATAAACGAACTTTAATAAAACTTTTTAAAATAACATGCAAGTGTCTCAAACACACGCACGTGTATCCACTCTTACACGCCCGTGCCTTTTTGGCCTTGTTCTTACTCGAAATACATTCACACGGTCGTGTCATTGACCGTGTACCTACTCAGTCTTGTATCACACGCCCATGTGTGAGACCGTGTGCCTATGTGAAATGGGGCCACACGGCCGTGTCCCAGCCCGTGTGTCATGTAATGCACCTAAACATAACACACTCGTGTGATAGCCTGTGTCACAGGCCGTGTGTACCCAATTTGCTTCCTAACCAAGTTAATTCCTTAACCTAACTTGTTCCTCAAGATGCATTACTAACAAGGTAAAATTTCTAAGTTCAAATTACCATCCAAGCATCAACCCAAATTATTAACCACAATGACCTTCTATCTACTTCATGTTCAAACCATTCAACCAAGTTTACCACTCAAACAATCACCAATATCAACATACAAGTCATACATACTTCATAACATTCCATTATAGTTAAAATATTTACATAACCTCAAAATTTACTGAATCATTATATCATTCAAAATATATTTATATCATGCCAACTATCATGTAACTAATATTCACATTTGTTCATCTCCTAAAGACCTTTAAACATAAAATTAGTCCTAGGTACATGTCAACATAACCAAAAGAAGATATCATTAACTTTGAGTATGGGATTCCTACCTTGATGCTGAGTTGAAATCTACTGCTAAATTAACTTGTAATCATGAGAGATTCAATTACATTAGTAAACTTTCATTCACCAACATAACTATGCACATGGATGTTTATAATCCTCAAATAGATGCTTTCATTTGACAATTCATAGTCTTAATTTCAATATAGCACATAATTCAAACAATCAACCATGTGTAATACTTCAATTCATTATATTTCTTACACCGTATATATATGTATATATCTTAACAATTCTTCCCAATAATTTGTTCATTTGTCGTTTATACCATCAACTCATGGGACTTGGTGCCTAGCGAATAAACCGCGAAAGTGAGCTCAGCTCTAGTTGGATTAACCAACGGTTTACGCCCAGTGCTAGTCGGATAAACCAACAATTATGGCACCCAGTGCCTAGCGGATAATCGCAAAAGTGAGCCCAGCTCTAGTTGGATTAACCAACAATGTCCGTCAAATCTTGGCACCCAGTACCTAGCGGATAAACCGCAAATGTGAGCCTAGTTCTAGTTGGATTAACCAACAATATCCGTCAAATCCTGGCACCTAGTGCCTAGCGAATAAACCACAAATGTGAGCCCAGCTCTAGTTAGATTTACCAACAATATCCATCAAATCCTCAATTATTAATCAAAATCACTAATTAAATCAATGTATCAATATAACTACTTCCATGTGTCATGAATTAAAATAACAATTAAATAATTTAAAATTTAATCAATATTTAAAAAGAATAATAAGTTCGAGGATACGAACTTACCGAATTACGATGGTCATTTAAATTGAGGTTGACTATTCTGCAACCTTCTCCTTTCCTCGTTTAGTACTTGCTCTACTCGTTTCTTGCTCTATATACCGCAATTTAATCTTAATTAGCCACCTATAATTAACTCAATTCAACAATACACCATATTCAAGTTAATGTCCATGACAACAAGCACTTATTCTCTAGCCATCAAATGTTCATATCATTAAATTTCCAAGCAATCCTCATTCTAGTAAAATCCTATCACATAGACATTTAGCATCTTGAATTTATTCAAGCATATCATCAACCATTAACACCATATAACCTTGTCACTTAAAATAATTTAGGCACAAAAAGTTACAAATACTACCTAAATACTCTCAAAACAGTCCATACGTACCATTATTTTTCTTTCAACTTCATCCTACTCACTACCAATATTTAATCACACCATTATACATATAATCCATGAGTCTCTCATGCTAAAACCTTGTATATCTTAGACATGCAAAGAAAATACCAACACATCTCATCAAGAACTCAAAATTCACCCATGGCATCTCTTAAAGTACTTCATAATACTAAAAATTAACACCCGAATTAAGTAAATTAAGGCAAGATGATCACAAAATTATAATTTTTACTTACATGCAAGCACACTCAAGGACCAAAATCAAGCTTTCAACAATGACTATTATCCCTTTCAAATTTCGGCAAGAGAAGAAGAAAATAAAATCTAAAAAAATCATCTCTCATGTTTTAGTGGCCTTTTTCCTTTCTTAACTCTAATTATTATTGATTTATTAAATTACCATAATACCCCATTTAAATTATGATAATTTCCATCATACTAACACATCAAAATCCACTAACTCAATTTGTGGTTTATTTATTCTATAATTCCTTAGCCATCATTTCTTTTCATTTAACTCTTTTATTTTACACTACCCATCTTACATTTTTCCACAATTAAATCCTTTCCCTCAATATAGCATACTAATTAACTAAATTTCTTAACCAAAATTTTTATTTTTCCTTACTCCAACTAAATAACCATACTTATTTACTCTAATAAGAAAATTTAACATTCCAAAACATTATTCCCGATATTGCTAATTGCGGGTCGTTACATATGGCGGGAAACAGATCTACGTTGCATCACTACCTCAATTGTTAGTTTGCGGAATAAAAGGTCTTGCAACGTAGACAATGTCCATCTACGTTGGACGTCTCGATTAGTCATCTATGGCATAGAAAGTCATCCAACCTTTGATGATATAACCTTCTCGGTTCACATTATAGTATATAATTCAACTCCGGTAAAACATGACAGTATATAATTCAACCCTGAAATTCGATTGTACACTCCAAAACAATCCCATTTGCAATCCAGTACAAAATACTCATTTGATGATACACTGCAAAGCACTCTCATTTTGATTTTAGTTTCTCAATAAATTTTTTCCCGATCCAATGACAATTTGAAAACCCAAACCATTGCCTATAAATAGAGTAAGAGGGCTTCTGGCCATTTGATTCCCAAAATCAAGAGAAATAAATTTTTTATACTTGGGTGCCGACCATCAGTGTCCCAAAACCAAAAAGAAAAATTAAATTTGATAAAGTTGGTGTTGGCCATCAATGTCCCAAAATACCAAAAAAAAATTCTTCGGTCTCGAAAAAGGTGGCGTCGACCATCTATAAGTCAAAACCAAAAAAATTATTTTTTTATTTATGATTGGACTTAGTGCCGGCCATTTAATGGTTAACAAAAAAAATATTTTTTTAATTCTGAATATTTGGTGCTGGCCATTAGATGGCCAAAACCTAAGTTTTTTTTAAATACTGGTATAAACGTATACAAGTATGATACAGAGTAAAAAAAATACCTTGATGACAATCATTAGATGGCCAAAACAAAAAAAATCAATTTTTTAAAGCCTGACATAATCATTAGGTAATTATTGGTTCAAATTTAAAGGGGGTTTTAACAATTAGATGACTAAAATCCAAGTGCACTTTTCATTTTAGGTCATTCTGGTGATTGTTTTTGAATTTGGGTCATTTTTATAATTAATTTTTTGGTTAGATGGGTAAAATAGTCAGGTTTTTCTTATTGCAAATTCAGGTCGGGTTCGGGCAAAAAAAACCTTACCCAAGGCCCAACCCATTTTCTAAATGGATCTTATTTTTTTTTGCGCCAGCTCAATCTTCGAGCTTATATTTTTGCCTAAACTCTCTCATTTTTTGGGTGGGACTTTGGGTCGGTGTGGCCCGACCCATGGACAACTCCAATTAAAGTTGAGCCTTGTAAAAACTAGAGGGTTCTAGTTAAACCATAAAAAACTAGATGAAAAGTTCTATGTTAACTTTGTGAAAAAAGATAGAAATTATAAATGTTATACATTTTTCTTAAAAGTTATCAATTCAAGTATAGTAAATTAAGAATTCTTTGGTTGAAATATACCAAAGAAGTGGAAATAGGGAATTGGACGAAATCACTATAAATCGAAGTGTCAAGTTGTTGTTTTTTTTTCATTTCCTCATCCTTTAGATAAAATTTACAAAGATTTTTAAAATATCAATTCACCTTCTTCCTTTTAGTATTTTTGAGCCTAACATAATAAATTATTAAAAAGTAATTACCAATATAATTACACTGTTTTTTCTATAAAAATAAATCTTAATTTTTGAAAATTATTTATTCTTTAGTTTTAATCTTATTAATAAATACTTTATATTATTTTAAATAGTTTCAAATATAAGTTATAAGTTAAATATGATAAATTTTTTTATCTCATTTTTTAAAAATTTATCTATCTATTTATTTTATTCAACATTTCAAAAAGATAATTTTAAGCAAAAAATATTATCTTTTTCAATTTCAATAAAATAAATATTTTCAATAGTTTATAAAATAAATCCTTAGAAAAACAAATATAGCAATTAGATTAAAGAGAAAAAAGAACACTAATTATACGAGGAAGGGAAAAAAACTTATTTGTGTAAAGAATCAAATCGAACATTCAATCACCCATCCCCTGCCAGACCAAAGTAGAAAACAGGCTTACAGACACAGTCTACAGCATACAGGGTCAAGTCCATTGATTCAGTCAGTCCATGTGCACCCACCATCTTTGTCCTTTCACAACATGTGAATAAACAACATCATGTCTTCGGTCCAAGACATATTTCAGCTTCTTCACATGGTGTCCTTGACCTCATAACCAGATGGAAAATTTTCCCAATTTTCAAGTGTTAGAAACCCTTCCACAAAATCTATGATTCGCTGTCTTATACCCTAATGGTTTAAGAAAGAAACATATCAGTTGAGGCCAACATGCCTTAAGTTTGAGTCATTTTGCTTTGATTTGGTTCAAACATGGGCTACATTCTGCTTACACTCCCCGTATCTATTTAAAGCATGTTTCCTTTATGCTTGTATAGATATGTCCAAAGCATTTACAGAGATGGTAAGTAATCTTTGTGCAATCAAAGTTGCAGGCAATCCTAGATCGGTATCCTTAATTTCATGTAACTACAGTAAACTATTATTAGAAAGAGGAATATACATAGTAAAGTAGTAACCATCTTCGTTGATTGTAATTTGATCACATATACAAACATCAACTGCAGGGCTGAAAGTATAAGAAAAAGCTTTGGGTTTTGAGTTTGATTTTGGGGCCAAGGACTGCTTTCACCTTAACCTTATCTTTCTGCAGTACTATTATTGGTTGATTCACAAAAGGAAGCATTGACCAAAACCAGAATGGACAAAAAAAAAACCAAGGTTCAAATCTGCAGTCAAGGATACTTCATCAACACTCAAAGCTGTCTCTCTCATAATTAAATTCTATAACAAATTCAATCATCTTTTATACATCAAGGAACGTAAAACTCTCGTCCCAGAACTAAATGTAGAAAGACAACTGCTTGAATTGACATGGAGATGTAGTCCCAAGGTGTTCAAAAAAAAATATGTTGAAATTATTATTACCCCCTTTAGAATCACGGGACATGTTGAATTTTATTGTTGATTGTGGAGTTTATCTTGTATTTACAAACTTTTTGTAGGTATTTAGAAAGACGTTCGATGATTTATCGAAAAGATGTAAAATAGAGGCAACGTCATAACGACGCGATGAAACCCCAAATGTACGTGGTGACAACGTCATGATGAGCATACATGGGACGTCACGACAATTTCTCCAAGTTATGCAATTACGTTTTAGATTTCAAGCAAGATTGTTTCATGAATATTTTAGTATGATTATAATTCTAATTTAAGCATATTTAAAGGGTATATTGTATCTCTATTTTGACACGTTAATCAATAATGACTTTTTTAGTGTAACAAGATGTAGTCACATATGAGTTTTGATGATAATTTTGTGATAATTTTGAAGAGAATTTTGTTCCCAAATTATGACTTTGTTTTCAATTTTTGTGTTTGTACGTTTAGTACATTTGAGAATTTTTCACGTAAAATATTTGTGTTCGTTCCTTTTCACTTTTACTATTTCGTTGTTAATTGTGATCGATCCCCAATACTCAATCAGAACATTAAGTTGTTACCACTTCCCACCCAACATTTCAGAACCAATGCCTTAAATCATTTTTTACTTATATATATGTTATGATAAAAAATATGTAGAGATTAAAACAAAAGTTCACGTATATCCCATGATTTCTCTTTCTTTTGTTAAAGGAAACGTTAAAGAAGGATAAGAAAAGGGATGGAGGAAGGGACACTGAATCCTAGAGGAGTGAAATGTTTGCATATGGTAGTGTGTACTCACTGGTCTGCTCAGCTCAGCTCAACTCAGCTCTGCTTGCTCTTATCTTTTTTAAAAAAATTTCAACATATTATACGGAAAACAGCTCCCCAAGTCCCCACCAGTTAAGGTGGTGGGGGCGTAGGTAGGTGCAGCCGCTGCAGGTTTTGTTGTACCAAAATCACATGCTTAACCCTCCCTTTTGCTAATTCTTCTTTGCTTATGATTATTCCTGCTTGGATCTCAAGAATGATCAAAGTTTCTTGGATTTACTCCATTTGTTTCAACTCATTCATATTCGAATGTGAATTAAATACGAGTATCAAGCACATAAAATTAAGGTTTAATTTTGCTACTAGTCATGTATTTTAAGAAAGATGTAGATTTCGTCATTGTACTTTAATTTGATCTTTTTTAGCCACTTAAATTTTTAAATTTTACATTTAAGTCATCATTGAACGAAAACTATTAAATCCATTAAGTTATGTTATTTCCAAAATCTAATACGCCAAACATATTATCATATGTGTAATGTCATGTCAACTTGTTATTTGCACGTATCACTCACTAAAAATTCAATTAATCAATTAATGGTTGTTCTTTGTGTTATGTGTAATGCCGCAACTCGAACTTGGACTACACCTGAAACAATGAATATCCTTGACCATCAAGTCAATACACAGAATTCTAATGAACCCCATTTTTCAAATTGATGGTTGTTTGAGTGAGGCAGGGTATTTTGAACCAGAACTCTACATAATTTATTGGGAATAAAGACAATGGAAGCACTTAGGAGATGAAATTAGGGGGTCAATGTTTGGGATTTAATTAAAGGGGGTTGATTTATTTGGAATACTTCATGGAGTCTGCCATTTGCATCCTTAACAGAATCTTTTAAAGCTATAAATTAAGGCGTCAAACACACTCTTTGCACAACTACCACCATTAATCTTACTTAACAAATAATAAACCAACCTGTCCTAATCAATCAATATCTTGGTAACTAATTATAACAAACCACTAAACATTTTTATATTGTTCTAAGAATGTTAAATATAGTAGTAGTAACTAACGAGTGCCACATTGTCTTAAAACAATAACTTACATTATCATAATTAAAAATTAAGATTTTTAATCTTTTTTGTGAATGATTTGACACATTATTTAATTTTAAAGACATGGAATTATGATTATTCACTCGTATATTGAGAAATTATTTTATGAACTTTTTCCATCATAGTATTCTTAGTTACCTTTCAATTATTTAGTATTTCAATAATTTTTTTCATGTCAATGACACATAATTTTGATAATTTTTTACATTAAACCCAAAATTTAAACCCTAATCCAAACTCTTGAACCTTAAATTTCGAACCTAAATCCTAAATTTTGGTGGTTTGGGATTCAAGATTTAAGGTTCAGGATAAAATAATTATCAAAATTATGCGCTGATGACATGGAGAAAATTGTACAAAAATTACTATTTTTTTAAAAAATTGATTGCACAAAAATAAAAAAATATTAATTTATGAAAAAAATAATTAAAATTTGTAAAAGAAGAAAAGATGTTTGTTTATAATTTTAAAAAATGATTATTTAAGTAATTTAATTAAAGTTAAATTAAGTTGGAAAAAATATTAGATATAGATGAGTATATAATAGTATTTTATTTTCTTTAAAATTTAATAACATTACACTATTTTATTAATGCCTAAAAGTTATTATTTTAATATAATTTATTTTCTTAAAAATAATAATTAAAGTTTTTGTCAAGATGAAACTATTTAAAAAAAATAGAATTGAGTTATAAATTTGAGAAAGGTTAATTATTGCATTAATTGACAATTTTATACTCTTCAAACAGATAATTATAATTTACAAAATTGTAAATTCATCATTGACCATTAAAAAGAAAAGAAAAAAGTAAAACGAAAATTGAACTTAAGGTTGCTGCCTGCCTACCCATGGCCTCGTGATTCACACCTACTGTTAGCTCGTATAAGATGTAAGATTGTGTGAAGTGGGTATAAGCAGGTAGGGTCAAAATCAGAAGAGGAATCAATTTAGAGCAAGTTGAACTTGCTTTCAGATCTAAATTCAGATAAAATAATTTGCAGTATGAGCATGTAGTAAGAATCCGAGGATTCATATTGGGTTGACAAGGAAGCTTACTGGCTACAAGTCCATCAGTGGTGAGTGAAACTACAAAGATATTTTATCCTAAGTCCAAATTTAAATTTAATTAAAGCTAGTCCAAGGTTACTTATTAAAATATTGAGTTATACAAAATAGATGTAGCTTTTGCCGGGTTAAATACATAAATGGCCCACTGAAATAATGAAGAAAAGGGATAATGGGCTCGTACTTATAAAAGACACCAACATCCTCTTCTCACTCATATGATTGTTGAAGAAACACATGAAAAACTTGACATCATCGTCAATTTCAATCCTAAATCAACTCCAAGTCTACCTATAGTAAAGCAAACAAAAAAGAACCCGGCCATGTCGGAAATGGAGAGAGATCTGATCAATCGCCGCCGGGGGTCCTCTTATTTTTGCGGGTGTTATATGATGTCCCCATCGTGTTTCCCGGTACATGAAGAAATGGACTACTCACGCATTCATCATTGCAGCAGCGGGGGCGACAACAGGACCAGGAGGAGATGGCGGAATCTGTTGAGAAGGTTGGTCAAGGATGGGAAGACCAGCTTATACGGATCCAAGCCGCCATTGTCTTTTCACTATGATGCTGTTAGCTATTCTCAGAATTTCGATGAGGGTTGTCATCGTGATGAATCTGCTCATCGCCGCCGAGTGTTTCAAGAAGTACACGAGTAATTTTTTTTTGTCTTGTGTTTTTCTTATTTCCCCCTTTTTTTTCCCTGCAAGTTCAAATCAACTTTGATGTAACTATATATAATTATAATATATATCAAGATCTGTTAGTTAAGTTTTACAGTTCTACTGGTTTTTTTCTCCATTTGTTAGTTATGATGAATGAAAAAAAATAATGGATCTACTCGCCAACCTTGTTTGTCATTTTGCGGATGAGGCAAGTGAATTGTTAGGTTTGTCGGGTAAAATCAGGTGAGTATGTCAGAGGTCGTCGGAGTTATGGATATAGACAAGGTTAAATCGGCATAATTTCAGTAGGTTGACACTTGACAGAGTCCTTACATCTGGCCGGCCTATCTTCATTCTGGATTTTGAGACCTGTTTGGTGAGAGCCTGAGGTCTGGACAGGTGTTAATTAGGTGTCCTCAACATTGATTAAGTGTGAGGACTAGGTATCATCACACTTATAGGAAATGGAGCTATGTGATAATTGCATGGGGGGGACAAATCTATAACTAGGAATGAATTTTTCACATGAAAACAACCATTCAGGTTGTTGAAGAAAAAAGAAATTCCATTCAGGTCCATGATAAGACTGATTAACTGTGGTTGGTACATTGCGATTCACAAATGCTATGAGAGACTCAGAATTGGATGCAAAGCTCTTTTACAAGCTAGGAATAGACCGAATGCTCATCAGCTGTTATCATATCATGGCCTTGGCGATCGGAGTTAACAGTGCGTAAGTTTTATGCTTTTTGAGGGTCCAAATGCACAGCTTCACCAGTCAATTGAAGGTCGCAGAATAATTAAAGGCAATCTCCGGTCCGGGCCTGTGGGGTACAGCCCTGCAAGTTGGGTGGTATGGGTCGTTGCAGTTGTATATGATCCCTTTTTTCTAAAAGATTAGAGGATAAGTGTTATCTAGGAAACAAACTTCAAAACAAGAATGAATTGGATTTTGAATACCGAGTTTCCTTTTATCACTTCATTTATCATTCAATTCATGAACATTTTTCCTCTCCATAATATTTGGAATTAGTTTAGCAATTCTTTTTAAAAATGATTTTACGTTAAAAATTATTTTCCAAAAGTATTTTGTTTAACAATGTTTTTATATCAAAAGTACTTTTTGTCTCAAAAATATTTTTAAAAAACAATGTTAAACTGATCCTATTTTGTTATAAACAAAGTTGAGATGTGTAAAATTGAATTATGTTTGTCAGCCAAAATTTTATATGTTAAAAAGAGGTGGTTGTTATAATGGTATTTGAGATTTAAATCATATTTGAATTTTTAAAGTTTTAAATAAAAACTATAATCCCAATGAGTCAAAATCAAAGCTCTTATTCATTGTTGAGTAATAGTTCGAGTAAGTTTTGAATGAGCTCCTCGAAAACTTGATGCAAATAAACTAATTTTTGTTCGTTCTGTACGAACTATATATCCCCATTTAATTCTGGTCATTGAATAAAAGAAATTTTGATGAATAACTAATTTTTTTCAGTTATTCTTTTCTAATCTATTAAGAGCAATACAGATTCTTCCAATGTATAAAATAAAAATTCCAATGGCTTTTGCTACACTAACCATCTTGACCACAATTTTTCCTTTTTTTCTAGGTATTTCATTTCGCCTTGAAATAAGAAATTGTATTGATACTAGGCATAAAAAAAGCATATTAACTAAAAAAAAGGAGTAAATAGAAATGGATAAATAAATAGTGGGTTCCATCGTTTCTATGGTTACTTTGTAAACGGTGAGGTCCTCTCTATATACCGAAACTCATTTTTTTATTTAATTGGTAACTTGTATAGTTCATACTCTTCGACTCTATTCATAAATTTTTCAGTAATAGATCTCTCACAACGAAATCTATCTTATAATATATTAATAATATTAATTAGTGAGATTTGGATGTTAACTTTAATAAAATTTATAAATGTAATTTTATGTATTAAAAATTATTTGTTTAATATGATTAATAAATTTATAAATAAAATTTAAACATTTTATTAAAATAATATCTTAATTAAAATTTATTATTTTTATTTTACTTAGGAACATGATTAATTTTATTAAGACAAAATGTTGTTATAAAAAATTAATGTTGTTATAGATGAAAAACGCATAAATAAAACATAAACAATTAATTTTACAAAAAATTAATGAAAAGCAATCTATTTTCCTAAAAAAAATAAACATAACTTTTAAATTCCAAGCGAATTTCTTTTGGAATACATTTTATAAAAATACCAATATTTTTAATTGGATAATTTAATTAATGAATTTATCCTACTTCAAACACAAAACCTAATCTAAGATTAACACCATTCAATTTTTTAAATAGTATAAAACATATAAAAAAAATTATATTGCTAATGTTTATTTTTTTTAAATAGTTAAAAAATATACTATACATAATATATATTATTTATTTCTATTAATATAAAATTAATAGTTCAAAAATACATTATATATAATATATACTGTTAATTACTTAATTTTAAACCTAATTAACCTATAATTAAAATTTTAAAAAATTATTAATCAATTTTCAACTGATTAACCGAATTAAATCGATTTATTTATTTTTCATAATCTTGTCGTTTTTTTCCAAATTTCTTCTATAGATGGTTTTTTACTTTCTTTTAATTTATTTTACTTCAATGAATTCGAACGTCTCTCTCTTCCTGTTTCATGTGTTCTTCATCAAACCAATTTTAATTTAACTTCAAAATATTAATTTTTATGAATCATAAAGATAACGCAAGACTTTTCTGTGGGTTTTTTATTAAAATAATACAAAAATATATATATATATACCAAAATAATATATTCTTCTCGTTAATTATGAAAATAGTACACTTGGGAGAGTGGTGCCTATCTGGTAGGCGGCACCACTGTGCACTCTGACAAAAAATATTTTTTTATTTATTTAATATTAATAAAATTATTTAAATAATATTTTTTTTAAAAAATACTGATACGGGTTTAGGTCAAACCCGATAAAAAAATACGGGTGTGGTATTTTTGGGTGGTGCCTGTCTGGTAGGCGACACCAGTGGTGCCAACCTACCAGGCAGCACCTCATTCCTCGTGGGGACCTTAAAATGGTCCCCAACACAACATCCACAAAGAAGAAAAGAATAAGAAGAAGGAGGGTGGAACGGCAGCATCAAATAGAGAAGGGAAGGAGAGAAAAGAAAAAAAAAGAAGGTATGTTGGATAATTTTAAATAGAAATTTTACTTGTTAGATGATTTTAAAAAGAAGAAAACGAAATTTTCTTTTATAAAAATGACTTAAAATAAATTTTAAATAGAAATTGCTTCAAATTTAAGAGTGATTTTAAAAATGAATGACTTAAAATCATCAAGACATGGTCCAATAATTATATTAATAGTATATTGGATGAGGTGACCATGTATTATATTTCTATGATTTCACATATTATTATTTTCTAAAATACATATTTTTCCTTTCTTTATCATATATATTATATATGTATGTATGAACCCATTGTAAATAATATTTTGTTAAAATATTTTAACAAACATCAATTGATATAAACTATAGATTCATCAAAAAATGGGTAAAAAATAAATTTATTCATATTATATTAAATTATGACATGCATGAAAAAAGTATGTAAAAGTATACTTATTAAAATTTTATATAAAAGTTAAATGAAATTTAATTGAGTTGATAAAGTTAAATTTTTAAATCCATTTTATTGATTTTATATAAAATTTAAAAAATACACTAATAATAATCTAATGGTTTCAATTATTTTACTTAGTATGCAAGTGTCACAGGTTGAGATTTTAACTCCGATCACGTGTGGCCTTAGGGTTGGTTCCTATAACAAGAGGCCGAATTCAACTTTCGATATTTGTTTGAGAATACTTAAGTCATGGCAAGCACAAGAAAGCACAAGAAAGAAAAAAAGAGTTTATATTTGAGATTATTTTATTTAATTCAATTGATATATTTAAATATTTTATATATTAAATATTTTTTTTAAAAAAATTTAAAACGAAAAATTAAAGAAAAAAATAAAAAACATTAGTAATTATTTTAATATATTTAAAAAGAAACATTAAAATGTGGTTAATTGCCCTTCGTGATAATTAATTTTAAAAAAGTAAAAAAGAAAGAAGCATAAATGTAGTAAATATTTTATTTTTTTATAAAAAAAACGATATATTTTAATAAATTTCAAAATAATTTTTTAATATAAATTTAACACTTTACCTGCAAAATGTAAGAGTAAATTCGATACTTAAAATTTTATTTTATCAAAGTAATCAATATATAATTATTTGTTTTTATATATATCAAGAATTTTAATTAATTCTAGTTAAAAATTGTATTAATTACTTCTGACAGATTGATAATCTTAATTTTTTTATTGCAGATATGAATATAGATTCTTTAATTAAGGATGATAATCATATATCGGCATCTATACATATACAGGTAATAAATTGTTAGTTGTTAAAGTATAAAAAGTTCATTTAATTTACGATATTAAACTAAGTTATATTAACTATATCGATAATTTAATAGTCTCAGGATGTGTACCGGAAATTAAGAGGTCGCGTAAATGGGATAAATTATGAACCGGACGAACGTATCATGCCATACTTGATTGCAGCTGGATTTGGAGCTGCTTCACTGATCCGGACATTTGATTTGCGTTATGACTTAATTTCCGCTTTGGTCGAGCGGTGGCGGCCAGAGACCCACACGTTTCACTTACCATGTGGCGAGTGCACTATCACACTAGAGGATGTTGCACTTGAGCTTGGGCTTCCAATCGACAGGATGCCCGTTACCGGGTCATCGACGGTATCTGACCCGACGGCCCTTTGTGAAAGCTTATTGGGAGTCTCACCCGGTGATGGTGAATCGAGATTCACGGGATTGAAGTTCACATGGTTGAGGGAAAGATTTCACCAACTACCAGCTGATGCCACCGAATTTGATGTGAGGTGTGCCGCTCGGGCTTATATATTACACCTTATAAGGGGTGTATTGATGCCGACGACAAATGGAAATAGAGTGCACATCATGTACTTGCCCCTATTGACCGATTTTAATAAAGCGGGTCAATATAGTTGGGGCTCGGCAGTACTAGCGATGTTGTATCGTGAGCTTTGTCGATGCACAAAGCCTGCTGCCGTTGACATTTGCGGGTGTCTAATATTGTTACAATCGTGGGCTCTATATCGGATGCCTTTCTTGGCTAATATCAGACACCTGCCATACGTTTTTCCACTCGTGAACAGGTGATAACATCTACTCTTTGTCCACAATTATTTGATTTTTTTATATGTAAATTTGATGTAATAAGTTATTTATTGTAGATGGCGTGGGAATCCGAATATCGGAAGGTCATTCACGGTTCCGATATATCGACAGATGATCGAGACACATGCGGGGGAGATGGTAAGTTATTCGTGGCATGCAATTACATGAATCTTCATTTATTAATATTAATTGAGTCGTCTTACTATAACAATGTTATTTAAATTTGCAGTTCCTTTGGATGCCCTATTCGGTCCCTAAGGTGGCGACTATTATTCCCGATTTTGCCCGTAACCACTCGTACTTTTGGTGCCTTGACGCACCAGTTATATGCTTTCAGACAGTCGAGTGGTACCACGGGGATCGAGTACTTCGACAATTCAGGTACATACAAACCATTTCGAGAGATCCAGTTGATTTAGGAAATATTCATGGTATCGATAAGAAGGGGAGACAGGGAATGGACTGGGGGCAAGTGCACAAAAGATACGTTGCCGTGTGGGCGAGACGGGCAGAGCGGATACCTCAACGTGACATAGATCACTGTTTCACTTTTGAGGTATCCGTAGAGTATAGACAGTGGTATTTTCAGACGGGGAAACTATATATATTTGGTGGGCAAACAATGTTTGTCCCCCCGTTCATGCTACCACGTGGGCACCACTTTCAGCCGGCTGAGCCTGAGCCTGAGCCGCAGTCGCAGTACTATTCGGAGCCTGCGCTCGAGTCGGAGCGTAACACCGAGCCGACGCCTGAGTCGTATCATCCAGGGTGGTCAGGAAATGCATATAATACGAGTTGGTCAGCGCATGAGTATCATTCAGACTTTATCGAGTCCAGCACCGATGAGCAGGGTCCGAGATCGTCTTTGATGTTTGATATCTTTAGCCCAATACCACCACAGTTCTCTATTCCTTTCAGCTCATCACAGTACTCTACTCCTCCTCGCCCATTGCCGCAACAAAACTTTAACCATGGCTCATCATCATCAATGACACCTGAAGGTGCGGATGACGATGATGTTGAACGTCGTGAGCACCCGCAACGTAATCGTCGACCACCACAACGTTTTACTCCTAGAACCACACCATCGAACCATCAAATGCGATGAGATGGGCCATTAAATATGTTTATGTTTATGTTTATGTTTATGTTTATGTTCTTATTTATGTTTATGTATGCAAATATTTTGTATTTCCCTTTTCTACAAAACAACTACTTATGATCGTTTAATGTCATTTGCTAAACCTAAATAAATTAATTCAAACATAAAAACTATTAAATAAATTCAAATTTAAATAGAATTAATTCCAAATTCAATCATAAATTTAATTAATTCCAACAGAAAAATGACCAATAATAATAGCTTAAGTTGGGCCTGATCCAGATGACTGGCCAAAATGATAGGTTCGTTAGGGGCAGTTACGTCGAGTATGTCCAGCTAGTCTACAAATTCCACACAGCTTGCTGCCATCTATTCTTTCCATAATGTCCATTTCGTTGCGGATTCTGGAAACATTCGGACGACCTTTCGGATTCCTTCCCAAACCTCTGTTCGGTATAAGCTCGAAAGTCATCGGAGGCACCTCCCATGTGGACAAATCAGGCAAGACGGGGAACTCATTTTCCCAAATACGTAACGTGCGCTGGAAAGTGTAAACGGGGTCGATAAACTGTTCAACATTGAGCGACACATTAGCACAAGCTGCAACGACATGTGCACATGGATAATGGAGTGTATCGAACCTCCTGCAATCGCAGTGCCTATTCTGCAAATCAACCCCGTATGACCTAGGTGGGATACCAGGTTTTCGCCCAATTGTCTCTGTAACTTGAAATCGTTGAAATTATCGTGAGTATATTTCAACGTTCATCGTCCTCGCTCTCTGACGGTTTGCATCCATTGCATTCCTGACAGTTTCGACAAAAACGTGACCGGCGTTCATCTGGTCGATTTGTCGCGTCCCCATCACTGGCATCAAAGTAGCCAACCTGTAGAACGTAGCCGAGAACACTGATGAAATCGGTAGATGTCGTATTCTCTTAAACACGCCATTAACCGACTCTGCCAGGTTGGTCGTCATTTGACCATATCGATACCCGTCATCAAAACTTTGAGCCCATTGCCACGGCTCCATAGTACCCAACCACTCTCGTAACGGCTTGTTCGTTTCACCTTCCATGTCACGCTCAAGTCTGGTCATTTTTTGTCGAAATCGGTGTGGCTCTAACTCGTACGCTGTTGGAATATTAAGAAAACATAAGTTATGCTCTCGAATTAAAACATAAAAAAAATATAACTTAGAACAAAATTTCTTTACCAATTCTCACAAGTCGTCTTCGCCAGTCTGCATTCTTATATTCTTTTTGAAAGTTTGCCGCAATGTGTCGGCTACAATGAACCGATCTCCATGGTACACCGGTACATCTAATGGCAGCAATAATCCCCTTTCCTCTATCGGAGATGATGCAAATATTATCGTTATGAACAACGTACCTCCGCAGGTTCGTCAAAAAGAATTTCCATGATTCCATATCTTCTTTGTCCACAATAGCGAATGCTATCGGGAGCACGTTCTGGTTCCCGTCTTGAGCCACCGCAATTAATAGAATCTGCGTATATTTTCCGTATAGCCAGGTCCCATCTACCTGGATAAATGGCTTGCAGTGAGGAAATGCTCTAACACAGGGTTCAAACGTCCAAAATATATATTGGAAAATTCTTCTTCCCGGTTGTAAGTTGTTATCCGGACCATAATAAGGCCGTGTCACCAACTCAATCGCAGTTCCGGGCACGTATTGTCGCATTGCGGCTATCCACCCTTGCAGCTCATTGTACGATGCATCCCAATCACCGAACAATTGTTCCATTGCCATCTGTTTCGCAGTCCATGCTTTTCGATATGAAACTCGATAATGGAATCGTACTTGCATCTCGACAATCAGTGTAGAAACTTTGATGGTCGGATCGTCCTTCACCATTGGCATGATATGTGTGCAGATAGTTTTGGAATCGAGTTTTCGATGATCTTCTGACAAACGTGTTAAACTGCATGTATGAGGCCCGACAAATTTTCTTATCTCCCACTTTTGCGACTTCTGGAGAAATGCAGCTCGTACCCGCCAATTGCAGCCTTCTGTCGAACACTCTCCTATATATAATGTCGGTTTAGACACAACGACTTTGTAGTCCACTGACAAATTCATGCTATATCGCTTAATGGCAAATACGCACTCTTCCTTCGAGTCAAACCTTTGACCCACGAACAACTGTTCAGGTTCTGGTGTAAACGCCAATCGGTGAGCAGGCATTATATCAGGGTACTCTTCAAAATCGGCTGCATATGCCGCATCAGGGTCTATAACTGACATGTGTGACCCAGCAGGATAATTGTGCATCACAATACGTCGACCATCCGGGACCTCGTCATTTAGGCCTTCCTCATCGATATCATCCGGGACCTCGTCCATGTCGGGATCACTACCAATATCGTCCTCGTGATCAGAAGGATCACTACTATCATCTCCATCATCACCATCCGTATCATTATCGGGTGCAACATTAAGATC
Source organism: Gossypioides kirkii (assembly GCA_005610355.1). Lineage (NCBI taxonomy): Eukaryota > Viridiplantae > Streptophyta > Magnoliopsida > Malvales > Malvaceae > Gossypioides > Gossypioides kirkii. Next base: position 18,996,609 of record CP032253.1, read on the forward strand.
GATATTAATCCCACTGATCCCGCAAGCTACAGATTGATTATCAACGTAGGATGTCGGAGCCATCATACTTAATGGAGTGGGATCTTCAACTCTCTCAACATCAGTTAGCTCAGCAAATAACTGAATCGGTGCATTTTCATTACTCTGATTCCCACAATAAAGAGCGATCATTGTCTCAATATCTTCATTATCTACGAGTTCCATCTCGGTAAATTTGATAGGATCTGTTGAAACTGGAAACTTATAGAAAAGTTTTGAAATCCTTCTCCCACAACGTCTAGCAATTCTTTCACTAATCTTTGCCTTCATATTATCCACCGAGACATTTTTACTAAATCTCATTGCTAGTTGTTGACGACATTCAAATACACATCCAATAGTTGTTGTTAAAATTTTCCCATCGAAAAAAACGCATACGAAAAATTGATTTTCCATCTGTTAAAAGAAATAAATAACATTTTTTACACAAATAATATAAAAAATTATTTATTCTAAATAAATAAAATTATAGTTAAAATTTTCTGCTAACCTTCTGTTTCCTTTTCTTCTTCAAAACTTTTGTTTCCTTTCCTTCTTCAAAAATTTACTGTTATTCCTTCTTCAAAAATTTGCTGTTAAACAGATCTGATGGGGTTTAAATAGCATTGACAAAGGCACCACTAGTGCCGCCTACCCAGTAGGCACCACTAGTGCCGCCTACCTGGTAGGCACCTCTTGTAAAATTTTAATTTTATTTAATTTAATTTTCTTTTTTTAATTTAAAAATATATAAAAGTGTATTTTTTTATATTTAAATTTCTCTTATATTATTATTGTAAAAATCTGGAGATTATTATTATTTTGATAAATAAATATTTTTTATATTTTTTATTTAAAAATATTGAGTTATTTTATTTAATATTTAATTTAATTTTTTTAAATTTTATAATATTTTTTCTACAATTCTTATATTTATTAAAATATATATATATTTATATTATTTAAGTTACTAATTTTTTTGTATTATATTTTGGTGTATAAGATTTTTTTTGTATTAGTTTTGTAATAAAAATACGAGTTGGTGCCACCTGATAAAAAGGCACCATTGGTGCCGCCTGACAGGTAGGCACCACTGGTGCCGCCTGTCAGGTAGGCACCACCCATTTATACTATTTTCATATTTTTATACCGGGTTTTATACTTATCGGGTGTTTTTTTAATAATAAAAAAATATTTTTTGTCAGAGTGCACAGTGGTGCCGCCTACCAGATAGGCACCACTCTCCCAAGTGTACCATTTTCGTAATTAACGGGAGGAATATATTATTTTGGTATATATTATTTTTTTTGTATTATTTTAGTAAAAAACCCCTTTTCTGTTTATCCTTTCAATGGTCAGCCTCTACAGTCGGCTGGTGGAATTGACCTTTCAAGCATCTTTAGACGCATCTGACACGTTTTTTCATACTATACTAAAGCTTCAGCTCTGCTACATTCTTCCGCCAATTGACATGGTTACCAGGTTCTGCAACTCAGTAGTTATTCTTCTATGCTTCGTTTCCTTTCTCTCTGTTCTTCCCTGTATTGTTTCTGTCAGCTTTCAAGTCTCCCGGTTTGACCCAACTATGATCACCGTTGCCTATCAGGGTGATGCAAAGCCTGATGTTGGAAGTTGGAACCATCGAGTTTAACCTTGTCAATTATATAAACCGAGTTGGATGGGCTACATATGCCGACGAGGTGTTGCTTTGGGATTCTGAAACAGGTAAGCTTTCCGATTTCAACACTCGGTTTTCCTTTGAAATCAACACCCAAGGTGTTCCACTTTATGGTCATGGGTTATGTTTCTTTCTGGCTCCTGTTGGATCTCTAATCCCACGAAACTCAGCTGGTGGCTTTTTGGGATTGTTTAACACCACAACCAGTGATTCACCAAGCAACCAAATTGTCTCCATAGAGTTTGATTCCTTCCAAAATCCTGAATGGGATCCGCATGGAATTGATGGTCATGTGGGGATCAACAACAACTCTATTGCTTCGGCTGTTTACACCCAATGGAATGCTAGCTCTCATAGTGAAGATACTGCGAACGTGTTGGTTACTTACAATTCTACCACTTAGGATTTGAATTTCTCATGGAGCTATTTAACCACCAACAATCCACTAGAGGATTCAAGTATTTCCATGCGGACTGATCTAATGAAGGTCCTACCAGAGAGGGTCATGGTTGGTTTTTCTGCTGCAACTGGTATGTATGTGGAGAGACATGTACTTAAATCATGGGAATTCCATTCAAATTTGGAAGAACCAGCTATTAATGGAAAGAATACAAGAAGGATCAGAATATTAGTAGCCTCTGCAGTTCTTGTTAGTGTTTTGATAGCTGAGACAGTCATAGCATTTATCATGTGGTTTCTGTGGAAGAAAAGGCAAACAAAAAATGGTGAAACAAAAAATTTAGCATCCATTAATGATGATGAACTTGAAAGAGGAGCTGGACCTAGAAGATTTTCCTTTAAAGACCTTGAATTTGCTACCAACAACTTCTCTGAAGGGAGAACGTTAGGTGAAGGAGGGTTAGGAGCAGTTGATAGGGGTTACCTTATCGATCTGGGCATTGAAATCACGGTTAAGAGGATTTTGAGAGGATCTAAACAAGGTAAAAAGGAATATGCAACTGAAGTGAAGGTCATTAGCCAGTCAAGACATCGGAATCTAGTGCAACTTATTGGTTGGTGTCATGATAAGTGTGAGTTGTTACTTGTCTATGAGTTCATGCCAAATGGTAGCCTTGATTCCCACCTATTTGGCGAAAGAATTCCACTTACTTAGCCTGTAAGGTACAAAATATCTCTTGGATTGGCATCTGTAATTTTTTATCTTCACGAGGAGTGCTAGCAGTGTGTCGTGCACCAAGACATCAAATCCAACAATGTGATGCTAGACTCTAGTTTTAATGCCAAACTAGGTAATTTTGGATTGGCAAGGCTTATGAGCCATGAGCTTGGTCCGAAAACAACAGGTTTGGCCGGAACTTTAGGCTACTTGGGTCCAGAGTATATAAGCACAGGAAGAGCAAGCAAAGAGTCAGATGTATATAGCTTCGGAGTTGTTTTATTAGAAATAGCAACCGAATGAAAGTCAACCGACCCAAGAGAAGCAACTAAAACAGGAGAGCAAGTTTGGGATCTTTATGGGGAAGGAAAGCTTCTTTCGGTTGTGGATGAGAAATTGAATCAAGATTTTGATGTAAAACAAGCAGAGTGTGTGATGATTGCTGGATTGTGGTGTGCACACTGTAACACCCTAATTTTATTAAAGGACTTAATTGTGAATTTTTTGAAAAAAATTGGGGGCTTTGTCATAATTCTTAGAAGTTACAAGGACTTAGTTAGGGATTAAATTATATGTTGAGGATAATTTGGTATTTTTGGGATTTATTTGTAGTGTGTGTAAAGGTTTGGAGTCAATCTAGAAACCCTAGTGTTGTCAAGGGACCTCCGAGTAAATACTCTAATTTTATTGAGTATAAAACCCACCTTTTCTCCCTAACTGACCTTTCTTCTTCCATTAGTTTTGTTACTGCCAATTTTTCATTCCCAAAATCCCTCCATCTCCTTTAATCTTTAAAACCGATCATCCTCCGACCACCTTTGCCGCCATACGTGTACTTCCTAAACACCATCAATCTTTACTTTAGGTGTGTGCGACCAAAACCCCTCATCCCACGTCATTTTAGCTGCTGCCGTTCGTGAGTATTGACAAAAAGAAGCTTTCGACTTTTGGTTCTTATTATGCTCCGTCGCCGTTTCAAATCTTGGTGAGTGTGGGAATAGTGCTTGTGGCCTTGTTTGGAGTTGTTTGTGCATGTGATCTTGGTGGTTATTCACCGTTCGTGGTGGTGGAAGTGGGTACCGCCGGTGGGGGTGTTAGAACTCTAAGGGCACCATGTGATGATTTGTGATGTGGGTTAATTTTTGCTTTAGCCAAACCAAAATAACCCAATTAATCCTAAATCAATACCCAACTTTAAGCCCAAACACTTATTACCCATTTAAACCCATTTCCCAACCAAAGTAAACCAAGCCCAAGTTTTTGACCCAATAAGAAACCAAAACCTTTCTCACCCAAAATCAAACCTTTAAACCCAATAATCCAAACCCAAATCAAGTCAAGCCAAGTTGACCGACCGTTGACCATTGACCGATCGTTGACCGTTGACAAACCATTGACTTTGACCGTTAACAATTGACAGTTGATCATTGACCGTTGTCTTTGACCGTTGACCGTTGACTGTTGACTTTAATTGTTAACCATTGACCAACTTTGACTTTGACCCGTTGAGTTTTTTCGAGGAACCATACCCGATCATTTTTTGACGTTTTGATTTCGATTTCACTATCTGTTTTGTCAAATTCGAATCTGAAAGCCTCGTTTTGATTGTTTTATCTTTTGTGTTGTACTTTAAGTTACTTAGAGTTTTAATTTGGGATTACTAACATAAGATATTCGTATTTAGGTGATCACGATTTCGAGGCGGACGATCTACCTCCTCCTCCACCTGTGCAACCCGCTCCTGCATCGGTTTCGAGAGCTACACATAAGTTACTTTATTTTAGTCTTGTGTTAAAGTGGTGGCTAGGATTATAATGATATTTAGTTGTATTTGTAGGATGTAATCCCGTTAGATCGGATACTCATACAGCACGTGGTGGACGACCTCCTCGTCGTTAGTGTTCTATTTGCTAGAGGTGTGTTTCTAATTGTACTTAATCTATCATTGAAATGTTGTGATTTGGGTGATTGCATGATATATTGAGATACATGTTATGGATGTGATGATTGTGTTAAGATATGAAAATGGTATGATTAAAACTGAGTTGAGTAATATTTGTTGATCATGTCATGCATTTACTCAGGGCATATGTTGGTTGAATTATTGTGTTACTCCATCATGCTTTTTGATAATTAAACATATGAAAAACATTGTGAAATTGAGACTGAGATTATATTGAGATAATTACGTAATCATACCATTGTGTGTTCATAGGGTGGGTTTGTATGGTGGAAGAAGTGGTTATCATTCCTTTAAGGTTGATACAAAAACCACACTGTGATTGGTGACGATTGGTTGGGAAAGGGTTCTGGGGACCCTTTTCACTGTATTGGTGTGTTGGAGTATTGGGTGCATTGCATCTTGCTTGTGGTTGCAACATGATTTATGGTTACTTTTTGAGTTTTATATATATGATTGTGATGATATATGTTAGGTTTTATGTGTCTTAGAGACACACTGGGCTTTATAGCTCATATCCCTACAGTTCTTTTACAAATATTCTGGATTTAGGTGACTTGGTACTAGAGGCGTTATTATAGACTTTTTACATATTATTTTATGATATAATTATTTTGATTTTGGGTTTTTATTATACTTTGTTAATTATTTTTATAATTGGGTTGTAAATACATTTATTTTGGGAATTTTGGTATTTTTATTTTGAGATATTAATTATGTTATTTTATTTTAATTATAGACTTAATATTGTATATTTATATTTATAATTATTTTTGTAAATGATTTTAGACTTTCGAGTTGTGTGTGGGTGAAATTACTTATATAACCTTCTGGATTCGGTCGAACACTCTGGATCAGGTAAGGGGGTTACATTTAGTGATATCAATATCGAGTTCAACCCACGGGCTTTGAAGCTCTCCAGACTTGGTTTTAAAATTTTGGGTTACATGGGGATTTTAAAAAAAATTGATGAGTTATAATAATTTATGATATATATATATATATTCTAAACCTCCAGTACCGATTCTTACTCTAGTACTTTTTACTGATGTAGATAGATAGTATGCCACCATGTAGGAGTGTTAGACTTACGACTGACCGCGGCCAAGGTCGAGACCGAGGCCGTACTATTAGGGCCGTAAGTGACCCTACTAATGTGTTCGAGCCTAGGGCGAATGTGGATGAGTTGCCTCATGTTGCTGAGGGAGGATGGGTTGCTTGTGGGTGCTGAGGGTCAACTAGCTAATGAGGGAGATTTGCCTGCTGAGGAAGCTCCTGTCGAGGATGTGCTCGATATTGGGGACAGTGAGATCGTGGAGTTGAACAGTGCCACAGTTAATAGAGAGTTACTGAGATTACTTCATGGATCCACTAAGGGTCAGTCTAAGGGTCTGAGGAGGCCCATTTCTGCTGATTTTATAGGTGCAGGGATGAAGGTGTTTAAGGGTAGAATCGGTACAGATCCTTCAGTTGCTGAGTATTGGCTGAAGGATTTACAGATATTGTTTGTAGAGATGAACTACCCTGCTGGACAGAATGTTAGAGCTATTGTCTCTTTATTGAGGGGTGAGGCCCAAAATTGGTGGGATACTGTGGAAGAGTCTACTCCTTCTGGACAGATTACATGAGATTATTTCAAGGAGTCTTTTCAGGATCGTTATGTGGGTGAGGAGTTTCTTGACAAATGTAGGGACGACTTTATGAACTTGAGACAGGGGGACATGTCCGTTAATGATTATGAGATAGAGTTTCTGAGATTGGTTCGTTATGCGTCAGGGTTGGTGACAAATGAAAAAGAAAAATGTGATTAATTTAGTAAGAGACTTCGACTCTCACTTCAGGCTGGGGTCAACATGCATCACGATAGGGTGTTTAGTGACTTGGTTAGTCCAGCTAAATTTGTTGAGAGTTTGGAGGCTCGTACTAAGGCTTAGAGGGTTCAAGACAGGAAATGTAGTAAAAAGCCAGCGGGCACATTAGCTTAGCTTGTTACGGGTGGTCTTTCTATTAAGAGGCCTAGAGAGGAGGCAGCTCAGCCTAGTCATCCGAGAGTGAAGCCTGCGGTTCCGGCAACTCCGATGGGTAGTGTTGGTGGTTCTACTAGACCTCAGACCATGCATCTCTATTCTTATTGTAATAAAAGACATGGGGGCGAGTGTTGGAAAAAGATCGGGGCTTGTTTTAGGTGCGATTCACAGGAGCACTTCTTTAGAGATTGTCAATCTCAGGCTTCAGTTCAGGCTTCTACTAGGAGTAGAGGACAGGTTAGACCGGTTGCTTCGGGGTTCAGCTACTAGAGGTAGGCCGGTTCAGAGTGGTGGAGCTTCTAGATTTGAGGCGAGACAGCCTGGGTTGGTATATGCTACTAGGAGGCATGAGGATCATGATGAGCCTAACGTTATAGCAGGTACTTTCTCTATTCATTCTATTCCTTATTTTGCTTTACTCGATAATGGTTCGACACATTCGTATGTGACAAGTGCTGTGTCTTGGGGTCTTAAGATTACTGCTGAAAATGTTGAGTCTGCGGTGACTGTTCAAAGTTCGGTGGGTAACTCTATGGAGATTAATAGAATATACCACAACTGTCCCTTAAAGATTCAAGGGGAAATCTTTCCTGCCGATTTACTAGAGTTGACATTCAGTAAATTTGACCTTATACTTGGTATGGATTGGCTTTCTAAGCACTGAGTTAATATGAATTGTGAGAAGAAAACGGCAACTCTGAGAACTTCTGATAACCCTAGTTGGTGAACGTAGAGGGTTTCTATCTAATGTGATCTCAGCCCTTAAAGCTGAAAAGTTGATTAGAAAGGGATCCATTATGACACCTGATACCCGACCTAGTTGTTGGATCCGAATATAAAATGTCACATTTCGTTGCCGAAGCAACTTACTTTTCTATTTTTTTAAATGAAAATGTAGTGGAAATAAATATTTTATAAAAACTTCGGCAGCATTTCTTCTTATTTACGTAAAATCCCCTTGTAAAATTTTGTATTTCACAATATATTCACATTTAAATAATCTCCCAAATCAATTCCCAACACTTCAATTTCTCAAAGTATTTCAATAAACTCGATATCTACGTCTAACCATTTCATCAAAACATTGGTTAAAAGTACTAGCAAAAGAGACATAATAAACATATATTTAAATTTAATTTATGACACACTATTATATATATAAACCTATTTACATGCCATAAATATTAACAAAAAAGTAAACTTTTCACCAACTTTGTTTAAGCTGATTTTCAATTTTTCGGATGCTGTTGGAACTATCTACCAAATCTAACTACCTGCGTACGAAAAAATAGACAAACCGTACGCTGAGCAATTTTTATACTCAGTGGTGCTAATATCATATAAATCATTACATAAGTATTAAATATAAATTAGTTAATAAAAGTAATTAATTAACAATAAGCTTTTTAATCAAATTTAAAATCACATAATCAATTTAATTCACAAAATAAAGAAATTCAAATATATTCAACTTTTTTTTTTGCTTTTCTTTCAATCTAAACCCCGTACTAAAATTTAGACTCATAACCAGATACACGAATCCGCCACCCCAAGTTGTTCGGCAACGATGGCTATCAGAGTAGTCCACGACCCTCAGAGAATTGGGACATCCCACTATCCTCTGGGAATTGGGGCTAACAATAATAAAAAACTGACCAATTTGGCCTTTTCTCCCTCGACCCTCTGGGAGTTGGGGAGATCTAAATCCTCTGATATAAAGACTCTATGGCATGCCAACTATATATGATCTAATCTAACTTAGTGTACCGGGGTAAAAATCAAGTTTCATTTCAATTCTATTTTTCACATCATTCTCATTTTTGATCTCATATCATGATCAAATCATATATTTTGCCTAATGTAAAATTAGGCTTCCAATTCAAAAACATAATAAATATTTTCTTGCTCAAACATATAAATCATAATACTCAAGCTCAAACCATAACTATGAATTTGCTAATTTAATCATTTGAAAAATTAAACATATTCCATCTCAAATCATAATTTTATAAATATTAACTAAATAATTCAAACTCATAAAAACAATATAAAAATAAAATTAATATAATTAATCATGATAGTCTAATTATTCTAAAGCTTTATGTAATGAAAATAAGATATTAGCACAAACCGAAATTTTAATCACTTTACTTCTTCTCTTCGTCTTTCTCCTTCAAGGTGCTTGCTTCATTTTTATCTACAATATGAGCAATTCAATATGAAATAATATCATTTACTCATTTTAATACTAAACTAATAAAAACAACATAAATATGCATGATTAATCAAGTTAATATACTAAGCTTCCAAATCCGAAATTCTCATATCTTTCAACTCGATTATCCGTTTTCAATTCCGTCTTCACCGGAGTACTCACTAATTTATAAGCTATCATTTAGCACCAATATTACTCAAAATAGTCAATTTTCTCTACTACCCCTTCACCATGGCCAAATAAATCAAATAAACTTCTCATCCAATTTCATTTTTTTTCACACTTCTAACAAGCTAGAATTCTTCTTCTAATCATTTTCTATCAAGAAAATATACCTATTTCACTTAAATTTTCTAATCTTCCATTAATGTTCTTTAATGGCAACTTTCAAAATACTTGATGAAATCAAAAATTATTGGTATATATATAGAGAGAACAAGCTTTAAATATTCAAATTCTATGAAAAATTTGAAGAAAAACCACACATTACACTTGAATTTTGAAGAAAAATGGTGAATTTTTTTTTTCTTTCCTTTTCGTGAGAAATAGAGAGAAAAGCAAAGGAAATTTTGAAACAGGACAAAAGAAAGATGAGAACAAAATGTTCTCTTTCTTTCTTTTCTTTATATTTTATAATATAAATAATAAAATATTACTATTTGTTATAATAATATTATTAATTAATATATCTTTTGATAATAATAAAAAAAATCATTGATTTTTTTAAAGTAATGGTAAAATTACCAGTAGATCCTTTCCATCAAAATAAAATAAAATATTTACACTTTAGTTCTTATACTTTTTCAACTTATTCAATTTAGTCTCTAACTTGATAACGAATTTTTTAACTAACTACATGCTCCTAATAATAATTCTCTATTTTTTTCATGTCTAATAGTTTCCTTTAAAAACGATCAAAACTTCTTATATTACTATTTATTTATAAAACCTTTATTCAAGGACTTCTACCATTAATATATATTTTAAAGTGGGGATGTTACATCCATGGCTTATTTGGCTTACATTCTAGATCCAAGGCAATCTGACTCTAGGATTGACAAGATTCGAATGGTGAAGGACTTCCCTGATATGTTCCCGGAAGAATTGCCTGGTGTGCCACCTAAGAATGATGAGGTTGAGTTTGGCATTGAGGTCTATCATGGTACGACTCCTGTGTTTATGAAACCTTATCAAATGGCACCTAAGGAACTCAATGAGTTAAAAGTGTAGTTGCAAGAGCTGTTGGATAAGGGTTTTATTTCACCTTGGGGAGCGCCAGTCCTGTTTGTAAAGAAGAAGGATGGAACACTTCGATTGTGCATTGATTATCGGAAGCTAAATAAGCTGACGATTAAGAATAAGTACCCCTTTCCTCAAATTGATGACTTATTTGATCAGTTCTGAGGAGCTACGGTATTCTCCAAAATTGACTTGAGATCGGGTTACTATCAACTTAAGGTGAAAGATTCTGATGTGTTCAAGACAGCTTTTCGAACTCGTTATGGGCACTGTGAGTTCTTGGGAATGTCCTTTGGGTTAACTAATGCGCTTGCTGCTTTTATGGACATGATGAATAGGGTGTTTCAACCCTACTTGGATCAATTTGTGGTGGTATTTATAGATGACATTCTGGTATACTCTAAGTCTGAGGTTGAGCATGAGGAGCATCTGAGGGTTGTTCTGCAAACTTTAAGAGAAATTCAGCTTTATGCTAAGTTCAGTAAGTGCGATTTTGGCTATCTGAGGTGATGTTTTTGGCTCATATAGTTTCTGCTGAGGGTATTCGTATGGATCCGAAGAAGAATGAGGCTATTATGGGCTAGAAGCAACCTAAGAATGTGTTTGAGATTCGTAGCTTCTTGGGTTTAATTGGATACTATCGGAGGTTTGTTGAAGGTTTTTCGATTATTGCGGCACCTTTCACTAAGCTTTTGAGGAAGAGTGTTCCATTTGTTTGGACTGAGGCTCATGAAGCTAGTTTTGAAAAGTTGAAGTCTATGTTAACCTAAGCATCGATTCTGATCCAACTCGAGCTTGGGAAAGCTTATACTGTTTATAGTGATGCTTCTCGCACGGGATTGGGATGTGTACTAATGCAAGAGGGAAAGGTTGTGGCTTATACCTCTCGACAGTTGAAACTACATGAGATTAATTACCCTACTTATGACCTTGAGCTTGCCACGATAATCCTCGCTCTTAAAATTTGGAGACACTATCTCTATGGGGAGAAGTGTTATATCTTCACTGATCATAAGAGCTTGAAGTATTTGCTTACTCAGACGGAGCTTAACTTGAGGTAAAGGCGATGGTTAGAGCTCCTTAAAGATTACGATTGTGAGATTGAGTATCACCCTGGTAAGGCTAATGTGATTGCTGACGCTTTAAGTCGTAGTGCTGTGATTGAGTTGAGGGCATTGTTTGCCAGAATGAGCTTGTTTGAGGATGACAGTCTTTTGACTAAAATTTGAGTTATTCCCACTTTACTCTCGGAGATTAAGGCTGAGCAAACTAAATATCCTTATCTAAAGCACCGTATGAGGGAGGTAGAGGAAAGTACATCTGTGGATTTCTCTGTGGATCAGAATGGTTTACTATGTTTTCGTGGTCGATACTGTGTTCCGAGAGATTCTGAGATTAAACAAACTATTCTTCGTGAGGCACATAATTGCCCTTATTCCATGCACCCTAGCGGAGATAAGATGTATAAGAATCTTCGTGAAAGGTATTGGTGGAAGGGTTTGAAGAGGGATGTTGTGGATCCTGTGTCGAAGTGTCTTACTTGCCAGAAAGTTAAGGTCGAGCATCAGTGTCCTTCGAGATTACTGCAATCGATTGAGATACCTCAGTGGAAATGGGAAAGAGTGACTATGAATTTTGTGAGTGGTTTTCCCTTAACACCGTCCAAGAAAGATTCAGTGTGGGTGATTGTGGATCGACTCACTAAGTCCGCACACTTCATTCCAGTAAGGGTCGATTATCCTTTGAGTAAGTTAGCTCGACTCTACAACTCGGAGATAGTTCATCTTCATGAGGTATCGTTATCTATCATCTCTGATCGAGATCTAAGGTTTACTTCGAGATTTTGGGAATCCTTGCACCGTGCTTTGGGTACTTGGTTAAACTTCAGTATAGCTTACCATCCGTAGACTGATGGTCAATCCAAGCGAGTGATTCAGCTCTTGGAGGACATGTTGAGGGGTTGTGTGATTGAGTATCAAGAGAGTTGGGAGGATTTCTTACCACTGGCTGAATTCGCTTACAATAACAATTATCAAGCCAGTATTAAGATGACTCCTTACGAGGCTTTGTATGGGCGCAAGTGTTGTACCCCTATCGATTAGACTGAGTTGACTGAGCATCGGTTGTTGGAACTAGATCTTGTTCACGAGCCTGAGGAGACTGTTAAATTGATTCGTGAGAGGCTTAAGGCTACTTTTGACAAGCAGAAGTCTTATGCTGACCTGAAGTATTGGGATATTTAGTTTAATGCAGGAGATGAGGTTTTCTTGAAAGTGTCTCCATGGAAGAAGGTGCTTAGATTTGGACGGAAGGGCAAGTTGAGTCCTCGTTTTATCGGTCCATATCGGGTACTTCGTCGAGTGGGACCAGTTACCTATCAGCTTGAGTTACCACCTGAGCTTGAGCGAATTCATGATGTTTTCCATGACTCCATGTTGAGGCGTTATCGATCGGACTTGTCTTACATTATGCCTATTGAGGAGATTGAGGTTCGCCCAGACTTGAGTTTTGAGGAAGAACCAATTGAGATAATTGCTCAAGATGAGAAAGTTCTTAGGAGGAAGACCATTAAGATGGTTAAGGTCTTGTGGCGCAACCATGATTATGAGGAGGCTACTTGGGAGCCAAAAGCCGTCATTAAGGCCCAATATCCACATCTTTTTGGTCTAGGTAAATTTCGAGGTCGAAATTTCTTTTAAGAGGGGGAGAGTTATAACACCCTAATTTTATTAAAGGACTTAATTGTAAATTTTTTGAAAAAAATTGGAGGCTTTGTCATAATTCTTAGAAGTTACAAGGACTTAGTTAGGCATTAAATTATATGTTGAGGACAATTTGGTATTTTTGGGATTTATTTGTAGTGTGTGTAAAGGTTTGGGGTCAATCTTGTAACACCCCTACACCCGGTTTACACGTATAAACCCAATATAAAAGCATTACATTACAGTACGGCATAGAAAATCAAGTAACAGAAAATTTTCTTTAAAAACCGGTGTCTTTTAAGACCATTCGAGTTGAAATATCGTATATTAATCATTTCATTTCATAATTCATAACATTCGAGATAACATTTTTCCCACTCATTAGGGACTCATACAAGTACCATTATACATGCCATTTCCTTTAAAATAAATACCTATATTTAGAGTCCTCCAAAGGATGATGTGATGTGATGAGAGGTCCCTAAACTTGACTTTACTCCTTGTAACTTTGTACCTACGCGTTGAAACAAACGCGTTAAGCCGGTGAAGGCTTAGTAAGTACTACAAAAGTAATGTAAAATCAAGTAAACACTCTTACTTATAAGCTTTTACTTTTACTCACTGGTATCATATAACTTACCACCATGGCACATTTCATACTTTGATTCACCTTTTTCTCATTTTAGCCCATTGTAGACTTTCATAGAACCCATCGGATAAACGGAATTAACAGAAAGTACCAAAGTACTTAATAGAAGTACCAAAGTACTTAATAGAAGTACATAACTGGTGGGGAAACAGAAGCACACACAGTGCTGAACAGAAGCACACACAGTGCTGAACAGTAAGCACGCTAGCGTTCCTTAATGGCATGCCACTAATATCACAATGGTTCTAATTCGTTTACATGGGCACAATCTCATTTGACATCATTATCCACAACTTATACATCACATTTACATTTCTCTTCACATATACATAATCATGTATTTCTCACCTTTATTTTCTCAAATAAATCGACAATTTCACCAATTATTTACACAATCAATCTTTATAATTAGCCACATAAGATTTCACCCATATATTTTTCTTACATATTCATCATCATATACCTCTTACTTTTATTTTCACATTAACTTTCAAAGCTGTCCACTTGCGTCACAGTCACTAAATTATTTATATCTTGATCTACAAAACTCAAAATTATATTCCGCTTGATGTTTATGAAATTAGACTCAAATATATTTTTACCATAAAAACTTCAAAATTTTTATTTTAGCCAATTTGTACAGTAAATTCTTTCAATTTACCCCTTCTCTGCAGCCTGGCAGTTTCGACCTTTCTTCACTAAAAATTATCTATCTTTTATTACAGAGATCAAATGATGTTCCTGTCTATTTATTTTGAAGATAGACTCATTAAGGATTCAGCCATATAAATTTAAGTCTCTAATAATTTTTCTATATTTTTCTATGATTTATCAAAGTCAGAACAGGGGAACTCGAACCTACTCTGACCTTGTTACACAACAACTAGTATATTTCGAAATATACAATTCCTTTTCTTTCACTGTTTCTTCAAAATGAAACTAAACTAAATAATATTTAATTACATATATAATTCGACCCTTAAATCATTATATACAATATTTGGTGAATTTTCGAAGTTAATCCTATGTTCTATCCAAACTGTTTTACTCAATCACACATTAATCCCTTCATTTTATCATTGTAAACATTCAAACTATGTACCTATATAACAATTTTTATGCTAATAATTCATATACCATTAGAGAAAGTAAACTATAAATCAAAACTTTTGTAGTACTTACAACAACAAGGCTGAATTTCCTCTCCTTTTACCCCTTGCTCTATTCTTTTCCTTTGTCTTCAATTTGGCCCTTTTTGTTTCTTCTCTTTCTCTTCAATTTCACATAGACACATGTAAACTTATGAGCTATAATTCAATGATTTCTATGCTAATATGCAGAAAAATACATGTATATCATGAAAATTGAGTCATCTTTTACCTTAGCTCTTGAAATCATAAAATTTTAATTTAGTCCTTATGCTCTCTAACACCTCAAAATGAATTCTATAAGAAGTTTGAGGTGTCTACTAACCTCCTTCTATACTTTTCTTTCAAAAGTTTCAAAGAAAATAGGAGATTTTGGAGCTTGGAGGGCTTAACAATGATGAAAGGACCTAATTGGAATAAAATCAAAAGTTGGATGGAAGAGAGAATGGCATGGACGGTTGGACTATGAAAAGGACTGATTTTTTTCCTTTTAATTGATTTTCTTAACCTCTCTCAAATTCTCTAGAAATCTCACTTAAAATATCTCACTTAATAGAAATGGTAAAATTCCACTTTTAGTCCCTGAGCCTTCTAACTTTTCACTTTAGCCCCAAAACTTTGCCTCCAAAAGTATCTTCCACCAAATTAATTTTTTGCCCCTCCTCAATCAATCTAATTCCCATGATGACTCATAATTCAATTTGAATAAATTGCTATTTAGTCCCCCATATTTTCTCACCTTTACTATTAAATCCTTAAATTTCTCCTAACCTTTCTTACTTTCTTTACATATTCTAATTCTTATTTCTACACTAACATTGTTCCAAATCCAGTTTAAGAACATGGATGTTACAAATCTAAAAACCCTAATATTGTCTAGGGACCTCCGAGTAAATACTCTAATTTTATTGAGTATAAAACCCACCTTTTCTCCCTAATTGACCTTTCTTCTTTCATTAGTTTTGTTATTGCCGATTTTTCATTCCCAAAATCCCTTCCTCTCCTTTAATCTTCAAAATAGATCATCCTCCGACCACCCTTGCCGCCGTTCGTGTACTTCCTAAACACCATCAATCTCTACTTTAGGTGTATGCAACCAAAATCCCTCATCCCACGTCATTTTAGTCGCCGCCATTCGTGAGTATTGACAAAGAGAAGCTTTCGACTTTTGGTTCTTATTGTGCTCTGTCGTCGTTTCAAATCTTGGTAAGTGTAGGAATAGTGCTTGTGGCCTTGTTTGGAGTTGTTTGTGCATGTGATCTTGGTGGTTATTCACCGTTCGTGGTGGTGAAAGTGAGTGCCGCCGGTGGGGGTGTTAAAACCCTAAGGGCACCATGTGATGATTTGTGATGTGGGCTAATTTTTGCTTTAGCCAAACCAAAGTAACCTAATTAATCCTAAATCAATACCCAACTTTAAGCCTAAACCCTTATTACCCATTTAAACCCAATTCCCAACCCAAGTAAACCAAGCCCAAGTTTTTGACCCAATAAGAAACCCAAACCTTTTTGACCCAAAAGTAAACCTTTAAACCTAATAACCCAAACCCAAACCAAGTCAAGCCAAGTTGACCGACCGTTGACTATTGACCCACTGTTCATCGACTGTTGACCTACCGTTCACTGACCGTTGACCGATCGTTGACCGTTGACCGATTGTTGACCGACCATTGACCGTTGACCGTTGACCGACCGTTGACCGTTGACCGTTGACCGTTGATAGTTGACTTTGACCGTTGACCGTTAACTTTGATCGTTGATAGTTGACTTTGACTATTGACCGTTAACTTTGACCATTGATCGTTGACTTTGACCGTTGACTGTTGACTGTTGACTTTGATCGTTGACCGTTGACTTTGACCCTTTGACTTTTTTTGAGGAGCCCTACCCTACCATTTTTCAACGTTCTGATTCCGATTCCGCTGTCCGTTTTGTCAAATTCAAACTCAAAAGCCTCATTTTGACTATTTTATCTTTTGTGTTGTACTTTAAGTTACTTAGAGTTTTAATTTGGGATTACTAATATAAGATATTCGTGTTTAGGTGATTACGATTTCAAGGTGGACGATCTACCTCCTCCTCCACCTGTGCAACCCGCTCCTGCATCGATTCCGAGAGCTACACGTAAGTTACTTTAGTTTAGTCTTGTGTTAAAGTGGTGGCTAGGATTGTAATGATATTTAGTTGTATTTGTAGGATCTAATATCGTTAAATCGGGTACTCATACAGCACGTGGCGGAAGACCTCCTCGTCGTTAGAGTTCTATTTGTTAGAGGTGTGTTTCTAATTGTAGTTAACCTATCATTGAAATGTTGTGATTTGGGTGATTGCATGATATATTGAGATACATGTTCTTGATGTGATGATTGTGTTGAGATATGGAAATGGTATGATTAAAACTGAGTTGAGTAATATTTGTTGATCATGTCATGCATTTACTCAGGGCATATGCTGATTGAATTATTGTGTTACTCCATCATGCTTTGAGATAATTAAACATATGAGAAGCATTGTGAAATTGAGATTGAGATTATATTGAGATAATTACGTAATCATACCGTTGTGTGTTCATGGGGTGGGTTTGTATGGTGGAAGAAGTGGTTATCATTTCTTTAAGGTTGATACTAAAACCACACTTCGATTGGTGACTATTGGTTAGGAAAGGGTTTTGGGGAATGTTTTCATTGTGTTGGTGTGTTGGAGTATCGGGTGCATTGCATCATGCTTGTGGTTGCAACATGATTTGTGGTTACTTTTTGAGTTATATATATATGATTGTGATGATATATGTTAGGTTGTATGTGCCTTAAAGACACACTAGGCTTTATAGCTCATATCCCTATAGTTCTTTTACAGATATTCTGGATTTGGGTGACTTGGTACTGGAGGCGTTATTACAGACTTTTTACATATTATTTTACCAAATAATTATTTTGATTTTGTGTTTTTATTATACTTTGTTAATTATTTTTATAATTAGGGTTGTAAATACATTTTTTTTGAGAATTTTGGTATTTTTAGTTTGAGATATTAATTATGTTATTTTATTTTAATTATAGACTTAATATTGTATATTGTATATTTATAATTATTATTTTTAAATGATTTTGGACTTTCGAGTTGTGTGTGGGTGAAATTACTTATATAACCTTCTGGATCCGATCGAACACTCTAGATCAGGTAAAAGGAATTACACACACCCTGACAAACGGTCGAGGCCCTCCATTAGGCAAGCAATTCAAGATCTGAATTTTGAGATAGCGCTTCCAGTTCTTCCTAAAAACATGCATCTACCTATGTTTCATGCCCTTCCTGTCTCATTCATTTCTAAACAACTTGGAATAAACAACTCAAGCACAGCTGATGGTTGTGAAATATGATTTTCCTTTCTCTTGTTGGCTAAGTTATATCAGATATTGCATGGTTTCTTCCGCGCTATGAGTAGGGACTTACTTTTGATTATGTGCATAAGCAATTTACTTGTATATATCCATTGTCAATGTAAGCAACTTTCTTGCTCAAATCTTTAATATTAAAGCTAGAGACAAATAGAGATTTACTTTTAGTTAATCAAAATTCTTAAGGCTTAAATAAAAATTTAATACTTAAATTTGTTCATTTCTTCCAAATTAATTTAATATTATCTCTGAAAAATTAATTAAATTTAAATATTTAATTACTTAAAAACTTATTAATGATTCCCAATTGCATGTCTTTTAAAGAGGAAAAAAAAAAATTAAAGTATCAATTTTATAAAATTTTATACATTGAATTTTAAAAATTTAATTGAATCACTATTTAATGAAAGTATAAATTATAATTTTTAAAATAGTAAACAACACAATCATTAATTTTTATTATCTAAATTTGCCAAATTGTATTTTTAATAATTAATATTGCTATCAATTCAACTTCAAAATTAAAGAGTTATGTTATTTTGTTTTGGCATAATGAATTTTTTGGTCCTTCAACTTCACAAAAAAACTATTTTAACCTTCCATTTAATTTTTTTTCTCTTTAATTAACCCTTGAACTTGTATTGTTTGTCAAATAACCTCAAAATGGATGAAAAAGTTAACATTTGTTAACTTGGCTGATGTGGCATAAACGTGGATATGACACGTCAACAATTAATTAATTTTTTAAAATTAAAAACATTAAAAAATATTTTTTTATAATTTTAATATTTTTTAAAAAATAATTAATTGTTGACATGGTTTTCACGTGGTAATCCATGTATATGCTACGTGTCATGATTTTCTCCATTTTAGGTGATCTGATAAACAATACAAGTTTAAAAGTTAAAAAAGATGAAAAATTAAATTGAAATCTAAAATGATTTTTTTTTTGTAAAATTAAAGGTTCAAATAAGTTATTATATTGCAAAATTTGTGACAAGTTGTTAAGAAATAGAAAAGCTAGTAAAAACAATTTCAAGCAAAAATTCGCACGTAAATATTTTGGTAAATACATGAAAATGCGTTTTCTAAAATTTGATTAGGTCGTTGACTGAGCTGATATCCAATCCTGTTTAAGCAAGCGGAAAGCAAATTAAAAGTTTTTAATTATTTAAATGTATTGAAAATGCATTGTAAGTTCTATGGCAGCCATTAACGTATTCTCCAAGGTTATAGACTTATAGTTACATTTCCACGAAATTTCTCAAGAGAAAGAAAATATATAGTAGCATATGTAATATTGTAGGAGCAATTTCGTCTTCAATGTCTCAGCTTCATCTTTCCCTTGCCATGGCTGCTGGTTTCCACCCTTTCATTCCTTTGCCCTTAATTTTTTCCTGCTTACTTTTTGCTTTCCCATCGATTTATTCAGTAAACTTCGAAATATCTCGGTTTGAACACGGTGATGACAGGATTCTCTATCAGGGTGAAGCAAGGCCTACTAATGGAATCATTGATTTTAACACTTTGGACAATTTGTACCGTGTTGGATGGGCTACATATGCCAACAGGGTCCCCATCTGGGACCCTAAAACAGGGAAACTTTCCGACTTCAGCACCAGTTTTGCCTTCAGCATCGACATCCAAGACGCTTCTGACTATGGTCATGGCTTTGTCTTCTTCCTTGCACCTGTTGGTTCTCAACTCCCATTAAATTCAGCTGCTGGACGTCTAGGACTTTTTAACACCTCACAGTGGGTTTCCACATTGGGCCAAGTAGTCATGGTTGAGTTCGACACTTACAAAAATGGTTGGGATCCTGCTCATCTTGATAACCATGTGGGGATCAACAACAACTCAATCATGTCAGCCGTATATACCAGATGGAATGCAAGCATTCATAATGGAGATACAGCGGAGGTGTTGATTACCTACAATGCCACTACTAGGAATTTGAGTGCCTCGTGGAGCTACCGCACCACCAATAATCCTCAAGAAGTTTCTAGTCTTAGTTATCTAATTGATCTTAAGATGGCTCTACCTGAGTGGGTCATGCTTGGGTTCTCTGCTGCTACAGGTGTGAGTACAGAGCAGCATATTCTTCAATGGTGGGAGTTCAATTCCACTTTGGAAAGAGACATGGAAACTGGTGGAAATATATCGACAAATGTCAAAATAGTTTTAGGTCTTGTAGTCCCTGTTGCTGTTCTTATTATCGCTGGGATTGTTTTAGCAATCATTTTATGGCGACTAAAGAATATCAGAAAAAGGAAAACACCAGAAGCAGCAGAGAACTTAACATCAATAAATGATGCCCTTGAGAAAGGAGCCGGACCTAGGAGGTTTTCATATGTTGACCTTGTCACCTCTACCAACAATTTCTCAGAACAAAGAAAGTTGGGGGAAGGAGGGTTCGGTGCAGTTTATAGGGGTTACCTACCTGATTTAGACATGGTGGTTGCTGTAAAAAGGATTTCAAGAGGGTCCAAGCAAGGGAAAAAGGAGTATGTAACTGAAGTGAAGGTCATCAGCCAGTTAAGACACCGAAATCTCGTCCAACTCATTGGCTGGTGCCATGAAAAAAGTGAGTTCTTACTCGTTTACGAGTTCATGCCCAATGGTAGCCTTGATTTCCACCTCTTCGGTAAAAAAGCTCCACTTTCATGGCCTGTTAGGTATAGGATATCCCTTGGATTAGCATCTGCAATTCTCTATCTTCATGAAGAGTGGGAGCAGTGTGTAGTGCACCGAGACATCAAATCCAACAATATAATGCTTGATTCTAGTTTCAATGTTAAACTTGGTGACTTCGGGTTGGCAAGGCTCATGGACCATGAGCTAGGTCCCAAGACAACTGGCTTGGCTGGGACTTTAGGCTACTTGGCCCCAGAATATGTAAGCACAGGTCGAGCAAGTAAAGAATCAGATATATATAGTTTCGGAGTGGTGTTGCTCGAAATTGCAACCGGAAGAAAATCTATTCATCGTATACAAGATTTTGAAATGGGATTAGTAGCGTGGGTTTGGGATCTTTATGGGCAAGGGAAGCTACTTTCGGCTGTTGATGAGAAGTTGAACAATAATGTTGATGAAAAACAAGTGGATCGTTTGATGATTGTTGGATTGTGGTGCGCTCACCCTGATAGTAGCTCCAGACCCTCAATCAAGCAAGTAACACAAGCTCTTAATTTCGGGATAGAGAAGCCAAATCTTCCTACAAGGATGCCTGTTGCTACGTATGTTGCACCTACAAAATCAGTCAGTACTTCAGACGAACCTATATTAACTAATACGAGCTTGGAAGTGGGTCGCTAGACTCCTTTTGCTTTCTTTGATTAAAATTTCAATAAATCCACTGAGGTAGCTATGACGACAACATATCTTCAATATTTTCTTTCTTATTTGTTTTCTTCTGGGAGAAATACTGATTTGTTTTTTCCCCCCTAATGTCTGCATTATCATCTCGGTCTTTGAACTAAACGTGGCACATGTTAGAATTTTCTAAACATAATAAACCCTGTAGATCGATTCTTGGTGAGATTTTCTTCATTTCTTTTTATCTTCTTTATACTTATAATTTGCTCTAATTTTTGTCTTCTACTTCCTTTCTATGATTCTCTCCACACTACAAAACTAAAGCCAAGGAAAGACATAGTTTACTTCTAATCTATAACATATATATATATATAATTTTTAAATGAGAATAAATTATATTAGGATGATTTAAAAAGTATAGGTACCAATAATATAGTATCACATTATTAAATTTTAAAGATGATAAAATATTATCGTACACTCATTTATATTTAATATTTTTTTCAACTTTAATTAAATTACTTAAAATAATTAGCTTTTTAAATTATAAACAAATGTCTTTTCTTCTTTTACCTTGAACCTAAAATTTAAAACCTCGAATATTGAACTCGAATCCTAAACTTTAAACCCCAAAGTTTAAGATTTAAAGTTTAGGATTCAAGTTTGGGTTTAGAGTTTAAAGTTTAGATTTAGGATTCATGATTTGAGATTTAAGATTTAAGGGTTTGAGGATATAAGGTATGAGTTTGAGGTTTGAGTTTAAGATTCAAAGATCTGGGGATTAAGGTTTGAGATTCGGATTTTGGGTTTTATATTTTGTGTTTAGGGTTCGCGATTTTAGATTCATGATTTTGGATTTAGGATAAAAATTATAAAAAATTATGTGTTAATGACATGAGAACATTTTTTAAAATGTGATTAAATAATTGGAAAAGGATCTTGGGTAATGTGGTGGGACGAGTCCATAAAATAGTTTCTCTATGGATGAGTGTATAATAATAATTTTATGTCTGTAAAATTTGATGATGTGGCAACATTTTATTAGTGCCTAAAAACCTTATCATCCTTATGTAAGTTGCTCCATTTTTAAATTAATAAAAAATACTTTTAAACATTCATTATAATATTGAAAAGAATAAATTATATTAAGATAATCTTAAAAAGTATAATTTTTAGGCACCAATAAAATAGTGTCATATCTAGAGATATTCAATCGGTTAACCGACCTGAACTACAATTAATCGAATTAACCGACCCTTTTAAACCTTTATCCGTTAACCAAACCTAAATTTTTCAAAGAAAATTTACCGAACCAAACTTTTTCGGTTAATTCGGTCGGTTAACCAAATTAATCAAAATTTATATATTTTTATTTTTGATTAAAACAAGTATAACACATATAAAAAATAACCGAATTAACCAATCGGTTTTTGGTTAAAACAAGTATAAAATAAATAAAAAATACTTATATATTATAATATTATTTATTAAGTTCGATTAAATCGGTCAATTCAGTTAACCGACCGATTTCGAATCGACTTAACCGTTAACTGAACTTTTAAAAAATTATTAACTAACCCCGATGAATTAGTTCGGTTAACTGACTGATTAATCAGATTCAGTCAGTTAACCGAATTAATTCGATTTTATCCAAAATTTACACATCCCTAATCTCATAATTTAATTTTAAATATAACAAAGTATTATTATACACTCGTTTATATTTAATATTCTATCCAACTTAATTTAATTTTAGTTAAATTTATTAAAATAATTAATTTTTTAAATTATAAATAAACTTTTTTTTCTTATTTCACAAATTTTAATCATTTTATCTTTTCATAAATTTTTGCGCAACAAATTTGATTTAATGGAGGAATATTATTAGAATTTTTGTTGCTGATATATCTCGAATAAAATCCTCTGTCAAAAAATGTCAATATGATTTCGTAAGACACTGTTTTCCTTAAATTCATATATATATATATATTCTAATCGGTTCACAAATTCAACTTTTCGATATATATTTATGATTCAGGAAAATGTCTATTGAAGCTTCCTTGATGAATAAAATAAAGCTGGTCATTGAAACTTCAGCATCAAGTTAACTATTTTTTAATTACTTCATCTGCGGATTCTGTTGGTTCAACTTCTCTTTTATATGCTGTCTGGCTGCAATATCTCTCCTTGCTTCTCCGTTTCCATGGCGATTGGGTTCATCAACATGCTTCAATCATCGCTTCTGATTCCATTTCTTTTCACTCTTCCCTTTGCCAGTTCACTAAATTTCCAAATATCTCGCTTTGAATCAAATGCAAACAGCATTCTCTATCAAGGTGATGCAAAGCCTTCCGTTGGAGTCATTGAGTTTAACCTTATCGATTATATAAACCGAGTTGGATGGGCAACATATGCTGAGAAGGTGCCAATTTGGGACTCAAGAACAGGAAGGCTCACCGACTTCAGTACCCGCTTCTCCTTTGGCATTTCTATTCAAGGTTCAATTTATGGTCATGGACTTGTCTTCTTTCTTGCTCCTGTTGGCTCTCAAATCCCACCAAATTCAGGCGGTGGCTTTTTGGGATTATTTAACACAACAACCAGCGATTCATCTCAGAACCAAATCGTTCTCGTTGA
The DNA here is from genome assembly GCA_005610355.1 of Gossypioides kirkii. NCBI lineage: Eukaryota > Viridiplantae > Streptophyta > Magnoliopsida > Malvales > Malvaceae > Gossypioides > Gossypioides kirkii. The sequence continues at coordinate 19,020,711 of CP032253.1, forward strand.
GTTCGATACGTTTGAAAATCCTGAATGGGATCCAACTGGTATTGGTAGTCATGTTGGGATAAACGAAAACTCAATTTCTTCAGCAAATTATACCAGATGGAATGCTAGCTTTCATAGTGGAGATACGGCAGATGTAGTCATTAACTACAACGCTACTACTAAGAACTTAAGTGTCTCTTGGAGCTATCAAGAGACCAATAATCCTCGAGAGAATTCTAGTCTTTCATATCAAATCGATCTGAGGACGGTTTTACCAGAGTGGGTCATGGTCGGATTTTCAGCTGCTACAGGTCGGTACGTAGAGAGGAATACGCTCCAATCTTGGGAATTCAGTTCAAGTTTAACTGTGGAAGAGGATACAAGCGGCAACAAAGCAAGAAATGTTAGAATAGTTGTGGGTATTGTAGTTCCTGTGGGTGTTCTGATAGCTGGGACAATTATAACTTTTATAATTTGGAGGAGGAAGAAGCATGCGAAAAGAACACCAGAAACAACAAACTTGACATCAATGAATGATGATCTTGAAAGAGGAGCTGGACCAAGAAGGTTTTCTTATACTGATCTTGCCTCAGCTACCAATAACTTCTCGGAGCAAAGAAAGTTGGTGGGTGAAGGAGGATTTGGTGCAGTTTATAGGGTTACCTGAATGATTTGGATGTGGAAGTTGCTGTTAAAAGGATTTCTAGTTGGTCCAAACAAGGGAAAAAAGAGTATGTAACTAAAGTGAAGGTGATTAGCCAATTAAGACACAGGAATCTGGTGCAACTAATTGGTTGGTGCCATGATAAAAATGATTTCATACTTGTCTATGAATTCATGCCAAATGGCAGCCTTGATTCCCACCTCTTTGGTAGGAAAAGTCCACTGACATGGTCTGTGATCGCTTGGATTGGCATCTGCACTTCTCTATCTCCACGAAGAGTGGAAGCAGTGTTAAAAGTAACATGTTTTAGCTTCATTTTTAATGTGTTTTTGGATTATTATTTGATTTAAATAATGAATTTTATGTTCCTGATTTTTTAAATTCATGTTTCTATACTTAGGAGATCGCATTTGGGAGCAAAAGGAGTGAAAAATGAGCGAAAATCAGAAAATCGAAACAAGTTTCAGGAGCCACCTAGGCTGAACACACGGGCTGCCACATAGTCATGTGCCAAACTGTATTGATTTCGCGATTTGCACTCCAAACCTATAGGAAAACACGTTTTTTAGGTTTTTCGGGCATTCTACGACCTATATATGATAAAAATAAGAAAAGAAGAGAGAATCGTCGTAGAATACTCAAGAAAACTTTTCGAAAAAGCACCATTGAAGCAGATTTTGAAGCAAATTTTCATAAAAATTGAAGATTCCTTTTTGATTTCTTTGGAAATTGTCATGTGTTTTTTTATTTCTTGTGATTATACTGTGTTTTGAATGTTTTTATTTGCAAGTATGAATTAATTTTCTAAATACCTAGGGGAGATGAATTTTGTTGTTTGATTTATATTTTTATGCAATAAATACGTAGATCTTATTATCAATTATGTGTACTTAATTCTTTGTTTAATATTTCTAAACTATTGATCCATGTTTGATGTGCTTAAATCAGAGGAGAGTCAGATCCTGTTTAAGAGTAAATCTATCGTAATTGAGTGGAGTTCAATGCATCCTAAAAATAGGAATCTACCGGATTAGAGAGAAATTTAATGGGAGATCTATAGATCAAATTAATGTGATAATAGATGTTTTAATTAGAAAGAAATTTCAATTAATCAACCTAGAGTCAGTTGTTCTTATTCTTGAAGAGAGATATTAACACAATTTAAATATTTATACGGATCAAGATACTAAGTAAAGAAATTGCGTAATTTAGATTGATAATAACATATGAAATCTAGGTGAAATTTTCCTGAATATTGCTTCGCTTCTTGATTGTTTACTCGATTATTTTTCTTATTTGTTATTTGTCCGGTTCTTTAATCAATTAAATTAGTTATTTTAGTTTTTCATCAATCACTCCAATTATTCAATTAAATAATAGAAACACAGTAATTACTAGACTTCAATTTGGTCGCTAAGCCAGTTCAGATCCAAGTTTGAAAACAATGTCTTGTGTATCTTAAACATAAAACTAGTTTGTAAAATTGACTTGATTTTAATAAAAGAAAATGCAGCATGTTGAATTGTCGGCTAGAAGAGATGTATTGAAGATCTTCAATGAAGTCATTGATGCTACAGGAAAAAAACTGATTTTTGATTCTTTATTTAAAATAATTCTTCAAACAAGTATGAAGATAGAGATTTCATGTTTAGACTAGGAATAACATTAATCTATACCTCAATATTGTATTAGTTTATTGATAGTATATAGGTTGTGGGATGATTATTTTTTGTATTCAATTGTCCAAGCTAATGCTTAGTTGGTAAGTCTCTTTTCTTTTCTTATTTATAAAAAAAAGTATTTAAGTTAATTCAATAACAAGTATACCGGTAAAAGTGTTGGTGTTATGAATAAATAAAGAAAGCATATCCGAGAAAATTAGCAATCCAATTTGACTTGCTATTTTTATCTTCATTTTCATATATACATTATATAAATATATTAGTTGATTCATGTAAGAACTTAACTAATCACACTAATACAATCTTGAAAGTTTATGATAAGTGTTAAAAGTAACATGTTTTAGCTTCATTCTTAATGTGTTTTTGGATTATTATTCGATTTAAATGATGAATTTTATGTTCCTAATCCTTTAAATTCATGTTTCTATACCTAGGAGATTGCATTTGGGAGCAAAATGAGTGAAAAACGAGCGAAAATCAGAAAATCGAAACAAGTTTCAAGAGCCACCTGGGCTGAACACACGGGCTGCCACATAGTCATGTGCCAAACTGTATTGATTTCGCGATTTGCACTCCAAACCTACGGGAAAACATGTTTTTTTAGGTTTTTCGAGCATTCTAAGACCTATATATGATAAAAAAAATAAGAAAAGAAGAGAGAATCGTCGTAAAATACTCAAGAAAATTTTTCAAAAAAAACACCATTGAAGCAGATTCTGAAGCAAATTTCCATAAAGATTGAAGATTCCATTTTGATTTCTTTGAAAATTATCATGAGTTTCTTTATTTCTTGTGATTATACTGTGTTTTGAATGTTTTTATTTGCAAGCATGGATTAATTTTCTAAATACCTAGGGGAGATGAATTTTGTTGTTTGATTTATATTTTTATGCAATAAATACTTAGATCTTATTATCAATTATGTGTGCTTAATTCTTGGTTTAATATTTCTAAATTATTGATTCATGTTTGATGTGCTTAAATCAGAGGAGGAACAGATCCTGTTTAAGAGTAAATCTATCGTAATTGAGTGGAGTTGAATGCAATCTTAAAAATAGGACGATTTAAATTTACCGGATTAGAATGAAATTTAATAAGGGATCTATAGATCGAATTAATGTGATAATAGATGTTTTAATTAGAAAGAAATTTCAATTAATCAACCTAGAGTCAGTTGCTCTTATTCTTAAAGAGAGATATTAACACAATTTAGGGATTAATACTGAGCAAGATACTAAGCGAAAAAATTGTGTAATTTAGATTGATAATTACATATGAAATGTAGGTGAAATTTTTGTTGAATATTGTTTTGCTTCTTGATTGTTTACTCGATTATTTTTCTTATTTGTTATTTGTCCGGTTTTTTAATCAATTAAATTAGTTATTTTAGTTTTTCATCAATCACTCCAATTATTCAATTAAATAATAGAAACACAGTAATTACTAGACTTCAATTTGGTCGCTAAGCCAGTTCAGATCCAAGTTTGAAAACAATATCTTGCGTATCTTAAACATAAAACTAGTTTGTAAAATTGACTTGATTTTAATAAAAAGAAAATGCAGCACGTTGAATTATCGGCTAGAAGAGATGTAATGAAGATCTTCAATGTAGTCATTGATGCTACAGGGAAAAAAATGACTTTTGGTTCTTTAAAGTATATTGTACTTTTCATTTGTTGTCTTTTGAGGAAATGATATAAATTAAGGCTAATGAGCTATCAGATACGACTGACAATGGTTATATAATACTTGAAAGAAAAAAAAAACAAAGTATTGTTGTCGATCTCATGTTTTCTATTTCAACTGTTTTAGTTTTGTTTATTTGGTTTGTCATGGTTGAACTGAACTTGGGAGAAAGTGGCTCTATACGATTGTTCAAGGTAGTTTCATAAGGTAAAACCCAACTGCAGACAGAAGCGTGATGGAAAAGCAATGACGATTTTATTTTAATATTGTCTCTGATAGTGTTTATATATATTAATGTTCTATGTCTTGAAAGTTTGTTTAAATCAAGTTAAGTCAATGCTTTAATAAATTGAGTACATCTGCTAGAAAATTTTCATCCAGCAATGGCTAGCCCTTTCTCTGGTTTATTGCTTCAGCTCCTTGCATTCACTTTCGTTATTCTTTCTCCTGTTGATTCGGTTTCCTTTAATATACCTCGTTTCAATTCTGATGCAATCAATGTACTGTACCAGGGTGCCGCAAGGCCTAATGTTGGAGCTGTGGAATTCAATAGCCTCACTTATGTTAATCAAGTTGGTAGAGTAATCTACGCTGAAACCGTGCCAATTTGGGATTCCGAGACTAGAGAAGTTACAGACTTTACCACTCATTTCTCCTTCATCATTGACACCCAAGGTAAAGCTAGTTTAGACTATGGAGCCGGCCTTGCCTTCTTCCTTGCTCCCACTGGGAGCGAAATCCCACCAAATTCGGGAGGTGGATTTCTAGGCATGTTTAACACTACAACCAGTGATTCATCTGGGAACCAGGTAGTTCTTGTTGAGTTTGATACTTACCCCAACCCTGAATGGGATCCCACAGTTGAGCATGTGGGTATCAACATCAACTCTATTTCTTCAGTTACGTATGCTCCCTGGAACTTTAGTTTGTATAGCCAAGACACAGCTAATGCATGGATTTCTTATAACGCTACTACTAAGAATTTGAGCGTCACTTCGAGTTATCAGAAGCAGAACACTTCTGGCTCTCAAGGGAATTCTAGTCTTTCTCACCAAATTGATCTGATGGAGATTCTGCCGGAATCGGCCACTGTCGGGATTACAGCTGCTACAGGTTGTCTTTTAGAGCGACATCAGCTTGTGTCATGGGAATTTAGTTCCAGTCTGGAAAGAAAGGCAACCAAGGAAAGAAACACGATCAGGATCAGAATAATTGTTGGTCTAGTAGTTCCACTGAGTGTGCTAATAATTGGGGGATGCATAGGATATGAGGTTTTCTTGTGGTGGAAAAGGAGGAAGAGATCAGAAGATAGAGATCAAGAGGCTTTGGGCTTTCACGATGACCTTGAAAGAGGGGCAGGACCAAGAAGGTTTTCTTACGCAGATCTCGTTGTAGCTACCAACAATTTCTCGAGTGAGCGGAAGTTAGGAGAGGGAGGATTTGGTGCTGTTTACAAAGGGTACATTAATGAGCTAGATACAACAATTGCAGTAAAGAGAATTTCAAAAGGCTCCAGACAAGGGGAAAAGGAGTACATCACGGAAGTGAAGATCATTAGTCGACTGAGACACCGGAATCTGGTGCAATTGATTGGTTGGTGCCATGATGGAGGCGAGTTTTTACTTGTCTATGAGTTCATGTCAAATGGTAGCCTTGATTCTCACCTCTTTGGCAGGAAAACTCCTCTCAGTTGGCATTTGAGATACAAAGCAGCCCGTGGTGTAGCCTCGGCGTTGCTCTATCTCCATGAAGAGTGGGAGCAATGCGTAGTCCATCGTGACATCAAACCAAGCAATATAATGCTAGATTATAATTTCAACGTCAAGCTTGGTGACTTCGGACTAGCTCGGCTTATGGACCATGAGCTAGGTCCTCTAACAACAGGGCTGGCAGGGACATTAGGTTACATGGCCCCTGAATACATAAGAACTGGCAGAGCAAGTAAAGCCTCAGATGTTTATAGTTTCGGTGTGGTCGCCTTAGAAATTGCTACAGGGAGAAGGTCAGTTGATCCTATTGAAAAATACTCAGAAATTGGTTTGGTAGAATGGGTTTGGCATCTCTACGGAAGTGGGAATCTTCTTTCATCAGTGGATGAGAGGTTGAATGCAGAATTCGATGAAAAACAAATGGAGTGTCTGATGATTGTAGGGCTATGGTGTGCTCATCCTGACAGCAACCTCAGATCCTCAATAAGGCAAGCGATTCAGGTTCTTGATTTCGATATGGCAATCCCAAATCTCCCATCTAAGATGCCTATTCCAACATATAAAGAACCAGCTGCATCAAGCAGTCCTGGAGAGCCAATTCTAACCAATTCAAGCCTTGAAGTGGGTCGTTAAGCAAGTGTGTTACAATGAAAAGAAAATAATAATGTCTTTGTCACTAAAGATGCCTTGAGAAGCACTTACAGCTGACTTTGTTTCTTTTCCCAGAAGAAATGTCTTTAGTTATGTTTGGCTACATGTATATCTCTTGTTCTTAGAATATCCATGCTCTACCTCTTTTGCCACATGTTGCATTAATTTTTTTTTAAATTATATTTTTTGTTTTACTTTTAAATGGTATTTTAGAAAGATCTATTATTTTATTTTTAAATGATATTTAAAGGATTTATAATATATATATTAACTCGTGAAATTTGTATTTAAAATTGTTAATTCACATGATTTCTGGAGGGTTAATTTAGATTTTGTATTTAATGTGCCAGAGAAACAATTTTATTTTAATTGGTGTAAAATTTCAATTATTTAAAAATTTTATATGATGTAATTGAAAAACTTTTTTTAAGATCATTCAAAGTTAATAATTTGTAAATTAAAAAAAATTAATTTATGACTTAAATAGGCCTTTTATCAATTTTATAACAGATTTAGTGAGACGAACTTTGGGGATAATGATCGCAGATGAAAAATTTTTTGGATCAATTATAAAGTGTCATGTGTTAAGTCAGAAATTATTGTGGGTTGAAGCCAAAATTATCATGGTGAAAATGATGACATTATATTCGTGCCATAATTATCTTTCTCTTATTAATTTAAATTAATTAAAAAATAAATATTAAAATTTTATGTTTTCACTAATTAAAAATAAATTAATTGAGTGATAATTTTATCTTTAATTTTTTAAATTAATAATATATAAATAATAAACAAAAGAGTTTAAGTTCTTGTAGAATTATCAAATGAATCCAATTAATTCTATTAGAACTATCTTTTATTTATGTAATTGGCACTATAAAAAAAGATTACTCCAAGCCATTCTACACATTCACAAGTTTTAAAAGCCCAAAAAATCTCTGTAAAATTCTTTGAAGAAGTGGAAGAACTTGACAAAATTCTAAAAAAGGCCACATCAGCTCTGAAGAGAAGTCGCCTTTCGATCCAATTCAACCGTGAAGAAGAAGTCAAAAGCCATTTATGAAGAAAGTTGTGTTTTGATCCGTTTCAATTGAACAAAGGAGGTCCAAGCCCGTTTCAAGAGCAAGTCAACATGATCTTTGAAGCAATCGACACCAATCCAAGGTCAAACCAGATTACCCTTGGATCAAAGTAAAACGGGAAAGAAGAATCAAATGAGTTTTCTTAAAGAAATCTAGAGATTGTAACTTTCTTCCAAGTTATCAATAAAATTTGACTCTAAATTTTCAAGTCAACTTTCTACTTGAAATTTGTGTTTACAAATTTCTGACACACCTAATGGGACAATCTCTGCCTTTCATCTCTTCTCTCAAAAAGTCAAAGTTCAAAGTTGCAATGACCTTAAAGAATATCAATATCAACAAGCCTGCTTAAACTAATCCTGCAACCTGTTTAACTTCATCATCAAGCACCAATGTTTTTGCCCATCCTTATGGCATTAGTCAAAAGACGAATGCTCTTTTATAGTTGTTTGGACAAACTTCTTTGATGCTTAGTGATAATCCACTTATTCACCAACTTATTATCCAGAAGATGTCTCTCCTCGTAGATCAAATGTAGTTCGCCACTTATCATTTAAGGGAAAAGATATCCAATCAAGTGACTATACCGTTCCAACATCTCCTCCAAAGCCTAATACTGGAGTGATGAATGTCATGACTGCTGGATATGCTACCCTGAGTGTAGTATATTCGTTGGTAAACTTATAATTTTTTCGAACAAATTTATTTATAACAATTAATATACTTTGTATTATTATCCTTAAATGGTTTAGGGTTTCAAATTCAATTATTACAATTAATATACTTTGTATTATTATCCTTAAATGGTTTTTGCATGCAAAGAAAAATGTAAGTAAATGTTGTTCATCGGTTTTCTAATGTTTAACTAATACTAAGTGGTGTTACGTGATTGGATCGTAATACGAAAAGACAACTTGTATTAATAGAAGAATCTAAAAATGTACTAGTCTAATTAGAAATGAGCAAAATGATTGAAAGACTAATATATAGTCTATCAAATCTAATTCGGGAGATGCTTTGTCTTGGGCATGAAGCAGATGACTCCCAGAAGATAGAGACAGATGTGAGTGACAGTACATCAAATAGGACCTAAGCAAAATAGATCTTAAATCCATTTATGGATTTGTTTACTTGTGACGTTCATTGTGTGATATGCCTAAATCTCGAGTGGATGACGGACTATGTATGCATGACTTGTACACTTTAATGTAAGTAAAAGTCTAAGTTCGAATAGATAAGGAACCGAAAGCTGGTGCATTGGGTGTACGACTTCTGCAGTACGTAGTGTCATTCACAACAATAGACTTCATAGCCCGAGGCATGATCTTCGCCTCTAAACGTGTTACTATTTAGAGTATAAAAGCCATACAGAAATATCTTAAATTAAAATGGTGGTGTCCGCAAGTGCAGTCAAATTATAATATAGTTGTGTTACAATGAAACAATAATAAGTATTTCGAAATCGTACCTAAGAGAGGATGAATTAAACCAAAAAAATATATTTCTATAATAATAAGTCTAAATATTATTAGTTAAAATATATATTAGGATGAACAATTACATAAAGAATCAATGATAACTAAATTAAATAAATAGAAAATAATCAAAATAACGATTCGTGACCAAGTTTACTTTTCATCTATCATCTAATGCTAATGAGAGGATATATCATTTACCCTTTAGTTGGACTATGAATTCCACTATTGTTAGTGATGCTACATATTACAGAAGTCATATACTCGATGAACCAACTTTTGATTCCTTACCTATTTGAACTTAGACTTTTACTTCCATCAAAGTATACTAGTCACACATACATAGTCCATTATCCATTCAGGATTAAGGTATTCCATACTATGAATGTCACAAGTGAATAAATCCATAAACAAATCTAGGATCTATTCTACTTGGATCCTATCCGATGTATTGTCAGTCTAATCATTCACATTTATGTCTCTATCTTCTAGAAGTCATTTGCTCCGATGCTCAAGACAAAACATCTCTCCAATTGGAATTGATAGACGACATATTAGCCTTTTAATTGGTTTGATAATTTTCGATTAGACTAAGGATATTTTTAGATTCATCTACTAATACAAGTTGTCTTTTCGTATTACGATATGACCATGCAATACCGCTTAGTATTTGAACATGAGATAACCAATGATCCAATATTTGCTTCTATTTTACTTTGGGTGCAAAAACATCAAAGACAATATACAAAATATATTGATGTAATTAATGAATATTTTTATTAAATCAATTTTTTTGTCAAATACAAGAGTACATAAGACGAAAATGCTATACTTAAAGCAACAGATCCAACAATCTCTCCATAGGTGGGTCAAAAGCAAGCTGGCCAAGTGATCTACCACTATAGATCTAGATAGAGTGGCTATTGAATACACTGTCAATTACTTCAGATTAACCATGATAGTTGGTATTAAGAGTGACATTAATGAGTGAGGTCCACCTGAATAAAGAGTCAAAGAATGACTACAATGAATCTACTCAAAAAGTAATCCTTGAAGAGTTATCCAAAGAGTGTTTCCGAGAGGTGGAGATATAACACCCCCAGATCATGGGTGTGTCAAATATCTTATTATATTAATATTATTATATTTTAAATAAAAAATTTCAATTAAAATTTTTAAACCAAGAAATGAAAGGAAATAATTCTGGTTTCTAAATGAAGATATTGCTTTTGGCTTACATGGTTTTAGACTTTAGAGGCACTTTGCTTCTTATTTTCAAACCCATTTGTCGTGTAGTGTAAAACGGCTTCAAAAGATTTTTATCGGAAAAAATATCATAAAGACTCTGTGCTAAGAGTTAGATTATATTTTATTCTTTCTACTAAAAATAAGTAAATTAGTAATTTACATTAAAATAAAAGACAAACTAATCATTCTGTTAAAAATTCATCTATTTTTATTGTTCGAAACTGGTTCATGTATGTCAGCATAAGATACACATCAATCACGATAATCTTTAAAAATACAAATAAATAAAAATATTAACAAAAATATTCAATTTACTCTTTAAATTAACCTCCCAAAATTATTTTATGCGATAAAATATAATTTAACTAGATTTCAAAATTCAATCAGTGAGTAACTCATTCTCCTTCATTTATAAAAAAATAAAAATAAAAATAGAAGAGTGGTGGTGTCGTTTTCTCAGACATGGCTCCGTCGAAACTTCCTAATGGTACTCATTTTTCTCCACTTGACTTGTAGATACGTATCAATGCAGGAAACACTCCATTAGCCTCAGTCAAAAGTTTTAATTCTCAGTTCCTAAAAATGAAAAACAAAGGGAATTTTTTTTTTAAATGTTAGAAATTTGATAAAAGAATGTATTGAGACAGAAAGCAAAGAGAGAAAAACGAAGGAACTTCAATTTCATTTACTTGGCTTACTTAGATTACAAGTACAATAATGCTTAAATAAATTGAAAATAATAATAATAATAATAATAATAATAATAATTTATTACAACTTGATAATTCTTTGAACTTGAACCGTTTAACCTGTTTCTCTGTTGGTTGATTTTAGTCTAATGAGCAACCAAAACATTTCATCAAAAATCATTTGGTGAACTCTCATGTTTGGTGAACTCGGGGTCTTTGGTGAACTTATTGTTTTGATGAGCTCACGGTTCACAATTCGTATGGATAATCATTACGTAACAAAATTTTTTTTTATCAGATTTGGTTTTTACACCGTATTATATTTTAGATTTTATGATTACGCTTCCCTTTTTTTATTTATTAGTATTCACCTAATACCATTTTCATTTTCATACTCACGTATATATATTGTAGTGAAGTCCAGTGGCAATTCCCAGTTGATTTAAGCCACTTAATACAGATTAGTCAATGTTGGCGTTGATTCTGGGCATAGCATAGCCGGTACGTCACGAACATCATGTGTTTGTTAATTCTGCATTTCCCACGAGAGTCTATACGACAGACTTTGACTTATTTTAAGACTTTTTATGCACACTTTCAATTCTTTTATGGCTCCATGCGAAGTCAAAAATTGAAGCTTATAGCTATAGTTGTATGTGCCCTTGACATATAAGTTCCAGTAAGATATCCATCTATTGAAGCTTCCTTGATGCATAAAATAAAGCTGGTCATTGAAACTTCAGCATCAAGTTAACTATTTTTTAATTACTTCATCTGCGGATTCAATTGGTTCAACTTCTCTTTTATATGCTGTCTGGCTGCAATATCTCTCCTTGCTTCTCCGTTTCCATGGCGATTGGGTTCATCAACATGCTTCAATCATCGCTTCTGATTCCATTTCTTTTCACTCTTCCCTTTGCCAGTTCACTAAATTTCCAAATATCTCGCTTTGAATCAAATGCAAACAGCATTCTCTATCAAGGTGATGCAAAGCCTTCCGTTGGAGTCATTGAGTTTAACCTTATCGATTATATAAACCGAGTTGGATGGGCAACATATGCTGAGAAGGTGCCAATTTGGGACTCAAGAACAGGAAGGCTCACCGACTTCAGTACCCGCTTCTCCTTTGGCATTTCTATTCAAGGTTCAATTTATGGTCATGGATTTGTCTTCTTTCTTGCTCCTGTTGGCTCTCAAATCCCACCAAATTCAGGCGGTGGCTTTTTGGGATTATTTAACACAACAACCAGCGATTCATCTCAGAACCAAATCGTTCTCGTTGAGTTCGATACGTTTGAAAATCCTGAATGGGATCCAACTGGTATTGGTAGTCATGTTGGGATAAACGAAAACTCAATTTCTTCAGCAAATTATACCAGATGGAATGCTAGCTTTCATAGTGGAGATACGGCAGATGTAGTCATTAACTACAACGCTACTACAAAGAACTTAAGTGTCTCTTGGAGCTATCAAGAGACCAATAATCCTCGAGAGAATTCTAGTCTTTCATATCAAATCGATCTGAGGACGGTTTTACCAGAGTGGGTCATGGTCGGATTTTCAGCTGCTACAGGTCGGTACGTAGAGAGGAATACGCTCCAATCTTGGGAATTCAGTTCAAGTTTAACTGTGGAAGAGGATACAAGCGGCAACAAAGCAAGAAATGTTAGAATAGTTGTGGGTATTGTAGTTCCTGTGGGTGTTCTGATAGCTGGGACAATTATAACTTTTATAATTTGGAGGAGGAAGAAGCATGCGAAAAGAACACCAGAAACAACAAACTTGACATCAATGAATGATGATCTTGAAAGAGGAGCTGGACCAAGAAGGTTTTCTTATACTGATCTTGCCTCAGCTACCAATAACTTCTCGGAGCAAAGAAAGTTGGGTGAAGGAGGATTTGGTGCAGTTTATAGGGGTTACCTGAATGTTTTGGATGTGGAAGTTGCTGTTAAAAGGATTTCTAGTTGGTCCAAACAAGGGAAAAAAGAGTATGTAACTGAAGTGAAGGTGATTAGCCAATTAAGACACAGGAATCTGGTGCAATTAATTGGTTGGTGCCATGATAAAAATGATTTCATACTTGTCTATGAATTCATGCCAAATGGCAGCCTTGATTCCCACCTCTTTGGTAGGAGAAGTCCACTGACATGGTCTGTGAGGTACAGAATATCGCTTGGATTGGCATCTGCACTTCTCTATCTCCACGAAGAGTGGGAGCAGTGCGTGGTGCATCGAGACATTAAATCAAGCAATGTAATGCTTGATTCCAGTTTCAATGTCAAGCTTGGTGACTTTGGATTGGCTAAACTCATGGACCATGAGCTAGGTCCTAAAACAACTGGATTGGCTGGAACTTTAGGCTACTTGGCTCCAGAGTACATAAGCACAGGTAGGGCTAGTAAGGAGTCAGATGTTTATAGCTTTGGTGTAGTCCTTTTAGAAATTGCAACTGGAATGAAATCTGTTGATCCTGGAAGAAAATCTGACATGGGATTGGTTGAGTGGATCTGGGGTCTTTACGGGACAGGAGAGCTAATTTTGGCTGTTGACGACAAGTTGGGCAAGGAATTTGATGAGAAACAAGTGGAGTCTTTGATGATTGTTGGACTGTGGTGTGCTCACCCAGACTGTAATTCAAGGCCGTCAATCAGGCAAGCAATTCAAGTTCTTTATTTGGAGTCACCGTTGCCAAATCTTCCAGTCAAGATGCCTGTTCCTACATATCAAGTAACTTTACCATCAGTCTCCTCCTCCAAGCCTTCAATAACATATTCAAGCATGAATTTGGGGCGTTAAACATGATTTGCCTTCATCTGGATGTGCTTCTACTTTCATTTTCCTTTTCTTTTTAGTTTTGACATTTCATGTTGATGTATAAACACAACTTGTACAGTTACAGAGAAGAATTTAGTTCCATCCAAGTGTAGCTTAACCCTTTTGTTGAGTTTTAATCAATTCACAATGAACAAGAACAAAAAAATTCAGCAAATGAAAGTGCAAAAACAGAACCAAAGTTCTCAAGAATTGTTGAGAAGATGATCTACTATTTTTATTAATTAAAATCTGCTATATAGCAACATTACATAAGTAGTAAAAATAACATAAGAAAAAACAGACATTACTTGTTCTAGTGGACAAGCAGTAACATCACAATCATCATTCCTAAACATCTGCTAATTACAGCTAACATAATTGATTTAACCTTAAAAGCAACAAAATAGACTTGACAAGAGTTGACTTGTTACAAACTAAAAAAACAAGACTAAAATTATAACTAAAATATCTTCTGCCTGAACCATGTCTGGTATTGCTCGATGCATGCTGTTGCAGCTGGCTGTGTTGCTGCATGGTTGCCACATTTCAACACCTTTTCATTCTGTCATAAAGATGGATTAACATGTTTGCCTTGAATGTCTTTGCTGGTCACAGTTAAATTTTGGTTTATATATTGAATTCTAAGGCAAGAAAATGAAAAAAACTGATCACCAAGTAGAATTAGACAACCTGTGTTATTTAAACTTGAACTCGAAAAGACACAAACATGAATTGACCAGAAAAAGTAACCTGAAACGATCCGAGATGACTAAATTTGAAAAATTCAACTGTCAAACTTGAAGAGCTCAAACTAAAAATGATCTAAGCTAAAATAATCGAAAATTTTAAACCCATATTAAATTGATCTATTAATCCAATCCAAAATCAACTAGATCCACTCAATTCTAACTTCTAAATTGCATACATATACCTGAGTTGAATCAAAATATGCCAAATAAGTCCAGTTAATTCTTTTGAATTAACCTTTCCCTTGCCTTGCTTATCAAGGTAAAGTCATAGTTACAAAAACTAAAATATTACAAAGTAGCTGTCTTACCCCTATAAAATTATGATTAAAGTCAAATCTAGAAATGAAGATATTCATGTTATACAGGAAGTTAAGAAGAGTCTAGAGCATGTACTTGAACCTTAAAAAAGTGTTTCCTTGGCAGCAAAGACAGGAAGAAAACTTTGATTTCAATGCCCTACTCTTATCTTGGTTTAGGGTTATTATCCTTTTGGACATATATAATAAGTTTACATTATTTTATTTAACACATAAATTGTTGACAGACACTTCTTATAATAAATTTATATATTAATATATATATATATATGTATATAGATATCCTTGCTTGTCATAAGCATGAGACTTTTGACTTTAAAATACCTTAGGAAATAAATATATATGGATGACTCGATTTCTCTTTCTATATTTTTATTAATGAATTGATGACTGGATATTTTGCTGGCTAGTGAAGGTATGGCAGCAAGCTTTTCCAGGTTTCTGGGTAACATGGGATTGGAACATAGGCAATTTGAACTGGAGGGTTAGGTGTACCAAGACCAATATATTCTTACTAGGATTCTCCAAGTCAACGTGTTGATCCTTATCATTGGACAAAAGGGAGATACTTTCAGATGTCTTTTATTTGTGCAATACATTGACAGATTATAGATTCCATTGAAGCTGTTCTGTCCTGGTGTTTCATTTGCAAATTAGTTTTGAATTTCTTTATAGATTGGGGAGAGAGGGACTTAACAAGTTTCATTATGGTGAAGAGTTGGGACTATTCTAATGATTCAGTGGTGAACCTGAATCATTGGTAGTTTTTACTTTATTTAAAATAATTCTTCAAACAAGTATGAAGATAGAGATTTCATGTTTAGACTAGGAATAACATTAATCTATACCTCAATATTGTCTTAGTTTATTGATAGTATATAGGTTGTGGGATGATTATTTTTTGTATTCACACCACAGCAAAACAGGTCATTAGCGGCACTTTTCGCGGCGTTTGGAAACAAAGCGCCGCAAAAGGTAAAACATTAGCGGCGCTTTTCTTAATGCGCCGCAAAAGGTAAAGCATTAGCGGCGCTTAACAAAAGCGCCGCTAAAGGTGGGGTCATTAGCGGCGCTTTACCCACAAGCGCCGCTAAAGGTGGGGTCATTAGCGGCGCTTTATCACAAGCGCCGCTAAAGTTCAAGTTATTAGCGGCGCTTTCTCTAATGCGCCGCTAAAGGTAGGGTAATTAGCGGCGCTTTCCCTCAAGCGCCGCTAAAGGCCAGGTAATTAGCGGCGCTTTAACTCAAGCGCCGCTAAAGGTATGATCATTAGCGGCGCTTTCCTTGAAGCGCCACGAAAAGGTCGGGTCATTAGCGACGCTTTCCCTCAAGCGCCGCTAAAGGTAGGATCATTTAGCGGCGCTTTCATTCAAGCGCCGCTAAAAGGTCGGGTCATTAGCGGCACTTTTCCTCAAGCGCCGCTAAAGTTCGGGTCATTAGCGGCGCTTTTCTAATAAGCGTCGCTAAAGGTGTGAATTAGCGGCGCTTTCCCATAAGCGCCGCTAATTTATTTAAATTTTATATATCTTAAAATTAAATTAAATTTATAGTGGTGTGATTACTTATGGTAGTATCTACTCATGCTTTCTTATCCTTTGACAATGCACACACAGGCACTCGAATCCGAGACCCCAAGGATGAACAATATCCTCTTTCCAATATATTTATACTTATGTGTAGGACCTTCCTGGACCTAATATATCAAACACTTGAGATTTCTATCACCTGCTTTTGGTTATACTTTGGATTTTCAGCCATTCTTAGATTATATCATTAACATTATATGTGGGTTCGGTCTTGCCCTATTCCATTATCATCCCTAACCTGTCATCATCGTCAAGCTCAAACTTTGGACCTTTGCTGGATCATTTGAATTAAGTTGATCCAGGAAGGGTTTTGAAAAGGAAAAGCTAGCCGAGCACACCATCACGAATGAAAAATAGAAAAAAGCACGTGTATATATCATGGCCTGTTTATATACCCACACGTGCACATGTTCCATGCACGGATTGCCCAGCAGCAACTAGGGATAGGGATTTTGTTTAAAGATTACATATAGCCATATAGACCAAATATAACATAGATTTTTAGTAATGCTTCATCTCAAAAAGGGATAAATTATTGCGTGTATTTGTTTGTTAAAATTTCGAATGTTATAAAAAATAAATTTAAATTAAAAAATTATAATATATTAGTAATAGAATTATTTGAAATTTACCTCATATCTTTAGTAAATTTTATAATTTAATTATGTTTATTAAACATTATTTTAATTTAATAAAATATCATTAATAATTTTTTAAAAAATTAAACATAATATTTAATTAAACTTTATTATATTTATTTCATTTTTGTAATAAGAATATAAAATGTGATAAAGTATTGGAGCCCATTGGAGAAGCTTTGATGGAAAACTAGGTCTAAGGGCTTTGCATAAGCTCTTAGCCCATGCCTATATGTTCTTTTTTTTTCCCTTTTCCTTTAAACTTGTAATAATTTTAATTTTTTTTTGGGAAAGATATAAATTATAAAAATTAAAAATTAATATGTTTATTATTTGCAATTTAATCAACCAATTCAGATAAGTTATTTGTCGTTAAAATGATTTGGATTTTTTTTTAACAATTTTATTATAAATTTTGATTATATTATATTTATTTTTTTGATATAATATCTATAATTATATATAACCTCTTCCCAACCCATAAATAGAAAATAATGCACTTCAGTGCACCCACGTCTTCCTATATTGATAACAATATCCATACCGATTAAACCAAAAATCGATCGAAAAAATGGTATTGATAGTTGATATATATAATTATTAATAAATTAAGCCCAATAATAGAAACCCAAATTCCAATAAAATGAAATGGGTTTTATACCAATAACTCAATTAAACCTAACCCAATAAATTAACCCAAATTAATCTAAATATTAAAATATCTATAACTAAACCCAAATTATTATCTACTAAAAAATGCTATACGAAAATCCCTTCCCCTAAAACCACCACGATCAGTAGTTCGGAGTCTCTTTCTAGTTCGTTCTCACTGTCAAAGCAAGCGGTGGCACTGGCACCGACACCGGCACCGGCAACTCATTCACCTCAGTTCTCATCGCTCAGATTCTTTCTAGTCTCCCCGTTCATTCTCCTTTCGATCTTACCGTTCTGCCTCCCTCTTTCAGATTCACTAAGGTATTCTTCGATTTAGGCTTCAACCTCCTTGGATTTTTTGGGTTTAGGGTTAATTTTTATGGGTATTGATTTTTATTTGTGTTCTTTAGAATTACTACTTAATTTTGTGTGTTTTTATTAAATATATATACTGATTGAAGACCACTTGTTTTACATTTATTTCTCTTTACTGCATAATACTATAATTTGCATGACGCCTTCAGTTTTAGGTAATTAACCAAAGCTTCGTTACATCTATGCTGGTTTAATTTCACTTTTATGAATGTTAGGACTGGAAAATTTTAAACCCTTGTTCTGCTCTTACTGCTATAGTTGATTGAATTTTAAACCCTTGTTCTGCTCTTACTGCTATAGTCGATTGAATTTTAAACCCTTGTTCTGCTCTTACTGCTATAGTCGGTTATGGCAAATTAAGTCAGTCAATTTGGTTATTATAGATTAGTGTCTGTTAAATTAAAATAACAGACTGAACCAACCGAGATAACCAAATGCTCATCCCTAGAATAGCAGGCCGTTATAGCTGCTATTGATGTGAAATTTTTTCACACTTCTATTGAGGTCTTTACCAGTGGATGACAGTCCCACAACTGTAAAATAGTGGATGCAACACCACTATGCCACCCCTATTTTCAACCCTTGTTCTGCTCTTACTGCTATAGTTGATTGAATTTATCAAATCCTTTTATATTTCTATCTAATGCTATGATTTAATTTGTTTATAGGATTACTCAAAAATGTATAGTAATGAAAATGTTATGATCATTGAGGACAAGAGTAAATGGTATTATGTACTACAAAACGCTTATAATTATTTCGGTTTATAGTATTTATTATATACGTAATAATAATTAATGTAGGATCGTGAGCGTGTTGGAAATACAAGTAGGCAAAAACAAAAATTCACGCACACAGCTGGATCGAAAAGTTTTGCTTGTGTAGCTGCTGATGAGGTATTTTGAGTTTATTTATTATGTCAAATATTAATTACTTTCTACTAATTAATATTTTTCCTACTATAATGTAGGAACAATTGTCAGGTCAAAAAATTGGACAACTTCAGCTTTTTGACATTACACATAGAAAAAAAGATGGATCTTCTATGACTTCTGAAGCTGCAGAAATTATGGTATATTAACTTAATAAAATTTGAATTATTTTAAATATTTATCATATTTAATTATAATAGTTTAATTTGTCGTTTATAATAAAAATAATGTCAAGTTATGTTGCATTTGTTTGATTATATATTTCGTTTCTAACTTTTTGATTGACTTATTAGGATAAATTAAAAGATAAGAAGGCGGAGTATGAAGCGATGGCTTCAAGTGATAGTTCGGTTAATCTAGAGGACATTGATAACCGAGTTATTACTGAAGTTTTGGGTCCTGAAAAGTATGGTCGGGTTCGATTTCAAGGATCTTTTGTTAGCCCATCTCGATATTTTGGATCCAACTCGCAGAGATACATGCCTTCGAGGAGTCAAGATCAAGCTGAAGTTCAGAGGTTAAAAGATCAATTGGCTCAGGTACAAGCGAGCACAGTTGAGCAAATTGCTCAACTTAAAGAGGAGGCTGCAACGAGAGAAGCAGAGGCTCAAAAAAAATATGATGAACTCCATCTAAAACTTAAAGAGGAGGTTGCAGTGAGAGAAGCAGAGTCTCAAAAAAAATATGAAGAACTCCACATACAACTTAAAGTGGAGGCAGCAGCGAGGCAAGCGGAGGCAGCAGCGAGGCAAGCGAAGGAAGCAGAGGCTACAAGAAAGTATGACGAATTGCAGCTACAGCTTCAAAATATGATGAAAATGTTTCAGCAGAATCCGTCCTCTTAGACTTTTGTTTTTTTATTTGAAAAGAATATACTACATTTGAAATTTATTTTTCATTGATTTATTAATTTAAATCATATGTATATTTCTATCATTTATCATTTACCTTTAAGATTTGAAGTTATTGGTTGGATTTGCATTGGTTGGATTTTATATTTACAGGAAAAATGCTGAAATTCGGGTTCTATGTGAATTAAAAAGGGCTGTCAAAATCTATTATATTAGCGGCGCTTTTGGATAAAGCGCCGCTAAAGAACATGGCCTTCAGCGGCGCTTGTGGAAAAAGCGCCGCTAAAGAACATGGCCTTCAGTGGCGCTTGTGGATAAAGCGCCGCTATTTTTTGCGGCGTTATCTTTAGCGGCATTTTTTACGACGATTTAGAAAGCGCCGCTAAATTTTTTAGCGGCGCTTATAGACCTAAAAAAGCGCCGCTAAAAAATTGTTTTCCTGTAGTGTCAATTATCCAAGCTATTGCTTAGTTGGTAAGTCTCTTTTCTTTTCTTATTTATAAAAAAAGTATTTAAGTTAATTCAATAACAAGTATACCGGTAAAAGTGTTGATGTTATGAATAAATAAAGAAAGCATATCCGAGAAAATTAGCAATCCAATTTGACTTGCTATTTTTATCTTCATTTTCATATATACATTATATAATATATATTAGTTGATTCATGTAAGAACTTAACTAATCACACTAATACAATCTTGAAAGTTTATGATAAGTGTTAAAAGTAACATGTTTTAGCTTTATTCTTAATGTGTTTTTGGATTATTATTCGATTTAAATGATGAATTTTATGTTCCTAATCCTTTAAATTCATGTTTCTATACCTAGGAGATTGCATTTGGGAGCAAAATGAGTGAAAAACGAGCGAAAATCAGAAAATCGAAACAAGTTTCAAGAGCCACCTGGGCTGAACACACGGGCTGCCACATAGTCATGTGCCAAACTGTATTGATTTCGCGATTTGCACTCCAAACCTACGGGAAAACATGTTTTTTTAGGTTTTTCGAGCATTCTAAGACCTATATATGATAAAAAAATAAGAAAAGAAGAGAGAATCGTCGTAAAATACTCAAGAAAATTTTTCAAAAAAACACCATTGAAGCAGATTCTGAAGCAAATTTCCATAAAGATTGAAGATTCCATTTTGATTTCTTTGAAAATTATCATGAGTTTCTTTATTTCTTGTGATTATACTGTGTTTTGAATGTTTTTATTTGCAAGCATGAATTAATTTTCTAAATACCTAGGGGAGATGAATTTTGTTGTTTGATTTATATTTTTATGCAATAAATACTTAGATCTTATTATCAATTATGTGTGCTTAATTCTTGGTTTAATATTTCTAAATTATTGATTCATGTTTGATGTGCTTAAATCAGAGGAGGAACAGATCCTGTTTAAGAGTAAATCTATCGTAATTGAGTGGAGTTGAATGCAATCCTAAAAATAGGACGATTTAAATTTACCGGATTAGAATGAAATTTAATAAGGGATCTATAGATCGAATTAATGTGATAATAGATGTTTTAATTAGAAAGAAATTTCAATTAATCAACCTAGAGTCAGTTGCTCTTATTCTTAAAGAGAGATATTAACACAATTTAGGGATTAATACTGAGCAAGATACTAAGCGAAAAAATTGCGTAATTTAGATTGATAATTACATATGAAATGTAGGTGAAATTTTTGTTGAATATTGTTTTGCTTCTTGATTGTTTACTTGATTATTTTTCTTATTTGTTATTTGTCCGGTTTTTTAATCAATTAAATTAGTTATTTTAGTTTTTCATCAATCACTCCAATTATTCAATTAAATAATAGAAACACAGTAATTACTAGACTTCAATTTGGTCGCTAAGCCAGTTCAGATCCAAGTTTGAAAACAATATCTTGCGTATCTTAAACATAAAACTAGTTTGTAAAATTGACTTGATTTTAATAAAAAGAAAATGCAGCACGTTGAATTATCGGCTAGAAGAGATGTAATGAAGATCTTCAATGTAGTCATTGATGCTACAGGGAAAAAAATGACTTTTGGTTCTTTAAAGTATATTGTACTTTTCATTTGTTGTCTTTTGAGGAAATGATATAAATTAAGGCTAATGAGCTATCAGATACGACTGACAATGGTTATATAATACTTGAAAGAAAAAAAAAACAAAGTATTGTTGTCGATCTCATGTTTTCTATTTCAACTGTTTTAGTTTTGTTTATTTGGTTTGTCATGGTTGAACTGAACTTGGGAGAAAGTGGCTCTATACGATTGTTCAAGGTAGTTTCATAAGGTAAAACCCAACTGCAGACAGAAGCGTGATGGAAAAGCAATGGCGATTTTATTTTAATATTGTCTCTGATAGTGTTTATATATATTAATGTTCTATGTCTTGAAAGTTTGTTTAAATCAAGTTAAGTCAATGCTTTAATAAATTGAGTACATCTGCTAGAAAATTTTCATCCAGCAATGGCTAGCCCTTTCTCTGGTTTATTGCTTCAGCTCCTTGCATTCACTTTCGTTATTCTTTCTCCTGTTGATTCGGTTTCCTTTAACCTCGTTTCAATTCTGATGCAATCAATGTACTGTACCAGGGTGCCGCAAGGCCTAATGTTGGAGCTGTGGAATTCAATAGCCTCACTTATGTTAATCAAGTTGGTAGAGTAATCTACGCTGAAACCGTGCCAATTTGGGATTCCGAGACTAGAGAAGTTACAGACTTTACCACTCATTTCTCCTTCATCATTGACACCCAAGGTAAAGCTAGTTTAGACTATGGAGCCGGCCTTGCCTTCTTCCTTGCTCCCACTGGGAGCGAAATCCCACCAAATTCGGGAGGTGGATTTCTAGGCATGTTTAACACTACAACCAGTGATTCATCTGGGAACCAGGTAGTTCTTGTTGAGTTTGATACTTACCCCAACCCTGAATGGGATCCCACAGTTGAGCATGTGGGTATCAACATCAACTCTATTTCTTCAGTTACGTATGCTCCCTGGAACTTTAGTTTGTATAGCCAAGACACAGCTGATGCATGGATTTCTTATAACGCTACTACTAAGAATTTGAGCGTCACTTCGAGTTATCAGAAGCAGAACACTTCTGGCTCTCAAGGGAATTCTAGTCTTTCTCACCAAATTGATCTGATGGAGATTCTGCCGGAATCGGCCACTGTCGGGATTACAGCTGCTACAGGTTGTCTTTTAGAGCGACATCAGCTTGTGTCATGGGAATTTAGTTCCAGTCTGGAAAGAAAGGCAACCAAGGAAAGAAACACGATCAGGATCAGAATAATTGTTGGTCTAGTAGTTCCACTGAGTGTGCTAATAATTGGGGGATGCATAGGATATGAGGTTTTCTTGTGGTGGAAAAGGAGGAAGAGATCAGAAGATAGAGATCAAGAGGCTTTGGGCTTTCACGATGACCTTGAAAGAGGGGCAGGACCAAGAAGGTTTTCTTACGCAGATCTCGTTGTAGCTACCAACAATTTCTCGAGTGAGCGGAAGTTAGGAGAGGGAGGATTTGGTGCTGTTTACAAAGGGTACATTAATGAGCTAGATACAACAATTGCAGTAAAGAGAATTTCAAAAGGCTCCAGACAAGGGGAAAAGGAGTACATCACGGAAGTGAAGATCATTAGTCGACTGAGACACCGGAATCTGGTGCAATTGATTGGTTGGTGCCATGATGGAGGCGAGTTTTTACTTGTCTATGAGTTCATGTCAAATGGTAGCCTTGATTCTCACCTCTTTGGCAGGAAAACTCCTCTCAGTTGGCATTTGAGATACAAAGCAGCCCGTGGTGTAGCCTCGGCGTTGCTCTATCTCCATGAAGAGTGGGAGCAATGCGTAGTCCATCGTGACATCAAACCAAGCAATATAATGCTAGATTATAATTTCAACGTCAAGCTTGGTGACTTCGGACTAGCTCGGCTTATGGACCATGAGCTAGGTCCTCTAACAACAGGGCTGGCAGGGACATTAGGTTACATGGCCCCAGAATACATAAGAACTGGCAGAGCAAGTAAAGCCTCAGATGTTTATAGTTTCGGTGTGGTCGCCTTAGAAATTGCTACAGGGAGAAGGTCAGTTGATCCTATTGAAAAATACTCAGAAATTGGTTTGGTAGAATGGGTTTGGCATCTCTACGGAAGTGGGAATCTTCTTTCATCAGTGGATGAGAGGTTGGATGCAGAATTCGATGAAAAACAAATGGAGTGTCTGATGATTGTAGGGCTATGGTGTGCTCATCCCTTAATCCATACTATGAACGTCACAAGTAAATAAATCCATAAACAGATCTAAGATCTATTCTACTTGGATCCTATTCGATGTATTGTCAGTATAATCATTCACATTTATGTCTCTATCTTCTAGGAGTCATTTGCTCCGATGCTCAAGAAAAAACATCTCTCCAATTGGAATTGATAGACAACATATTAGTCTTTTAATTGGTTTGACATTTTCGATTAGACTAAAGACATTTTTAGGTTCTTCTACTAATACAAATTATCTTTTCGTATTACGATATGACCATGTAATACCGCTTAGTATTTGAACATGTGATAACCAATGATCCAATATTTGCTTCTATTTTACTTTGGGTGCAAAAACATCAAAGACAATATACAAAATGTATTGATGTAATTAATGAATATTTTTATTAAACCAATTTTTTTGTCAAATACAAGAGTACGTAAGACGAAAATGCTAGCAACAGATCCAACAATCTCTCCATAGGTGGGTCAAAAGCAAGTTGGCCAAGTGGTCTACCATTATAGATCTACATAGAGTGGCTATTGAACACGCTGTCAATTACTTCAGATTAAACATGATAGTTGGTGTTAAGAGTGATAATTAATGATTGAGGTCCACCTGAACATAGAGTCGAGGAATGACTACAATGAGTCTACTCAAAAAGTTGTTTTTTAAGAGTTATCCAAAGAGTGTTTTCGAGAGGTGGAGATATAACACCCCCAGATCATAGGTGTGTCAAATATCTTATTATATTAATATTATTATATTTTAAATAAAAATTTCAATTAAAATTTTTAAACCAAGAAATGAAAGGAAATAAGTCTAGTTTCTAAATGAAGATATTGCTATTGGCTTACATGGTTTTAGACTTTAGAGGCACTTTGCTTCTTATTTTCAAACCCATTTGTCGTGTAGTGTAAAACGGTTCCAAAAGACTTTGTCGTGTCCTGTACCAAAATCCCGAGTGTTGAACTATGATTCGATTCTATTTGAATTTAATTTAAATAATTAAAATATATTTTTGAAATTTAAATTTAATTAAAAATGTATAAAATATTAATTAAAAATATAATTTTATTAGTTATTAAATAGTGAAATAGATTTATTGAGTGAACCAGACTTGAGCTTTTTCTTTTTGATATTGGATCTAATTTTTATTTTTAAGATTTTTCGTCATTTACGTTATAACGTGTTCTTAAAACTATATTTTATTAACATATTTGTCTTTTGGTTTTTATAAATGAAAAGTAAATATTTTTAAAAATTACTATAATTTCTTAACAAATATTTTTATTTATTTTTAATAGATAGTTACCTCTTGGTTTGGCTAAAACAAAATAAAGTTAATCTATTAAATTAAACTGAAAAACAAAATACTAACTTTTAAAGTTACAAAAGATTTTTATCGGAAAAAATATCATAAAGACTGTATTAAGAGTTAGATTATATTTTTTTTTTCTACTAAAAATAGGTAAATTAGTAATTTACATTAGATTAAAAGATAAACTAATCATTCTGTTAAAAACTCATCTATTTTTATTGTTTGAAACTAATTCATGTATGTCAGCATAAGATACATATCAATCACGATAATCTTTAAAAGTATAAATAAATAAAAATTTTAATAAAAATAACCAATTTACTCTTTAAACTAACCTCCCAAAATTATTTTATGTGATAAATATAATTTAACTAGATTTCAAAATTCAATCAGTGAGTAACTCATTCTCCTTCATTTATAAAAAATAAAAAATAAAAATAGAAGAGTGGTGGTCTCGTTTTCTCAGACATGGCTTCGTCGAAACTTCCTAATGGTACTCATTTTTCTCCACTTGACTTGTAGAGATACGTATCAATTCAGAAAACACTCCATTAGCCTCAGTCAAAAGTTTTAATTCTCAGTTCCTAAAAATGAAAAACAAAGGGAATTTTTTTTTTTAAATGTTAGAAATTTGATAAAAGAATGTATTGAGACAGAAAGCAAAGACAGAAAAATGAAGGAACTTCAATTTCATTTACTTGGCTTACTTAGATTACAAGTACAATAATGCTTAAATAAATAGAAAATAATAATAATAATATTTTACAACTTGATAATTCTTTGAACTTGAACTATTTAACTTGTTTCTCTGTTGGTTGATTTTAGTTTAATGAGCAACCAAAATATCTCATCAAAAATCATTTGGTGAACTCGGGGTTTTTGGTGAACTTATTGTTTTGATGAGCTCACGGTTCGCAACTCGTATGGATGGTCATTTCGTAATAAAAAAAAAATTGTCAAGTTTAATTTTTACACCGTATTATATTTTAGATTTTATGATTACGCTTCCTTTTTTTTTATTTATTAATATTCACCTAATACCATTTTCATTTTCATACTCACGTATATATATTGTAGTGAAGTCCAGTGGCAATTCCCAGTTGATTAAGCCACTTAATACAGATTAGTCAATGTTGGCGTCGATTCTGGGCATAGCATAGCCGGTACGTCACGAACATCATGTGTTTGTTAATTCTGCATTTCCCACGAGAGTCTATACGACGACTTTGACTTATTTTAAGACTTACATTTTCAAATCTTTTATGGCTCCATGCGAAGTCAAAAATTGAAGCTTATAGCTATAGTTGTATGTGCCCTTGACGTATAAGTTCCAGTAAGATATCCATCTATTTGGTATCTCTCTCACAGCTATGGCCAACCATTCGGGTTGCTTATGGAGTTTTCTTCCCTTCATTTCCTTCCTGTTCCTTTTTCCTTGTGTTAACTCAGTTCACTTTAAGATACCTCGTTTTAACCCTGAGGCAACCGGCATTCTCTACGAAGGGGATGCGAGACCTTTTGTTGGTTATGTTGAATTTAACGACATATCTTATCTGTGTCGGGTTGGTCGAGTTTCGTATGCTCGAGATGTCCCAATCTGGGACTCTAGTACTAACCAGGTTGCCGATTTTACCACTCGTTTCTCCTTCAACATAGACACCCAAGGAAAAACTCTGTCAGACTATGCAGCTGGGCTTGCTTTCTTTCTTGCTCCTGTTGGGTTTGAAATCCCACCCAATTCTGCAGGTGGGTTCCTTGGCTTATTTAACACCACAACAAGCGATTCATCTCGGAACCAGATTGTGTTGGTCGAGTTCGACACTTTCTCCAACTCTGAATGGGATCCTTCGGTTCAGCATATTGGGATCAACACCAATTCAATTTCTTCAGCTAAGTACACTACTTGGAATTTCAGTTTGTACGATGGACAAACTGCCGATGCATGGATTTCTTACAATGCCACTGCTCAGAATTTGAGCGTGACATTGAGCTACAAGGACACAAGTATTTCTCAAAAGAATTTCACTCTTTCCCATCGTGTTGATCTCAAGGCAATCTTACCAGAGTGGGTCAAGGTTGGATTTTCAGCTGCTACGAGTCACAAAACGGAGCGGCATCGACTTCTATCATGGGAGTTCAGCTCAAGTTTAGAAATAAAGACAACTGATGAGGGAAAGAATAGAAAGAGGAACAAAATGATAGTAGTACTTGTAGTTCTGCTGAGCATTTTAATGACTGTTGTCACCATATCATTCGTGTTTTTCCGGAGATGGAAGAAGATGAAACAAGAAAGAGAAGAGAGAGTAAACTTAACTTCCATCAATGACGACCTTGAAAGAGGAGCAGGTCCAAGAAGGTTTTCTTACAACGATCTTGTTGTAGCTACCAACAACTTCTCCAACCAGAGAAAGTTGGGTGAAGGAGGATTTGGAGAAGTCTACAAAGGGTATTTCAATGATTCAGATACCACGGTTGCAGTCAAGAAAATTGCAAGGGGCTCAAGACAAGGAAGAAAGGAATACATTACTGAAATCAAGATCATTAGCCGGTTGAGACATCGAAATCTAGTGCAACTCATAGGTTGGTGCCATGATGGAGGTGAATTTCTTCTAGTTTATGACTTCATGCCAAATGGTAGCCTCGACAGCCACCTCTTCGGCAAGAAGGCTCCTATCAATTGGCCCTGTAGGTACAAAATAGCTCGAGGCTTGGCCTCTGCATTGCTATATCTTCATGAAGAGTGGGAGCAATGTGTTGTTCACCGGGACATCAAATCCAGCAATGTAATGCTAGATTCTAGCTTTAATGTTAAGCTTGGTGACTTTGGGTTAGCTCGGCTAATGGACCATGAACTAGGCCCTTTGACAACAGGATTGGCAGGAACATTAGGCTACATGGCCCCGGAATATATAAGAACCGGCAGGGCAAGTAAGGCATCAGATGTGTACAGCTTCGGGATAGTTGCCTTGGAAATTGCTACAGGGAGAAGGTCGGTTGACCCAATCGAAGAAAACTCACAAATTGGTTTGGTAGAGTGGGTTTGGCATCTTTATGGAACTGGGAACCTAATTTCAGCTGTTAATGAAAGGTTGCATGCAGAGTTTGAAGAAGAACAAGTAGAGTGTCTAATGATTGTTGGATTGTGGTGTGCTCATCCTGATAGCAGTCTAAGACCCTCAATCCGACAAGCAATTCAGGTTCTCGATTTTGATGTGGCACTGCCAAATCTTCCACTGGAAATGCCTGTTCCTACCTATCAAGATCATCAACGTGTAGCAACAAGAACAAGCAGCACTACTGACCCTTTGGTGACTGATTCCAACCTCAGGATGGAGCCTTGAGCCATCCCATCATATTTTTTTTTATGATAAGATGTCTTGATGTCTCCAATTGTCGTTGTTTATTTCTAACAATCAAAGCAATTTTTTTTTTGTGAATAAAAAACACAATCTATATTATTATATCAAAAGGTTCTGAAGAGGTAAAACATTCCTCATTTTGTCCAAATGAAGAAGTTTGGACTGTATCAAGAGGGGTATCAAAAAATTGCAGCTCGTCACTAGCAGATAATCTTTGCTTGGCCAAGCAATCAGCAATTTGGTTCTGTTCCTTAGATATATAGAGTAGGGACCATTGAGGCTCTTGGGATAAGACATTTTGAATGCGTCGAACCAATGCGGAGTTGGATGTGGAGGAGGTACTTCCTTGAATGGATTGAAGAACTTCCAAACTATCGGTTCGAATGGTTACGATATCATGACCTCGACGTTGGGTAATCTTAAGACCTTCCAAGATTCCCCAAAGCTTAGCATAAAAAGTAGAGTACTTTCCAAGATACCGATTATACCCAAAAAGCCAATCACCATTTGTGTCATGTGCAACTCCTCCAACAGCTGCTAATCCAGAAGCTAGGTTGATAGTACCATCCGAATTAAGGACAATTCTAGAGCCTGAAACCTACACATCTAGATAAACAGTGGTCCCAACATCCAGCCTAACCTTGGAGGTCGACATGTACTAGATAACCCAAGAGTATGAATTTCTGATAATTTCCCTTTAACTCCAAGAAGCTCCTTCGAAGATAAATAGATTACGATTCTTCCAGAGCCGCCAAATTATAATTCCTAACAAGCAAGCCCAATTGGTGGCTCCCTCATGGATCATGGAAATGTTTTGCACATTAGAAAGAATCCAGTCTTGCAAATTAGAAGTGAAAAAATCGGAAAGACGATTACCTATGAGGACTTGACTCCAGACATCCTTAGCTGAGGTGCAGTCTCTAAGAATATGTAAGATGTCTTCCGAATGAAACCCACAGACAAGAAAGGTCGACCACTAAACCTCTTCGAACTCGTTCAACATTACTGAGTAGACGTTGCTTGAGGACTAACCAAATGAAGAAACAAACTCTTTGAGGCCGGAGAGACTTCTAAGCACTCTTCCATTTATCATCCACCGGACTCCAAGCATTACCATTTAGAACCTTATAGGCACTTTCAATCGAGAAACTTCTTGACGAAGTATGGGACCAGGTGATTTTATCGGGGCCAACAGAGGAATTTGGAGGAGAGATAGCCATAATATTCTGAACCACCTCTTCAGGAAGCCAAACTCTAAAAAGATCAAGGTTCCACGAACCATCCTCAGTAGTCATCTCATGAAGGTAGCAACCAAAGTCAAAAGAAACATTTTCAAGAATATACTTAATCAATTGACTTCACCAGGAACTCAACCATCTAACCAACAACGAATCTGATTTCCATTTCCAACAGACCATATCATATTCTCTAAAAGAAATAGTCAAATTTTAGAAAGAGATTTCCAAAGAAAAAACCTCTGCTATGAGAAATAGAGACCAGATTGACTTCATTCAAGCAGTATTTTGCCTTGAGGATGCAAGCCTAAAAAACATTCGTGTTTGAGACGAGATTAAAACCCAACTTCATCAGAAAAGAGATATTTAATCAAAGCAATTTTTCAATGTGTAACGTTTGTTAATTTTTTTTTTGTTTTTTTAATTAATGAAAGAGATTCAAATGTTGTCATTGAATTAAATCATAGTATTATTTTTTGGTGTCTTTCGGAAATCAATTTGTTTTTCGATGAACTGTTCCTGAATCATTTGTTTATGTTTGTTTACTAAGCTAAATAAATGAGTATGAACAAAATTTTAATGTTCGTTTAATAAACGAACGAACACAAATATAGGTGTGTTCGGTTCATTTATGTTTACAAATAAGCTCGTTTATGACTCGTTTATTTATTAATGATATTTTCTTATAAAACTATTAAAATAATATTTGTGTATGCATTTATTGTTTGTTTGTTTATTATTCATTAACATTGTTTGTGAACTTGTTCAATTATATGTTCGTGAACATGTTCGTTTAATGTTCGTGAGCATGTTCGATTAAGTTAAATAAACATGTTAGTGAACATTAAACAAATGAATATGAATACACATAATCTTAAATAAACAAACATGAACAAAAAATTTTAAATTCTTAGCAACACAAACTAAACATGAACAAGCTTAAAAATAAACAAACGAACACGAATAGAAATGTAACGACCTGAATTCGGGGTTGTTGAAAAAGGTATTTTTTGAGACTTCATATTTGTAAATCGGAGCCGTAAATATTTAATAAAAATATTTACAAAAATAAATAGTAGATTAATTGATTTTCAAATAGGAAATTTCAATTGTGTAGTGCTTAATTTAAGTGTAAAGACTAAATTGCGTAAGTGGTAAAAGTGCAATTTATAAAAAAAATTTAAATTGAATGAAATAGGAAGGACCAAAGGGGAAAATTTCTCCTTTGAAATCCTTAGTGCCGTTACGTAGCCAAATTGTGGCTTAGGAAATTGCTTGAAATTTGTGATTTAAAAAGAAAATTAATAAAAGAAAGGAAAGGAAGGTAATGATGGCTAAGTATGGGATGAGAAGAAGAGAGAGAAAAACAACATCTTCTTCTTCTCCTTGATAGCAAAACCGGCAGTAAGGAGAAAGAAGGATTTGGGGAAAAAGCTTTGAGTTTTGATAAGTTGAAGCTTCAAATTTGTAAGTTTAATTAAGTTTTTTTATGTTGTAATTTTTATGTTTTTGAAATTTCGGTATCTCACTTTTATTATTGTTAAGAATATTAAATATTATCATTATTGGGTAGATAAAGTTTAAATACAAATTTGATATATTTTGAGTTAGAAGTGAAATAGGAATAAATTGTGAGATAAATTGTTTATTTTAAAATAATAAGGGTTAAATTTGGAAATTTGGTCATTTTTGTAAGAATAAGAAAGTAGAAATTAAATTTAGTTAAAATGAAATTTGTTGTGTTTTAATGAAAAATATTGTGTATTTAATTTCGTAACTAACGTTAACCAGGACTTTTCTAAAAGGAAAGACAAAGGCAAGGTCGACAACGAATAGCTCGAAAGTTACGGTTGGTGTTTTTATAACTTAAATTCATTTATAAATTGTCACATTTTAATATAATGCTCAAGGTAAGAAATTGAGGTATGAATACTTTACTCAATTGAGTTTGCTTGGAATCAAGTAAAGGTATAAGAATTTAATTTTTGCTCTTATATGTATGAATATATGAAATGTGTTGGAGCCCAATTTTGATCGGGCCTGAGCTTTTAATTTTTTAAATTTAAATTTATCTTAAATTTGGCCCAATTTTGACCCAATTTGGCCCAAATTACAGCAGCCTAAAGCAAAATTTGCCCACTTGCACTGGCAGTCTTCAATTTAGCCAATCCCAGTCCGCCACGTCATCAATTGATTACCATCATCAGGCAATTTGCTTCTGCCACCTTCGGCCACTCCAACTGCTCCAAAACCGCCACTGCCGTCTCACCTGCAATGACAAGAAATGCATTTAGTTGCATCAAACAAAATGTAATTATGATAAATTTGGCTATAAAAGCTAAATTGAAATCTGTAATAGGGGGATCCCTGATTTTAAAAGAAATCAATACAAAAAAAAAAAACCATTTTCAATCCATCACAGAAATATTGAACAAGAACAAATTCAAGAAGCAATAGGAAACAGAGAGCAATTCCAAAATTAGCTGAAAAGTGATTACACACAAATACATAAACCAGAAGCATTCAAAGTGACCGACCCGGTCTCAAAACATTTGAATCAAACAAGGTATAGTCTCAACACAAACCCTTTGTCATTTCCATTCATGATTTAAATACTTAAATTTCTTACATTCTGAATATGTTTTAATGTATTATTAAAGTTTTATTGTTATTCATTGCTTTGAAAATGTCCGAACAGTTTAAAAACCACACACATAAATACATTGAATTATCATTTATTATGTTAATCTCATTTACCCGTTTTCAAGAATATGTATTAAATATATTAAAGGTATTAAACGGTTTCATTAATAACATCAAATAATTTCTTTAATGGTTTTAATAAGTTTTTTTAATAATATTTTTATTAATAAAAATAATATTAAGTAATAATAAATAAATAAAAAGGTGAAAGGGCGCAAGACACTCCCCTTTTGTTTCATCTATCGTCGCTGGAGCCATGAGCAGCACGCCACCGTCCGTCAAAGCCCCCATCGTTCGAACATCTGCCAAAAGACACCAAAAAACAGATTTGAACAACAAAGGTGAAGTTTTTTTAAAGAGAAAAAAATCAAACCCTTTTTTAAAAAATTAAAATAGGGTTTTTATTAAAAAAAAGAAGAAAAGGAAGATTTAAAAATATTTTTCAGATCTGGAAAATTCCAGATCTGAGATTTCAAAAAGAATCGTTTTCTTTTTTTTTAAAAAAATAATAAATAAATGAAAAATAAGGAAAAGAAGAATAAAAGATGAACTTTTACCTTCGAACCACCACGAACGGCGGTCGGGAACTCAACGGCGACGAGCGCGTCAGCAATGGGGTTTGAACGGCGCGGCGGTGAGGATCACCGGTGATCGGCGCGTGGGGCACGCAGCTCGGCCACGGTCGACGGTCGGCTATGGAAGGGAGAAGAGAGAGTTTAAGAGAAGGGGAGAGAGTGTTTGGAAAATTTTTGAAATTAAAATGAAAATCAAATAAAAAACCCTAAAATAATATTTATAGTACCCATTGGGCCGATTCGACCCGACCCGAAATTCCTCTGGGATCCGCGTGTTTTCGCTTAATGGTATAATTCGCGTTTGGTCCTTCCGCATTTTTATTTGTTTCAATTTAGTCCTTTTTGCATTTTTTAATTATTTGCAATTTTGCTCGGCGATTTTAATTGGTTTTTAATTTAGTCCTTTGACTGTTTGACTGCACCAGAGGCTGCCACGTGTCACTTTTTGGTTTATTTATGTATTTAGTCCCTGTCATTTTTTAATTTGTTTTAATTTAATCCTCAAATCAACTTCTGCTTAATTACAAAATTGACCCAAGAATTTCTCAATATTTATAAATTAGTCCTTTGACTGTTTGACTGCACCAGAGGCTGCCACGTGTCACTTTTTGGCTTATTTATATATCTAGTCCCTGTCATTTTTAATTTGTTTTAATTTAATCTTTTAATCAACTTTTATTTAATTACAAAATTGGCCCAAGAATTTTTCGAGATTTATAAATTAGTCCCTTGACTTCTGGGTACCTGTGGGGCTGCAACGTGTCCCCTTTTTTTGGTTTTATTATTTTATAGGTCCCTGGACTATCCAAAAATTACCATTTTACCCCTTAACTTTCCAAAATTCCATTTTTAACCCCGATTTACCCCTTAACTTTTCAAAATTCCATTTTTAACCCCGATTTCACCAAAAATTACCATTTTACCCCTAAACTCTCCAAAATTCCATTTTTAACCTCGATTTTACCAAAAATTACCATTTTACCCTTAAACTCTCCAAAATTCCATTTTTAACCCCGATTTTACCAAAAATTACCATTTTACCCCGAACTTTCTAAAGTTCCATTTTTAACTCCGGTTTCACCAAAAATCACCATTTTACCCCTAAACTCTCCAAAATTCCATTTTAACCCTGATTTTACCAAATATTACCATTTTACCCTCGAACTTTCCAAAATTCCATTTTTAACCTCGGTTTTACTAAAAATTACCATTTTACCCCCTGAACTTTCCAAAATTCTATTTTTAGCCCCGATTTCACTAAAGTTTCCAAAATTCCATTTTTAACCCCAATTTCACCAAAAATTACCATTTTGCCCCTGTACGTCCAAAATTACCATTTTGCCCTCGGGTATCCAAAAGTCCTGTTTTCAACCCCGATTTCGTTGTTTCTTCTTCCTTACCAATGTTTGCATTTATTTGCACCTGCATTTTGTGTTTTTGCATGTTATTTATTGCTTATTATATTGCTTCGTATTTAACTTCTCTTATTAATCGCTATTCGCGTTTTAAATTTATGCATTCATTTACAAGTTATTTTAAAAATCGAGGCAATATTCGGTCCGAGCGTAAACTTCGAAAAATCATGCCCTAACGCGTCGGATATGATTTCTTCGTATAACTCGCGCGAACCGGATATCCTTTTCAAGTTTTTACGCCCGTTCACTTCGAGGCTCCGAGAACGTCGTGTCCTAACGTGTTGGTCGCGACTTTAATTCTTCCTGAAAATCGAAGTAAACGAGTAATCCTTTAAATCCTTCAAATCATATGTTCGAGGATTGCACTTTGAATTAAATACGAAATTTTTTAGATTCTCAAAGTATGTCTATATGCATATGTCACGAGTAAATTTAAAACGAGGCAATATCCTTTGTATGAAAACTTCAAAAAATCGTGCTTTAACGTGTTAAGTGTGATTTTCGTAATTCATGCAAATCGGATATCCTTTTCGAAAGTTTTCCAAAATATTCTTCAATCTTATATATTTACAAAGGATTTTAAGACCAAGAAAGAAACGACGTTCTTTCGTGTGAAAACCTCGAAACACCATGCCCTAACGTGTTGGGTGTGAATTTCGTATAATTCACGCGGTAGAATACCCTCTTTAAAATCTCCCGAAACATCCTTCAATTTTGAAACTCTGAGAATATAGTGCCCTAATGTGATGGACACATCTTCTAGTTCTCATAGACGATCGAAATACGGGGATGAAAATTTTTTTTTAAAGATTTCCTTTAAAATTACACAAAGCCTCTTAAAATAAACATCGCATTCTAAACTTGACTTGAGTTTTTCATTGTTTTCATAAAATAAGACCCAAAATTAATCATGTGGTACCAATTCTGGGCGTATGAGGGTGCTAATCCTTCCTCATGCGTAACCGACTCCCGAGCCTTTTTCTCTGGATTTCAAAGACCAACTTTTTAAAACGTTTTAAACGTTTTGTGGTGATCCAATCACACCCGAAATAAAAGATTGGTGGCAACTCCCTTTTTACTCCCAACATTTAAAATGATTTTTCGAAGCCCCGCATTCGAGGTGGTTTCGACAAAATGATTTTATGGAAAAATATATGAGTATTATTACTTGAATTTTAAATGCAATTATATTGTGATCAAAATCAAATATTGAGATATTGATTGATATTGAAAATTGAAATGATTATCCTATTAATTGTTTGGACCGAGTCGAATATAGATGTCATGTTATAGGATAGGAAGAGTTAAGGGTTCAATCACGGGTCGATGAGACACTAGGTGCCAAGTTACTTCGGTTTAACCGATGAGACACTGGATGTCAACCTTATTATAGCGTTGGATGTGATTTATTTCTTCGAATTTATTCGATGAGGCACAAGGTACCAAATCGTTGTGTTGGTTGGATCCGTGTATCCGTCAGAGTCTGAGTAGTGTTAATAGGAAGCTAAAAATGATATTTGATATGCATATTTGAAATGGAAATGTTATGATTTATGTATTGAGAATCAAAGAAATGAGGTAAAGCATGCTTAATGATATCAAGCATATTGAGAATGAAAATGATGATTATAGAAATGGAAAGACTATGAAATGTGCAATGGGAATCAAAATGAATGTGTACATGCTAATGACCTTATGACTTATGTATAAATATTTTAATTGATGAAATACATGATGTAACAAAAATCTTCATGATTCTGATATCATTGAATTGATGTTGAATTAATTCATTAAATGTATTTATGTTTGCTTTAATATTTGATTATAGTAATACTACTGAGTAATACTCATGCGTGCGATTTGTTTTTCTTGCGCAGGTTAGGTATTTTTGGTATTATTACGACTCAACAACCAAAGACAATCCTGCAGTCAAGTGTTAGTGATGATGTCTTTATTTTGATTGGCATGTACCCAGGATGTCTTTTTTTATTGAGTCCTTATTTTTGTAAGTTAATGATGGTGGTGTTATATGTGATGATTGCACTTGTTAAGAATGTATTGATGTGTGAATATGTCACTAGTAGTTCTTATGATGGTAATATATACAAATGCATATAATTGGTTGGATGATTACTAGGTTAAAATGCCTAAGTATGAGATTATTAAGGTGAGTTATTGATTGCATAATTAGTTAGTTGATTTGGATGTTGGTTTGATTTTGATATGTTCCTAGATTTATTTATAATAATCTTTGAGCTCCATATAGGCTAGGTAAAAGTTGCAAACTTGAAAAATTATAAGTTTTACTAAACTTTCTCGAAGTATCGATATTTTAATATTGGTATCTATATTTCTTTTTAAGCACATATTCTAAAATTTGATAGAATGTCAAGTTGGTATCGATTTTTATTTAGGTACCAATATTTTTCATAAATGCTGCAAAAAATATTCTAAAATTATATTTCTTTTGCAAGCGCCTCAAAAAATGCCGCTAAAGATAAGCAGCTAAAAATAATGGCGTTTATGAGGAAAAACGTTGCTATAGAACATGGTCTTTAGTGGCGCTTTTCATTAAACGCCACTAAAGAACATGGTCTTTAGCGACGCTTTTTCCACAAATGCCGCTA
This sequence comes from Gossypioides kirkii, assembly GCA_005610355.1. Taxonomy (NCBI): domain Eukaryota; kingdom Viridiplantae; phylum Streptophyta; class Magnoliopsida; order Malvales; family Malvaceae; genus Gossypioides; species Gossypioides kirkii. The sequence goes on from CP032253.1 coordinate 19,057,978, forward strand.
AAGAACATGGTCTTTAGTGACGCTTTCCCCACAAACGCCGTTACCGCTAAAGATCATGGTTTTTAGTGGCGCTTTCCCCACAAACCTCACGAAAGAGCATGGTCTTTAGCGGCGCTTTCCCCACAAACACCTCTAAAATTAATAGATTTTAACAACTCAAATTTTTAACATTTTATCCTGTAAATTCAAATCCAACTATTTCAAATCCAACCAATAACTTCAAATCTAATTGTAAATGATACTATCACGAAAGAAATATATATATATATATATATATATATATATATATGATTTAAATAAATAAATAAATAATATTATCCAAAAATAGTATTGTGTATATTATTCTCACAATTGCTTAAAACATCACAAAGGAATTATGACTAACAAAAATAAAACCCTATTAAACTACATTTCCTAATAATCAAACTAAGCTTTCTTAGGAGACTTGGTAGCCTTTGATGGAGATTTGGCTTCTTTGTTGGCGGCTTTTCCAGTCTTCTTCGGCAAAAGAACTGGGTTGATGTTCAGTAACACACTACCATGAGCGATGGTTACGTCGGTGAGAAGCTTCCCTAATTCTTCGTCGTTCCTCACGGGGAGCAGCACGTACCCTGGGATGATCCTGTTTTTCTTGTTATCACCTACAACATTCCCAGCCAATTCCAGAACCTGAATTCAAACCCAAATTAAGAAACTCGAATTTTAAGTAAACGCAAACACAGCTAAAGGATTTTATTTTAATTTGATATACCTCAACGGCCAAGTACTCAAGAACTGAGCCAAGTAATCAAGAAGCTTTGCTGGTTCTGCCATCTTTGGTTCTTTTGTGATACTTGTAAACATTCTTAAATTTCTCTTTGCATTTCTTAGCACTTCGATGATAACCAAGCTCAGCTAGTTTTCTGGTATAAAAACAGCTTTATTGCTATTTCAATATCTATCTTAATTCGGTAATATGGAATAGAATATAGTTTAAAAGCACTCTGCGACATTAATAAACCTTCAAACTAAAGCACCAAGAACAACATAGAAAGTAAGGAACAAAGGGAAGGTAAAAAAAAAAACCCTAAGCAAACTAAGGTCACATGGGAAACTCACAATGATGTTTTTCATGTAATTGAAGAGTTTTGGAAGGATTTTTTTGTTTTGACATATATTAAATATTAAATATTTAAACTACCATTTTATCAAGAGAAGCTAAATAATTAGAAAGGGTACAATTTTGGAATAACACGGAAACTAAATCTTATATTCCAAGTTCAGGGTAACCTAATAATATGCAGCAAAAGGTAATAAAGATATAGAAATCAGATAAATTTTTTTTTGAATGAAAACAAAAAAACCTTGTCATTGAAAGATTGGGCAGCAGGCAACCTCATTTTCCAAAGCAAACGAGTACGGTCTTCTCGTACCCTTTTGTAACAATTTTCTCTCAACTACACTTCATTATCCACAATTTAAACAATATTCATCTAATTTCAACTTTTCAACAGATTAAAGAAAGGTAAAATATAATATAAACCCTAAACCCTAAAAAATAGAAATGAAAAACCTATAATGAATCCTTAGAGAAGGAGACGAACCTTGTGTTTCCATAAGGAGTAATTGTTGAAACGGGGATGAGTTTTAAGGGAAGGTCGTTGAATTATTGGGCAAGTAACTTCCATCTTTGGTTCCATGTTTCAGGAGCTATCTCCAAACTCAAAAAAAACCCAACTAAATTGGTGGAACAGAGAGAAGGCCGTGAACCAGTGTGAAGATTAGTTCTAAGCTTGATAAGAGCCTCAACTTCAACTTTTGGCCATCGTGAAGGGCTCGGTGAAAGTGAAACTGAAACCGCACTATTCCCTCCATTACTCCTTCCATTTCCTCTTCTTCCCATTGCTTCCTTGGTACGAATCATCATTGGCCGTTAGATGGGAACTTATTCGACGGTTCAAATTTAATTTTTGTCAATCTATGTGATTCTGAAACAACCAATGAGAAACAAGCTCATTTTTTTTATAAAAAAAAAATACCAGCTCTCAGCTTGTATAAATAATATTACATAAAAAATTATTTTCTATGAATAATAAATCCTTATTCATCCTTCATATTCTTTTATCAAAAAAATCCCTTCACCCTTTTGGCTTTTTTTTATTAATTTTAAATTTGAAGTTTATTAATGAATATTTTATATAATTGATAATTATTTTTTATTTAAAATTTATTCAGTATCATTTATTTGATATTTGTAAATATTGTTATATATATTAAATATTTTTAAAAATATTATATTCAAAACGATATATCGAAACAAATTGGTACTTCTACATATCAATTCTAGTAGAATAATGGTGCGTCTATTGGTGCGGTATTGATTACCTTGATTTATATTTTAATTATACTTTTTTTCATCTGTTCTTTTACGTGAATATACACATTTAGTTATTTTTAGTTTTAAAATATATTTTAAATTTGTTTTGACTTAAATGGAGCAGTAGTTAAAACTCTTATCTAACACTCGTTTGACGTAAGTTCAAATTGAGTTACCCTATCTACTATCCCTAGTATTGAATAAAAAATAAAATTTATATAATTAATGTAAGTAATCATTATTAATATATTAATAAATCATTATTTTAAAGACAATTTAGTAATATAATGAACAATAATCATTTCAAAAGTTTTTTTAAACTCGTACTTTTACATATATTATAGATAAGTCATAGAGGTGTTTGTGGGTCAGATTTGAAAACAACTCATTCATAGTATCAATATTTGTCCAAGCTTGAACCGACTTGGAACATGAAGCTCAAATTTTACTCAAATCTATCATGTTTATAAATGGTCAACTCAAATCCGTTTAGACCCATCCATATTATTTTTAATTTTTTATAAATATATTATTATATATGTATGTGTGTGTCAGTGTGAAAGATTAGAATCTCCTTAACTATAGGGTATGCCATGTCGCCAATATAGAGATTAATTTTTTAATCCCATTAAGAAAGGCAATCTAAGAATCATTTGTCAATTATATCAAAGATTTTATGTCTTTCGCTAGAGTTAATTATATATATATATATACTGCTTATTTTGAAATGCATCCAAATAAAATAAGTAGATAATGATTTTTTATGTCAAAAATTCAGAGAAAGGACAAAATAATTAAAGGATTTTTTCATTGTGTAGAGAGAAACTTTATTTTCCTTAAAAAAAAAATCAAACATTAAAGTAGTTCAATATTATTTTCTTTAAAAAATTCAGTTTTTTTATAAATGAGAATTCATAACATTACATGATAGCTCTTAGCTTGTTGGATGATAGAAAATATCAGTTCAGATGGTAAGTCCTATCCGTAGTTTATCTTGATTTTTATAAACGAGAATAAAAATAAATAAGAAAAAATCCATATATCAAATTTGTGGAGTGTAATAAACATGTGATATTTTGCACATATTCAGATTAGGGGATTGGGGATTTTTTTTTGTTTAATTTAGGTAAAGAGCATTAGCGACATTTATTGGAAAAACGTCGAACGTCGCTAATGCTCTTTCTCATATTTTAAATTTTTTTAATTTATTTTCAAAATTTATATAAATATAAAAAAATTAACTATTAAATATAGATTAACTAATGTTCTGACCTTTAGAGGCGCTTCCTCATAAGCGTCGTTAATGCTCTCACTTTTAGCGACGCTTCCTCATAAGCGCCGCTAATGCTCTGACCTTTAGAGCGCCGCTAATGCTCTGACCTTTAGCGACGCTTCCTCATCAGCGTCATTAATGCTCTGACCTTTAGCGGCGCTTCCTCATGAGTCCCGCTAATGCTCTGACCTTTAGCGGCATTTCCTCATAAATGTCGCTAATGCTCTAACCTTTAGCAGCGTTTTTCCTATAAACGCCGCTTTTGCTTTATCTTTTGCAGCATTTTCTATTCAAACGCCGCTAAAAATGCCGCTAATAACCTATTTACTTTGCTGTAGTGACAATTGCACAACATCCTGCATTATTAAGCATGGGAATTTGTCTTAATACATGAGCATTGTTAGCTCCTGAGTTTAGATTGAAAATAACCAAAGCTTTCCATAGACCGTCTTAATTAATTTATTTTTATCAATTAAAAGAATTTCCCCTTACATATATTCTTTATAATAATTTAAATAAACAAAATTTATATATCTTAAGTTTTATTTTTTAATGTTTTCGTATAATAAATTATCTCTAACTTAAATTAAATAGTTTTTCTAAAATTACTTTTTAAGTTTTTTATTAAAAAAGAAAATTAAAATTTTGAGTTACATCAGGTCAGATATGTCTTGACCAAAAAGTTATAAAACCCAAAAGTTAGTGAATAAAATGATTCAGTGATATCGAATCTTTTTCGAAAATGGTGCAGTACCCAAGAGTCAATAAGCAAATTGAGACAAAGAAATCATACCTCTCCTTCAAAGAAACCGCACCCCATTTGGTTCCTCAAAACCTTTTATTATCGTACCTCTCCTTCAAAGAAACCGCACCCCATTTGGTTCCTCAAAACCTTTTATTTCTCTAGTACTACACCCCTAATGAAAAGGTATCACACCCTTCCCAGCTGAGGTGTGGTACTTGTGGCTCCAACGATCATTTTTTGGCCAAAAGAGCTAGACCCCTATAGGTTGGGTATTAGTACCTAAAGGCTTATAAAAGCAATTAATGTTAAAAACTCCAACCTGTAAAAGCAATTAATGTTAGAAACTCCAACGACTCCAATTTGTTTCTAACATCCTCAAATGACTATTAATCCATGAGAGGGTATAAATGGAGCACAAAAATACTCAGGACAAGTCAAGAAATAACCTTACAAAGATTACGAAGGTTTGTATAAGACCTGAGAAAGGTTGTATATAATATAATATTACTTTAAATGCTTATGTTTTCATATATTATGCTTTGGATTGAATCTTAAATAATGGTAATTACTCCATCAACGAATGTGACATCCTATAGCTTGGATACGGCAATCAAGTTAGGCAAAGGGTATTACACTAAATAATCAATAATGTTAAATTCATTTGTTTGCATCCTATTGCACATCATGACAAAATCCAAACGTAAGAAACAAAACCTACCATGTAAAATAACATTTCAATTAGTTACCAATATTCAATCATAGCCCAAAACTCGCCTGCAACAATATGGGGGTTCAAGATATTATGACATTTTGCCTGAATGGGTTAGAATAGGTTTCTCCTCGTCTGGCAGTAAGAGAGATGGCATAGAACTACATAATCTGGTATCGTGGCAATTCAGTTCAAGTTTGGATGCAACGGTACAAAACAAAGAAAATCAAAATACTAGCAGCGAGTCTTTCAATTCCTGGAGCTCTAATTCTTGGGTCTATAGTTGCATGTTTGGCATTTTGGTGGAGGCTGAAAAAAAGTGAAACAAAAGAGAAATTAAGCTTATCCTTGATTAATGACAACCTTGAAAGAGAAGCAGGACCAACAAGCAGGGGGCGTAGGTAGAAATTGTTTTTAGGTGCTGAAATTAAATTTTAATTTTTAATAGTTTATATGTTTATAATTTTTAAAAGATTAAATCAAAAATTTATAATTTTAAGAGAGCCAAAGTACAATTTTAATTTTATTAATTTAAAATTTTAAAATTTTTTAAAAGGTTTAAACAGCAATTTTTCATTTAAGGGGTCAGAGGGCTGCCAGCACCCCTACTGGGACCAAGAAGATTTTCTTATAGAGATCTTGTTTTATCTACCAACAATTTAGCTGATGAAAATAAGCTCGGTCAAGGTGTACTGTTTGGCGCTGTTTACAGAGGGCATTTAACTGACTCAGATATTGACGTAGCTGTGAAGAAAATTCCAAAGGGCTCTAAACAAGGGCAGAAGGAATACATAACTGAAGTAAAGGTCATTAGCCGGTTGAGACACCGTAATCTAGTGCGACTCCTAGGCTGGTGCCATGATCGAGGTCAGTTCATGCTTGTCTATGAGTTCATGCAAAATGGTAGCCTAGATAGTCACTTGTTTAGCAAAAACTGCGCCCTCACTTGGGATATGAGGTACAAAATTTGCCTTGGTTTAGCAAACGCATTGGATTATCTTCACAATGATTGGGAGCAATGCGTGGTGCACCGGGACGTCAAAGCTGCTAACGTAGTGTTGGATTCCAAATTTAATGTGAAGTTAGGTGATTTCGGGTTAGCCAAACTCATGGACCAGGACCTAGGACCACCCACAACCCATTTGGCTAGAACATTAGGCTACATGGCTCCAGAGTATATAAACACAGGGAGACCTAGCAGCAAGTCTGATGTTTTTAGCTTTGGAGTTGTCAGCTTAGAGATTGTGACAGGCAGAAGGTCCAGAGATCCTAGAAATTATGACATTGGACTGATTTGGCATCTCTATGAACAAGACAGCCTTCTTTCAGCTGTTGACGAAAAATTGACTTAGATCACAACTTACGGCCCTCAATAAAGCAGGCAGTTCAAGTCCTTAATTTTGAGGCAGGAATGCCAGATCTTTCAGCAAAGATGCTTGTACTGACGCATAATGCATCTTCACCATCAAATATATCTGGCTTACCTTCAATAACTAATTCATTGTGTGAAGTTGGTCGCTAAATTTGAACAGTTATATATAGAGATTATACTCATTGAATTTGTATATATATTTGGTTCCAATCAAGCTTTATCCATTAGTTTAATGCATCATCTTTGAACCCTTCAAAGTACTTCCCAACATAAATGGATTTTTTAAACTAAAAAGATAAAGAAATAATAAACCAAACAACAAATAAGCCACAAATGCAAGCATCTATAAAAAAAAAAGAAATAAAATATTGAAGAGTTCCCACCAAACGTTAAACAGACATCTTCGTTTAAGAATTGAAGTGAATCCAGGTAAGATATATATTGTCAATTCAACTATCGCTTCATAATTGACATGTTCTACCCCACTATTCACCTTGCTTCATCATGAATACATAATTTTAAAAATCATTATAATTCTTATGGATATTAAATACATCTATCTTCATCCATCTTGCTTTATTTAATTTGATTATTTATTTATTTATTTTAACTTTTTAAACATAATTCTTAGAAAATTAAAAAAAATAATATTTATTTCTAATCTTACATCATCTGCCCAAAGATGATTAATATGACTAGTTGACTCCAAGAATTAATTGTCATTGGTATATTTAATGATAAAACATCTTTCATAATTGTCTAAATATAAAATATAAAGTACCATATACAAATTCAAACACATATTTAAACAAAAAAAAAATTCTTCAAAGTAGAACTTTTTTATCGGTCGGGTTATTCGTTCAGACACGAATGTCTGTCCGAAAATTGGAAGGGTTTGGGTAAAAATATTAGGCTCGAAAAATGAGTTTGGGTAAAAAAAAGTAAGCCCATTTAAAATATGGCTCAGGCTCATGCTTGAATGTTTAAGACCGAACTCGGTCCGGTCCGATCCGTTTTAAGTTTATAATACTTTATATTATGTTATTTGTATATATTTATATAATTTAGAACACATTAAAAAAATAAACATATACTAAATATATAATACTATAATGTAAACATTAAAAATATTAAGATGAGTATATAAAAAATTTCAATAAATAACAAATGTATAAAATTATTAAATATTATAATAAATAAAATAAATATTTGTTTAAAAAATTTAAAAATAATATTATCTGGCCTAAAACAAATTTGGGATGTCTTTTGCAAATATGGATGAGTTTAGGCAAAATTTTAAATCCAATTTTTGAGTTGAGCCGGACTTGAACAAACATAAAATATATTAATATTATTCTTAGACCCGATTTGACTCGACTCATAAACACCCCTAATCTAAAGGATGAACATAAATATATTCAAAAAAACTAATATAAATATTTTTTTATACAATATTAAAAATAAAAAAAAGAATTTCACAATTTAAATACTTAAATGAATATATAATAAAAATTTTAATCATCCCTCCATACAAATCAAAATAAAGTAAACATATTTTAAGTAACTTAAAACATTACCCGATAAATATTATCTTTGAAGTACAAAAATGAAAAAGCATCGTCCAATACTTTTCAAAATGTATTAAGATTCCTCCCATATAAATATAATTTTGTTAAAAATTAAATTAAATTTTTTTATAAAGTGATAATTTCATAAATAAAATAAAAACAATACAACTGTTACTTACAAATTAAGTTAAATTATTAAATAAAATTATAATATAACAATGGTTAAATTTTAGGTTAAGTCGTTAAATAAATTTGTTAAAGTTAATTTTTTAAAATAATGGTTTAATTTTAATTATGACCTTTTACTTTTTTTAAAAATTATATAATAATAGTCAAATTTTTTTTTGAATATACTGGTGTGATTACATGGTAATATCTGTTTATATTTTCTTAACCCTTTGACAACGCACACACACTTTGCACACACAAGCGCTCAAACCCGAGACCTCTAGGATGAACAACATCATCTTTTTTCACTGGAGCCACTTGTTGGGTTCAATAGTCAAAATTTGTAGATAGTAAGTTACGCTAATATTTGAGATTTTATGTTTAAATTAATTTTAACATAATTTGGTATCTTAACTGTTATAATATCATTAGTTAATATAAGTACTCTATTTTGATTAGAATTCATGAGAATTTAAAAAATTTTAACGGCATTTAAATTTTTCATCAAATTCAAGTTTGTTACAATATCGTTTTTTTGTTACATAGCAATAAAATAAGTATATTTTTAATTTCAAAATATCGATAATTTTAATGAAGTTAACAACTTTACCTATATTTTTAAAATAAAAAAGTAAAATGATTAAATTATTGAAAGGAAAGTATGAAAACTGAATTTCAAATATATAAAAAGCACATGAAGTTAGAGCATATTGCAACCATTAAATTTTGGGTAAAATACAAAAATAGTTATTGAACTATAGAATTTGTTTTATTTTTATCACTTAACTATTAATTTTTTCAGTTTAATCTCTAAATTTTTTGAAATTAAATATTTTAATTACCCTCTATTAGTTGCCATTAGATTTTTTACGAAAAGCTGACGTGAAATTTTTGGAAATTCCATGTAATTTTTCCAATTTTCCATGTGGGTGAGTAAAGTTTTTTTTTACTTTAATTATAATTATTACATTTTTACTATAATTTAAATTTAGAGTTCTATTCAATTAATATCTCTATTTTAAAATTAAATTAATAATATGATGGGAAATAAAAATATTTTCGTCAGTTCAGAATTTTCTCTAAATTCATGTTTTTATATATATATATATAAGATGATAGATGACAGAAGAAAAAAGATATTCTCATCAATTCAAAAAAATTTTCAAACTCATACTTTGTATATAATATAAAGGAAAATATTTGGTACGTGCTCCACAAGCAAAATTAGAAGGTTGACAAATGTCTTATCAAAATATAGTAAAATATTAAAAAAATAAATATTTAAAAAAAATCATATCAACTTTTTAAGATTATTTGTAAAATAAAAAAGTAAATTGTCAGAATCACACACTCATAATCTAAACTAAATTTTCTTACCTAGTGGTGCATGTGTTTGGTTGTACGTGTTTTTTTATAAATTTAATTTTAAAATTGATCTTATAATAAATTTAAATTATTTTATTTTAAAATGAAAAAATAAATAATAATTTTGTAATTTAAGAATGTGACAATTAATATTTAAATTAAAATAAAAATAGATAACAGTATATGCTTCATCTGGGTGACCTTGTTTTCAAAAAAGTTCCAGTTCACGGGGACATGTTAAAAAGTAAAAAAGGTTGAATGTTATTTGTTCCAGATTTTGACTAATTTGATATCAGCCGCACTTTGTTCAACTTAGCTCTACAACTAAATAGAATACGTTTCTTCTGTCATTTTGCGCCCCTTTTGATACCTTCAATGATTTTCAAATAATTCCGTATTGCTTTGATGATTAAATTGTTCATCATTCTAACTGTGATTCGATCTCGAATTTTGTTAATCGTGTTACTATTCATAATTTATCAAAAATAGAACTGTTAATAGTAGTTGTAGACTAAAAATTATCATAAATTCCATTTACAACATTTGCATAAGTTTTAATATATGGTGAAACAACAGTAGTTAAAGGGAGAATATAAAATTAAGAATGGTAAATAGCTGTGAATACTAAAAGAGTCAAAGAGTTGTTGTTTTGTGATTAAAAGACTTTCTTGTATAAAGGCCATTAAGATTCCCCCTTCTATAGCTTTGTAAGGATACCCCAGACACTTGGGTTAAAAGCAAACAAACCAATTTGTCCAATTTGGTTTCAAAACGTCTAACATTGTGAAGCTCATTGCATTTTCTTTCCTTCTATGGTGAATCTGGTAACCCCTTCCACTTCCTTTTCCCATTTCTGGTGTTCTATTGAACCTTCTCAAAGCATTTGGTTTGTTTTTTTCGATTTACAGCTCTCCAGTCCATCAAGAATATCGGATGGAGAAGGTGGCAAACAGGAGCCATTTGGGACAGCTTGTTCTATGGCTAATCATGATAGTTGACTCTGCATGTTCTGCTGAAATCCCAGTCAGGTTCTTGCTTTGCTCTTCCTCATTCTCCCATATTTTTTTTTATCCTGTTCTATTCTGCATGCTTCCCCTGCTCTACTTATGGTACTAGAGAGTGGAGACCCAAAAGAGAGAGAGAGAGAAAGAGAAAGAGAAAGAGAGAGATTGCATTACATTCATGACAGTCGATGAGTCCGAATGCCCTGTTACATCTTTTGTCATTATTCCTTAAGCAATCTAATTCCTTGTGACTTTATATTCTTTGTTTCTAGTTCGCTCTTTCCTCGTTCACCTCTTTCCATTTTCTCTCTCTACATATCACGAGTTGTTTAGGCCAATTGGTTTGGGACACCATGACCTTTTTTCACACAGGGGAGTAGGGGTTGGTTGAATTCTGACCCGTGACCGCAACTACACACAAGAGTTGGTGATTGGTATCCTAGAAATTTCACATTTTCTCGTTGTAAAATGAAAAATTTTCAATTCAATCCTCAAGTATGAGTAATTTTTGGGTCTTTTTTTTTTCTTTTCATGGACAGATTAAACATCTGTACTAACTATAAGTCATCTCACAGAAACTAAATACATAATCTTGGATGTTTGATTTGCAGAAAAATCCTGAACCTTGGAGATTGTAACCCTCATGTCCGGTTGCAAATAAGTCATCACAACGTAAGAAAGTACACAAATTTGCTTTCACTTTGTTTTAGGTGCAAAGAACATGGATGATTATTAATTATCTAATGGACTTTTTTTTTTTTTTTTTCAGGTGATTATTGATAATGGACTTGTTGAAGTCACTATTGAGAACCCATCTGGTCATGTGACAGGAATAAAATATATGGGGATGGATAATGTGCTTGAATGTGGAAACCCAAACTCTAATAGAGGGTATGCCCTTTTTTAACTAGAACTAATGCAAAATTGCTGTTTTATGTTTTTCAAATTTCCAGTATTTGGAAAAACCATTTTCTCCATTGCTTAGATTTATATCTTCCAGGTACTGGGACTTTGTCTGGGACAACAGTACCTTTGACAAGTGAGTTTTCCACCATTTCTACATAAATGATTTCCTGAAAATCTGTCTCTTCTTTAGTTAACACTGGTTGTTTACATGTTACTTCACAGAATGGAAACAAAACATGTGAAGGTCATAGCACATACTGATGAGCTAGTGGAGATTTCCTTTACCAAAAATTGGGATTTCAGAACAGACTATGGCAGGACAGTTCCCTTAAACATTGACAAAAGGTATGGAATTGTTATGAACAAACCACAATGTTTTGCACAAGTTTGATTATACGGCTTAAAAAGAACAAATTTTGATGGCCCAGGTTCATAGTCCGACGAGGCGTTCCAGGCGTATACATGTATGGTATTTTCGAGCGCCAGGAGGATTTTCCGGATGCACAGATGTATCAATTAAGAATTGTTTTCAAGCTCAAGGAAGACAAGTAAAAAAACCAAAGATTAACCCTTGATCACTTTATAAGATCCAATTAATGCCAATGTTTCATGTGACATTTTTGAATCAGGTTTAGGTTCATGGCGATATCGGACACCAGACAAGGGGTTATGCCTAGGGGAGAAGATCGAGATAATACTCGCAGTCAGACTCTTGCCTTCAAGGAAGCTGTTCTAATGACCAATCCATCCGATCCACAGTTTAGAGGAGAGGTATTTTCTTCGACATTTTACTTTTGGGGGTAAAGTAGGATTCTTTAGGAACGGCCTTGGAAAAAACGTGTCTTCTTTTTGTCTGTATCTCTGTTTTGTCTGAGTATACTAAAATAACAGCAATTCCCGTGACAAGTGTGGGGGTTTATACAGGTTGATGACAAGTACCAATATTCATGTGAAAACAAAGATAACAAGCTTCATGGGTGGATATCCGATGATGATGCGGTGGGTTTCTGGATAATCACCCCTAGCAATGAATTCCGAACTGGTGGTCCACACAAGCAGGACCTCACTTCTCATGTTGGTCCCATAGCTCTCTCTGTAAGTCTATTTCACAAGCCAACACAAAACATATTTGCAATAATATACAACCTTCCATCTGGCTTGAAATGTTTGTCTAAATAGTTGATTGTTTACCTGAGCTAGATGTTTGTTAGTACACATTATACTGGGATCGACATAGATGTAACATATAAGAAAGGAGAGGCTTGGAAAAAAGCTTTTGGTCCTGTTCTTATCTATCTTAATTCTGCTTCTTCGGATGATGATTGCCGCAAAACACTCTGGAATGACGCTAAAAGACAGGTTCGTTAACTGCTTGCTAGTTCGGCTAATACTGTATTTACTATTCACATTCTAACACTCATTTAACACTGTGTGCACCATCAGTTGAGTGAAGAAATCGAAAGCTGGCCATACAATTTCACCCAATCAGAAGATCTTCCTCATGCTGAAGAACGAGGAGAAGTTTGCGGTCAATTACTAGTACGAGACAGGTATTTGTTTAACCTACATTCGTTGGTCCTTTCTCTTCAAGCTTATCTTAATTTTTTTCATTGTCTGGGTTCAGATGCGTGGATAAGGAATTAATGCAGGCGCAATCTGCCTTTGTGGGGTTAGCAGCGCCTGGAAATGTAGGATCATGGCAAACGGAAGGAAAGGTTAATATTGATGTTTAACAAAGTTGTTTCTGACATAGATAATTAAAGTTTAACGAGGGACTGAGTCTGGTTTTTGCAATCATCTTTTCTGTTTCCAGGGCTATCAATTTTGGACTGAAACAGACAACACTGGCCGTTTCAATATTAAAAATGTCCGATCAGGGGAGTATAATTTGTATGCATGGGTCTATGGTTTCATTGGAGACTACAAATTGGATCTCAACATCACCATTCAACCAGGTAAAGTTAAGTCTATAATAATAATCTAATGTCTCACAGTTCCCTGTTATGACCTTGAGCAAAGTGGTTCCCATTTCTGAATGCATGCATATGCAGGAAACAAGGTCAACTTGGGTACCCTCATATATGATCCTCCAAGAAACGGCCCTACATTGTGGGAAATCGGGATTCCTGACCGGACAGCTGCCGAGTTCTTCATACCGGAACCCGACCCAACATTTGTTAACCAATTGTGCCTTGATGCCGCCGACAAGTAAGCTCTGTTTTAACTCCATGGTAGCATCTTTCAGCCCAAATATCTCAACACAGTTTTCATCAACTTATCATGCTTTACAACGAACAGATTCAGACAATACGGATTGTGGGATCGCTACTCAGATATTTATCGTCATGGTGATGTCGTCTACACTGTGGGCGTCAGCGATTATTCTCGGGATTGGTTCTTTGCTCATGTTCTCAGGTGCCAATCTCAACACGCTAAATCCCAGAACATCATCGTATATTTATCAGGGTGTTCGGTTTTTTTTTTTTTTTTTTATATTTTGAATTACAGGAATTCAGGGAATATTACCGACTTGTCAACAACCACATGGCAGATTAAATACAATCTCCAAGATGTTAACAAGAAAGGAAACTACACTCTCCAACTAGCCCTGGCAGCAGCTTCGTATGCTGAATTAGAGGTATAAGATAAATCTTATCTCACTTCTTCAGCCATCATACATCAGGTTTAGGGTTTAACTGCGTATCTGATGAACCCTTTGCCAATGCATTCGTAGGTTCGGTTCAACAATCCAGATGCTATTCAACCTGGTTTTACGACTACAAGAATAGGTTACGATAATGCCGTAGCAAGGCATGGAATCCACGGCTTGTACAGATTGTATAGTGTTAATATACCTGGTAATAGATTTATAAGAGGGAACAACACGATCTTTCTAACTCAGACAAGAAGCCATGCCTTATTCGACGCAGTTATGTACGACTATATTCGATTAGAAGCTCCCGCAGTTTAATAGATTAGCTAGTCATGTACAAATTTAGGAAGTTGGCTTATAGTCTTTCTCATTGTAATATGATTATTGGGCATTGCTAGTGAAATTCGTTTCAAGCCTAGAGGAGCATGCAAGATAGTCAAATGAGAAAGAGAAATATTTGTTGTTGACCACCCTACTTTTTCTTTGTTTGTTTTGCCTAATAACCCATTTTTTTAGACAGGAAAAACCAGAATCTAGGGATGAGTAAATTTACAATTTGGTCACTCAACTATTTGTAAGCTTACAATTTTGTCATTCAATTTTAAAAAGTTACAAATTGATCATTGAACTATTAGTAAATTTACAAGTTTGCACTTTTGTCACTCAATCTTTGCAGTATTACTCCCTAACTTGATAATCCAAATAGTATCTTAAATAAATCAAGCCCTAACCCTAACAAAGCTATTGTCAACCCCATGCCTCACCTTTCACTCAACCAATTTAACGATCATTCTTAATCCACTCACTATTTCCCCTCCATCCAAAACCAAACCCAAGAAAATCCACAATCAATCAATTCACACATCCTTACCTTGAACTAGAAACCAAATTTCACTACAACCACAATGAAAGCAAGAAAAAATATAAAAAAGGCCAATAAAAAGGAAGAAAGTCTCGCTTTGAAAAAGAACATATCAAAGTCAATTAACCTTCCAATGATGATGGAATGAAATCAAAGAGCTTCTTGTTAAGGATTGGGGTTTAAATCAATAATTTTAGGCTATGATAAGAAAAATTAAACCATAAAGTTGAAAAAAGAGGGAAAAATCTGTGGTTTGGTGTGCTTCATTGTTGGAGGAGGTCAATGGTGGTGAGATTACTAGAATACAATTGTGAAGGAGGTCCCTAAATGTCACACCAGGTTTTCATTAAGGTTTGGAGATTAAGAAATATTTAGGAGTAAATTAAAAGAAATAGTAGGGTTGACGGGTTCTACTGAAAAATCTAGAAATTTTAGTGGATGAATGCTAAATAGTTGATTTCATTTCTGGTTCAGTTAAGATAGAATCGACTGATTCCTTAGTGGGAAACAAAATGATTAATGATGGATGATTTATTTGGGACTTTGGTGACTTTGCGTGAAAGATTGTGTATGTGCGAGAAGGATTTTTCAGGAGGCAAATTCTTCTCATTTCTGTTTATAATTTATTCTCTTTTGTATCATCTTCTTTAGTTGCTCCGATGAAGAGAAAGTTGAGGAAAACTCTGCATGGAGCAGTGATCATGAGGGTCGAGTCTGAACAGTGGTGAATATGATGAGCTGGTAAGTTTCTTAATCTTTTTGTATTCTTGGATTTGAGAAAAAGAGGAGTTAAGGATTTCTTAAATATTTGAAAAGCTTCTACATGTTATTGGATTCTGGGTTTTAAAGCTTGAATACCTCCATTTTAATTAGTATATTCGTTTCCGTGCTTAGTTGTGAGGACAAAAGAGTTGGAAAAGCTAAGTTGGCAAGGACGAAAGAAAGCAGGTGAGTTTATGTTCTCCATTATTTGGGTGTTATTCTAGCTGCTGTGTTGCTCAAATATTCAACTTCGAGTTTAGTTTGAGTTCTATGACTGTATATGATTGTTGTAGACTAGGAAAGTTATACATGCATAAAGTTGTGTAAATACATGGATGTTTGCAAGTATGATCTTTGATCTACATTATAGAATTGTGTATCGATGAATTGGTATGTGGCGTACTCCATAATATAGTATGAATAAGTAGTATTGGTTGTAATGATATGCTTGTTATGTACAACTATAACATGTGGTGTACGAAGGAAATTATTTATTGGGTTAGTTGAAGATAGGAAAATTGGCGTAACAGAGGAATGAACGGATTGAATGGGAATCGGTGTTGTTGAAATTTGATAAAGGCTCAGCCTTGTAGGTGAACCATAGGTGATCAAATTAACCAGAAGGGTTTTATAACACCTTATACCTAACCCAATTGCTGAGTCTGGGTACCAAGTGCTGCAATTAACCTGTGTTACTTAACAACGATTCTAACTTGGTTTAGTTAACAATGCCCAATTTCAATCCAAATATATTCCATACAAATTTATTCTAACTTCTTAGATAACAACATGTTTCAAATTTTGAACTTCAATTAAATTCTCTATTATACAAATACTAGAATTCTTACAAATATTCTGTCTTACTAGACTTGCATATTTATGATTACAATGACCCGAAACTTAAAATTTCGATTAAGTTGGACTTATTTGAACCCCGAGGCACAGCCTCTAAGGGTGCCCCTCTATATACATGATACAACTACGACGCCATTCACGTATACTTGGCAGTGTCTGGCTTGGTCCCTCAATACGATCCTTAAGTCATTCATTGACCCTGCATACAAGACAATGCATTTGTAAGTTCAGATGAAATTAGTGAGATTCTTTGCAGCAGTAATCATAGAAGACTCTCAAATTTTTGGGTAAATATGAATTAGTTCATAATATAAAAACTCCCTGAGTGTCTTTGGAGATTTTTTAGTTTGACTGGTGTAGCTGACGCTCATGCATTCTCTGAAATAATCATTGGCGGACAAACCGATTGATTTAGTCGTAGGTGTACTCTTTGAAACAACCCTTTACTCAGGCTTAACCTTGTCTAACTACATCTTAGGCTTTCATTTTACCTTCCTAGTTTGACTCATCATAGATAACCATATACGCGAATATACGAGTTGACGACTACTATTGACAGACTTGCTATCTCGTCACAACAATGGATTCTTAACCTGATCTCATCATTCCACATTAAACTTAATATAGATTGATCATACCTCATCATTTCCTTTCTTATGACTTAGCCTGAGCATATACCCTTCTTTTAGGAGACCCATTTACTAGTATCCTCCTTTGTGCCCTTCGAATATGAGCATGGACGGATAGGTTGAGCGTTATCTTTTCTCGCATACTTTTACTTGTAAGATGGTCCCCTAGACTTTTCCTCACCAAGATAGTTTAGATAAATATTTCCTTAACCAAATAGTCCTAATGAACTTTCCAGCTACTGATAGTTCCCAACGGACTGCTGTCCCGCTAGGTCAAACAAGGCAGACTTCCCTTTTGTGTGTTACTCCTTAGAGGACTTTTCCACATTAGATAGTCCCAACAAACATTTTCTTCCTTTGATTTTCCCTAACGGACATCCCACCTGAGATAGTTTCTGGTGGACTTTCCACTTTTATGGCAACCCCTTTTGCCAATAAACTCTTGGAAGTAGGATCTGAGAACCACCCTGCTTTACTCAAGTATGGATTATTTCTATGAATTTTCTTTTATTAATACTAAATCTCTTATTGCATTAATGATTGATTTCCTAGTTTATCTTCATTAAGAGGAAGCATTGTTATGAATATTATTTTTCACCTCACTTGAGAACGTTGTTGTGTTTTTGAACAAAAAAATCCAAAGGAAGATATTGTTAGTGTCAATTGTACATCTTAGATGTAATGTCAATTGCAATTTGCCTTGCAACTGAACTACTATGCAACTTGTCATATTTGTTGGCATTTTTTCGAATGAAAAATCTTGAACTTTTCCTTACATCACTTAAAAGATTTTAATCAACAATTTAACAGATTGGATCATAATAGAAATTCAATCAAGGAAGGATTTATTTGAAGACTTTTGGTTTGCCCAAATTTCCTTAATTAAAGAGATCATGTTTCTAAAAGAAGTCTACTTCTGGAATATTTTTTATATATTTGATTCCATATTGAAGACTTACCCCTGTACAATTTAAGGGGATTGAAGTTCACACTAATTGAAGTTTTACAAGTATGTAAACACCTCTTTAAAGAAGGTTTATTGATGATTTTGTCTGTTATTTTGATAGAGCACTATTTTTTTTTTCATTCTTAGGAGTTGTTTTAGTGCAAATTCTTTATAACAAATTGTTCTTCATGTTCAATTTGTAACTATGCTTTCAATAGAAAAGTTGTAGTAGGATAGTTAATGTCTAGGAGAGAAATTGCAACTTGGTGAGTGAATTGAACTTAAACCACATATTGTATTGTGAATTGATAGTGTATTACTATCTGAACAAAGGCTCGCATGTGTAGGAAAATTTTCAAAACAACATAACCAAGTTTTGTTTCCATATTTATTTTTACTCATCCAATTGCAATTGATCTTGCAATTGCAAGTAGATTCAACTACAATTGGCAATTTTTATAATATAATAAAGTATAATAAATAAAATAGAGATTAATTCATTCATTCATTAGTGAGAGGTAAACTTTATCATAAACATAAAGAAACAAAATAAGAACTCATATCCAACTTCAAACAATGTATACACTATAGGTCAATATATATGTATGTTTACTGACAAAACACGAAGAATAATTGATCAGATTCATGGACATTCCTATGAAGAAACATTTATGATACTAGAACTCATGTTTTATTGAGCTTTTATCCCATTTGAAAATTGATTTATTTTATAGCAAATGTTCCTCAAAATAGAAGTTTCAATGTAACAAATTTAGTCATTAGTCAAATTGTAATAAATTAAGGAATTTATTTGAAAAGACAAAAACCTTGAGCTCGCTTCTGATAAAAAGACGAATATGTCACCTTCTCATTTGTAAAAGAAAATGCAATACAATAATTGAAAGATAAGTTTTAGTTTATACATAACTATAAGAATGGAAAAGGATTAAATGAAACAGTGACACCACGTCATCTGTGTCCCTTTTCCAATAGTTTTATGCCACATCAATATTTTCATTCTTAATTTCAACATTTTCATCCTGAAAAAAAATCAAATTACAATTAAAATCCTGAAGTTTAGGATGAAATTGTTGATGTGTCATAAAACTATTGGAAAGGAATAATATCTCTGTTTCATACAATCCTTTCTCTTATAAGAATATATATTTAATTTGGCTAATTCATATAAATTTTCTAAAATTAATATCTAATGAATTTAAAATTTAAATCATGATGTTTACTGCTTGTAATTAAAATCAAGAATTAACTAACAAGTAGTAGGTGCATGGTAAGATATATTATACTTTTGAAAAAGGAATAATCAAGTTTAAATCTTGAAAATGACATTGTTAAGAATAACAACTACAAACTCTAAAAAGATCAATTTTAATCAACAGTAAATCAAATATAGAAGATACATAATTTCAAAAAGAAAAAAAAATCAAGAATTAAGAATATAACTTTTTAGACTTTTTATTTAAATATTGCATTTCTAAAAGTAACATTAGATTTACCCATAAACATATCACGTTTGAGAAATCTTATTGAAGGATATGAACCAAATTTTTTTATTTGTATGAGTTTGGATGAGTGATGCGATGCGTTTAGCTTACTTTTTGTCTCATGTTACAATATTGAATTTCACCATCATCACTGTTTTTACACTAAATACACCGTCCATTCAAACTTATCCAATCAACAATGTCGACACTCAAAATTCTTATTATTTTCCATAACACTTGAGTATTTAAAAATTCAAAATAATTACCCTAATCAATAGAATTAATTCACTATTTAACTCTTAAAAAGACATCAATTTTCCCATTTTTATACTTAGATTTTTTAGCCAAAATTTAGTGCTTAAAACATCATTCTATTATAGTTTTCAGTCCAATTCTATAACAGACGTTTAAAAAATTTGATGGCCATCAAATTGTGCCACCTATCTTCATTTTATAAAAACATATCATTTTTATTAAATATATATAAAATTAAAAAAAACCAAAATATATAATTAGATATTTAAAAAAAAGTTTAAGATTCATCTTCTCCTTCTCCATCATCAAAATTCATCTAAATTGTTATCAAAAATTTTCATTTGGTTTAATCTTCCATTAAATCTTCTAATCCAAAAAAAATATGGATTCAACTTGTACTTGTTCTTCATAGAGTTTGGATGTTGACTTCAAGAATCAAAATTTTCATTTGCCCAAGTGCCTAACACCTAACCAAGTGCTCAACATTTGTTCAAATGATAAATTATTCGTGTTTTGTAGACTTATTAATATTTTTTGCTTTTTGTTTGTTTATTGAGAAAATAAAATAGGGATTTGGGTATAGGAGAGAAAGGGGAAGAATTTGGTCGACGGTGATACTTGTCGTCGTAGTGGTGGCAGCGGTGTGGCACCTTGGCTAAGTATAATGCAAATGGGATCGGGAAGAAGATGGAGGATGAGAAGGAAAAAAAAAAGGAACACAACAATCTGTGGTCAGGGTCTATCTCTTAATCGGTAAGTGATTGAATCAAAACTTTGAGGGCGAAATTAAATTATATATTTTTATAATAATAAAATATAATTTTATTATTTTAATAGTTTATAATTTTTTAGAGTTAAATTATAATTTTATCATTATTAATTTAAAATTTTATAAATTATAAAAGATTTAAATTAAAATTTTTTTCATTTTAAGTGGGTCGAGCCTATATCAACCCCTTAACTACGTCAATGTTAATAAATCTAAAAAACACAAAAAAAAATTGAGTTGAAAAAAGTAATCAGCCATGATCTTATATGCTTACAAGTAAATAAAAATAATTGGTGAGTAACTCAAACTTTTGAATTTTATTAAAATATTATTTTATTTTCACCATTATCATACGCCTAAAGAAGAACGAAGAGTTGTCGCTCTGAAAAGTAGTTTTGCTCAGCCCAGATCGCGATGAGCAATGATAGATAGATTAGGTGGTGGTGCAAAGTCTTTTAAGCACAAAAGAAATTAGTAACTGTTGGTACTTGGTAGATATGGGATAGGTTTTTTTTTTTTAAATATTTCATAATTTTCTATATTATTCTTTGATGCAATCGAAATTAACTAAAAATATGATTATGATAAGTGCAACTATCAATTAATAGTATAATTACGGTAAGTACAAATATCAATCCTAAAGACTAAAAGTATTAGTAATTACTGTTTTCCTATTATTTAACTGATAACCTTAAATGATTGATTAAAACTAAAATTAACTAAATTAATAAAGTAAAAAACATGACAAAGAATAAATTAGGAAAAACAAACGATTAACAATCAAGAAGCGAAACAATACCAAAAAGATATCTACCTAAATTTCATCTGTTATTATCAATCTAAATCAAACAATTTATTCACTGAGTATCTTGATCCGTAGAAATCCTAAATTATGATAATGCTTCTATTCAAACATAAAAGCTTCTGACTCTAGATTGATTAATTGAAATTTCTTTCTGATTAAAACCCTTATTCTCGCATTAACTCGATCTTTGGATTTTCCTATTAGATTTGACTCTAATCCTATAGATTTATGTTGTCATATTTCTCAGATTGCATACAACTCCACTCAATTATGCTAAATATACTCTTAAACAGGATTTATTCCTCCTCTGATTTAAGCACTTCAAACATTAATTAATATCCCGGAAATATTAAATTAAGAATTAAGCACACACAATTGAGAACAAGATCGATGTATTTATTGCGTAAAACAAAAATCAAAAGATAGAATTCATCATAAGGTTTATCTCCCCTAAGTATTTTGAAAGTTAGTTCATAATCGCAAATAAAAACATTTCAAAGATAGTATAACCACAAGAAATAAAGAAACTCATAATAATATTCAAAGAAATCAAAAAAAGATCTTCAATCTTGATGAAAATCTACTTCACAATCGGCTTCAATGGTGCTTTTTGAGTTGTTTCCTTCAATATTCTATGATGGATTACTCCCCTCTTTTCATATTTGGTATATATAGGTCTTAAAATACTCGAAAAACCTAAAAATTGTGTTTTTTCGAGTGTTTTGGATGCAGTTTGCGATTTTCGCACGGTTTGGCACATGGTCGTGTGCCTAGCCTGTGTGGCTCACATGGCTGTGTGCCCAGTCTGTGTGGCTTCTAAAATCTGCTCCATTTTTTCGATTTTCGCTCCCAAATGTCCTCCTAAGTATAGAAACATGAATTTAAAGGATTAGAACCATAAAATTCACCATTTTACATCGAATAATCATTCAAAAACACATTAAAAATGAGGCTAAAACATGTTATTTTTTGCACTTATCATTCGCAAATTTAAAATTTAATTCATATAGTTTTATTTTCAAAATATAGTACTTCTATGTTTTAGATTTTAAAATTCAAGTTCAACTGTAAGCATTGTTAATTTCTTTTGTTAAATTTATTAATGTGACAGTTTGAAATAAAAAAAACATACTCAGTTAGTAGCTATATAATTAAAAATATATTATAATTAACCTAAATTTAACAAAATAATTTTAACAGTATTAACGATTGAACTTGAATTTAAAATTTAACAATAAAAAATAAAGTTTTTAAAAAAATATAAAAACTAAATTTCAAATTTTTGAAAAATATAAAAATTTATAGTATATTCTAACCATCTTTTTAGCTTCTATTGGATAGATTACTGTTGTGGTTGGCATGCAGATGTATAATATTAAAAGCAGTTTCAAATATATACAAATTTTTTTTCACCAAAAACTTGAGTTTGTTGCATATAATTTAGAATCAATATCTAATATTTTTTATACATATTGGAGGGAGGATGGAGTTCCACAATTTAAATTTACGTTAAATGAATATATGATAATAATTATATCTTCATACAAATCTTAAAAAAAAATTATATTTATATAATTTTCAAAAGGTATAATTTTTAGTAAATTTCGAAGGTTTTCTTTCAAAAATCTACAGTGACGAATATTTATATAACTTTAAAAATAAAAAAAATTCGCCAATGAATTTAAAATTTTCATGATATTATTGTTGATGGCAATAAATTTTGATAAATTTTATTAATAAACTCAATTTTATAACATTTTATAACATTAAAAAATTAATGGTGACTTTATGACTTTTAATTTTCTTTAATATTTATTCTTTTTAAAAATGTAATTACATCCAGGTCTATATAAATTGTTATTAGTAATTACAATTTTTTATACAAATTCATTGTGGAAAATTAGAGTATTTTCGGCACTTAATGAGCTTGATTTCAAGTCATTTTATGTCATCTTGTTTCATTTTCTGTTGTAGTAGCTTAGATTAAATTATTAGGAAAATAAGCGTTTTAATTAAGTATTTTCTAGTGTTTCGACGATCCATTAGGCCAAATCGGATCTCGAGAATGACTAACGGTCTATTTTAGTGTGTAAGGTGTCATTTTTAGCCTAAAAACACAAAGGATGACAACCATGTCGCGACACAGTCATGCAGTGTCGCGACACCGAATATCAAATCGAAAAACAAAATCCTAAAACGAAAGAGGAATCAAAGTTGTGACACCGAAATTAGGTGTTGCAACACTGGAACCCATTATTGTAACATCGACTTTTGCGCAGCCAAAAATTATTACGCGCGACGACTGTGATTTTTAAGGCAATTAAAGGTCTTTTTCAACCTAAAACCCTAATTTATATTATAATTGAAGGGGCACTTTAATCATCTATATTTTTAGCTAGTTTTTGCTTATATAAACAACCTTATAACCTCATTAGGAGGGGAAGTCAACCTAGGGATTCACCCTAAGGAGTCATCAAATGATATTTTCATAATTTTATTTTTCAGTTCTCTTTAGTTTTTCATATGTTTTGTAACAGCCCGATTTTCAATGGTGTCAGAAATAGTGGTTTCGGGACCACAACTCCGATGAGTCGAGTTATAAATTTATTAATTATTGCATTCATTACGTCATTAGAGTCATATTAAATTTTGGAAGAGAATTCTATAGTTTGAATAGTTAATTAAGTAAAAAGGGATTAAATTGTAAAAGGTATAAAAGTTGAATTGGTTAATTAGAAGGACTAAATTAATAAATTAGCATAAAGTATTACGATGGGTGGATTAGCATGAGTTATATTATTTATAAATAGCTTTAATTAAGAGAAAGAAAAGGTTAATTAAAACTTAATGATGAAAGTCTAAATATTTACAAAATTACCATTGACTATATATATGAAATTAAAATAGAAAAATGTCATTTTATACCTATTTCTTCATCTTCTCCACGGAAAGGGCTAAGAAAACTAGGGTTTTCCATTGTTGAACTTGTGAGCTTGATTTAGATAAGTAAACCTTGATCGTTTTTAGTAATTTCTATGTTTTTGAGTTCGTATTAGCTTAATCTAGCTAATCCAAGGACCAATTTATGAATCTTTCAAATGTTATGAAACTTACAATTATTGAATATGCTGGTTCATGAAAGCTTTTGATGGATTTGTATGTTTGATGCTTGGGTTGTGTGCTTGATGCTTGGGTTGGATCTTTTTGTAAAATGATTTTGGATGAAACTAGGGTTTAATGACTAAAATGTTAAAATGATGAAATTGTGTGTATTTGGTGAAAAATAGTTTAATTGTAGGGACTTGTCTCCATGGTTATTCAGCTGGTATTGATTGTGTAAGAGAATTGTTATTTTGTATGTTTTATGCTTAAGGACTAAATAGAATAAAAGTAAAAAGGTTAGGGGTAAAATCATAATTTTTACAAAAGGGATCAATTTGTGTTAAAGGATTTGATTATGTGATTTAATGTGGGAAATTGGATGATTTGTTGATATAGACTACGATCGTGCCACTAATCGTGGAAAAGGAAAATTAGTAGCATAGTCCCTAGAGCCTATCCACAACTACAATCCAGTCCGGTAAGTTCGTAATGTTGAATTCTTATTTATAACTGCTTATAACTGCTTTTCTTAAGACTGTTGCAAATGGGAACGACGATTGGAAACGTGAAAGATGAAAACGACAAAAAGAGTATTACCCGGCCTTATGCCAAAGATTGAAATGGTCCGATAGCTGAGGTCCTACATTTGTTACGAATTCTCTATAGCATCGTGAATCAGTATAAAATGAAAAGAATCCAAGAATGGATTACAGGCCCTACGATGGCTGAGACTTATGCTCATTTGCATATTCTCGTCAGCTTAATGTGAGCAGCATCGTAGGGAATAGTTATACCGTATCGATGGCTGAGGCATCGCATGTGATACAAGTCCTTCTCAGCTTAGTGTGAGATGCATCGTATACTGGCAACAGAAATGACTTTTAGGTCAACAGGGATGATGTAATACCCAAAATTCGAGCATCGTCGCCGGTTAGGATTTTCGATGTTTTACTGTTCATTTATCACTATTCATCTTATTGTTATATTATACAATTTTATTTATTAAAATATTTCACTTCACATATAACACATCGCCATTTAAACATAAACACAAATTAACAAGGGTAAAAATGAAATTTCCAATATTTTGGGAGACTTATACCGGTACCTAATGGTGAAGTATCTGTAGTAGCCCTATCAGTAAACAATTCTAAAATGGTGCAGATTTCTACCTGTACCTGTGCTAGTTCTGCCGATACAAGTATAATTTCTATCGATACTAAAAACTCTAGAGAGCTATAATTCTCACATTTCAACTTCTACCAATTCAAGTATGCAAACTACCGATACAACTATACATATAACCACCGATACTCACAATTCAACTACCGATACATCTTAAGTCAGTGAACAACCTCTCTCCTACCCTATACTTCTACCGAAACAAGTATGCAGAATCACAAGATTCATACCAAAATACAAGTTCATTAACTTCATTCATACACAACTTTAAGTATGCATTTAAGTCAACACAAGTACATGATTTTTATGTCAATACAAGGTACTTAAAGTCTACTTTCAACATTTCATCAAACATAGCCAGCTTTTTCACAAACTCATTATACATAAGCAAAAGTAAAATTATCCTAGTACATGCCATATAACCAAGTGATGTAAAAATCTACTGAACAACTCTGAGATAGTGTAATCCTCCAAGATGATCCGATCTCCGAACAGCAAAATTGAATTTACAAAATAATAGCAATTGCACAGGTAAACACTTCTTAGCTTAGTAAGTTCATAAAGATAAATACATTTACCAACTTCAAGAGTTGTAAATCAGATCAACTAAATTGATTAAACCATATACATTAAGGTAAGTTTCAATTCACATTTGTTATTCACGATGATACAAATTCATCGGACCTTTAATCCAAAATGGATTTCGCTTCATTCATATACTCACGATGACAAATAGCCACCGGACCTTATAATCTACAAGGGATTCATATACTCACGATGACACAGAATCATCGGATCCTCTTAATCCGTAAAGGATTCATATACTCACGATGACACTTAGTCATCAGACCTCTTAATCCGTAAAGGATTCATATACTCACGATGACACTTAGTCATTGGACCTCTTCGTTTATGGCTCAAAGCCCGTTTGCCTTCCATTTTTCCTTCATTCTCGTCTTCCATAAATCTGATTATCATTTCATCTCAATAAAATAGTTTACATTACAATAATATGCAATTTAAATTAGAATTTAACCATACGAACTTATCGGACTAGATTGCAGTTATGAATGGATTCTAGGGACTACTCCGCTAATTTTATTTTTTCTCGATCGGAGGCACAGTCGTAGTCTACATTCACAAATCATTCAATTTCTCGCATTAAATCACACAATCATTTCATTTAACACAATTAAACCTTTTTGGTAAAATTATATTTTACCCCTGATACTTTCTTTTTATTCAATTTAGTCCTTTCAACACAAACCATGCAAAATACTCATTTTCTCCCAACCCATACCAACCGAACACTCATATCCTCATACAAATCCAGGCAAATCCATTTATTTCACAACAAGTACAATAATATTACTATTTTAACATTTTAGTCCTTAAACCCTAATTTCATCAAAAAATCACTTTACAAAACGATCTAGCCCAATCATAAAGGATAAAAATGCATAAAAAAATTCATGAAAAAGCATATTCAATAATGATAAGATTTATGATATTTGACAGATTTACAAATTGGTCCTTATGCTAGCTAGATTAAACTAATACGGACTCGAAAACATAAAAATTACTAAAAACAGACGAAGTTTAGTTACTCAAATCAAAGCTCAAAGTATAACAATGGAAACCCTAAGTTTTCCTAAGCTAGCCGTGAAGAAGAAGATGAAAATAAGGAAATTCCATCTTTCTTTCTTTTAATTTTTACTTATATAGCAATGGTACTTTTGTAAATTTATAAGCTTTTATAATTAACCTAATTAATCCACTTTAACCTTAATTAATCTCACTTATAAGCACTTAAATATCATAACAATCCACTCAACCACTATTGGCTAATTTTCTTATTTGATCCTTCTATTTAAATAATTCTACCTTTGCACCTTCCTCAATTTAATCCTTTTATGTAAATGATAAAATCTTTTAACCAAAATGTAATACGATGATATTAACATCATAAATATTAAATAAATAATATTACGACTCAACTCATCGGAGTTGTGATCCCGAAATCACTATTTTCGACACCACTAAAAATCGGGCTGTTACAGATGAAATCAGATATAGATCACTGAAGTACAGTTTTGTCCTGACTCGATTGTTTTACAGATAATACCACACATGTTATTTGGTAAATTTATGAACTTTACAAACTTGCTAAGCAATGAAAGCTTATCAGTGAATTTGATGTTGTTTTGTAGATTCTATTTTACTACTTGAAGATCGGATCATCTCGAAGAAATCACACTATCTTGGGAGCTTGCTCGGTAGTATTTACATCACTTGGTTATATGGAATGTACTAGGATGATACTATATTTTTTAAATATTTGAATCGGGTCAATTAGTACCTTGTAAGAATCGTTGGATGTTTAACCCTTTTGTATGCTTGTTTAATGTTAAAAGTAGGCATCTAGTATTAGAAAGAGATGTTATGTTGATCTTGATCTTTTGTATTCTCTACTTAAATCATAAGTTTATGAAATGAATGTTTGGTTGTTGAACTTGTGTGAATATATGAATTCTGCATACTTGTTTCAGTAGAACTCCTACATGTATCGATAGAAGTACAGGGTAGGAGAGAGGTTGCATTCTGACTTGCATTGTATTGGTAGTTCTGTTCATAGTAGTATTGGTAGTTTGGATACTTGTATCTATAGAAGTTGCAGGGTAAGACTCTTAGCTCTCTTGAGTTTTTAGTATCGGTAGAAGCATGACTTGTTTCAATAGAAGAGACACTTGTATCGGTAGATCTATCACTTGTATCGATAAAAATCTACACTATTTCTAAACCGCTCACTAGCTTGACTACTACCGATACCTGTCCAACAAGTATCGGTAGAAGTCTCCAAAAATCATGAAAATGACATTTTTACCCTTAATGAATTGTGATTTTATTTCATTAACGATTTATGCTGTGTTAAACATATTTCTTTATTAATTATATGATTAAATGAAAAGGTATTAAGAGATAAATTGCAATAGATGATCGGAACCCTAATCGATGACAATTTTTGGTTTTGGGTGTTACATGTTCGCTTAATTGGAATCATTCTATTCCGATGTGAAGATGATTGCGAGCGGAGATTGTTTCGAAACCACGCTTCAATTTAATTATTCATATGCATTCTCTTTATTCCCTTCTTTTAATTTCATTATTTATATTTTGTTAACTTGATCAACTACCATTTGTATGAATATTAGGATAATTTCTTGTGTGTATTTTATATCTTGCATGATTCGATTATTGAATTGATTTATCAATTAAGTAATTATTTATCTAAAATTGGGTGTTTATTTAAGAAGTAGTTAGTATACTAGGAATTGACGACACTAGTAGAATACCTAGACAGGTGAGACTGAAAGGGTGTCCGTATGCCTAATAAGAGACCGAAAGAGTGACATAGGTGGTAATCCTTAGTGAAGATGAGATCAAAAGGGTATTCTAGCTAAGGGTAGTAAATAACTCATTTGAGGGTAATTAATGACATAATTGATAATTAAAGATTTAATCAATCATAAGCTAAGAACTCGCATTGTTGACACTTGGAATAGGAAATTTCATTACGATATCTTAGGTTAATTAAATTTATTAGGTTATTTTAGGTTAATTAATTTAATTAGATTAATTAATAGTTTTGTTTAGCATCAACATTACTAATTCGTGACTCAATTAGATTAGTAATTATTTCCTATAATTAATTTAATAATAAATTTTTCCAATCCACAATTTCTTGGGTACGATCCTCGGAATACTTTCTTAGTATTTCGTTGTAAGCAAACTATATTACAATTTGACCCGTATACTTACAGACACCACTGTTTTATTTGATATCTTTTTGCTACAATATTTCCAATTTAAACGTTCGCACGTTTATGATACTAGAACTCATGCCTTATCGAGCATGCTACCTCATTATAAAATTGGTTTATTCTACAATGAATTCTCATCACAATAAAAGTTTGAGTGAAGCAGGTTTAGTCATTAGTCAAGTTTGAAAAGGCAAAAACCTTTAGCTCAAGAATGAAATTATTTGATAAAAAACCTTGAACTCGAGGATAAAATTATCTAATGAAAAGATAAATATAGATAAATTAAATTCCTAAAATAAAAATAAAAAAAATTAAATTTCAAATTTTCGAAAAATATAAAAACTTATAACATATTTTAACCTTTTTTTAGCTTTTATCCATTTATTTCTTCCGGTTGGTTAGATTATTGTTGTGGTTGGCATGCATGCATAAGTATAATATTAAAAACAATTTCAAATATATTCATACTATTTTTCACCAAAGGTATGAGTTTGTTCATATAATTTAGAATCAATATCTTATACTTTTTTTATACATATAGGAGGTAGGATGGAGTTGCACAACTTGAATTTATGTTAAATGGGTATATCTTCATACAAGTTAAAAAGAAATATATTTACATAATTTTCAAAAGGTATAATTTTTAGTAAATTTCGAAGGTTTTCTTTCAAAATCTACAGGGATAACTTTAAAAATAAAAAATTTATGAAAGCATAGGCTCCCAAAACCCCGCTATAAATATGTTAACTTTACACCTTCTCTTCCCTATACTACTAAACATTATGTTATCATTTTTTAACACTATTTGCTTTGCTTTTTAAGACTAGAAGAGACTAAACAATTACACATCCCACAATGTCAAGATTGCCAAAAGAAGAACACCCAAACAAGGCTTTTGGATGGGCGGCCAGAGACACTTCCGGTGTTCTCTCTCCTTTCAAATTTTCAAGAAGGTTTTTCCTCTTCTTTCTTTTTTATTTGATCATGTTTGATCTTCTTCCAAGGCTGATATGTTCGTTGTTGATTGATAAAGTTAAATATTGTGGATTTGCAAAGCAATAGGAAAGAAAGATGTGGCTTTCAAGGTACTTTTTTGTGGGATATGTCATTCCGATCTTCATAATGCCAAGAACGATTGGGGAAAGGCCTTATACCCTCTTGTTCCTGAGTATATATATATATATTCTCCATCAAATTCATCTCTTTGTTTATGGCAAACAAATATAGAGATTTAAAACATACATATTAGATGCAGGCATGAGATTGTAGGAGAAGTGACAGAGGTGGGAAATAAGATAGAAAAGTTCAAAGTTGGAGACAAAGTTGGAGTAGGCTGCATGGTTGGCTCCTGCCATTCATGCGATAGCTACACCAACAATCTTGAGAATTATTGCCCCAAATTGATAGTTACCTATGGAGGAAAGTACTATGATGGAACTGTTACATATGGGAGTTTTTCTGACACTATGGTGGTGGATGAGCACTTTATCATCCGCATTCCTCACAACTTGCCTCTTGATGTCGCCGCCCCCTTCTTTGCGCCGGAATCACAGTTTATAGTTCATTGAGATTTTATGGACTCGATAAGCCTGATTTACATATTCGAGTTGTTAGATTGGGATGACTTGGCCATTTAGCTGTTAAATTTGCCAAGGCTATAGGGGCCAAAGTTACAGTCATTAGCACTTCTACAAACAAGAAGAAAGAAGCTTTGGAAAATCTCGATGCTGATTCATTGTTTGTCAACGAAGACCATGATCAGCTTTAGGTCTAGTTTCCACAACCTTTTCCTTTTTCTTTTAATACTTTGTCGACAATGAAATTTTCTAAATCCAACACACACACACACACATATATATATATGTTTATTGTGTTTAGGCTGCTAATGGTATATTGTATTGAAGAATTTGACCTGCAATGCAACAGCAGACTTGAAGCTGTGTGTTTTGGTTACTGCAGCAATATGCAAATGAAAGAAGCAGTCACATTTTGCTATGTTTTTTTAATGTGTCATTGTTGTTTTAATTTTATTTTTGATGATGTAACTTAGTCAAGCCATAGGTACTGACTTAGATGTTTAATGACAGCTAGTGCAGCAACATTTTCCTATGTAATTTGCCCATACTTTTAACTGTGCAAAATCTGCTTATGTAAGACAGATTTGTGCCATACCTTTCGGTTGGCTTTTATCATCTTTTGTAAACATCTTTTAGTTGATGAATTGAATGAATTGAATTATAAGGTTTTCATTCAAGCTTCTTGTTCATACTCTTTATTTTTTTTTCTCTGTTTTAGTCATTGTTTCTTTACCAAGTAACTGAACCTTTATAAGTAAGGCATTGCCTTTGCTGTGTTTTATCTATCATTTTCATCAATTGGCATTAGAGCCATCTTCTTAAAGGGACCATGTACTTGTTTTGTTCAAGAACTCACTCATGTCTTCATCGAGTTTCTCCCTAACACCACCACCACAATTCAATGGTGAGACCTACCACATTTGGGTAGTGAAAATGAACACTTACCTGCAGGCATTTGACTTGTGAGAAGTTGTAAATGTTGATGTCGAGCCACCACCTTTGAGAGCTAACCCAACTGTATCTCAGATTAGGCAACACTTTGATGACAGAGCCAAAAGATACAAGGCCATGTCATGCCTTCAGAATTGTGTTTCAGATGTGATCTTCAAAAGGATCATGGCTTGTGAGACACCTAAGTAGGTTTGGGACAAGTTGAAGGAGGAGTTTCAGGGCACTGAGAAGACCAAGCAACAGCAACTTATCAACCTTAGGAGAGATTTTGAGAATCTTAAGATGAAGGAGTCAGAAACAGTGAAAGAGTATGCATGAAAATTCATGGCCGTTGTAAATAGTATCAGGCTCCTTGGAGAGCAGTTTGATGAGAGCAGGATAGTTGAATTGGTTATAGCAACCTTTCCAAAGAGGTATAAGGTAAAAATTTCTTCCTTGGGGGACTCTAATAGTCTGTCCAGGATCACTCTCACTGAGTTGGTCAATGCCTTCTATGCACGAGAGTAAAGAAGAGCAAGTAGACAGGTGGAAAGGTGCATTTCAAGCCAAGGGAAAGTCAGTTCCAAGCTCTTTCAACTTCACAGGAAAGAACCCTTAGCTGAGCAACAATGAAGGATGGAATGAAGAAGAGCTATCCTCCATGCTCACATTGCAAGAAAACAACTCACCTTGAAGCTTATTGCTGGTATAAACTAGATGTGCAGTGCAAAAACTGTAAGAAGATGGGGCATGTAGAGAAGGTGTGTAGGAATAAAGTGCAACAAAAGCAACAACAGCCACAGTAACCTGAAGTCAAGGCTTAGGTAGTAGATGAAGCTGAAATTCAAGAGGAGCAGGATTTTGCAGCATCCTGTTCAGCAATCAGAAGGAAAGTTACTAAGGGATGGCTGTTAGACAGTGGTTGTACAAACCACATGACACTTGATGCTACCATTTTCAAACAGCTTGACAAGAGTTTCAACACCAGAGTCAGAACTAGGAATGGTCAATATATCAAGGCTGAAGGCAAAGGTGATGTTTTTATCAACACACCCTCAAGTACTAAGCTTCTTTCAAATGTGCTCTTAGTGCTTGAAATTGATAGAAATTTGTTGAGTATAGCCCAGTTGATTGAAAAGGGCTACTCAGTTGTGTTTAAGAACAATGAATGTTCTATTTGTGATCCATATGGATCCAAGTTGATGTCAGTCACAATGACTGATAGGAGCTTCATTGTGGATTGGAAACAAGACTCAGTATATCAAGGTACTTGTTTTCCATGATCGATTCTTTTATCAGTAATTAAAATTTTGGATCAATACCTTTCCTTGTATGATGATGAAATGTAATGCAAAAGAGACAAAACAGAACAAGTTAGCAAAATACATCAATATACAGGTATAGAACAAAGAACCTAAGAATTTATCTTGGATAGTTGCTAAAAGGTTCGGCATAACTCCTTCTAAGGCAAGTACTTATGGCTCGCTATATGTGGTTCAGTCTCTAGAGTAAAGGGGGACACATTTCCCATATGTTTGCACGAAAGTGAAAACTTCACGAAAACATGGGTACGAATGTAATCTCGAAAGTGATCCACTATCCTACACGGAGGTGAAAACCTCACGAAGGAGTAGCTTCCACTTAAAGGGACAGTAACGAATGCATATGAATGCAAACTAGCAATTTCTACTTATAAAATCACACAAAATGCGAAGGATCGTTTTTAAACAAAACTAAGTGTTCAAAATTTTAACAAAAAAACCCGAAAATAATCAATTTTGGCTTGACTCTCTTTTGTTTAAAAATTCTCCAGTGGAGTCGTCAAGCTGTCGAAATGTTTATTTTTAGGAAAATAAACAAGTCTCAAAAAATATTTTTAAAATCAAAATATGGGAGTCGCCACTAATCTTTTATTCGGTGTGATTGGATCACCGCAAAAACGTTTAAAGTATGTTTTGAAAAACATTTTGGTCTTCAAAATCTAGAAAACGGGTTCGATAGTCGGTTACGTGGGAGGAAGGATTAGCACCCTCACACGCCCAAAATTGGTACCACGCTGATTATTTTAGGGTCCTTTTTGTAAAATTTGAAAACTCGAGTGAAGTTTTAAAATACGATCCTTAAATGCATAAGTTACTTTGATGTGCATGTTTAAGAAAGAAATCGATTTTCATTCGAAAGTCTCGTTATTTCGAAGTGATCGAGGAAGAAAGTCAAGTTCAGTGAGTTAGGACATAACGTTTTGAGATCCGAAAATAACGAGCTTTCCTTCGTTGTAGTTTTTAAACCTTGAACATGGTATTCGATTATTCCGATTCGAAGAAAAATCACGCCTAGTAAGTTAAGGCACAAATTTTCAAAACCCGAAATAAAGGAATATTGCCTTGATTTTAAATATTTGTATTTTTTGGAGAAAATAAAAAAAACTTTAATAAAAATATAGAGATAAAAATGAGTATGCAAATTAAATACGAATTATGCAATTGATGATAAAGTTAAATAACACAAAGAATGAACAATTATATGAATGAATAAGTATACGAAAATAAAAATAAGAAAAATAAAATACGAATCATGAATCAAAATAAATGAGAAAATACAAGACTAATTAAAAATACAAAAAAAGTTAAAATTTTATATACGAAAGTCGAAGAAAGAAAAAAAACGGGATCGAAAATGAAGTTTTGGAGAGTTCGGGGTAAAAATGTTTATTATTGGGTTTGTAATTGGGCTAACGCTTGGTCAATTGGGTTTGTAATTTGGACATTAAAACAATAAATTTTAATTTAAAATTTATCATTTTAATTTTGGAGTTGGGCCCGGACAAATTAGGCTCCAACAGCTGCCCCTCTTTGCTCGTTGCTGTGTAAAAGGAATAGAGCAAAGACCAAAATAAGGCCCAATTTTGTCATGTCTCATTTCTTCGACGCTCTTTCTTCAACTAGCCCACCCTTCGCTTGATTGGTCGTTCGATTTCACTGCATCCGCTTCTCTACAACTTTAGGAAAGTTGGATTCAGTGTTGTGATTCCATCTTGCCCTAAGGCAATTTCAAAAAGACAAAATTTTGCTACTGTAACTTCACTCAATTCACTTACAACTTCAAGGGGATTGAGATCTGTCATCGTAGTCTTTGAGTCAATTCACCGACACTCTAGGTGTGTCATGGCCTTATCTCTTGGTCTTCTTCTCTGTATCTCATCAGGAAGGTGACCACTTTATTACTTCGGCCTACTTCTCTGTATCTCATCAGAGGTTTTAAGCTTCACTCGCATCTGAACTTTGCTTCACTTGATTTGGTCTACTTCTCAGTATCTCATCAGGAAGATGACCGCATCACTTGTTTTAATCCGCTTCTCTATATCTCATCAGGAAGACGGGTTTGGTCTACTTCTCTATATCTCATTAAGAAGATAAGATTCAAAATTTCGCTCACATTGAGCTTTGTTTCATTGATTTGGCATACTTCTCTGTATCTCATCAAAAAGGTGACCATTTTATTGCTTCGACCTGCTTCTCAGTATCTCATCAAGAAGCTGAGGTTCGAAGTTTCGCTCACATTGAGCTTTGTTTCATTAATTTGGTCTACTTCTCTGTATCTCATCAGGAAGACGAATTTGGTCCACTTCTCTGTATTTCATCAAGAAGATGACCGTTTTATTACTTCGACCCTCTTCTCAGTATCTCATCAAGAAGCTGAGGTTCGAAGTTTTGCTCGTATTGAGCTTTGTTTCATTGATTTGATATACTTCTTTGTATCTCATCAGAAAGATGACCGCATCATTATTTTAATCCACTTCTCTGTATCTCATCAGAAGACGAATTTGCTCCACTTCTTTATATCTCATCAAGAAGACGATCATTTTATTGCTTCGACCCACTTCTCTGTATCTCATCAGGAAGATACGGCTTGGAAATTTCACTCTTTTCTCTGATTAGGGTAAGAGATCGTATATTTCAATCTATCCTACGATCGGGTAAGGTATCGGTGCCTTCAATAGTCGCAGCTTCAACCTGCTCCTTTTTTAACTTCAGGGTATAAGATACGCCTTTATGATCTCAATCTTTTCCCTTCACGCTCTAGGGTATCAGTTCCAATGTTTCCTTGGTTCATCTCGCCATTTTGCAGGGACGTGACCTATAAAGTATTATTCTATAGACCTCTATGTAGGCCTAAATTATTGGAATGTCATGATCAGGATGAATCAAATGCTCCTAACTACATGAATATGCATGATGAATGTCAGATTCATTTTTTATTATTTGGGTTGGCATGGCCTGTCGCCTGTCCAAACTCTATCGTTGGTGTGTTGCCCTGTCTCCTTCTAGGCTTATCTTGAACTGTTTGTTTTCAAGTTTGTTTTTCAATTAGTAGTCCTGTTTCGGGCCCTTGTATCATTTAGGAAATTCCAGAGTAATGCTTATGGATCTTTATATGATTCATATTATTAGTTCATTATCCGTTATTTTAAATGCAAAATGCTCGAACAAGATTATGAGGGAATAAAGTCGAAATTTATTGAAAATTCTATTTAAAGAAAGGATCAAAAGTGGCAACATTAGTCAAAAAATTATCAAGTATACAACAAAAGACAATTAGATGCCTCGAATATCGCAGAATGAGCTTCTCTGAGCCAACTTGCTAAGAATCACTCCGAGCTCGGATATGTGTCTAAAAGACCTGGAGTGCCTTGTTGATGCTTCAAGCTGTAAAGTTTCTCCGTCTTGTTATAATTGAGGGAAACAATCGTTTCGAACCCATTTCTTCATTTAGCATTTGAGTTGGCCTTTGTGGGTTTTCAACTTAAAACCTTTGGTTTCAAGATGCCCTTTGTGGGTTTTCATCTCGATCCTTTTTTTTTAAATCGAGACGCCCTTCACGGGTTTTCATCTTAATCCTTTTTTTAGGTGAAATATTTTTCACCGAGTCTGAATTGACGGGGTTGTGCAGATCTTTACCGTCCATCTCTTTAGAACGAGAGCTCCTCTTGAGAAAACTTTTTTTACCACATACGACCCTTCCCAATTGGGCATCCATTTACCTCAGAAGTCTTTATGTATAGGAAGTATCTTCTTCAAAACTAGATCTCCCTCATGGAACTCTCTAGGATGGACCTTTTTGTCATAAGCTCGTATCATTATTTTCTAGTATATCTGACCATGGCGAATAGCCCTTAACATCTTTTCTTCGATTAAATTCAATTGATCATATCGAGTCTGGATCCATTCTGCCTCATCTAACTGTAACTCAGTCAAGACTCAGAGAGAAGGTATTTCAACCTCAATAGGTAAGACTGCTTCCATACCATATGCTAGTGAGAATGGTGTTGCCCCAGTAGAAGTTCTGATTGAAGTTCTGTAGGCAAAGAAGGCAAATGGTAGTTTTTCGTGCCAGTCTTTGTAGGTTTTAGTCATTTTTGTAACGATTTTCTTGATATTTTTGTTAGTTGCCTCTATAGCTCCATTCATTTTTGGGCGATAGGTTGATGAATTATCATGCTTGATTTTGAATTGCTCGCAAACTTCCACTATTGTGCTATTGTTCAAATTCAAGGCATTGTCGGATATGATCCTCTCTGGCATCCCATATCAGTAGATGATCTCTTTTTTTAAGAACTTGCTAACCGCAGACTTCGTGACGTTGGCGTAAAAAGCTACGTCTACCCATTTGGTAAAATAATCGATAACCACGAAGATAAATCTATGACCATTAAAAGCCTTTGGAGAAATTGGCCCAATAATATCCATGCCCCACATAGAAAATGGCCAAGGAGAAGTCATGACATGAAGGTGTGATAAAGGTACATGAATCTTGTCTCTATAGATCTGGTATTTATGGCACCTCTTAGCATAATTGATGCAATCTCCTTCCATGGTAGACCAGTAATACCCAAATCTCATTATCTGCCTGGCCATTGTGAAACCATTGGCGTGTGTCCTACAAATGCCTTTATGAACTTCTTCTAAGATCTTTCTAACTTCAACTGCATCAACACATCTTAGCAACACCTGATCTTTTCTCCTTTTGTACAAGATTTCCCCATCTAGGACATATTCATTGGCAAGTCTTCTCAATGTACTCTTTTCATTTTCAAAAGCTTGCTCGGGGTATTTGCGATCTCTTACATACTAAAGAATATCTTGGTACTATGGGCGGTCATCCCTTTTTTCTTCTTCTTCTTCTTTAATATCATAACAATGAGCCGGAGCCTCATAGATGCTCATTTGAATGAGTTTCATATCTTCTGGTCTATTTACTTTAATCATCAAGGCCAAAGTGGCAAGAGCATCAGTCATCTGATTTTCTTCTCGTGGGAGATAATGGAATGTGACATCATCAAACTCCTTGGTTAACTCAAGAACCAATTTTCAGTAATCAATTAACTTA
Source organism: Gossypioides kirkii (assembly GCA_005610355.1). Lineage (NCBI taxonomy): Eukaryota > Viridiplantae > Streptophyta > Magnoliopsida > Malvales > Malvaceae > Gossypioides > Gossypioides kirkii. Next base: position 19,096,481 of record CP032253.1, read on the forward strand.
GAATCTCTCATTTCCCATTCTCCTTTGAGTTGACAGATTACTAGTGCAGAGTCTCCGTATATCTCCAAAACTTTGATTCCCCGTTTTATGGCTGCATGGATTCCCATGATACATGCTTCGTATTCTATCATGTTATTTGTGCAATTAAAATCGAGTTTACTGGTGAAAGGATAGTGGTCTCCTTTTGGTGATACCAAGACTGCCCCAACTCCATTACCTCTGACATTTGAAGCTCCATCAAAATTCAATTTCCAAGGATGTTCTACTGTGGTTCCCTCTTCAGCGGTTGCACTCCCTTTTACTGCCTTTTGATTTACATAGACTATGTCGAGCTCAGACAGTAAGATTTGCCACCTAGCCAATCTTCCATTCAAGGCAGTTGACTCCATCATGTACTTCAGAGCGTCTAGTTTTGGGATTAACCAAGTAGTGTGTTACAACATGTATTTCCTTAATCTTCGCGTGGTCCAAACTAGAGCACAACATAGTTTTTCAATTGGCGAGTATCGAATTTCACAATCAGTGAATTTCTTGCTAAGATAATATATTGCCCTTTCCTTCTTTCCAGATTCATCGTGCTGGCCTGGTACGCATCCCGTAGAACTTTCAAAGACCGCCAAGTATAGGATTAACGATTTATTGGGAATTGGAGGAACCAAAACTGGAGCATTGGATAACTAATCATTGACTTTATCAAAAGTTTTCTGGCATTCATCATTCCACACACTTGGGTTATGCTTCCTAAGAAGACGGAAGATGGGATCACATTTCTCAATCAGCTGTGAAATAAACCGAGCAATGTAATTCACCCGGTCCACACGTATAAACTTGGTATAGAAGTATTACATACAGTATCGGAGAATTTAACACTAGTATAATAATTTTTTTTTCAAACGATCTATTTTAAAGTTATTTTATTCAAAACTCATCATTTCAATTCATCAACTCGTAGTAATCCAAAACAACATCTATAATCATCCATTGGAGACACATAATAGTACCATTTGTACATGCCATTTTGACCAAAGTAATGTACCTAAACTGAAGTCTTCCAACAATGATGTGATGTGATGTGATGAGATATCCCTTATCTTGACTTCAACTTCTCGTAGCTTTTTCACCTACGCTTTAAGCTAGTGAAGGCTTAGTAAGCACTACAAAAGTAATGAATGATCATTTAAGTACTCATGCATATAAACTTCTTGCCTTACTTACTTGTAACATGTAACTTACCACAATGACACAATTTACACTTTTATCCACTTTTTATAGCTTAGCCCATAGTAGACTATTATAGAATCGTTAGGATATACAGAACAAACAGAGAGCTCCAAAGTACTAATAGAGAGCATATAAGTGCTGGGAAACAGAGAGCATACACAGTGCTAAACAGAGAGTACACAAAGTACTAATCAGAGAGTACACAAAGTACTAATCAGAGAGCACACAAAGTGCTAATCAGAGAGCACACACAGTGCTAAACAGAGAGTACACAAAGTACTAATCAGGGAGTACACAAAGTGCTAATCAGAGAGCACACACAGTGCTAATAACAGAGAGCACGAGACGTGCTAAACAGAGAGCGCGTTAGTGTTCCTTAATGGCATGCCACTAATATCACAATGGTTCTAATTTGTCTACTTGGGCACAATCTCAATTAGCATCATTTCTCATAAATGATATATTTTACATAAATACATCATCAAATACTTCACATTTATATTTTCAAAGCTGTTAACTTGCATCACAGTCACTAAATTATTTATATCTTGAGCTACAGAATTTGAAATTATAATTTGCTTGATGTTTCTGAAACTAGAATCAATCATATTTTTACCATAAAATTTCCAGAATTTTTAATTTAGCCAATTTGTACAGTAAATTCTTTCAATTTACCCCTTCTCTGTTGCCTGACAGTTTTGATCTTTCTTCACTAAAAATTATCTATGTTTTTTTTACAGAGATCAAATGATGTTTCGGTCTATTTATTTTGAAAATAGACTCATTAAGGAAATAAAAATATAAATTTTAGTCTCTAGTAATTTTTCTATATTTTTCTATGATTTTTCAAAGTCAGAACAGGGGAACTCGAACCTACTCTGACCTTGTTACACAAAATCAGACATATCTCAGAATGTACAATTCCTTTCCTTTCACTGTTTCTTCCATATGAAACTAAACTCAATAAGATTTAATTACATATTTAATTCGACCCTTAACTCATTATATACAATTTTTGGTGAATTTTCGAAGTTAATCCTCTGTTCTGTCCAAACTGTTTTACTCAATCACACATAATTACCATTCTTATAATTATACATATCATTCCATTCATTTTATCACAATTAATCCCTTCATTTCATCATTGTAGATATTCATACTATGTACCTATATAATAATTTTTATGCTAATAATTCATATACCATTAGAGAAAGTAAACTATAATTCAAAACTCTAGTAGTACTTACAACAAAAGGTTGATATTCTTCTCTTCTTACTCCTTGCTCTTCTCTTTTCCCTTTTCTTCAATTTGGTCCCTCTCCTTCTTTCCTTTCTCTTCAATTTCATATAAACACATATAAGCTAAAGGCTAAAATTCAATGATTTCATGCTAAAGTATGAAAATACACATGTATATCATGAGAATTTAATCATTTCTTACCTTTGTTCATGAAACCATAAATTTCTAATTCAATCCCTACACACTTTAACCCCTCAAAGTGAGCTCTACAAGGAAATTAAGGTGATTACTAACTTCCTTCTATGCCTTTCTTAAAGAAATTTCAAAAAAAATGGAAGATTTTAAAGCTTGAAAGGTTTAACAATGGGGGAAGGACTTAATTGAAATAAAAGGAAAAGTTGGGTGGAAGAAGACATGCATGTGACGGTTGTGAAATGAGAAGAAAAGATGCTATTTTCATCTTTTAATTCTTTTCCCTTTCTCTAATTCTCTAGATTTCTCCACTAAAAATATCTCTATTATAAAGATGGTAAAATTACACTTTTAGTCCTTGGGCCTTCCAACTTTACACTTTGGCCCAATTCATTGCCTCCAAAAATATCTTCCACCAAATTACTCTTTTGCCCCTCCTTAATCACTATAATTCCCAAAATGTCTCATAATTCATTTTGGCTAAATTTCTATTTAGTCATTCCTTCTTTCACACAATTACTAATTAATCCTTAAATTTTCCTAATCTTCTTATTTTAACTACATGTTCTAATTCTTGATTAAACTCTAATACTGTTCCAACTCCGGTTCAAAAACGCGGATGTTACACAATCTCCCTAAGAACCCTCAAACTTCTTTTTGCGTATTGGGTGGTGGTAGCTCTTGTATGGCTTTGACTTTATCTGGGTCAATTTCAATCCCCTTTTTATTGACCATAAAGCCTAACAGCTTTCCCGAAGTGGCTCTGAAGGTACACTTGGCTGGGTTTAACTTTAGTTGATACTTCCTTAGCCTCACAAACAGCTTTCTCAAGATCTTTATATGCTCTTCCTCTGTTCGAGATTTTGCAATCATATCGTCGACATAAACTTCAATTTCTTTATGCATCATATCATGAAACAGAGTTACCATAGCTCTTTGATAAGTTGCCCCCGTGTTTTTGAGTCCAAAAGGCATCACCTTATAGCAGAATGTTCCCCATAGTGTGACAAACGTGGTTTTATCCATATCTTCAAGATCCATCCTTATCTGGTTGTACCCGGAGAAACCATCAATGAATGAAAATAAGGAATGACCTGCTGTATTATCTATTAAGGTGTCGATCTGAGGTAATGGAAAGTTATCCTTTGGGCTAGCTTTATTTAAATCTCGGTAGTCCACACACATAAGCACTTTCCCATCTTTTTTTGGAATAGGGACTATGTTACCTGCCCATTCTTAGTATTTAACTACCTGGAAGAAACCGACGTCGAATTACTTTTTGACCTCTTCTTTTATTTTAATAACGCATCTGGTCTCATCCTTCGGAGCTTTTGCTGTACCGGCTTGCATTCTTCCTTTATGGAGAGTTTGTGTACCACAATGTTAGTACTCAGGCCAGGCATGTCTTGGTAGGACCATGCAAAGACATCTTGGAACTCTTGAAGCAACTCGATAAGATCTTTTCTGGTTTCTATGAAGATGTTTATCCCAATTTTCACCTCTTTCTTTTCATCTTCGTTCCCCAGACTAATAACTTCCAACTGTTCCGAATGAGGCAAGATTTATTTTTCTTCTTCTTCCATCATCTTTAACAGATCAGGAGATAAATTACAATCTTGATCATCTTTAAAATCCTGAAGTTCCTCTAAACACATATCTTGCTCAAAATTAGGCTCTAAGTCGACATCAATGTTACTCATATTATTGATATTCAAGGACCTTTCAAAAGAAAAAAGGGAAGTCTAAAGAACAAAATGAATTTATGAAAGAATGATTTTATGGTATTATTATGGGTATGTTTGTATGTATTAAAGAATTATCAATTTAGTTTATTGGATATGTACGAATGGTTCATTGAGTTGGATAAGAATGAAAGAATAATTAGCGAAAGATTTGCCATGTAAGATAGAAGATGCATTTTCATTCAAAATAACTAGATAATGATTATGGGCCCTTTTTACAAAAAGATCCATATTGCTTTCGAGCCTAAAGAAATAGGTGTGTTCTGAGCATTACTCTGAAGAAATCTTAAAGTTACAAGGAGTTCTTCTACAGTCCAATTATCAAAAGTGCTTCTCGATGCGCATAGACCGATTTCTAGCAGGTTCCTTTCTTTTCCCTTATCGAGTATAGTGTTGACTCCTAGATCCTTCATGATTCTTTCAGTCTTAATTATCACTTGCTTCTTTTCCAATCCTGTCTCTCGGTTGATCACCCCTCCCGAGACGAAAGTCTTAGATATGTGTGGGAAGACCATGGGTTCCCACAAAATTTCTTCTCTGGTCAATCTTGCCCTCCTTCTTTCTTGCTTTCTTTCTAGTTCATTCTTCTTTTGCTTTGCGTCTGGTTTGTACCCCAAGCCATAACGATCCCGTTTTTCTATCAGCATCGATACATTTACTCTTCCTTGGAGGTATTTTCTTAGCCCTTCCCAAGTAACGCCCCATTTTCAACTGTTAAACGCAGGCCCATCCTTGTAGTCAAGGATAACTTAGGCACAGGGATCTTGCTTCCTTCAGTAATGAAGGTTGCATTGATGAATTCTAATCAGTGAAAGGAACATTCGACAGCCTCTGCATCTGTTTCGACATAAGGTGCATCACTCGTTACAGATGTAATAATTTCCTCCTCAGAATTGATCGTGATTAAACGTCCTTCATTTATCAATTTTAGTTTCTGTAGCAATGAAAAAGGTACTGCCCCAGCTGAATGAATCCACGGTCTTCCCAATAGACAGTTGTAAGTGAGCCAGATATCCATCACTAGAAAATCCACCTCATATGTGTTTGGCCCAATCTAAAAAGGTATTTCGATCCTGCCCATTACTTTCCTCTCAGTCCCATCAAATGCCCTCACTATATTATTACACCCTTTTATGTGAGAGCTATCAATTGGTAATCTCTGTAGGGTAACTAATGGTAGCACATTCAAAGCTGAACTGTTGTCTATGAGTACTCCGGGTAGTGTGTACCCCTTGTAATGGGTGGTAACGTGTAAGGCTTTGGTAGATCTCATTCCTCCCATTAGTATTTCGTCATCACTGAAGAAAATAAAGTTATCGACACTAACATTATTAACTAATCGATCCAACTTACTAACAGAGATACCATTTGCTACAAATGTCTCATTTAGCACCTTCATTAGTGCGGTTCGATGGGCCTCTGAGCTCAAGAGCAAGGCCAAAATTGATATTCGAGCAAGCTGTTTGTGTAATTGTTCCACTACACTATATTCGCTATGTCTCAGGAACTTCAGAAACTCTTTTGCCTCTTTCTCTGATACAGGCTCATTCGTGGGTACTTCGGGTTGCTAATTATTTCTTCCTTTGGCTCAAACATTAGTGCCTTCCCTTTGTTAACCACTTCCTCCCTGCTCACCGAGTCATAACTTTTTCCACTGCGAGTAACGAGACTCACATCCTTTCCGAGTTTTTCCTCCCTTGGTATTATTACGTTACAATTGTAATTCCACGAGACCCTCTTACTATCTTTGTAGGGAAACACCGCTGGCTATTGTATGATGATGCGCGATGTTATTTACTCCCTTACCAAGTTGTTTGTTGGCTTAGAAATAATTACCAATGGGCGATTAATCTCATAGGCTCTTGTCGCTCTCATTTCGAAGGCGTAAACATCCTTATCCTCCTCCCTTTCCTCGAAAAATTCCAACTCTTTATTATCCATCAGTGTTTGTACCAGAGCTTTGAATTCGACACAGTCTTGAATCTTATGCCCTTCACTGTCATGAAATTCGCAATAGTTGTGAATCTTCATTATTGTGTTTCCCCTTTCTTATGCGACTAATCCCACTTTGACCATCTGATGCCATACCCATTTGAGCGGAGACATGACTTCTTCGACATTTAGTTTGATTTTTTGTCTTCTTTCCTCTGCTATTGCGTTTACTCCTTGGTCCGGGTGATTGGGCAAGGGGTTCTCGGCTATGTTTGGCTTTGTTGGTTCATCAAACCTCACGACTTTTTCCCGAATAAGTCTCTCAACTAGCCTTTTGAAGACAGGATAATTTTTAATTGAATGCTCTTCTACTCCTACATGATATTCACATCAAGATTTTGCATCATACCAAGCTGGATATGGGGGCTTGTATGGTCTTACATGGTGTGGGGATACTAAATGCACGTTATATAGTCTTTGGTAAAGCTCTCCATATGACATAGGGATAGGAGTGTACTAAATTCTTTCCCTATTTGGTCTTGAGCTCAACTCTTGTCTTGGAGCATTTTGATAATTGCTTGTCGGGATTTTAGGCTATCACGTCATGAATGGCTTTGTATAGTTTGGCCTGTATACGCTTGCGTTATTCACTTCATTATCCCTCCTTCTTGGAGTAGGCCTTTTGTTATTCTCTTTAGCTTCTATCTTGCCATTTTTAATTGCATTTTCAATCATCTCTCCTGATATGATCATATCAGAAAAAATCTTGGTGGCATTTCCTAACATATGATTAAGATAAGGTGCCTTGAGAGTATTAATAAATAACATCGTTGTTTCTTTTTCTATTAGTGGTGGCTGCACCTGAGTTGCCACATCTCTCCACCTCTATGCATACTGTCTAAAACTCTCATTTGATCTTTTCTCCATGTTTTACAGTGTAAGTCGGTCAGGAGCTATTTCTGTTACATGGCCATAATACTTTAAGAAAGCCTATGCTAAATCTCTCCACGAATAAATCTTTGCCCGGCTCAACTGATTATACCATCTAGCTGTCGATCCTGCCAGACTGTCCTAGAAATAGTGAATAAGCAGTTGGACGGTATGAACATGCCCTGCCATTTTTCTACAAAACATGGTAAGGTGAGCTTTGGGACAACTTGTTCCATTATACTTATCGAACTCTAGGGCTTTGAATTTGAAAGGGAGTACCAAATCTGGGACCAGACTTAATTCTTTAGCATCCATCTAGTAAGAGTTTTCAGTTCCTCGCATCGCCTCAATCTTCTCCTCTAATCGCTTATATTTTTCTTCCATTTGTCTAGGAATATCTGCTCTCATCATCTCATCGAAATCCGGGACACTAGATTTGTCACATTATCTTTAGGGTTTGATCCTGATCCTACTGGATAATTTGTTGGCCTTGATGTGCCAATGGCCTATTGTTGTGCCCTTATAGTAACGGTTGCCTCTCGTGTTTGTGCCTCCTATGGAGATTGGTTATAAAGGGGTGTAAAACCTGGAAGGATAATAGGATCTTCGTCTTTATCGATTGGGTTTATTATAGGACCTTTTCCTTTATCGGCCCCATTTTGCCTCATTTGAGTCAATTCATTCATCAAACTTTTTTGCATGTCCATGAACTGATTTTTCATCTCCCTATACATCATTGACGTTTGTTCCTGCAATTTCTCTTGCATTTGATCCTGCGTCTCTTTTTGAATTTGCTTTAGCCTTTGCTCCATGGTCTTGGTTTTTTTACAACAGTTATAGCGGTGTAAATTTTAAATGATTAATGATGTAACTATTTAAAGTTTTAATTAGTTAGAATATGTGAAAATGCAATGCGGATGAATGCATGTATGCAAAAGAAGGGCATTGACTTATAATTCAATTTCTATTAGAAAACTTCACTAGATAACAAGTTCCTTTACATAAAGCAAATTACATAAAAGGTTTTGCCTTAATGTAAGAGCTTTGATTTTCTTGAGAAGTCTTGCTAGCTTTTGACCCCGTTCTGTCTTTGTCTCATATTGCATACTTAACTCATCTGCTTCGACTGCTAGTGTTTGCACGTGGTTAGCTACCCCCGCATTTGATTCAAAGCCTCGCCCATAACATAATCCCTGTCTCGAACTTGCTTCCGAGTATGGTGAAGGTGTCATTCATTTGTTTCCATTGTCATCTCAAGAACCTCAATTCATTTTTCGCTATTCTGCAACGAGGCTTCCAATTCTTCCACACTCTTGTTCAATCTCTCGATCTCAACTAGACTTATTTTTAGCTCTACCATCAAATTTCGGCTACGATGTATATATAGAGATCCCTCTAACTCTTTTATTTGGGCCTTTAACTCAGTTATATCAGCTTGACTTTCCAACATACTACTTTTCATGGCATTTTCCTAAACTTGGATATCTTGAAACTTGTTCAAAATTTTAACAAAAAGACCCGAAAATAATCCCGAAAGCACAACTAGCAAACTAGCAATCCACTATCCTGAAAGCGATCCACTATCCTGCACGAAGGTGAAAACCTCACAAAGAAGTATCTTCTCGCTTCCACTTAAAGGGACAGTAACGAATGCATATGAATGCAAACTAGCAATTTCTACATATAAAATCGCACAAAATGCAAAGGATTGTTTTCAAACAAAATAGAGTGTTCAGAATTTTAACAAAAGACCCGAAAATAATCAATTTTGGCTTACTCTTTTGTTTAAAAATTCTCCAATGGTGTCGCCAAGATGTCGAAACGTTTATTTTTGGGAAAATAAAAAAGTCTCAAAAAATATTTTTAAAATCAAAATATGAGAGTCGCCACCAATCTTTTATTCAATGTGATTGGATAACCGCAAAAACGTTTAAAGTATGTTTTGAAAAACATTTTGGTCTTCGAAATCCAAAACGGGTTCGAGAGTCGATTACGTGGGAGGAAGGATTAGCACCCTCACACGCCTAAAATTGGTACCACGTTGATTTTTTTAGGGTCTTGTTTGTAAAATTTAAAAACTCGAATGAAGTTTTAAAATACGATCCTTAAATGCATAAGTTACTTTGATGTGCATGTTTAAGAAAGAAATCTATTTTCATTTGGAAGTCTTCCTATTTCGAAGTGATCGAGGAAGAAAGTCACGTCCAGTGAGTTAGGACATAATGTTTCGAGATCCGAAAATAACAAGCTTTCCTTCGTTGTAGTTTTTAAACCTTGAAAAGGGTATTCAATTATTCCGGTTCGAAGAAAAATCGCGCATAGTAAGTTAAGGCACAAATTTTCAAAACCCGAAATAAAGGAATATTGCCTCGATTTTAAATATTTGTATTTTTGGAGAAAATAAAAAAAAGACTTTAATAAAAATATAGAGATAAAAATGAGTATGCAAATTAAATACGAATTATGCAATTGACGATAAAGTTAAATAACACAAAGAATGAACAATTATACGAATGAATAAGTATACGAAACTAAATATAAAAAAAATAAAATACGAATCATGAATCAAAATAAATGAGAAAATACAAGACTAATTAAAAATACCAAAAAAAGTTAAAATTTTATATATGAAAGTCGAAGAAAGAAAAAAAGAGGGTCGAAAATGAAGTTTTGGAGAGTTCGGGGTTAAAATGTAATTTTAGAAAATTTAAGGGTAAAAATGTAATTTTAGGAAAATTCAGGATAAAAATGTGATTTTTGAGAAGTTCGGGGCAAAAAAGTAATTTTGGGAAAGTTCGAGGTAAAAATGTAAATTTTGAGAAGTTCGAGGGTAAAAATGTGATTTTTGAAAGTTCGAGGGAAAAATGTAATTTTTGAGAAGTTTAGGGTAAAAATGTGATTTTTGGAAGTTCGAGGGAAAAATATAATTTTTGAAAGTTCGGGGTCAAAATGTAATTTTTAAAGAAAATAGGGGCTTTTTGTAATAAGCCCAAAAAAATGCCACGTGGTAGCTTCCCAGAACTCCAAAAGTCAAAGGATTAAAGTGAAAATTATTTAAAATTTTGGGGCACATTTAAAAATAAATCAAAATTTGAATTAAGGATGAAATTGAAACAAAATAAAAAAGGAAGGACCAATTGCATAAATAAACCAAAAATGGACACGTGGCTGCTTTCTGGACTTCAAAAAGGTTTAAGGACTAAATTGAAAATGAAATAAAATTAATGAGAAAATTTAAAATTAATCAAAAGTTCAAAAATGATGAGATTGTAAATTTAGAAAAAAAAAAGCGGAAGGACAAAAGGGGTAAATATCCCCTAAAGCAAAAACACGCGGATTTTTTGGAGCGGGTCGGGTCTGAAAATGGGTAAGACTCAAAACGGTGCCATTTTGGCACTTGGAGCCCCTCCCCTAAACGACACCGTTTCCATTGTTTATAAAAGCAAACTTTCAACAAAAAAAATCACTTTGTTTGCCTGTTTAAAAAAAAAAACCTATGGCCCCCCTCTGTTTTCTCTCTTCTCCCTCCTCAGGGCGGTTTGGCAGACCCACGTCCGGCCAAGGGCAGAACTCCGACAATCATCGCACCACCAGTCGTCGTGGACTGATCTTTGGCGTTGAGAGCCACCGTACGCAACGGTAAGGTACATAAAAAATTTCCTTTTTTAAATTATTTTTTGAAAAAAAGATAGATCTAGACTCGTATTCATCAAAATCGATCTAGATTTGTAAAAACAAAGTCCGAAAGTTTGCTTTTTCTTTCGATTTACTCCTTTCCTTTTCAAATCTTTTTTTTCTAATATTTTTTATAAAATCTATTGTATTTTTTATCATTACTCTTTTATTAGAAACTTGTTGTTATTCATTTTTAGGGTTTTTACTCCTTTTTGTGTTTCCTTTATAGATCTACTTACTACGAGGCTCAACGACGTTCGGAGAGGGTCTCCTTGCAGCTACGGACTACGGCGGCACAACCAAGGGAGTATCTTTAATCGACTTTTCGTTTTCCTTTTTATTATTTAATAATATTATTTAATATTTATTTATTATACTTAATATACAATAAATGCATGTTTAGAAATAATAAATGATCTTAATAACATAATAAATAAATATATTAATATATTTAAAATAAAAACTGTTTTGAAATTCGAATGGTCAATAGTAAATAAATATTTATTGAAATTGTATATCTTGTGCACTTGTTCTCTGAATGCTTGAAATTTGCCTTTGATTTTGATATTAATTGCCTATCTTTCTATTTGACTTCAAATGTTACCTATTTGTATTGGTTTTCAAGTGTCTTTTTTTTTGTATTGATTTTAAATGTTCAACAAAAGGTAAGTAGTCTTACAATCTGTTTTTGAATGAGGCTTTATAGCCTCTTTTACAATGATTCTATTCTGTCTTTTTCCACTTAATACCGATCTTTTCTCCTTTTGCAGGTACCAATGGCGATGGTGGTGGCAGTGGCAACTTGCTAGTGTTGCTGGTAATGCTGACGTGACATGCTCTGAATGGAAGAGGGAGCGGCGACTAGTGCAACTTGTAGAAGATTAGGTTTTAACTTTCCTTCTTGTAAAATTGGGTCAAATATGTAATTGAGTTAGTTTGAGTTAAGGTTTATTATTGGGTTTGTAATTGGGCTAAAGCTTGGTCAATTGGGTTTGTAATTTGAACATTAAAATAATAAATTTTAATTTAAAATTTATCATTTTAATTACATAAAACTAACCCATAATAAAATTAACTTTTTAAATTCATGTGTAATTATATGTGCAAGTTTTGATAGCAACCTGTGTGACAATTCATGTGTATCACGTCAATAAATAATTTAAAGTTATAGAAATATTTAAAATATAAAAATATAAAATATAAAAAGTTCATGATTTAAAAAAAGCATGACGTACTTGTGAATTACTATGCAAGATGCCATGTTTAAAAATTTGATGTTTTAATCAATATTTCTATTAAAAAACAACAATTTAACTCTTTTTTAAAAAAAAATTATGATTAAATTCGATTATTTTTAAAAAAATTAATGATCAAATTTAATTAAAAAAATCGAATTAATAAAAAATATTAACTTTTAAGGACTAAATTCGATATTATGTTAATAATGTAAAAGAACGTGGACCTTGTTGCCTCCATAAAACTAACTTTAAACAAACCAAACTGCTCGACTTTTCAGTCATCAAAATAAAGTGGTCCAAGTCTACTGGTAGCCATAATTCATCTGTTAATATGGTAATTTTATGATGCGAATTTTTCATATATTTGTAAATATATTTTAGCATATTTTATGTATTTTAAAAAATTTCAAATATTTCATAAAATAATTCTCATAGTTTAAAATATCATATCAACAATAAATTTAATTAGAAAATTTGACACATCATCATTTAACACAATATATCATCAACTTAACAACAAATTTGTAATCACAATTAACATATATGGTGGGCATTAGTAAGATAGAAACCTTAGTGGACTATTATGAAAGTTACCGAAATGATGCGTTTCGATTATAAGTAAAACGAAGAGTTTTAGTTTTAATAAAACGATGCGTTTAACATAGACCTATATTTGTCTTTCAATTATTGGAGTGTTACTGAGTTGCTTTATTTTTTCCTTTTATTGTTTTGGTTGTAAGGGAAAGAGGGTAGTCGGTACAATACACAAGATTTTTCTTCTCTCTAAATTTTTCTCTCTTCTCTTTTTTCTTTGATTCTTCTTTCTCTCGTTTTAAATTTTGATTTTCTGGGTTAGTTCTTGAAAATGATATTAGAGCTATCAATCTAGATGGTTTGAGATGGAATCATTGCACATGTTTGGAAGGAACTCAATGTTCTTCAACCGAATATGATTTTATGTGTACCTATCTATATCCCAATGACTCAAAATCCGCTGACATTAAAGCTCTGATTGTTTCCTTGTAAAATATTTTACGGAAAAGCTTTTTAGCCTTTTCCCATGTTTGTTTGGCTGAAAATGATTTCCTACAAGAAAATTTATTACAAGACACGGGAAAAGAATGGTTTATTTTAGGATAATATCTTACCCTTTTTATTTCGGTAAGACATTTTCCGGAAAAGAAGCCTCTTCCCTTCCCCTTCCCTTTCCCCTTTCCCCTTCCCCCTTCCCCTATCATTGCCACCTTGATCTACTGCTTGCCGTTAGCCAGCAATGATTCTCAACACCAGTCGTCGGCGTTCATCTTTGATTTTCCCCATCTTCGTCTTTCGTTGTCAAAATCTATACTATACCACCAATCGGCAACAATGTTCATCTTTCTCTCTCGAAGGTAAGAACGAAAAAAAAAGACATGTGATTGTTTTTGTTTATTTTTATACTTACTGGGGAAGGGCTGTGATTTGATTATTGTGGAATCGACTCCAACCTCGTTACTTACTTAACTGGGCCTCTAGATTAGTCTACCGCCACTGCAGCCGTCAATGTCAATGCTTGGTCTAGTATGGCAGCGCTTCTGCCACTGTTGGGGGCTTTCATTGTTGATTCTTTTCTTGGCCGATACCACACCATTGTTGTTGCTTCTCTTATTTACATTTTGGTAACTTAAATGAAATTCTTTTCTTTACATGATTCTAAATTTCCAATCAAATATTATAGGATGAAAATAATTATGCATCATTCTCATATTGGTGGCAACTTCGAATAGATCATATACTAATTCTCTTTTACCATTGAGGAGTGAGAACTTATTCAAGTATCCACATGAATAAGCAAGGGAAAAGGTTGTTTGGTGTAAACATGAGCATGATCTTGAACCACATTTATGAGGTTAGGATATGTTGCATAAAGTTGTGGTTTTCAATAACCTGTTAAACATTGGGACAACTATGTTGCAATAGGTGATCAATCATTCAACCATGCTAAAGGAGCGTTTTTAAGTGAATTATTATTAATGTTTTCTTAGAATGCTGAGAATTACAACCTCTGGTTGAAAAGAACATACAATTCTTTCACACCTTGGCTAACAAAAAACTAGCCTTGATAATATTTTGTTTTCTATCATAATTTATGTAGCATCTTATGTACATAATTTGTTCTATCGGAATATTTTTGCTTCTGTTTTTAACAAGGTCTGATTCAGTGCCCACATATTGATTTTTAAATAATTTACAAGACCTAGAGGAGTCCAAAGCTAAGAGTTCCTTCTTTAATTGGTGGTATTTTGGCTTATGTTTTGGCACCTTAATTTCATTTTTGGTTTTAAACTATATCCAAGACAACCTTAGTTGGGTTCTTGGGTTTGGGATTCCCTGTATTATCATGGTTGTTGCACTGATTGTTTTCTTGTGTGGAACAACTACTTACCGGTATAGTGTTAAAAGGTATGAAAAAAGTCCATTTGTAAGAATTGGTCAGGTGTTTGTTTTAGCAGTTAGGAATTGGAGAACATCATCAGTAGCTACCCAGAAAGAAGCTCATGGGACTTTGCCATCAACAAGCTCCAAGCAATACAAGTGAGTTAAACATTTTCCACATATAGAAAGAAAAATTAGGATCATAAATGATAGAACTTAAATATGATAAATCAGGTCTTTCTCTATTGACTAAAGCTTTTGGGATTGATCAGCCAACATGTATATCTTTATATGTATAAAGTAAAGAGCTTTTGGGATTGAATGCTTGCAAGGCAAGGTTGGCTAATTTTGTTTGGGATTTGGAAACAAAATCTTGGTGATAGGGGGAGAGGTGCTAGGAATTTTGGAAAAAAGGGGGAGAGATGCAAATGCTTGATGCTTTGATGTTTGGTTGTTTATGCTTGCTGATGGTTGTTGCTATTGATTGTTGTTGGTTGGTTGCTTTTCTTAGTTTAGTTTTCTTTTTCTACTCATTCTAGTTGTTCTTTTTTTTTTCAGTTCTTGTTTAGGATAACTCATTTTATTTCTTGAGTCATTGCTACTATTATTGGATTAATAAATAAATTCCAATGTTGTTTTGCAGGTATATCACAGATTATGCTAGAGGCCTAGAAATCTATGGGGTGGTTTACTGATGAATCCGATTCTAGAGTCCATGAAAAACCCAACAAGTAGGCGGTTTCAAGGAGATTTTTTTAGGGTTTTATGATGAGAAAATCCCCTCGGTTATTATCAGCTTGTTGTGTTACTAGGAATACGTTACTCCATTTGTAATTAATAATTTATTAGGATAGGATTTTTAAAAGAATGGTCTAAAAGTTGGGATGTTTTAATTTGTAGAGTTTAGTTACTGCAAATATTACAAATATGAAGCTGTGATTATAAGATTTTGAGTATTGTTGTATGAAAAATGAAAATTATTTGTTTCTTTTGAAAAACTTCAATTGTATCTGAACTTGTTTTTTGAAATTCACTCTGTTTATTCAATACTGATTTTGAAATTTTGATTCTATTGCAATAATTAAATACTATTATATATTGAGCACTATTTTGAGATTTTGGTCATCTAATTCTAGCTTAATAATTGAGTACTATTATATATTTAATTTAATGTATTTATTTATAAATAAATCATTGCAATTTATGTAAAAACAATGTAAAATGTAAATTTAATAGATATAAAATAAAAGCAATTAAATAATAAAATAATAATAAATTCTCGAATGTATGTTTGCTTCATTTAAAATAGCTTTTATGAACTATTTTCAGGAAATCTATCAAACAACAGAAAATATTTTACATAGTTTTATCAAAACACTAGAAAATATTAACTTTTTCAGAAAAGTAAATCATTTTCTAGAAATCATTTTTCGAAAACCATTTTCAAGCAAACAAACGGACCCTAAATGTGAAATTGACCTCGAGAGGTCATGTAGTAGAAAAAAAACCCACATTTTAGTAAATAACTAGTATGGTTTCTACTCTTTGCGTTAGATTGATTAATTGTTTGTATCAAATTATAAAATAAAAAATTAAAAGCTAAAATATAATGTAAGTTTCTATACGCTTTGTATATTTGAAATTTAGTCCCCCTCTTGTACACTTAGAATTTAGTCTTTATACTTTCATTTCTAAATATTTGGTCTTTCTGCTTTTCAAATTTAAAAATTTAGGTCTAGTTGTTAACATCGTTAAAATTCTTCTATTAAATTCACTGGTTTGACATTCTAATTTTTTTTTTAAAAATATTCATTTTGTAGTCGTGTGACAAAAATGTCATTGTAATGGATTTGAATTTAAAAGAGAATTTTAATGGTGTTAACAATTCTTAAAATTCAAGTAAGCATTTTAATCATAATAAAGTATTTAGACTAACTAATTACATTATAAATATTAAGGACCAAATTATGTTAAAATTAAAATATAAAAATTAAATTTGGTAAGACAAAAGACAGTATATAAAAAATATAAATATAATTTAAATTTAATAATAAATTTAAAAACAAATAACAAGTATACTTTACGTAATATTTGTAGTAATATTTGTAGATTGATTGTAAATAGAAATCCATTGAGGCCTGTATAAACAGTTTCCTTAAAATAGATTCGTCCTCTCCTTGGTGCTAAAGAATTTTTGAATGTCCATCTCCTAAGATACAACAACGATCAGTTACCAAATCAAAAGCAGCACAACTTTTTGTAACGGGCGAATGCTAACCAAGCCTCCTCTATCACCCAAAAACAGAAATGGAATTTTGAGAGAAAATATGAAAAAATATGTAAAAATGAAAAGAAGAAAGGGCTATTTATGGTGAAATTAACTGTTACATGAAATTTTAAAACAAACATAATGAGAAGAGCTACAAACATAACTTTTTGTAGGTTACTAACATGAAGAGTTACAAAAAAAAATTAAAACAAATAAAGCTATGTAACTACCTTTGAAACACCAAAGGACAATTCTGTTGAAGAGAAAAAAAATTTTAAATGGGTTAAAAAATTTGATAGACCCAATAAGACTCGACCAATCCAAACATTTCACATCTCTTACATCGTGCAAATACACCTCTAACCTATTTTAGTTTAATCAACACCTCCATGAGGGAGAGCTTTAATTTAATCATTTATTAATTAACATGTTGCTTTTAGCTTATAAACCCTTCTCATATACCACACTTTTAACAATGTGGGATATGAGATTTTAAGCATCATTTTTCCTCAACAATCATTTTCATGTAGCTTTCTTTGAGTTTCAATTTCTCATTCATTACTCAACCATTTTGAGCATATTATACATTGTTTTAAAGGTCTCATGGAGTAGAATATAATAATAATATTTATTATTTAAAAACTTTAATTTTACCCATAAATAATATGTCTCAAAGTTTTTTTGTTTGAGTCCAATTATGACCAGGCCCAACATTTAAACAAAATTGAACCCAATTTTAAATTACTTTAAGTTTAAATTTATTTTAAATTTTAAATTATTTTTAAAATTAAATTTATTTTAAATTTAAATTTATTTTGAATTTAAATTTAAAATTTAATTAAAAGTCCAAAATTACAAATTTAAGTCCAAAACAATCACAAACCCAATGACACTTTAGCCCAAACCTAAACTAAACCCAAATGACCTAGCACTAAAAATCAGCAAACCCTAGTTTGCAAGTTTATCTGCTGCCGCTTGCCCCACCCACTCACGTGCTGCCACGTCAGCAACACCACCACCATCTTCAACCAACCGCCACCAGCAAGTTGCACCACTGCAAGTCGAACCTGCAAAGAAGGAAAAGACAAGCAATTAAGTTGTAAAAGACAAAATAAAATGATTGTAATAATGCTATAAAAGCCGAATTAAAATCGGTTGTAAGGGGTTATAGTTTTTTTTAGAGAAATCAATACAGACCAATTTTCAAGACCAACTAAAAAAATAGAGTGCATCTGAAACTAATAGAATAGTCTACAAAGCAGTCAATATCCAACAGAGAGTAGAATATCAAGCATACAGATATCAAGTTCTCAAGGTATAATTTCAATAAAGAGTTACTTATTGTTTATTGACTATTCGAATTTCAAAGATTGTTTATTATTTTTTTAATACATTAATTTATTATATTATTAATATCATTCATTGCTTTTAAACATGCATTTAATGCATATTAAATATAATAAATATATTTTTAAATAATAAATAATAAAAAAAATTGAAGGGACATATCTAGTTTGGAAACGCTATCGTCGGTCACGGACAGAGTCCCTCCTAACTGGTTATTGTTTGCGAGGGCTCCGATAGGGTGTTTTTCACCTAAAAAAACAAACAAACGTTAATAATGTAAAAATCAAAAAATAGATTTTTAAAAATTGAAAAACCCATTTCAGATATTTTCTAAATAATAACTAAAGAATAAAATAGATTTTATAAAAGTTTTTAAAAAGAGAATCGAACCAGATCTGTTCGAATGTGTTTCAAAAAAAATTTATTTGTTCTTCGGAAATCTAGGCTAAATCCATTCAATTTATGCTTGGATCTAAGTGTTTGTTAAAAAAATAAAAAGAAAAAGAACTTTCGGCTTACCTAGACACCGTGGACGGGGGCGCGTGGCAATGGAGGCGTGAGGGACCGACGGACAGAACCGTAGCCAGACGAAGAGGATTTCAGAGAAAAAAATGAAAAAGAATTAGTTGTTTTAAGAAGAAAGAAAATGAGATTTTTTAAAAAAAGATGGCCTTATATAACCTTACCAAACGGTGCCGTTTTGGGGAAGACTTAAAATGCCCCAAACGGCGTCGTTTCACGTCGACCCGACCCAACTTGTGCGGATCCCTGAGATCCGCGTGTTTTTTTAAAAGGTATATTTATGCATAAGGACCTTCTGTATTTTTTATTTTCTACAATTTCATCCTTAATGCCATCTTTAATTAGTCTTAAATTTGCCCAACAATTTATTTCCTTTTTAATTTGGTCCTTTGAATCTTTGAAAGCCTGAGAAGCTGCCATGTATCTCATCTTTTTGGTTTTATTGCCCAAAAGGCCCCTAAACTTTTTAAAATCATATTTTGACCCTCAAACTTCTTAAAAATTATATTTTTGCCCTCGAACTTCTAAAAATTATATTTTTGACCCTAAACTTCCAAAAATCACATTTTTAACCCAAACTTCCCAAAATGACATTTTTATCCCTAAAACTTCCAAAATTATGTTTTTACCCCGAACTTTCCTAAAATGACATTCTTACCCCTAAAAATTTCCAAAATTACATTTTAACCCCAAACTCTTCAAATTTCATTTTCGACCTCTTTTTTTCTTTCTTTGACTTTCGTATATAAATTTTAATTTTTTTTTATTTTTAATTAATTTTTTATTTTCTCATTTATTTTGATTCATAATTCATATTTTATTTTTCTCATATTTATTTTTGTATATTTGTTCATTCTTTGTGTTATTTAACTTTATCATTAATTGCATAGCTCGTATTTAATTTTCATGCTCATTTTTATCCCTATATTTTAATTAAAGTCATTTTTTTATTTTTCTCTAAAATATAAATATTTAAAATCGAGGTAATATTCCTTTATCTTGGGTTTTGAAAATTGTACCTTAACTTACTAGGCGCAATTTTTCTTCAAACCGGGATAATCGAATATCCTTTTTCAAGGTTTAAAGTTTACAATGAAGGAAAACTCGTTATTTTCGGATCTTGAAACGTTATATCCTAACTCACTGGACGTGACTTTCTTCCTTGATCACTTCGAAATAACGAGACTTCCAAACGAAAATCGATTTCTTTCTTAAACATGACTCATGCATTTAAGGATCGTACATTAAAACTTTATTCGAGTTTTCAAAATTTTACAAACAAGACCCTAAAATAATCAAATATGGTACCAATTTTGGGCGTGTAAGGGTGCTAATCCTTCCTCTCACGTAACTGACTCCCAAACCCATTTTCTGGATTTCAAAGACCAAAATGATTTCCAAAACGGATTTTAAATGTTTTGTGGTGATCCAATCACACCAAGTAAAAGATTGGTGGCGACTCCCATTTTTCGATTTTCAAATAAATATTTTTTCGAGACCTGTTTGTTTTTTCAAAAAATAAACGTTTCGACAGCTTGGCGACTCCGCTGGGGAGATTTCAAACAAAAGAGAGTTAAGCCGAAATTGATTATGTTCGGGCCGTTTTGTTAAAACTTTTAATACTCGATTTTATTTAATATACGATCCTCAAACATTTTGTCTGATGCTATATTATGTCGATACTGCTAGTATAGATTTGCATTCATTTGCATATGATACTACACACTTTAAGTGAAAGTGGGAAACTATTCCTTCGTGAGGTTTTCACCTCCGTGCAGGATAGTGGATCACTTTTGGGATTACATCCGTACCCATATTTTCGTGAAGTTTTTACTTCCGTGCAAACATGTGGGAAATGTGACCCCCTAAACTGAACTCATCCGTACGAGCCTGTAATGGGTGAGGATCGAGGAATCTACTGGTTTGGGTACCCTTTACTCTAGAGACTAAACCACATGTAATGAACCATAAGTACTTGCTTTAGAAGGAGTTATACCGAACCTTTTAGCAACTATCCAAAAATAAATTCTTAGGTTCTTTGTTTTATACCTATACATTGATACTGATATGTTTTGCTAACTTGTTCTATTTTGTCTTTTTTACGTTGTATTGCATCATCATATAAGGAAAGGTATTGATTCAAACTCAATTACTGATAAGAGAATCGATCATTGAAAATAAGTACCTTGATAAGGTGGAGGACAACATGGTTGTGCGTATGTGGTCAGAGGAAAATCAACGCCAAAAAGGGGATAGCTTCGTAGAAGGATATGAGTTAAACTTTTGGGATTATACCAGGATTAGTACAGCTCAGAACAATGTGCAAGAGTTGAAACAGATATGGGACAGTTGGGATAATGACATAAAGTAAACCTTTTACCAAGAGTACGGAGATTTACTATACTTGTTCGAGGTTGAGGTGGATAAGTACCTCTTCCGAGTCTTAGCGCAGTATTGGAACCCAGCCTACAGTTGCTTCACTTTTGGGAATGTAGACGTGACACCGACGATAGAAGAATACACCACTTTACTCCGTTGTCCGAAGATCTCGATAGATAGAGCTTATTCTAGAGCTCCTAGTGTCCCGAATTTTGTCAAAAGATTAATAAACATCACCGGCATGAGTGAGTAATGGGTTGCAGCTCGGGTTAAGGTGAAAGGTGACAATAAATGCATTACGTGGAAGAGTTTGCGAGATTTGATCCTGGCCCACCCAGATACGAAGAAAAAGATTAACATCCTGGCTCTAGGTATATACGGGTTAGTCATTTTTTCCAAGGCTTTGAGACACATAGAAGATGCGGTGATAGACATGTTTGACCGATTGAGTAAAAAGGTTACACCGGTCCCGATAATATTAGCTGAAACTTTCAGATCTTTAAATGCGTATAGAAAGAAGGGAGAAGGTCGGTTTATCGACTGTGCACCGTTGTTAATGGTATGATTCCATAGTCACTTTTGGAAAACAGAAAAAGTCTCCTCTCAATACTTATCTAATGATTATTCTCCATTGAAAGAGTTTGTAGCCACGCAAAGATAAGGAAATTTCTCAGAAGAAAAGTGGATAGCAATACTTCAAAGTCTCCGAGACAAAGACATAGAATGACGAGCATCATGGTTTGTTCCTGATGAAATTTTGTATCGATGCGGAGACTTCGATTGAGTCCCATTGATTGGAATTTGGGGAGCCGTAGGGTACGCACCTTTATTGGTTTCAAGACAATACAGGTCGAGACAGTTCATACAGCAACTCAAGGGTTAGCTTCATGTGAATTTGCATATAGAGGAGAAAATAATAAGAAGAGGATTCAAGAGATCTCGAATGCATGAAACCAAGTACGAAGGATGAAAGTGTTTGGTGTCAATCCCATGACAACTGTAGAATATGATTGGTGGAGAAATAGAAGGATCAATGACAATATTCCTGTGCCAAACCCGGAGGTTGTTCGCCCAATTGAGGAGCACTTGCATAGTTGTCTCGACTGAACTAGAAATTATTAAACAAGATTTTAAGAGGAAAAATGCTGAAATGGAAAAGATGATAAAAAAATTGGAAGAAGAAAAGGTGCTTTTAGGATTAGACATTGAAGTCCAGAAGCTAGAGGCAGAGAAGTTGAGAAAAGGGAAGAATAAGGTCGAAGAAGATCTCGATAGCCTGAAGAAAGACTATAAGAAGCTTCGCTTGTCAATGAGGATTGTCGATTTAGGTAAGATGTCGGAACAATAGCAACGGGAAATCCGTGAAAAGAAGAGTAGAATAAGTCAGTGGAAGAACAAGTTTCAAGATGCCCAGATTCAAGAAAATGCCATGAATAGCAGCTTGTTGGAAAGTCAAGCTGAGATGACCGAGTTAAAGGCCTGAATAAAGGAATTGGAGGAATCTTTGTATAGACATCGTAGCCAGAATTCAGTGGTAGAGCTGAAGATAAGTCGAGTCGAGATCGAGAGATTGAATAAGAGGGTGGAAAAATTGGAGGTCCCGTTGCAGAGTAGTGAAATACGAACCGAGATTTTGGAGAGGACAATAGAAATAAATGATTGGAATCTTCAGCAAACTCAGAAGCAAGTTTGAGATAGGGATTATGTTATAGGTGAGGCTCTGAATCAAATACGACGAGTAGCTGACCATGTGCAAACACTAATAGTCGAAGCAGATGAGTTAAGCATGCAATATGAGACAAAGATAGAACGGGGTCAAAAGCTAGCAAGACTTCTCAAGAAAATCAAAGTTTTAAGCATTAAGGCAAAACCGTTTATGTAATTTTCTTTATGTAAAGGAACTTGTTATCTAGTGAAGTTTTCTAATGGAAATTGAATTATAAGACAATACTTTTCTTTCGCATACATGAATTCGTCCGCATTGCAATTTCACATATTTTAGCTTGATAATTCTAACTAATTAAAACTTTAATAGTTACGTCAGTAATCATTGAAAACTCACATCATTATAACACTCGTAAAAAAACCAAAGCTATGGAGCAAAGGCTAGAGAAAATTCAAAAGGAAATGCAAGAGCAAGTGCAAGTGCAGTTGCAAGACCATTTGGCAAAAGTACAGTAAGATATAAAGGACTAGATTATAAAATCTCAAAAGAGAATTATAAGTGAGCTAACACAGCTAATAAGAGTAGGGGCGGATAAAGGAAAAGGTCCTACTATAATCCTAGAGGAGGAGAGTGAGGAGCCTAGATATCTCCCAAGCTATGCTTCTATGCATACTCAAGCACCACTGGAAACATATCCACGTGGAGTACTTGTAACAATAAGAGCACAATAACACCCAGGCGATATGTCAAGGCCAACAAATTTTCAGATGGGATCCGGTTCCAACCCCGGAGATAATTTAGCCATTCCCGTCGTCTATGACTTAGATGACGTAGAAGAGACGAAAAGAGAAAAGCCTGAGATTCCTAGATAGTTGGAGGACAAATACAAGTGGTTGGAAGAAAAAGTGAAAGAAATGAAAGGTGTTGATACCTTCTATGGCATTGATTCTAAGGAGCTAAGCCTTGTCCCAGACCTGGTGCTCCTCCCGAAATTCAGAACACCTGATTTTGAAAAATACAGCGAGATCAGCTGCCTCGAGGAACACATTACCATGTTCTGCAGGAAGATGACTGGGCATGTCCATAATGACCAGTTATTAATACACTGTTTTCAAGATAGTCTAACAGGATCTGTAACCAAATGGTATAATCAGTTGAGTTGTGCCAAGATAAGCTCATGGAAGATTCTGACACAAGCATTTATGAAGCAATACAGTCATGTAACTAACATGGCACCTGATAGACTGACCCTGCAGAGAATGGAGAAGAAGCCAAATGAGAGTTTTCGACAATACGATCAAAGATGAAGAGACGTAGCAACCCAAGTACAGCCATCGTTATTGGAAAAAGAAACAACTATATTGTTCGTTAATACTCTAAAGGCCAATTTTATTAACCATATGTTGGGAAACACTACCAAAAGTTTCTCTGACATGGTTATGTCAGGGGAGATGGTCGAGAATGTAATCCGAAGGAGAAAAATCGAGGCAGGAGAAGGCGTCAGAAGAACAGCTCTTAGAAAAAAGGAAAATGAGGTCAACAACGTAGACTCTTACAAGACAAGTTACTCAAAGCCAATGGTGATGGCGTCGCCTAGGACCACAGAAGGAAACTATCAAAGAAATCCAAGACAGAGGTTTGGTGCAAGACCAAAAGTGGAATTCACTACTATTCCCATGACATATAGAAAACTTTATCCGAGATTGTATGAGAAATGTCTTGTGTCACCAATCCATGTAAAGTCATTGCTACTGCCATTCCCGAGTTGGTATGACGCAAACGCATGATGTGAACATCACGCAGGGATGGCCGAACATTCAATTGAGAACTGCGTGGCCCTAAAAAGGCATGTACTGCAGCTCATCGATGTCGAGGTCTTAAGATTTGAGGGTCCGGTGAATCCCAATGTATCAGCAAATCTGCTACCCAAATATCCCAATTAAAGGGTGAATGCAATAGTCGGAGAAGAAGGAATAAAGATCAAAACTCTCATTGAGGAAGTAAGATCACCCTTGAGATGGGTATGGCATGAAATGATAAAAGTGGGTTTAATTACCCAAGATTTAGGAAAATCAGTGAGAAAAGGACGCTACTGTGAGTTCCACAATAACGAAGGGCATGAGATTTAGGAATGCGACAAGTTCAAAACTATGATACTGGGATTAATAGATAATAAAAAGTTAAAAATTTTCGAGGAAAAAGAAGTGGAAGAAGTGTGTGCCTCTGAAAAGGGCACAATTAAGAAAACTTTTGGGGTTAACAATCCAATGATAATCATTTCACGGCCAAGGAGTAATGAGACTAAAGCAAGAATTGCTCCCATAATAATAATTCAAAAACCTGCAGTCTTCCCTTACAAGGATGACAAAAGGGTACCTTGGAATTACAACTATAATGTAATGGTATCAAAAGGAGAAAATTCCAAGGTTGAATCAGAAGGAACTCAAGACGTGAGTCTTGTCACGCGTAGTGGGAAAGACTAGTGAACAGAATAGAAAATGAAACATTTGGAAAAAACCCAGAAGAGTCAAAAGAAGGAAGTACTAGTGAACAGAAGTCACCAATTAACGAGCCAGTGACAGAAAAAGAGGCTAAAGAATTCTTGAAGTTCCCCAAGCACAGCGAATACAGTGTGATAGAGCAATTACAGAAGCAACCGGCTCGTATATCCATTTTAACGCTGTTACAAAGCTTAGAAGCACATTGTAACGCGCTAATGAAAGTATTAAATGAAACTTATGTAGCCAAGACATTTTAGTGAACAAATTAGACCACTTGGTCAATAATGTCAGCGCCGATAATTTCATCTTTTTTAATGATGACGAAATACCCCCAAGAGGTATGGGGTCAACAAAAGCGCTACATATCACCACCCGCTGTAAAGATTACACACTGCCTAGTGTGTTGATTGATAACGGTTCAGCCCTGAACGTTATGCTGTTGACAACATTAAAAGGTTGACGATCGATAGTTCTCATATGAAGATATGCCACAATGTAGTGAAAGCGTTCGATGGAACAGAAAGGAAAGTTATGGGTCGGATCGAGATACCATTGTTAATCGATCCAAACTCATACGAAGTAGACTTATTAGTAATGGATATCAAACCAAGCTACAACTGCTTGCTTGGAAGACCATGGATCCATTCGGCAAGAGCAATGCCATCATCATTACACCAAAAGCTGAAATTGGTGATCAAAAGACGATTAATCACAATCAATACTGACGAGGACTTAATTGCATCAATAACGAATGATGTGCCATACATTGGAGCATATGAAGAAGCCTTAAAATGTTCTTTCCGATCCTTGGAGTATGTTAATGCAACTTTCATCATCGAAAGAAGTAGAATCCTTGTACCCAAAATATCAAAAATCACGAAGATGGCCTTAAAGATGACAATTGGTAAAGGGGCTCTAACTGAAAAAGGACTAGGAAGGTTTCTCCAGGGGAGAATCAAGCTGCCAATATTGGAAGAGAAACGAGATCACTTTGGCCTAGGGTATAAACCAGACGCGAAGGGAAAGAAAAGGGAGCTGAAAAAGAAACAAGAATGAAAAAGGGCTCGATTAGCTAGAAAGAAGATCCAATAGGAGCCAATGATTTTTCCCCATATATCAAAAACGTTCATATCAGGAGGAATAATCAATCTAAGGCCAAAGGAATAAGAGAGAGAGGGAAGACTAATTGAAGCCATGAGGACAATGAAGAGTTTGAGCATCAACGCTGTATCTGAGGAAGGAGATAAAGGAAGAAACCTATGAGAAATTCATCCTTTCACCCCTGGAAGTACTCTCGACAACTGAACTGTAGAGGAACTCCCTGTAGTCTTTAGAGCTTTTTCAGAGTAATGCTTAGAACACACCTATTACTTTAGGCTCGAAAGCAATATGGATCTTTTTGTAAAAAAGGCCAATAATCATTATCTAGTTATTTTGAATGCATCTTCTATCTTATATGACAAATCTTTCAGTAATTATTCTTTCATTCTTAATCCAAATCAACACACCGCTCGTACATATCTAATAAATAAAATTAATCATTCTTTAATACATACATTCTTGACCAATTTGACAAACATACTCATACTCATACCAAATGATCATTCTTTCGTAAATTTATTTTGTTCTTTGGACCTTCTTTTTATTCCTTTGACAGGTCCTTGAATATCAATAATATGAGTGACTCTGATGCTAACTTAGAGCCTCGTTTCGAGCGAGAAATGTGTCTAGAAGAACTTCAAGACTTTGAAGATGATCAAGATTGTAATTTGTCTCCTGATCTGTTAAGGATGATGGAAGAAGAAGAAAAATAAATCTTGCCTCATTCGGAATCGGTGGAAGTAATTAGTTTGAGAAACGAAGATGAAAAGAAAGAAGTAAAAATTGGGACTAGCATCTCCCTAGAAACTAGAAGAGATCTTATCAAGTTGCTTCAAGAGTTCCAAGATGTCTTCGCATGGTCTTACCAAGACATGACTGGCTTTTTCCAAGTAGTTAAATACTCAGAATGGGACTTGATGTGGTATTGAAAATAAAAGGGGAGGTCAGAAAACAATTTGACGCTGGGTTTTTCCAAGTAGTTAAATACTCAGAATGGGTAGCCAACATAGTTCCTGTTCCTAAAAAATATGGGAAAGTGTGTATGTGTGTGGATTATCGGGATTTAAATAAAGCAAGCCCAAAGGATAACTTTCCATTACCTCACATCGACACCTTAGTAGACAATACAGCAGGTCACTCCTTATTTTCATTCATGGATGGTTTCTCCAGGTATAACCAGATAAGGATGGATCCTGAAGATATGGAGAAAACCATGTTTGTCACGCTATGTGGAACATTCTGTTACAAGGTAATGCCTTTTGGACTTACAAACGTAGGGGTAACTTATCAAATGGCCATGGTGACTTTGTTTTA
This sequence comes from Gossypioides kirkii, assembly GCA_005610355.1. NCBI lineage: Eukaryota > Viridiplantae > Streptophyta > Magnoliopsida > Malvales > Malvaceae > Gossypioides > Gossypioides kirkii. The sequence continues at coordinate 19,124,165 of CP032253.1, forward strand.
TGACATGATACATAAAGAAATTGAAGTTTATGTCGACGATATGATTGCGAAATCCCAAACAGAGGAAGAGCATGTAAGGATTTTGAGAAAGCTATTTGGGAGGCTAAGAAAGTATAAACTAAAGCTAAACCCAGCAAAGTGCACCTTTGGAGCCACTTCGGGAAAGCTGTTAGGCTTTATGGTCAACAAAAAGGGGATTGAAATTGATCCAGATAAATTCAAAGCCATACAAGAGCTACCACCACCCAGTACTTAAAAAAAAGCTCGAGGGTTCTTAGGAAGATTAAATTACATTGCTCATTTCATCTCACAGTTGACCGAGAAATTTGATCCTATTTTTCGTTTGTTTAGAAAGCGCAACCCAAGTGTATGGGATGATAAATGTCAGGAAACTTTTAACAAGGTCAAAGATTATTTGTCCAATGCTCTCATTTTGGTGCCTCAAATTCCTAATAAACCATTGATCCTGTACTTGGCAGTCTTTGAAAATTCTATGGGATGCGTACTAGGCCAGCACGATGAGTCTGAAAAGAAGGAAAAGGCGATATATTATATCATTAAGAAATTTACTGATTATGAGACTCGATACTCGCCAATTGAAAAACTATGTTGTGCTCTAGTTTGGACCACGCGAAGATTAAGGCAATAATGTTGTACCACACCACTTGGTTAATCTTAAAACTAGACCTATTGAAGTACATGATGGAGTCAACTGCCTTCAATGAAAGATTGGCTAGGTGGCAGATCTTGCTTTCTGAATTCGACATAGTCTATGTCAATCAAAAGGCAGTAAAAGGGAGCGCGATAGCAGATTTCCTAGTTAGCAAGGCTTTAGAGGACTATGAGCCAATAAACTTCGATTTTCCAAACGAGAACTTAATGAATGTTGCAACAACTGAAGAGGGAACCCCAGGGAAACATCCTTGGAGATTGAATTTTGATGGAGCTTCAAACGCCACGGGTAATGGAGTTAGGGCAATCTTGGTATCACCAGAAGGAGACCATTATCCATTCACTAGTAAACTTGATTTTGATTGCACAAATAACATGAAAGAATACGAATCATGTATCATGGGAATTCATACAGCCATAGAACGGGGATTAAAGTTTTGGAGATATATGGAGACTCCGCACTAGTAATCTATCAACTCAAAGGAGAATGGGAAACTAGAGATTCTAAGCTAGTTGATTACCGTAAATTGGTTCCTAAGTTAATCAAGGAGTTTGATGATGTCACATTTCATTATCTTCCACGATAAGAGAATCAGATGGATGATGCTCTTGCCACTTTGGCCTCAATAATCAAAGTAAATAGACTAGAAGATACGAAACCCATTTAGATAAGCATCTATGAAGCTTCGGCTCACTGTTATGATGTTGAAGAAGAAAAAGAAGAAAAGGATGTCCGCCCATGGTATGAAGATATTCTTCAGTATGTAAGAGATTGCAAATACCCCGAGCAAGTTTTTGAAAATGAAAAAAGGACATTGAGAAGACTTACCAATGAATATGTCCTAGATAGGGAAATCTTGTACAAAAGGAGAAAAGATTAGGTGTTATTAAGATGTGTCGACGTAGTTAAAGCCAGAAAGATCTTAGAAGAAGTTCATGAAGGCATTTATGGGACACATGCCAATGGTTTTATAGTGGCCAGGCAGAAAATGAGATTTGGGTATTACTAGTCTTACCATGAAAGGAGACTTCATCAATTATGCTAAGAGGTGCCATAAGTGTCAGATCTATAGAGACAACATTCATGTACCTCCATCACACCTTCATGTCATGACTTCTCCTTAGCCATTTTCTATGTGTGGCATGGATGTCATTGGGCAAATTTCTCCAAAGGCTTCTAATGGTCATAAATTTAACTTCGTGGCTATCGACTATTTCACCAAATGGGTAAAAGTAGCTTTTTATGCCAACGTCACGAAGTCTGCGGTTAGTAAGTTCTTAAAAAAAGAGATTATCTACCGATATGGGATGCTAGAGAGGATCATATCCGACAATGCCTTGAATTTTAACAATAGCACAATAGTGGAAGTTTGAGAGCAATTCAAAATCAAGCATCACAATTTGTCTCCCTATCGCTCGAAGATGAATAGAGCTATAGAGGCAGCTAACAAAAACATCAAGAAGATTGTTGCGAAAATGTTTGAGACCTAAAAAGACTGGCACAAAAAACTACCATTTGTCCTCTTTACTTACAGAACTTTTACTGGGGCAACACTATTCCCACTAGCATATGGTATGGAAGCAGTCTTACCTATTGAGGTTGAAATACCTTCTCTTCGAGTCTTAACTGAGTTATAGTTAGATGAGGCAGAATGGATCCAGGCTCGATATGATTAGTTGAATTTAGTCCAAGAAAAGAGGTTAAGAGCTATCCGTCATGGTCAGATGTACCAAAAAAGAATGATACGAGCTTATGACAAAAAGTTTCATCCTAGAGAATTCCATGAAGGAGATCTAGTTTTGAAAAAGATACTTCTCATGCATAAAGACTTTCGAGGGAAATGAATGCCCAATTGGGAAGGGCCTTATGTGGTAAAGAAAGTTTTCTCAAGAGGAGCTCTCATCCTAATAGAAATGGACGGCAAAGATCTGCACAATCCCGTTAATTCAGACTCGGTGAAAAAATATTTTGCCTAAAATTGAGATGAAAACCCGTAAAAGCGTCTCAAAAAAAAGAGGATCGAGATGAAAACCCACAAAGGGCGTCTTAAAACCAAAGGAATTTTAAGTTGAAAACCCGCAAAGGGCGGCTCAAATTCAAGAACAGGTTCAAAGTGATCGTTTCTCCCTCAATTATAACAGGATGGAAGAAAATTACAGCTCGAAGTATCAACAAAGCACTCCAGGTCTTCTAGACACGTATTTAGGCTCAGAATAATTCTCAGCGAGTAAGCTCAGAGAAGTTCATCCTGCGATATTCAAGGCATCTAATTGTCTTTTGTTGTATACTTGGAAATTTCTTAACTAAAATTTGCCACCTGTTGATCTTTTGAATTGTGTCTTCAATAAATTTCGACCTTATTCTTTCATAATCTCGTTTAAGCATTCTACATTTAAAATAATAGGTAATAAACTAATAACATGAATCATACAAAGATCCATGAACATTACTCTGGAATCTCTTAAATAGTATAGGGGCCCAAAATAGGACCACCAATTGGAAAACTTGAAAACACGCAGTTCAGGCAAAACCTAGAAGGAGACAGGGCAGCACACCAATGATAGAATTTGGATAGGCGACAGGATATGTCAACCCAAATAATAATAAATGGACATTCATCATATGCATTCATGTAGTTAGGAGCATTTGATTCATTCTGATTCTTGCATCCTGATAATTCGGGCCTACATATGAGGTCTATAGAAGCATATTTTACAGGTCACATCCCCGCAAAATGGTGAGATGAACCAAGGAAACATGAGAGCTGATACCCTAAAGACGAAAAGGAGTAGATTGAAGCCGTAATAGTAAATCTTCTACCTCGAAGTTATAGTGGATCAAATCAAACCACCATATCAAGTTTTCATTTCTTTGAAGTTGCAATAAGAGCAAGATGAAATTTTAACATCAAATCCTATCTTTTTGAAATTGCAATGAAATTTCAAGAAGGGTAGATTGTAGCCATTCGATCTCTTACCCCGAGCTTGGGGCAGATCACCATCAGCCAATCTCTTACCCCGAGCTTGGGGCAGATTGCAGTCATCCGATTTTTTACCCTAAGCTTGGGGTAGATCACCATCAGCCAATCTCTTACCCCGAGCCTAGGGCAAATTACAATCATTCGATCTTTTACCCCGAGCTTGGGGCAGATTACCATCAGCCAATCTCTTACCCCGAACTTGGGGCAGATTGCAGCCATTCGATCTTTTACCCCGAGCTTGGGACAGATCACCATCAGCCAATCTCTTACCCCGAGCCAGAGGTAGATTGTAAAAAAAATCTCTCTTACCCCCAGTCATGAGGGAGATTGAATCTCATCTTTTACCCTCGAGTCAAGAAGGCAAAATACCAATTTCTCTGAAGTTGCAGTGGAGTGGATTGGAATTTCAAGCCTCGTCGTCCCGATGAAATACAAAGAAGTGGATCAAGATACGAAGCTATGACGCCAAACCTCTGAAGTTGCAAGCAAATTGAGTGAAGCTACGGTAACAAATTTTGTTTTTTTGGAAATTGCCTTAAAGCAAGATGGAATCACAACCCCGAGGACATAGAGAAGCAGGTGCAGTGAAGCTAAACGACTGATAAAGTGAAGGGTAGGCTAATTGAAGAAAGAGCGTCAAAGAAATGAAACTTGACAAAACTGGGCCTCCTTTTGGTCTTCGCTCAGTTCTTGTTACACAGCAACAAGCAAAGAGGGGCAGCTGTTGGAGCCCAATTATGACCAGACCCAACATTTAAATCAAATTGAACCCAATTTTAAATTTTAAATTTTAAATTATTTTAAGTTTAAATTTATTTTAAATCTAAACTTATTTTTGAATTTAAATTTATTTTGAATTTAAATTTAAAATTTAATTAAAAATCCAAAATTACAAATTCAAGTCCAAAACAATCACAAACCCAATGACCCAAGCATAATTACACTCTAGCCCAAACCTAAACTAAGCCCAAATGGCCCAGCACTAAAAATCAGCAAACCCTAGTTTGCAAGTTGATCTGCTGCCACTTGCCCCACCCACTCACGTGCTGCCACATCATCAACACCACTACCATCTTCAACCAACTGCCACTAGCAAATTGCACCACTGCAAGCCGAACCTGCAAAGAAGGAAAAGACAAGCAATTAAGTTGTAAAAGACAAAATAAAATGATTGTAATAAGGCTATAAAAGCCGAATTAAAATCGATTGTAAGGGGTTACAGTTTTTTTTTTAGAAATCAATACAGACCAATTTTCAAGACCAAATCAAAAAAATAGAGTGCATCTGAAAGTAATAGAATAGTCTACAAAGCAGTCAATATCCAACAAAGAGTAGAATACCAAGCATATAGTTATCAAGTTCTCAAAGTATAATTTCAATAAAGAGTTACTTATTGTTTATTGACTATTCAAATTTCAAGGATTGTTTATATTTTTTTTAATACATTAATTTATTATATATTAATATCATTCATTGCTTTTAAACATGCATTTAATGCATATTAAATATAATAAATATATTTTTAAATAATAAATAATAATAAAAAGAATTTGAAGGAATGTATCTGGTTTGGAAACGTCGGCGGCGGCCACGGACGGAGTCCCTCCTAACTAGTTAGTGTTCGCGAGGGCTTTGATGGAGGGGTTTCACCTAAAAAAACAAACAAACGTTAATAATGTAAAAATCAAAAAATAGATTTTTAAAAATTGAAAAACCCATTTTAGATCTTTTCTAAATAAAAACTAAAGAATAAAACAGATTTTATAAAAGTTTTTAAAAAGGGAATCGAACCAGATCTGTTCGAACGTGTTTAAAAAAAGAATTATTTTGTTCTTCGGAAATCCAAGCTAAATCCATTCGATTTACACTTGGATCTTAGTGTTTGTTAAAAAAAATAAAAAGAAAAAGGACTTTCGACTTACCTAGACACTGTGGACGACGACGCGTGGCAGGATGTGGAGACAGAGGCGTGAGGGATCGACAGACAGAACTGTGGTCGGACGAAAAGGATTTCAGAGAAAAAAATGAAAAAGAATTAGTTTTTTTTGAAGAATGAAAATGAGGTTTTTTAAAAAAAGATGGCCTTATATAGCTTTACCAAATGGTGTTGTTTTAGGGAAGGCTTAAAATGCCCCAAACAGCGTCGTTTCACGCCGACCCGACCCCACTTGCGCGAATCCCCTTATGATCCGCTTGTTTTTTTAAAAGGTATATTTATGCATAAGGTCCTTCCGCATTTTTAATTTTCTACAATTTCGTCCTTAATGCCATCTTTAATTAGTCTTAAATTTGCCCAACAATTTTAGTTTCTTTTTCAATTTGGTCCCTTGACTCTCTGAAAGCTTGAGAAGCTGTCACGTATCCCATCTTTTTGGTTTTATTTCCCAAAAGGCCCCTAAACTTTTCTAAAATCACATTTTGACCCCTAAACTTCTCAAAAATTATATTTTTACCCTTGAACTTCTAAAAATTATATTTTTGCCCCTGAACTTCCAAAAATCACATTTTTAACCCGAACTTCCCAAAATGAAATTTTTATCCCTAAAACATTCCAAAATTATGTTTTTATCCCGAACTTTCCCAAAATGACATTTTTACCCCTAAAACTTTTCAAAATTACGTTTTAACCCCAAACTCTCCGAAACTTCATTTTCGACCTTTTTTTTTCTTTCTTTGACTTTCGTATATAAATTTTAACTTTTTTGTTTTAAATTAATTTTGTATTTTCTCATTTATTTTGATTCATAATTCGTATTTTATTTTTCTCATACTTATTTTCGTATATTTGTTCATTCTTTGTGTTATTTAACTTTATCATTAATTGCATAGCTCGTGTTTAATTTGCATGCTCATTTTTATCCCTATATTTTAATTAAAGTCATTTTTTTTATTTTTCTCCAAAATATAAATATTTAAAATCGAGGCAATATTCCTTTATCTCGGGTTTTAAAAATTTGTGCCTTAACTTACTAGGCGCGATTTTTCTTCAAACCGGGATAATCGAATATCCTTTTTCAAGGTTTAAAGTTTACAACAAAGGAAAGCTCGTTATTTCTGGATCTTGAAACGTTATGTCCTAACTCACTGGACGTGACTTTCTTCTTTGATCACTTCGAAATAGCGAGACTTACAAACGAAAATCGATTTCTTTCTTAAACATGACTCATGCATTTAAGGATTGTACTTTAAAACTTTATTCTAGTTTTCAAAATTTTACAAACAAGACCCTAAAATAATCAATGTGGTACCAATTTTGGGCGTGTGAGGGTGCTAATCCTTCCTCTCACATAACCAACTGCCGAACCCATTTTCTGGATTTCGAAGACCAAAATGATTTCCAAAATAGATTTTAAATGTTTTGTAGTGATCCAATCACACCGAATAAATGATTGGTGACGACTCCCATTTTTCGATTTTCAAATAAATATTTTTTCGAGACCTTTTTGTTTTCCCAAAACATAAACATTTCAACATCTCTAATAAACAAATCTTAGATTTGAACGTGATTAAAAAATTAAAATTAAAATTTGACTATTTTATATAACCAAAAAAAATAAAAGGCCAAATCGCATAATGTAAAAAAAGAAGAAATTTTTTTTAATTCAAATCGCGTAAACCGTATTTATTATTCAAATCTTACCTTATTATTATAATTCACTAATAAAAATCAAGAGAAAAGTGTTTTAGAACTTCCTTTATATATAAATTTTGTAATATCCAAAGAAAAATGCAATATTTCAATTAAAAGTGTCAAATTTTGTAATATCATCATTTAACACGATATATCATCAACTTAACAACAAATTTGTAACCACAATTAAAATATATGGTGGGTATTAGTAAGATAGAAACCCTAGACTGTTATGGAATGAAAAACAGAAGTTACCGAAATGATGCGTTTCGATTATAAGTAAAATAGGGAGTTTTAGTTTTAATAAAACGTTGCGTTTAACATAGACTTGTAACTGTCTTTGAGTTATTGGATTGTTACTGAGTTGTTCTATTTTTTCCTTTTATTGTTTTGGTTGTAAGGGAAAGAGGGTAATTGATACAATACACAAGATTTTTCTTCTCTCTGAATTTTTTTTTCTCTTCTTTTCTTTTCTCTGATTCTTCTTTCTCTCGTTTTAAATTTTGATTTTTTGGGTTAGTTCCTGAAAATGATATCAGAGCTACCGATCTAGATGGTTTGAGATGAAATCACTACACATGTTTAGAAGGAACTCAATGTTCTTCAACTAGATATGGTTTTATGTGTACCTATCTATATCCCAATTACTCAATCCGTTGACATTAAATGTGAAATTGACGTCGAGAGGTCATGCAGTAGAGAAAAAACCCACATTTTTAGTAAATAACTAGTATGATTTCCACTCTTTACGTTAGTTTGATTAATTGTTTGTATCAAATTATGAAATAAAAAATTGAAAGCTAAAATATGATATAAGTCTCTATACGCTTTGTACATTTGGAAGTTAGTCCCCCTCTTGTGCACTCAGAATTTAGTCCCTATACTTTCATTTCTAAGAATTTGATCTTTCTATATTTCAAATTTAAAAATTTAGGTCTAGTTGTTAACATCGTTAAAATTCTTCTATTAAATTCATTGGTGTGACATTCTAATTTTTTTAAAAAAATACTCATTTGATAGTCGTGTGACAAAAATGTCATTGTAATGGATTTCAATTTAAAAGAGAATTTTAACGGTGTTAATAATTCTTAAAATTCAAGTGAGCATTTGAATCATAATAAAGTATTTGGACTAACTAATTACATTATAAATATTAAGTACCAAATTATGTTAAAATTAAAATATAAAAATTAAATCTTGTTAGACAAAAAGCAGTATATAAAAAATATAAATATAATTTAAATTTAATAATAAATTTAAAAAATAACAAATATACTTTACGTAGTATTTGTAGATGGATTGTAAATAAAAATTCGTTGAGGTCTGTTATAAACAGTCTCCTTAAGACAGATTCGTCCTCTCCTCGATGCTAAAGAATTTTTGGACGTCTATCTCCCAGGATGCAACAACGATCAGTTACCAAAAGCAGCATAACTTTTGTAATAGGTGAATGCTAACCAAGCCTCCTCTATCACTAAAAATAAAACTGGAATTTTGAGAGAAAATATGAACAAATTTTGAGAGAGAGCAAAATTTGTTGTTCTTCACTTGATTTGTAAAAATGAAAAGAAGAAAAGGCTATTTATAGTGAAATTTCATGAAACGGTTACATGAAATTTTAAAACAAATATAATGAGGAGAGTTACAAACATAATATTTTGTAGGTTACTAACATGGTGAGTTACAAAAAAAATTAAAACAAATAAAGCTATGTAATTATTTTTGGAATACCAAATGACAGTTCTGTTGAAGAGAAACAAGATTTAAATGGGCTAAAAATTTCAATAAACCCAGTAAGGCTCAACAGGTCTATACATTTCACGTCGCCCATATCGTGACGATGTGACCTTAATCCATTTTGGTATAATCAGTACCCCTTGAGGAAGAGTTTTAGTTTAGTCATTTACTAACTAACATGTTGCTTTTAGCTTATAAATCCTTCCCATATACCACACTTTTAACAATGCGGAATACGAGATTTTAAGCACCATTTTTTCTCAACAATCATTTTCATGTAGCTTACTTTGAGCTTCAATTTCTCATTCATTACCCAACCATTTTGAGCATATTATATATTGTTTTAAAGGTTTCATGGAGTAGAATATAATAATAAAATTTATTATTTAAAAACTTTAACTTTACTCATAAATAATATGCTTCAAAGTTCTCTAATAAACATTATTTTTCAACAAATCTTAGATTTGAACGTGACTAAAAAATAAAAATTAAGATTTGATCATTTTATATAACCTAAAAAACTAAAGAGGCATAATATAAAAAAAGAAGAAATTTTTTTTTAATTCAAATAGTGTAAGTCACATTTATTATTCGAACCGTACCCTATTATTATAATTCACTAATAAAAATTCAAGAGAAAAGTATTTTAGAACTTCCTTTATATATAGATATATAAATTTTGTAATATCCAAAGAAAAATGCAATATTTCAATTAAAAGTGTCAAATTTTATTGGTAATCTCTGTTTTTTAGGCAGCAATGAGCTCAGATGTGATGTCATGTGTCACCGTACAAAAGCCTTCAAAAGAGTACTAAGTAGGGGGAAGCGCTTGTCGTTCTGCATACCCATCAAAACACTCACGTACAGAAGGCACTAGATCTTCTTTCAAACATTTTCTCTTTAGATCTGAAATGGCAAAGTCACCCGAGGAAGAGCACCCTGTCAAGACCTTTGGCTGGGCTGCAAGGGACTCATCTGGTCATCTCTCTCCTTTCACCTTCTCCAGAAGGTTATTTTCACAGTTTAAGCTTTCTAACAGATGCATGCTTAACTCTTTCTACTCTTCTTGTTCCATGGAATTTAATTTAATGTTGCCTTTGCATTTTAATCTTTGTGATAATTCTCTTTTATAACAGTTACTTAGTCTGATTTCAAAGATGAAATGATTTTGTTTGGAGTTGTAATGAACTGGTGAGTGCAGGGTAACTGGTGAAGAAGATGTGAGGATTAAGGTGCTGTATTGTGGGATTTGTCATTCTGACCTTCACTGTATCAAGAATGAATGGGGCTTCTCCAACTACCCCATGGTTCCTGGGTCAGTCACTCCCCTCCTACCTTTTACCATCTCTTTCTTCATCATCTCTTGTTATTAATCCATTCCTCTTTTTAATCTGGTAAATTGGTGGGTAAACAATAAAACATAAAACCAAGAAAAACTCCATGACATCTGCCACTTATACATGATACCTGAGTCAATTATAACTTATAAATTATAGAATCTTAAATTAATCGGTTCATAGATCGGGTTATTTGTTTAGACTTGAAGATCTTTTCGAAATTTGAAAAAGTTTAAGTAAAAATAATAAATTCAAAAAATGGGTTTGGGCAAAAGATTAGGTTCATTCAAAATAGGGGATGGGGTTGGATTTGGGTTTGAACATTCGAGCAGGATCCCAACTCAGTTCGACCAATTTTAAGTTCATAATATTTTATATTATGTTATTTTTATATATTATGTAATTAAAAACATATTAAAAAATAAACATATACAAAATATATAATACTAATATACTGTAAACATTAAAATAATGTTAAAATAAATATATAAAAATTTTCAATAAATTAAAGATGTATAAAATTATTAAATATTAAAATAAAATCATAAATATTTTTTAAAAAATTAAAAAATAATATGGACAGGTCTAAAATGAGTTTGAGTTAGTTTTTTTTACAAATATGAGCGTGTTCAGACAAAATTTTAGACCCAAATTTCGGGCTGGATCGTGCTTAAGCAACTATACAGTATGTTAATATCATGTTTAGACCTGATCCGAACACGATCTGGCCCGTGAGCACCTCTAATCTTAACCAAGGAACTTGTTTCACATTTAAAATATATGGAATATAAATATTTAGGGATGAACGTTTGATCGAATCGAGTAAAAAAATTCGAGTTTATGAGTCCTATTTAAACATTTTAACTCAAATAAATTTTTTTTCGAATCAAGTCGAATTATTTGCGTTAAATTAAAAAAAGTTAAACATGTCAAATAAAAATTTTGTTACAATATAACCATGGGCGAAACCAGAAATTTTTTTTAGGGGTCAAAATTAAATTGTGATTTTTACGATAGTAAAAATGTAATTTTTAAAGGATTAAATCAAAATTTTATCATTTTAGGAGGCTAAAGTGCAACTTTACACTTACTAATTTATATTTTTTAAAATTTTCAAGGGCCTAAATATAAATTTTATCATTTTAGGGAGGTCGAAGCTCCTACTAACCCTCTGGATTCGCCCCTAAATATAATTAATTTCATGTTAGAGCACATAAATTTGAAACATATATATTTGAAAATTTTTCAAAGCAAAATAATAAAAAAATGAGTATGATAAATTTGAATCATTAATTAGGTCTCAAAATTATTACTTTAGAAAAAATTTAACTTGTTATATATTTTTTATAATTTTTTAAAAATAAAAATGTGACATTTTTATAAATATTTTGAATTATTTTGTATTTTTTGTTAAAAGAGTCCAATTTCCTTATTTTCAAAGCTGACGAGGATAAAAAAAGTATTTACATCAATATGTTATTCAAATTATTTGAGTTATTTGAATTGTGAAATTCAACTCGAACTCGAAACTCGAATCGAGTTATTAGAATTAAATTGAATAATTCGAATAATTTAAATAACTCAACTCGATTAACTTGAAATTTGAATTATTTTTTCGATTTTATTGAATTGAATCGAATTTTACTTATCTTTACAAATATTTTATCAACATACATTTAATATTAAGATGTGCTTGAATATCAGAAAAAATATAATTATTAAGATATTAGTTACACTATTGTATAATTATTTAGACAGATTTAACTGTTGGAACGTAACTATCCCATAAAAATAGAATTTAAAGATTAAATATTTCAACCAACTTCTAACATTGCGTCTCTTGGTTATTGAAAGGATTTCAAAACACAATTAGAGAGAGAAACCTAAAAAATATTACTAATGCTAACAACTTGGCTGAAAGTGAATTTTGAACGTATTTCTTTATTTATAAAACTTGAATTCCATTTACCCCCAAGATCAAATAGGATAGCATTTTATTGGTAGAGCTGATTGTATAAAAAAATCTATTGTATCATATGTGTTTATTCATACATAAAATTAAGAAGTAATTGGGAGTAATTTCATGCCTAATGCCGGTTGGTGTTATTATAGTACTAAATAAATATATTTTTATTCTAAACTCAATGAGTGGTTACAGTGAGAAAGAAAATATTGTTCATCTTAAGAGATTTGAATTCGAGCATATGTATATGCCTTGTCTTATATATATATATATATATTATGTGTGAATTAAAGTAATATTATTTAACCGACCAAAATTGGTGGCTTGATTATCATGAATCATGCTAAGTGGGCATAACAATTAGATTTCGGCCTCATGTTATGTTAGTGGCATGAAATCAAGCCATTTGTCTCTCACAAAATCCATCACAATGCCTTTATTTAACAGCTACATCTTCATGGAGATATAACACAAAATGCCCATAATTTGCAGGCATGAAATAGTGGGGGAAGTGACTGAAGTAGGCAGCAAAGTGGAAAAGGTTAAGGTGGGAGATAAAGTGGGTGTGGGATGCATGGTTGGAGCTTGCCACAGTTGCGACAGTTGTGCAAACGACCTTGAAAATTACTGCCCTAAACTCATACTAACCTACAATGGGATTTACTACGATGGAACCATAACTTATGGAGGCTATTCAGATTCAATGGTCGCCAATGAACGCTACGTTGTTCGTATCCCTGACGCCATGCCCTTGACTCTGCAGCTCCTTTGCTTTGTGCTGGAATCACTGTTTACAGTCCTTTGAAATACTTCGGATTAGGTGAACCTGGAAAGCATATCGGCATTGTTGGGCTTGGTGGTCTTGGTCATGTTGCTGTTAAATTTGCCAAGGCTTTGGGGTCCAAAGTGACTGTAATTAGCACTTCCCCTAGTAAGAAGGCTGAAGCCTTGGATCATCTCGGTGCTGACTCTTTTTTGGTTAGCCATGACCAAGACGAACTACAGGTAATTGTGTGCTCTTACTCCAACTTTTACTAAAAGAAATTTTGGAAATGATTTTACTTTTTGGGGTTGGAGCAGGCTGCCATGGGTACTTTTGATGGAATTATAGACACAGTCTCTGCTACTCATCCAATTATGCCACTGCTTGGTCTTCTAAAATCCCATGGGAAACTTATTATGGTTGGTGCACCCCAGGAGCCACTCGAGTTACCTGTCTTTTCGTTGATCATAGGTAAGCAGAAGAAAACATTTAATAAACACTAGTCTCGGAGTTTGAATTCGAGTATAAAGCTGACAAGTAATTTATATATTTGCGATTACAAACAGGAAGGAAGACGATGGCTGGAAGTGGTATCGGAGGAATGAAGGAGACACAAGAGATGATTGATTTCGCAGCGAAACACAACATAAAAGCAGACATTGAAGTTATATCCATGGATTATGTGAACAAAGCGATGGAAAGACTTGAAAAGGCCGATGTCAGATACAGATTTGTAATTGACATTGGAAACACCTTGGCTGCCACCAAGCCTTAAACTTGAAAATCACTAATCCGTGGCTTTAAAATGCTCGGATGTCGCAGTAGTTTCGTGACTGAATATCGTTTGCTTAAACAGACTTTGGTATGCTATGCTTAAAACAATCGATGAATAAAGAGTGCAGAATGCTTCATGTCTGGAGCTTTTATTTTAATACACAAATAAATGTTCAACTATCCAAATATCGAAGTAAGAGTAAAAGTCATGATTGAATCACACCAAAATCGGTTTATTAGAGTTTAAATTCATTTCACTTAATCGGATTGGATAACATTGTGATCCATTTATGAAGGCCTCTGCCTCTGCAACATCACGTATAGGAAGCAGAGCTTTAAGAGGTGCTCACGTGTTCCCAATATCAATGACAAATCGATATTTGACATTTGCTTTGAGGAGGTGTTCCATGGCAGTGTTCACATAATCGATAGTATAATTTCAATGTCTGGTTTTATGCTGCGTAATCAATCATCTCTTGAGTCTCCCTTATCCCTCCAATCAAACTTCCTCCTATTATCTTCCTTCCTGTCAGTTTTAATGTAAAAATCACATGAATATACATGAGGTGAAGTCGAGCCTCAATCATTCTTGGAGAGCATATATTCACCTTGGAGCAATGGAAAGGCTGGTAGCTCAAGTGGTTTCTCTGGGGCACCAACAAGAACAAGCTTTCCGTGAGTCTTCAGCAGCCCAAGCAAAGGCAGCAAGGGATGTTGAGCAGATACTGTATAGATGATGCCATCCAATGTACCATTAGCAGCCTAAACACAATAAACATATATATATATATATATATAAATCCAATAATTCACTAAGCACATGCATATCATCCACCATGAAACCAAAACTTAACAATAATGTGTATTCAAACTTAAATCTAATTAATCAATAAATCACAAACTCAATTTTTAATGTAACAAAAAAATTAATAAAATCATTTAAATAAAAAAAATCACAAAATATCCCAAAAATATCAAAAATTAGAAAATGATAAAAAAAAATAAACACAATCTATTTGTGAAAATCATAATATATATATATATTTTAAAAATTATAACCATGCAAAACTCCTAAAAGAATTAAAAAGTTTCGCATACCTATAATTTTTAAAAATATTCTTATAATTTTCAAAAATAGATTATGATATTTATATTATTTTTTAAGTAATATTTTTTGGATTTTACCATTTTTTTGTATTTTCAATAATTTTTTAAATTTTGTTCGAATTTTTTTATTATTTATTGAGATTACAAAATTAAAGTCAAATTGATAGCAAAAATAAAATATAAAGACCAAACTCAAAAAAAAAAAAAAGTATAGATAGTAATAATTTAACTATGTTCCAGAAGTCAAAAAGAGTTATTAAGTTTTGATTTTCTTTAGTCATATAAAAAACCGCCCCACTAGATTTTTTTGTAAGAAAACATTCGAATTTTGATAAAAAGAAAATTTATCATTTAAATTTTATAAATTTAATGATAAATTTAGTTATTAATGTTTGCATATTTTATCAAACTGATCTTAATTATATTTTTTAGTCTTTTTTTATCATTATCATTTGCTTATTTTTTCAAACTACATTTTCTAACAGATTTAATGAATAACGTAATTAATATAATTAGTGTTACGAGTCAACTTGACACCAACTCAACTGTGAAATTATTAAAGTGCTTTTACTTTAAAGGATAATTAATATTATCATAAGAATATTTTCATATTTTTCATTATTTTATATAAAATTCAAATAAAACAATTAAAAATATTATTTGAAAATCGAACACAAAATCAACAAATTCATATAAAAAATTTTTTACAACTCTACTAATAATATATATTAATATATTTTATAAATATATTTTTAATATAAAATATTTTTATTCACCAACATGAGTGTGCGGTAAAATTTAATATTTATAATAATATTACTTGAAATAATATAGACAAACCCCTATTTTCAATATTAATAACTCAAAATAGGAAAGAAAAAAATAAATGGCAAAGAAAACCCTTTTGTTTGTCATTTTGAGGCTGTAACAAGTTGTTTTTAAGGGTGTTTTTTATTTCGCACTTGGCTAAGAAAAAGGTAGAGAAGATGAAGAAAGAAGGATAGAGAGATGCTATTTTTATTTTTAATTAAAATTTTACTTAATGTCGTTTTTTTATTTAATTAAAAATGACACATGTCATAATTTGATTGATTCAAAAGTATTTTTTTTAACGGGAGTAGAATAAAATTTTAAGTACCTAAATGAGAAAAATTGCACTGTTTGGGTACTTATTTTTTAATATTAGTTTCAATGTCACATATGTTGCACATGATTTTATGTGTTTATTTTGAGTTAAATATAAAATTGGCATCCAAACTTTTTTTCCGTCAATTAAATCAATATATAAGTCTAATACCATTAAGTTTAGGACACATGACATAATAAGATTGTGACACATGACATAAATGATATCATGGTGATGTCATAATTTTTAAAAAAAACTTTTTTCTTTTGATTTTTATCCCTTTTTTTCTTTTTTTCTTTCTTCTTTCTCTTCCTCCCTCAACCCAAGTTGCTGCCTCTATCACCGTTGATAGTTAGCCTCCTTTTCGGCCTGAAAATGGCACCAGAGTGATTGTCAACGATTTTTTGACTTCTCCAACTTCATTTCCTTCTTTTCTCAAAATTTTTAAATCTCTTTCATTTATCTTTTTCTCAAATTTTCAAATTTAAACAACTTTCAATTTTTTTAATCAAAAATTTTTTTATTTAATCAAAACCCTTTTTGATATATGTTTGAAAAAGCGAGCATTTTGGGTTTATAGAGAACGAGGACAAGTTTTGTTTCGGGCAAACATGAAACTTGTTTCAAAATGGGTTTTCAGGGTTTAAATTGAATTGTTTAGTGGGGATTAAACTTGGATTTGGGGTTGTTACAGGTGTTGTAATGAAAGTTAATAGGTGAATTTGAGGTGTTTGAGAGTATAATGGGGAGAGAAAAGGGAGGTGAAGATTGGACATTAATGTTTGTGAAAACAAATAAGAGGAAATGAAATGGTAGGAGGAAAAAGTTGACCGGTTGAAATTTCTCCCAAAAGTAGCTCTTCTGTCTTCCAAATGTATATGTCAAACAAGAAAACTTGAAGAAAGACAACAATTTCCAAAAAAGAATCGAAACATAACTGTAGTTCCAAGTCTTTTAAACTTTGTTCATCGTTTTTCTTATAGGTTCTCAAAACTTCAACAAAATAAAAAGAAATCTTCACGATTAATTATTAAAACCAGCAAAAAAACTTCCCTCCAATCTCTTCAAGTGTATCTGCAAAAAAGAAAAATAAAAAATATTAGTTTTTTTTTCTTAAGAAACAAACAGAAAAAATAAATGAAAGAAACAAGTTTTAAAGTTGCGGAAGGAAAAGATTGATGGAAAAAATTGTTGATTGCCACTGCCAAACAAGAAGAAGAAACTTGGGTTGAGGGAAGAATGAGAAGAAACGAAAGGTCAAAAAAATAGGGAAAAAAAGTCAAAAGAAATTTTTTTATTTTTTTAATTATGACATCACCATGATGTTATTTATGTCACGTATCATAATCTTATTCTGTCACGTGCCTTAAATTTAACGGCGTTAGAGTCAAGCACCAATTTAGTTGACAGAAAAAAAAGTACAGGTACCAATCTGGGACAAAAAAACGTAAGTACCAATCTGGGAGAAGTGAACAAGTTCAAGTACCAATTTTATATTTAACCCATTTATTTTTTAATTTATTAAATAATATAATTTTATAATTTTTAATAGATATATATATATATCTAATAACTAATATGATGAGTGGCTGAATTGATAAAAAAGTCAAGTAATTTTGATAAATAATTGAGAGAATAAAATATTTTTAAAATGTTGAAAAATAAAAAGTAAACATTTCAAAATATAATGGAAAAAAGCATTTACAATTGTTTAAGTATTACTAAAATCATAATTTGAGTTAATCATAAGTTTTCTCTCTAAAAATCAAGAGTTCTTTTTTCTTGTTCTCCTAAAGAAACAAGTTTTGGCTATGGTTGGGCAGTGAAAAGAGTGGCTATTTTAAGAGAATGGAAGGTGATGAGATCTCACTGTTAGAGGAAGAACTTAAAAAACTAACAGTAAGAAGCACAAAAATTATATACAAGGATAACCCATCGTTATTATGTTTCGTATGGACTAGAAAAATCTTTAACCCAGATAGTTTTCAAGCGCAAATGAAAAGTATTTGGAAAACCAAAGGAAAATTTGAGGTAAAGGTTGTGGGGTAGAACTTATTTTTTATCTCGTTCGAGGAAGAAAACGATTTAGAACACATTATGGAAGGCATGCCATGGTTATTCAGAAAACAGGTTATTCTTTTTGATAGGCTGTTGGGACCGATTGAGAGGAAGCAAATCAAACTAACAAAATCATCGTTCTGGCTGAAAATCATTAAGTGGCCACGGGAATGCGACAGAAAAGACCTACTACATGCAATAGGGACCTCTTTTGGAGGAATACTAGGTTCAGAAATAAAGGATGGATATTATCGAATGAGGGTATCCATTGATGTTTAAAAACCCTCGAAAAGTGGAATTTTTGTTGAAACAGAGGAAAGTGAGCAGTCATGGGTGCCATTTAAATACGAAAATCTCCCCCATTTTTGCTTTAAATGTGGGAGGATGAGGCATATTTCCAGAGATTGCACGTTTACAGCTGGAAAGAATATAGGGGATGAAGGAGAAAATCAATACTGCACAGCTTTAAGGGCAGAATCAACAATGGTGGGACGTGAAATATTCATCATAAACTCAAAAATAAAAAAAAGCAAAACAACATAATCTATATACAGGCCAGATCTCAGAAAAAGAACTAGAAAAATTAAACACCAACAGTTCGAAAGAGGTGGAGCGATGCGATCAGCGACTGGTGGATGGTGGGCTCACAAAAAGCAAAGAATTAAAATCTAATTGGGAAACTGCCAGAAACGATAATCCTAAAGGATTGAAAATTCAAGTTCCGCCTAATGAGGAACTAAGAGAATCAGAGTTTGAGTTGAACAACTCTGAAATACAAGAAATTGAAGGTAATAAAATAAAACAATTGTATTTGGACTCAAACTCTAAAGAGAGAGTCAGATTATTGCTTTTAAAAATCTTAACGAAGCACCAAGTATGGAGAAAATAATTTCTGATCAGAGTGGGCAAGATGTGCACATAAACCAACCCAAACCAAAAAGGCTAGCAAGAGCCCAGGAGGAAAATAGTAAAACGAAAAGTGCTAATTATGGAAAAAGAAAGGATAATGAGATTTTAGATGAGCAGGACGAAACTATTAACAAGTACAATGGAAGAAAAAAGAAAAAACTAGAAAAAGAGGATGATGATGTAGTCACAATGGAGATAGGATACGATCATACAAAATTAGGATCGGCAGCTACCAAAAGGCAAGCCGACCGGGAGCCATGAAAGTCTTAAGTTGGAATGTTCGTGGTTTGGGGCAATAACGAGCAGTACGTCGTCTCAATAACTTGTTGAGACAACATCAGCCCCAACTTTTGTTTCTCATAGAGACAAAAGTCAGTTCAAAAAAATGGAAATTATTCGTAAAAAATGTGGCTACAAGTTTGGTATTGATGTTAATGCCGATGGATCTAAAGGAGGTCTTTCTTTGGGGTGGAAAGGTGATATTTTGTAAATTTGCAGAGCTTTTCTAATGCGCATATAGACGTGGTGGTAGAGGAAAAGGATAATGGTTTCGGTTGGCGTTTCACTGGATTCTATGGTTCACCAGTTGAACAACAGTGTAAAGAGTCATGAAATTTGATCAAACGCGTACATGATGGTAATTCCTTGCCTTGGATTATGATGGGGGATTTTAATGAATTAATGTTTTCTTTTGAAAAGAAAGGAGGAAGAGTAACGGAGGAAAGAGAAATGGCGGCTTTTCGAGAAACACTTGAAGAGTGTAACCTTAATGATATAGGATTTACTGGGCAATGGTTTACATGGGAATGGGGAAATTTGGTAAATAATAATATGCGTGAGAGATTACACAAAGGCTTAGCTAATGCTGATTGGTGGACAAGATTCCCGAATTACTCTTTATCGTATCTCACACATAGCTTTTCAGATTACTGCCCTTTATTACTGAATACTCAAAGTAGAGTGATGGCTAAGAAGCATTGGAAGGAATTCCCTTTTAGATTCAATGCTGATTGGATATTAGAAAGTGATTTTGAAGATAGATTAAAAGTGGCATGGCAAGAGTGTGATAAAAATTTGCCAGAAAAGCTAGTTTGGTTAGGTCAAAAGTTGAAAGAATGGGATAATGATACAAAACAAAGACGCAAACAATGTAAATCTGATTTGTCTTTCCAATTAAGCAACTAAATAAGGACGATCCTGATGAAGAAGTTCTTGAAGAAATTATGAATGTGAAATTAACCCTAAATATGAAGGCGGATAGAGAAGAAATATATTGGGAACAACGAGCAAAGCAAAATTGGATGAAAATGGGTGATCATTCTTTCACAATATCGCTATACAATAAAAGAAAAGAAATTCAGTAAAAGGCCTTGAAAATGAAAATAGGGAGTGGGTAGAGGGTAAGTGGAAATTGCAAGGGCTGGCCACAAAATATTTCAAAGATCTTTTTACAGCATCAACAACTAGAAATTACGAGAAACTACTGGCTGCCATATAGCCATGCATACCAAAAACGTTGCATGAAGAATTGGAAGAAGATTTTACAGAAGATGAACTGATTGAAGCGTTGAAATCAATGGCACCTTTAAAAGCTACAGTTAATGACGGGTTTCCAGCTATTTTTTTCAAAGGTTTTGGCACATAGTGGGTAGAGAAGCCACAGATTTTTGTTTAGCAGTATTGAATGAAAACAAAGATATCAGATGCATTAATGATACAAATGTGGTCCTTATCTCTAAAGTCTTGGCACCAAAAAATATAGGGCAGTTCAGGCCAATTAGTCTTTGTCGGGTAATATATAAAATTATTTCTAAATCGATTGTAAATAGGTTTAGAAAATCATTAT
Organism: Gossypioides kirkii; assembly: GCA_005610355.1. Taxonomy (NCBI): domain Eukaryota; kingdom Viridiplantae; phylum Streptophyta; class Magnoliopsida; order Malvales; family Malvaceae; genus Gossypioides; species Gossypioides kirkii. The sequence goes on from CP032253.1 coordinate 19,145,069, forward strand.
AGTTCTGTATTGATGAGACACAGGGAGCATTTGTCCCAAGCAGGAAAATGTCCGATAACATTCTTATAGCTTATAAGATTTTGCACTCATTTAAAACGAAGAAATGTGGAAAAGAGTCTTTTGCACTAAAACTAGATATGAGTAAGGCATACGATAGGGTGGAATGGATTTTTTTGGAAAGAATCCTAAAAGCATTTGGGTTTCGAGAAGTATGGGTCTCGCTCATTATGAATTGTGTTAGGAGCGTTTCTTATTCAGTACTACTTAATGGGGGAAAAGGACCAGAATTCCAACCATCAAGAGGCTTGAGACAAGGGGATCCGCTTAGTCCCTATTTGTTTATTATATGTGCAGAGGGTTTCTCAAAACTTTTGAAATTGGAGAAAAAAGAAGGCAGTATTAAATGTGCAAAGATAGGAAGAGGGGACTCACAATAACACACTTAATTTTTGCAGATGATAGTATGTTATTCGGAAAAGCATCATGGGAAGGATTACAACTATGAAAGGAGTGATCAATGATTATGAACAAATGTCAGGTCAACTTGTATTTTGATAAATCATTGATTTATTTTAGCAATAATTTGAATGAGACAACGAAGACTCAACTAGAGGGAATTATGGGAGTAAGGGTGTCTAATAATCCAGAAAAATATCTGGGCCTACCGACGATGATTAGAAGATGAAAAAAGAATGTTTTTTTAGATATAAGAGAAAGATTTTTAGCAAAAATAAAAAGCTAGAGCATGAGGAATTTATCGATCGAGAGGAAAGAGATATTTATTAAAGCCGTATTACAGGCATTACTTGCCTACGCAATGCAATGTTTTAAATTAGTAGTTACAGTATGCCATGAATTGGAAAGTTTAATGTCCAGGTTCTGGTCAAAAAACTTGAAAACCAATAAAGGAATATATTAGTGTTGTTGAAGGGACTTATGCATCCCAAAAGTGTGTGGTGGACTTGGTTTTAAGAATCTTGCAAATTTTAATGATGCCTTGCTAGCAAAGTAAGGATGGAAGCTTATTTCCAGTCCAGATAGCTTATTGGCGTATGTAATGAAAAACAAATATTATCCCAAAGGCAACTTTATGGAAGCAAAGCTAGGATCTTACCCATCTTTTACCTGGCGCAATATATGGGAGGTAAGAAAATTGCTGGAAAATGGAACTGGTTGGAGAGTCGATAATGGAGAATCAATCCACATATGGAGTGAGGCCTGGCTCCCGTACTCTGAGGAAGGAAGAATAGAGACTGGAGAGTCACAAAAGTAGCAGAGTTGATAGATAAAAATAAAAAGGAATGGAAGGAGGATACCTTAAGGGCACTTTTTACAACAGATTAGGTAAAGAGAATCCTCACAATCCCTACACCCAGTAGCCAGCAGGAAAATCTTTTTGTATGGAATGAAGACAAAATAGGGGTTTACATGGGCAAAAGTGGATACATTTGGAAAATGAAAGAATTACAACAACAGCCATATAACAATACAACCACAGAAACCGCTAAAGCCTATTTTACAAAATTATGGAATTTAAAAAAATCCTAGTAAAATCAGAATACATTTGTGGCGCATAACAAAAAATTTTCTACCAACATTATCTAAAAGAACGTAAGCTTCGAGTGGAGACGAGGTGCCCGATTTGTAAGGCATAGGAAGAAACAGTAGCCCATTTGTTCTGTGAATGTAACTTTACCAAAAAAGTAAATGCAGAAGTGGGTATAACAAATCCCTCAGCACATGCAAATCAAGAGTGGACAGATTGGTTAGCAACAGCATTCAACAAAACAGAGCAACATAACTCTCTACTAGCTATAGCAATGTGGGCAGTTTGGTACAATAGGAATAAGTGTCATCATGACGAAATAACAGAAACAAGTAAAAGTGTTGCATGTTTTACCCTAGCATATTTTAAAGATATATGAACTCTGCAAGATTTCTCTAAACATAGCATTGTTACCAAAGAATAGAAATGGAACCCACTTAGAGAGGTCAGTGTTAAAGTAAATTTTGATGCCTCATATCAGCCTCAGAACAAAAGAATGACGATAGAGATCATAATAAGAAATAATCAAGGACTAGTAATGGGTGCATGTGTTTACCAGAGAGAGAATGTCTACGATGCTACCACAGCGGAGGCTTTTGCTTGCCTTAAAGCCGTAATATTCACAGTAGAAATGGGCTTTCATGATGTTGAGTTTGAAGGAGATGCATTAACAATTATTAAGAAGCTACTAGTAACAGAAAAAGATAAGTCTGTTAGTGGAAGAATAGTAGAGGATATAAAAGCCCAAAGATAATATTTCAAATCGATAAGATTCAGATACATACCTCGATCGAGTAATAGAGTTGCGCATTAACTGGCATAATGGGAAAGAGACTGCAATACAGAAAGGTGTTGGATGTAAGAAGGACCCCAAGAGATTGAATCTTTAATCTTAAAAGAGATGGTAAGGCATTAGATTAGAAGAGTACAGGAGTGGAAAAACTGAGTCCGATGATACTACGGACATCTGGCTGACAACCGATAAACTCAGGTGATGAAAATGGCTGCATCTAAGGATCGATGTAATAGCAGAACCATGATAAAGAGCAGCGTATGAAGTCAAGATTGGCCATTCAAGAAGATTTCTGGAAATGAATGGGAGGAGTTTAGGTTTTTTGTTTTGTAGTTTTTTTTTATTCTTGAAAAAGGGCAAGTTTCATTTGATGCCAAAAGAAATCGTTAGTCTGCCCAATCAAGATTTATTAAGGCTCCGTTTGTTTGACTGAAAATGGTTTTCGGAAAATGATTTCTGGAAAATGAGTTACTTTTCTGGAAAAGTTAATATAATATGGTGTTTGGATGAATATGTGTAAAATATTTTTGTTGTTTGGCAGATTTCCTGAAAATATTTCAAGAAAACTGTTTTAAATGAAATAAACATACATTTGAGAATTTATTATTTTTTCATTGTTTAATTGAGTTTATTTTATATCTATTGAATTTACATTTTATATTATTTTTACATATATTGCAATAATTTATTTATAAATAAATAAATCAAATTAAATATATTAATAATCATAAATTGAAAAAAACCAAAGTGAATTGATGATAACCACAATATTTTCCAAGTGCATAACTAGTATTACACCACATGATAACTACAACATCGTCCAAGTGCATAACTAATATTACAAATTAGTAGTACACTACATAGAAACAATATCCCTAAGCCCTAAACCTACCTAATATTTCTAGCCATATAATCAGTCCACATAGCTTGTGCAATCTTCTCTCTCTTAGCATACTATTCTCTTGTTTCTTCTCTTTCTTGTCGCTCCGTAAGAGTTGATATTATCAAATCAAGCTCAAACCCCTCATATAATCCCTAATTAAGTAAATCATTAGGATCAACTCCCATTATATGATTATGAATGATACAACAAGCCAAAACTATATCTACTTGAGTTTGAAAATTCCAAAATGGTTCAGCATCTAACACACGAAACTGTTTCTTCAAAATCTCAAAAACACGTTCAATAGTGATTTGCAATGATGAATGACGAAGATTAAAGAGTTCCTTTGCATTTTCTGGCCCCTGATCACTAAACTCTTTTAAATGATATCAGACACCACGATATGGGGTAATATACCCATTTCGGATGCCATATCTAGCATCAGCAAGATAATATTTACCTACAATATTAAAAAACAGAATTATTACTAATAAATTATGAGCTTACTTGAACTATCACTAAACTCTTTTAATGTTAATTCTTACCTTTCGGAATTCTTAATCCTTTTAGACGAGAAAGTACATCACTTAAAATACGAGAATCATGTGCACTACCTTCCCAACCAGCTAGAACATAGGAAAATTTCAAATCAAATGTAATGGCAGGCAATATATTTTGTGTCGTCCCGCCTTTACGGCTACGAAATCTTCCTTGAATGCTAAGTGGAACGGATGCACGAACATGAGTTCCATCTAATGTTCCAATACAATCTTTAAAATAAGGATAAAACCTTGGATTATTTCTAATTTCACTAGGAGTTGACTCATCGGGTAAGCTAATAACTAATTTATACAATTTCAAAATAGCTCTCAATACAATCCTAAAATAACGGTGAACTGTCTCAATTGATCTATAATATCTAGATCCAATCACTCGAGACCTATATTATGACCAATTATATGTAAAAAAATGACTACTTGCTCCCTAATATCCACCGATTTAGTTGATTGTAACAAATTGTTCCTACAAATGTTACACAAATTAAAAAAGGCAACTGGTCTCATTCTTATCACATCAATACAATATCGGTCACCTCTATATAAAATACTATTAATATAATTTTCTCTTTCATAATCTCGATTTACACGAGGGTAAGGAGTGATTTCATTCCTAGTTTTTAATTTTTTAATCCAAAGAGCCCCAAAAGCTAAAATTGAAGGCACAACTCCAACAATTGCATTATGATCTTGATTACAATCCATCTACACAAAATAATACCACACAAATATTTGATCATTACAAAAAATAAAAACGGGAATTAAGCAACAGAAATAACAACTTAGGAACAACTCAAGCATCAAGCAAACATGTCATCCAATCATCCAAAAATAGCAGTTAAATAAGTATACCACAACAACAATTAATCTTCCTTATCCTTTTACTATCTTTTTCATATACCACAACTTTAAATTTAAAAATAAAAAAAATAATTGTCAAACACATGACTCAACCAACACACAAAGCCAATGCTAAGAAAAAAATTTATATATTAATCAAAAGACAAACATCCAAATAGAATCAATCAATCAAACAATTATTCCAACAAAAAAAGACATGTAGAAGAGCAGGAAAGTAGTGATGAAAGCCACTTTTAAGGGTATTGCAAATGATGTTAAAGGAAGAGCAGGTTACTATAAACAAGATTGGATTACTGGTCTTTTAACAAGTAATTAATTCAACCCAACAACATAAAAGAAATGTCCAGGTTTGATCGATTAACATTCTGACAACCAAAAGTGTAATGTTAAGCTATTCAACCAAAAATATAGGTTGCAATAAATCAAACAGCAGTAGGAATTACTCAACTTGAACAGCAATTGACAAACAATTATTGAAAACAGAGAGAGGAATGATAATTCATGCATACACAATCAAAGTCAATTAATACAACTGTTTTTTCTCAGTGTTTCTATGTATTTAGAGGGTTGTATGTCCACCCCATGTCTGAAAAGAAAAATGAAGGGTTCAACATAGATTTAACATGAAATATTTCCCAAAATATGGGTAGAAAACATACCACTGCACCGTTCAACAATATGAATAATCCAGTAACAAGTGAAACCTACATGATACCAATGAATTTGCCCCATAAATCAGACGGTTTCAACTGAAAAGAACAAAGAAACAAAAACAGTTTAAAAGAAACATGTCTGGTTCATTTCAGTGTATTCATTGAATTCAGAACTTGAAGTTCATAACAAGAAACATCTCCATGTATTTGTCCATATTTAGGATTTAGATTCACTTACAAATTACATTGATGTGAATCCACACTTGAACTCTAGCAAAAAAGCAGTTATGGAGTCTAGGCTTGGATTTGTAACATTTAGCAGTGAATTAGTCTAAAAGCTATCAAACATTTTCTTCCATGGTTACAAATACTAGATTTAAGAACTTTATCCATCATCTCCAATATATCAATAAAGTTGTTCTCATAAGCCTAATTACCTTACAGGTCTAAATGTTCTTATAAGCCATTTTAAACATGACGCAAACTTGCCTATGATCAACTAATATAAAATAACCGAGTCAAACTAGTAGAACCATCAGTTTTAATTACTTCAAAATGACCATAAATGGCACCTTGCTATGTAATTTCAATTGAAAATGCATTGAGCAACAAAGTTATAGCAGTCTGAATCATCCAATTCCATGTTTTGAACGTAGCATGCTTTCATCATCTATGCATACCAGAATACACAACATATACATTTAATACTATACACCAATCACTAGAAACATTATGAATCTTTCTACTTCCAATCATACACCAATCAGTTGGATCTAAATCCAAAATCCTTACACTTATTAGCATAATCAAAATGGCAAGCAGATGAATGCATATCATATACCATGGCAAGCAATCAATACTATACATGTAGATGCAAAATCTGATACTCAAATCAACAGTATATTTTTTGTTTTGTTTTCTGAGATACAAAGATGTATCAATCACTGATTAATTTAATATTATCCTATAAAACAAAATTTACTTAACATCCAATGCCTACCATGGTAATGTTAAGGATTGAAACAGAGCAGTTGTTAAAACAAAAGGCAAATAACTTTAGCTTCAATTATCATATAAGAGAAGAAGCTTGAATTATCATAAGAGGAGAAGATACATCCCACCCAATAAATTTTTCAGAAATCTATATGGTGTATCTTTAAGATTTTCTTTACTACTCAACTATTATAACAAATTACAACAAATTATGGACATGTATATATATATTACTGTTGAATTATTAAGAAACAAAACCCAAATCTCAAACGGAGCAATTTTTCGTTTAACTATAAACCTACAAATTTAAGTTAATGGAATAATATCTCAAAGTAGTAATTTAGGTACCTTCAAAGTATTTCTCTTAACGGCAATGGCGACAACCGAAACAGGAAGCAAATTCGTCGAATGTCAAAGATGGAAAGAAGTGGAAGGGATCACGCTTCAATCTATTTTCCAAATTGGGGGACAACAATGAGAATTTTCAGGAGCAAGAAGACAATTCTCACCAACTTGGCAAGCAAACAATGAATGGGTCCAAAGGAATCTTGCCAAAACAGACAAGTGGCGTAGAACAAGGTGGAAATGCAAGTTTGAATTCACAAAAGGATGTCTCCATGAATATAAACAAAGGAGAAGGAACGGGCCCAAAGAATACTAATCAAAAACAAAAATTAGCAGCATCTAAAAGTCGAGGTTTGGTTTTGAAAAAGGAAGGTATGGGCAAAGTCATGCGGCATGGAGTAGTGGGGGATTCAAAGTTGGAGCAGGGAGGAAACAAAAACGAATTGCTACTGCAGCAAAAGGACTTGACCCAAAAAACCACTCTGTAGTGGTAGTGATTGTAGATGTTAAAAAAAAACAATTACAAAAATATTAAAAATCCAAACACAATTCTTAAAGATAGATCAAAGCCACACATAAAAACCCACAACTTACAGAGATAAACAAATAAGAATAAAGATGAGAGGAGAGAGCAACCTTGACGCAGATGAAAACAGTAGGAGCGATGGATTGGGTCTGTAACGAGAGGGGAAGGAGAGGAATTTGAAGATTGAAAATATTGGGATGTGAAGACTCAACATAGATCTGAAAATGTCTTACGGGAAAAAAAAGAGTAAGACATTTTCTGTAAAATCAAGCATGTTTTCCTGTGTTTTGTAAAATCTTTTACATGGAGAAATTGTTTTCAGCCAACCAAACATTGGAAAAGGCTGAAAAGCTTTTCTGGAAAATCTTTTACAGCCAAACAAACACACCCTAAATTTGTTTATTAGGTATAGGAAAAGGTGTCCTAGGTAGAATTTATTTGATTGGTTTATTAGGTATAGAAAAGAGTGTTCTAGGCACCGTCCATACCACCGCACCATAGTAGGCCATTTGACAAGAATTATGGAGTTATTTTTTAAGTAGTTTTGTTTTTGTATTTTTGAATTCTCTTCTCTTCCCAATTAATAAGAAAAGCCAATTTTAATTTTTCAAAAAAATATATTATTAAAATCTAATAATCGTATAATTATTGAAGATAATATTTATAATAAAAACTAAACATATTAAATAATAAGAAAATCATACATTTTTTATGGAAACAAAGCTTATTAAATAATTCATATTGTTCAATAATTCTATGGATGTTATTTGAATGAAAATGCATTGTTAATGTATATATTTGTAGTGCTAAATATTAATTTTAATTAGTATATAATTGTAACACTAATTAAGTAATAATTAATATAAATTTTTAATCGGTATATAATTTTAATATTAATTAAATGATCATTAATAAATAATTTTTTATTTTATGCTTATAATTTTATTGAAATTAAAACTATATTTTACGTTAATATTTTTTAATTGAGATAGCATACTACTTTACATTTAATAAACCTAAATTAAATTATAATTAGATTTAAGTGTGAATTAATAATTTTAAATTAAACTATAGTTATATCTATTTATCAATAAAATTTGTAAGTATCGCATTTACTTATGCACAAATACTATTTTATGTTAACCTTATACTAATATTTAGATGTTAATACATTTTGTTGTTATCAAAATATTTTAAATGGCAATTAATAAGTCTAAATTAACTTATAATTATTTTTAGATGTTAATTTGGTAATATGATATAAGAAAAAGTGAATTCCTGTCTATTCAAAAGTTTCACCAAACTCATACTTTTGTATAGATTATAAATAAATATGTATTATTGAAAATTTTAAAAATTAGAATCAAATTGAGATAATTTATGATGTTGAGGATTATTTTCAAAAATTAAATACAGAAAATTTGAGAATCAAATTTATTATTAAACCAAATTTTGAATTGTCACATTACTTTTTTGAAAAGCATTTAACAGGAGCCCGATATTTTGAAAGTTGTAAAGCTTAAGTAATGAAGAATAAAACTTGTTACCTATACTGAAATTTACACTACAAAACCAAAAAAAAAATATCTCCTAAAGTTGTATTAGTTAATTCTATAAATAAGAAGCTTTTTTTGACTCAGAATCACCAGAAAAACATCAAAGGATGAGCATATCAGCTGAAGAAGAGCACCCGAAGAAAGCTTTGGGTTGGGCAGCCAGGGACTCATCTGCTCACCTCTCTCCTTTTACGTTCTCCAGAAGGTTTCAATTATTTTCTGTGTTTTGTTTTCATGGGTTGTTCTTTTTTCTACTGCGTTTGAACAAGATGAGAAATTGCAGGGAAACAGGAGAGAAAGATGTGGCCTTCAAGGTGCTTTATTGTGGGATATGCCACTCTGATCTTCATATGATCAAGAATGAATGGGGTAACACTGTTTATCCTCTTCTTCCTGGGTAATTACTTTCTCTTTCTTCCTTATACTTCTATCTACTTTTCTTCTTTCCAATTCTCAACAAAAATTAGTATGGTTATTAGTTAGTAACTTAAACTTTTAATTACAAAATTACCAACTTAATCAAGCTTCAATCTTATATTATTAAAAAACTAATTAAATTATTTCAAGTTATTATCACTCTCCAATAATAAATGCTGAATTAAATTTTTTTCTCTTGATTTTTAATATTTTTAGTTAAATTTAAATTTTTTTCAAGAGAAAAAAATTAAAATTTTAAAAGAAAATTTTGATTTATTATTTTTATATTAAAAATATAAAAATAACGTTAAAATCATAATTTCGTACATTTTTTCTTATTTAAGGCGTGAAAAGCTAAAATTTTGGCTCTAAAAAATTTCAGTCTCGAGAATAACATATTAAAGAGAGAAAAGAGTTACAAAGTCCATCTAACCAAAAGCTTAGAAAACAGGATGTACATTGAAACATACAAATAGCAAAACCACACATTAAATCTCACGGTAAAATATTAAAATAGTCAATTTTATTTATTTCAACTTATATTTTAGTCGTTTATGTTAAAGTGTTGTAATATTTTAGTTACTAAATGTTAATTGTTGTTAACGGTTAACGGTAACATAAAAAAAATTAAATTATTAAAAACAAAAAATATGGAGATCAATTGTATAATTTAATTTAAAATTTTTGTTTGAAATAATAATTTAATGTGTCATAATAATAATTAACAGTTCAATAAATAAAACATTATAATACGTTAAAATAAATAATTAAAACATAATTTTTTTTAAATATAAATAATTAAAATATAATTTAAAAATAAAAATAATTATTTTAATAATTTACTCTGAATATCAGCTTTTCATCATAAAAATCAATCAAATGGGAAATAAGTGCCATTTGGAGGGCAGCGGCTAAATCACGTTGATGATTGTGGTAAATTTACCCCACAAAAGTTTTTGATAAGAATATTAGTACGACACTACTTGACTATTCTCAGTGATATAATGACTTAGAGTTGCGTGTTTGAATGATTTATAAATATAAGAAAGAGAATAATTTGATAGATCCACTTTAGTGTTATTTTTCAAAAAAAATTACTTTTTAAAAATTTGATTTAAGATTTAAATATTTAATATTATTTTAAAAAAATAATTTAAAAAATAATATTTTTATTTTAGATATAATATGGTAAAGTAAAAAAAAAGTGTTTAAATAATGTTTAAATTTATTAATATTATGATATTTCAATAAAAATAAAAAAAATTATTATAATTTATTGTTAATATTTTGATATATAAAATATAATTTTTTAATTAACTAATATTAATTTTTTTAAAAAAATTAATTAAATATATATTTTAAAATATTAAAATATAACCATTACAAATTTAAGTATACTAGTTTCTAATATTTTGCGCATTTAATTTTGACTTAATTTTTAAATAACGTATTTTAATTATTGTTACTTATATTTTTTAGTTTTTAATAAATTATAATTTTGGACTATATAAAAAAAGTAAATTATAATGTTAGCTCGAAAAAAATTAAAAAATTGTACCAATTGTAATAGTTTATGATAAATAGGATAAATATGTATACTAAATTAATAAACATATTTAATAATAGTGGTTAAAAATAAAATTTGAAATTTAATTTTCTTTTCAAATCCACAAAACATTTTTTACAAGTAATTTTGCATAGAAGTTACTTGATCGAATATGCTTAATTACTGAATTTTATTTATAAAAATAAACTTAAATTTTAATTGATATATAACTCTGATATTAATTAAGTGATGATTAAGATACTTATATTTTTATTCGAGTAATAACTCATTTTTATTAAGAAAATTAGCACGGCAAAATTTTTAATTGATAATTTTAAATTAAATTATAATTATAACTATCACAATTTTCTTATATTTTATGCTAAGTGTTGTATTCAAGTAATAATATTATAACTTTTACAGAATTAGCACAATTAAAAAAATTAATACAATTTTTTATGCCAAATTTGTTATAATTAATAGTTATAAATTAAATTATAATTATAACTATCACAATTTTTACTTATATTTTATATTTAGAATTTTATTCAAGTAATTACTTTATTTTACATAGATAAAATTATTACATTTTTAAAAAAATTAACACAACTTTTTTTACTAATTATATTTATCACAATTTTTTCTTATATTTTATGCGTTGAACTAATAATTTTATTGTTAACATTAGCATAACTTTTTTAACTATTAATTCTAGATTAAATTATATTATTTTTAAAATTAATTTAGTAATATGATAGACAATAAAGGGTATTTTTATCAGTTCAAATATATTATAGATAAATTATATACTCGAAATAAATTTCAATTGGAAAATAATAGTATCTATAATTTAAGCATTACATAAAAATGGTAAGAAAAAAAATCATATGTAATTTTATCTAATTGTTTTAATGCATATTTTTGGACTATTTCTTCTTTAATATTTGACATGTTCTCCTTATTATTATCATCATTAGAATTTGAATCTGCAACATTAATATTATCAAGATTTGTTGGGTAATTACACCCATGATTAAAGTTATGAAATATACAACATGATAATATGATCCAAAATTTTTTTCTTTATGCTATATTAAGGTGATGTTAATATGATAAATATTTTTTAGAACAATAAATTTCTTCTCAATCATATTTCGAATATTTGAATATTTCAAATTAAAGAATTCGAGAGCTATCTATAAACATTCTATGGTGCCTATGTCTAGCATCATTTTCTCAAATGATTTGACAAAAAAAAACAAGTTTAAAAACTAAAAAAGTGAAAAATTAAATGGAAGGTTAAAATATTTTTTGATAAAATTAAACAGTTAAATAAATTATTATATTTTAAAAAGGTAGTTAAGTAGTTACATCATAGCAGTAAGAGTGAGTATTCGATCGAGTCGAGTCGAATCGAGTCAAAAAATTTTGAGTTAGTCAAGTTGACGAATCTTATTTTAGCAACTGAACTCAATTTGAATTTTTTTCGAATCGAATCGAGTCAAATTTAGTCAAGTTAATGAATCTTATTATTTATACCCAATGTTGCGCTTTCATGGACTGATTATTTAACTAGTAGATGAAGTATAAGATTATTTAACTAATAAACAATATAATGGTTTTACCTTTTAACTACATAAACAAGATAATGGTTTTGTCGTTTAACTTAATGAGTAAATATTTATTAAAACGATGTAGTTTTGCTTTTTAACTTAATTATTTTGACTTTACACTTTAGAAAAAATAAACATTGATCAAAACGATGTAGTTTTGCCTCTTTTTATTCGGATTTTCGGATAACTCGAATTGTATAATTCATATTCGAGTTAAACCGAAAAACTTAATTTTTTATTCGAGTTTATCCGAATAACTTGATTAACTCAAATAATTTGAACTATTTAATTCAAAATTTAAACTATTTTTCGAGTTTTTCGAATCGAATCGGATTTTATTCACCTCAAACTGAAATAGCAAGCTGTTTAGGATTGCTTTGTTTGTGAAAAAGGAAATTTTGGATTATCATAGTGATTTTAAGTAAAGAAAAATAGGTAAATGATTTTTATTTATTTTAAAATAAATTATTTATATAATTCTATAAATATTTTACGTTTTTTAAAATTTTATTTTTCTTATCTTCATTTAATATGTTGGATTAACTTTTTGACAATAAAATTAAATTTTTATTTTACAATTCAAGTTGGTCCATGTTACAATAATTGCTATTACAAGCATATTTAAAAAGAAAATTATGAGCCACATAAATTACATGATAATTATGTTAGGTCATTTTTAAAGAAAGTCAAAATAATTCATCTCCTTTTCCTAGAAAATAATGCAGGAAATTATTTAAATTCACCATCGACACAACTTTTTCAAATTCAGATAATCCTAAAAAATCAATTGTTAATATATTACAACTTTTTCAAGTAATAAAATAAATTCTAAATTTTAAATTTTAAATTGTAAATCTTAATTCTAACCCTAGATCTTATTTTGTCATTATTGTTAGTTACTTTTAATTAAAGCTAAAAAATCAAATATCAATCCAAAATCGAATACGATTGGATGTGAAGGCAGATGATTTCAAAATATTGTTTAAAATTTTCAGTTGACTTGACTGTAAATACATGGTTATCATTTCCCCTGCACTATTCAATGATGTTAGAGAAAAGGCCCCATTATTTATTAATATCAATGGAAATTTGCAGACATGAGATAGTTGGTGAAGTGACAGAGGTGGGGAGCAAAGTAACCAAGTTCAAAGTTGGAGATAGGGTTGGAGTCGGGTGCATGGTGGGATCATGTCGGTCCTGCCATGAATGCGCCAATGATCTTGAAAACTACTGCTCAGGGATGATCCTTACCTATGGGGCAAAGTACCATGATGGAACTATTACTTATGGAGGCTACTCTGACTGGATGGTAGCCGATGAACACTTTGTGGTGCTCATTCCGGATAATCTGCCTCTCGATGTAGCCGCTCCTCTTTTGTGTGCTGGGATCACAGTGTATAGTCCACTGAGATATTATGGACTCGATAAACCAGGTTTGCATATTGGTGTGGTTGGATTGGGTGGGTTAGGTCATGTGGCTGTGAGATTTGCCAAGGCTATGGGGACTAAAGTCACTGTAATCAGCACTTCTCCTAACAAGAAGAAGGAAGCTATGGAAATTCTTGGGGCTGATTCCTTTTTGGTTAGCCGTGATCAAGATCAGCTTCAGGTTCCCATTTGAATGTTCAAATTTATAGCTTTAAATGTTAAAAAAGAAAGTAATTATATATGTTGGTTGTTTAGGCTGCGATGGGAACAATGGATGGTATACTGGATACGGTATCTGCGAAACACCCTCTGCTGCCATTGCTTGAGCTGTTAAAGAAACATGGGAAGCTTATTCTAGTTGGTGCTCCAACGCAACCACATGAGCTGCCGGCATTTCCTTTGCTCGGTGGTAGAATACAATATATAATTGATTGTTGTTAAGTTTGGTAGTGAGCAATTACTATGACATTAAGCTTAAATGTTTGATTATGGCAGGGAGGAAGCTAGTTGGTGGAAGTGGCATTGGAGGGATGAAAGAGACACAAGAGATGCTTGATTTTGCAGCCAAACACAATGTGAAGCCGGAGATTGAAGTGGTGGCGATTGATTACGTGAACACTGCCATGCACCGCCTTGAAAAAGCTGATGTTAAATATCGATTTGTCATTGATATTGGGAACACATTGAAGCCTTCGTCTAATTAATATGGAATTCAAGTTGTACTTTATAATATAATATTATTTGTATGTCCCATGCTTGCATCTATGATGGATGTTGGTGATATTAATCACTACTATAAGCTTTTGTTGTAATGAGAATTGGGCTTGTTCAACTTTAATGGATATATTCTAAAAAAACTTTAATTGATATGGTTTGTCATGACACGATGTCTACAATTGTTTACTTATGTTAGTCTTGTAATTTTTTGTATTAACTCGGATTAATTACTTTGATTATAAAGTTGTTGTCAATATAAGTAAAGAGCATGTAAGATATGTCTCTTCATATCACTTGAGATAATGGATTCTCTCTTAACCACTCTACTACCTTTGTATGTCTTATGCAATACTCAAATATCTTACCTTAAATCATCAATATATGCCCATTTCGTGATGGATTAAAGTATAACACTTGACATACCAAGAGAGTTAGATCATAAGTCTAAGGATTACTTACACCATTAACGGATGAAAGTATTTTCCTAAATACTTGAATGAAATGCCAAATGGAATTGTTGTAATGGGTTTCATATTCAGTGTACTTGTAGCAAGAACCCACATGTTATCCTTAAGCATCTTGTGTTTCTGCTCATGAGATCAATTGCATGCATCCCATGTAACACCTTTTACCCAAGTTCATACAATAACCCGAGCAGAGGATGCACATTTGAGCATTGCAAGCACTAAACTTTAACATCATCTGAATCAATTCATTTAAACCAAATTAAGTTTATTTGAAGTGACTCGTGTAATTTCCAAGCTATCGTCAAAGTTTGGTTGCAATTGGTATGGCTCATTTGGTAGCAATCGTGAAACAAATCCTAAGCCTAACAATTGGAAAGTCATCAAGGTGTGAATTAACCCAAAATTGGTATGACCCATTCGTAACCACCTTAACCCCGAGTCAGTTTGGACCGTGAGGTCAGAAGATAAGTACTCCCTATCGACTTATTATCCTAGTGGACGTATCGAAAGATTCTGCTAGGGTAATGACTAGTTGGTTAACGAGAAGCCCGAAACGATAGTCGATGCGACATGCCGAAGCGAGCTGATTTCCCCACAACCAGATCTGAAAAAATCTCAAATCGTGTTTTCCACTTTTTCATTTACTTTGCGTAGTTTTATTATTTTATTATTTCGTTATTGTTGAAGCCCAATTTTGACCGGGCCCAACACTTTAGTCAAATTAAATCCAATTTTTATTTTAAATTTATTTTTAGTTTAAAATTATTTTAAATTTAAATTTATTTTTTAAATTTAAAATTTGAAATATTGTTCTAAACTTAATTTTAAATTTAAAATACAAAGTCCAAAATTACAAATAAAAATATCCAAATACAATTCAAAATAGACTTGAAAGGCCCAAATTTCTAAACCATCTTACAAACCCAAACAGGCTTATTTACATAGTTGGCCCAATTTTACAAAAAGGAAAGTCAAAACCCTAATCTGTTACCACCCCAACTTGTACTGTTGCTGCCATCCTCCTCCAGCCAATCACATGCTGCCACGTCAGCACCAAGTTGCACCGGCAAGTTGCTACTGCCACCACTGCTGTCACTGCTGCACCTGCAAAAGAAAGAACAAGATAGGCATTAAATGGAAAAACAGATTGTAATCATTTGTAATTAGGCTATAAAGCCAAAATTGAAAAAAATTGTGGAGGTGACTGACCCTCTTTGAGAAGCAATCGAATTCAATACTGTTTTTTTACCAATACAAAAGCTTTTATTAGAGATCAATACACAGATAGTTTTTTTTTTATCCATACAGATACACGAAGCAACCAGAAACAGACTCAAGCCAGAATCAAAGTTCTCAAACCTTGAGCCATCAGGTACTTTTATTACTGTAATTTATAACTTAACATTTTAACCCCCTTTGAATATCTAAATATACATTAATACATATATTAAATACTTCCCTATCATCATTTATTATTTTTTTTATTTTTTTATTTTTTCAAAATGTATTAAATAAAAAAGGCATTATTAATAAGGGTAATATTAAATATATTATTTTATAATAATATTAATATTAATAAGTAATAAATAAAAAGAGTCGAAAGGACAGATGGGGTTATGCCCCTTTGGTTGCGCCATCGTCGTCATCGTCGGGATGTACTCCGAACTCCGTCAGCATCTCATCGTGGATAGATCTGTAAGGAAAATACAAAAGGATCAGAAACCCCAAATGAATGAGTAATGTATTTCAACAAAAAAAACAACAACAGATTGATCATAACTAAAATGGATTTTGAAAGTAAGGAGTAAAGAATAATTTTTTTTTAAAAAAAAATCAGAAACTCTCGAACCCAAATATAGAGTTCACGAAGGAAAATTTTTAGAAAAGAAAAGGGAAAGGCAGGGATTTCTTTTAAAAAAAATAAATGGCTCAGATTCGGGATTTTAAACCCAATCTGAGGCTTCCTAAAGAAAAAGAAATGAAAATGAGCCTTCGAACTTACCTGAACCACCATGGGTGGCAGGCGGACGATAGCAGAGGCGACAGAAGAGCGCAGCCGGCCAAGGCGGGCCATGGAGGACCTCGGATCAGAAAAGGGGAAGGGGAATTTCAGAGAAAAAAAAGAAAATGGCATGGTTTTTTTAAAAAATAGACAGGCAAAATGATTTTTTTGGCATGAAAATTCCCTTTTATAAACATTAAAAACGGCGTTGTTTTGGCGGCTGAATTTCAGACCCAAAACGACGTCATTTTAAGCTTGTCCGTTTCTCAGACCCGATTTGACTATAAGATCAGCGCGTTTTTTAGCGTTGGGATATTTATGTTACTGGTCCTTCCGCTTTTTTCTAAATTTTCAATCAGATCCTTTTTGTACTTTTAATTAATTGTAAATTCGCTGATAAATTTCATTTCTTTTTCAATTTGATCCCTCAACACTCTTGAAGCCTGAGAGGCTGCCACGTGTCCTAATTTTGGTTTATTTATGCATTTCGTCTCTTTTATTTTTTATTTGTTTTAATTTCATCCCTAAATCAAGTTCTGTTTTAATTATAAATTGGCCTAGAAATTTTAAATTATTTTCAAATTAGTCCCTTTGCCCCAGAATACTTGAGAAGCTGCCACGTGTCATCCTTTTTTGGTTTTATTACCCAAATGGTCCCCCGAACTTCTAAAAATTACCATTTTACCCCCGAACTTAAAAAAAATCACATTTTTACCCTCGAACTTCCAAAATTACCATTTTACCCCTAAACTTTTAAAAATATCATTTTTGACCCTGAACTTTCCAAAAATTGTCATTTTACCCCCAAACTTCCAAAAATTACATTTTTGCTCCCGAACTTTTGAAAATTACCATTTTACCCCCAAACATCCAAAAATTACCATTTTACCTCCGAGTGTCCAAAAAGTACCATTTTTGCCTTGATTGTCCAAAAATTACCGTTTTATCCCCCGTACCTTTAAAAATTACCATTTTACCCTCTAGCATCTAAAAATCACATTTTTGACTCCGTTTGTTTTGTTTTTCTTTCTTTTCAATATTTATATTTAGTTTTTAATTATTATTCTTTCGTATTCTCTTATTTTTTGATTTTTGTGTATGTAATTATCTGCTTAACTCTCTTCTATTCTTGTTATTTAATTTTCGTTATTAATCATTCATTTATGTTTAATTCACATCTGTTTTCAAATTCGTTTTCATAAACCTTTAAAATCGAGGCAATATTCCTTTATTTCGAGATTTGAAAATTTATGCCTTAACTTGCTAGGCGCGATTTTTCTTCAAATCGGAATAATCGAATACCCTTAAATCGAGGCAATGTTTCTTTATTTCTGGTTTTAAAAATTTATGCCTTAACTTACTAGGTGCGATTTTTCTTCAAATCGGGATAGTCGAATATCTTTTTCCAAGGTTTAAAAGTTTACAACAAAGGAAAGCTCGTTATTCCCGGATCTCGAAACGTTATGTCCTAACTTACTGGACGTGACTTTCTTTCTCGAGCACCTCGAAATAGCGAGACTTCCAAATAAAGATTGATTTCTTTCTTAAACATGACTTATGCATTTAAGGATTGTATTTTAAAACTTTATTCGAGTTTTCAAACTTTTAACAACCAAGACCCATAAATAATCAATGTGGTACCAATTTTGGGCGTATGAGGGTGCTAATCCTTTCTCATGCGTAACCGACTCCTAAACCTGTTTTTTGGATTTTGAAGACCAAAATATTTTTCAAAACGGATTTTAAACGTTTTTTGGTGATCCAATCACACCATATAAAAAGATTGGTGGGGACTCCCATTTTTTTCGATCATTTAAAATACCCATTTTTTTATTTTTAAATATTGCTCGAGACTTGTTTGTTTTCCTTAAAAATAAAACGTTTCGATAGCTTGGCGACTCCACTGGGGAATTTTAAAATAAAAGAGAGTTAAGCCAAAATTGATTATTTTCTGGTCTTTTTGTTAAAAGTTTTAAGTACTCGATTCTGTTTAAATATACGATCCTTAAACATTTTGTGTGATGCTATATTGACACTACTAATATAAGATCTGCATTCATCTGCATATGATACTACACCCTTTAAGTAGAAGTGGGAAACTACTCCTTCGTGAGGTCTTCGCCTCCGTGTAGGATAGTGGATCACTTTCGGGATTACATCCGTACCCATGTTTTCGTGAAGTTTTCACTTTCGTGCAAACATGTGAGAAATGTGTCCCCCTAAACCGAACTCATCCGTATGAGCTTGTAATGAGTGAGGATCAAGGAATCTGCTAGTTTGGGTACCCTTTACTTTAGAGCCTAAAACCACATATAGTGAGCCATAAGTACTTGGCTTAGAAAGAGTTATACCGAGCCTTTTAGCAACTATCCAAGACAAATTCTTAGGTTCTTTGCTTTATACTTGTATATTGATATTGATGTATTTTGCTAACTTGTTCTGTTTTGTCTCTTTTGTATTACATTTCATCATCATAAAAAGAAGGGTATAGATTCGAAAGTTCAATTACCGATAAGAGAATCGATCATGGAAAACAAGTATCTTGATAATGTGGAAGACAATATGGTTGTGCGTATGTGGTCAGAGGAGAATCAACGCCAAAAAGGGGATAGCTTAGTAAAAGGATATGAGTCAGACCTTTGGGATTATACCAGGATCAATACGGCTCAAAATAGTGTACAAGAATTGAAAGAGATATAGAACAGTTGGGATAATGACATGAAGCAGACCTTTTACCAAGAGTACGGAGATTTGTCATACTTGTTCGAGGTTAAGGTGGATAAGTTCCTCTTTCGAGCCTTAGTGCAATATTGGAACCCAGCCTACAGTTACTTTACTTTTGGGAATGTGAACATGACACCGACGATAAAAGAATACACTACTCTACTCCGTTGTTCAAAAATCCCGGTAGATAAAGCCTATTCTAAAGCTCCGAGTGTCTCGACTTTTGTCAAAAGGTTAATAAACATCACCAGCATGAGCGAGCAATGGGTTACAGCTCGGGTTAAGGTAAAAGGTGACAACAAATGTATCACGTGGAAGAGTTTACGAGATTTGATCTTGGCCCATCCGGATGCAAGGAAAAAGATTGACATCCTGGCCCTAAGCATTTACGGGTTAGTCATTTTTCTTAAAGCTTTGGGACATATAGAAGACGCGGTGACAGACTTGTTTGACCGATTGAGTAAAATAGTTACACCCATTTTTGGCAACATTGGCTGAAACTTTTAGATCCTTAAATACGTGCAGAAAGGAAGGAGAAGGTCGATTTATTGGCTGCTCACCGTTATTAATGGTATGGTTCCATAGTCACTTTTGGAAAACAGAAAAAGTCTCCTATCAGTACTTGTCTAAGGATTACTCTCCTATGAAAGAGTTCTTAGCCACGCAAAGATAAGAAAACTTCTCAAAAGAAAAATGGATGGCAATACTTCAAAGCCTCTAGGACGAAGACATAGAATGACGAGCACCATGGTTCGCTCCCGATAAAATTTTGTATCGATGCGGAGACTTCAAATGGGTCTCATTTGCTGGAATTTGGGGAGCAACAGGATACACACCTTTACTAGTTTCAAGACAGTACAGATTGAGACAGTTCATACCAGCAACTCAAGGGTTAGCTCACTGTGAATTCGCAAATCGAGGAGGAAATAATAAGAAAAGGATTCGAGAAATCTCGAATGCATGGAATCAAGTTCGAAGGATGAAAGTATTCGGCGCCAATCCTGTGACAACTGTAGAATATGATTGGTGGAGAAATAGAAGGATCAATGACAACATTCCTGTACCAAACCCGGATATTGTTCGCCCAATTGAGGAGCACTTGCAGGTTGTCCCGACTGAACTAGAAATAATTAAACAAGATTTTGATAGGAAGAACGCTGAGATCGAAAAGATGATAGAGAAACTGGAAGAAGAGAAACTAAAAATAATTAAACCGTTTATGTAATTTGCTTTATGTAAAGGAACTTGTTATCTAATGAAGTTTTCTAATGGAAATTGAATTATAAGTCAATACCTTTCTTTCACATTCATGCTTTCATCCGTATTGCATTTTCACATATTTTAGTTTAATATTTCTGACTAATTAAAACTTTAACAGTTATGTCGTAATCATTGAAAACTCACATCACTATAACACTCATAAAAAAACCAAGGCCATGGAGCAAAGGTTAGAGCAAATCCAAAAAGAGTTACAGGATCAAATGCAAGGGCACCTTCTGGAACAAATGACGATGATATGTAAGGAGATGAAAAATTAGTTTATGGAAGTACAAAAGAATTTGATGAATGAATTGGCCCAAGTAAAATAAAGAGTGGCCGATAAAGGAAAAGGTCCTACAACTGAGAAAGACAATGACCCTATTATTCCTCCAGGTTTTACACGTTTCCATAACCCAGCTCCACATGAAGAGCAAACAGGGGAAGGAGGCCACCGTTACTATAAGAGAGCAACCACGGGCCACTGGTATATCAAGGTCGGCCAATTATCTAGTAGGATCTGGATCAAACCTTGAAGACAATGCTGCAAATCTAAGTGTCCCGAATTTTGACGAGATGATGAGGGCAGAACTTCCTAGAAAGATGGAAGAAAAATATAAGCAATTAGAAGAGAGGATTGAGGCGTTGTAAGGAATTGAAAACTCTTATGGGATAGACACTAAAGAATTAAGTTTGGTCCCAGATTTGGTTCTCTCTCCTAAATTCAAGGTCACAGAATTTGAGAAATATAACGGAACAAGCTGTCCTGAAACCCACCTTACCATGTTTTGTAGAAAAATGGCAGGGCATGTTCATAATGACCAACTACTTATTCATTATTTTCAAGACAGCTTGGCCAGATCGCCAGTTAGATGGTATAATCAATTGAGCCGAACAAAAATTCATTCATGGAAAGATCTAGCGCAGGCCTTCTTAAAACAATACGGCCATGTAACAGAAATAACTCCTGACCGACTTACACTACAAAACATGGAGAAAAGATCGAATGAGAGTTTCAGACAGTATGCACAGAGATAGCGAGATGTGGCAACATAGGTGCAACCACCGCTAACAGAAAAAGAAACAACGATGTTGTTTGTTAACACTCTCAAGGTACCTTATCTTAATTATCTGTTAGGAAATGCCACTAAGAGTTTTTCTGATATGGTCATATCGGGGGAGATGATCAAAAATGCAATCAAGACTGGTAAGATTGAGGCTGAAGAAAATACCAAAAGGCTTGCTCCTACAAGGAGGGATAATAAAGTTAATAACGCAAGTGTGTACAGGTCAAGTTTCGCCAAACCATTCGTAGCATGACAGCCTAAAGCCCCGACAAGTAATTATTAAAATACTCCAAGGCAAGAACTGGGCTTAAGGTAGAATAGGGGAAGAATTCAATATACTCCTCTTCCTATATCATATGGAGAACTTTACAAAATACTGTATGATGCAAATGAAGTATCTCCACAGCATGTGAAGCCATATAAACCCCCGTTCCAAACTTGGTACGATGCGAACGTCCATTATGAATACCATGCAGGGGCAGAAGATCATTCAATTAAGAATTACCGTGTCTTCAAAAGGCGAGTCGAGGGACTCATCGAGCATGGAGTCTTAAGATTGGAAGAACCAATGAAACCCAACATAGTTGGGAATCCTCTGCCCAATCATCCAGAGTAGAGAGTGAATGCCTTGATGGAAGAAAGAGGTCGGAAAACCAAAAGAAATGTTGAAGAAGTTAAGTCTCCACTCCGATGGGTGTGGCGATAGTTGGTCAAATAGAGGGTAATCGCGGAAGATAAGAAAAGCACAATAGCCAAGACTGACAGCTACTGCGAGTTTCATGCCATTGAAGGGTATGAGATTCAAGACTGCATCGAATTCAAAGCTGTAGTGCAGACGCTGATGGACAACAAAGAGTTGGAATTCTTCGAAGAAAGAGAAGAGGTTGATGATGTTTACGCCTTTGAGGAGGGAGCAGTTAAGGTTTTTGGGATTAATGGCCCAAAAGTGATTATCTCCAAACCCACGAATAGTACGGTAATGGAGCAAGTAACATCGCATATTATCATACAGAAGCCAGCAGCATTTCCTTACACAGATAGCAAGAAGGTCTCGTGGAATTACAATTGCAACGTAACCATACCAAGGGAGAGAGAATTCAGGAAGGATCTGAATCTTGTTACCCGTAGTGGTAAGAGTTATGACCCAGTAAATAAGGAGAAACAGATTAGCCAAGGGAAGGCAGTAATATCCGAGCCAGAGGAAGAAATAATTAGCAAGCCCGAAGCACCCACGAACGAGCCCGTATCTGAGAAAGAGGCAAAAGAGTTTTTGAAGTTTCCAAGGCATAGCGAATATAGTGTTGGAATAATTACACAAATAGCATGCTCGGATATCAATTTTGTCTTTGCTCTTAAGCTCAAAAGCCCACCGAAGCACACTAATGAAGGTGCTAAATGAGACGTATGTAGCAAATGACATCTTTGTTAGCAAGCTGAATCGATTAGTCAACAATATGAGTACCGATAACTTTATTTTCTTCAGCGATGATAAAATTCTGACGGGAGGAATGGGATCTACCAAAGCCTTACACATCACTACCCGTTGCACGGGGTATACACTATCCGGGGTACTCATAGACAACGGTTCAGCTTTGAATGTGTTACCGTTAGCTACCCTACAGAGATTACCAATCGATAGCTCTCACATGAAAGGATGTTATAATATAGTGAGAGCACTTGACGGGACTGAGAGGAAAGTAATGGGCAAGATCGAAGTACCTTTTCAAATTAGGCCAAATACATGTGAAGTGGATTTTCTAGTGATGGATATTAGACACACTTATAATTATCTATTAGGAAGACTATGGATTCACTCTGCTGGAGCAGTACCTTCTTCGTTGCACCAGAAAGTGAAACTAGTAAATAAAGGACGATTAATTATGATCAACACTGAAGAGAAAATTATTGCATCCAAAACGAGTGATTCACCTTATGTTGGAATAGACAAGGAGGTTGTGGAATGTTCTTTATGCTCACTAGAATTCGTCAATACAACCTTCATTACTGAGGGAAGCAAGATCCTTGTACCTATAATATCATCAACCACCAAGATGGGCCTACGTTTAATAGTTGGAAAGGGGGCGTTACTTGGGAAGGGATTAGGAAAACACCTCCAAGGAAAAGTTAGTGTGCCGATGCTGATAGAAAAACGAGATTATTATGGCCTGGGGTACAAACCGGACACAAAACAAAAGAATGAGCTAGAAAGAAAGCAAGAAAGAAGGAGGGTAAGATTGTCCGAAAAAGAAATCTCGTGGGAATCGATGGCCTTCCCGCACATATATAAAACTTTCGTCTCAGGAGGGATGATCAACTAAGAGACAGGGCCGAAAAAAGAGCAAGTGGTGATCAAGACTGAAGGAATCATGAAGGATCTAGGCATCAATGCTATATCTGATGAAGGAAAAGAAGGAAACCTGTCAAGAATCGGTCATTGTGCACTTGGAAGCACTTTGATTAATTAGACTACAGAGGAACTCCCTGTAATTTTTAAGATTTCTTCAGAGTAATGCTTAGAAACACCTATTGCTTTAAGCTCAAAAGAAATATGGATCTTTTTGTAAAAGGGACCATGATCATTATCCAATTATTTTGAATTAAAATGCATTTTCTATTTTATATGACATTTTTTTTCCTAATCATTCTTTCATTCTTAATCCAACTTAATAAACCATTCGTACATATCCAATAAACAAAATTAATCATTCTTTAATACATACATTCTTGACCAATTTGACAAACATACTCATACACATACCATATAATCATTCTTTTGTAAATTTATTTTGTTCTTTGGACCTCTCTTTCATCCCTTGACAGGTTCTCGAATATCAATAATATGAGCAACCCTAATGCTAACTTAAAGCCTCATTTCGAGCGAGATATATGTTTAGAAGAGCTTCAGGACCTCGAAGATGATCAAGATTGTAATTTACCTCCAGATCTGTTAAGAATGATGGAGCAAGAAGAAAAACATATCCTGCCTCATTTAGACCTAGTGGAAGTTATTACTCTAGGAAACGAAGATGAAAAGAAAGAGGTGAAAATTGGGACAAGCATCTCCTTAGAAACTCGAAAGGATCTTATCGAGTTGCTTTAAGAGTTCCAAGACATCTTCGCATGGTCTTACCAAGATATGCCTAGCTTGAGTATTGATATTGTGGTACACAAACTCCCTATAAAGGAAGAATGCAGGCCTGTGCAACAAAAGCTCCGAAGGATGAGACCAGATGTGTTATTGAAAATAAAAAAAAGAGGTCAAGAAGCAATTTGACGCTGGTTTCTCCAAGTAGTTAAATATTCTGAATGGGTAGCTGACATAGTCCTTGTTCCTAAAAGAGATGAAAAAGTACACATTTGTGTGGATTATCGAGATTTAAATAAAGCTAGCCCAAAGGATAACTTCCCATTACCTCATATCGACACCTTAGTCGATAACACAGCAGGTCATTCCCTGTTTTCATTCATGAATGGTTTCTCTGGGTATAATCAGATAAGGATGGACCTTAAGGATATGATCAAAACCACGTTTACCACACTATAGGGAACATTTTGCTATAAGGTGATGCTTTTCAGACTAAAAAACGCAAGGGCAACTTATCAAAGGGCCATGGTGACCTTGTTCTATGACATGATGCATAAGGAGATTGAAGTTTATGTCGACGACATGATTGCGAAATCCCAAACGGAGGAAGAGCATGTAATAATCCTGAGAAAGTTGTTTGGAAGGCTAAGAAAGTATCAATTAAAGCTTAACTCAGCAAAATGCACTTTCGGAGCCACGTTAAGAAAGTTGTTAGGCTTTGTAGTCAGCAAAAGAGGAATTGAAATTGATCCAGATAAAGTCAAAGCCATACAAGAGCTACCGCCACCCGGTACACAAAAAGAAGTTCGAGGGTTTTTAGGAAGACTAAATTACATTGCTCGGTTCACTTCATAGTTGATTGAGAAATGTGATCCTATCTTTCGCCTACTTAGAAAGCGCAACTCGGGTGTATGGGATGATGAATGTCAAGAAACCTTTAACAAGGTCAAAGATTATTTATCCAAGGCTCCCATCTTGGTACCTCTAATTCCTAATAAACCGTTGATCCTGTACTTGGCGGTCTTTGAAAATTTCATGGGATGCGTGCTAGGCCAACACGATGAATCAGGAAAGAAAGAAAGGGCGATATATTATCTCAGCAAGAAATTCACTGATTGTGAGACTCGATACTTGCCAATTGAAAAATTATGTTGTGCTCTAGTTTGGACTACATGAAGATTAAGATAATACATGCTGTACCATACTACCTGGTTAATCTCAAAATTAGATGGAGTCGGCCGCATTGAATGAGAGATTGGCCAGATGGCAGATCTTGCTTTCGGAGTTCGACATAATCTATGTCAATCAAAAAGCAGTAAAAGGGAGTGTGATAGCAGACTTCCTAGCTAGCAGGGCTTTAGAGGACTATGAGCCAATAAACTTCGACTTCCCGAATAAGGATTTAATGTGTCTTGCGACCACTGAAGAGGTACTCACAGTAGAACATCCTTGGAGATTAAATTTTAACGGAGCTTCAAACGCCACGGATAATAGAATTGGGGCAATCTTGGTATCACCAGAAGGAGATCACTATTCTTTCACCAGTAAACTCAATTTTGATTGCACAAATAACATGGCAGAATATGAGGTATGTATCATGGGAATCCGCGCAGCCATAAAGCAAGGAATCAAAGTTTTGGAGATATATGGAGACTCTGCGCTAGTAATCTATCAACTCAAAGGAGAATGAGAAACAAAAGATTCTAAGCTAGTAGATTACCGCAAATTGGTTCTCGAGTTAATTAAGGAGTTTGATGATGTCACTTTCCATTATCTCCCATGAGAAAAAAACCAGATGGCTGATGCTCTTGCCACTTTAGCCTCGATTATTAAAGTAAATAGACGAGAAGATGTAAAGACCATTCAAATGAGCATCCATGAGGCTCCAGCTCATTGTTATGACATTGAGGCAGAAGAAGAAGAAAAAAGGGATGACCGCCCATCGTACCAAGATATTTTTCAGTTTGTAAGGGATCGCAAGTACCCCGAGCAAGCTTCAGAAAATGAAAAGAGGACATTGAGAAGACTTGCCAATGAATATGTCCTAGATGGGGAAATCTTGTACAAAAGGAGAAAAGATCAAGTGTTGCTAATATGTGTCGACGCAGTTGAAGCTAAGAAAATCCTAAAAGAAGTTCATGAAGGTATTTATGGGACACACGCCAATGGTTTCACGATGGCTCGGCAAATAATGAGATTTGGGTATTACTGGTCTACTATGGAAGGCGATTGCATCAAATATGCCAAGAGGTGTCATAAGTGCCAGATCTATGGAGACAAGATTCATGTACCATCATCACACCTTCATGTCATGACTTCTCCTTGGCCATTTTCTATGTGGGGCATGGATGTCATTGGACCAATTTCTCCAAAGGCTTCCAATAGTCATAGATTTATTTTCGTGGTGATTAACTACTTCACCAAATGGGTAGAGGCAACTTTTTATGCCAACGTTATGAAGTCTGCGGTTAGCAAGTTCTTGAAAAAGAGATCATTTGCTGATACGGGATGCCAAAAAGAATCATATCTGACAATGCCTTCAATTTGAACAATAGCATGATAGCGAAAGTTTGCGAGCAATTCAGAATCAAGCATCACAACTCATCTCCCTATCGCCCAAAGATGTATAGAGCCGTGGAGGCAGCTAATAAGAACATCAAGAAGATCATTGCGAAGATGACTGGGACTTACAAAGACTGGCACGAAAAATTACCATTTGCCCTCTTTGCTTATAGAACTTCAGTCAGAACTTCTACTAGGGCAACACCATTCTCATTAGCATATGGTATGGAAGCAGTCTTGCCTATTGAGGTTGAAATACCTTCTCTCCGAGTCTTGACTGAGCTTCAATTAGATGAGGCAGAATGGATCCAGGCTCGATATGATCAGTTGAATTTAATTGAGGAAAAGAGATTAAGAGCTATTCGCCATGGTCAGATGTACCAAAAGAGAATGATGCGAGCCTATGACAAAAAGGTTCACCCTAGAGAATTTCATGAGGGAGATCTAGTTTTGAAAAAGATACTTTCCAAACACAAAGAATTCCGCGGAAAATGGATGCCCAACTGGGGAGGGCCTTATGTGGTAAAGAAAGCTTTCTCAAGAGGAGCTCTCATTCTCATAGAAATGGACGGCAAGGATCTGCATAACCCTGTCAACTCGGACTCGGTGAAAAAATACTTCGCTTGAAAAAAAAGGATTGCGATGAAAACCCACAAAAGGGCATCTCAATGCTAAAAAGATTAAGACGAAAACCCGCAAAGGGCATCTTGAAACTAAAGGTTTGAGTTGAAAACCCGCAAAGGGCGACTCAAAATTTGGAATGAAGAAGCGGGAATGGAGTAACTATCTAACATGACGGAGAAACTTCACAGCTTGAAACATTAACAAGGCACTCCAAGTCTTCTGACACATCCGAGCTCAGAATGATTCTCGGCAAGTCGGCACAGAGAAGCTCATTTTGCGATAACCGGGGCAACTAATTGTCTTTTGTTGTATACTTGGCAATTTTTTACTAATATTGCCTCTTTTGATACACTCTGTTGAATAGAATTTTCAATAAATCATGACTTTATTTCTTCACAATTTTATTCGAGCATTTTGCATCTAAAATAACGGATAATGAACTAACAAATCATACACAGATCCATGAGCACCATTCTAGAATTTCCTAAAAAGTATAGGGGTCTGAAACGGGACTACCACTTAGAAAACAAACTTGAAAACAAGCAGTTCAATATCAGCCTAGAAGAAGACCGGGCTACACATCGATGACAGAGTTTGGACAAGCGATAACTCATGCCAACCCGAATAATAATAAATAAATCTGACATTCACCATGCACATTCATGTAGTTAGGAGCATTTGGTTCATTCTAATCATGACTTTTTAATTATTCGGGCCTACATAAAGGTCAATAGAAGCATACTTTACAGGTCACATCCCCATAAAATGGCGAGATGAATCAAGGAAACTTCGAGCATTAAAGGAAATGATTGAGACCATAATGGCGAAGTTGAAAAGGAGCAAGGCTTCAACACCTTACCTCAATCATAGGGTAAATTGCAATTATCCAAAACAACGAAGCGGTTACCTTTCAGATGAGATACAGAGAAGCAAACTGAATCCGTCTTCCTGATGAGACATAGAGAAGTGGATCAAAACAAGTGATACGTTCATCTTCCTGATGTGATACTGAGAAGTAGACCAAATCAATGAAACAAAGCTTAATGTGAGCAAAACTTCGAACCCGAGCTTCCTGATGAGATACTGAGAAGCAGGTCAAAGCAATAAAGCGGTTACCTTCTGATGAGATATAGAGAAGTGAACCAGATCCGTCTTCCTGATGAGACACAGAGAAGTGGATCAAAACAAGTGATGCGGTCATCTTCTTGATGAAATACTGAGAAGAAGACCAAATCAATGAAACCAGGCTCAAAGTGAGCAAATCTTCGAACCCCAGCTTCCTGATGAGATACTGAGAAGTAGGTCGAAGCAATAAAGCGGTTACCTTCTTAGTGGGATACAGAGAAGAGAACCGGATCTGTCTTCCTGATGAGACACAGAGAAGTGGATCAAAACAAGTGATGCGATTGTCTTCCTGATGAGATACTGAGAAATAGACCAAATCAACGACACCAAACCTCGAGGTTGCAAATAGTGTGAAGTTACAGTAGCAAATTTTATCTTTTTGAAATTGCCTCAAGGCAACATGGAATCATAACGCCGAAGGTAGAGAAGCAGATACAGTAGGGGTGAACGGCCGATGAAGTAAAGGGAAGACCAATAGAAGAAAGAGCGTCGAATCTGACAAAATTGGGCCTCCTTTTGGTTTTGCTCCATTCCTGTTATACAGCAACGAGCAAAGAGGGGCAGCTGTTGAAGCCCAATTTTGACCGGGCCCAACACTTTGGTCAAATTAAACCAAATTTTTATTTTAAATTTATTTTAAGTTTAAAATTATTTTAATTTTAAATTTATTTTAAATTTTTAATTGGAAATATTGTTCTAAACTTAATTTAAAATTTAAAATACAAAGTCCAAAATTACAAATAAAAGTATCCAAATACAATTCAAAACAGACTTGAAAGGCCCAAATTTCTAAACCATCTTATAAACCCAAACAGGCCCGTTTACATAGTTGACCCAATTTTACGAAAAGAAAAGTCAAAACCTTAATCTACTACCACCCCAACTTGTACTGTTACTGCCTCCCTCTTCTAGCTAATCATATGCTGCCACGTCAGCACCAAGTTGCACCGACAAGTTGCTACTGCCAACACCACCGTCACTGCTGCACCTGCAAAAGAAAGAACAAGACAGACATTAAATGGAAAAACAGATTGTAATAATTTGTAATTAGGCTATAAAGCCAAAATTGAAAACACATTGTGGAGGTGACTGACCCTCTTTGAGAAGCAATCGAATTCAGCACTGTTCTTTTACCAATGCAAAAGCTTTTATTAGAGATCAATACACAGGCAG
Organism: Gossypioides kirkii; assembly: GCA_005610355.1. Taxonomy (NCBI): domain Eukaryota; kingdom Viridiplantae; phylum Streptophyta; class Magnoliopsida; order Malvales; family Malvaceae; genus Gossypioides; species Gossypioides kirkii. The sequence continues at coordinate 19,175,589 of CP032253.1, forward strand.
TTTTTTTTATCCATACAGATACACGAAGCAACCAGAAACAGACCCAAGCCAGATTCAAAGTTCTCAAACCTTGAGTCATCATGTACTTTTAATGCATATTTACTGTCATTTATAACTTAACATTTTAACCCCCTTTAAATCTCTAAATATACATTAATACATATATTAAATACTTCCCTATCATCATTTATTATTATTTTTTATTTTTTTTATTTTTTCAAAATGCATTAAATAAAAAGGCATTATTAATAAGGGTAATATTAAACATATTATTTTATAATAATATTAATATTAATAAGTAATAAATAAAAAGAGTCGAAAGGGCAGATAGGGTTACACCCCTTTGGTTGCGTCGTCGCCGTCATCGTCGGGATCTACTTCGAACTCCGTCAGCATTTCATCGTGGACAGATCTGTAAGAAAAATACAAAAGGGTCAGAAACCCCGAATGAATGAGTAATGTATTTCAACAAAAAAAAACCAATGATCATAACTAAAATGGATTTTGAAAGTAAGGAGTAAAGAATAAAAAATATTTTTTTTTAAAAATCGAAAACTCTCAAACCCAAATCTAGAGTTCACGAAGGAAAATTTTTAGAAAAGAAAAAGAAAAAGCAGGGATTTCTTTTTAAAAAAATAAAATGGCTCAGATTCGGGATTTTAAACCCGATCTGAGGCTTTCTAAAGAAAAAGAAACGAAAAGGAGCCTTTGAACTTACCTGAACCACCGTGGGTGGCGGGCGGATGACTGCAGAGGTGACGGAGAAGAGCAGCAGGCCAAGGACACCTATGGAGGACCTCAGATCGGAAAAGGGGAAGGAGAATTTCAGAGAAAAAAAGAAAAGGGCATGGTTTTTATAAAAAATAGGCAGGCAAAATGATTTTTTGACTATGAAAATTCCCTTTTATAAACATTAAAAACGGCGTCATTTTGAGCTTGCCCGTTTCTCAGACCCGACCCGACTATAGGATCCGAGCTTTTTTTAGCGTTGGGATATTTATGTTACTGGTCCTTTCATTTTTTTTCTAAATTTCCAATCAGATCCTTTTTGTACTTTTAATTAATTATAAATTTACCCATCAATTTCATTTCTTTTTCAATTTGATCCCTCAACTCTCTAGAAGCCTGAGAGGCTGCCACGTGTCCTGATTTTGGTTTATTTGTGCTTGGCCTCTTTTATTTTTGATTTGTTTTAATTTCATCCTTAAATCAAGTTCTGTTTTAATTATAAATTGGCCCAAAATTTCTTAATTATTTTTAAATTAGTCCATTGACCCAGAATGCCTGAGAAGCTGCCATGTGTCACCTTTTTTTGGTTTTATTTACCAGAAGGTCCCTCGAACTTCCAAAAATTATCATTTAACCCTCAAACTTCCAAAAAATCACATTTTTGCCCCTTAACTTCCAAAAATTATCATTTTACCTCTGAACTTCCAAAAAATCACATTTTTACCCCTAAACTTCCAAAAATACCATTTTAACCTCGAACTTCCAAAAATATCATTTTTGATCCTGAACTTTCTAAAAATTGTCATTTTACCCCCAAACTTCCAAAAATTACATTTTTGCTCCCGAGTATTCAAAAATTACTATTTTACCCCTGAACTTCCAAAAATTATCATTTTACCCTCAAACATCCAAAAATTACCATTTTGCCCTCGAGTGTCCAAAAATTACCATTTTCGCCCTGATTATCCAAAAATTATCGTTTTATCCCTTGAACCTCTAAAAATTACCATTTTACCCCCGGGCATCCAAAAATCTCATTTTTGACTTCATTTGTTTTGCTTTTCTTTCTCTTCAATATTTATATTTAGTTTTTAATTATTATTCTTTCGTATTCTCTTATTTTTTGATTTTTGTGTATGTAATTATCTGTTTAACTCTCTTCTATTCGTGTTATTTAATTTTCATTATTAATCGTTCATTTATGTTTAATTCACATCTGTTTTCAAAATCGTTTTCATAAACCTTTAAAATCGAGGCAATATTCCTTTATTTCGAGATTTGAAAATTTGCGTCTTAACTTACTAGGTGTGATTTTTCTTCAAATCGGAATAATCGAATACCCTTAAATCGAGGTAATGTTTCTTTATCTCTGGTTTTGAAAATTTATGCCTTAACTTACTAGGCGCGACTTTTCTTCAAATCGGGATAATCGAATACCCTTTTCCAAGGTTTAAAAGTTTACAACAAAGGAAAGCTCGTTATTCCTGGATCTCGAAACATTATGTCCTAACTTATTGGACGTGACTTTCTTTCTCGATCACCTCGAAATAGCGAGACATCCAAATAAAGATTGATTTCTTTCTTAAACATGACTTATGCATTTAAGGATTGTATTTTAAAACTTTATTCGAGTTTTCAAACTTCTAACAAACCAAGACCCGAAAATAATCAATATGGTACCAATTTTGGGCGTATGAAAGTGCTATTCCTTCCTCATGCGTAACCGACTCCCGAACCTTTTTTTTGGATTTCAAAGATCAAAATATTTTTCAAAACGGATTTTAAACGTTTTGTGGTGATCCAATCACACCATAAAAAGATTAGTGGCGACTCCTATTTTTTTCGATCATTTAAAATACCCATTTTTTTATTTTTAAATATTGTTAGAGACTTGTTTGTTTTCCCTAAAAATAAAACGTTTCGACAATTATAAAAATCCAAAAACATTTTATTTATCTTCTCGTAATATAACCTAATTTGAGTACTAGTTAGATCTTATTGTGCAAATTATTAGAATTAATCTAGCGTCACGTCTCTCTTGGGTACAATCGTCGGAATACTTACCTACTTTGTTGTAAACTATATTACAATATGGCCCGTATACTTGCAAATTTATATATTTTGAAAGCAATATTTACACTTTGGACGTTAGCACGTTCGGAGGCGATCAGTTACTGTTAGCTTGGCAAAGACACAGAGGCCCTTTTAGAGTTCTTAAACGGATAAATCGAGGGACTTATAAACCAAAGTTATCGGCAATACTCAAGGTTAACCCGGTGTTCAATGTGAGGGTGATGAAGCCTATTTGTAAGTTTCAAGGGGATCCTAATCGAGGTAAATCACGATGGGGGCAAGTAAGAGCAATGTCCTTTTAGGATCAAGACGTACAAAAGAGAGAAAGAATTTAAGTTAGGAGACAATGGAGACATAAGCCAAGGCAAATGTTTTAAGGGGTGGAACTACTCGATAGAGAGACTAGTTAGGAATCAATCGAGGCATTAAGGCGGTTTCGAGATGAGTCAAACTAGTGTCATTTCGAGGATGCGACGAGGGCGTCTCAAGAATGGGTAGGGGTGTCACGAGCCACGGATCAAAGCTCATGATCATTACACATAGAAACGTCCCATGGAGATCAATTGATTAAATGAGGCTTATTTGAATAGCTTAAACTAGCTCGACTTACGAAATATATGAAAAAGCCCATCTACTTGAAGCCTTGGTAGCCCAGTGCAACACTCCAATAAAACTAAAGTTACGAGAGTAATTATTGTAAATTCTAAGGGATAAAGATGTATAAAGTTAAATCCCTTAGGCCTCTCATCTTATAAACAGGCACTAATCTCAACCATTGATATAATTCGATCTGTATTGTTAGATATGGTTGGAGCTTAACTATAAATAGAGGTTTTTCCCTTTATTTGTATTCATCCGATGATACCTGATGCAATCATAAACTAACTAAAAATCTGACTAAGACAAGTGCACCTATCAATTAATAGTATAGTTATGGTAAGTAAAGATATTGTTCCCACAAGGACTAAAAGTACAAGTAATTATCGTCTTTCTATTATTTAACCGATAAATTGGGATGATTGATTAAAAACTAATATTAACTAATTAAATTAACTACGAACACGACAAAGAACAAATCAAAAAAACAAACGATTAACAACCAAGAAGCGAAACAATACCCAAGAAAGAATCCACCTAGATTTCACATGTCATTATTAGTCTGAATTAAACAATTTCTTCACTTATTATTTTGATCCGTAGAAATCCTTAAATTATGTTAATATTTCTTTCGAGAATAAGAGCAACTAACTCTAAGTTGATTAATTACAATTTCTTTCTAATTAAAACCCCTATTATTGCATTAACTCGGTCTTTGGATCCCTCTATTAGATTTGACTCTAATCCAGTAGATTTATGTCGTCCTTTTTTAGAACTGCATACAACTTCATTCAATTATGCTAGATCTACCCTTAAACAAGGACTTTTCCTCCTTTGATTTAAGCACATCAAACATGGATTAATAGTTCGAAAATATTAAACCAAGAATTAAGCACACATAATTAAGAACAAGATCTAAATATTTATTGCGTAAAACAGAATTCATCATAGGGTTCATCTCCCCTAGGTATTTAGAAAATTAGTTCATGATAGCAAATAAAAACATCCCAAAGACATTATAACCACAAGAAATAAAGAAATTCATAATAAGCTTCAAAGAAATCAAAAGAAGATCTTCAATCTTGATGGAAATTTGATTCAGAGTCGACTTCAATGGTGTTTTTTGAGTTGTTTTCTTCAATATTCTATGACAACTTACTCACTTCTTATATCTGGTATATATAGGTTTTAGAATGCCCGAAAAACCTGAAAATTACGTTTTTTGGGGTGTTTTGAATGTAGATCATGATTTCCACATGGTCGTGTTCCCAACTACTGTAGGAGGGTCCAACCCGTGTGACCCCTATACCTTGCACTGTTTTTCGTTTGTTTTTCGCTCATTTTACTCCCAAATACTTTGCTAAGTATAGAAACATTAATTTAAAGGATTAGGAGCATAAAATTCACCATTTTACATCAAATAATCATCTAAAAACGAAATAATAACTAGATTAAAATATATTATTTTTTGCACTTATCAGTACTATATTCATTTGGTAGCCATGTAATTAAAAAATGTTATAATAAATTTAAATTTAACAAAATGTTAACCGTAAGATCTAAATTTTAAAATCTGAAAAATAAAAATATAAAAATTAAATTTTAAATTTATTAAGAGTAAAAAGAATTATGATATAGTTTAACCAAATTTTATTATCATTTAAATATAAAATATTAAAAGATTTTACAATTTAATAGCAATCCGAAACTGCCCCTCCCGGTCCCAACGGCCTGCTGTATAATTTTTCACTATTACCATTTTTTAATGGAAAATTTTCACTCTTAGCTGCAAAGATATTTGTATTTTCTGGAAGGACACCATAGATTAGACGGTGAGAAACAATGCTATGCTCGTACAGGCCTTGGGTACAAGCTAGTTATCCTCCTCACTTGAAACTACTAAATCAGAATTCCACTATTCCAATCCCTAAAACAAAGACCCAATTCCAAAGAAAGTCTCTTGACAGTAGATTTGACGACATTGATGACGATGCTGATGGTTCTGGGTTAAGGAAATTTACATTGCCATCCCATGTTAAATCCATTACAAGCACTTCAAACCCATTCGTAAAACACTGTCTTAAGCTCAAGAACAGCTCTTCGTATCGCCATTCTCATGCTTCTGCTCTTGTTGTGGGCACTACTCCTATCAGGTAACCTTTCTATTCAAAGTTATAACTTTGGGTCTCTTTGAATTTTCAGTTAGTTGCCCAAAACCTCAACTGGGTTGCTTTTATTTCATGCTATTTGCTGTCTGGTACTTCAGTTGCATAGAAATGGAGAAAGAACGAAAAGATAATATGAAAATGTTCAATCCCGTCCCCCTCTCTCTTCTAATTATACTAATTGAAAAATATGATTTTGGCTTTTTCAAGTGTGCATTTTAACTATATTATTATGTTCTTTCAATAAAGAGTCCAATATTTTCTGCTCCATTAGCTTGTTGGTTTTGTATTGAGGATTATGAAACTTACAATTTTGTAAGTTTTGTAATCAAGTTCTAAGTTTTCTCTTCCAGTAGTCTTGTTGCTAGCTAGTGTGTTCTCAACCATGGGGACTGAATTGGGTTCAGACCTTTAGGCTTTATACCTATGTTAATTAAGGAGTTTGTTGCCTTGCCAAACAAAAAGAAAATGGTTTCTTTGTTTAATGCTAGATAAGTTCTGGTTTTGAACTAAAGAAAACTATAACTTTGTGGTTTGTCATAAGTTCCTTTATCAAACAATAGTTTCACACTTTAATATTAGCTGATGAACTACTCTGCTTGGTTATATTATTTGTTACTCCAACCATTTTTATTTTTTATATTTTTCCATTCTTCCTTGTAATCAAAATAATTCCATTTAGTCTATCATTTTAGTTACCTATAGGACCTCATATTCAAGAGCTAATGGATCTCTTATCTATCTGAACATTTATACTCATGCGAGAAGCCTTGTATCAGAGTTGTGCTGTTCTTTACTGCTGTATGTTAATTGTTCGAAACTTGAGTCATTGTCTGTCAACTGCTGGCCCTGCTGAGGTAGCTTATTTTCTTTCATCAGTTATCAGATGATTATTTCCTTCTTTCGTTGTTATGTACATCACTCATTTCATTAATGAGTAACAAAACCTCAAATGGGTTTCTTTTATTTTATGCTATTTTCTTTACGTTACTTCAGTTGCTTAGAAATGGAGAAAGAACATAAAGTAACAGGAATATGTCCAGCCCCACCCCCTCTCTTTTAATTATACTAACTCTGAAGTATGGTTTTCTTTGTTTACTCTTGTGTTCATTTTAACTGTATTCTTATTTTCTTTCAATAAAGATTGTAGTATATGCTTCTCTGTTAGCTTGTTGGTGTTGTTTTGAGGGCTCAGAAACCATTTTTCTTTAGCAGTGCTTCAACTGGCTTCATGGTTTTGTATCAGCTTATTAGAAATACAGTTGTTCTGTTCTGCAATCAGATTCTAAGTTTTCTCTACCAATAGTCTTGTTGCAACCCTGAGTATTGAATTAGGGCCAGACCTTTGGGCTTTACACCTATGTCAATTAAAGAGTTTTTTCCTTTCCAAACAAACTATATCAGTTTTTATTTTGAACAGAAGAAAACTGTAATATTGTGGTTTGTCATAGGTTCCCTTATCGAATAATAGCTTCACACTTAAATTCTTGCTTACATTGCTTGGTTTGGTTATTTTTATTCAAACAATTCTTCTTCTTTCATTCTTCCTTGTAATCGAAACAATTCATTTAGTTTATAGCTTTAGCTACCTATAGGACCTCTCTTGTAAGAGCTTATAGATCTGGTATTTGTCTGGAGTAACAATGTTACTCGTGTAAGAAGCCTCTTATAAAAGTTGTGCCGTGTTGTACTTCATTATGTTGATTGTTTGGAACTTAAGTCATTGCCCAGCAGCTGCTGTTTATGTTGAGGTGGGCTTTATTTCTTTCCGGTTATCAGATGATTATTTCCTTTTTCTTTCACTATTTATGTTAATAACTCATTTGATTAATAAGTTGACAAAAATTCGCCCCTCATTTGAGTTTTCCTTCTTTCCCTCAAGGCTCAAGCCATCATCTTGAAGGCAATTAGGATGAAGTTAGACATGTTAAGTTTATGGCTATATATTGCATTGTGAGGGAAGTCACTTATTTCTCTTCCAACATTTCTTTTGGGTTAAGCAAGAGTTATCATGACTGACATGTCTTTTGCAGGGAAATATACAGGTATAAAGAATCTTCACACGAGAAAACTGTAATAGATTGTTTGCTACTGCTTGAAAATGCTGAGATCCCTGAAGGACTAGATACTCACTCTGGTAATGTTGTTCGAATAGGCCCTATGGTAATGAAAAAACTTTCTGGGGTGCAATCAGCTGAGTCCATTGAGGCAATTGCCTTGATGAGGTTCCCTACCAGTTTTTTAAATTTAACTGTTGATCAAAACAAGTCAGATTCTCAAAGCTGGTTCCCATCCATGCATCGAATTTTAGTTCTCGATGGCATTCAGGTGATTTGCAAACTTTTGACAAGCATTTTTTTTCCCTGCTGAGTTAAGCAATTACCTTAATATTTCTTTGAAACAAAGGGCCAGTGTTCTTCAAGGTTTCTGAATGTTCAAGAAGTTGTAGCATCTTGTCTTCTGTCACCTTGAACATATAAGTAATTATTGGAATTTCTTTTCAAACATCTGGTGGAAATCATAAAATCACAAAAGTTGTTCTTTAGGAAGTAACCCAAAATGGTGGCTCTTCAGTTCTTTAATTTGCTTGTCAGAGTCTTCTCCCTGCAACCTTCTTGTCATGGAGTATATTCTGGAATTCATTGTCGTACTGTTTTTTATGTAATGTCAACTAATAAGAATTTTTGTCAAAAGATCCATTGCAAATAGTCTCAAATGCATTGAATTCCTCATTAAGTGCTTGATTTTATTTACCTTTATGTACAATCTCTGGAAATAATATAGATTTTCTAGTAACACCCTATAAACATATAGAATCCAATGATTTAATCATGTAATAGCATTTAATCACAAACTACAACTGCAGGCAATTGATTTGAGGGATCTTCTGTAATTCATGAGAAATTAATCCCTGCAGGACCCTGGTAATCTCGGCACATTAATCAGATCAGCTATGGCCTTTCAATGGGTAAGGAATGAAGCTTAACCCAAAATTATTCCTTTTCTTCCTGTCTGCTTGTTGTCAACAGTTCATCTACTTGTTTTCCACAAGTGTTCATATACATGCATGCTTTACATATAATTTTACCATAATACTCCATAATAATCTGTATTAACAACCTTTTTTTTGGCTTCTGTCTGAATACATATCCATTATAATTTATTAACTGTTTTGAAACTCTTCAATCATGCGTATGCAGACCTGCATACATTGTTATGTATATAGTAGATTCATCATCTAGAGGGAGATGAACGTGAGTAAATGTATCTTTTGCTGACAAATACTTCATTCAACTTATAAGACATATTTTTTGCTCATCATAGTCAGATAGCCATCGCTATTTCTTTTCTCTTCTTCAATGCAGTTAGTGTTTATTGTATCGAAATGTCTGCATTCCATTATTGCCCCTGATTCTGTTTTGGTCAATACCCAACAGGATGGTATATTTCTTCTTCCCGGTTGTTGTGATCCATTCAATGAGAAGGCGCTCAGAGCTAGCCGGGGAGCCTCTTTTCAGCTGCCTATAGTTTCCGGTAGTTGGTACCATCTTCAAACCCTGAAAGATACATTCAACATGAAGATGCTAGCTGGCCATCCAGATATTGATGGGAAATTGAAAAAGTCGTTTTCACTATCTCAAGAGTTCGTACACTCGGTAGCGCATGTTCCATCATGCTTGGTTTTGGGAAGTGAAGGACATGGGCTTTCCGAGAAATCTCAGCTCGAATGTGAGCTCGTGAGCATTCCCATGACAGGAAAATTTGAGTCTCTCAACGTTTCTGTAGCTGGCGGGATTTTCTTGTACATGTTACAGCCTAAGAACTAAAGATTAAAGTCTAATTCTCTTTAATTCCATTAATGCATCATTCAGTTCTGAATGTAAGCCCCTAGACGAATTCAGGTTTATGCGGTCCTTTTATGTTAGTTATTTATTAATATTAACCCTAAAATTGTAAAATGACATGGAAAATACATATTTCAAGAAATCCTCATTACTTAGAGATATCTCCGTTTCTATATCTGTACTTAGAGTTAGTTGACAACAAAAAATCAGAAATATTAAGGTTGAGAAATAATTACCTGGGTCTGCTCCTTCATCTTGTATTGAAGCTTGAAATACAGCTTCACATTGAGCTCGAGATGTTAGCCTGTTTTGTATTCTCAATACCAACGAGTACATACCATGCTCATTTGACCTATGGTAGAAGGAACAAAAGTGGCTGAAGAATTAAATACCAAAAAAGAAATGGCTATGTTTGTTACATGGATTAATGTAAGCTTGAAATCCCGTTTTTCTTACCATCTTCTTCTTCTCTACTTCTTGATCTCGTTGACTACAATTCTTTCCTTTGATTCCACATCCGTTAATCATCTGAACCAATAGGAAAACTCACTTTTATACGATTTCAAAAATCTTCTTTGGGTGGATTGGAGATGGCCCTATTTTTTTTTTTTTTACGATCTTCTTCTTCTCTACTTCTTGACTTGGTTGACCAGAATTTCCCCTTCCACTTCCACATTCATTGATCATATGAATCAACAGCTCTCAAACTTTTTTACTAATTTCTTTATTGTTTCCTATCTAATATAGGACTTGTACTGGATCCAGTGGTTTATAACACTATATCATGCGAACTTTTCTTATCTGTTACCTTGCTAATAAAAAAGAAAAAAATATTGAGTATGAATATGGTGTGAAAATTTGGTGGAAAAAAATTGTGTTTAAAAATATTAATTTCCTTAGCTAAATAAATATGTTCACTTTGATTTTGTCATCAAACTACTATCTAGAACTCTGTAAAGCAATTTAATAAAAGATAAATGTGAAATAAAAGTAGGAAAGGTAAAAGAATTTCAAAAGAAGAAGTTTAGTATGCTTTACTATAAATCCCAACATTATATATATGTAATATTATATATGAATTATTATTTTGTTTAATTTTATATATGAATTTTTTATTTGATTCATTTATAAATTATTAAAATAATTACCAATAAAATATCATTTTACGTTTTTATATTGTATACACAAATAATTTTTTTATTTAATATAAAAAGAAAGTGATACATTTATTTCTTTAAATGTGTATAGTTAATCAAAATCAAAATTTCATGTATTCATTTGAACCAAAATTAAAGTTTTCATGTGAATAATTACACTAAATTAAAATTCATGTAGGGTGAGTATTTGATTGAGTTGAGTCAAATAATTTCAAGTTAGTCGAGTTGACGAATCCTATTTTAGAAACTGAACTCAATTTGAAATTTTTTCGAATCGAGTCAAAAAATTTTGAGTCAAGTTAATGAATCTTATTATTTATACTAAATGTTCTGTTTACATGGACCGATTATTTAATTAGTAGGCGAAGTACAAAATTATTTAACTACATAAACAATATAATGGTTTTGTCTTTTAATTTAATAATTTTAATTTTTAACTTAAAAAAAGGTAAATATTTATCAAAACGACGTAGTTTTGTCTTTTCTTATTCAGATTTTCGGATAACTCGAATTGTGTAATTCATATTCGAGTTAAGCCGAAAAATTTTATGTTTTATTCGAGATGATCCGAATAACTCAATTAACTTGAATAACTCCAACTAATTAATTCAAAATTTAATTTTTTTATCGAGTTTTTTTTAATTGAATCGAATTTTGCTCACCTCTAAATTCATGCATCTAATTGCACATTAAATCTAAACTCATGTTAATTTTGAGATTTATCCTTACCTTTTATTTGATTGACTACTTCCATTCTAGTTCTGAATCGAGAACTTACAAAAACAATAATTAAAACATATGTCAATTATATTTGAAAAATACAATATGATGGTATCGTAAGGTAGTACAAATGGATATATTATAGTAAAATATTTTGTTTTCAATCCTTCATAAAAGATGATGACCGAGGAAAATCAAATTTCATTAAAATGATGACAGAAAATGTTGAATTACAAGGAGAAGACAAAGTCTTAATAACAACACGATTGACGCGATTCGAATTCAGACTACATCTGGAACAATAAACACCCTTAACCATCAGATCAATACATGGGATTCCCTTAAATTACATTATTTAATTTCACTTATATGTAATTATTCATGAATTTTTATAAACATCTTTTATTGTTAATTATAAATTCACTAACTAAAAATCTATTTACTTTAATAACGCATAATTCTTTAAACGTGCATGCAATTAATATTATCAACCCAATCATTATATTAATGTTCTACTGTTTATTGATGTTTTACATTCTAATTATCATTTATACTAACTTGTATAATGTAAAATTTTGCAATACTCGAATTTGCAGCATTTGACATATCATGCAAAAATTATTTGTCATGGGAATTAAATGTTGAAATTCACTTAGACACTAAAGATCTTAAGAATACAATTATCCAAGGTACTAAGGCATCTAACAGGATAAAGCTCAAACTATGATTTTCCTCTGTGACACCTTATACTCGACTCAGTTATTGGATCCGAATATAAAATGTCACATTTTGCTGCCGAAGCAACTTACTTTTTTATTTTTTTAAAACGTAGTGAAAAAAAAATATTTTATAAAAATTTCGGCAGCATTTCTGCTTATTTACGTAAAATTCCCCTATAAAATTTTGCATTTCACAATATATTCGCATTCAAATAATCTCCCAAATCAATTCCCAACACTTCAATTTCTCAAAGCGTTTCAATAAAAGTAATATCTACTTTTAACCATTTCATCAAAACATTGATTATAAAGTACTAGCAAAAGAGACATAATAAACTTATTCAAATTTAATTTATGAGACAATATTATATCTATATAAGTCTATGTACATGCCATAAATATTAACCAAAAAGTAAACTTTTCACCAACTTTGTTTGAGTTGAATTCCGGTTCTTCGGATGCTGTTCGTACGATCTACTGAATCTAATTACTTGCGCACGAAAAAATAGACAAACCGTACGCTGAGCAATTTTTATGCTCAGTGGTGCTAATATCATATAAATCATTACATAAGTATTAAATATAGATTAGTTAATAAAAGTAAATAAATAACAATAAGCTTTTTATTCAAATTTAAAATCATATAATCAATTTAATTCACACAATAAGAAAATTCAAATAAATTCAACTTTTGTTTTTGCTTTTCTTTCAATCTAAACCCCGTACCAAAGTTTAGACTCATAACTAGATACATGAATCCGTCACCCCGAGTTGTTCGGCAACGATGACTATCAGAGTAGTCCACGACCCTCTGGGAATTGGGGCTAACAATAATAAAAATCAACCAATTTAGCCTTTTCTTCCCCGACCCTCTGAGAATTGGGGAGATCTAAATCCTTTGATATAAAGACTCTATGACATGCCAACTATATCTGATTTAGTCTAACTTAGTGTACCGTGGTAAAAATCAAATTTCACTTCAATTCTATTTTTCACATCATTCTCATTTTTGTCTCATATAATGATCAAATCATATATTTTGCCTAATGTAAAATTAGGCTTCCAATTCAAAAAAAACATATAAAATATTTTCTTGATCAAACATATAAAATCATAATACTCAAGTTCAAATCATAACCATGAATTTGTTAATTTAACCATTTGAAAAAATAAACATATTCCATCTCAAATCATAATTTTATAAATATTAACTAAATAATTCAAACTCATTCAAAACTCATAAAAATAATATAAAAATAAAATTAATATAATTAATCATAATAGTCAAATTATTCTAAAGCTTTATGTAATGAAAATAAGATATTAGCACAAACCGAAATTTTAATCGTTTTACTTCTTCTCTTCGTCTTTCTCCTTCAAGGTGCTCGCTTCGTTTTTAGCTACAATATGAGCAATTCAATACAAAATAATATCATTTAACTATTTTAGTAGTAAAACTAATAAAAGCAACATAAATATGCATGCTTAATCAAGTTAATATACTAAGCTTCCAAATCCGAAATTTTCATATCTTTCAACTCGATTATCTGTTTTCAATTCCGTCTTCACCGGAGTACTCACTAATTCATAAGCTATCATTTAGCACCAATATTACTCAAAATAATCAAGTTTCTCTACTACCCCTTCACCATAGCCAAATAAATCAAATAAACTTCTCATCTAATTTCATTTCTTTTTCCCACTTCTAACAAGCTAGAATTCATCTTCTAATAATTTTCTATCAAGAAAATATACCTATTTCACTTAAATTTCCTAAGTTTCCATCAATGTTCTTTAATGACAACTTTCAAAATACTTGATGAAATCAAAAATTATTGGTATATATATGTAGAACAAGCTTTAAATATTCAAAATCTTTGAAAAATTTTGAAGAAAAATCATACCTTATGCTTGAATTTTGAAGAAAAATGGTAAAGGAAATATTTCTTTCCTCCCTTTCGTGAGAAACAGAGCATGAAACAGAATAGAAATAAAGAAAGATGAGAACAGAATGTTCTCTTTCTTTCTTTTCTTTATATTTTATAATATAAATAATAAAATATTATTATTTATTATAATATTATTATTAATTAATATATTATTTGACAACATAAAAAAATCATTGATTTTTTTTAAGTAATGGTAAAATTACCATTAGGTCTTTTCCATCAAAATAAAAATAGAATATTTGCACTTTAGTTTTTATACCTTTCCAACTTATTCAATTTAGTCCCTGAACTCAATAACGAATTTTTTAACTAACCACATGCTCCTAATAATAATTCTCTATTTTTTCATGTCTAATAGTTTCCTCTAAAAACGATCATTACTTCTTATACTACTATTTATTTATAAAACCTTTATTCAATGACTTCTACTATAAATTTATATTTTTAAAGTGGGGATGTTACATCCTCCATCATCATCTTCCTAAAAGATTGAAAATAAAATATTTGACTATATCATATCCATTTGATTGTGGAATAATTTAAAAGAAAGATATGACTATTAAAAAAATAGTAATTTTACCAAAAATTTCTTATGATTGGATGCACTTGAGGCTGCAAGACTATAAAATAGTAAGTGAGTATAATTCTACAATATTTAAGATAAAACAAAACTTTATCTTACGAAAAGTTGCCCGTACGATTAACCTCTAGGTTTGAAATCACTGGGAAAATAGCTGGTATTGGTCATAATTCACAAATATTATACTATAAGAGATCCATTTGAATTGTGGAATAGTTTAAAAGAAATATATGACTATAAAAGAATAGTAATTTTACCAATAGCTTGTTATAATTGGATACACTTAAGGTTGCAAGATTATAATTAAAATAGTGAGTATAATTATGCAATATTTAGATAAGTTATCAATTAAAATTAAGTGAATAGAAAACAACGAATGAGGACTTAATGGAGAAAATTTTCTCAACTTTTCACGCATCTAATGTGCTCTTGTAGCAGCAGTAATACTATGAAAAGGATTTTAAAAAATACTTTGAATTAATCACATGCCTTTTGATGCCTAAGCAAAATAACAAGCTATTAATAAAAAAACATGACACTCATTCTACTGGTTGTACTTCATTCCCACAAGTGAATGCAATAATACACAATAATCATAAAAATGAAAGAAATCGTGGTCATGGTTGCGGTCGTGATTGTGGATGTGGCCATAAACGTGATCGAGAATGCTATAATTATCGTTATCAATGTGCTAACAATTATTATCACCGCCAAAAGAAAAATAAAAGAGAAAAGAAAAAGAAAGATGATGGTCCAAGCAATCCTTTAAAGGGTTACGTCACCGATGTAGTATGAGTGAGCATTGGTTATATACTTGTTGTACGCCTAAACATCTTGTAAAGGTTTATCAAACCTCCAACCAAACCAAAGGAAAGAAAATTGAAACAAATTTGGCTTATCAAAATGATAATGTAGAGACTAATTTTGCTCAAAATGATGATGATTTTAAAAACTTTGTTAATGTGATTTTTTTAATATAGAAGATTTCTTTAAGGTTAGAAATAAAAATAATTTATAATATATAATAATATTTTATATTTATTTGATTATTTTATAATTCTTATTATTCATGTTTGTTTGATTTTAGTATGCTTTGTTATAATTTTTGTGTGTTTACAATATCTCTTATTATATTTGATAGTGCAAAATAAATCAAAGGTTCTGGAAGAGATACAATACTATTACCCCAAGAGACCATGTTTATTATAAATGCTGCACTATTTTCATCAAAGTCTTAGAGAAATTGGTTAAGTTTCAAATATATCCATCAAAATTGATATTATATTGAGACTAAAAATGACAAAAATACTGAGTATTTGAAAATTATAACATTTATATCTAGAAAGAAATGTGTTTTAGAGAAATTAATTGTCTTATCTTCAAGCTTGTACTATATAACTATTAGTATAATTGAAACACATGTTGTAGTAAATTAGAAGTTTACATATTCAAATACACTTGCTATTTGGCATGATCAGTTAGGTCATCCCAAGTCATCTACAATACGAAAAATAATTGAGAGTTCACATGGTCATTTATTGAAGAATCAGGAGATTCTTCAATTTAAGGAATTCTCATGTGTTGCTTCTTCTCAAGGAAAATTATTACGAGAGCATCACCATCTAAGATTGGGATAGAATCCCCTGCATTTTTGGAATGTATTCAAGATGATATATGTAAACCATTTAGATATTTTGTGGTTTTAATAGATGTATCTACAAGATGATCAAATGTGTGCTTATTGTCAACTCGTAACCTAGCGTTAGCGAGGTTACTTGTACAAATAATTAAATTAATGTCACAATTTCCACATTATGCAATTAAGATAATTCGTCTTGATAATACTGGTGAATTCACATCCTAACTTTCAATGGCTATTATATGTCTATCGGAATAACAATTAAAAGTCTTGTTGCTCATATTCATACAGAAATAGTCTACTTGAATCATTTATTAAACGCCTTTAGTTAATTGCTAGACCATTACTTATTATAACAAAACTTTCTATTTTAGCATGAAGATATGTTGTTTTACATGCTGCAGCATTTGCTCACATTTGACCAACAAGTTATCATAAATTCTCCCCATTGCAATTGATTTTTGATTAAGAGACAAATATTTCACATATTAGAATTTTTGGTTGTGTAGTATATGCTCTAATTGCTCCATCACAATGCACAAAGATAGATCCTCAAAGGAGGTCGGGAATATATTTTGGGTGTAAATCCCCTTCTATAATTAAAGTATATTGAACCAATGAAAGGAAATCTATTTACGACACGGTTTCTTAATTGTCATTTTGATGAAACAATATTCTCAACTTTAAGAGGAGAAATAAAACAAGTGGTAAAGAAAATTACATGGGATGCATCATTATCATCTCATTTAGATCCTCGAACAAATCAATGTGAACTAGAATTTTAAAAGATAATACATTATCAAAATATTGCAAAACAACTAGTAGATGCATTTACAGACCTTAAAAGAGTTACTAAATCTATGTATTAGATGAAAATGCTTCAATTCGTATTGATACCCCTGTAAGATAATCTACTAGTGTAAATGAAAATAAGCCTCGCCTTAAGCGTGGTAGATCAATCGATTCCAAATTATGTTAGTGGTGTCAATGGCAAAAATGGGTGCAAGAGTTGTGTGACATTGGATGATAGTGCAGCTATCGATTTTTAAAACGAATTACTAATTTTAAACTTTTCGAGGATTTTTTCTTCAACGATTGTGAATGATTAATTTTTTTTTCCATCTTTTCGACTTTGATTCCATAAGAGCAAGAAGGATTGCGAGATATAACCATCTTTACTTGATTCATTTGCAATAGCCGTGAGAGATGATGATCTTAAGTAGAATTATTGAGGTTATTTGAATGATTATTATGACTTTTATTAATTCTGGACGGGGTCCAAGGGTGGTGTTAGAGGAATTTTTCTCTACTTGTTGGAGATAAAAACTAATATTTCATTCAATTGAATAATTATGATTAATTAGGAAAAGATTTGAGAATTTTGAGAGTTGTGTATGAGAAAAATTACCTTTTTATTGGAAACATCGGGCCAATTTGGAGCTTAATGGGTCGACACATTTCAAAAATAAAATTTCTTCGCGCCAGATAGGGGTCGAACCTATGACCTTCTGCTTAGGAAACAGACGCTCTATCCACTGAGCTACAGGCGCTCGTTGATTTGTCTATAAATTCATAATATGAATAACTTTACCACTTCTTTTCTAAGGAGATTGACTATGCCATATTATAATTGAGATTGTGGAATGTTTTCAAAATTATTATGGAAAAGTATTATTGAAATGTTTAAAATGTTTATCATTATTGAAAAAAAGCTTTTTATATTTTAAATTTGATGTTATAAAATAAAATATATGCATTTAAATTTATTGATTATAGTAAAAATATATTTTTTTATTATAATATCGGAAGAAGGGAAAAATGAATGATAAATTTTGAAATCGTGTCATTTAAATGTCAAATGAGTACTCTAACTACTGCTTCAAGTAAGCTCTCACATTAAAAATAATTTGTTAAGTAATTAATATTATTATATATGAAATATTTTGAATATATAAATTTAAATTTGTTAATATTATGACAGATATAATAGGTAAACTTAAATGGTGATATATATTATTATTTGGTATTAAAAAACCTTAAGCTTAGATTATAGCACAAATATAATAAAATAATTTATGTTAATTTACTGTTAATATTATATATACAAAATATAAATTTTAAAATATTTGTAAAATTTAATTTAAATACAAATGCAGGTAATTTTATAGTTTAACACTTAAATTTTTAATTTTTTAATTTAATTTGAAAAACTATTAACTTGAGTTACATTTCACGAAAGAAAAAATTTATGAAATATATTTTATCAGAAATCAAGCTTGACAATGGGTTTTGGTATATATAATTATAGTAAAAAAAATCTGATCCAAAGTTCGACCCGAAAGACTCATGGTTTAAATAATCTCAGATATTTCATTTGGGAAGAAAAGACACGCTAAAGAATTCATAACTTATCTTTTTCTTTTCCAAAGAGTCTTCGGTCTCCTTACTTCAAAACCTTTTTCAAGATCACATTGTCTTCCTTTTTTTTACTCCCGTTAAAACTATGTATCAACAGATTTATTTCTACTTAGGAGATGTCATATTTTATACCCCAGGACATGCTACAATAGTTAAGTCAGTTCCAGAAAAAAAAAGGAAAATAATATTGCAAAGAAAGAAGATGAGATGAAGCCTGAAGGGCACAGGCCCCACGTGAGGGGAAAATACATATTTGGTCCTTAAGTTGCCCAAGGACCGTCCAACCATTTATTGTATTCATGTGTTAATGGCCAGTGGCCAGTTCTTTTTCTGATAAATCTTGACTGTATCATACCTGGCTTTTCTTCATAGCTATAGCATTTAGCAATATATTATATAATTCTCCTACACTTGCTTTTCTTTCTTCATGTTCTACGTAGTCGAACAAAGGCACGTTGTTGGTGTGGTGAATTCATGATACTATTAACTAACCAAACAATCGGCCTTTTAGATGGGAAATGCAGTATTACCAAGTAACAATGATTCTCTACCCTTGGAATTGTATTGTATTTTACAAAATCTCACACACCCTACACAGGAAAAGCCAAAAGCAATCCAAAAGTCACCTTTACTCTAGGAATTTATTTATATATAGAAAAAGGAAGAATGGAAGAAGAGGAATTGAGTCAATGAGGCAAGCAACCTATATTCAGGGTTGTACAACCTTAAAACTTTACAGATTTCTTGCAAGTAATTTCAAGTATCTGATAGTATTCCTTCCATGTTGTTTTACAGAAGGATATCTACCAGAGCAAATCCAGTGATTAATTCTCTATGTTCTGTAGGCCTATTAAAGGGTAAGTATTAATCACGAGTTTTAGAGCTGTTTTATATCCAAAATGAGGATCGAACTCTTGTCATCTCATTTAACCCCTGGTTATGCTTCTTACAAGCTTTGACATGTGAGCAAGTTGCTAGCAGTAGCTAGTTTAAAGGGAAGACTAAAACCCTGTCAACTTCAGTTCTAAGCAATATATCTCATGCAACTTTACTGCCCTTACAATCATCAATATCTCTATTCCTGCCCTTTCTAGTTTATCATTCCTTGGGTTGAGTTGTCATGGGTGTTATTATGTTACTAGTCCTTGTACTCTTTACACATTTGAAATTTAGTTCTTCTACCTTTTTAATTTAATAATTGAAGTCCAATTGAAAACATTGTCAAAAGATTTCTATTAAATTGGATTATATGTCATTTTAAAGATATAAAAAGTACTCCCCTGACTAATATCATACATGTAGAAGGCTAAATAAGTAAATAAAAATGCTAAATACACGGCTATAAGCAATGGCGGGCCAGGGGTTGACAAAGGTCTTAACCCCCTAAAATGGAAAAAATTCTATTTAAATCCTTTATAATTTATAAAATTTTAAATTAATAATAATAAAATTACACTTTGATCCCTCTAAAATTGATAAAAATTTAATTTAATCTTTTAAAATTTATAAAGATATAAATTATTAAAATAGTGAAATCGTATATTTTTATTATCTTAAAAATATACAATTTAATTTTACCTTCTAAAAAAATAATTTTCTGACTCCGTCACTAGCTATAAGGTTTCTTATTCTAAATCTAGAATTGTAAGGTTTTTTAAAAGTTATTTTAAAAAAAAAAACTGAGTGAAAATTGATTTTTTTTTTATTGCTTATATAACTTCCAGGTAATTTGTTTTGATAGATTTTCACGTAACTTTAAATTGATCGAAGTTTTTTTTTTTTTTAAATACCACTTAATCCAATCATACAAAAGTTTTTTCATAGTGGTATTAATTGGACTTCAATTATTAAATTAAAAGGATAAAGGGACTAAATTCCATATATGTGAGAAGAATAAAGTCTAGGAGCACAATTAAACTATTTCTCATGTATTTGGTTGAAGTTACATGGAGATTGCACCATAAGTGGTTCTATCCCCCAAATAAATAACACACAAAATTGGAGCCAGATTTGCACTGTCATACGGAATTGGATGCTGGGTTTTGGGTATTTGACATGAAACGGTTGGGCTTTTCTTCGGTCGCGCCATTCAAGTTGACTTCAACTAATCAGCATTCTTAAAAGTTAAAATTTGTTACGCAGTTCCATGTTTAGGGACAAAAC
Organism: Gossypioides kirkii; assembly: GCA_005610355.1. Lineage (NCBI taxonomy): Eukaryota > Viridiplantae > Streptophyta > Magnoliopsida > Malvales > Malvaceae > Gossypioides > Gossypioides kirkii. The sequence continues at coordinate 19,196,343 of CP032253.1, forward strand.
CCCATGACGGTTGGATTGGTTCGACCAACTGTTTCATTTTAAAAACACTTGTTCCACTCAGCCCTGCCTTTGTCTTCAATGTCTGGATGTTTGATAAACGCCACTAAACTAATCTCCCTAAATTTTGGGGATATTAAACCCTGACATTAACCCCAAATTATATTCTGTTTTGCAAAAATTTCAGCCTGAGATTACTTAACTAATCACACCCCATTTCCCATTTTAATCTCATTGTTTGTTACCCACCTTCAACGATGTTTGCATCTTGAGGTAAAAATTATGATTTAAAGATTAACGCGGGTTGATATTAGTATTGTTGGTATGTTTTATATATAAAATAAATAAATAAACTAAAGATGAATGTAAAATCCGAAGAGAAACCATGTACTTAATGAAATTAGATTCTGGGTTTTGGAGTTTCTCACTTTTGCGTTACCTTTTGGCCTTTTTGGGCATGGTTGAGTTGAAAGTATAAAGAAAGAACGTGAGAAAATTAAGGAAATGACAGACATTGGGTCGTATAGGAATGTGAGGTTGGTGGGGTTTAGAGGATTTGGATTGGATTTAATAAAAAATTTAAAAAGAAAAAGGTAAAAAAAAAATTATTCATATTAACGGGGTTTAGCTCACCAACTTAACTATGACTCACTCCACTCCCTATTTTTAACACCTTTTTTTTGAATTTTGATAGCGACTCCCTTGGCTAATGGAACATGACTCATGCAATGTCATTCTCAATTTCACCAATCTTATCTAATTTTTCTATTTTTTGTTTTATCAATGCTTATAAAATATCACAAAATCCGTAGCCTGTTGGATACGTGTCTACAAAGTACATGATCATTTCTATTTCTAGGACTAATGTCCTTAACGAGCTCCGTACCTGTTGGTCACATGTCTGGATGACCTGCTAGGTATATGATCTTTTTTGCAAACTCCTTGATTACGTGCGAACTTCTCGCGAACTCAATTTGCAACCACATCCAGCAAAGTGTGTCAACGAGCTGTATTTATAAATTTACTATTTTTAAGTGGGGCTTGTTCGGGTCACGGGTCAAAGATTCAAACCCTTTCTAAAACTCAAATTAACGATTACTGATGTATAACCGATGCAAAACATAATAATCATCATTATTAAAACTTTTCATCATGTTTAAAAATAAAAAAAATTAAAGTGTAAAATAAAATGTATCTAATTATAAAAAGCATTTATGACCCAATCCGTAAAGGTGTAGTGGAGTGAGAGCTTTTACTAAAAAAAATCCTAAATTTAAGGTCATCTTGCTTAAAGTACGTATATATAAAGTTGGTGAGTTTGGTTTTATGAATTAATCAATTATCAATTTAGGGATTAAAATTAAAATTAAAATAAAAAGTATATAATTATAAAAACATTAATGTCTTTTACCATTTTTAAATTAAATTAAATTTAAAAAAATCATATTTTAAGTCACTCGTAATTAAAAAAACCAACAACTTCTTTTTAAATTATCTGGTATAATTAATAATAATCTTGAGAGGAAATTTTGACATTTTAGGGTTAATTTTATATTTAAGTATTATAGAGCCTTTTATATTAAAATTTGGATTGCATTCTGTTTTTCTTACCAAAAAAATAGTAAATTAATCCTTAAGCGTCAAATTAAAAAGTAAATTAATTATTTCGTTAAAAATTGATCATTGTACATTAGCATGAGGTGCATATAATATGCCACGTGTTATTGTTTAATTATTCTGTCAGTCATGAGTAGACCTGATCATGGGTCCGACCATCCGACCCGATCTGAAAGCTAGCTCGAAAAATGAGAGGCTTTAGACAAAAATATAGGTCCGAAAAATGGGTTTAGATAAAAAAAAGAGGCTCATTTTCTAAACTGGCCGGGCCTCGAGTATGAGTTTTTTGGCCCGAGCCTGGCCCAATCCGACTCGAATAAATTAACCATTTTAATAAAAAAATTATATTATTATTTTGGTGTTTTTTTATTGTTTTGGTTGCTGTTTTTGTTTTTTTTACTGTTTCGGTTGCTATTTTCGTGTTGTTTTTACTGTTATTTTGTTGTTTTTAATTTTTTTGCTGTTATTTTTGCTGCTGTTTTAATTGTTATTTTTGTTGTTTGGATGTTATTTTTTATTTGTTTTTACTATTATTTCACTGTTTTTTTTAATATTATTTGAATATTGTAGAACTTATATTTTATTGTTAATTTTTTATTAATTTATTTGCAACTATCTTAATATAAATTTTTTTAATGTATTTTAAATTTATTTATTTTTTAATATTTGTTTTAATATTTTTAAATGTATTTGATATATTATATATATTTTAAATTTGTTGTATGTAATAAAATAATCTAAAAAAAATTAATACGGACTGAATCGAACTCGGGTTTGACTATTATAATTTGTGTCAGGCTTGGACAAGAATTTAGGCCTATTTTTTGGGTCAAGCCGGACTCGAACCTAACAATTGAATCTGAAATTTTATTAAAATTAAGCTCGACCCACGATCAACTCTAATCATGAGATATACGTTAACATTAATTTACTTTTAATCTAATATATAATAACTATTTACCTTTTTTATAATAAAAAAATAAAATATAATCTAACCCATAATAAAAACACCTCATCATATTACCTTTACATTTAAAAAGGAATCTACTTGGAAACCATTTTTTTCACTTACAAATATCTTCATCCACTCTGATGAGCCGCAATCAGTTCTCTCAAATTCACGTTTCATCCTTGACCAAAGCTTCATGAGCCATGACTTTTTTTGCAAAATGTTGGAAATTAATAGTAAGTTGGTCAATTATATGGTTAGTTAAAGTGTTGGGTATGTGAAATAAAAGTGCTCCCAAACTGGGGCATGATGGTGATAGATTCCTAATTATGAGACCAGACATTAGCCCCCCCCCCCCCCCCCCTTTCCTGCTAAAACTTAATACCATATATTACATGAATTTCCATACAATTATATCAGTGTTATGTCATTCAATCTGCCAATGACTGCACTCTTCAGATTGGTCATCTAAAACCAACCCTCTCGCTCATTGGAAGGTCTTTTCAAGAAAATGATAATAATTTACATATTATCCATATCTTATATTTATAATAAGATAATGATTTGGATTAATACGTTGGTGCACTTGTATTTTGTTCAATTTTCTTTTTGTTAATGTGAGATGTGAGTTTATGCATTACCACGTCTAATAATATCCATTGCACCCAAAAGAGAGAGCAATAAAGGAAGTAAAAAAGAAAATTATGCATGGTAGTTGATAATTAGATGTTGTAGAGTAAGGTTCAACATTGCATGCGCAATATTATTCAGGTTAACTACAACATGTGGAAAAGAGGGGCCAAACACACTGCTACGGATGAATTATTTAACAATGTGGGATCCTGGAAATAACACAAGTCGACAGGGATTAGACTTCTCACAATTTTCAAGTTTAATCAAAATGAATTAAATAAAATAATTTGCCTTTCGTAAATCAAATATCATAAAATTCATTAATGATTATACATATAATGAATATAGTTAAACGTAAATTGTCCAAAATCAATAAATTTACTATTATGCTAATTGTAATTATTATGATACAAACAGTTGCAAATGAAATTGTGATATCAAAATTCTCTCCTGTTGTGAAAGCAGTGAGTTAATTGAGATGATTACTTTGCATTTACGGCTTATTCGAATATTTAGCCTTAATCATTTCAATCCAATCAAGTTTTTCCTAATATTAAAATTCCATTTACAAAAATATCAATTTAAGTTTTAAAAATACCTTATATATTTTAAAACTATTTTCTCATATTTTTTTTTAATTTGTGCAAAAAATGAATACTTTGCTCCAAAATTTTCCTCTTTTGTTGAAAAAAGAGTAGATTTTGACCAACAAAATCTAATTAAATAGCAACAAAAAACCGTCCCTTTTCATATCCCTAATTTTGTCCTTTTTAATTATAATTAATTAATTAATTAATCATTCTAATCCCTTACTCCTTCCCGCCCTTGGAGCTTTCATTTCATCGGTTATCGTACGGGCGTGGGAGCCTCCACACCCGCATCCCATCCACTCAAATATATTTTATTTTTTATTAATAATAAAATTCCCACCACATGAAAAGACATTCCTTATAATACCCAAAATACCCCCCAAAACCCTTGAAAATTACCAACCGTTGGTCGGTTCGTTAACTTTTCTCCCACCCCTTTACATGCGTTAGTTGCGGCAGAAATCTCGAGCGCTAAAACCAACGGTCACGATTTCATCACAAAAACATATGATGGATTAATAAAATAAAATATATATTTTTTGTTCATCAATAATCAATAATAAAATATTTGAAACTTTAAATAATACAAAGTTTAAATGCGTTTCTTTTGGTCTAATTTAAATTTCATCCTTCTAGTTTATGAAAGTTGAAACTTAGTCCTTTACATTAATTTGTCAGAATTTAATTCTCATCCTTTACAAAAACGGCAAAATTAATTCAATTAGGCAATACTATTAAACATTTATCTTAAATCATAAACAAAAATAAATAGTTTAACAATACATGCATAAAATCAATAAAATTTAACCATTCGATAATTTATATGAAATAAATTAATAAAAATCAATTATTCAAATTCATGTAATTATCAAAAATTAAATTAATTTCTCAAGTTTTGTGGAGTATAAAGACGAAATTCAATAAACCTAAAAATGGACAACTCTTTAATAATCAGAAAGTATAGGGATGAAATTCAAATTATACCTTTCTCCTTTAAAAGAAAAGAAAAGTCTGTATAAATACAGGAGAGATTCCAAATCATTCCGATCAAGCTGCAGGTTTTTTTAGCTTTGCTTTTGATTTGATGTCTCTAAGAATTACCAACTTCAAAAGATATACCCTTTCTTTTTTTTTCTTGGAGACCAAACAAGTCAGCCCACCTCAAAACATGAAAATGTAAACTTTCTCTGTTTGTGGGATTTCCATTTTGTTATGCATCCAAGAACATTTTCAAGTTCATAATATTGAATTGAAAAAATAGCAAGTTTTTGTTCATATTTCTTTTGAGTACTTGAAAAAAGCCTTGGATAATGGCTATGGAAGGTACCTTTCAGGCTTCTTTTCCATTTCTTTCTGTTTATATTCTTGTCGACAGTTTTCATGTTTTAGTGGGTTTGTTTTTGTTGTATTGGTGCAGAGACAGGGAGAGAGACAGTGGAAGAGAAAACCCCAGAAAAGGAATCGAAATCCAAGGAGATGAGAAGTGAATCGGTAAATGAACAGCCATCACCGAGATGTGTATTGGAGATTCCGGTGCTGGGATCAGACTCCGATACCAGCAGCTGCAGCAGCAATTCTAGTTCCTATTCTCCTAAGAAGTCTGTTTTTCAGAAAGGGAACAAAGACTCTTATGGTCTGCAATGGAAGAATTTAATTGAAAATGTTAAGAAGAAATATGCCAGAAGTTTCTCTCTTATTCCTTTGCTGACAAGTAATGATAAGAACTTAAGGAGGACAAAACTGGCAAAACTACATGCCTCTGAGGAAGAACATGTTGATATTAACTCCATGCCAGTTCCTAAACCATCATGGAAAAATTTTACCTACTCAGAGCTTGCTGCTGCAACTGATAATTTCAGTCCTGGTATACAATTTCATTTTAAGCTTAATTTTCCTCTCTTTAAATCCAATGTTTTAGCAGTTAGAAACTTAGATAGATGAATTGATTCAGCTTTTTTTTTTAATCAGGTTTAGATAGATGAAACAATCTTTTTAAAGTTGGATAAATTTGAAAGTTCATTTATTTGATTCTAGTTGAATTTATCAATTACTACGTCGGCAGCCAGGCAGTCAAACTTGTCTGCAATTGAAAGCAACTTAATGGTTTAAAGAGAAGATTTATTTAATTTTTGACTAAAATGAAATTTAGTTGGGGGTTGAAATGAAAATGATGTTGGAATTGACCCTTGCTGTGAGCCATGTAACATCCATGGAGCTTTGGTTGACTTAATGGTTCCCCTTTAATCATGGGGACATGAAATCGACAATTCACTTGAGTTGACTTGTCTTTCACGTGTTTTTGGTTGTATTGTATTGATGGACTGTGATTCTGTCCATTCATCCTTTGCAGAGAATTTGATTGGAAAAGGGGGCCATGCGGAAGTGTACAAAGGACATTTATCTGATGGTCAAATCGTAGCAGTGAAGAAGCTAATGAAGAATGAGAAACAAGAAGAGGATAGAGCCAGTGATTTCTTGTCTGAACTTGGGATTATTGCTCACATAAATCACCCTAATGCAGCTTGCTTAATCGGATTCAGCGTCGATGGAGGCTTGCACTTAGTACTTCAGTTTTCACCTCATGGCAGCCTTTCTTCTGTGCTTTTTGGTACAAGCAAAAGAGTTTAATCAAAATGGCTGCAATTGTACTTTCGGGTCAACCATGACATAACCATTGGACTAACTAGGAAACATTCCGCTCTGCAGGTTCACCCGAGCGCCTAGATTGGAAAACTAGGTTTCAGGTGGCGACTGGGATAGCAGATGGATTGAAATATCTCCATTACGACTGCCAGAGGCGCATTATACACAGAGACATAAAAGCCTCTAACATACTGCTTACTGAAGATTATGAAGCTCAGGTGCTTTCCATGCTCTGCTATGTATACCTTTCCACTGTTAATGGCTTGAGTTTATACTATTTGGTTGAAAACACCAAGCTTCTGATATCTTCTTCACGTTGCAGATATCAGATTTTGGTCTGGCAAAGTGGCTCCCGGAAAATTGGCCTCACCATGTCGTCCATCCCATTGAAGGAACATTCGGGTTAGGCATGCAGCCCCTTTTCCTTCTTCGTTACTAGTATTGGTAATTTCATAAAGTCAGTAAATGTGTGGCAAATATCTCAGGTATTTAGCTCCGGAATATTTTATGCATGGAATCGTTGATGAAAAGATTGATGTATTCGCATTTGGAGTTCTATTGCTGGAGATAATAACAGGTCGCCGTGCGGTCGATTCAGCTAGACAAAGCCTTGTGATTTGGGTACATTCTGCACCAAAGCCATCAAACTAGCAAAAAGCATTTGAAATGATATTATGAACTTATTTGATGTCTCGTTTACAGGCAAAACCGCTCCTGCAACAGAACGAAGTAAAGGAATTGGTAGATCCTGGACTAGGAGACAATTATGATCCAAGTGAAATGAAACGCGCGATGATAACAGCTTCCATGTGCATTAATCACTCTGCCAGCAAGCGTCCGACAATGGTTAGGGTACGAAGCGAATTTGAAAACATCTCCTTTTGTTCTCTTTGGTTTCCATTCGGAACATGGCGGAAACCGCTAAATTCTTTGCAATTTTCAGGTTGTGGAGTTGCTGAAGAACGAAGAGAGTCCGGTAGAGGGTGAGCTGAAATATTGTGGTGAGAGAGCAGTGATTGCAGACAGCTTGGATTTGCAAGATTATAGTCGAACCAGCTACTTAAATGACTTGAATCGTCATAAGCAACTGGTTATGGAGTGACAGGCTTAATTGTTGTCTGAAAATTGGAGACAAAGATAAGAGTTATGGCCCTGCTGGGGTAGGTGTGTTGTAGATAAAAATCCATGAAATGACCCAACTTTTCCCAAGAGTAGATTGGTATACTTACCATTGAAGAAGATTTGAGAAAATGGCATCACTGTCCAAAGCCACTGGATTGATGAAGCGCCATTGGGTCAATATTGTACTTTAATTTACAAAACCAGGAAATTAAATCCTTCGTCAAAAATTATATGTATGAATGTCTGCATGTCTGCTTTTCTTACAATAAACTAAGACCCAACTCTTGCATTAAGAAAATAGAAAATAAGCATCATCGGAACTATACCTTTAATTTGTCAATATCTCAATTTTTCAGACCATAGAAAGTTATATGCTTTTATAACCAATTTCATAAAATATTTAGACCTAATTATGGGTTAGGTTAAGTTGATACAAAATTTTAGGTTCGTTTTTGAAGTTTAGATTTGATTTGGCTCAAAAATGGATTTAAAATTCTGCTCAAATTTGGTCCGAATTAAAAATGTTAAATTCAAACTTGACATGATTAGTCTGTATTAATTTTTTTTATATAAAAATAAATTTAAAAAATATAATACATCAAATAAATTAAAATTATTAAAATAAATGTTTACCAATAAATTGAAAATACATTAAAAGAATTTTTATACTTAAATAACACTTGCAACTTAACAAGCAAATGCCTTTAAAATAATAACAAAATTAATAATAAAACAATAATTATATAGTATCAAAACAATAACAATAAAATAATTACAATATAATAATGAAATGACAATAAAATGACAACAAAACAGTTGATCCTAATCGGCCCAACCTGTTTAAAAAATGGATCTTAATTTTGATTCAAATTCATTTTTCGAACTTATATTTTATTCAAATATTTTTACTTTTCAAACGAGTTTTCGAATTTAAACAAATCAATCAACCCATAAATATTGGATGACAATTTTTTATTGTTTCAAGAAAGGAATGTCCCCTATGAAAACACTTTAATTATTATTTTATTTAATTTGAAGTAGAAAATTTTGAAGCAGCAGACCAAGTGTAGACACTGGTCAAAGGAAATGGGGCATAAAAAGTTGAAATCTATGACTTTTACCCTTACTTTTCAGACTTCTCTCATTCATTTCTATTTGGACCCTCCAATTTTCTTTTTGGTCCTCTCACTTTGCTAAAATTAAAATTTATCGTCATTAATTGAATTTCTAAAAAAATTTACAAAATAATCATAAACTATTTCACACTAAACATTTATCTAAAATAAGTTATTAATAAATTTAATTTACATTATTTAAAATTAAAGATAAAATAGTTAAAAAGACTAGTCCACTATATTTTGTTCCATAAACAAGAAGATCCATATGAAGTGTCAAAAGTAAGGGTGAGTAAAACTCGATTCGAATAAAAAAATTTAAAAAATTTTGAATTTCGAATTATTCGAATCGAGTTGATTTTTTTCGAATTTCGAGTTCGAATCGAATTAAATTTTCGAATTCGAATAACTTGAATAATTCGAATAAATCGAATAAAACTATATTATTTTTAATTTTAAATTTATATTACTCGGGCCCAATTTATTTTACCTCATTTTCTCCCAAAGTCTAAACCTTTTATCTTATCCAATTTTTTTCCTAAAGGTTAAAATCCATCCATAAACTAAACTCAAGTATAAAAAATGTGTTTGTTAATTAATATTATTTATTGTTGTCAAAAATTACGATAGAAAATTAAAATATATTTTTTAGACATAATAATAGAAAGTAAAAAAGTAATTAAGTTACATGATATTTTGAAAATTTTAATATAATGATACATAAAATATTTAAATAATTCAAGATGATAATATTTGATAAAAGAATAATATAATAATATATAATTTAATTTAATTTTATATGCCTTTTTAATAATTAATATAAATAAGGATATCTTGATAATTAATACAAAAATATATTAATAACACCATAAAAGTATCATGGAAGTATTAAATTAAGAGTCAGATTATATTTTATTTTTACTATTTAAAAAATAGATAAATTAATTCCTGTAAGTTAAAAAAATGTAAAGTGACCTTTTTGTTAAAAATTCTATCCATACATGCTATTAAGTGATTAGTTAAATTTTTTTACAAGTTATTTTTTTAAGTGATGTGGGATTAAAGAATGAGTAGAAATATTTTTAAAATATTGTTAGACACATGGTGGCTCTTTCGTTAATCATATCAGTATTTAATAGTAAAAATAAATAGAATCTTAACAGAATGATCAATTTATTCATTGATCTAATGCACAATGGTTAATTTATCTATTATTTGAGTAGAAAGGATAAAATGCAACCCGATTTCTAATACAAAAGCTTTCATGATACTTTTATCTAATACTACTCCTCCTTTAATTTCATATCACTTGTATAAAAAAAATTTTAAAAAAAGATAAATTATCACATAACAACACATATAAATAAAAATTTTAACAGAAAAACTAATTTATACTTTTTCTAACATACATGAATTAATTTATCAATTTTTAAGTAAATAAAAAAAAATTTATCTCTTAATACAAAATCCTCCCTGATACATTCTACAAGATAAGAAAATATTGAACCATGTCTTCAGTAAGAATAACAGCCACCAAAGCCCCCTTCTTGGGATTAGTAAAACCTGATTAGGCCAAAGGTAAACAAGTAAATTATAGACCAAGGTGAGTAACAATAAATTTCCACTATCGTCTCGCACAATAGCTACTCAACCCGTGGCATTATGCTTGTGAAATGAAGCTGCATCAATGTTAAATTTTAGAGTACTGATAGTCGGCTTATACCATTTGGTGTTGGTGACAGCAGACGACAGAAGTAGCTAGGGACTATAGTGTATGGAAAGTTTGACGAGAAAGTAGCCAATATTGTAGAATAGAATCAACAAAACCAAGTACAGGAGAAACAAAGGAAAAGGTTTCAAGACATGTCTCTTGTTCCTCCCAATTAATGATGGCAAACCGAGATAAATGTCGGAAAAACAGTTTAGAAACTAATGTAGCACAACGGAAGTTTACGATTTTTCGTGTGGGTTTTTTACCAAATAATCTTTTTCACTATTTTCGGATTTTTGATTTCTTTGAGTGTGAATTTAAATAAAATGAACTAAACGTACAAAATGAAAAGTTTTATTAACTTTCATTCATTATTAACTTTCACTGAGAAAATTAAATCTCTTTATAAGAATCGAAAACTTTGAACTCTTTAAAAGTTAGAATCTATTTTAAAAAAAATAATAGTTAACACTCATAAATACATTAAAAAATTTGAATAACACTTGCAACTTAACAGACAAATGCCTCTCAAATAATAATAAAATTAACAATAAAATAAAAATTATATAATATCCAAACAATAATAATAAAATAATAACTATATAATAACAAAATAACAATAAAATAACAATAAAATAATTAATCCTAATCGACCCAACCTATTTAAAAACGAATCTTAATTTTAATCTAAATTTATTTTTCAAACTTATATTTTATCTAAACCATTTCACTTTTCAAACTAATCTTCGAATCTAAATAAATCATCCCACCAATAAATATTGCATGACAATCTTTTTACTGTTTCAAGAAAGGAATGTCCCCTACGAAAACACTTTAATTATTATTTTATTTAATTTGAAGTAGAAAATTTTGAAGCAGCAGACCAAGTGTAGACACTGGTCAAAGGAAATGGGGCATAAAAAGTTGAAATCTATGACTTTACCTGCTTTTACCCATACTTTTCAGACTCCTCTCGTTCGTTTCTATTTGACGCTCGAATTTTCTTTTTGGTCCTCTCACTTTGTTAAAATTAAATTTTATCAGCATTAATTGGGCTTATCAAATTTTGATTTTTCTAAAAAGAAAAGAAATTAGAAAATAGTCATAAACTATTCACAATAAACATTTATCTAAAATAAGTTATTAATGAATTTAATTTACATTATTTAAAATTAAAGATAAAATAGTTAAAAAAGACTAGTCCACGATATTTTGCTCCATAAACAAGAAGATTCATATGAAGTGTCAAAAGCTCCTTTAGTCTAACTATGGGTTAGTTTTCTGTTACTGTCGCAGTTTGAAAAGTACTTGTTGAAAAGTGTGATAAAAAAATGTTATGAAAATATCTGTTTATGAGTTTTTTATTGTTTTCGAAAATTGTGATTGAAAATTAACATGTTTTTTTAAAGATAAATTATACTAATAATTACTTAATTTTGATTTGTCGGATAAAATAGTCATCTTGATTTTATTTTAGTTACTTAACTTTAGAAAAGTGATAAAATAGTCTTTTTTTATCATTTTTCGTTGCAGATGTAACAGTAAAGTGACGTAACAGATAACGGCTTGTTTAGTGTCATTAACAATCCAACTGAACGATTAGTACCAATTTAAACAATCCTATTAATAGCAATTTAAGGTTTATGCAGTAGAAGAAGAATAAAAAAAAAGAGAATAAACAATCCTATCCGCACCAATGTAAACCTTTTATTCTTTCTCTCAATCTCTTTAAATTCATTTTCAACCTTAAAATTTTGTATATACTCTCCACCTTATCTTCATATTTTTTTCCCTAGATCCCTCTACTTTCCTAATTCTCTCCCATGTCTTCTTACATCATAACTAAAACTTTCATTCACAGTAAATTCAAACTAAGTAAAACTCTCTATTTTCTTTTGTGGGGGAAAAAATCCCAAAAAGTTTCGATAAAAGAAAGATAATTTTTTATAATAAATCCCAAATTCAAATTAAGAAGCCTTTTCTACTCACATATTTTTATAAAAATTTTGATAAAAGAAAGATAATTTTTTTTCTCTTTGTTTTTGGTTTCGAATTAACATATAAAAAAGTAGAATACAAAAAAAAACTTTATTTTAATCTTAAATGCGATGAGTTTTTGTGTTTGTGTACGGTTAAGAATTCAGATTTCCGTGCTTTCATTTGGCTTAGGTTTTTGGTTGTAATCTATTTGTGCTCCCCTTTTTCCTTTTTTGTTTGCAAGATTTGGTTGTGTTCTTTTTTATTAATGTTGGAACTTTTTCTTTTTGGGGGAGGTAGCTTGATTGGGGGGTTGATTTTAGGTTTTTTTGCCCTCTCTTTGGCTTCCAGAGATTGAGCAACTTCCATTTTCCCCTCTTCTCCTCTGTGTATTTTCTTCTTCTTCTTCTTTTTCAGAGATTGAGCAAGAGATTGATCAATCATCTTCTCTTTTCTTTTTGACCTTTTGACTAATTGTCTAACGTGACAAGTTAATTGGTCACATTAACTAGTTAACTTGCCACATCAACGGTCCCGTTAAGACACTAACGAAAAATGTTAATCAATGAATGTTTTGTTACTTTTCTAAAATTGAGTGACTGAAATGAAACCAAGGTGATTGTTTTGTCCGGCAAATCAAAGTTGAGTGACTATAAATTTATCCTTTTTTTAAACATAATAATAGAAAGTAAAAAAGTAGTTAAGTTATATGATATTTTGAAAATTTTAATATAATGATACATGAACTACAAATTTTAAATGCTTTTAAGTAATTATTTATTTTATAAAATATTTTTTAAAAAATAATTATAATAATAAATAAGATTTAAATAATTTAATATAATTATACATAAAATATTTAAATAATTAAATATAATAATATATAATAATAGTAAAACCTAGGACGTCTCTGATAATATTTTGCAGCAAATTTCAAATCTTGGTAATGCTGGCTTTAATCATGTCTTCATTCTTGTAAACATGATTTGAGAAAAAACTGTTTCTCCAACCTATCCACCATTTTGGCAACGTCTTTTACATGTCCATCTCAAGATTTTGCTCTAATTTTTCCTTCAAGTTTAATGAATCATGTTTTCCAATAAAAAAAAATATTAATAACACTATAAAAGTATTATGAAAGTCTTTATGTTAAGAACTGGGTTAGAACCCAACGAGTAACTCCAGTGAAAAAAAAAAAGATATTCATATTAGAATATTCGGGTTCGAGCATCTATGTGTGCAAGGTGTGTGTGCCTTGTCAAAAGATTAAGAAAGTATAAATTAATATTACCATACAATCACACCATATTATTAAAAAAAATCAAATTATCTTTTATCTCTACTATTTAAAAAATAGATAAATTAACCTTTGTAAGTTAAAAAATGCAAAGTGACCCTTTTGTTAAAAGTTCAATTCATATGTGCTATTAAGTGATTATTTAGATTTTTTTTAAGTGTTTTTTTTTGTAAGTGATGTGAAATTAAAGGATGAGTATGAATATTTTTAAAATATTATCATATCAGCATAAGGTACACATAACTCATGTCTAGTTCTTTCGTCACCCATATCAGTATTTAACAGTAAATTTGTTCATTGTACTTTTATCTAACACATCAACATAAGGTACACTGAAGACCATTGTATTAGGAATTGGGTTACATTTAGCATTAGATAAAAGTACAGTAAAAAATGATTTGTTTATTGCTCTAACGTATAATGATTAATTAACCTATTATTTGAGTAGAAAAAATAAAATGCAACCTAACTTTTAATAAAAGAATTTTCATTGTACTTTTATCTAATACTACTCATCTTTTAATTCCAGATATTAAAAAAGACAAGACAAATCATCAGGTAACAACACATATTAATGGAATTTTTAATAAAATAATCAATTTGTATGATTTCTAACATACACAAGTTAATTTACCAATTTGTTTAAATAAAAAAACAAAAAATAATCTATCTCCTCCGTAATACATTTTACAAGATAGGAAAACATTGAACCATGTCTTCAGTAAGAATAACAGCCGCCAAAGTCCCCTACTTGGAATGCGTAAAACCTGATTAGGCCATAGGTAAAGTAGTAAATTATAGAAGAAGGTGAGTACCAATAAATTTGAAACAATCATATTTTGTATGATAAGAATAAGGCAGTGCTAAAATATTTGTGATTTGAGGTCACGCATATACTCCATGATGGGCTCACAACGTCAGCAACAACTTCATTCATATTCACAAACATTGTCGAATAAAGCATCAATATTTCTAAGAAAGAAAGTCTTAAAGAAGGGCTAGTATGCTCATAACGTTAGCAGTATGCAATTTTTTTAAATAGTTACATTAAAAAACACAATTAAATTAATATTTTTAGGGCAAAGGAAACCTCATTAAGATAATTCAAAGAGACATTATATCAAAAGAAATGAAGAAGACCAACGAGCCTACCCCGTACACACTATCTTAGGTCCGACCTCATCCCTTGGTACAGATGAAAAATTATCTAATAATAAAATAGAAGAGAAGCAACGTAGAATCATCTCCAATTCATAGTAATTCGCATACAATAAGACGACCTTAACAAGAAAGTGAGCAACCTTATTTACACACCTACAAGTCCAAAGAAAAGACAAGGATTAAAAATGAGATTGTAAATTTAAGCAATCCTAAATGAGGGCTCCAAATTCGGAAACGTTAGGTTTATAGCATTTCAAACTTGAAGGAAATCCATCTCAAACACAACACCACCCATCAATACCGCTCAAAGCCAAGAAAGTGCCTCCCTGACAACAAAGATCTTAGCGGAAGTGGGAGTCATCAAATAGGGCACATGACCAGTAACGCACCTAATAAAATTTCAACTATCGTCTCACACAATAGCTACACAACCTGTGGCATTATGCTTACGAAATGGAGCTGCATCAATGTTAAATTTTAGAGTACTGATAGTCAGCTTAGACCATTTGGTGTTGGTGACAGCAAACGACAGAACTAGCGACTATAGTGTATCGAAAGTTTGACGAGAAAGTAGCCAATGTTGCAGAAAAAGAATCAACAAAACCAAGTACATGGGAAGCTGGTGTATTAACTTGTTTCCATAGGAAAAGGTTTCTATAGAACCATATACTCCACATGATGCACAAACAACGACAGGTAACATTGCTATTTGGCTACGAAAACAACAAAAACGATGAGATCCAACACCAAACTATGAGACATATTAATATCTGCCAGGCGTCACACATCAGCAACCAACGAACAAGAGAGTAAAACTTGCTCAAGGTTCTCAACCAAACCTCGTTATCACATAAAGGAGCAATATTAATTCCTTTATGAGCCTACCTCGCTTTGCAACGTACAAAGCCCCTGAAGCACCTCCAAGAAAACTCTTTGATTTTTGGTGGAAGAGAGCTGCTCCATAATCACTTCCACGACCCTGACAAAGGTCCATCCAGAATATTTGTCATCGAGTTCACCGCATGCCTATAGCTCAACTTCACATTATAGTTACCATCCTTCGAGAAATGCCAAATTTGGCGATCACACGGTCTATGAAGTGCCATCTACATAAAGCAATCATTGACTTTCATATCCTCAAAGCTTGGAAGAGGAACTAAATCAATGTAAAGATTATCATCGTCACAAACCTAAGGGTCTTTAAATACCTCAATGCATTCGCCATATCTAACCCACCACCTAATTCTTTTTTACAACAAGTTTTCGGCTTTGAAAATGCTCTTCCAAAACAAATAATGGATTTCACAACCTTCTATGGCATCGAAAAAACATCTATCTTTCAAAAGCTTATTGAAAGAATCATGGGTTGAAATAAATATCCACCCCTACTTGTCGAGCATAGCTAAATTAAAACAGTTGAGATTTCAAAACCCCGTACCTTTAAATTTAAACAGTTGAGATTGCTGCCATAAAGACACAAGTACAGGCATCAAAGCCTATTTTCAGAGCAAAAAAGCATCACTTAATCTTGGTAAATTAATTCAGACACCCTTCTCCCTCTCACAGGAAACCCTCTTATGTTGTTTGAGGAACTATATTCAACCATCTAATTGAAAAAAATAGGGAAAAAAAAAGACAATGGCCATTTAGACTATCTGCCCAATTCTGTGAATGAAGTTGATGCCAATATTCACCAACATAATCAGTTGTCACTACCAAACCTACTTACATGACCAGAGGATGTTATTTGAGCCTCAGCACGTGGATCCAACTCGAAATGCTTTCTCACAGGATCAGCTACGACTATTGAACCAAGTGATCCCAATCCCTACAAAAGGTTAAAGGTAAAACACTGAAAAATAGTGTCACACCCAAAATTGTATGGTATTAATAATGATGTGCTCAGGGAACATTAAAATAACCTACCCCATACTCTGACTGAAGCATACCCTGTGGTCTCTTTTTGGTTGCATCATTATGAGATGTTTCACCTTTAGAAGAAGCTGGCTCCTGAAACACAAAAAGTAGGAACATTGGCCTTCAAATCTATAAGAGCCAATATCTTCACCTTCTTTGGATGGTATAAAACAGCCTTTATGATACAGTTAACATGTGAAAGAAAGAAACTAATCAAAGAACAAATAGATTGATCATCGATGGCCTCAAAAAGTCCCATCCTGTCCCGTCCGACTTGTTCCAACAAACAGCAAATTTGCAGTATGCATAAGGTTCATGCTCAAGGTCTCACCTGGAAAGGGCAGGGCATGAGAACAATAATAAGTTTATCAATGGAGTTCTGTTTATCAATCTACTAAGTTTTCAATCCGCTTATTAATAAGTTAGATTTATAATTCAAACAACAAGAATAAAGTGAAAGAATGAGAACAATAATAAATTGAAAGAATGAAAAATGATGAAAGTAACTTGGCTTGAAAGACTAGATTTTGGGCGCCTAGAAATCTGTTTACCACCAAATAAACTCAAAGAAACCAAAGAAAGGAATTGGGCTTGTTGATGTTGCATTCCACTAAAAGAATGAAGATGATTTTTTTGAACTGAGTAAAACCCCAAATGGATTAACTCAAATCTAATAGAAAACTCAAAATCGAAATAAGAAAATAAACAAATAACACAAAATAAAAAGTAAATGGATACAAAGTGCTCTTGGAAGACTTGCTCCCAAAAATGCCAATAATGGAGCTATAATTCCCCTATGGAACCCTAAAAGAGAAAGACCCTTGAAAACTTTTGAGTATTATACTTTGAAGACTAAAATCTCCATAAAGCTTGAGAACTAACATACATCAATAAACAAAACCTCTGCAAATCCAAGAGGCTACAAAAATTACAAACTTCGAAAGAATACTCTAAAAGGCTCTTTGATTCTCACAAAGAAAAAACAAAATAACCTCAAATAAGAATTTTCATTCAATGGGCGGCGTAACCCTATTTCCCGACTGAAATACAAGTTATTTAAATAAAAAAGAACTCTAAATTATTTACTAAATAAATCTCTTAAATCATCTATTCCAATCCTCCATGAAGAGTTAGAGTTCCCCAAACTTACCCAATTGTTCTTGGAACACCTAAGCCTAATTCTTCAAGTAGTTTCGGCTCCTATGATGCCCATTTGTTCATGGGTTCGGTCCCCTTAAACACCTTTCACTAGGCTCTAAATATCGATACAAAACATATTTTTTATTTTTTAATCAATTAAAGACATTTGTTAGTCTCTTAATTTCATTTTAGGAGTTAAAAATTTCAGGGTTGGTGTATCAAATTATTATTCATATTAAATACACATGACAACAAAGGCGAATCTAGGGAGATAAAAGGTTTCGGTGTTCCTTAAAATGAAAGTTTTTTTATTTATGTTTTTAAAGTTTTTTAAATTTTAAATTAGTAAAAGTAAAATTATATTTTAATCTCTTAAAAATGATGAAATTTTAATTTAATCTTTTAAAAATCACATTTTTACTATCGTAATTTAATTTCGACCCTCTCTAGAAAAATTTTCTAACTTCACCCATCTATGACAACTTATTCCTATTTGTGGAGTTAAAAAAAACTCCACTAACAACGCAATTGCTTGTGTTTGGAAGAGAATATAAAATACGTTTAAAAAATCATTCAATAATTGAATTTGGGTATACGTATAGCATGTTTAATTAATCATTATAATTAGTGGGTTTAACTAAATTTATACTCTCCCATTCTTAAGTAAGGGGTTGGAATTGAAGCAATTTTGTGAATAATTAATCTTGATGGCTTTCGATTATTATTATTATTTATTGAAAAAGGAAAAAAACGCCATCAAAGATAATATTAAGAAATGATTCTTCTAATTATAATAGGTTATAATTAGTTATCTAATACTTATAATTTCTAGCAATTATATCTCAACACACCCATAAACAAATGGTAATCTCAGGATGAAAGTTATAATTTTTAGGAATTGGGAGTTGACATTGCAGCCCATTTTAGTCATTGACCTAACTACATGGGGCTTCTCAAAAACATTGCATATTGACTTGGTCAGTAATGCTTGGTTTTTCAGCCACACGAGAAGGAAGATTCAACAACAGCTTCTAACTCATCTATCGATGAAAGGTGAGTTTGGATAGACAATACGTTTATTTGCGGTAAGTGTAAAAAAAACAGTGATTGTGAGATTAGATATTGTAGCGATACTATAGCATAAGACAAAAAATAACATAAACGCACCGCATTCCACCACCCATCCAAACTCACCCGAAATATGGTATCGAATCCTCAAGAAATGTGAAATAGTTTATTTACGTCGCCATATTTAAGAGATTATTCTTAATAAGGATTTGAGTTCCAATATTTGAAACCCTTCCGCTATTCTTTGCTTTTTTATCCAATAAGCAAAAATCTTGTCGAGTGTAAATATTAACTATACTCAAATCACTTATACAATTCTTTTTAGGATCAACTATGCAAATTATGTTCACGTTCTTGTTTTGGTCACTCAATTTAATAATTTTCAATTTAGATACTAGTGTTTGAATCGTTCATGTTTTGGTCACCGCCGTTAAATTGATAACGGGAAACCTTTTTCTAATTGATATAATTACACATTTAGTCTTCAAAACTTATAAATTCTGTCAATTTGATCCTCAAACTTCTTAATAAAAGCTTTCAACTTTTAAAATAGAGGCCTTCCATATCTTTAGATTTGTAAAACAAAAAAAAAACAAATTTAATTAATACACACATTTAACCCATGCAATTTATCCTAATAGTTAGATATATCAATTAATTTATGCACGAATTTGATTGTATATATCAATTAAAATATACTAAATATATTTTATGATTGATATTATAATTAATTTTAAATCATTTTATATTTTTTGTACTTCAATATCTTATTTGATAAAATTAATGCCTTAAATTATATATATATGGTATATATAATTTCCTAGATTAATCATATATGAAAAAGTGTTTATAAAATCTATTAATTTCTTTATTTATGAAACCTATTTGTAATAAACATTTTTTTTTTAAAAAAAGTGTTTCTAGAATTTGTTTAATTTTTTTAAAAGCCTGTTTTAAATTGTTTTTAAAGTTTAATTTTTATTAATCTATGTTGAAATTATTTTATTTTCATAGTTTAAAATTTAAATTTTAAATTCCATTTTAAAAATTAAATAATTTTTTATTTATTAATAGTTTTTTTTAAGAAAAGGATATGGGCTTTATTAAATAAAATCTAAAATATCCAAGACCAACCTCAGACTAATAACAAGTGATCCAAAGTAACAGGCCTAATAAAGACTAAAAACAAAAACGTTTAGAATTCAAAATTCAAAAAATAAATAAAGAAAGAAAAAGAAAGCTTAGATGATAAGGATCCCAGTCCACTTCCTTGGGAAAAGGTAATGCCCGTCCCATTTGTTATTTGTTCATTAATGCTCTGACGGTTCCCTTTCCCTAAAACCAGAAAGGTCTTTGGATTCCCTAAATTAAATCATTTCCAAGAAACCCTTCATCTCTATCTACTTATCTGTTCACTACAATCTTTGGAGAAGACTCTGCCAAAACTTTAGAAAAAAAATTTCAAGCTCTATATTCCCTTTTCAGATCTAAGGAAATTCTTGAGTAAAAACCCATGATGAGTCTATTATCTTGATTCTTTCTCTTTTACTCATACTTTCTTGGAGAAAACCCCTCTCTAATTTCCTCCTTTTTCCATTTCTTACCGTCCGAAAAAACACAGTTTCAGCAAAGAGGGAGAAGGAGACAAGCTTCATTCATTCATCAATCCGGTTCAAGTGGTCTATCTTCTTCTATACTCTTCTGGGCATAGTTAGGAACCATGGACAAAAGGTAAAACTCTCTTCCATCCCTAATGTTTCCTTAGCTAATATGTCTGCAAGTTTATTAATGTGTCGATCTACATGTTGGAAATGGGTCCATTGAAACTCCTGTACCAGAATCTTAACATTTTGTATAAGCGCACTAATTTCTGACCTATCCAAACCAGTCTGCTTACACTTCTTTATAATCGATAGAGAGTCTCCCTCGATAATAATTTTCTCGTAACCTTGATTAACTCCTATTTTTATTGTATCCTAACATGCGAGAGCTTCTGCCTCGAAGACAGATCGTACCTGAGTGTGAAGGATACCAACGAACACGAGGATGCTCCCCTTTTAATCTCTGAAGACAACTCCCGTGCCAGATCTGGACTCTGCAAGGTTAAAAGATGTGTCGAAATTTGCTTTTACTACTATGGACGACGGTGGTTTCCATCGATTAACTACCCTTGGAGTACTAGGTAACTTTACTTTTAGATCTTCCATTTCTCTCATGTAACTGTGGACAAAAGTGACTAATTCCTCTTCTGTTCTGTACTTCTTCGCATGGATTCTTCTATTCCTTTCATACCAAATGGTCCAAAGAACACAACATAGGACACAAGCCTGGTGATTCGACAATCATTCAAAAAAACCAGTAACTCATTCTAACCAGTACTGAGAATTGGTTGAGAGAGTTAAGTCAGAACCCAATAATCCCCAGAATCTGTGTACCAGGGCAGTCTTGGAATACATGGAGAAGGTCCTTTGTGCCATTACCACAGATTGGACACATGGCATCAAATGACAATCAACGTTTCCTCATATTTTCTTTTGTGAGGAGGATATTCCGTGAAAGACGCCATACACATATTTTGATTTTTAGAGTAATGTTCAAGCTCCACAGTTTTTTGTAGAATTTGGTAGGCAAGTTTTGTATATTTAAAATAGGATCAACCAAACCTGATTGTAATAGTTTATAGGCGCTTCTCACAAAGAAGACCCCTGATGGCTCCCCTCTCCAAACCACAACATCATTATGCAGAAGTCGTGCTAAGAAGATTCGTAAGATACGCTCAGCATCATCTAGATGAAAGGTATAACATACTAACTCTTCATTCCATGTTCTGCTATTACTGTTAATTAACTGGTCAATTGTTCTTAACTCATCATTAACAAACGAATGAGATAACTTAAAATCTGGAGCTCCTAAAATCCGTACATCACTTAAAATAGAAAATTTTGAACCTATACCAACACGCCAGCACACACCCTCCTGCACCAACTTTTTGCTGACCATAAACTTTTCCAAGCATAAGAAGTATTAGATTTTAAAACTGAATTAAGGAAATCGCAACGAGGAAAATACTTGGCTTTCAAAACATAAGCTAGTAAAGAATTTGGATTTTCTAAAAGATGTCAACCTTGTTTTGCTAATAATGCGATATTAAACTTTGCAAAGCTTCGAAACTCCATTCCTCCGCTTTCTTTGAGAACACAAAGATGATCCCATTTGCACCAGTGAATTCCTCGCTTACCATGCCCCTTCTGCCACCAAAACCCAACTAAAATAATGTTTATCTCCTCACACAAAGATTTAGGTAACAAAAAACAAACCATAGTATATGTGGGAATGACCTACAAAACAGATTTAATAAACACCTCTTTACCTCCTTGTGATAGGAAATGATTCACCCAACTATCTACCTTCTACTTAAGTTTATCCTTCATATTTTGAAATGAGGCTCTCTTCTTTCGACCAACCATATTTGGTAAACCTAGGTACCTTTCAGGATTGTTAAAATATCGAACACCCAACCCCCTTGAAATATTCACACGAGTAGTCTTCGGTGTGTTTTTACTAAAGAAGACTGTAGACTTATCAAAATTAACACATTGTCCAGAAACCTTCTCATACTCTTGTAAAATATTTTTCAATACCATAACCCCCTTGATGTAGCTTCCCCAAATAAGATACTATCGTCAGCAAATAGTAGATGCGATATTCGAGGACCATTCTTGCTCGTCCTAGCACCTAGTAATCTATTTTCCTGAATTGCCAACCTTAACAAAGAAGAAAAGCCCTCCCCACAAATTAGAAGTAAAAAAGGGCTAAGAGGGTCACCTTGTCTAAGTCCTCTCGATGCTTGAAAAGAACTCCCCAACTGTCCATTCATATTGACTTTGTAACTCACTTGTGAAACACATCTCATAATCTAATTGACCCAATTCCTATCAAATCCCATTTTATCCATCATAGCTCTCAAAAATCCCCATTCAACACGATCATAATCCTTACTCATATCTAGTTTGAGAGCCATTAGAGTTCTCTTTTGGCCAAAAGTGTGCAAAATATCAAAAGCTAATAACACATTATCAGAAATTAATCTGCTTGGAGCAAAGGCACTCTGCGAATTGTCTATGCAGTCATTCAAATCTATTAGCTATCATTTTTGAGATTATCTTGTAAAGAACATTACACAAACTGATAGGACAAAAATTAGTCAAATTAGTTGGGTTTTGGGTCTTCAAAATAAGAATAATACTGGTCTGGTTAATCTCTTTAAGATTCTGGTTATCATTCAAAATTCCCAAACAAAAAGAACTAACCTCTCAACCCACAACATGCCAGTAGTTTTGAAAGAAAAATATCGGAAAACCATCAATTCCTAGCGCCTTTAGTGCCCCATATTTTTAATAGCTCACCTCCGGTTCTTCATATGGCGTCGTTAAACCATTGTTGGCTTCATTAGAAATACATCTCTCTACTCCAGAAAGAACATGCTGGAAATCTCTTAAGCCTCTTTCAGCACTAAATAGCTTCGAGAAATAATCTTTTACTAATTCTGCAAACTCCATTGGTCTGTCCGTCCTAGCTCCATTATTATTCTCAAGCACTCAAATCAAATTCTTCCTTTTACGTTGAGATGCTTGCTGATGGAAAATTTTTATATTTTTATCCTCGACTCTCATCCAGTTCGCCCGTGCCATTTGTTCCCAATAGATCTCGTCTTTATTAATTTCCCAATTAAGCTGTA
The DNA here is from genome assembly GCA_005610355.1 of Gossypioides kirkii. Lineage (NCBI taxonomy): Eukaryota > Viridiplantae > Streptophyta > Magnoliopsida > Malvales > Malvaceae > Gossypioides > Gossypioides kirkii. Next base: position 19,220,018 of record CP032253.1, read on the forward strand.
ATTTTATCTCCATCATCTCTTGTAAAACTTCATCATCACAATCGATCTGTGTGAGAAATTCCAATTTCCTTCTAAGCTCTTCTTTCAATCCTTTACGATTTTTTTTAATACTATTAGCCCATCTACTAAGACCATATCTAAGAGCATTAAGTTTTATAAGAACATCACCCTCAACAGAATCCCAACACTTTTTAACTTCTGTCTCAAAAGAGGGTTCCATGGACCACCATGCTTCAAATCTAAATTGATTTGACATTAAGGGCACAGAATTATTTTCAAGTTGAATAAGAATGGGACAATGGTAAAAAATAGAATGAGCTAAATGACTTACACTTCATCCTTAAAATCTAGATAACCTAGCTTCGTTCGCAAGCCCACGATTGAGTCATTCACGTATATTATTATTAGCAAAATTACCCCTTTCCCAAGTATACCAGGCTCCCGAATAGCCTAGATCTGTTAACTTACAATCTTACACAACTTCTCGAAACTTCTCCATCCGTCGTTCACTTCTTGGAAGGCCACGTTTTTTCTCATTAGCATACAAAACCTCATTAAAGTCTCCACACAGACACCAAGGGACAGAAATCCCAGTACCAAGATCTTAAGTTCTTCCTATGAATCCTCTCTTTGGGGAGCATAGGGTGAACCATAAAAGTCTGTAAGTCTTTAATCAGTCCCATCAGTAGGGAATTTAACAAATGCTGTTATTGAGTTTTGTGAATAGCTTTCTAAAGTAGCTTGAACATCTTCCTTCCAAGACACAATCCACCTCGACTCCCTATTACACTCACCTCTATGCCATTAAGGAAGCCACATCTTCATCTCACTTTTTCATTCTTTGATAATCAATTTTAGTCTCCATTAACAAGACTATGTGGGGTTTATGGAGCCTCAACAAGTGGCGAAGGCCTCGAACTTCTCGTGGACTCCTCAATCCATAAACATTCCAGCTGAAGCTGTTTCTGTTACACCAATATCACCAACCAGAAAATCATCACAATTTTGAGAACTAGATTGGGTTTCCCCACACTTGAACCTCTTCTTGCTATTCATACACAAAGAATTTACTTCCTTATCATCATCAAGCAATTTTTTACGTTTACCAGGTGCAGACATAAACTCATCAAAACCTGTGGAATGACTTCTAGCTAATCTTTTCCATCTTCGTTTATAGCCACTTATCTCATCATCCAATATGTCAAATTTTTCACAATATGCATTATCTCCAGTTTTAATCTCCCAAACCTATTTTCTTTTGGGGATTTTACATTCTCTTCACATACTTTGTTAACCTCAACCCCTGAAATAAAGTTTTTCACTCCATCACCAGAAGCAACAATGGCTTGATTCTCAAAATCCCTCATTACCTCTAAATCTCCCATTTACGTACATTTAGAAGACAATTTCCTAACTTTTTCTCCAAGCCGCAAGCTAAGTTTACTAGAGAAGTTAAGTTCGGCTTTGAGAGCTAGAGAATATGGCATATCATCCTCTGGTAATTCTTTAATCTGTTGGGTTATCTCAAACAATTAACAACTAGATGCCCCATGCGGTCACATCCAAAACAGAACCCTGGTAGTCGTTCATATTTGAAGGGAACCCAAGACTTATTTTGGTCTTCATCCTAGATAAACACACCTTGTCGTAAAGGTTTATGGGCTTCCACCATAACCCTAATTCTACAACTCTCACCTTTTGTTTCTGATTGAAGTAATCCCCCAAAAGAAGACCCAATGGCATGCATGAGGTCTTTACGATCACATTCAGGAGGACATGGGCCAGCCTTTACCCAAATCAGAGTTTGCACTAGCTTCAACTTTTTCGTGATATCGGCTCAATCAATCAATCTAAAATCACCAACTGTTTTCAAAATAACCAAGGTCTACCGTCCATCACTAACTCCAAATCATCCTCCTCTTCAAACACAATAAAGAAAAGATTCTGACCTGCTAATTGGATATTAAACTTTTTATTATTATTTCCAAATAGCTTTCATCTAGGCTCTAAAACTTACCAGATTGTAAGGTTTCTTTGTCCATAAAGTACCAATCAAAGTTTTATCATTTGGAGGAGACACAAGAGAACTTTTGACTGAAAGATGTGCTAACTCCTCTCCTAAGAGAGCGATCTCATCTGCTTCCATTTGTTTTAGGGTTCAATTAGATGTTATTTTCGATTGAAGTTTCAATTGATTATTAAATTATTTTACGTCGAAAAAAGTAAAAAAAATTAAAAACATTAAACTAACTTTTGATACTTATGAAAGTCGATATCCAAAGTCAAACTTAATAAAAAAATATATATTAAAACATAACTAGACACCTATTGAAATCAAAGATTAAAGTTAAACTTGTAAACTAAAATTCCGTTTCTTTCTCTCATTCTCAATCAATCTTGAGAAGGCTCAATAACCAAAATTTTATACCGACCTCAACACAGTCGATCTACTTCTATGAACAAAAAACATATTCTGAGAAGAGATTCTAGAAAAATTTATTATAAAAAATAATGATTTTTATATTATTAAAATAAAAAAACCTAAATAGTTGTCCTATTTAAAATATAAATCAATCTCAGAGTCAAAGGCGGATACAAGGGTGTGATAGGGCCCCCGACTCCCTTAAAATGGAATTTTTTCATTTTAATTTTTTAAAATATTAAAAAATTTAAATTAGTAAAAGTAAAATTACATTTTAACCTCCTAAAAATGATAAAAAAAATTGATTTAATCCTTTAAAAAATATAAATATATAAAAAATTTAATTTCGGCCTCTTGAAAATTTTTCCTAACTTCGCCTTTGCTTAAAGTTTGTTTTTAGTGAGTGGATATATAATTAAAATTTATGATGGCAACAAATGGGACAATTTGGATTTTAACCTACTGCCACCTCGATCTTAACTTGATACAGAGGCAGATTTAGGGGCTAGCAAGGGCAACCTCCTAAAATAAAAATTTTATCATTTTGGTCCTTTAAATTTTTAAAACTTTTTAATTAGCAAAGATAAAATTGTACTTTGGCCACTTAAAAATGATAAAAATTTGATTTAACAATTTAATTTCGGTCCCTTAAAAATTTTTCCTGACTTCGCCCCTGACTTGATGCTTTACCATTGTGCTCTAATCTCGATCTAACCTAAAAAAAATATTATCTCGCTTCATACTTAACCCAAAAAATTGATTTAAAAAAAGGTATATGCACCAATAGTCACTTAATTTTGAGGTAGCTGAGAAAACAGTCACTTTGGTTTCATTTCAGCCACTCAACTTTGAAAAAGTACAAAATAGTCACTAACGTTATCAAAAAGTGACAAAAAAATTACTGATTAACAGTTTCCGTTGGGAGCTTAACTGGGCTACTTATGTGGCAAGTTAACTAGTTGATGTGACCAATTAACTTGTCGCGTAGATGAAGTAGCTGAAGGGTCAAGGTTTGGGGTGAGTTTATTAAGGATCCTCTGCAAACAACCCCCAAAATCCAAAATTAAGGTTCTTTAAAATTGGGAATTTTTACAATTTTTTTCATAAACATCGTGAGAAATTTTTTAATTAACAAGTTTTTTCACCAACATCCATGAAAGAATACATAGAAAAATAAACAAAAATTCCATTAAAATGAACTAAATTCAACATCAAACAAACATAAACTCCAAGTCCCAAACAATCAAATTTCAAAAAACACACTAAAATCTATAAAATCAAAGGAAAATAAAATAAACCTAAAGCTCAAAACAAAAAGAAATACTTGAGTTTTAACTTTGAGAAATTAAAATACACTAGCAGCAAATAAAATTATAAACCCAGAAAATAAATGGAATCAAAATCTTTGCTAAAAAAATGCCCAAATTTATACAAAGATAATGGAAGAAAACGCTCTTTCAAATAAAATTATAAACCCAAAAAAGAAATGAAACCAAAATCTTTGTTAAAAAAATACCCAAATTTATATAAAAATAATGGAGGAAAACGCTCTTTCAAATTCTTCTTCAAGCATCTCCATTTTTTCTCTCATTCTTCTTCTTTTTCTTCTTTTCTTCTTTTTCTCTTCTTAAATCCTAAATTGGTGCTTATAGGGCTGATAAATTGGTGGTAACTAGCCAACTAGAGGGTTTTTTTGACACTATGGACGCCGTCATATGCCATGTCACTGTTCCGTGACGTCTATGACGAAAAACGACAAAAAAACTGTTTTGTTACTTTTTCAAAGTTGAGTGACTAAAATGAAACCAAAGTGACTGTTTTGTCAACTACCTCAAAATTGACTGACTGTTGATGTAATTTACCCTTAAAAAAATTACCTTCAACCAACTAACCTAAGTTTATTTCTTTGTAAATTTTATTGCTTCAAAGCATATGGATTTATTTTGTAAATGGATGCAAACAAATAAAATACAGCTAATGTTGCAAATTATATATATATGTGTGTGTGTGTGCGCGCGCGTAAATATATAAGTCTGTATTTTATTATAGAATGAAACATGACCTTTAAACTCGAAGAACATTTTTTTTAAATATAAGAATAATGTAGAGTTCGAATAACAATTATGATTAGTGCGATTCGAACTTAGATCACATTTGGAAAGGTGAACACCTTAACCATCAGACAACATTTTTAATACTAAACCACTATTCCAACATTTTTGAGTTTATACAAAAGTAGAGCCAAGGCGGAGGAGAATTTTAGAGATACTTCTTATCTTAACTAAGATTATTTATAGTAATCATCTTGGGTTAGGATGGGTCAGGTTTAAGTAAACTTGATCAATTTTTAAAATTAATTCGCTCGAATTCACTTTAAATCTATTTTTTAAGTGATGGATCAAGTCAAAACTTATCAATTTTGATTTTTTTTTCGTGGTTATAAATCATCCTAAGAATACTCATTTTAATTATTAAATGCTACGTTTGGTTAGAGTATTATTTTTTTATACATATTTTAGTATATAAGTTAACAACAAACTAATTCAATTGGTAATATTTAACCATTTCCATGACATATTTTTAGCAAAGAGAAGAAAAAAATTTCATTTATTTTAAAAATGTCTTATTTCTTACAAGAGCTTTTACTTATCTTTCTAGTTTCAACTTTAAATTTATACTAATTATTCTTTATTTTATGTCTAATTATTGTGATACATATGTTATAAATAAGTGTTTTCCTCACGAGGCTAATAATTGATTAAATCAGAAAATGATTTAAAATTTAGGGATAATGTTACACTTGGTATACAATTACGTTCATAAAATGTCCAATGTGGTACCTATACTTTGATAATGTCCAGTGTAATACCTGAACTATCAATATATGCTTTATTGTGATGCTTTGTGTTAACACATTTCGTGAACTGTTAAACCAGGCAATGAAAATTCGACATGTAGAATTTTTTTCCTAACTCATCTAGCTTACATGGATAATATAATATTATTTGAAGAATTAAGTAAAACAAAAAAATTGAATGTTTAGTTATTTGTTTTTAATTAATTTTTTATTTTATTTAGTTTTTTAATAATGTTATATTGTCCATATGAACTTGATGATTTGGAAAATAAAAATTCACGTGTCAAATTTTCATAAACTGTGTTAACACCAAGTACAATGATAAAATACATATTGATAGTTCAGATTTCCTATTAAATATTTTTAAAATGTAAGTATTATTTTTTTAGTGAATTATAAGAGGATGACAAAATCTTAATAACAACGTGACTGACGTTACTTGAACTCAAGCCATACCAAATATTTTATTAAAGTTCAAATGCCAAATCTTACTATTTAAGAAGATTGTTGACCCGTATTGGTTGAGTCTTAGTTTAATTGGTATGGACATTATTGCTAATGTAAGAGAATATGAGTTCGAGTGCCCTAACACGTATTATCATTCTATTTATATATTAAGAAAAGATTATAAATAATTTTAAATATTACATAAAAAAAAATAAATATAATCCGAATTTATAATAAAATTATTAAAAAAAATTCTACCCTAAATGGGTCCTTATTCTCGGAAAAGAATCATATACGAAGTAGAAAGAAAAGGACAGGGCTGTAGACTGTAGCATCTGAAAATGATAATTCAATCGAAATAGAAATCAATTATCCCATCACCAATATTCCACAACGACAGTACCCAAAGATCCAAAATATTTTAAATTATATATTTTATTTTTATTGGATCCAATATTAAAATTTAACCCTTTAATTAAAATTTTGAATTCAAATATTGCAAATAAAAATAAAATATTTTATCAAAGTTTCAACTCACTCCAGAATTTTAATAAATTTTAATTTAAAATTTAATTGAAAGTTAAGTTGACTATCATAAAAGCATCCAAAAAAAAGTTCTATCAATTTTTTTTTGTAATAATAGATGCTTATTTTATAGTTTGAAACTAATTTTATTTAAGAAAAATAGTGTTTTAGAATTAAATCGATTCATCAGATTGGTTGAATCGAAAATTGATTGATATATTAATTTGAAACAAAGAGAAAAGTAATTCAATTTTTAAATTATTAAATTGAATTGAATTAAAAAAATTAGTTAAGCCGTCGATTGATTCTTAATTAAATTAATTTAAATATTATTATTATATTTGGTTCTTAACATTATCTAAAAAAAATAATATGTAATAAAATTGTTAAAAAAAACCAGTTAAATTAAATGTTATTTATTATAAATTTTTAATAATTTATTTGGTTTTAACTTTTTAACTGAATAAACAAATTGAATAAAAGATTAATAAACTGAGTGGTTTTGAAAACAGGAAAAAAAAATTGAGTGAGGGCTACTTAACAAATGGAGGTTGGAGGAAGCACCAAAACGCTTAACAAATGGGATCTCAGTTTTAAGGTGACTTTTTTTTTTTAATATATTGATATAATTACATGGTAGTATATGTTTATATGTATTTTTTAACGTTTTGATAACGCATACATACCTTACACATACAGGTGCTTGAACTCAAAATCTCAATGAATAACATTTTTTTTTTTCATTAAAGCCACTTGTTGAATTCGTTTTCACGTGACCCTATTTGTTCTATCTTTTTCCTATTTTTTGTTCAGTCAAATTTTTTTGATAAGTGGTTTTTTGGTTTATTTTACAAAAAAAATAATTTAGTTAATAAAAATAACTTATAAGTTAATATAAAATAAATTTTTTAATAAAATTATTTATTCTTTTAAAAAATTAAGTCATTTAAAAAAAAAAATTTTATAGGTATTTTTTAAAAATATTTAAAATTAGTAAAAATTAATTTAAAATATTATATTTTTCAATATTATTAAATATATCTATTTAATTATTTATATTTAATCATATAATAAATTATTAATATAATTTATTATTTTAATAAATTGTTTAATATTTTAATTTTATTTTAATAATAAATTTAATAATATTCTTCACACAAAATATTCAATATTATATTATTTTCCAAAAACCATTTTCCGGAACAGACCCATTCAAGTTGTCATCAAACGTTATGCGGTCAAATTCAAGTTTGCAATGGTTGCTTAATCGTAGTTTCCTCATCCACTGTAGTCATCAAACCTCCTTTTGATTTTCCAATTCAACTGCGTCTTTGAACCACTGAAAGAAGCAAACGCTCATTCGTTCATCCAAATACCAATTTTCATAATCTTCCCTGTTTCAATTCGTTGTGCCTTTGGGGGGGGGGGGGTCAAAGAAACAATACAGAGGAGGATGGTGTCAGCGACGATTGATCTGTTGAAGAGAGAGCTTCCTGTTATAGAAGGCTCTTTGGTTCTTTCGAAAGATGTTAAGACTGGTCTTGTTCTTGTTGATGTTGTTAATGGCTTCTGCAGCGTTGGAGCTGGAAATCTGGTAATTTTTTCCCATAAAATACACTCAATTTATTATATTTTGTATGAATAGTAATCTGGTTCTTTGTCTTTTGTTTGTTTTGTTGTTTCATGTTCATACAGGCTCCAGTGAAACCTGATAAACAAATATCTTATATGGTTAAAGAATCTGCGAGACTAGCCAAACTATTTTGTGGGAAAAATTGGCCTGTTTTTGCTTTCCTTGATTCCCATCATCCTGATATTCCTGAGCCTCCCTTCCCTCCTCATTGCATTGCTGGAACTGATGAAGCTAGATTGGTTCCTGGTACTTAGTCACTCTAATTTACATGTTTGTTCCTTTTTCATTATATGAATTGAAAGACATCCATGTTTATGTACCCTAGATCTCCAATGGCTAGAGAATGAAGCTAATGCAACACTTAAACGCAAAGATTGTATTGATGGTTTCATTGGTTCAGTTGAGAAAGATGGTTCAAATGTGTTTGTAGATTGGGTTAAGATGAATCAGATTGAAGCTGTGAGTATCTTTTTTATTCAACAATTACAAAGAGACAACAGTTCAGTTTGCGTTATTCTTTGTATTGCTATATGTGAGAATGACTTAATATATTCCTTTGTTATGTAAGATTTTCGGTCTATTCTCACCTACCTTGTTTGCATTTTCAAGATACTGGTTGCTGGCATATGTACAGACATATGTGTACTGGATTTTGTATGTTCCACTCTGTCAGCTCGAAATCATAGGATGCTTACCCCTCTTGAGGATGTGATTGTCTACTCTGGTGCTTGTGCAACTTTCGATCTTCCAGGTCATGTTGCCAAAGATATCGATGGTGCTCTGGCTCATCCACAGGTACTTCGGTTTTGATGTTGACAATCAGTTTTGCACCTAATGTCTTATTATCTGTTGTCTTGTGTGGTTTCCTTGATCCTTCTTTAACTTGCGCTTTCATTCTACGTTTGGATCAACGTGCAAACCCATTAATCTTCTTAGAATTGGCAAGTAATTTGACCATAGAATCATCTTGATCACATGACTGTCTTCTGAGTTTCACTTGTATATCAATCAACCAATTCTTCTTCTGGTTTTTAGATCCCTTTATATTGTTTGTAATAATTTCTTTTCACTATAAACCATTTCAAAGCATTGCTGGTAATAAAATTTTTAGGAAGCTAACAGCTGATATTGTACTTTTTATTCAAACTACCTTATGGTTCCTTGAAAGTAATAACTGCAGATAGATAATTTTACTTTTGATTCAGTACTGTGGTTATCTTGAGTCCCTTCGTCAGCCAGCATAGTTTTTTTTCTTTAATAAACACACATATAGATATATGTATAAAACATTGGGCTGCTTGTTTGGTTATTGATAGAAACTCCTTGAAAATTTTTGGAATGGCAGGATCTTATGCATCACATAGGTCTATACATGGCCAAGGGAAGGGGAGCCAGGATTGTATCAGAGGTCTCATTTGCTGCTCTGTAAACAACTTGTTAATAAGAGATCTAAGACTGCTGCAAAAGTGTATTGTATGTGAAGACTATAAAGTACAATTAACAGTAATTTATCAATCCCCCTCCAAAAGAAAAAAAGTTATAAGTAGCTGTTTTTCCAGGTTATATATTCTAAAATTGAAAATACTTGTCATTTTTTCTTTTTTGCTCTGAAGTGCTATTTTCAATATCTTCAATGAAACAAGAAAGTTCATATTGAAAGTAATGCAGTTTTTCAGTCAAATGGTTGTGATTTTCAGTAAATTAGTCTTATGGTTCCAATACAAGTCTGTGATAGGCTTTTCACTTAAAAAGGGGATATAATTGAAGATGCATCCTATGTCTTAAGTAACAGTGGAAAGCCCTACGAACATTTTTAAGTCCAGGTATCTATGTTGCTTTGACTTCTCATTTTTCTTGAAATTCCCTTGTCCGACATGTGCTGCATGCATACTTGGGTATGATTATGGAGGGATGATCCTCTAAAGACTCTCCAAATACATTGAAACCTGAAAAAAAAAATTGAACACCCCCATATTCGAGTAATTGCATATTTGCTTGCTTTTCTCTTCAGTGCCTCAACTACAGCAATCGAAAAATCTCTTCATTTTATACTTCATCTTTAGGGAATTTTGTTTGAAACCATTACAATCTTGAACATGTCTTTCTTGTAAGGCAATTAAGAGATAAAAACCTTGAACATTTTATTGAAATGAATCTAGGAAGATGTCTGGAGCCTGCAGCAGCTCCCCCTCCATCCCAAAATGTGGATGTTTTAAGGTATTTTGAACGTCAAATTATTAGTATCAAATCCTGTTGAAACAGTGGAAAGTGCAATGTGTAGCATTGTAGTATTTTGTCAGCTCTTAAATGAAATGGCATTAATAGACATTCAATTTTCTAGCAATATAAATAGTTTTGCAGAATCACAAGGCATCTTTTTCCTTATGTTTCATTTTTTCCTTGCTAGCACTTCAAAGTTGAAGCCTTCAGCCATTTAAACAATTAAAATAGAAAAAGTTTAGGCAATTTGCTAAAGCTTTGTGACACCCTCTATCCTCGACCCGATCGCCAGGTCCGAGCTAAAGTGAGTCACAATCGTTGCCTAAGCAACCACAAATAATACCTAATAATTTTTATTTATTTTTACCATTAACGAGACTAAATCAACGATTATACATTTTTTAAACATACTTGTGAAAAATATAAATGTCATTTGTATATGCATCTGAAACATACAATCGATCGACCATAAATATATATATTAGTACAAGACTATGATGATCCAAGTCTAATTGTATTATAAGTTACTACGAGACCTAACCTACTAGGTACATGTCAATAATTAATTTAGTAAGGAACAACCAAACCAAAGATTTGCTGAGACCATGAGGTTGGTGCTCGAAAAACCTCGAAATAAATCTAACCTATATACGCAGAAAACAAACCATACGCTGAGTAAAGTATTCAGTGGAAATCTTGTAAATAAAGAAGTTAAATCTTGAAGTCCAGTATTCAAACACTTCAAAGACTCGTTTGGACAACCGTGTTTGCACTAATTAAAACACATTCGAGCAGCACATTTGCGCATTTTAAAAGCAATCTTGATCAGCCACAATTGCACTCATCAACACACATATTTGAGCAGCCATATTTGGATACTTTAAGAGCATATTCAAGCAGCAATTTCTTTTTGTACACATGAAATTGCATATGACAGAACATTTGAACATCCTAACAGTATACTTGGACAGCATATCAATGCTCGGTTTAAGGCACTACCTCATTTTAACTAGTCACATTCCAGCACATTAAAATATCAAAATCGGCAATTTAAACATCCTTAATTTGAACAGCATTGTAACTCCCAATTCAGGCAACATTCTAACTCATTTAAATACAAACATAAGCAGCTTGTGAAATCTCTAGCTTAATATCCAGGCCACACTTACAACAGAATTTTTCCCACATATACATCAAGAAATTCGAACATCCATTTATAGTTTAAAGAACACAAATAGCCCCTTTAAAAAAAATAGGATTCAACTCAAGGTATATCACAACCAAAACTTACATGTTAGTTTAATAATTACGAGGACATAAAATCAAAACAAAACCTCAAGAACTTACTAAAAATTCTTCCAAGATGGGACTAATTAACTACACAATAATTAAGTCTCAATTTGTACAGCAAACAGCTTCAATTACAGCAGTAAGTTTATTTAATCAAAACACCAAAATGTATCCTGTTACAGCCAACATTTAATTCAACCGAAACATAGGAGAGCATATGTGATTAAAATGTCCAAATTCAAGCAGCAAATAAGACCCATTTCTCAACTATCACAACCTTTTTTTATTTTTTTTATTTTAATATTGATAACATACATTGGCAGAATTTCTGTCTTAGGGACAGCTTTTAGTTCATATGTAACTTCCAATTGATTTGTCCCATAGATGTTCACGATTTATTACAGCAACCCCATCGGTCTTTCCTCTTAAGAGCCACAATCATGAGATAAATTTCCACATATTCATAACCTACTAAATGATATCCACCATCGAAGCACATGAGTGACAAGAAACTTACCAGAATTTCTCCCGAGCCGAGTCAGCCTACACCAATTTTCCCTTCCCTTTAACGGTTTGTCCGTCCCCTTCAATGTTAACTAACACAACCAGCCAAAATGTTATAAAGGAATGAAATTGAAAACATCACTAAGTCAACAAATCTGCTCAACACAAAGAAGAAAATTTAGCAACTAAAGGAGACCCTTCTTCATCTGAAGTCACAGTCAAGCATTCCCCAAAAATCACATCTTTCTTTTCAAAATCGAAATCTATAGACAGATGAGCTTGAAAGAGTTACCACCGCTTAAGAAGTTAGCTCCCAACAAGAATTATTTTCAGTTTCCATTGCATGTAAGTCGACTCTCCCCTTCTCTTTCGTGAGATCAAGAAGAAATTAATGAGCTACTACAGTTTTTCTCTCTTTTTTTTCTTTATTTTTCTTGGTTTTTCCGTCCCCTAGGTCCCCCCACTTTTCTTTATTTTTGTTTCATTTGTTTAATTCTATTATTATTATTATTTCTTTAAAATTTTAAATCAGGCCTTAGCGGAAATTTACAAAAAGAGGCCAGAATTGATTCAATTTGTGGAAGAATTTTACAAAGCTTACCGTGCCTTAGCCGAACGGTATGATCACATATCAACAGAGCTGCAAAATGCAAACAACACAATTGCTTCTGTTTGTCCGGAGCAGGCTCAGTTTGAAATGGATGATGACGACGAATATGACTCACCCAAATTCGCAAAGTCTTCAGTAAACTATAAAGGCGATGTCCCCAAGGTTACAGACCTTCATGTCAAAGATTTGAAGAGTTTAATAACATCAGCCATGAAGAAAACGGAACCTAAGAAACCAACGAAAGTCACTACCGATGCGGTTCCTAAATCTGGTTTGACCAAGGCTGAGGGACTTGAAGAGATTCATAGGCTTCAGAAACAAATTCTGGCATTGCAGACCGAAAAAGAGTTTGTTAAGGGCTCTTATGAGAGTGGACTAGCCAAGTACTGGGAAATAGAAGATGAGATAAAAGCATTGCAAGAGAAAGTTTACAGTTTGGAAGATGAATTCGGTGAAGGTAAGGTCATTGAAGTTGATGAAGCTCGAACCCTGATGACAGCAAAAGCTTTAATATCATGCAAAGAGACATTGACTCGGATGCAGGAGAAGCAAGAGAGGTCAGTCGTGGAAGCAAAAGTGGAGCAGAAAAGGATCAAGGATGCCAGGGAGAAACTAGATTCTCTCATGAACAAGTTTCACTTAACTGAAGTCAGTCGGGAACCACCATCTGATGTACATAAATCCGGAATAGTAGCAGAAAGGTCTAAAAAATTTGAACAAGATGCGAGTGATACTACCCAAAAGAGAAAGGAGATGGAGGCCTCGAGACCAAAGATAAAGGAGCAATTTGAGGTTGGCCCTTGTGAATCTTTGACTGTAGAAGAAATGGCGGAGAAGGTTGATGAACTTGTGAACAAGGTAATCAGCTTAGAAACTGCAATCTCATCTCAGGAAGCTCTTATCCAGAGACTAAGAACTGAGACTGATGAGCTTCAAGCCCAGATTCAGAGCTTGGAAGATGATAAGGCCACACTGATTCATGGAAAGAATGATTTGAGGAACAAGCTAATAGAGATGGAGGAGAAGTTTCATGGGATTCAGGATTTGAATCAGCGTGTTGAAGACCAGAACAACAATTTCCAAACTCATTTTACTGAAGCACATTCTAATGTTGATCACCTTTCAGAGAAGGTGCACAGTGTGAAGCCGGATGAGGAGCTTGAAATAGAGAAGAACTCTTCAGTGGAAGCCAAATCATCGAAGGAAGAGGAGATTGGAGATAATGGCAAGATGCCAAAGGAGGTTAAAGCAGGCAAGGAGTTTGTGGTAGAGAATGCATTGGAAAGGGAGAACTCTCCAGCTGAATTCAAATCCTCAAAAGAGTTTGAAGAACAAGAGAGGACGAACCTGGATGCAAGTGATGGCTGCAAAAGCCTGCAGTCTGCAAAACAAGTTATGGTTGTGGTCTCTGATTCATTATCAAGAGAAGAGGACTGTGTGGTTAAAGTGTCATCGACAAAAGAACTGGAAGAACGAGGAGAAAAACTAGATCATTCTGACGGTTGTACAAAGGGTGGGAATGCGGAATCAGAAGCAGGGGAGGATCTGAAACTAGAAAAGAGGGAGGAGGCAGAAGAACATGATTCTGTTAGAACTTCTACAAATGAAGGAGGTGTTAACCATGAAACTTCTAAGCCTTCAGAGAAACGTGAAGACCTGGTAGCAGAAGACAAAGTTGATAAGCAAGCTCCTTTGCTGACAGTGGACGCTGTTGCTAAAGTTGGATCGAAAGATCAGGAGAGAGGGCAAGAAGATGAATCAAAGGGTGGGGATACAAAACCAAAAGCAAGGGAGGATCTGAAACTAGAAGAGGAGGAAGATGCAAAAGAACATGATTCTGTTAGAACTTTTACAGATGAAGGAGATGTTCACCATGAAACTTCTAAGCCTTCAGAGAAACGTGAAGACCTGGTAGCAGAAGACAAAGTTGATAAGCAACCTCCTTTACTGACAGTGGACGCTGTTGCCAAAGTTGGATCGAAAGATCAGGAGAGAGGGCAAGAAGATGAATCAAAGGGTGGGGATACAAAACCAAAAGCAAGGGAGGATCTGAAACTAGAAGAGGAGGAAGATGCAAAAGAACATGATTCTGTTAGAACTTTTACAGATGAAGGAGATGTTCACCGTGAAACTTCTAAGCCTTCAGAGAAACGTGAAGACCTGGTAGCAGAAGACAAAGTTGACAAGCAAGTTCCTTTGCTGACAATGGATGCTGTTGCCAAAGTTGGATCAAAAGACCAGGAAAAAGGGGAAGAACATGAATCAAAGGGTGGGGATACAGAACCAAAAGCAAGGGAGGGTCTGAAACTAGAAGAGGAGGATGCAAAAGAACATGATTCTGTTAGAACTTCTACAAATGAAGGAGGTGTTCACCATGAAACTTCTAAGCCTTCGGAGAAATGTGAAGATCTGTTAGCAGAAGACAAAGTTGACAAGCAAGCTCCTTTGCTGACAATGGATGTTGTTGCCAAAGTTGGATCAAAAGACCAGGAAGGAGGGAAGAAGATGAGCCTGACTGGAAACAGTTGTTCTCGAAAGGTATGGGAGACAGGGAGAGGACTCTGTTGACAGAATATACTATGGCGCTTCGGAAATACAAGGAAGTGAAAAAGAAGCTCGTGGAAGTAGAGGCAAATAACCAGAATATGTTGTTTAATATTATGTTGCAGCTAAAGGAACTAAAGAGCAACAATGCCATGAAGACTGAAGAGATTCGATCCTTGCGTCAGAAATTAAACCTTTTACAAACAAGTATTGCTGAAATCAACAGTACTGATCAATATGTTGAACCTAGAATAAGCACTGAGAAATCAGTAGTTACTGAAACATCAATAGCACCATCACAAAAAGAGGAAGGAAATGAACCAACGGTAATGAACCAGCTTCCTACTATGTCAGCAATTGAAGCAAAGTTCCGGATGAACATTGATGTATTGCTAGAAGAAAACTTGGAATTCTGGTTTAGATTCAGCACTGCATTTCATGAGGTGCAGAAATTTGAAAATGGAGTGAAAGATTTAGTGGTTGAGGTATCAAAACTTGGAGAAAGCCAAAAGCAAGAGGGAAGTAGCACAAAACAATTTTCACTAAAATCAGATGTGCGACCCTTATATAAACATCTGAAGGAAATACAGAATGAAGTGAATCTCTGGGTGGAAAACAGTGCATCACTAAAAGAAGAACTGATGAAGCGATTTTCATCTTTGTGTGAAATTCAAGAAGAAATAACACAGGCTTTGAAAGCAATTGCTGAAGATGATGACTTCAGCTTCACAAGCTACCAAGCAGTGAAATTCCAAGGTGAGATTTTGAACATGAAACAAGAGAATAACAAAGTTGCAGATGAACTGCAAGCTGGTTACGATCGTGTTACAGCACTACAAATTGAAATTGAAAGAAGTCTGGCAGAGTTGAGTGATGATTGGGATCTTTCTGGATCAAAGAGCCATCAAAGTAGTGAACCGCAACAGTCACATAGTCGGTCTGGGGTTCCTTTGAGGTCATTTATCTTTGGTGCCAAACCAAAGAAGCAGAAGCCATCGATTTTTTCCTTTGTACAACCTACACTGCATCGGAAGTTCAGTAGTTCAAGAAGTAGAAAGTGATAGATAAACAGACTGGATGCCTCTGTAAGCTCATCCTTAAAAAGTTTTTTTCCCTGTTTCTCAAAGTTGATTTCTTCCTTTTACTGATTCTCATAGAATGCATCAGTTTCCTTTTCTCATTTTGTTTGATAACTGGGAAATTATGTTTTCTTTTGGCTGTTGATGTTCTATTTTCATACATGGTCTGTATTTTCAAACAAGATAGGAATATTCACTTACTTGTATCCTTCATTCTCAATTTAACTCAAAGCTTTAGCAAATTGACTAAACTTTTTCTAGTTTAATTGTTTCAATGGCTGAAAGCTTCATCTTTGAAGTGCTAGTAAGGAAAAAATGAAACATAAGGAAAAAGATGCCTTGTAATTCTGCAAAACTATTTCTATTGCTAGAAAATTGAATGTATATTAATGCCATTTCATTTAAGAGCTGACATAATACTACAATGCTACACTTTGCACTTTCCACTGTTTCAACAGGATTTGTTACTAATAATTTGACATTCAAATACCTTAAAACACCCACATTTTGGGATGGGGGAGCTGCTGCAGGCTCCAGACATATTCCTAGATTCATTTCAATAAAGGGTTCAAGGTTTTTATATCTTAATTGCCCTAGAAGAAAGACATGTTTAAGATTGTAATGGTTTCAAACAAAATTCCCTAAAGATGAACTATACAATGAAAAGATTTTTCGATTGCTGTGGTTGAGGCACTGAAGAGAAAAGCAAGCAAATATGCAATTACTCAGATATGGGAGTGTTCAATTTTTTTTCCAGGTTTATGAAGATGATGGGCTAAAAGGATATGAAGGACTTATGTAACCCAAATAATTGACTGCACACATATTATTTGTGATTTTAACTATACCTGAAAATATTATTAACTGATATTATAATTTAAATATCAGATCAATTCGAAACTTTTGAAGCACAATTAATATAATCATATAATTAAATTATTAAAAAATTAATTTTATGAAAAGATATAAAATTAAATAAAATTTCAATATAATATAGTATTGGTTCATAATTTTATAATGGTAAAAATAAGGAATTGGCCCATTCTAAAACCTTACTTGATCCAGACAAGTTAGCTTTGGATTTTTTTGATAGGTTAAGCCCCAAAAATGTGATAATTTCTTTATTATAGCTATCATGCGTCAATTTTAAAGATAACAGAATTTAATTATTTTAATAATTATCATTTGGTCAAAATTAAAATTTAAAAATTTTTAAATACAGGGATTGAAAATAACTAAATTAAAATATAAGTATTAAATCCACTAAGTACAAGGTCCAAGAGTAAAATTTAATCATCATAAATCATAAAATATCATGTTATTATTCACCAACAATACAAGAAATTATAAACAAATATAGCTTTAGCACCCAAAGAACACTACAAACAACACACATGGTAACAACAATGTTTACGCTATATAAAGGGTTCATAAGTTCTATAAGCAATGGAAACTCCATGGCCATGTTTAGAGCTTGAAATGCAGCAGGGTAGAGGTACCATCAAGGCCTTTTGCATTGTAATAACCAGCATATTTCTGCATGGTGACTTCCCTCTATCCGAGTAATTGCATATTTGCTTGCTTTTTCTCTTCAGTGCCTCAACTACAGCAATCGAAAAATCTCTTCATTTTATACTTCATCTTTAGGGAATTTGTTTGAAACCATTGCAATCTTGAACAGGTCTTTCTTCTAGGGCAATTAAGAGATAAAAACCTTGAACCTTTTATTGAAATGAATCTAGGAAGATGTCTGGAGCCTGCAGCAGCTCCCCCCATCCCAAAATGTGGGTGTTTTAAGGTCTTTTGAATGTCAAATTATTAGTAACAAATCATGTTGAAACTGTGGAAAGTGCGATATGTAACATTGTAGTATTATGTCAGCTCTTAAATGAAATGGCATTAATATACATTCAATTTTCTAGCAATATAAATAGTTTTGCAGAATCACAAGGCATTTTTTTCCTTATGCTTCATTTTTTCCTTACTAGCACTTCAAAGATGAAGCTTTCAGCCATTGAAACAATTAAACTAGAAAAAGTTTAGTCAATTTGCTAAAGCATTGAGTTAAATTGAGAATGAAGGATACAAGTAAGTGAATATTCCTATCTTGTTTGAAAATACAGACTATGTATGAAATAGAACATCTACAGCCAAAAGAAAACATAATTTCCCAGTTATCAAACAAAATGAGAAAAGGAAACTGATGCATTCTATGAGAGTATCACTAAAAGGAAGAAATCAACTTTGAGAAACAGGGAAAAAAACTTTTTAAGGATGAGCTTACAGAGGCATCCAGTCTGTTTATCTATCACTTGCTACTTCTTGAACTGCTGAACTTCCGATGCAGTGTAGGTTGTACAAAGGAAAAAATAGATGGCCTCTGCTTCTTTGGTTTGGCACCAAAGATAAATGACCTCAAAGGAACCCCAGACCGACTATGTGACTGTTGCGGTTCACTGCTTTGATGGCTCTTTGATCCAGAAAGATCCCAATCATCACTCAACTCTGCCAGACTTCTTTCAATTTCAATTTGTAGTGCTGTAACACGATCGTAACCAGCTTGCAGTTCATCTGCAACTTTGTTATTCTCTTGTTTCATGTTCAAAATCTCACCTTGGAATTTCACTGCTTGGTAGCTTGTGAAGCTGAAGTCATCATCTTCAGCACTTGCTTTCAAAGCCTGTGTTATTTCTTCTTGAATTTCACACAAAGATGAAAATCGCTTCTTCAGTTCTTCTTTTAGTGATGCACTGTTTTCCACCCAGAGATTCACTTCATTCTGTATTTCCTTCAGATGTTTATATAAGGGTCGCACATCTGATTTTAGTGAAAATTGTTTTGTGCTACTTCCCTCTTGCTTTTGGCTTTCTCCAAGTTTTGATACCTCAACCACTAAATCTTTCACTCCATTTTCAAATTTCTGCACCTCATGAAATGCAGTGCTGAATCTAAACCAGAATTCCAAGTTTTCTTCTAGCAATACATCAATGTTCATCCGGAACTTTGCTTCAATTGCTGACATAGTAGGAAGCTGGTTCATTACCGTTGGTTCATTTCCTTCCTCTTTTTGTGATGGTGCTATTGATGTTTCAGTAACTACTGATTTCTCAGTGCTTATTCTAGGTTCAACATATTGATCAGTACTGTTGATTTCAGCAATATTTGTTTGTAAAAGGTTTAATTTCTGACGCAAGGATCGAATCTCTTCAGTCTTCATGGCATTGTTGCTCTTTAGTTCCTTTAGCTGCAACATAATATTAAACAACATATTCTGGTTATTTGCCTCTACTTCCACGAGCTTCTTTTTCACTTCCTTGTATTTCCGAAGCGCCATAGTATATTCTGTCAACAGAGTCCTCTCCCTGTCTCCCATACCTTTCGAGAACAACTGTTTCCAGTCAGGCTCATCTTCTTCCCCTCCTTCCTGGTCTTTTGATCCAACTTTGGCAACAACATCCATTGTCAGCAAAGGAGCTTGCTTGTCAACTTTGTCTTCTGCTAACAGATCTTCACATTTCTCCGAAGGCTTAGAAGTTTCATGGTGAACACCTCCTTCATTTGTAGAAGTTCTAACAGAATCATGTTCTTTTGCATCCTCCTCTTCTAGTTTCAGACCCTCCCTTGCTTTTGGTTCTGTATCCCCACCCTTTGATTCATGTTCTTCCCCTCTTTCCTGGTCTTTTGATCCAACTTTGGCAACAGCATCCATTGTCAGCAAAGGAACTTGCTTGTCAACTTTGTCTTCTGCTACCAGGTCTTCACGTTTCTCTGAAGGCTTAGAAGTTTCACGGTGAACATCTCCTTCATCTGTAAAAGTTCTAACAGAATCATGTTCTTTTACATCTTCCTCCTCTTCTAGTTTCAGATCCTCCCTTGCTTTTGGTTTTGTATCCCCACCCTTTGATTCATCTTCTTGCCCTCTCTCCTGATCTTTCGATCCAACTTTGGCAACAGCGTCCACTGTCAGTAAAGGAGGTTGCTTATCAACTTTGTCTTCTGCTACCAGGTCTTCACGTTTCTCTGAAGGCTTAGAAGTTTCATGGTGAACATCTCCTTCATCTGTAAAAGTTCTAACAGAATCATGTTCTTTTGCATCTTCCTCCTCTTCTAGTTTCAGATCCTCCCTTGCTTTTGGTTTTGTATCCCCACCCTTTGATTCATCTTCTTGCCCTCTCTCCTGATCTTTCGATCCAACTTTAGCAACAGCGTCCACTGTCAGCAAAGGAGCTTGCTTATCAACTTTGTCTTCTGCTACCAGGTCTTCACGTTTCTCTGAAGGCTTAGAAGTTTCATGGTTAACACCTCCTTCATTTGTAGAAGTTCTAACAGAATCATGTTCTTCTGCCTCCTCCCTCTTTTCTAGTTTCAGATCCTCCCCTGCTTCTGATTCCGCATTCCCACCCTTTGTACAACCGTCAGAATGATCTAGTTTTTCTCCTCGTTCTTCCAGTTCTTTTGTCGATGACACTTTAACCACACAGTCCTCTTCTCTTGATAATGAATCAGAGACCACAACCATAACTTGTTTTGCAGACTGCAGGCTTTTGCAGCCATCACTTGCATCCAGGTTCGTCCTCTCTTGTTCTTCAAACTCTTTTGAGGATTTGAATTCAGCTGGAGAGTTCTCCCTTTCCAATGCATTCTCTACCACAAACTCCTTGCCTGCTTTAACCTCCTTTGGCATCTTGCCATTATCTCCAATCTCCTCTTCCTTCGATGATTTGGCTTCCACTGAAGAGTTCTTCTCTATTTCAAGCTCCTCATCCGGCTTCACACTGTGCACCTTCTCTGAAAGGTGATCAACATTAGAATGTGCTTCAGTAAAATGAGTTTGGAAATTGTTGTTCTGGTCTTCAACACGCTGATTCAAATCCTGAATCCCATGAAACTTCTCCTCCATCTCTATTAGCTTGTTCCTCAAATCATTCTTTCCATGAATCAGTGTGGCCTTATCATCTTCCAAGCTCTGAATCTGGGCTTGAAGCTCATCAGTCTCAGTTCTTAGTCTCTGGATAAGAGCTTCCTGAGATGAGATTGCAGTTTCTAAGCTGATTACCTTGTTCACAAGTTCATCAACCTTCTCCGCCATTTCTTCTACAGTCAAAGATTCACAAGGGCCAACCTCAAATTGCTCCTTTATCTTTGGTCTCGAGGCCTCCATCTCCTTTCTCTTTTGGGTAGTATCACTCGCATCTTGTTCAAATTTTTTAGACCTTTCTGCTACTATTCCGGATTTATGTACATCAGATGGTGGTTCCCGACTGACTTCAGTTAAGTGAAACTTGTTCATGAGAGAATCTAGTTTCTCCCTGGCATCCTTGATCCTTTTCTGCTCCACTTTTGCTTCCACGACTGACCTCTCTTGCTTCTCCTGCATCCGAGTCAATGTCTCTTTGCATGATATTAAAGCTTTTGCTGTCATCAGGGTTCGAGCTTCATCATCTTCAATGACCTTACCTTCACCGAATTCATCTTCCAAACTGTAAACTTTCTCTTGCAATGCTTTTATCTCATCTTCTATTTCCCAGTACTTGGCTAGTCCACTCTCATAAGAGCCCTTAACAAACTCTTTTTCAGTCTGCAATGCCAGAATTTGTTTCTGAAGCCTATGAATCTCTTCAAGTCCCTCAGCCTTGGTCAAACCAGATTTAGGAACCGCATCGGTAGTGACTTTCGTTGGTTTCTTAGGTTCCGTTTTCTTCATGGCTGATGTTATTAAACTCTTCAAATCTTTGACATGAAGGTCTGTAACCTTGGGGACATCGCCTTTATAGTTTACTGAAGACTTTGCGAATTTGGGTGAGTCATATTCGTCGTCATCATCCATTTCAAACTGAGCCTGCTCCGGACAAACAGAAGCAATTGTGTTGTTTGCATTTTGCAGCTCTGTTGATATGTGATCATACCGTTCGGCTAAGGCACGGTAAGCTTTGTAAAATTCTTCCACAAATTGAATCAATTCTGGCCTCTTTTTGTAGTACATTTCTGCTCTCTTGGCAAAAGAATCTCCATCTTCGTCAATGAGTTTAATCACAATGGATACCTTTTCCTCAATATCTGCAATTCATTGTGTTTTCTTAGGCAGCTTTCCAGTCATACAGATATTGCTAGTGTCTCAAAGCCAAATGCAATGCTTAGAAAAGTAAGTTTGTTTAATGGATTCTTTATCTTTTTCTTGGATTTCCTTTTTTTTTTTTTGTTTCAATACTATGGATTGATCAACTATGTTAATCGAACTCTATTTGTCAATCTGCATTTACAATGTGTTCTTTCTATCAAAACCTATCAGAAAAAAGACTGGAAACTCATACCCAAATTCCAGCTTCCATTCATAAATTAAAGATCCAATAAATATATCAGCCATATATATATAAGCCCAAACCCAGAAATGATTATACTATGAACAACAATTTAATGAGAAAAAATTCAAGTAACAGATGAATTACCTTTAAGGTTTTGTTCCATCCATTTCGACTGTTTTGTTCTAATATGGCTAGCCCACCACCATGAATAAGCATTGCTAGCAGCTCTTTGCAACATATTTATGAAACCCCTTTTGGACCTTTTCCTCTTGAAAAACAAGAAGAAAAAGATGTATTTTCTTTGGAAATGGAAAAGAAGACCCCCAGAAGCATGCAAGACTCTCTTTTAACTAAATTATAGAATAAAGGGAAGACATGGAAACCATGAAGGAATAAGCGAAGAAAGAGAAGAGAAGAGAAGAGAAAATCTTAGATGTTGACGAGTCAATGAAATCTACAAGAAAAGATATCTTGGTTTTTGTTAAGGGATCATGGAGAGGAGCAATCTTCGCCCGAATATTTTGTTCCTTCCCATTAAAATAAACCATGAAAACGGCACTGCCATGCCAATGCACATTCAACAAAAACACTTCATTTCCTTTCACCCACTCATCTCTCTCCACGTCGCTTTCTGCCTTTTTACTCACTTAGCATCTTAAGTCTGTTTCACTAATTTACTTTTGATATCTTTTGTTGATTAAGTTATTAATTTTTAACAAAATCAGTAATTTTTAAATAGAAGCAATTCATCTTTTACCATATGAAAACGTTTTATGCTTCTAAAAATGACAATAATTAAGTTTTAATTCATTTTTACTCAATATTTATTTTAGAACTTTATTTCAAAGTGTTTTTATGAAGAAAAGTTATCATACGCAAAGTAACGTGTCAGTCCAACAACCGACTTGGAATCTCATCTAAAGTACTAATCAGTAAAATGAAAAAGTTAAATTCTGCTACAAGTTCCTATACTTTTTGAAAATTAGAAATTTAGTATTAGTACTTTTCTTTCATGGAATTTAGATTTTTTATTTTTTGGATTTCAAAATTTAAATCTAATTGTTTATTTTGTTAGTTCTTTTATTAAATTCATAAAATTATTTTTTTAATTACAGGACTACTAAGTGAGTAATTTTTTCAAAAATGTCATAGCAACAAGTTTAATAAAAAAGTTAGTCATGTTAATTAGGAGTGAGTATTCAATTGAATCAAGTCGAATCGAGTCAAAATTTTTCGAGTTAGTCAAGTTAAAGAATCCTATTTTAACAATCGAACTCAATTTGAATTTTTCTAATCGAGTAGAAAAGTTTCGAGTTAAGTCGAGTTGAGCTAATGAATCCTATTATTTATACTCAATATTGCGTTTATATGAATCGATTATTTAACTAGTAGACAAAGTACAAAATTTTAGATTAATTTTGAGTAAAAGAAAAAGGAAAAATGGGGTGATTCGGGAAGAAAAATAAGACTAATGTATAAACATTTATAAAAACGACGTAGTCTTATTTTTTCTTATTTGGATTTTCGTATAACTTGAATTAGGGGTGAACGTTCAAGATAAATAAATAATAATAATAATAATGTTAAATTAAAATCTTGTTACAATATAATTATTTTCATGTTAGAGTACATACATTTGAAATCATATATATTTGAAATTTTTTTAAAGCAAAATAAAAAATATTTTAATATAATAAACTTGAATCATTAATCACTTATTTAGATTACAAAATTATTATTTCATAAAATTTTTAAATTTTAAACTTTTTTATATATTTTTTAGATTTTATTAAAAAATTATATATTTTTAAAAAAATACAAATTTTAGCATTTTTATAAATATTTTGAATTTTGAATTTTTTTTATTTTTTTAATTTTTGTTTAGAGAAAGATCAATTTGCTTATTTTCAAAATTGATAGAGACCAAAAGAGTATTTATATTAATCTATTATTCGAATTATTAGAGTTATTCGAATTATAAAAATTCAACTTGACTCGAACTCGAAATTTGAAATTTCTTATTCGAGTTGACTTGAATAATTTGAATAACTCGATTCTATTAACTCGAAATTTAAATTTTTTTTCAATTTTTTCTAATCAAATCGAGTTTTGCTCATCCCTAGTGTTAATAGTTGGACCTGAATTTAGAAATCTGAAAAGTAAAGAGATTAAATTTCATGAAATGAAAGCACAGGGACTGAATTCCTAATTTTAGAAAAATATAGGGACTTATAGCAAATTTTAACCAAATAAAAACGAAAAGGATGCTTTATTATAGAGTGCTCATAGAAAAAAGTTAGGTGCCCAAATAAATTGGGAGCAATGACGGGTATTTCAGTTTCTTTTTTTGGAGGGTACCCATTTTAGAAAAAAATATTTTAAATGAAGGAAAAAGAATTCAATCCTCGAGACAGCTAGTGCTGTCCATGGGCCCGGCTCTAGCCCGGACCCGTTTTCGGGCTGACCCATTCAAAAACCTTATTTTACTGTTTAAAAAATAAAATATTAAAAAAATATTTTTAATTGATATTTTATATATTTTGCAATTAAATTTTAATTTAAAAATTATCTTTTAAAATTGAATTCAAATTGAACCGATCCAAGATACAAAATAATTGTCTAAGCCTAACCCGACTGCTACTCGATCTTTGGGCAAATCTAAATGCAAATCATAACTGTTGTGAAATTCATTGTGGGTAGCTCTCAACAGAAAAATCTAAAAAATAAAAAATCGACTTAAATTGTAATGTTGAGTTGGATTTAGAGTTCACAAATTAAATAAATATAATTCTTCAAATCAAATCAAAATTTAGTTTTTATTTATATTTTATAATTAATTTTATTTTTTATAATATAAATATTATTATATTTTACGACGAACATGAATAATAAAACGGACATGAAAAATATAAAAAAAGATATTTTTATTTTACGAATAATAATTCAAATAGGAGGAAGTGAAAAATATATATATTATATATAAAGAAAAGGAGGTGGTATTTTCAAGGTTTAGAAGTTGAAGTAGAAAAGGCAAATGGCAGCAAGAGCATCAACCTCCAACTTTGAAGAATAATGTGAAATTATGGCCTGCATGCATGAATGCTCAAAAGATGAGGGAGTAGGGAAGGCCTTTGACAGCCAAACCCATGCTATCAACTTTTACTTCTCTTTTTTTCTTTTTTAATTATTTCAACTCAAAAGGATCTCAATCTTTCTTTTTAAGCCTTGGAATCTCAGAAGGGCGTAGCTAGGGCCTGCTCCCCTCGACTAAATGAAGTAATCGCAATTTTAGTCTCTCCTAGTTACAAAATATTCAATTTAACTCTTTTTTAAACAAATTTTTAACCTTTGCCACCCTGAACTTTTTAAAATTTTGTTTCGGTCCTCGCTTCGCCCTAATGCAAGATTTCTTTGTTATTTTCTATTTGTGATTTGAAATTGCCAATGCCCACGGTTACGTGGGTTAGGCATAGGAGACCTTTTTTAAAAGTTAAAAATTGCAGGATCCTCATGTCATCACCAACAAGCTGCTGGAATTGATTTCATCACTGCACGATTTGAACATCCAACGCCCGCAAATCAATAAAAAAACTATAGGAACCGTGTGGACCACCATCACAGCTCCCAGGACGCGGCTACACAGGAATCTTTTTTTTTTTTGGTGAATAGCTACACAGGAATCTTTAATCCGATAACTAATCATATATTCTACAGCAAGGAATTCTTGCAAATATGGATTTTTAAAACAAATGTTAAGTTTTTTTAATTTATAGAAGTTATAATTAATTTTAATTACATATATTATAAAATTTATGATTATTTTTATTAATAACCAAGTCATTTATAAATAATATGTTAAATCTAATATAGTATTATAATTATAATTACATAAATATTTTATTATATTGTACATTTTTATGCTTATACTACTGTCAAGTAAATCTAATTTAATAATTAAAATATTATTATTGTAAAAATAATATAATATATTAATTATTTTTCTCCTAATGAATTAAAATAAGAGAAATATTGATTTAGTAAAATATTAAATTTATCATTCAATCAAATCAAAGCTTCATTTTTATCTATTTTATATTTTTATTGAAATATGTGTAATTTATTATCTTCGTTACTTGTATATATGTATTATTATTTTAACTTCTAATTGAGTTGGTGTCACGAGACAATTGATCATCAATTTAGTTAAAAAATTACAAAAATGCCCTTTCATAATTAAAATAAGTAATATTATTTGAGGATATTTTAATCTTTTAACTTAAAAAACCAATAAAAAATGAATACAATGGGATTCAAACCTACATATTGCATTAGTAAAATATTTAATTTACCACTCAACTAAAGCTTTATTTTGATATAGTTTATATTTTATTTTTATTATGCACACTTTATTGTTTCTATTAGTTGTATATCTATATTATTATTTAAACTCCTGATTGAGTCGGTGTCACAAATATACTGGGCACCAACTCGGTTAGGAAATTACAAGAATGCCCTTTCATAATAAAAATAAGTAATATTATTCGAGAATATTTTAGCCTTTTTATGAATATTTTATTAAGTGGATGTCCATCAAGATCAAGATAAGTTTGGATGAACTTTAAATTCTAATAGTCATTAGAATTTAAAGTTCTATTTCATTTATATTTTCTATGTCTATAAATATAGACTTTTGAGAAGCATTGTAACTCACTTCTATTGATCAATAAAATACACTCTCTCTTTTGCTTTCTCATTCTCTTTGTTATTTACTCTCTGTCTCTTTATTTTATAACACGTTATCAATACGATTTTCTTTTAAGGAAGTGATTAATAAAATGGAAAGGAGCTTATTAAATAAACAAGAGGTCCCTAGTTCGTGCTACTAAATTTGTTGCATTCACTTCTGAGAATCATGGGTCACTAAAAGTGAAAACATAGTGATGAATAAGAGAACAATGAGAGTTCTTAAGATAACTCTTCAAAGGGCAAAGATAACTTATGTTATCAATGTAATATGAAATTTTTTTGGCCACATATGTGGTGTATGCCCAAATATTTTACTTTTGTTAATATTCTTTGAGGAATGATGTTAAAATATAGTAATGAATTTTATCATTACAGATGAAAAATATTTATTTTATTTGATACTGAAACAAACCAATATTATTCCAATATTTGGTAGTACAAAAATTAGTCAAAAGCTCCAGAAGAGCTAATATATTAAAATATCTTTTGATGGTTAATCCATTAGTTTTAAAATATATTCATAATGGATCTCATAATGAAATTGTGAATGAGGAAAAAATTATATTTCATATTAATCAAAAGATGATTCGATTATTAATTTATATTTATTATAAATTGAATTAATTGTGATAATCTTTATGATATTCTTTTGTCATTATCTCATTAAGGGGTTGAAGTCAAAATATTTGATTGCGAAAGATCTACTTAAATTGTGGAAAAAAATATGAGCAATATAATATGATAATTCTATCTAAAGCTCGTTATGATTGGATGCATCTAAAGTTGCAAGTTTTTAAAACTGTGAGTATAACTTTATAGCATTCAAAATAAGTTCTCAATTAAAATTAGGTGAAAAAATATTACTAATGAGAACCTTGCAAGAGAGAACTTATTCAACTTTTCATTATTCAAATGTGTTCCTACAGTAGCAATATCATGATTTAAAAGTTTTTAACCACGAAACCTAACCATTTCCTGAAGTGAATGTAGCAATACATAACAATTATGAAGATTTTGGACATGTGAATATTTTGGCATATTCCTTAAAGCGAATATTGCATATAATTATTTGGAAATTATATTATATGACGTAATGTCATTAAAAACTTCACATTGATTTAGATATTTTCAGTAGTAAATATCACAATGGTACTTATATGTGGATACAAAGTGAAAGGAATGATAATAAAATTATCAATTTGCTACAATTTAGTACAATTGAAATGCATGTTACAGTAAACCAAAAGTTTACTGGTACAAATATATTTACTACTTGGCATGACCAGTTCCAGTTAGACCATCCTGGATCATATATGATGCGAAAATTAATTGAGAATTTATATGGACATTCATTAAAGAACTAGAAGATTCTTTAATTTAAAGAATTTTCATTTGTTGGTTGTTCTCAATGAAAATTGGTTGTTAAAAACTCACTAGCTAAAGTTGAGACTTAATGTCTTGCATTTCCGAAATGAATATGGGCTCATTCATCCACCATGTGGATGGTTTTGATATTATATGGTTTTGGTAGATGCATCTATAAAATAATCACATATGCGTTATCAACTCGCAACATGTCGTTTGCAAGATTGTTTGAATAATTAAATTCAAATCATGCAATTAAGATAATTCATCTTGCTAATATTGATGAGTTTATATCTCAGTCTTTTATTGATTGAGCTTGAAAAACTTTGGTAAAGTTTGTTATTTATGCGTATAATGATTTAGAGAAATTATTGATTGAACGCCTCTAATTATTACTTATGAGAACTGAACTTTCTCTTTCAACATGAGATTATGTTGATTTACGTGTTGTACGCATCAAGTCAATAAGTTTTAAATACTCCCATTTCAATTGATTTTTGGTCAAGAGCTAAATATTTCTTAACTTTAAATTTTTGTATGTGCGTATATATTCCAATTGCTCCACCACAATGCACAAAGATGAGTAAATCCTCAAAAAAAGTTGAAAATATATATTAATTATGGGCCTCCTTTTATTATGATATATTAAATGTATTGGAGATTCAATTATAACATGATTATGATTACTATTTTGATTTTGATAGTTTTCTCGACATTAGGGGGAGATAACTAATAACTTGTAATGAGTTAAGGGGAGAGTAATTTGAACTAAAAGTTCAACAATGATAAATCATTAAAGTTCCAAATATGAAAATTTTCATAAAAGGAAAAAATCTAGATGGTCATATAGTGAAGGCAGGTGCTCCAGAAGAGACTCAAGACATAACTAATAAGTAAAACTTCAGAAGAGATTCAGGTACCTAAAACTAAAGATTAAAATAGTGAAAAAAAGAGATCTCGATAAGTTATGTCAATTTGAGAAAATGTCGAACCAATAATAAAAGTGGTTGACAATGGTTTTGCATGCAATATTATTGTAGAAATAATGAAATAAAAGAAGGATATTAAATAAATCTCTTGGGAAATAGAGATATGGAATAATTGGTCAAAATAGAAAGGCACAACTCAAATACAATTAAATTTGTGGAGTTTTTGGATTAGCAGTCCAAATATCTAAAGGTATAAAGCCAGTGAGGGTACAAATGAAGTAGCTTTGCAAAGGCGAAATAAAAATATGAAGTTTTTCTCTAAGTCTTGATATTGATTATGAGAAGATATAATGTTCTTTTGTGGTGGATGCAATAACCTTTAGATATATTATTAAACTGACAGTTCATACTTGCGTCTCATGGTTGTTGTTACAACCTTTTGTGAATCACTATATAATAAAGTTTATATTAAAATTCTTGAAGGATTTGAAATGCTAGAAGTATATTGAAATTATCAGGAAATTGTTCATTTATATGAATTGAAATAATTGAACACGTGGTAAATTTGACTTAGTTAATAGTAGTTAAAGGAGAATTATAAAATGATACATAATACTTATTTGTATTTTTATAGAAGAATCATGATTAAAGTTTGTTATGATTATTTCCCCCAAATTTTCTCTCACTCATAACTTTCAAAAGAATGGTGATATAAATGCTTAGCAGATACATTCAAATAGTCATTTGAAAGACTAGTATTCAATATTGAATACGTAGAATATGATATATTATGTGATGTTTTATGAGGGGGAGTAAATATGCATTGTACTCTTTTTCCCTTAACCGAGGTTTTGTCCCATTGGGTTTTCCTGGTAAGGTTTTTAATGATGCAACATATTATGCGTATTATAGATATGTGTACTCTTTTTTCTTCACTAGAAAATTTTTTTCCCACAGGGTTTTTATCTTAGTAAAGGTTTTAACGAGACACATTTTCTATCAATGGACATCCAAGGGAGAGTGTTATGGATATTTTATCAAGTGGATGTCCATCAAGATCAAGATAAGTTTGGATAAACTTTAAATTCTAGTAGTCATCAGAATTAGAGTTCTATTTCATTTATACTTTCTATGTCTATAAATATAGACTTTTGAGAAGCACTGTAACTCACTTCTATGGATCAATAAAATACATTCTCTCTTTTGTTCTCTCATTCTCTTTGTTATTTACTCTCTGTCTCTTTATTTTATAATAAGTCTTTCATTTTTAAAAAAATAAAAAAATATGCATATAGAGGAATTCGAACCCACACCATTTGTATTAGGGTCAATTTAGTATTGCTTCTCAAAAGCATTTTTGAGATAAAAGTATTGTTAAACAAAGTGCTTTTGAGTTTTTCAAAAGTACTTTTGGGACAAAAAATGCTTTGGAAAAACACTTTTTTGAGCAAAAGCAAAAGTAAAAAATTTTAACTTTTGTTCAAAATGCTTTTGGGCAAAAAATAACTATATATCAAATTTATTATTTTAGGTCAACCAGTGTTATCTATTTATAGAGAGGGAATTGATTGAACATATATAATTAGTGTTCAAATAACTTATAATAAAGTTTTAGCTTTTCGCCTATTAATTATAAACTTATTTAGCCACGAAGTCAATTCACTATGATATTGTGACCGAGGTCTCCTTAATTTCATAAAATTACGAAAGTTACTTAGTAAGTGCTTGTCCAATGACTTTGTCATAAATGTGTTACCCTTATGAGATATCATTAATCTCTTTGGCGTAAATTCATTCTTCTAATATGACCCTATTTTATCTCTTGGTGACCATTATATCTTCCTTCATGAAAAGTCAATTACTATCAAATAGTAATCAAGTAATTTATCACAAAGACAAATTACTCATGACCACATTTACTTGTCACCTACCATGTAATGTCGTTGAGAGGATATCATTTACCCTTTAGTTGGGCTATGAATTCCACTATTGTGAATGATGCTACATACTACAAAAGTGGTATACCTAATGTAATTGCTTTCGTTTTCCTATCTATTTGCGCTCAAGCTTTTACTTACATCAGAGTATACAAATCAAGCATACATAGTCCATCATCCACTCAGAATTAAATTATGTCAAACTATGAACGTCACAAGTGAAAAAAGTTCATAAATAGATTTAGGATTTATTCTACTTGGTTCGTTTCCAATATATTGTCAGTCCAGTCAATCATATCTATGTTTCTATCTTTTGAGAGTCATTCACTTTGATGCTCAAGATAAAGCATCTCTCCAATTGAACTTGGTAGACGACATATTAGTCTTTTAATTGGTTTGTTCATTTCTAATTAGACTAAGGACGTGTTTAGATTATCTACTAATACAAGTCGTCTTTTCATATTACAATCCAACCACGTAATACTGTTTAGTACTAGTTAAATGTTAGATAATTAGTGAGTCAATATTTGCTTTCATTTTATTTTGCGTGCAAAAACCTTTGATGGGTGGCACTAGATATACAAATCGAAATCAATTTATTCGAAAAATACAAGTATACAAAATGAACATATTATACTTAGAGCACTAAATCCAACAAGACCTAGTTGATGGATGGCACCAACTCAGTAAATGGCTTTATAAATAGTATAAACTAGAAATCTCATCACACACTTATGTTTTGTAGAAACCACAAATTTAGAACTCAAATGTATGTTTAAAAATAATATACAATAAATAATGAGACTTATGGTTTGAAACTGATTAATAATAACACATAAAATATGTACAATATTAAAATTAAAAAATAGATTAAATTGTTTATCATTGTGTTGTCATCAATCATGAGTTGGTGTTTTGTTAACTTGTAACAACAACTCAATCGAATACATTACTAATACTAGAATTTCTATGCGTATGCATGTAAAAACCACAAATTTAGAACACAAATGTGTGTCAAAAAATAACAAACTATAAATAGTGACACATATAGTTTGAAACTGATTAATAAGAAACTGATTAATAATAACACATGAAAAATGCATGATATTACAATTTAAAAAATTAGATTAAATTGTTTATCAATGTGTTGTCATCAATCTTGAGTTGGTGTCGAGTTAACTTGTGACAACAACTAAATCGAATACATTAATACTAAAATTTCTATCACATGTGTATGCGTGTAGAAACCACAAATTTAGAACGTAAATGTGTGTTTAAAACTAATCTACTATAAATAGTGAAACATATGGTTTGAAACTAATTAATAAAAATACATAAAATATGTACAATATTAAAATTTAAAAAAAAGATTAAATACATTACTAATACTAGAATTTCTATTACATGAGTATGCGTGTAGAAACCACAAATTTAGAACATAAATGTGCGTTTAAAAATAATACAAGTGAAACTAATTAATAATAACATATAAAATATGTACGATATTATAATTGAAAAAAAGATTAAATTTTTTATCATTGTGTTGTTATCAATCTTGAGTTGGTATCGAGTTAACTTGTGACACAAACTCAATCAAATACATTACTAATATATATAACATTTATGAAAGTAATATGCATAATAAAAAAATGTATAAAAATGTATTTAAAAAAGTTTTAATTGAGTAGTATATTAAAGATTTTACTGATGTAATTGGTCCAAATTCAAATTCTACCATATACATATTTTATTGGTTTTTAAACAAAAAGTCTAAAATACCCTCAAATAATATAACTTATACTAATTATGAAAAGATATTTTCGTAATTTTTCTAATTGAGTAGGTGACTTGATTCGAGGTGACAACAACTCAATCAAGAGCTTAAATAATAGTATAGATATATAATTGATGGAAATAATAAAGCGTGCATAATAAAAATAAAATGTATAAAAATATTAAAAAAAAATTAGTTGAGTGATAAATTAAAAGTTTTACTGATGCAATTGATTTAGTTTCAAATTCCACCATATGCATATTTTTATTGATTTTTTTAAATAAAAAGATTAGAATATTCCTCAAATAATATAATTTATTTTAATTACGAAAAAATAATTTCATAATTTTCCTAACCTGGTTGGAGGTGACACCAACTTAATTAGGAATTTAAATAATAGTATAGTTATACAATTGATGAATATAATAAAATATGCATAATACAATTTAAATATATATTTTATATTAAAATGAGACATTGATTTAGTGGTAAAGTTAATATTTTAATGATGTAAATAGCACGGGTTCAAATCTACCCTCATGCAAAAGTTCTATAAAATATCCTCGAGTAATATGATTTATTTTAATAACGGAAAGATATTTTTGTAATTTTATTGATCGAGTTGGGGCTCGATTGACTCGTGACACCAACTTAATTAGGGGCTTAAATAATAATATAGATAATTGATGGAGGTAATAAAATATGCATAATAAAATTAAAATATATAAAAATACAGAATAAAGCCCTTTACTGAGTTGGTGTCACTCATCAACTGGATCCCAACTCAATTAAGAAAATTACTTTAATGTCCCTCTGCAATTTGCATTTAAAATAAATTATATTATTTAAGGGTACTTTAGTCTTTTCATTTAAAAAACAAAAAAATATGCATATGATAAAATTTTAATCCATGTATATTGGTTTAGTAAAACCTTAAATTTACCACTCAACAAAAGTTTTGTTTTAATATTTTTATCATTATGGATAAATTTTTATTGATTTATAAAAAGATAAAAACACCCAAATAATCATATAACTTACTTTGCAAAGGAAATGATTTTTTTTAGTATTTCCTAACTGAGTTGAGATTCAATTAGTGGTGACGTCAACTCAATTATTAATATATGCAATTGATGGAAAAATAAATTATGCATAATAAATAAAAATATATAAGAAGATCAAATGGTAGCTTTGATTTAGTGGTCAATTTAAGATTTTACTAATTCAATTGGCATGAGTTCAAATATCACCATATGCATATTTTAGTTAATTTTTTAAAATTGAAATACTA
Source organism: Gossypioides kirkii (assembly GCA_005610355.1). NCBI lineage: Eukaryota > Viridiplantae > Streptophyta > Magnoliopsida > Malvales > Malvaceae > Gossypioides > Gossypioides kirkii. The sequence goes on from CP032253.1 coordinate 19,254,493, forward strand.
AAATACCCCCAGATAATATAACTTATTTTGATTATGAAAAGTCATTTCCATAATTTTTCTGAGTTGGTGACCTGATTGAGGGTGACACCAACTCAATAAAACACTTATTAATAAATAGTATAGATGTACAATCGATAGAGAAAATAAATTATAAATAATAAAATGAAAATGTATAAAACACATCAAATAGAAGCTTTGGTTGAGTGGTAATTTAAGGTTTTATCAATCCAATTGACATAGGTTTAAATCTCACCATATATGCATATTTTTATTGGTAATTTGTTAAAATGAAAAAAACTAAAATACTCTTGAATAATATAACTTATTTTTATAACAGAAAGACATTTCCGTGATTTCCCTAACTGTGTTGGTGACCAGGTTAAAGGTGATATCAACTCAATAAAACACTTAATAAATATTACAAATATACAATTGAATGAGGTAACAAAATGTGCATTATAAAATTAAAATGTATAAAAATATTAAAAAGAATCTTTGATTGAGTAGTAAAAATTTAAGGTTTTGCAAAACAAAATAGTATAGGTTCAAATCTCATCTTATACATAATTTTTTTTTAAATAAAAAGATTAAAGTATCCTCAAATAATATAAATTATTTTAAATGCGAAGGTACATTAAAGTATTTTTCTAACTGAATTGGGACTTGATTGATTGACGACATCAACTCAATAAAGGGTTTTATAAATAGTATAGATAATGAAAATTTTTAAAAATTTGAAGGACCTAATTAAAATTTTCAAAAAAGTTGAATGGGTTTTCCAAAATTTTGGTAGCCAAGATCCTCTAAACCCTTATAACAATGATTTAAGATGATTGTTTTCTTTTTACCGATTTCAATTATAGAGTTAATGGAAATTTTTTTTTTTTTTGTGATAAAAAGATAATATCAAACTAATTACATTGCAACATTCTGAAAAGAAAGATCATCCTTAGATTTGTCCATATCAAAAATAGTGCAAACCATCGTGTTGGGGGGGGGGGGGGCTTCAAACACGTACAATTCGTCTTTCACGGTCAAAGCTTGTTTAGCCAAGCAATTCACAACTTGATTCTGTTCTCTTCGAATGTACCGCAAAAACCACTGATTTTCCTAAACTAAGATACTTTGGATTCGTCTAATCAAGACTGAGTTTGATACAGTGAAAATACTTTCAAGGATAACTTTGACAACTTCTAAACTATCATATTAAATAATAACTTGATTATAGCCTCTAAGTTGTATAAGCTTGATTCCCTAAAAGTGGAAAGTTATCTTTGATTCTGCTTAAATTGAGATAATTAAACCATATATTCTTATATGGTAGTGATAATAAATACAATGTAAATTAGGAAAAAAGAAAATCAAAGATTTCTATAAAAAAAATGGAAGAGATTTTCAATATTCTATCCAATAACTTGTCCGCTCTGTCACTAATAAATTTCAAGAGAAGTTAAGTCTTCTCTCACACTTTGGAAACCCTATTTACATAAAGAAAAAAAAAAGCATGAAGAGTTTCAAGGTCTATGCCCTTTTCTTGGTGGTTCTTGTTCTTTTAGCTGGTAAAATCCATTGATTTACTCCAAATATATTTTCAGTATTACTATTTGTTTCTATTGCTAAGAAAAATAGTTATATTTTTGTATATATATTGAACATTTATATAGGAAAAGAGGAAGCAGCAGAAGAGAGAACATGCAAAGATGGTCTAAATGTGGAAGCTTGCGAAGCCGATCTTTGCTTGGAATTGTGCGAGGTTATATATGGAGTTAATGCTACAGGAGCTTGTGTTGGGCCTTTGGCCACAGCCGTCTGCCAGTGCTTGTACCCTTGTTAATTTTTTTTTATTATTTTGGTGTGTGGTGTGATCTAATCTCATTCATAATAATGCCAAAATTCTACCATATTAGTTGAATAATCTAGCTAGTTATTATTTTTCACAATCAGTTGTGAAAATTGAAGCCGCAATGGACAAATGTTGTGTTCCTCTCATCTAGTTTGTGGAATTCAATCAATGCTCCTAATGGGAAAGAGTATGTTGTTCATTTTAGGAGACACGAATTTGAGTACTTGTGTGTGCAAGGTGTGTGTGCGTTGTTATAGGATTAATAAAATATAAACAGATACTATCATGTAATTACACCAATATATTAAAAAAATAGTTTGTGAGAAATTTTAAGCATAAAATAGTAGGAAACTTAAATCAATTTAATTGTGCTCTCAAAAAACACTTTTTATTTAAAAAATACTTTTAATTTTAAAGTACTGCTTAACAAACACCATTTGAATGCTTTTTTTTTTACTTTTAAAACATGTTTTTCTTCGTTTAAAAAGCTGAAAATTTTAATTTTTTTAAACCAAAAGTACTTTTAATTGACTACTTTTTTTTATCCTCCATTTTTCACGGTATATGAATAATTTCTTCTTATTTTTTCTTCCAGAGAATCTCTCTGATTTTCTTTTATTTCCTTCCATTTTTATCTCGTGTTTGCCAAGTTTTTGACCCGGAACGCAACTATCACAGTTTTTATCTTTTTTGTGCTGCACCGCCGAAGGTATTTTTGTTGGTTTCTTATGAGATCATCTGATTAATGGTGAATATTAGCCATATTATTTTTCTAGTGAAGCTTAAGTTTCCATCGTTAACAGGAAGTTGTAAAATACAAATTAAAAAAACCCACAAACTATCACTATCTTAATCAGTCATTGCTTCTGGTCTGGTTCCACACCCTAACCAGAAGCAACCTTGGGAATGCGTGCTCAATTCCACATCGATGGCGAACAAAGGCCTAACAATATAATGAATATGGGCACGGACCACCTTTCGAAGTCAGGGAGCCAAGCCTAGAGCACGCAGCAAAATCTCCTGTCGATTTTTACCAAAGAAAATCGTGAGTTGGCTTTTATTTTATTAAATAAATTAAATGAAAATGTATTAATATGTAATGATTTTATGTTTTTATACAATGCTAAGAGTGTAGCCTAAGACTATTTTGGTTACTGCAATAAAAATATTTAATATTTAAAATTAGCAGTAATCCAATTATTAATAAATTTTTTTATTGTTTAATTATAAAAAAAAAGTTACAAAATGATTTTTCAAATATCTAAGTTTTTTTGTCAACAGTTGATTAACGATGATAAATTTTTAAAATTAACATAACAATAATTTTAACCCTCAACATTTACATTTTGTGTAATATGGGTTTTTTTTATTATTGTTTTACTCTTCCTTAACATTGAAAAATAATTTCAAAAGAATGAAAAAAATATAAAAATTATTATCTTGAATTTTTAGATTCTTTTTTATATTTTCAATTAAATTTAGTTGATAAAATTTTTTTTAGGAGTCATAAAAAAAAATAAAATTACAACAAAAATATTAGAGGGCATCCCAACTAGAGATATTATCCTACAAATCTACCTCTTCTCTTTTAGTCAGTGTGGATGGAATTCGGTGGTCCAATCTCTGAGTTATGGTGTGAGGATGGGCAATGGCTGCGGAGCAGTTTTTCAATGTGAAATTGGTGGTGGAACAAGTTGGGGTTTGGGTGGAAGTGGCGACTGACGAGAGGCAAAACATGTGAAGTGAAGCATGAAGAAGTGGCAGCCAAGATTGAATTGGTGATGAGCGGTAGCGAGAAAGGGAAGGAGACGAGAAGTGAGGGAGATGATCGAGAGTGCCATTAAAAAAGATGATATGGAGGAAGGTTTCAAGGGCTCTTCTGCGAAAGCCATGGATAGTTCTTTTCAGTTATAAAATGTTCAATTTAAGTTCATTTTAAACAATTTTTTTTACCTTTAACCCCATAAAAAATTACAAAATCTTATTTTGATCCCTAATATCCAATTCCTGACTTCGGATAGGAGTTATACCTAAACTTAAACAGTAAAAAAGGAATGATTTTGATAGAGCAAATGGTCAAAAAATTTGCAATTTTTTAAAAAAAATTAAAACTTGTCATTTTGTAAATGTTAGAGGGTTAAATTTATTGATTTTTTTTTAAATTTGAACTAAAATGACAAATTTTGTAAACATTAAGAGTTTAATTTGTTGAATTTTTTATATTTAGAGTCAAATTGCTAGAATTTGAAAACATCATAGGACTAAATTTAGTATTAGATCAATACAAAAAGCCCACATTAGCACTTCCTTCGAAAATTAAACAGCTATTAATGTTTGGTGACAAAAAAATTGATTTCAAATAGTTTATTGACTAAATTGGAAAATATAAAAGTTCAATAATCAAAATAGAATGTAGGCAATATTTTAGTGACCATCTCTTTACATTATCATTAAAAAATATGAAAATTTAAAAATATTTAAAGTTCAAAAGAAATACCGATCAGTGCTCAATCAACTTCGGTTAATGGTCGATTAATTTCTAGTCAACACCGATCAAAGGTTGGTCAGCTATCGATCAACGTTGATCAACTATTAATCAAAGTATTTTTAAAATGTTTAATTTTTAATTTTAACAATATTTAATTTTGATTAACGCTCATTCTAATTGGTTGGATGTGCCACATGGCATATTCTGATTAACGTCATATATCCACTGAATTCTTTAATACCGTTATAAAAATTAGACTGAATCAGGTAACGAAATGATAATTTAAGTACCAGAGTGAGACAAGAAAAATCTTAGATACCAAAGTGGAAAAACAGGTATAATTCGGGGTGAAAATAAGCATTAACCCTTTATATTATATAATAATTCTTTTAAAAATTAAAAATTAAATTTGATAGATTTTAATACATTAATTTATGAGCGAGTTAAAAAGCCCTTTGTCCAACCCTAAACCCTATTTGGATTCCCTAACGGCTAGTCCATTTTCATAATTTCCCCGTGGAGGGCAAACACCGTGAACTCTCCGTCCAATTAATTTAAAATTCCCTAACGGCTCTCTCTGCACCACTTTCTCTGTCATTCCTTTTCCTTTATTTTTCCCATATTTTCTCTTTGCATGTTTAGTAAATGCGGAGAACCAGAAGATCACCGAAGGAAGTAAAACTTGCAGTCAAGCCTCCTCAAATGGCTAATCTATAATCCCAAAACTAAAGGTACTTCTTTGGGTCTTTTGAATTAGTTTTTTCCACTATGTTTAATTTGAAACTAAAAATAACTCAAGAATGTTTAAAATATGTAAGCAGATGGCTTTTCCCCCCTTTGGCTTAGTCCTCGTGGGGTCATTACTAATTTGTTGTTGCACTGCGAAGTTTTCTTTAAAAATCTTTGGATCTTGGTGTTACGGGGCTTTAGGGTTTTAGGTATTTTAGAATTTTTTTTATTTTAATGTTTCATTTTGTTTTTGTTTGCTGCTCTCCGTTTGTTTCCCCGGAAAAGTATAGAAAATAAAACGACATTAGGTCTTGGATGTTCTTCAGAAAATAAAGTATATTTCAGTTTACAGTGAGGGTTATCTGCATTTTAAAGGAATTCTGGCGGATAATACTAATTATATGCTTATTTAAAGTTAGCTCAAAGATCTGTGATTTGCTTAAAAACAGGTCTAATTTAAGAAGAGGTTTTCAGGGGATTAAAAAAAAGGGGCAATGGAGAAGGTTTATGAAGAGCTAGAAGAAGTCAAATTTGAGAACGAGAAGCTAAGGTCAGATTTAAAAAGCAAAGCTGAATTGTATGAGCACTTGAAGAAGTTCCAGAATGAGCAGTCAACAAAGCTCCAGGAAGCGAGTTCAAAAATCGAGAAGCAGGTGCAACAACTTTTTGAAAAAGATGAAGAAATCTCAGTGGTGACGCGAGCTAATGAAGATCTTAAATGCAACCTGAAAGAGAAAGAATCTATCATCAAGCATTTGAATGCTGCCAATGATAAGCTGAGAGCCGAGCGTGACGAGAAGAATCAGAAATGGGAGCAGGAAAATAGAAGGTTGGTATTGGCTTTAGATGAGGCAAATGAGAAGAGTATAGATCAAGAGCAAAAAATGGACGTGCTTAAGGCAGAGATTGAAGGCCTCAAAGCTCAATTGTCGGTTTCACAGAAGAAGCATTCAGATGCAGAGAAAAAGGCCAAAAATCAGAAGGACCTGAGAGAAAGAGATGATTTGCTGGTCAAAGTAGAGGAAGACATGAAGAAGGTTGAACATCAGCTAAAATGGAAGAAGGAGCAGTTTAAACACCTAGAAGAAGCACATGACAGGCTTCGAAATCATTTCAAGGAGAGTGAGAAAGAGTGGGAGAAAGAAAAATGTACTTTGCTTGATGAGATTTCCTCGCTGCAGACAAGACTAGATTCTCAGATCCGAATTACAGGAGATCTCCAAAGCCGGTTGCAGATGTGCAACCAAGCCCTGGCTCATGAAGAGACCCGAAGAAAGTACCTGGAAGTTGAAATTTCAGAGTTCAAAACACGTTTTGAAAAGACTTTTGCTGAATGCCAGGATGCAAAATCTCAACTGGAGCGTTTGAATTCTCAGAGGGATAAAGAAGTTGCAACTCTGAGACATTTGTTGGGCACGAAGGAGTCGTTTTATAAGGAAATGGAATATCGAGCAGGGAAACTAGAGCAAGAAAATCAGGAGCTGTTGGCTTCTTTAAAAGAACTCCAGGAAGCTAGAATTCAAGAAGCTGGAAACTCCTCTTCTCTTTCAAAACTGAAAAACAAGCTCAAAAGTGTGGAGCAGATGCAGAAGGATTGTTCATTGAATCTCAGGACTAAAGAAGCTGAATGGAATTCTCAACGGGAGGAAATGATGAAGAAATTAAATGATTACAGCTCTCAGTTAAGGAGTAAGGATGCCGCACTTAACAAGCTTGAGATGGAACTTGAAAGTTGCCTTTCTTCAGCTGTTCAATTGAAATTGCAGAATGAGGAGATTTCCATAATGATGGTACTATTGAAGTCGGGGATGTTTGAGGCCCAACTGAAACTTGCAAATGCTGAGGCTGAGCTTGGTCTCCATCAGAAAGAGGGGGTGGAGAATCTTTCTATTCTGAGGCAGCAACTGGAGATGAAAAATACTGCTCTGGCCAATGCTCAGAGAGACATTGCCAAAGAACGTGAGAGGACAGCAATTTTATCCAGGAAGGTTGATACCTTAGCTCAACTCGAGGATAAGCATCAGCTGATGGAGAAAGAGGTCAATAGATGCAAAACAATGCTCGAGGAATCATCCAAATGTCAACTTCGGTTGAAAGAGCAAGTGTTACAGATGGAGACTGATTCAAAAGAAAAAATCAGAGAAGTCTGTGATGCTTTAGATGTGGCGAATTCTCAACTGGCAGAAGAACAGGAGAAGGTAGCATCTTTGTTAAGCAGAGTTGAATCGTTGGATCTTATTGAAGGACAGCGATTCCTGATGCAGAAAGAGCTTGAGAGGTATAAAGAAAGGCTTGAGGAGGCATCTAGGTGTCAAATACACTTGGAGGAGCAAGCTTTGCAGAGGGAAACTGAATCCAAAGAGAAGCTTAGCGAACTTTGCAATGCGCTTGAAGCAGCAAAATCTGAATTGAGTAAAGAACAAGAGAGAGCAGTGTCTTTGACAAGAAGGGTTGAATCTTTGGATCACCTTGAAGAGCAGTGGCTCCAGAAACAGGATGAGGTTGAGAGATATAAGAAAATGCTTGAGGAAGCATGTAGGAGTCAAAGTCAGTTAGAAGAGCAAGTTGGGCATATGAAAAGGGAATTTGGAGAGAAACTTGAAGCAGCTTTTGATGCTTTAGAAACTGTGAAATCTGAATTGGCTAAAGAACGTGAGAGGACAGCTTCTTTAATGAAGAGGGTTGAACAGTGGGCTCTGAGACAGAAAGACCTTGCCAAGTACAAGGAGAGGTTCGAGGAGTCATATAGGTGCCAACTTCAATTAGAAGAGAAAATTTCTCAGATTGAAAGGGACTCGGAAAGGAAACTGACAGAAGCGTGCAAGGCTCTGGAGAAAGCAAATTCTGAATTGGTTGAGAAAGTTTGTGAAGGACATGAAATTGAATTTGAGTCATGGATATGGAAATCTATTTCTGAGAGGTTAAAAGTTGACCTTGAAGAAAGTCAGGAATTGCGTAAACAACTAGAAGCTTCTCTTCTTGCGCAAGTAGGGGTTGGAGAAAGTATCAAGAAAGAGAAAGATGACCTTATCCGCATAACCAAAGAGAAAGACCAGGAAATATTAAGCCTCCAGCAGCATATGGTGACACTTGAGCAAGAGCTCCAAGCAAGAGAGTTAAGAGCAGTAAGTTCTGCAGAGGACAGCATTCTTCAAATCACAAGAGAACACGACAAGGTCTTGGAGGATCTTCGGAGAGAGATTGACCTGCTGGAAGAAGAATCACTCAGAAGGGAACTAGAAGGTGCTGCATATGCACATATTGGTGCAGAGAGAAATTTCCTGCGTGAGAAGGAGAACCTTTTGCAGCTTGTAAAAGAGAAAGATCAGAGAATTGATGGTCTCATGCAGGTTGTAAGGTCGATGGAAGAAGATTTTAATGGCTCATTGAATTCCTTTTCCTCAGAGCTTACTGAGAAGCAGGAACATGTTAAACTGGTCCATGAAGCTTGGGAGAAGATTACCACTGCTGAGATTCTGGCTAAGCTTGAAATCGAAGAGAAAAAGTTGATGATTGCGGAGTTGGAGGATGACATTCACTATATACAGGAGAAACTGTTTTCACAAGAAAAATCCCTGTCTGATTCAAAGCAATTAGCAACAACTATAGAAGCTGAATTGGAAGCAAAGCATTTGGAAATGAAGAACTTGACTGACCAAATGGAGGAAAGGCTGATAACATCAGAGGCTTCTGTTGATGAGCTTAGGACTGAAAAGGCAAATCTTCTCGAAGACATGATGAAGTTATCTACAGAGAGAGACGATTTGGTTGGATTTATTGGAGGCCTAAACGATAGCCTCGGTGAGTTCTCCAGTGAAGATGCTCAACTGATGGGAATCTTGGGAAGGATAGTGCAGTCTTTTGACCTCTCGGACTCAAAAGGTAGTAATGAACTTTATGACTGTCTGAAAGAGAATAAGAGTAGTCTTCCTGCTTCTCCAGCAACCAAAAAAACCAGTTCCATCTTCGAAGAAAGGTCACCATTTAGACTGCTCAACTAACCGTGACTTATGAAAGAAGCTATTATTAACAGCTTGTGTGATTGATAGTTTTCTTTTCTTTTTTATCCCTCCCATTAACAAAGTATCTAGAACAATCCACAATCCATGAAGTTTAAAGCATGGATCATTTTTCTTTTTCAGCTTTGTGCCACACATGATTGTTTCATTTTGAAGATTTGGTTTCTTTGTATTCTATTTTCTATGGAAATGGATAACAGTTGTTGCTTGAGTACTTCATTTTGGGAAAATACAAGTAGTGATCCCCATCCTGCTGTCAAAGAGTTAATATTTACGCAAGGAATTTGATTTGCTTCATTGAAACTGATAATGTTATGAACCAGTTTGAATTAAGATATAAAAGTGTAATAATAGTATACATGGAAGTTACATTCTCCTTTCCGGTGTCATCTAGCATCCTTCTAATCCAGCAGCCTAGCATTAGAAAATGAAAATTGCTATTTCCTATTGGGTGTGGAGCCAATTACGCAACAGAAGCTAATATGCCCAACACAATGTTGGCTGGATTGCTACAGAAAATACGTAGCATGAGAGAAGACAAAAAAATTGGAGACTAATATTGGCATGGAGGCATTCAACGAGGAATGCCTCTCCAAAAATTGGCGTATGCCGCTTAAAGTGACGAGCACACGGTATTCTTTAGTAAAAGGCGAAAGAATAGTTCGCTCTGTGCTCATCACACGGCTCCGTGAGTTTTAAATGTTCCACGCGTTTCCTTATAAAGAAGTGGAGAAGCTGTAACTTGCTTTCTCTATCCAGTGTGGGATTTTGTGGTCTTTGGCTTCAATTACTCTCCTTTTTTATTTTTTATCCTCTTACGGTGAGCAAAACACACTGGGCATTGAGATATTTATGTCAATTCACTTGGGTCAATTTGGTTTCGATTTAGATAATTCAAAATACAGAGTAAAAGCCTAATTCTTCATGTAACTGCAGCACTGCTTTATGTTCTGCTCTATTCTATTATTTATATGGTTCGAAACACTTCTACCCAAATTGGGTCTGTCTAATCTGGAAAAAAAGTAAACATATAATTTACAACTTCGAGTTCGTTTGTTTCATAGAAAACAGTCTGCGAAAAAATAATTTCTAAACAATGAATTTATTTTCTGAAAAATGTGATATTTTCTTTGAGCAATATTAAAAGCAATTGTAAAGGATTGATTTGGTTCAAACAACAAAATCATGACTACTGGAACACCAAGCTTAAGAAGAAACTGGTGGCAATGAACATGACTTCTCAATCCCAGAGAAAACTACCATCACACTCCATCTGTTTCATTTCTATACAAAGACTGCACTACTTATCACACTCCAACCAGATCTTTCACAGCCTTCGAGCCAATGTCATCGGTTCAATCTAATATTTTGAACAATGACAACACTACTCCTTGGAGACTTTGGTGAATTACATGTAGTATTACCAGTGAAAGAAAATTAACTTTGTCATGTTTGGGAGTGAATCAAGCTGCACTTCATTTGATAGTAGCTCTACCCACATCAGTTCTGGCAAAGAGAGCAAGTAAGAAGACGAGTAATTTTCAGGTTTTGATAGCTCTAATGGGTGTGAAGATAATCACAACTTCATATTGAGTCCTACCACCAATAATGGAGATTAACATGTTAACCAACGGACTGAGAAGCCAAGTGGGTACAATTTAAACAATCCCACCCATTTTAGCAAGCATAAAAAACAAATATTTTCACATTTGCTACTTCATAAAAGATATATGCTAGAACTAACATAAACACACATATCCATTGCATCAAGTTTCATGGTTATAGCCCTATTGAACAACAAAAGAATTAGATTAACCATAACCCATTGGTTCACTGCAATTAAGCTACTGCTAGAGCATTGAAATCTTGCTCCGACTCTTCAATTACCTAAGAAAAAATTAACAAAAATGATTTAAATACGTCCACATTCGAGACTCGCTTACTTCAAAATGCAAAATAAAAAAAAATTTCAAATGGCATAAAAAAGATGAAGGCAAGCTTTAACCAAGACACAATCAATCTGAAATAAATTTTGGATGTCTGGGGCTATGAACTGGGTTACTTCAAAATGCGAGTAGTCAAAGTATCATAGCTAGTATTCATGTTAATATTGTTGTACTTATTGTTAGATCATTGGATCCATTCTCCCAACAGAAGCTAACCAAGCTGTTAAGCAGCAGCTTTTAAATTTGTAATCTTTGGGTATTGCATGTCGATTTAAGCTGTGATGGGGATGGCTACTGGCTCAAATATCATTTGATGTAGCAGACTAGCACTGCTTTGTTTCTGGCAAGCTCATCAGCAAAACTGAAGTCTGGTTCCAATCTGTTTTCTTCAAATGGTGTCTCTCTCTCACAATTCGACCTTCCACAACTACCACACATCTGGGGCACGCATAAATGACTGAAACTGGTTTCTTGTAATGCTTCATGATAACCGTTTTCCTGTCCATTGCTGTAAAACATAAACCAATTGATATTGACTACTATGTTCATGTTATTGGTATGGTTTTATAATAAATATAAATAAACAGAAGTGCAGGTGCTGTCCTGTCTGGAGGAGTACTTTTGTGTCAAGGTAAGAGACCTTATTGTAGTCTGTAACTTCCAATGATGGATGTGGATTTCAGGGTGTTGAATCTCTAAAAGACGTGAGATCCATGGCTCTTTTTTCAAGGATCCTCACATCTTTTTCTCTCCAATAAAGGGTTACCGTCCATAGTAACATATCCACATTAACCTATAATTCATCCACCGATGCCTCACAAATTGAAGAGTGTGTCAACGGCTCGAAAAGTTGCTATAACCCAACGTAGGTATTTAACTCACAAACTACATTACTCTCCAATATCAGTCTCGTTATTGAGTTCGGATCTGCTCATCTTGGCCATCTCAAAGATGCTGAAAAAGTATGCATACCCGTCTAAACTTAACAGCTTTCTCCGTTGAAGACAAAGCAATAATAAAATCAAAACCTTTGAAACTAAAATTGGAATGGGGGCATTTAATAAGGAATGCCCTTCCAAAAATTGGCGTATGCCGCTTAAAGTGACGAGCACACGGTATTCTTTAGTAAAAGGCGAAAGAATAGTTCGCTCTGTGCTCATCACACGGCTCCGTGAGTTTTATGCTAATCTACGCGTTGCTTTATAAAGATGAGGAGAAGCTGCTACTTGCTTTCTCTATGCGATGTGGGATGTAGTTTTATCGTCTATTACTGTTTTTTTTTTCCCACTTGTGAAGTGAGCAAAAGTCACTGGGAATTGAGATAAAATTCAGTCAAATTGGGCAACGCTGTAAAAGATATCATAACTGAAATAAAAAATAACTAAAAGTTAAACCCTAAAACAAAATACGTAAGCCTATTTGCCGGTGCCGATTTGACCTCCCTCACTCAGCCCGACAGCCCCTCTCAGTCGAAGCCTCCCTTGCTTGCTTCGCCTTCGGCCAGTAGCACTCCTCCCTTAGTCCCTTGGCTTTCTTGCTCCACCCACAGCTGAGCCTCTTGTATTCACTGAATCACTGTAAGTTCTTTTGCAATTAAATTCTTTGATTTTCTTTTACTGTTATCAAGCTTTGCTGATTTTTTTTAGGGAAATTCGCTTTATGAAGTATTGGTTTAAGAGAGAGGCTTTGGGGGAGAAGTTAGAATACACATGGGCATTGAAATGCTGGTTTGTGTGTCTGTGCAATGGGATTAACAGAATTTTTTTTTATATATTCCGTTGCTTTTCTTTCTTTTTTGAGTTATTTTTCAATCAATTGCAACAAATTGTTTATGAGACTATGAGTGTTCTTGTTCCGGTAAAGTGTTGGCTTTGTTTATGGGAATCAACGTTGGCTTTATTCGACTCAGTTTTTTAGACTATTAAGCTTGTGAAACAGAGATTTCCCATACTGCCATATGGAAGCATTATAGATTTTTAGGGAATTTTGCGGATTCAGAGTCAGATAAGATATACTTCATCTTCATCTTTTCTCAAAGTTCAGAATTTCCTTTACACAATTAAGTTAGCCTTTTCATTGCTTTTCGCTGCTAAAAATGGTGCTTTGTACCTCTTTTTTGGTTATATTCTATATGACTACTTTCTGAAGTTCTTTTTTTTTTTTTGCAGGAATGGAAGGTGAAGAAGAGAAGAAATTAAAAGAAGAAACGAAGTATAAGATTTTCCAAATTTATAAAGATTTTTTGACAGGGTAATCAATACATAAAACTTTGTTCACAGTTATTAAACTTTCTCCAATGCTTCTATACATTGGATTTTGCTGTGTTCATTCCTTAGTTGCTTTAGAAATTGTATATCGATACCTTAGTATGGAGATTTTTTTTTTTGATAGACATAAAAATTATGAACTGGTGCTTTGGGGCATTGCAGGGTGGCAAAGCTTGATGAATTGGTGCCTGTTGGAGGCAGACTACTTATGGGCTTTCAGCAAGGACTAGGTCAGTGCATTCTGAACCAGCATTATGTTTCTTATCCATTGCAAATGTTAGGGTGGTGTCCTTTCCATTTCCCTTAGTGATAGCATTTTCTCAATTATCTTTCAGAGTTTCTTCGACGCCCTCCAATAAACAAGACATCCAAGTTGATCGAGAACATTCTTAAAGCCAATGAAACCAAGAGGTTAAGGTCGTACCTTGAAGCTGGTTGTATTAACAGTCATGACCGTGTAGAAAATATGAGCAAGTGTAAGTACTTAAGTTTTTCATAGATAAACCATTCTTTGGTTGATACCGGGAAACAGTGAGTACTTATTGTCTTCTGTCATACTGTTTTGTGCTATAATTGGTTAATATGACTGTAAGCTAAGTGACTTAAGGGTTTCATCTATGGGATAAACGCTAGATTATGTATCACATGCTTCATTCTAGTGAATCAAAAGTAGTAATTCACCTTGTATGCGAACTATTCTGCTTATTCTGTATGACTTATATTCTTACGTAATGATCTTTCATATCAGAAGTAAACACATGCCTACATGGGCTACATGATCATTTGACTAAAGGTAACATTTTGCAATCTTATTGTCTATGTCTGTACTTTTATACAGTAAATGCCTTTTTAAGGGTGAACACGTGTTTACAGGTTTTTTACTATTGAAACTGATATTTTTCAAGTAAAAACTTATGGTGTGCAGTGAAAAGCATACTGAATGAACTCGAATGCCTCTTGGGAGATGCCACAGCTGCACTGCAAATTGCAAATGAACATTTATCTCCTTTGATGGACATGGAATCTGTTGTGGGACTAGACCCACAAGAAAGTAGTGGAGAAGTAGGTTTTATGTTTCAACTCTCTATTCACTGTAAAAGATGATTTGTTGTTTCTTTCTGCCTGTTGGAATTGCCTACCGAAAGTTGACTATCTTGCTGAAAGATCCTTTTTCCTCTTTTAGGATGAGATGACTTCATCTCGTCTTCGAGAACCTGAAGTGATGGATTATGCTGCCGTCATGGGGATAATTTATAGTATGGTGAAGCAAGATTATACAATGCAGGTACTGCTTGAAATGCGCTGTCTTAGTTTCTGTTTTCTCTTTTGTTCTTCTCTAGAACAGTGACCCAACATCACCCTTTTATTGCAGAATAAGATTGTTACTTCTTTAAACCTCAAGTCATCATCAGAAGAGCTAGAGAGCTATTCCTTGATGTGGTCATTGCGACCTTACGTCAATGATCAAACTATGAAGCTAGCTTGGAAACTTGTTCCTTGAAACATATCTGTGTTTTGTAAAGAACCCAAAAATGGAAGCTATGTTGAACCAAGCACTGCATTGCTATACAAGCAAATCAGCCATGGCATCTCCATAGCATGAGACCAGGACATGGGACACAAGTTTCTGGCATCAAACAAGAGGTTGTTCGGTAAAAACATACAGTGGAGCTGTATTTGATCGAATTTTCAAGTACGTTTATATGTTCTTCTGATCATCATACAATGTATCATTTGTTTATCTCTGAAGCATTGACAATATATTAACCAAAACTTTTTTTACTGTTCAAAAGAATTCAAAGTCTATTGGCAGAATGCAAAGATGTTTGATATAATATTTGACACAATAAAGGTAAAGTGTTACAAAATTGACAACTTCACCGCCATGCCTACAAACAAAATTGAAATCGGCCGATGAATTATATAAACACGAAACATGTTCAACTCCACAGCTCTCTATATAAAATACAACCGTCAATACAGTGCACAATGCACACTACGAACGCTAGATGTAATAATACTTCTATCCAAAGGGGAGAAGAGAAATGGGATTGCTGCTTATTAACATTATGGGTACGAATGAAACTACAGCTTAGAACTATAGAAAGGGGTTCTCTTTGTTGCTTATTTACGATATCAATGGTATAGGCATTTTGGCTTCTTTGGGTATATAAGGCTTAAGCATGGCACATGCAATCAGGAGCAGGATATGTATATATGGACTGTTTTGGTTTCCTTAACCTGAGTTGCCCTTGTCTGTTTTGATGCCCTTCCACCACTGCCTGACGGAACTGCGACCAACTGATGTTTTTGTTAAGGAAGAATTGGCCCAAAAATACCATATTTGGCCTTATCGTCTTTATGTTCTCAAAACTTCGATGCCCCACCTGTTTGCATCATTGTAACCGTCGTCTATTAGCAGCTTCATATGCATACAATTTACCCAGCACAAGGCAGGAAAATTCATTGCATTCACCACCAATCCATGGTGCATTATTCTATGAGCCAGAAGTACTCACCAAAGCATTGTGCATATTCCCAGGAGAAGCTGAGACAAAGATGTCGCTATGCATCCCCACATAGTAATCAACAGCAGCCAACAAAGAAGCTTTTCCTTTTATATGGACCCTTTCCGCCGAAGAGGCTAGGCTCTTTTTGTCTTCCATCAAGGGGAAGAGCTTTCGTAGTGTGGAAATCCTAGCTTCCCCTCCATATACCTGGAATACAATGAATTTGAAGTTGTGAGGGAAAGTGCAGGGAAGAGAAGTAACGCTGCAAGACCAAAGTTTGTCAGACAACGGACCTTGTGGGAGGCAAGATAAAGACGGGTATTATTGTCGAAACCCAAAGCTGCTAGCAGCAATCCGACTTCTTCAGGAGTCAACGGGCAACGCCCCTGACTTCTCAACTCTTTGTCTGTAAACTGTGAATTGAGAACTCTTCCCTGCCAAATTGTTTGCCGGTACTTTGCCAGAGCCAATTTTTCAGCCTTACCCCCACCGAAATCACAGGCCGAATGGGCAGCCATATCCTGCACGTATTAAAGGTTAGTGAGAAAACCAGTGACTGGCCATAAAATAGAAAGTCATTGGAGAAAATTTTGCAGACCACCAACGTTAACACTAAAATCAAATAGGTCAATCATCTTCCATCCTTAAAGCTTGTTAACCAAACTATTGTGTAAAGTATGTTAAAACTATGTACGCAACCATATAAGTTTGACAACAGATGGCCATCTCACATTTTCTGCGGATATTGCATGTATAAGTTTTGCAGGCAGATGGTGTACAAGGTCGAAATGATCAAATAAATATCTTAACAACAGAGCTCAAGCATATAGAGAAGTAAATGTTTACAGTTCTTATCTTTTAATATGCTCAATGGGGAACTCAATCTACAGTATAAGCTGGTTATACCTTATCAAATCGAAGGTGTAACACAACAAATTTTTGCGGATTTTTTTTGCCATTTTGATCAGTGGTCTCCCTGAGATAGTCAGTGCTACTTGCTCGACTTTGACCTTGAGGATACCTTAGGCGATGGACAAGGGCATCTCCCAGTGCTCTAATGTGCGGAACAAAAACAAGCGCTTTAAAATTAACTTTACATCGTAGTTGTTGGATCTCACTCGGCAGGTTGTCAAAAGACAAACGGTGAGAGAATGGAGAAATTGCAGCAATCCCATTACTGCACCAAAATCGGACATGCTTTTAGATCACACAAATAAGCAAGTGAAAGAAACTGGGCTACAATCACAAAACTGGGCAAACAGGTTAGCTCACATTTCCTAACTAAAACCATGGCAGGAACCGACATGTTCTAGTGCATGACAGGGTACAAAAACGTCCTTAAGCCCAAAACTTCTAAAAGCTACTAAACCGTGTATTAAAACAAAATGTTCATGCTGCTACCAACCTCTGCAGTACGGGCAAGACATTTTCAAGATACCAGTTTGCAGATGCATGAACAGGTGCTCTTTTTATTCTTGTGGCTCGAATAGCAGTGGCATAATACTCCCTTGTGCTCCACGAGAATTCATCAGGAAGCTCTTTGATGATCAGGATGTCATCCTTCAACACATTAATAAAGTGATCCACATCAAATATATCCATGAATGAGCTGCAGGGAAAGTAATTGCTTCAGAAAAAACGCCTCCTTAGAACCGAGGCAAAAAACCAGACATTTCACATCAGAATAAGCAACGGAAAAGGAAAAATTCCTTCCCCATAAAGTACCTTGAATCTTGCCAGACAGGATTTACTTCAAGATGTGGGATCACAAGTGTTGCGTTCAGTATTTTAGCAACTGCAACAGCATCGCATATCTACAAAAACAGTAAATGTAATACCTTACCATCTAGTTCCTTTCCCAAAACAAACATTTGACTAAAATATCGGAATGTTCCGTAATTCTCGACTCCTCTATGCATGTAAAATGGATACGAAAACCTACCCCCATTCTTTGCTGGTTGAGTCCCCCATCAAGAAATACCTGTAGATATCCTTCTGATTTCTGTGGCAATGCTGTCCACCGTAAACTCGAGTTTCAGTGTCTCGTGACTCAGCAAATATTAACAATCATGAAGAAACCAAAACTAGAAAATCTCATGGCTAATAACTCACAAGGGGCATTTACAGATCCAAGATATGGTCTCCACCCTTGGTCAGCCAAAGGAGCCCAGAGATCAGATTGCTCCCCATTAAGCTGAATAGGAACATATAAATAAATCAGACAAAAAAATTACAAGTCCAGGCACACACAGGGGCAGATGCCGCTTAAGAAACATATCTACTCACACGTTCCCGCTGTAAGGCACTCCTGAGTAAACGTAAATGCCTAGGTTTAGGGACATTCCACTCCTGCAACAAAGGTTAATTTATGAGCATTCCATTTGTCGTGTTATTCGAATATATGGTCAGTACAAGTATATTTAATTTTTCCAAGGCCTTTAGAGGATCGTGTCTCATGTTCAAATATATATCGGACACACGTGCCACCACCATGTCCGACAGGATATTCCAGGAAAGATAAAAGAGTGAGTTTGAGCAACATACCCTATTAACAATGATTGGTCATAAATTTCTATTTTCCAGTTAAGTGAATTAGCTATATATATTACCACCAAAGAGAATAATGCCATACTTGGCAAAATTTTTAATAAAGCAATAGGATTATCAGACACATAGCTACATAAGCTTGCCAGTTAACCACAAACTTCAGTCGGCAAATTAAACTCCAAACCAATCCGTACTTTCCATTTTTAGTAAATTGCAAAAAGTTTCTCTCAAACAACTCCAAACTTCCAATTAATCTTTCCATGAAATTTACAGGAACCCAGAACTCATATTTTTTTCCCTAGAAAATTAAGCTAAGAAAAAAGATAGATATAGAAACATACCGAGAATGTAGAAGGAGAAGCATGGGTGAATGGAGTAAATAAACAAGGAAAAATAAGTGGGAAAAGCAACACAAATAACCCGCACATTGCTTTTCTTCTAAGAAGCTGACAACAATGGCTCTGGTAATTTAATCTCATCATCACTTTTCCCTTAAAACTGAGAAACCCAGATCTCCACAATGACCACTTTCCTCAGTTTTGGTAGGCCTTGATAGCGAAAAAGCACTCAAACAAGCAAAGCTTAAAACAAAAAATTAATCAATATCAATATAGCCGAAAAGAAGAAACATAGAAGAAGGAAGAAGCACTCTCAAACTCAAGCACCCAGCCAACACCGCATGCATCATCACCTTCTCTTCGTTTCTCACATTGTGGCCTTACTTAAGGAGCCTGACATGGACACCTGTAAAGCTTTGATTATGAGAAACGGTGTCCTTTATTTATAAAGGGGGGACCCATAAGGAACATATATACCCCATGGATAAAGTTGGAAACTTGGTGCTCGTGCACGGAAAATCACAGTAAAACATGAATCAGCGGGTAAAAATCATTTCTTTAATTTTCACAAGTGTTTCGTTAGAGACAAAAATAAGACCGTTGGGTGCGGTGGGGGATTTTGTGAAACTTTTGATTAAAGTAGTCATCTTTAAGGGAGAAGAGTGATGAGAATGTGATTAGATGAGAGCACCAACCCAGACACTACGCTACCTTCGAAACTATTCAAGTCTTTTTAGGTACTACATTCATGTACATAAAGAATATGGGAGTTATGATCACATTTTCTGGGGGCCCCATGTTTTTGGATTTGTCTAAAATTAATCTGAAAGATTCATTGATTTAGGTTCAAAATCAATCATAGTAATTTTTGTTCAATTTTGTTAATATAATATGATATATTGATTTGCTTCTTTGCTTATTCTTTCACTTCTTATGGATAAAATAATCCATGCCATGACGATCATCAATATTTAAGGTGAAATTCTATATAAAGTCCTTCAACATTTTTCTTCAGTAATTTTTATCATTTTCACTTTCCTTTTTTTTGAAATTTGTATTTTCTTAATCTGGATGAGGCCAACTTTTTCAAATTAATTCTATTAAATAATTTGATATGAATTATTTTTTTAAATATGCCGTTATACAGTTGGACAATTTCTTTTTCACACTTAAAAAGAATAAAAGAAATGTAAAGAGTTATCCCACATCGCCATATGATTAAAAACATAAGTCACGTGAAATTATTTGATGAAAATTTATAAAAGAAAGTTGCCACAAGATGAAAATACTTATTTCAAAAAATAAATTTATTATACAGTAGAGTTGTCTATAAACCAGGTGGCACATGCATCTTAGCTTGGGAAAGAATTGGACATGAAGATTTTGTTCATGGGTAAATTCGAATATTTTAAATTAAATAATTTTTAAAAATATTTTTATTTAAATTTAATTATAAAATATATAATTTAACATAAAATTATATATTTTGATGTTTCATTAATTTTTAAATAGTAGTATAAGTTTTTTTTGGACGAGTGGGGCTAAAGCTTAAACTTAATTTTTTTTAAAAAAAAATCATCCAATCTACAAACACTTTGTACGAGGACTAAATCCACCCGAAAAAGTATAGTATAGGAACCCTTTATAAAATTTTACAAAAATATAATCTATGCATAAGTCGTAAATTGAGAATAGGGGCTAATTCAAGGGGTTGGCAGGGTTTTGATTCTTCTAAAATGAAAAATTTTCATTTAATCTCTTAAATTTTTTTAAAATTTTAAATTAGTAAAGGTAAAATTATATTTTGACCCTCTAAAAATGATAAAATTTTTATTTAATCCTTTAAAGATTATATTTTTAATCTCATAAAAATTATAATTTAACTTCAATCCCTCTAAAAAAATTTTCTGACTTCGTTCCTGATTGAAAATTATTTAATTGAAAATTACTGTAATTTTGACTCATACATATAGGTGAAAAAACATATTAATTTTGTTGATCAATAATTTAATTAAAAAAAATGGAAAATATTGGTGATTAAAAGTATCACCTTCCTTTCTTTATGTCTTAGTCTTATTGTCATTCATACCTTGTCAAAATGGGGTCATATTTTCTTCTTTCGTTGTTATAAGGATTCGACATTAAGACCACTCATTTAGGTGATTAAAATGATTTATTATTTATTATATTATAAGCACAAGAATTTAAGTTTAAGACGTGTCAATATGTTGTTTTTATATATTATTAGTATAGTTAAGACTAGATTATAGACTAAATATTTGAGGATTAAAATATAAATTATGTTTTTATAATTTTCGTACATTTAAAATTTAGTATTTGTATTTTACTTTTAGGGATTTAATATTTCTATTTTTCGAATTTAAAAAATTTAAATCCAATTATTAACCCTATTAAATTTTTTTTGTCAAATTCTCTAGTGTGATATTTTGAAATTAAAAAAAAAACCCACTTATTTATCAATTATGTAACCAAAAAAAAAAAAGCAATGGACTTGAATTTCACAAATGATTCCAAGAGTGTTTAAATTTATAGTATTTGAGATATTAAATTATATCAAAAAGTTGAAGTAAAAAGATTAGATCTTATATTCGAGTGTAGCATATAGACCAAAATTAAAATTTAACCATTGTTATATAATCTTAAATTTAGAATTCAAAGTTTATCATATTTTAAAGAGATACATATCAAATTTATATATGAACTTTGGTTTAATGTGCAATTTGATACATAAATGTTGATTTGGTGCAATTATACCATCGGAACTTGAATTGTGGTTCAAACGTATACATGAAATTTTGATTTTGATTGTACATATATAAATAAATGAATACATATATTTATTTTCATATTGAATTAATATAATTATTTGTGTATACAATATATCAGGGTAAATTGAAGCTAATTTGATAATGTTGTTAGTAATTTGTGACAACTGAATCAAATCAAAATCATATATAAAATCGCACAAAATGAAAGTTTATATATGACATTGCATATTAAATCAAAGTTCATATATATAATTTTGATATTTATCTTTATTTTAAGCATGTCAAAAAAATTTTTTTTTTGTATAAACCTATTTATTGATTTATCATCAAAATTCTACCATGGCCTGGCAAAAAAGGTGTATTGATTTAGCAATAGAAATTTTAGTTTATCTTTTTCAAGTTATAATGATTAAAGAAAAGGGTAGCATTGGCCATCCTCCGCCCAGCTAGACAAAGTTCCTTTACATGATTAAAATGCAACGATTCTTGACTTCTTGCTTAAAGAAACAAAGAAAGTAAAGCATCCTAGAGAAAGAAAAATAACATGTGAAAATTTATAGAGAGGTCACTGAAATAAGCAGTCAACTAGTTTATTTTTGCACTAAAAGAAACCCCAGAAAATTGCATGGCCACCCAACCTTTGTATTGTGATAAAGGAATGGTGGGGAGAGCCGAGTTTAGGAGTGTAAATGAATAGAAAGTTCGATAAACTGTTCATGAATCGTTTGTATAACATTCATTTATGTTCGTTTATTAAGTTAAATAAACGAGAATGAACAAAATTTTTATGTTCGTTTAATAAACAAACGAACACGAACAGAGGTGTGTTCGATTTGTAGCTCGTTTATTTATTAATGATATTTTTTTATAAAATTATTAAAATAATATCTGTGTGTATTTATTGTTTGTTTGTTTGTTTGTTTGTTTATTATTCATTAACATTGTTCTTGAACATGTCCAATTATATGGTCATGAACATGTTTGATTAAGTTAAATGAACATGTTCATGAACATTAAACAAACGAACATGAACACACATAATTTAAATAAATGAACATGAAAAAAATAAAATTTTTAACGAACATGAACCGAACATGAACAACTTAAAAAATAAACAAACGAACACGAATAGAGGTTTGTTCGTTCAAGCTCGGTTCATTAACAGCCTTATACAAGCCACCCACACCCATCTTATTAGTGTTAACGCCAATTTTGTATAGAATCGACAACAATCTACTTTAAATTTTAAAACCCCGTGGGCCAATAACCCTTCTCCAATAGCGGCTAGATCTATATCACCTAGGAGTAAGTATTCGATCGAGTCGAATCAAGTTAAAAATTTCGAGTTAGTCGAGTTGACAAATCTTATTTTAGCAACCAAACTCAATTTGAATTTTTTTTTGAATCGAGTCAAAAAATTTCGAGTTGAGTTAACGAATCTTATTATTTATACTCAATGTTGCGTTTACATGGACCGATTATTTAACTAGGAGACAAATTACAAGCTTTTAGATTAATTTGAGTAAAGGAAAAAAGGGAAAGTACGACAATTCGAAAACGAAAGTAAGACTAATGGGTAAACATTTATCAAAACGACGTAGTTTTGCCTTTTCTTATTTAGATTTTCGAATAACTTGAATTAAGGGTGAGCATTCGGTCAAATCAAGTGTAATTGTTCGAGTTAAATGAGGAAAATTAATAATGTTAAATTAAAATATTGTTACAATATAACTATTTCCATGTTAGAGCACATAAATTTGAAACCATATATATTTAAAAACTTTTTTAAATCAAAATAAAAAGAAGAAGAAGATATTTTAGTATGATAAACTTGAATCATTAATTACTTATTTAGATTTCAAAATTATTATTTATAAAAAATTTAAATTTTTAAATTTTTTATATATTTTTTAGATTTTTTTTAAATATAAATTTTAGAATTTTTATAAATATTTTAAATTTTAAAAATTATTTTCAATTTTTGAAAATTATTTTGATTATTTTGTAACTTTTGTTAAGAGATTGATCAATTTGCTCATTTTCAAAATTAACAGGGACCAAAAAGGTATTTATATTAATATGTTATTTGAAATATTAGAATTATAAAAAAATTCAACTCGACTCGAACTCGAAATCTAAAATTTCTTATTCGAGTTGACTCGAATAATTAGAATAACTCGATTCGATTAACTCGAAATTCGACTGTTTCGAATTGAATCGAATTTTGCTCAATCCTAATATCACCTGTGGAAATCCAACCACAAATATATATTATATATAAAAAATCTTCGTACATTAAAATTATAATTTGAAAAACAAATCATTTTTTAAATATAGCTTACAGAAAGAAAATGTCATTTTCTAAATAATGAAAGTTTGAGTTTGTTATAAAAAATAATGGCTTAATATATTGTTTTCGAATTTGATGCGTTTAATGCGGTACTTATGTTTTTTTTTTTCTAATTTAGTACTTTTTTTTGATAAAAATTATATATTTAGGCATTCAAAGGTAATGGTATTAACTTTTAGTGTTTAAATCTAATTTTAGAATCGATTTAATGAAAATTAATTACTGATATTATCAGGTTTGAATTTTTCATGATTTGATAAATGATATGTAAATTGGATTGATAATGTGACTTGGTAATACAAAGTTGATTTAAGATTTATGAATATCGATAGCATGTGAAAGATCATGCGAACTTATTATACGAGCTCAGAGGGTTTATATGAAAATGTGACGAATTAATGATTTTAATTCGTAATTCAAATAATGAAACGAAATAGTGAATGAAATTATATTGAATTTGGATGTATTATTGATAATATATGGAAAATTATATGAAATTTATATTGAATTGAATAAATGTTGATTATAAGTTATTGGGAATGTTATATGCTTGAATTACTATACGATGTGATATATGTTTATACTCACCTTGTTGATATGTAGTTGTCATGTTTAGACAAACTCGTAAAGCTAGTATCTTATCGAATTAAGTTGTAAATTGAGGTAAGTTATTGTTTAAATGCCTATGAACTTACTAAGCATTTGTAATTCTTATATTGTTGTTTCCCTTTCCTTGTAGATTGCGAACTTGCAAAATGTGTTAATCGAATCGCCTCAAAGCTCACACTATCCTGCTATCACTCGGTAGTCTTTTGATCGTTTTTAGACTCGGTTATATGGCATGTACATAGGTTTCTTAAAAGTGTTGGTTTGAATTTGGTTAGTGCTTAATTTGGTATGTTAATGTTTAGATATACATAAGTGTATGATTCGGCAAGTGATAAGCGTTATATATGTTATTTAGATGACAAATTGCTTAATGAATTGGTATGGTATATGATGATATTGAATGGTTTGAAAGCATGAAAGAATAGGCTGATATGTTATGTTTGGTGCCAAACGATGACATATTCTTAAAATGAAATGTTAGATATGATTTTGGATTGGTTTTTATGCAGGTTTTAGTGTGTATATATGCACCATTTGAGCTAGTTGATAAGTTGGCATGAAATAAGTACCAAAAAAGTAGATTTTTGACATATTTTCCTTGAGGTATCGATACCTTAGAAAAGGATATCAATACTTTAGCAACTTTTCTCAATTTTCAAAACATCGAACCTTAAAATAGTATCGATACAAGAGGTAGGGTACCAATACTTCATGGTTGGTATTGATACCTTGGTTTTAATTCGATTTTTTTTAAACACCGAAGTTCAATTTGGTATCGGTACCAACTGAGAGTATTGATACCTTATTTGAAAACTGTGAAAGTATTGCAATTTAGTCCTATTTCATGCTTAGGTCAACAAGAGCTTTCATAAGCTCGATTAAGGCTCGAATTAGATTGTGTGTCATTATATGAATATGTTTTATGATATGATTGAATGTTTGAAATATTTGTTTGTTGATTATATTGATAGTAATTGCTCCAAAAACGAATGTGACATCCTATTGCTTGGAGTTGACGATCAGGTCGGATAAGGGGTGTTACATAGAGTGTTATCGAAATTCACTTACCACATATCTTTCTTTTAACACTTATTTCATTAATCACCTATCTCTCTTTCTTGAAAATTCTTTAATCGCTTACGAATTATTTTTATTATGAGTTAATAGCCCATAGTAGACTCAATTGAACAAGATATGCGGAAATAACACTGTAAGGCAACTAAAGTGCAAAATCATTGAAATGCTCTAAAGAGCTATTATCATTCGCACCAAAGTGTCACTTTCATTTGCACTGAAGTGGCGATGTCATTTACGTGCATAATAATTTCCTAATGGCATGCCATCTATATCCAACATGTTCAACACAGTCTACATGGACATTCAAATATCACTGAGTTTTGCAATAATTAATCACATATACTTTATACCACAATTTCCACGATTTCATTACACTTTCACATTTTTTTTATTTGGATTTACTATTTAAGATTACCTGAACATATAATTTCAACATTAAAACTTTCAAGAGTATTTTCTTTATACTTTCATGAATAACCATGATCTTTATTCATACTAGTATTTCTTTCACGATTTTCACAATATAACTACATTTTTACACTTATTCAATTTAGTCATCGTTTTCACAATTTAAAGAATAATTGTAATTTCAATTACAATAATCATAAGATTTTTATTCACTAAAACGTTGGTCCACAGTTTATCATATATTTCATACTCTCTACATCATTTTCACATATCTAATAATAACTCGTAAAACTTTCACAAACTTTTCATTTTAGTTCTCTTTACCATAAAATTTAATATTCATTACTTAGTCATTTTAAATCAATTTTTTTTCCATGTAACACTTCACTTGAATAATTCTTTCCCACATTTTTAATACTTTTATTCATTTCTAACTATTTTGCAAATTAATTCTTAATATTATGAAAATTTCAATAATTATTATAATATCCCTCTAATTTCACATTTCATTCAAATTCATTATTACATGACACTCTAACCAAATAATTTATCATAATGTCTTATTTCACATATCAAATTTTTATGCACTTCACTCTCTTATTTCAATTTTAAATTTTATAAAGTTCACAATTTATTCTTTAGCATTATGAAATTCATTATTTACTATAATTTTCACTTTAACTTCACTTTATGTTTAATTCACTGCTATTTCACACTTCAATTAAGCTTTCTATCATAATATTTTATTTCACATATTAAAATTATTTTACACTTTATTTTACTACTTTACCATAATTACATGAAGTTTACATTTTAGCCTTAGGTAACAAGAAATTCAAGGATACTTACCTCTTTTCAACCTGTAATCACTTGTTTTTCTCTCTTCTTGGTCACTTGAATCACTTCCTCTGTCTCGCTCTCTCTTATTCTCTTGATTTCTACTTAATTTTCTCTCTCCTCCAATTATCTCTTTCTTGAATCCAAATTGATATTCTTGTTCACCATAGTCTTCTTATCATTTTTCCTCTTGGTGACTATGAAAATTCTTTGGATTTCTAAGTGAAAACAGTGAATTTTGATGGATAGGGTCAAATTGCAAAGCTTTCTTTTCTTCAAGAATGGTAGATGTGAGCATGAAAGAAAGATGGAGAAATATCCATCATCTTTTCTTTTTATTTTCTAACCATTAATTAAATAATAAAATATATTGTATTAAAATAATATTAAAATAATCTTAACCAATCAAAATCTAATACCAATATTCATAATCATCATGATGTTTCATGATAGTTAGCCTAATTGGGAAAAGACTATTTTACCCTCCAACATTCTTTACAATTCCTTCATTGAATCATCGCTTAATTTTGTAAATTTTCAACTTAGTCTCTCATATTTATTCTCTTATTCAATTTGGTCCTTGCTTACCAATTTTGTGTCACAAGAATCTTTCAACTTCCACATATTTACATGTCAACCACTCAAAATTTGAATAATTATACTTGAGCCCCTAAACATTTTACATCTTTATGATTGGGTCCTTATCTTAAATTAATCTATCACGATATACTTGTCAATTCATCTTTGTCTAGCATCCATCAACCTCTCTTTTATTATTTATATTCCTTATTTTACTTTATTAAAAATTTCATTGTGCACGATTCTCGCTAATACTACTTTTATAGCATAACGATTTTTGGGATGTTACAATCACGAATTTTCCTTAATGGATCTTATCTTTCCTCTGTTGGGATCTTTAAAGAAATTCAATACCTATGAACTTGCACCAAGGCAAAAATAATATATATTTTTTAGTGTTGGCTAATGATAGTTTGTCCTAGTTTGTTGTAACTTATAACTATGGATTTTGATTTTGGATATTGGGATTCTTTGTTTTCTTTGAGGTTGGGTGAGTGTTAATGAAGGTGTAATGTTTTTGTTTGTAATATTTTTTTCTCTTATTGTCCTCTTTTCCCATTTGATTATTTTATTGAAAGCAAAAAAAAAAAAGTAAACTATAGAAATAGTTATTTAAGTATGGTTTAAATTGCGTTTCGATCATCTAATTTTATTTTGTTATAAAATGGTCTCTAACATTATCGATATGTAATATTTTGGTTGTTGAGCCATTAACTACATTTAACGGTGTAATGAAAATATAACATAACACGTTAAATTATTATTTCAAATAAAATTTTAGGTCAAATTGCATATCTAATCCCTATATCTTTTCTTTTTTAGCAATTTAACTCTTATTCTTTCATTTTATTTTTAACTCTCCTTTTTCCATTTTTTCTTTTATTTTTCTCTTTCTTTTTTCTTTAAAAAAGATTTGAGAACCAAATTAACGAGATAAACTTACTTCGATATTTTCTTGTATAAGAATAACCAATCATAAAAAAAATGGAAACAAGTAAAATTTCCAATTGATTTTGGAACTAAAAAAAAAAAAGAATTTGCATTTGTTTCCTACGTGTATTTTAATTATGAAGAATGAACTTGTTCAAGAAATCCATATAATATTTCAACTAAAGATGATAACCAGTAAAAAATTCATAAACTAATCCAAAATTTCATTTAGGTATTTTTCATATTCTTTGTTTTTTTTTTTGGAAATAAATTTTCATATTCTTTGTTTATTGGTCATAAAAGAAATAAAAGAAATGGCTTTCTACAAAAAGGCAAATTCAGTTCATATATCAAATATCTATGCCCAAAAAATAGTAAATCCATATTTTCAAAACCAATAAGAGCAAAAATTTGAAAAAAAATATGAACATTAACACACACACAAAAAAAAAAAAAACCCATGTGGGAAACCAAATATTGATGTAAAACAACTTAATTTATGTGAGAAAAAAAACCCACCCTAGTGAGCAACGTTGAGCAATGAAAAATGGTTGGTTGAGTGTGGGATAATGTGAGAGTATCGTACTTGAGGGAATTGGAGCTAAATCCTTGGATTAGTTGTGTAATTTGATCTAAAATTTTTGTTCGAAATGATGATTTAATATGTCACGTAAATTTATCATTATATTATCAACAATAGTTAGTGGCTCACGAAACAAAATGTTACAAATCAATAACGTTAGTAGGGGTGTTCAAAAACACCCGACTTGAGATATCCAACCCATTGACTTGGTAAAAAAATAAACGGGTATTTTTTTTATTTTTAAATTTTTTTTTGAGCCAGGTACCCGACTCGCTATTTTTTACATGTTCACGGGTTGGGCCCGAGCCGCAATTTCTAAATTCCACGGGCACTCGACTCGATTACCTATGTGTATTTGTATTTTTTTAAAAAAATTATTTACATTTTTTTATTAAAACTTAAACTAAATCCTAATTTTTTACCATAATTACTAAATCACTATCTCACTCGTTCAATTCTCCCACGCAGATCATCTCCGTCAACCCCACTCCCACCTATCGACTGACCATTTGTGACCACTTAGCACCCCCCGCCTGACCGCTTCCACCATCGCTGCTCGTCCCCGTCTCAAAGCTCAAGTAAGCACAACTATTCAATATTTCAATCTACCCGTCTCTCTCTTTGTCTCTTCTCAAACTTCTCTATTTTGTTTTGTTTTTGTTTAGTCAGTTTGAGCTTTTGTTTTCTATTTCATCATGGTGATTTGCAAATTTTTTGGGTGATAGAAAATTAAAAATTACTGTCTCTGATGAAAAACTTATTTCTTAATTAATTGTTTTGACTGTAATTATCATCTTAACTATTCTCTTGGTTCTTATTTAGTCCACTTTATATTTAAATTATGTAATTTGGATTTATAAACTTTAAGTTTGGATTTTTAAACTTTATATTTGAATTATACTATTATCTATTTTGAATTTTTAAGTTTGTTATTTTGAATCACTATAAATTGTATGATTTGTAAAAAAAATTGCACAAATTTAATCTGGATACCTTGTGACCCAAAAATACGTGTATCCAATTATTACGAGTACCCAAAAATTCGGGTACCTGATATTCAAGGTTCGGGTCATGGGCCGATATTTTTAATACCCGAAAATTCGGATATCCAAATATTTGGGTATTCGAAATTACGGGTACCTGATTATGAACACCCCTAAACGTTAATGATTATTTCATAACAAAGTAAAATTTAATTACCAAAACGTAATTTAAACCATACATAAGAAACTTTTGTAATTTACCCTAAAATAAGGAATAAAAAGACAAAAATAAGCTTTCATGTCTCACACGACTTGCTCACAGATCAGGCTATCCAATTAAACTTGAAAATTATTCGAAATATAGGAGGGTTTGAGAAAAAAAAATAAAATCTGAAAAATGACTTTAGATAAAATTTATGGCCCACTTTTATTTGGGTCGGGCCTTGGAAATGTTTTGGCTTAGGCCAACTAGGCCGGAAATATAATAATTATATTTATTTTATATGTTTATAAATATGAATACAATAAACCAAGTCCATTACCCAAAGGCCCAAATTCCAAAACTCATTAATCCAAAAGTTTAAAATTTCAATCTGATAAACAAAACCAACCTAGCCGTTGAAACTCTCCTTTAGTAGCAGACTTTCAAATAGTGAATATAAATATATACATGGTATTAAGTAATCCAAGATGCAAATAATATTCTATTACAAGTTAAAAAATAAATTCTAAGTTAAAAAGTAATTAACAAAGTAAAAAGTAATAAGTATGAGTGAATTGAGCACGAAATTTTTTTGTCAGTTTATTTGAATAGATCCTAAAAAAAAATCCTATATTTTAAATTCCTTATAAAAATGAATATTATTTTAATTTAATTTCCTTATAAAAATATATCAACATTGAATACCATTCATATAATAAGGATCATATATATCAATAATATTTGTTATAATTGATTTAGTCATAAATTACGAAAAATATAAACATGTGCCCAATTTTAATTTTTTTTAATATTAAGTCTTTATATACATTTTTTAATATCCAATATTAGAAAATATAAATATATGCTTCAAGTTCATAAAATTTAAATTTTACACATTCATTCATACACACTTTTTTTTTAATTATTGAAAATTGAATTTCATATATAATGAAAATCAAATAATTTTTTTCTTATATTAAATACCAATTATATATATATTTTTCTTTTTGAATGAGCATATCTTTTATACAACTTTTCTATGTAATTTTTTGTTTAATAACTTAATTTATATAATTTTTTTCCTTTTTTTTAATCTTTAAATTATATTCTCACTTTTTTTTAAGAGTAAAGCCAACAAATAGGAGTAATATCAAATTTTAGAGTTGTCCATGAGTTGGGCTGGGTCAGGTTTAGAACTTAGCAAAATTTTAAGCTCGATTGCTAGGCACGAGCCCAACCCAAAAAATGGGCCTAAATTTTTGCTTAAATTTGGCTTGGATAAAAATTTTAAAATTCGAGCTCGACTCGTAGTATTAATTTTTTTAATTTTATATTTTATATAAAAAATTAAAAATATAATACATCAAATATACTAAAAATATTAAAATAAATATTTTCGAACAAATTGAAAATAAATTAAAAACAATCTTTATACTTAAATAACACTAACATAAGTGTAACTTAACAAGCAAATGCCTCTAAAACAATAGTAAAATTAACAATAAAATAAGTGTTATACAATATTCAAATATTAAAAATAAAATAGTAACAACATAATAGTGAAATGTAGCAAAGTAGTGGCAAAAAATGAGAAAACAATAGCAAAAAATCAAGGTTTTTTTTTTATCGAAAATTCAGGTTAGACCGAGCTGAGCTCGGGCCAAAAAACCTTACTTGAGATCTGACCCATTTTCTAAGCAAATCTTTTTTTTTACCTAAACCCATTTTTAGGTCTATGTTTTTGTCCAAAGCCTCACATTTTTTGAGTGGGCCTTTGGGCATGACCAGACGACTTGGTCCATCGACAACTCTATATCAAATCATTGAAGTTTATTTTAAATATTAACTTTTTGATCTTATTTTATATTGATTATAATTTAAATTATCATCATTATAAAAATTAAATATTTATATTATTTTTATATTTTCAATAATATTATTTATGAAAT
This sequence comes from Gossypioides kirkii, assembly GCA_005610355.1. NCBI lineage: Eukaryota > Viridiplantae > Streptophyta > Magnoliopsida > Malvales > Malvaceae > Gossypioides > Gossypioides kirkii. The sequence goes on from CP032253.1 coordinate 19,286,476, forward strand.
GTTACAAAATTTGTACTATTTTTTTAATAATTTCATATAATATATTTTAATTATACACAATAAAAACTAATTAATCTTAAATTAAAAATTGTATTAGTTTAAGTAGTTAATTACTTTTATATATACTAAGGAAATAACATGATGTTAAATTAAAGTTAATATCAATAGTATAGAATATTGACTACTAGTTAAAGAAAAATAAATGACTCTGCGATTCTCCCTCGTTGGCCCTCGAATGGCCAGGTTCTCTGATCCCTTCTGTGATTGAGAGAGCGACCACGAAAGTAAGGAACAAGGAGATTGAGGGGAATTCTCCTAGGGACTTGACTATGGAGGATATGGAACATAAAAGAGACTCTTTTAAGGAGGTTCTCTTGTCAAATGTCCGAGCCAATCTTGGTACTACAGAAGAAGAGTTTGAAATAGAGGACTTGGATATTTTTGGATGATGTTATGAATATGCTGGATGGACCATATCCTGATGTGTTCTTGTCTGATCGAGTGCAAGACATATTGGACAAAAATATGGAACAAACAGTAGTGGTAAAGTTGCTGGGTCGATTAATAGGGTACGAAGCTCTTCTCAACAGAATCTAAAATCTGTGGAAATTGATTGGTGCATTCCAAAGAATTGACGTAGACAATGACTACTTTCTTATAAAGTTTGCCATGAACCAAGATTATACAAAAGTGTTAATTGAGGGTCTTTGGATGGTTTATGGGAGCTATCTTATGTTTCAACCTTGGAGTTGTGATTTTTCAACGAAGGAGAAGTACCCTTCGAAAACTGTTATATGGGTGTGTCTACCTGGTCTTCCTTTCAGATACTACAACAAAAAACTTTAAGGATCATAGCAAGTATACTAGGGAAGGTGGTTAAAATAGATTATAATACGATTGTAGGAAGGCGAGGGAAGTTTGCTCGGTTTGCACTGGTAGTGGACTTGTTGAAACCACTGAAAGCCTTTGTTGGAATCAATGGCATACCTTACTGTGTGAAATATAAAGGTCTTCCTTTAATCTGTTATAAGTGTGGGCATTATGGTCATGCTCAAGATCTCTGTCCGTTGGTGGTGACCGTTACTGAGGATGTTCAGACTACGACAAGGGAACATAGACCAACACCACTTAGTGTGGAGGAAATCAAGGAGGGTGAAAGTAACTTTGGCACTTGGATGCAAGCACCAAGCCGAAAATGACGACAGCCAAAGCAATCGAGGAATGTTAAAGATGGAAAGGGTATCTCCGATGATAATCTTCGAAAAATACAAGATTCGATATCTTGGGTGATTTGGATGGGGTAAGATTTAAGGATTCAAAGGAGATAATTAAGGAAAAAGTCTTGGCTGGGAAAGGGAATTATTATGGAAAGAAGGGTATGCATGAGAGGGATTCTCTAGGAAAGGAAAGGAGGGGGCGTCTTTTACAAAAGGAAATAAATTGGATAAAATAAAGGAATTCGAGTGACATCGAATACAGAGAAGGAGAATAATGAGTCGGGTTTGGATTTTCATAATGGGTTATTCGGTTTAAGTAAAGCTAGTGGGTCTAGTGGATAGTAGTTGGTGGAGCTTCCTCTTTACAAACCTGTTATGATCGTTAAGAACACGACACTTCTTAAGACTCATCAAAGGGTGATTGGTTTTGAGCACTGAGAAAAGGGACAAATTCGGGCAGAAATAAATCTTTAGCTATGAAGGATGTTACTAAGAAAGGCCACAAAATTCGTAAACGTGGGGAACAAAAACGGTCGAATAAACTGATTATGGCAGAATGGATTAACTTGCTAAATAAAGAGCTTGAGAATTCTTGTAGGGAAAATGAGCCTGAACCGAAGGTTGGAGGCATTTAGGAAGGCAGCCAGTGAAATTCTCTTGTGAAGAGGATGCTTTTATAGATGGTTGCTCGATCGTTGAAGCTGGGGTTGTTAATGAGGTGTTGGCTTTAGCATCTGTCAACCTGACTTTGAACCATTAAAGGTATGTGGCTGCTGTTCCTTGTTTCTTCTTATTTCATGGATATTAAAATCATTTGTTGGAATTACCAAGGAGCTGCAAACTCTAAATTTGGCGTTATTGTGCATAACATGGTGAGCTACCAAAAACCTAATATCTTGTCCTTTTGAGATGAGAATTAGCGGGAAGAAAGTTGATGATGTTATCAAGAGGTTGAGATTTGATTTTTCGTTTAGAGTGGAGGTAAAGGGTTTCTCGAGTGGTATTTGGGTTCTTTGAAGGGAATCCTTAAATATTGAAGTTGTTGTTTTAAGCAAGGAACGAAGGGTTGTATCCTTTTCTCAGCTGTTTATGCGAGCTTGAACACCTCTAAATGCATGGGTTTGTGAAATTTCTTTGCTTCTCTTAAACCTAGAGAAAGTATTCCCTGGATTCTTGGAAGTGATTCAATACGATTGTTTATTGTGAAGAAAGGAAAAGGGGTGCTACGAGGAGTAAAAAGGGTGATGATATTTTCCAAGAATTCATGTTCGATCTGGGTTTGCTCGATTTGGGATTCAAAGGGTTGTCTTTTACTTGGAGTAGGGGTTCTCTTTTTTAGAGGTTGGATCGGCTCATCTATAATATGGACTGGATAAAGGTGTACTCGGATTCATCGGTTTCCCATCTTCAGAGATTGAGATCTAATCATCGTCCAATTTGCCTAACGACTATTCTCTAGAAGAATCCCAATGTAACTAGACCTTTTTGGTTTATTGCTGCTTGGATAGAGCATGAACAGTTTGGTGAGTTGCTTAAGGAATCTTGGAATATGGAGAAAAGTGAGGTGGTTATTGTTGATAACTTTCGCTTGAAGCTTAAGGAATGTAATTTTTAGTCTTTCAGTTATTTAGGGTATAGAAAAAGGATGCTTTTAGCGAGATTAAAAGGGATAGAGAATAGGCTTGATTTGTTCCCTTCCTTTTTTCTCCGTAAGCTTGAGAAGGATCTTAGATATGAATTAAGGGGGATTCTTTATCAAGAAGACAGTTTATGGAAGCAAAAAGCTTGTTGTAAGTGGGTGCGTAAGGGAGATCGTAACACGAAATTCTACCATGCTAGTACTTCTTCTCGTAGAAGGGCGAATACAATTACTATGCTCAAGATGAGTGATGATAATTAGTGTGATGATCCTGATGCTCTTAGACATATGGCTACTGAATATTATAGCTCCTTACTTTCCAAGGATAATTTACTTGGGAAAGATGATTTCCAGCAGGGTTTATTTTATAAGATGAAAAAAAGTGAGTTTGAATCTTTACAGACCATGGTTTTGAATGAGGAAATAAAGCAAGTTGTTTTTTAAAATGGGGCCTTTGAAGGCCTCGGGTGTTGACGGGAGTCATGCGACTTTCTACCAAAGGAACTGGGAGGTTGTAGGATAAAGTGTGTGTGACTTTGAGATGAATGTTTGGAATAGAGCGAGCTTTGAAGATTGGATAAATCGTACACTTCTTATTTTGATCTCGAAAGTTCAAAATCCTGAACAGTTGTCACAGTTCAGGCCTATAAGTCTATGCACATTACTTTATAAAATTGTTTTAAAAGTAATTGTATACAAATTGAGGCCTTTGATAATAAAATGGGTCCATCCGAATCAATCAAGCTTTGTACCAGGTAGAAGCACCATGGGTAATATTATAGTGGCATAAGAAATCATTCACTCCATGCGTCGTAAGGTAGGTAAAAAGGGGTGGATGGTTGTGAAAATTGGCCTTGAGAAAGCTTATGATAGGTTAGACTGAGACTTTATTGATGAAACTCTTTGTGATATTGTCTGCCAAGTAACCTTCAGAGGATTATTATGCAGTGTATTCGTTCCTCATCAATGCAAATTATTTGGAATGAGAGTTTGTTTAATGTATTTTGTCCTTCACGTGGGATAAGACAGGGTGATCCTATTTCACCATAAATCTTTATCCTCTGTATGGAAAGACTAGCTTAGAGAATAAGCTTAGAGGTCTAATATCATGAATGGAGGTCGATAAATTTATCTAGAGAATGACCTAATCTTTCGCACCTCTTCTTTGCGAATGATCTAGTCTTATTTTGTGAAGCATCCGTGGAACAGATAGTGAGGATGAAAAGGGTTCTTGACAAGTTCTGCTACAGTTCGGGGCACAAGATCAATGCACAGAAAACTCAAATCCTTTTTCTCAAAAAATGTTCACCATGAGTTGAAAGTTAATATTAGTTGTGGTTTTGGGTTTACCCATGTTGATAACTTGGGTAAGTACCTTGAGGTTCCATTACTTCATCAGCGTGTTACCAAGGAGACATTTCAATATTTGGTGGATAATATGAGTAAGCTTGCTGGTTGGAAAGCTAAATTACTCTCGCTTGTAGGTCTTATCACGTTGGTAAAAGTAGTTTTAGCTACTGTCCCAATTCATGCCATGTCTTCTACTGTTATTCTAAAGGGTGTGCGTCAAGAAATGGAAAAAATAATTCGTAATTTTGTTTAGGGAAATTCTGACGAAAGAAAAGGGATCAATCTGGTCAATTCTAAGGTCTTGTGCCAAGACATGAAGAACGGTGGACTGGGGTTTAAAAAATTATCTTGCTTGAACAATGCTTTTCTTATGAAAGTTGGATTTAACCTTGTGAAGAAACCTGATCAACTCTGGGTTCAGGTTCTTAAAGGGAAATAGAAATGGAAGGGTAAAATTCCCTATTCTTTAGATGTCAGGAATGCTTCACGACTTTGGAAAGAAGTTGGTGGAATATGGAACATGGTTCGAGATGTAATTCTATGGCAGAATGGCAATGGTAAAAGTGTAGATTTTTGGAGGGACAAATGGGTTAAAGACTCAGGAGCTCTGATTAATGTGTGTACTCAACTTGAAATTTTTCCTGATAGCCATGTTCCTGTGGTGGATTTTGTGTCGCCAAGTGGTGATTGGAATTGGCCCATATTAAACAAGGTTCTGCCTCCTACTACCATTCTTGCGATAGCAAGTTATAAACCCCAAATGGATACCGATGTGGAGGATTTTATGGGGTGGGAACATGATAAGAAGAGTTGCTTCTCTGTATGGTCAGCCTATTCAATCAACTGTGGTGTACAGGATGGGACCCATGAGGGGATTTGAAAGCATATCTAACATATCCCAGTGATGTATCATTGGGAACACCAAATATAACCTATTCCGAAAATAAATAAAAATAACTGTAAAGGGAAGTAGGGTCTGATCCTCAGGGACTAGAGTGTAAAAAATCTTGTCTGTCGAAATTGTGAGTGAAATCGTGCCCAAGAAAAGCGGCGTGATTTGTGGAAAATGAAAAGAAAACAGAATTAAAAGAAGTAGAGAATAGAGGTGTCGAAATAAAAATAAATTGCATAATATAAATAAAGTCGAAGAAAGAAGGGTTTTTATCGATATTTAGAGATCCAGCCTCCGATTATCTTTGATTCTTCCTCGGTTCAATCATAAACTTTGGATGATTCTTCTCGTGCCCGAATAAGCCAATTATAGTGGAAGAGGATGCCTACGACCACCAGCTCCGGATATAGTTTTTAGAGGAACCTGACTCTAGCCTACCTTCGCTTCAATGAGACTATCTCACACTAGATTCCTTTTTCCTAATGACGAATGCCACGCTGTTTTGTCTTTTTGGCTCGACAATCTTTGACGCAGTAAGTTAACGAACCGACTGTGCAACCTTTTCAAAACACACAAAGTGGCGGGCTTTGCATAAGATGAAAAGATTACTTTTGTAGGGATTTTGGACGGAAGCGTCAATCCCGTAATTCAGAGAATTGATGAATACTTGGGTGAGAGGAATCAAGCGCGAATTCTATGTCTCATGAACCTTGAAAGAATATTTGATAACCTTCGACTAGAAGGGTTTTTAGTTGCTCATGTTTTTGAGGAAGAACACAAGATAATAAATATAGAGCTTTTATTAAACTAGGGTTTTTGGGAGATGGAGGATTTTTTTCAATAAATGGGAAGTGAATAATTCAATCACTCCACCCTCTATTTATAGTACATATATTCTTAGTTGAATCCAATCTAAATTCTAAAAGATAATTAAAATTATATCTAAACATTTAATTCCCCTAATTGGATTCAATTTAAACTCTAAAAGATAAATATAAAAAGATAAACATAAATTAAATACAAGTTTAAATATAAATAATATCCTAAAGATTAATCCTAATAAAAATAAGTTTTAAAATAAAATAAAATAAAATCAAGTCTTTTTGTCCTATAAAAACTCTCTTCAAGTCTTCCACATTTTCACAACTTCTCTTTTTCTTTCCAAAATCATGCTTTTTACCTCAATTTATCCTTTGTCATCAATTTAGTCCCTACAAAATAAAAGGACCACAAATAGTCCAAATTAATAGGATCATACTCACAATATATATATATATATATATAATTAATATCCAAAAGTATGTCATATTTAAGCATTATCATATTCCCCCTACTTAGCCAATGCTTGCGCTCAAGTATGATTTCTAATCCACCAAGTAATTTAAATTTCACCATGAAAATAACACTCCAAAGTTCTACAAACAATTAGGCTTAATGCTTATGAAATAAAGAGAACCTTTAGTTTGCTGTAGGTAAAATCGAAAAAGTAACCCAATTAAAATACACAACAATTAAATCATCTTGAATTATTTCATGAAAGTTAGGTAATTTGCCAAACTTACCAAGAAACCTACTTGTTCACCCTTGTCTCCAAATTTAGTTCTCTTCCTTTTATTTTGTCGATTTTCTTTTTTCTTTTGTCTTTAAGAATATATTGGATCTTTTGACGTGAAATGAAATGACACCCAAGCACTTTGTCTCGATTATTCAGTCTAACATACTCGCAATCATTATTTTCTTTCTTTGCTTTTTTTTTAGAATGTATTATCACTTTTGACGCGAAATGAAATGACAATCAAGCATTCCACCCCGGTTACTCAGTCTAACACACTCCGAATTTATTTATTTCTCTTTTTTATTTTCGGTTAGCAGAGTTTTACTTATCACGTCACGCAACTTTTTTACGCGAAGTAGGATGACAACCCAAGCACCTTACCTCGGTTACTCAATTAGTCACGTTTTAAGCTATGCTCATAATCGCGGAATCATCTAAGTTTTTTTCTCTTTTTTTTCGATTTTTCATTTTTTCGAGCAGAGAATTTTAATTTAGGAGGACTAGAAAAAACAATAAAGTGTCAAAAATAAGTTTTTGCAACCAACTAACAATCACGAAAAACAAATTTAGCATGCATCTGAATTAAATATCCTCTTATACTTAGACTTAATCGATTTGACCATAAGCAAAATAAGGTTATGTCTATAAATCATAATCATGTCCGCCTAGTAGAAATAAAATAGTGGAGACGAAATTAATCATAGCAAAATCAAAATTAACTCAGCAAACAAAAAGCATATTCATGGGCAAAACAATGGGCAATTCATAGGCAAATTCTTGGGCATGAAAAGGGACAAGATATACTTAAAAAAATAAATATGGGCAAAACAAGAAGAAAATAGCAAGCAATAGCAACAGTAAACCCACAGCAACATAGCAACAAATAAAAACAACAAAAACAGTGAGGAACGTCTCCCCCTAATTAAAACGCATTGCCCTCAATGTGAAGAAAAATACGAAAAGAAAAGGATTGAGAATACTCCCCATGTCATCGTCGTTCTCGTAGTGTTGCAGTTTCCGTCACCAATTTTTTCGTGAAATAAATGCCTCGAGTTTCTTGGAAAAATAAGAAAATAAATAAATAAAATAGAAAAATAAAAATAATTGAGTTGCCTCCCAACAAGTGCTTGTTTAACGTCGCTAGCTTGATGACCGAACTAGAGTTGGGATCGTTCCCACTGAATTTTTTTGAGCATATGAGCTTGGAAATTTGGTGTCTGCACAACTGAAGGTAGAAGTTTAGTGTTCATAGGGGGCAGTAATTTCTTAATAGATTCGCAAGTTGGATCTAAATCATCAAACAATGCTTTAGATTCATTTTCATGGAGTGTTTTGGAAGTCTCTTCTACTAATGAATCTACTATACCGACACGGTTTACGTTCATGACTTCACTAGGGTGATTGATCGTGTCATAAACATTGAACTTCACGATCTCCCCGTCAAACTCCATCATGAGGGTTCCGTTATGCACATCAATCTTAGTATTTGCGGTACTAAAGAAAGGTCGTCCTAACAAGATGTCGGAAGACCCATGAGTATTATCCTCTTCCATCTTCACCACATAAAAATCTGCAGGAAAAATTAGTTCGTTGACTTTCACATCTATAAGGACTCCTTCGGGATGTACAATGGACTTGTCCGCCAATTAGATTATAACACCTGTTTCCTTCAAAGAACCCACGTTAAGTGATTCATAAATAGAAAAAGGCATTACATTTATAAAAGCTCTAAAGTCACATATAGCTTTCATAATTCCAAAGTGACCTATTTTGCATGGTATTGCAAACATACCTCTATCCTTACATTTTGTTGGCATCATTCATTGGAAAATCACAGACACATTCTCACCAACGTTTACCTTTTCATTTCCAGTCAACTTTCGTTTGTTGGTGTAAAATTCCTTAAGAAATTTAGTATACCGTGGAATCTGTTTAATAGCATCTAACAACGGTATATTTACTTTGACTTTTCTAAACGTTTCGAGGATCTCTTTTTCCTCATTACCTTTTTGGGTTTGCCTCAGTCGTCCTAGAAACAGAGGTTAAATTTTGGGTAATGGAGGTTTCGACTGAATCTGCTTATCGTTTTCCTGCTTATCCTAGGCAGTTTCTTGGGCATGATTTTTACCAGAAATTGGGTCCAGTACTTTCCCACTTTGTAGCGTCACTACGTTACCGTTTTGTCTTGGGTTGGGTTCTGTTTGTGACGGTAGCCTACCTTGTGCGTTTATTTTCTTCATTTGCATGGTCAACTCCTTAATAGATGCCTCAGTTTTCTTTTGAAAATCTACAGTTTGTTTTTGAAAATCTATAGATTGCTGCTGAAATTCAAGAATATTAGCTGCTAATTTATTTACCATGACTTCTAGGGAAGTACCTGAATTTTGCGCTTGTTGTGGGGCTCGATTTTAGAATGGCTGGTTATAACGTGGATTTTCCCCATATCGTAAGTTAGGATGATCTTTCCACCCGGGATTGTATGTATTTGCGTAAGGATCATATCACTTTTGGGGTGGTCCAAGGAAGTTTCCCACAACATCCAGTTGGGCCAAAGAAATAATAATACAAACTAGGGCACATATCAGTTGTATGCTTGAATTCACCACAAATTCCATATTGACGGGCCGACCCTATTTTTCCTGCAATAAAAGAACTTATAACGTTAGTAAGTTTTTCAACTTTATCTTCTAAGGAGGAATTACTTAGCTGGTGAACCTTTCGAGTAGGTTCAGGGTTGGCTCAGAATTGTTAAGTATTTGCAGCCATTGTGGAAATAAAGTCCCTTGCTCGTTGAGGAGTCATATTAACCAACGCTCCTCCACTGGTGGCATCTATCATATTCATCCCTATAGGTTTCAAGTCTTCATAGAAGTATTGGAGAAGAGACTGTTCAGTTATACCATGTTGTGGACAACTTGCACACAATTTTTTAAATCGTTCCCAATAGTCGTACAGAGACTCCATATCTTTTTACCTAATCCCCATAATTTCTCTTCTTAACTCAGCGGCATGCGAGGCTAGAAAAAACCTGTTAAAAAACAAATGAGAAAGATTAGCCCATGTTGTAAAAGACCCAGAAGTTAGATAAAATAACCATTCCCTAGCGGAATCTGCTAAAGAAAAAAGAAAAGCGCGTAATTTAATTTGATCCTCAGTTACCCCCTGAGGTTTCATACTCAAACAAATCATATGGAATTCCTTCAGATGTTTATGTGGATTCTCATTTTGCAACCCACGAAAAATTGGCAATAACTGGGTTAAACTTGATTTAAGCTCAAAGTTAGCATCCACAATAGGATACGCAATGCACAACGATGGTTGATCATCAGAGGCCTCATCTAATTGCCGAAATGTTTGATCCATAGGTGGTGGTAGAGGATCTCGATTTTTGTCAACCCTAGCGATCGACACTTTCGCAGGTAGATCAACTCTTTGATTTTTCAGTGTTGGATTAGGGTTTTCGTTTACCCTAGATTCTCCTTCGTCGCCTTCTTCTGCTTTTGGAGACGGGTTATGCTTAGTTCGTACAACTTTTGACTATCTTTTACGTAACCTTGTTTCCTTGCAATTGGCTTTTGCAGTCTTTTCAATCTCGGGATCGTACTGGTATGCAAGATTTCCTGGAGCAGATCTAGTAATAAGCAGAAAAAACAAGATTAGTATGTTACAGTCCCCGACAATGACGCCAAAATTTGATGTGTTGTCAGGAACACTAAATATAACCTATTCCGAAAATAAATTAAAATAATAGTAAAGGGAAGTAGGGTCTGATCCTCAGGGACTGGAGTGTAAAGAATCCTTTTTGTCGAAATCGTGCCCAAGAAAAGCAGCGTGATCTGGGGAAAATTAAAAGAAAACAGAATTAAAAGAAGTAGAGAATAGAGGTGTCGAAATAAAAATAAATTGCATAAAATAAACAAAGTTGAAGGAAGAAAGGTTTTTATCTATATTTAGAGATCCAGCCTTCGGTTATCTTTGATTCTTCCTTGGTTCAATCATAGAATTTGGATGATTCTTCTCGTGCCCGAATAAGCCAGTTATAGTGGAAGAGGATGCCTACGACCACCAGCTCCGGATATAGTTTTTAGAGGAACCTAACTCTAGCCAACCGTTGCTCTAATGGGACTGTCTCACACTAGATCACCTTTTCCCAACGACGAATGTCATGCCGTTTTGTCTCTCTGGCTCGACAATCTCTGACGCAGTAAGTTAGCGATCCGACTGTGCAACCTACTCAAAACACACAAAGTGGTCAGCTTTGCATAAGATGAAAAAATTACTTTTGTAAGGATTTTGGACGGAAGCGTTAATCTCGTAATTCAGAGAATTGATGAATACTCGGGCGAGAGGAATTAAGCGCGAATTCTAAGCCTCATGAACCTTGAAAGAATATTTGATAACCTTCGGCTAGAAGGGTTTTTAGTTGCTCATGTTTTTGGGGAAGAATACAAGATAATAAAAATAGAGCTTTTATTGAACTAGGGTTTTTGGGAGATGCAGGATTTTTTCAATGAATGGGAAGTGAATAATTCAATCACTCCACCATTTATTTATAGTACATAATATTCCTAGTTGAATCCAATCTAAAGTCTAAAAGATGATTAGAATTATATCTAAACATTTAATTCCCTTAATTGGATCCAATTTAAACTCTAAAAGATAAATACAAAAACATAAACATAAATTAAATACAAGTTTAAATATAAATAATATCCTAAAGATTAATCCTAATAAAAATAAGTTTTAAAATAAAATAAAATCAAATCAAGTCTTTTTGTCCTATAAAAACTCTCTTCAAGTCTTCCACATTTTAACAACTTCTCTTTTTCTTTCCAAAATCATGCTTTTTGCCTCAATTTATCCTTTGTCATCAATTTAGCCCCTACAAAATAAAAGGATCACAAATAGCTCAAATTAATAGGATCATACTCACAATATATATAATTAATATCCAAAAGTATGTCATATTTAAGCATTATCACCCAGCTCCTCAAAAGATTCGAGTATTCATTTGGCTTGCTTTTCGTGATAGAATTCTTTCAAATGAGAATAGGGTGCATAGACACATGGCATCGGATGCTTACTGCAAGGTTTGTGGCAATGCAATGGAATCAACAGATCACATACTCAAATTTTGTACCCCTATTGTGGCCACTTGGTGTTCGGTTATTAAAAAGGAGAAAAGACAACAATTTTTTAGCAGCAGCTTTAAGGCTTGGTTGGAGGGAAATATTTTTGCACCAAACCATTATGCGTGTGATTCCAAGAGGTTGCCTTCATTATTTTGATGTATTTGCTGGCATCTTTGGAACATGAGGAATAAATTTGTCTTTAATTCTGATGTGGGACAAATTCAAGGTATCTTGGAAATGAGCTATTGGATGCGTGACACTTATTTGAAAGCAGAGTTTGGTTTGAAGCAATCTACAGGTTACAAGGGTGACACTTCACGAGCAAATATTAAATGGCAGCCACCGGTGGAGGATTGGATGAAAGTTAACACTGATGGAGCAGTGTGTAATTTCTTGGGCATTGCTATGGTAGGAGGGTTGATCCGTGACAAGGCTGGGATTTGGCATGTAGGTTTCACGAGGAAAATTGGTATTTGCTCAAGTCTCGTAGCGGAGCTCTGGGGCATCCTTGATGATTGACAAAATAGCATGAAACATTGGCTTAAAAAAGGTGATACTTGAGATTGACAGCAAGGAAGCTCTTCAAGCTCTTCAAGATCCTGAATTGAAGCACCATGATTCCACTATGACTAGATCCATAAAATTTCTCCTCAAGCGAAATTTGATTGTGCACTTAAGGTCATGTTTTAAGAGAAGGTAATAAAGTTGCAGTCGGATTGACGAAATTGGCATTCTCAAATCTCTTGGGAAGGGTCAATAACATGTAACCCCTGGGTGAAATTCTATAAGCACTACATGATGATCTACCGACTGTAGCATGGACTAAACTCGTTTGGATCTAGTTTTTTTTTCTCTCTATTGTATAAAAAAGTTAATATCAATAAAATAATGTCATATCATCAAATTTTAAAAAAATACGAATATTATTATACACTCATCCATATTCAATATTCTCTTTTAACTTTACTTAATTTTAATTAAATTATTTAATAAAAAAATTAAAATTAAAAAAAGAAAGAAAAGAAAAACATTGAAATCTTTCTAAACTTTATTGGAAATATAAGGTAAGCAGCTAAACTTAAATTTTTTGGTTTCGACTTTGAAATTATTTTTTGGGTGATGTTTTTCTTTCCATTTCTTTCACCATATGCTATTTCAATGGAATATTAATTGACATTAAATATCTATGATCTGCTATGGACATTAAACATATGGATATAACGTTCGCAAATTATCAACTAGGCCGGATATAATGGACCGGGCTGATCTAAAAATTTAGATCCATTTTTAGGTTCGGATTTGGCTCGAAAATAAACTTAATTTTTTTTAAATCATTCAGATTAAAAATGTTAAATTCGAGTTTGATTCGATCCGTTCATTTTAATTTTTTAGATAAAAATAAATTAAAAAAGTATAATATATCTTATATAATAAAAATATTAAAATAAATATTTCTCAACAAATAAAAAATACATTAAAAAATCTTTATATTTAAATAATATTAAGATAGTTACAATTTAGCAAGTAAATGTCTCTAAAATAGTAGCAAAATTAACAGTAAATAAGAGTTATATAATATCTAAACAATAACAACAAAATAGTAACAATATAATAACGAAATGGTAGAAAAAAGCAACGAAATGACAGCAAAATAACCAAAAAAAAAGAAAGTTAGGTTGCGGGCCAAAAAATTTTACCCGAGGTTTGGCCCATTTAAAAACAAGCTTTATTTTTTTTTTGTTTAAACCTATTTTTCGAACTTATATTTTGTCCAAATTTTTTCAAATTTCGAACAGACTTTCGAGTCCAAATGAAAAACTTGACCTATAATAAGTCTACCGTATACCAAACAAAAAATAAAAACAGTCTAAAATTTAGGTTTAATTTCAACCATACAACCACCTTCCAAAAATAAAAAATAAAAAATCCAATCATATAACCATATATGTAGTTTTCATGACCAGTAGTATAAATTTGATTTTAAATATTAATAAATATTTTTTGAAAATTTTGACGTGAAGAATGGAAAGAAAGCATCACAAAAGGAAGATTTCAAACCGTTTCAAAATCTCCATTTGATTGTTTATGACCCCCCCCTCCCCCCCCAAAACAATAAATCTAGAAAATATCAATTTTTTTGTATTTTTCCTTTCAAATTTTTAATTATTTATTTTTACGATAATTTAATTAAAAGTTAAATTAAGTAGAGAGGATATTAAATATGGGTGGTTGTATGCGGGGGCAAAATCAAATTTTTTTTAAGGGGTCGAAGTTAAATTTTAATTTTTATGATAGTAAAAGTGCATTTTTAAAGGATTAAATTAAAATTTTATCATTTTTAGGGGGCCAAAGTACAATTTTACCTTTACTAATTTAAAATTTTAAAAAATTTTAAAGGCCTAAATAGAAAATTTTCTATTTTAGGGAAGGCCAGGGTCCTGCCAACCCCCTGGTTTCGCCCCTGGGTGTATGCTTGTATGATAGTATATTTGTCTTAAAAAATTAATGAAGTGATACTTTTTTATTAGTGTCTAAAAACTTTAATTTTTAGTGTAACATTCCTTCCGCTCCAACATCCTGAATGGATGGGTGATGCTATCATAATATATACGAACAAGAAATATTGAATTTATTTAAGAATTTAAACTTAAAACATTTTTATAAAACTAATAAATCAAATTTAAGAAAGTTTAGGAACCTTGGAATCAATTTAAAATAATTTAGAAGTGGTTCAGAGGTAATCAGAAGTGTTCAAGACTCAAAGTGACCTCGAAAGATCAAAATAACTCAAAAAACAATATAGTGGCCTAGGCCAAGCACTATTATATCGGTACAACTCCTTAGGATTGTACTGCTCATTGCTTGATTTGTTACGATACCATAGGGTCAAGTATCGCTACTAATGACCCCTAAAGAAAGAATTAAGCCTTTGACTTTCTTGTTTCAATACCTGGAAGCTTGGTATCGATACTTTGGCGTAAAAAACTCAAAAATCAAGTTTAAAACACTACAAGCACCCTCAAACACACTTCCAAATATGGTTTTCATAAAACATGCTTAAAGATTATCCAAATACTTGTAAAAATCAATCTGAAAACATCCTCAATCATACATTACATACATGAAAACATTGAAATGATATTGAAAAAGCCTTCATGAATTCAATCAAAACAAGTTTAATCTTCATCCAATCATTTGTCCATATCAAAAGAGAGCTATACATGCATACTTTGCAAGTATTCATTAAATATCAAAGTATAAACTACTGAAATGTGTCTACAACCCAAATGAATCATAAGTAAATCTTCAAGTATTAAATGACATATGAAACTAACATATTCACAAATGTCCAACGTCCTTAGTACATGCCATAATTTACATATACATTAATTTTATATTCTCGAAGTCTTGACAATAATGTGATAATTCAGTGTCGAGTTGAGTTTTAAGAATCCAAGACAATCTCCACATAAAAACAACAACACATAAGCATAAAATGTTTAGCGATTTCAAATATAAAACACTATAACTTACTTTACCTTGGTGCGGACATAACGTGCATAAATTGTCATAAAAAGGTAACAAGTTAATCTAGAATAAGAACACATTTCATAACTAATCCATATAAAGCATACTTGCCATTATTATATCAAATTTTTTTTAAAATTTGTTACATTCATTTTTCTTCTACATTTGCGATGTGGTATAATTTAATATATTTTTTATTTTTTAATTTTTTTAAATTTTGGATGATTATTTTTGAATCTTCTAAAATTTTAAATTTTTACAAGTTTTAAAATTTTTTAATAAATTTTTAAAAAGGTTATAGTGTAAATTTTTCATTATACTATAAGTAAATATTGAATTTACCATTATATTTTATTTTAATTGAAATTAGCAATCATACTTTAACAATCCATATATATATAAACCAACTCTTTTAGGAGTCATTAGGAATAAATAGGGGTAGTTTAGGTATTAGAAGTTAGGAGTAGGGGTAATTTAGGTATTAAAAGTTAAGAGCAATTTAAATATTTTAACAAAAGGTAATTAATTATTTTAATAATTTGTGTTTTTTTATTGTTTTTCTATTTGTTATAATTTTGAGTAGTATTTATTTGTTTAAAGTTTTTTTTAAATAATTAAAGAACATAGTTTTGAAAAAAAAAATAAATTGAAAATACAATTGTATCAATTTAAAACTTTGATATTTATATTGATGAGGGATAAATCTCAAAATTATATATAAACTTTGATTTAATATGTAATTATATACACGAACTTTAACTTGGTGTAATTATACACGTGAAACTCTAATTGTGGTTCAAATGTATACTTGAAACTTTAATTTTGATTTAATCATGTAAATTCAAAGAAATAATTACATCAATTTATTTCTATATTGGACAAATATAATTATTCATGTATGCAATATATAAATATAAAATGATGTTATATCAATAATTGTGTTAATAATTTACAAGAATTTGATCAAATCAAAATTTCATGTGTAAAATTATACAAATTCAAAGTTCATGTATACAATTACACATTAAACCATAGTTCATGTATAATTGTGATATTTATTCCTATTGATTATTGTGATTATTATAAAGTATTATGCTGATTAAACTATTTTAATTTATTATGACATTTTTTTAGGAAAAAGGTATTCTTAAATCTACTAATTTTTTATGAATATTTTTTTTATCAAATGACAGGTTATTTTTTTTACTTATAAAAATGACTTATTTTTACAATTATGTATGTAAATGACCTGAAATGAATAGTGAACATAGGTAATACTAATCTCATTGGCATAAACACCCTACTACGTCAGTCAATGATTGGCCTGTGGAATTAAAAATAATTTTTTGGGTGGTGTGAATATATGTGGCACCCGTATAAATGCCCCTTTTCAATACATGTATTACTTGTATTTCGTGAATAAAAAAATTGGGTGGTACCAATTAGATTGGTGTCACTAATGTCAGATTTTTTATGGTGCTAAATAGATTGGCATCACCAATCCTCAACCCCTTATTTTAATTGTTTTTTATTTATTCTTTTAAAATGATTTTTTATTTGGTGGTGTTAATGTCTTTGGCGTCATCGTTTTGTGGTGATGTCACAATCATTGGTGTTGTAACAATTCATTTTTTAGTGGTGTCAGAAACAGTAGTTTCATGACCAAAAATTTAATGAGTAAATTCGTATAATTAGTATTTAAATTATACGAATCAATAATAATTTTATATTGAATTTTGATTTGATGAATTTTAATTAATTGAATTAATGGTTAGTAAAAGTGGTCCAATCCAAAGTCAAGTGGTTATTAAAAATGAGGTATTAGGATCTCGTTTCTGTAAGTTAAGGCTGTAAATATTTTTATTAAATGTTTACAGAGCCTTATTATAGGTGAATTGAGGTTTGGTCCAGTAATTTGGATGATTGGTTGCTTAATTAAGGTAAAAAGATTAAATTATAAAAGAGGCAAAAGTAAATTGCTATAGATTTAAATACTTAAGGGGTCAAAATGGTGATTAAACCATGATCAAAAAGTCTAAGAGGTGCTGGATGTCAATCATTCCACTATTTTGGTTTATTTATTCATTAAGTTCTTATTAGTTTAAGAATAAATTGAAATAAAGTTTGTTTAATTGGAATTTAATATAATTGTAACACCCCTTGCTCGGTCCGACAGCCGGACCCGAGTAGGTAGTCATTACAACTAAAAATTTTCACTTTTCGTTAACTTAAAATCCGTTAACTTAAAATCCCCTTTATTGACTTTAAACAGTATATCATAAACATTCTTGCAAGAAATATCGAGTTTTGGAATCATTCTCATTTGAATTGAGTCAAAAACATCATTTTGAAAAGTTTAAAGGACTTCTATCGGTACTCGATTGAACAAGTATCGTTAGAAGTCAAGTCAGTAAGTAAGTAAAAATAGCTACAGTTTCCTACCAGTAAAAGTGAACGTTCTACTGATATAAGTATGGGTACTACCGATACAATCCATCATTCTATCGATACAACCAACTTCAAAGAGCAAGGTAAATTGGCCCTACAACTTTTACCGATACAATTGAACAAACTACTGATACTTTTATGAACTACCGATACTTGGGAAATCTTCTACCGAAACAATACAAGTCAGTGACTAAAGTTTTTTTTGCCCTATACTTCTACCGATAGTCACAAGAGTTCTACCGAAACAAGTACCTAGATTTCAAAATATCATAAATTTCATAATTTCTCAAGTTCAAAACAATTACATCCTTTTCAAAAAATCATTTTGAGTCAACAAAACATAAATTAACCAAGTTTCTTAGTTCTTTTCTATTCAAAATGACATTCATATCCTATACATGCCATTTATAACCTAAAATAAAGTAATCGAGATCTACCAAAATACATTCGGATAGTGTGATGGTGCTTCAAAGACCCCAATCAATCAGGCTTTCCGACGATATGCAAGAACATGAAAATCAACCACGTAAGCATATAAACATCATATTACACAAACCATATATAACACAATAAACATTTTCTAGTTCACTTTCATACTCCCATATATCTAGTTTTTATCCTCAAGGTTCTCATGGACTCGGTCTTGAATTATACATCATATTTCAACCATGTATTTTCACCTTTCTAGCATATATTGCTACTTATGTTCCTGTTGGATCTTTGAACTACATGGGTCATAATTGAACAATTCCCACATTAAGTGTGTGTCGAAACCATCTTTTTCGGAAAACGACGATTTTCACAAATTATTTTAAATTTGGAAAATGGGAGTCGCCACCAATCTTTTATTTGGGTGTGATTGGATCACCATAAAACGTTTGAAATACGTTAAAAATGTTGGTCTTCGAAATCCAAAAAAATAGGTTCGGGAGTCGATTACGCATGAGGAAGGACTAGCACCTTCAAACGCCCAAAATTGGTACCGTATTGATTATTTTTGGGTCTTAATTTGTAAACCTTAAAAGCTCGAATAAAGTTTAAAATACGATCCTCGAATGCATGAGCTATGTTTAAAAGAAATCGATTTTGTTTGAAAGTCTCGCTATTTTAAAGTGATCGGGGAAGAAAATTACATCCAGTGAGTTAGGACATAATATTTCGATATCCAAAAATAACGAGCTTTCCTTTGTAAAACTTTTTAAATTTTGGAAAAGGATATTCGATTATCTCGATTTAAAGAAAGGTTGCACCTAGTGAGTTAGGCGTAAATTTTCAGAATCGGAGATCAGGAAACATTGTCTCGATTAAGGGTATTCGATTATTTCGATTTGAAGAAAAAAATTGCACCTAGTAAGTTAAGGTACAAAATTTCGAAACTCGAAAAAAGAATATTGCCTTGATTTTAAAGTTTTTATGAAAACAATTTTGAAAACAAATATGCGAGTTTAATATGAATAAGGAGTTAATAATGGATATTAAAAAAACACGAGGTAAAATAGTTAAGTAGATAAATGGTAAGCAAAAATGCAAAATACGAGTGCATAATAATTAAAATTAAATGCAAATATTAATGAGGAAGAAAAATGATAAAACCGATGTTATAATGAGAATTTTTGGATACCCGAAGGTAAAATGTAATTTTAAACTCTCAGGGGCAAAATGGTAATTTTGAGAAATTTTGGGATTGGAAATGGAATTTTAGGCATTCGAGGGTAAAACGGTAATTTTTTCAAAAATCGGGATCAAAAATAGATTTTTTGACATTCGAGGGTAGAATGGTAATTTTTAGAAATATCGAGATCAAAAAATGAAATTTTTGGACATTCGGGGGTAAAATAGTGATTTTTGGTGAAATCAGAGTCAAAAATGGAATTTTGGAAAGTTTAGGGGTAAAATGGTAATTTTTGGAACTTTAGGGGTAAAAATGTAATTTTTGGAAGTTTCAAGGTTAAAAATGGAATTTTTGGAAGTTTGAGGGTAAAAATGTAATTTTAAAGAAGTTTTTGGGTCAAAATACAATTTTGGAGAAGTTTAAGGACCTCCAGAGCAATAAAATCAAAAATAGGTGACACGTGGCAGCTCCTGTTGCTTTCAAAAGTTAGAGGACTAATTTGAAAATCATGAAAAATTCCTGGGCCAATTTTGTAATTAAACAAAACTTGATTTAAGTATTAAATTGAAACAAATCAAGAGTAAGAGGGATTACTTGCATAAATAAGCGAAAATTATGACACGTGACAGCTCTTGGGACTTTCAAAAAGCCAAGGGATTAAATTAAAAAGCAAAGAAAATTATTGGGCCAATTTATAATTAATTAAAAATATGAAAAGGACTAATTTGTAAAAATAAAAAAAATGGAAGGACCAAATGTACAAATAACCCCTTTTATGAAAACACGCGGATCCTAAGGCTGGGTCGGGTCGGATCGGGTCGACCATGGGTCTGAGCTCAAAACGATGTCGTTTTGGTATTTAAAAAGCCTTGGCCAAAACGGTGTCGTTTTGACCCCTTATAAAGCATTCCATAGCCCTTTTTTTTTTCATTTCTTTCTTTCTTTTTACAAAAATTCTTCAAACTCTCTCTCACTCTCTCCTTTTCTCTCATGGCCGGCCATGGCCCTCACGTCCGTTCACCGTCAAGACCCCACCACACGGGCCTCGGTCCAGTCCTCGTCAGTGCACGCCCCGTCGACTTCGCCTACCATGTGCCATCCCCGGAGCCATCCGACCGCAATCCACCATCGCCCATGTCGACGCTGGGTAAATCTCTTCCCCTTTTTTATTTTTTATTTTTTTTAAAAAAACCCTTGAGACCCAAATCTGAGTTGGAGATCCTCAGATTTCGAATCAAAATTTTAGCCTTCCATTTTCTGATTTTTTCTTTTTATATTTTTTCATTCATCTATGTATTTTAAAGTAACAAATCCAAACATAAAATGAGTTTCCAGGTTCTTTACAAAAATCAGATCTTGATGATTTTTTATTTTCCTCTTTTTGAAAATGCCTTTCATATCATTCGTTCATAAATTTTGGATCTTCTTTGCAAATCTACCGTTCCACGGTGTCCTTTCGCGACGACGGGCAAGGTCAGGGGTGGCGTTCGACATTTCGATGACGGTAGCAACTAAGTGCCAGATAAGACTCTTCGAATTTCTTTTTTTTATTACTATTATTATTAATGAAATTATTCAAAATATTTAATACATATTTAATGCGTTTTTTGGAAAAAGCTAAATGAAATTAATTTAATATATACATACATACATACATGTTTAAACGTTTGAAACGTAATAAATGACAGTGGTGATAGGTTTAAGATAGTATATTAATGTATCATATTTAATGAAAACGTTTTGTAACTTGGATCATAAACAGAACAAACGAAAAATCAACTTATGTATTTAATGTACCTTGCAAGTGTTCAATGCTTTGAGTTCTTATAACGTTTGGTGCTTCTTCTTGCTATTATCTGATCCTGTTTTTGGCTGTTTAACTCTCTGTTGTATTGTCTCTTTAGAAAGACTACTTTATATTGATTTTGTCCAAGTTTCATTTCTTCGTTGCTCTTTCTTCAATTGGTCCACCCTTCGCTTTATTGACCGTTTGAATTTGCCGCATCTACCTCTGCATCTTCAGCATTATGATTCCATCTTGCCCTAAGGCAATTTCCAAAAAGACAAAATTTGCTACGGTAATTTCACTTCATTCTTTTGAAATTTCAAGGAGATCAGAGTTTGTCACCGTAGTCTTTGAGTCTGGTTTCATTGAGTTGGTATACTTCTCTGTATCTCATTAGGAAGATGATCGCCTCACTTCTTTTGATCCATTTCTCTGTGTTTCATCAGGAAGACGGATTTGGTTCACTTCTCCGTATCTCATCGGGAAGATAACCACTTTATTGCTTAAACCTGCTTCTCAGTATCTCATCAGGAAGCTGGGGGTTCAAAGACTTGCTCATATCGAGCGTGAGTTTGATTTGGTCTTCTTCTCAGTATCTCATCAAGAAGATGACCGCATCGTTTGTTTCAATCCGCTTCTCTGTATCTCAGCAGGAAGACGAATTTGGTCCACTTCTTAGTATGTTATTAAGAAGCTAACCATTTTATTACTTCGGCCTGCTTCTCAGTATCTCATCAGGAAGCTGGGGGTTTGAAGACTTGCTCATATCGAGCATAGGTTTGATTTGGTCTTCTTCTCAGTATCTTATCAGGAAGATGACCGCATTGCTTGTTTCAATCCGCTTCTCTATATCTCATCAAGAAGACGAATTTGGTCCACTTCTTAGTGTCTCATTAGGAAGCTATCCATTTTATTACTTCGACCCGCTTCTCAGTATCTCATCAAGAAGCTGGGATTCGAAGATTTGCTCACATCGAGCCCTGAGTTGGTATACTTCTCTGTATCTCATCAGGAAGATGACCGCCTCACTTGTTTTGATCCACTTCTCTGTGTTTCATCAGGAAAACAAATTTGGTTCACTTCTCCGTGTCTCATCAGGAAGCTAACCATTTTATTACTTCGACCTGCTTCTCAGTATCTCATTAGGAAGCTGGGGTTCGAAGATTTGCTCATATCAAGCCCTGAGTTGGTATTCTTCTCTGTATCTCATCAAGAAGATGATCGCCTCACTTGTTTTAATTCGCTTCTCTGTATCTCATCAGGAAGACGAATTTGGTCCACTTCTCAGTATCTCATCAGGAAGTTAACCATTTTATTGCTTTGACCTGCTTCTCAGTATCTCATCAGGAAGCTGGGGTTCGAAGATTTGCTCGCATTTGAGCCTCGAGTTGGCATACTTCTCTGTATCTCATCAGGAAGATGACCGTCTCGCTGTTTGTGGATAGTCGCAATCTACTTCGTGATCGGAGTAAGGTTGATTGACGGTGATCTGTACCAGGTTCGGGGTAAAAGATCAAATGGCTGCAATCTACCCCTGGCTCGGGGTAAGAGATTGGTTGACGATGATCTATCCTAGACTTAGGGTAAAAGATCAAATGGTCACAATTTTCCCCAAGCTCGGGGTAAGAGTTTGATTGATAATGATCTGCCCCAAGCTCAGGGTAATAGATTGGTTGATGATGTAACTTCACTCTATTCCAGTGCAACTTCAGGGAGATTGATATCCGTTATCCAACTTGCTGTACTCTCAAAAATAAGGTTTTGATGTCGAGGCTTCATCTTGCTCTTACTACAACTTCAGAGAGATAAAGGCTTGCTATTTAATCCAGCTTTACTGCAACTTCAAGAGGATTGATGTTTGAAAACTTCATCTTGCTCTTACTACAACTTCATAAAGACTTGCTATTGTTTTTTGATCTGATCCATTATGACTTCAAGGTAGAAGTTTCACCGTCCTGGATTCGTCCTTTCTCGTCATGTTTCTAAGGTACTGGGTTCGCCATTACGACTTTAACCTTTCCCTTCAAATCTTCGTGGTACTGGATCCGTCGTTGCGGCTTAGATCTTTCCCTTGTGTCTTCATGATACTGGATTCATCGTTGCGACTTAAATCTTTCCTTTCCTGTCTTCTGAGGTACACGGTCTGCCGTAGCGATTTAAACCTTTCCCTTTTGTATCTTTGTGGTACTGGTTCCGCCATTACGGTCTTAGATCTTTCCCTTCATGTCTTCATGGTACTGGGTTCGTCATTGCGGCTTAAATCTTTCCCTTCTTATCTTCTGAGGTACATGGTCCGCCGTTAAGACTTAGACCTTTCCCTTTTGTATTTTTGTGGTACTGGATCCACCGTTGCGGTCTTAGATCTTTCCCTTCATGTCTTCATGGTACTGGATTCACCGTTATGGCTTAAATCTTTCCCTTTTTGTCTTCTGAGGTACATGGTCCGCCGTTGCGACTTAGACCTTTCCCTTTTGTATCTTTGTGGTACTGGATATGCCGTTGCGGTCTTAGATCTTTCCCTTCGTGTTTCTGTGGCACTGAGACCTGTAGAATATGCTCAAATGGGCCTCTAGGTAGGCCAAATTGTTTAGAATGCCATGCTCAGGATGAATCAAATGCTCCCAAGCCGGTGAGTATAAATGATGAATGTAAAAAATGTCATTTTTGAGAAATGATTTTATCTTAGTCCTTAGGTCGACATTGTTCATCGTTTGTTTAAGTCCTATCATTGATGTGTTATCATGTTTCTCTCTTGGCATGGTATCTTCTTCATGAAACCTAAAAAGATAGTCATATTTGCTTCAGAACTCTTCTATCCCTCGAGTTTGTGTTATTTCCCACTAGTGATCCAGTTTCAGGTTCTTGTACTGTTTAGGAATTTTCCAGAATGATATGCAGAAATCCTTCTACTCCTTATAGTGTTGACCACTAACCATTATTTCAAATGCAAAGATGCTTGAATCAAGGTTACAGATGAAATTGAATTGGATTGCAAACAAAGGTTACATGAATGAAAAGATCGTTGGTTCAATAATCACAGTTTTGGTGCAGAATTTGCTTGAGCATGGTCGCAAGGAGAATGAAATTTTATTGGAGGTAAAGCTCACATGAATGGAAAGATTAAAAGTGACGCACATTGGTCAATGAATGAAAAGATCATTAGTTTACTAGCTGCTTGAACATGGTTACGAAATGGATGAAATTGAATCTGATTGAAGGTTAAAGCTTGCATGAATGAAAAGGTCATTGGTCCATTGATCATTATTTTGATGCAGAAATACTTGGACATAACCACAAGGCGAATGAATTTCATGGGGGCAAAGCTCACAAAAAGATTAAAAAATGACATGTATTGATCAAAAGTTGCAAAGCCTAAGGTGAACAAAAAATGGAGTTAGGTGCCCCAGATATCAAAGTATGAGCTTAAATAAGCAAACTTAGCGAAGACCATTCTAAGCTTGACATGTGTTCATAAAACTTAGAGTACTTTGTCAATGCCTCAAGGTGTAAAGTTTCTCCACCTTGCTACTTTTGAGAGAAATGACCACTTCATGCCCTTTTTCTCTTATTCGAATTCGAGCTACCTTTTTAAGTTTTCAACTCAAATCTCTTTAGCTTTCTAGATGCCCTTTACGAGTTTTCACCTCGACCTTTCCTTTTCTTTTTCTTTTTTTTTTCTCTCTCTTTTTTTTTCTTTTTCTTCTTCTTCTTTTTTCTTTTCTCTTTCTTCTTCTTCTTCTTCTTTTTCTTTTCTTTTTTTTCTTTTTTTCTTTTCTTTTATTCATTGAATCCGAGTTCACAAAGTTGGGCATGTCTTTGCCATTCATTTTGATCAAAATCAAAGCTTATTCAAAAATTTCCTTCGTCTCATGGGGCCTTTTCCCAATTTTGACATCCCTTTTCCCTAGAAGTCTTTTGTAAGCAAGATCCTTTTCAAAACTAGAGCTCTCTCATGGAGTTCTATATAATGGATCCTTCTTTGTCGTAAACCTTTGTCATGTTTAATTGGCAGGACGACTTTCGTTCTAGTGAGAAAAATTTTGCCTCGATGGATGTTTTGATAGAAGCCCTGATAGTGAGTTTTCATGTCGAGCCATTGTAAGTCTCTGCTATGAATCCAATCGATCCTTTGTTGTCTTTATCGGTTCTCCGCCAATGCCCCATTTTTGGCTGAGTAGTACTGAGTCGTGATATTTGTTCATGCTGTTGCTGAAATTCAAGTCATCATTGGATATGATCCTTTCTTAGCATTCTATACCGGCATATAATCTTTCATTTTCAATAATCTGCTTAATTGCTAATTGGCTTGGGAAGTAGTCAATGATCATGAGGACAAATTTATGCACGTTAGAAACTCTTTTGCAAAGTTGGCTCGATGGTGTCCGTGCTTCACATAGAAAGAGGCCACAACATGGAAATATGATGGATAATAAATTTTCGAGATGCCCTTTGTGGGTTTTCATCTTGACTTTCTTCCTCTTTTTTTTGATAACACGTCAAGCCTCAATTTTTCAAGTTTCTGTTGAATTTGATTACATTCTTCCTTTTATGGGCGCCTGGGTGTCACGACATCGGTTGCTTAAATTTGGCATGCTTTTGATAGGATCATGCAAAAGACTTTTGGATTCTCGAGGCAGCTCTCCTTGTTCTTACAAAGACTCATGTCTCGATTCTCACTTAAAATCACGACTCTTCAAGATGATGTCTATTTCGTGTCTTGCTCAAATATCCATAGCAGACCGGGAGTCAAGTTACATTCTTGATCATTTTCAAAGCCTTAGAGTTTTTCTGGACACATGTCTCACTCAAAAGGGTTTAAGTCAACAACAATGTTGCTCATATCCTTGATATCAAGGGCCCTAGCACAAAGACAAAAAAGGGGGTCCGAAAAATAATTGAACTAAAGAATGATTAATTGTTGTATGAAGGAATGAAAAGAATTGGTAAGGTATTTGCCAATTAGGACAAAACAATGCATCATTTTTATTGAAATAAAAGATAGTGGTCATTTGTCCTTTATAAAAGGATCCCTATTACTCTCGAGCTTAGAGTGATAAATATATTCTGAATATTTTCCTGGAAAAGTCCTAAAAACTACAGGAAGCTCCTCCACAGTTTAGTTGTCCAGAACACTTTCGAGGGTATAGGGACGAACTCTCAATAGGTTCCATTCTTCACATGACTTTTCTCAAATTTTTATCATTTCCTATCTTGATTTATCATGTTGTCTCTCAGCCTTCATTTTAGGGTAAATGACTCTCTCCCACACGAGTGTTTCAATCATGTGGAATCTTATTTAATGCATGAAATGCAAATGCACATGAAATGATAAAATGCATGCAACAAGACGTTGATTCTTGGTTCCATTCCATTAGACAACTTTACTAGAAAGCAAATTCTTTTACGTTAGGTAGAAGCATGTATGGTCATGCTTTAATACTCAAAGTCTTAATCTTCCAACCTAATTTTTGCTCTGGTTTGCCCCTGACTTCGAGTTAAAAACATCGTTCTTGACTGGCCAAAGTTTGCAAGTGGCTAGTCATTCTTCGCACTCGGGTTAAATATCGCTTGCGAGATGGTCATTTTGCCCTTAAGAATGTTGGAGTTATTTCTCATTTACTTCCAATTTCCTTTTGGCGATATCACATTATTTTTGGACAGTCATAAATTCCCTCAATAGTCCTTAGAGAATACTCGACAAGAGACTTTTTCGACTTTTCAAATGGCCATGGGGCCAAAAGTTGCGAACCAATATACCTTCTTTTGCCCCCTCTTCGACAGGTGCGTAGTGGCTAAAATTTCCAGAACATGGGTGATTTTTTGTCAAGTTAATCAAACAAATTTACAACTGCATCCCTTACGTGCTTAGTACTTTGGGGAAGACGACTAACTCAATCGTGTTTGAGATGAAGACGCCATCATTCTTTCTTGCATCTGAGTGAACTATATCTCGCGGGGTTTTCAAAGCAATACACTTGTTATTCCCTTTCTCCCTGATCAAAGCTGCAATTTTATGCTCGCTCTTTTAGAGTCGGCCTTATCAACTTGAGTTATTGAGCAATGGGGCAATGTAGTATATTCTTCTATAGTATGTCCATGTTTCTGCAGGTGAAGCAACTAAGTTGAATCCCAATATTGCGTTAGGACTCGAAAAAGGTGCATCTCTATTTTAACCTTAAGTAGGTAAGGACGATCGTCATATTCAAAGTAGACTTTATTGTTTTAAATCAGCGATTTACTCTTCAATCGTGGGCCTCACATTCTCCTTTCTAAATGCGAACCATTGTACTCCAATACTAAATGAGAGCTCGGGACCTATCAAGTAAGTCAACATATTTATGATTGGATACCCGCCTCATTTTGTCTTCCATGCTTCTTTCAGCTTTAGCAAACTGTTATGACTTTTATGTACTTGGGTGTAATCTTGAATCCCTGACATGCATCCCTTTGACAGGTCATCACCTTTATCTTTGACCATATATGCACGACCACATTGACTTCTACCTCATCAAAGAATCCGTTTTCTTATGACCTATTCTCTATTTGGCAATAGAACATGATCCAACACCTTTTTTATGAGAATGCAATGCAAACAGATTCAAAATATATTGCAATTAAAAGCAAAAATATAACCGTGTCTCTTTACCTTGCTTGAGTAACCACTGAAGGTTTGGCATAATCTCACTCAAGGTAGGCTTGTATAGAATTACACAAGTTAATAAAATGTGCTGCTTATGAATGCATGAATGCATAAGAAAGGTATTGACTTATAGCTCAATTCTATTAGAAAAACCTTACTAGAAATCAAATTCCTTTACATAAAACAGATACATATATGGTTGTGTCACGAGGTTCAAAAGACTTAATCTTCGCAGGAAGTCATTCAAATAATCTTGGCTTATCTCTGACTTTCGATCCACAATATCATTTTGAAAAGGTTGAGTGGTCAGTCACTTCTCGTACTTAGGCCAAAACTCATATGATTACACGATCTTTGTTTTCGTCTTGCTCATCTAGCAGATCATCGATTTTCGTTCTCTTGGTTTCTTTTTCATGGAAGCCCGACCATATCGTCTTCTATTTCATCAAGGTATCTGTTTTCTTATGACCAGCTTTTCTATTTAGTAATTGAGCTTAGAACTATACCTCTCTTTTTATGAGGATGTAATGCAAATAGATTTGAAATGAATAAGTCAGTGTAATTAACGCAGGAATAAAACTTGGAATAAATTGCAATTAACAGCGAAGAAGCAAGAATGTAGCTGTGTCTCTTGCTTTCTTTGTGTAACCACTGAATGCTTGGCCCAATTCTATTTGAGGTAGGCTCTCAAGGAATCATGTGCAAGTTAACAAAATGTGCAGCTTATGAGTGCATGTATGCATGAGAAAACATTGGCTCATAGCTTAATTCTATTAGAAAATTTTACTAGAAAATAAATTCCTTTACATACGGCAGATACGCATATGATCGCGCCTTAGTATTCAAAAGCTTTTAATCTTCATGGGATATCTTCCAATTTCACCCTTGTTCGTCCTTTGATTTTTGATCCCAAAATGTCAACTTAAGTGATCGGTCACTTTTCGTTATTGAGTCAAAGTTTGGTTCATTGTGTGGTCTTCATTTCTATCTTACTCGACTGGCTAATCATTGGCTTTTCATCTTTCTTTTTGACCATATGCGCACGACCATATTATTTTTCACCTTATCAAGAGACTCATTTTCTTATGACCAATTTTCTATTCAGTAATTGAGCTTAAATCCACACTTTCTTTATGAAGATGTTATCCAAGCAACAATTAAAAGCAAAAGAACACAAGTATGATGACAAAGTATGGATATAAAACAGAGAACCTAGACTTGGGAGACTAATAACAGCTCGATGTAGTTCTATCCTAAGGTAAGCAACTAAGGTTCACTACATGTGGTTCAAGTTCTAGAGCTGAGGTACCCAAACCAGCAGATTCCTCAATCCTCACCTATTACAGGCTCATATGGATGAGTTCGGTTCAGAGGGACACATTTCCCACATGTTTGCACGGAAGTGAAAACTTCACGAAAACATGGGTACAGATGTAATCTCGAAAGCGATTCAGTATCCTGCACGGAGGTGAAAACCTCACGAAGGAGTAGTTTCCCACTTCCACTTAAAAGGGTAGTAATCAAAATGCATATGGATGCAAATTTACACTAGCAATATCACATAATATAATGTCACACAAAAGATACCGAGGATCGCATGTTAAACAAAACCAAAAATTTTAAAGTTTTCAAAAAGGACCCGAAAATAATCAATTTTGGCTTGACTCTCGTTTATTTTGAAAAGTCCCCAATGGAGTCGCCAAGCTGTCGAAATCATCTTTTTTGGAAAACGACAAGTTTCAAAAATTATTTTTAATTTGGAAAATGGGAGTTGCCACCAATCTTTCATTTGGGTGTGATTGGATCACCATAAAACATTTGAAATACGTTAAAAACGTTGGTTTCAAAATCCAGAAAAATAGGTTCGGGAGTCGGTTACGCATGAGGAAGGATTAGCACCCTCATACGCCCAAAATTGGTACCGTATTGATTATTTTCGGGTCTTAATTTGTAAACCTTAAAAGCTAGAATAAAGTTTAAAATACGATCCTCGAATGCATGAGCTATGTTTATAAGAAATCGATTTTGTTTGAAAGTCCCGCTATTTCAAAGTGATCGGGGAAGAAAATTACGTCCAATGAGTTAGGACATAATATTTCGAGATCCAGAAATAACAAGCTTTCCTTTGTAAAACTTTTTAAATTTTGGAAAAGGATATTCGATTATCTCGATTTAAAGAAAGGTTGCACCTAGTGAGTTAGGTGCAAATTTTCAGAATCGGAGATAAGGAAACATTGTCTCGATTAAGGGTATTCGATTATTTCGATTTGAAGAAAAAAATTGCACCTAGTAAGTTAAGGTACAAAATTTCGAAACTCGAAATAAAAGAATATTGCCTCGATTTTAAAGTTTTTATGAAAACAATTTTGAAAAACATGAAGTAAAATACTAATGCATAATAATTAAAATTAAATGCAAATATTAATGAGGAAGAAAAATGATGCAACCGGTGTTGATAATGA
Source organism: Gossypioides kirkii (assembly GCA_005610355.1). Taxonomy (NCBI): domain Eukaryota; kingdom Viridiplantae; phylum Streptophyta; class Magnoliopsida; order Malvales; family Malvaceae; genus Gossypioides; species Gossypioides kirkii. The sequence goes on from CP032253.1 coordinate 19,316,737, forward strand.
GACTTTTTGGATACTAAGGGGTAAATGGTAATTTTGAACTCTCGGGAGCAAAATGGTAATTTTGGGGTTGGAAATGGAATTTTAGGCATCCGAGGATAAAACGACAATTTTTAGAGAAATCGGGATCAAAAATAGAATTTTGGACATTTGAGGGTAAAATGGTAATTTTAGAAATATCGAGATCATAAAATGAAATTTTTGGACATTCGGTGGTAAAATGGTAAGTTTTGGAAGTTCCGGGGTAAAAAATGGAATTTTTGGAAGTTTAAGGGTAAAAATGTAATTTTTGAAAGTTTTAGAGTCAAAAATAGAATTTTTAGAGGTTTGAGGGGTAAAAATGTAATTTTGGAGAAGTTTGTGGGTCAAAATACAATTTTGGAGAAGTTTAAGGACCTCCAGAACAATAAAACCAAAAATAGGTGACACACGACAGCTCCTGTTGCTTTCAAAAGTCAGAGGACTAATTTGTAAATCATGAAAAATTCCTAGGCCAATTTTGTAATTAAATAGAACTTGATTTAAGGATTAAATTGAAATAAATCAAGAGTAAGAGGGACTATTTACATTAATAAGTGAAAATTAGGACACATGGCAGCTCTTGAGACTTTCAAAAAGTCAAGGGATTAAATTGAAAAGAAATGAAAATTATTAGGCCAATTTATAATTAATTAAAAATATGAAAAAGACTAATTTTTAAAATTCAAAAAAAGCAGAAGGACCAAATGCACAAATAACCCATTTTATGAAAACACGCGGATCTTGAGGCTGGGTCGGGTCGGGTCGGATCGGGTCGACAATGGGTCTGAGCTCAAAACGATGTCGTTTTGGTGTTTAAAAAGCCTTGGCCAAAACGGCGCCGTTTTGACCCCTTATAAAAGCATTCCAAAGCCCTTTTTTTTCATTTCTTTCTTTCTTTTTACAAAAATTCTTCAAACTCTCTTTCACTCTTTCCTTTTCTCTCATGGCCGGCCATGGCCCTCACGTCCGGTCACCGTCAAGACCTCACCACATGCGCCTCAGTCCAGTCCTCGCCGGTGCACACGCCGTCGACTCCGCCTGCCACGCGCCATCCCCGGAGCCGTTCGACCGCAATCCGCTGTCGCCCATGTCGATGCTAGGTAAATCTCTTCCTCTTTTTTATTTTTTATTTTTTTTAAAAAACCCTTGAGACCCAAATCTGAGTTGGAGAACCTCAGATTTTGAATCAAAATTTTAGCCTTCCATTTTCTGATTTTTTCTTTTTATATTTTTTCATTCATCTATGTATTTTAAAGTAACAAATCCAAACATAAAATGAGTTTCCAAGTTCTTTACAAAAATCAGATCTTGATGATTTTTTATTTTCCTCTTTTTGAAAATGCTGTCTCATATCATTCGTTCGTAAATATTTGGATCTTCTTTGCAAATCTGCCGTTCCACGGTGTCCTTTGGCGACGACGGGCAAGGTCGGGAGTGGCGTTCGGCATTTCGACGATGACAGCAACCAAGTACCAGATAAGACTCTTCGAATTTCTTTTTTTTTATTACTATTATTATTAATGAAATTATTCAAAATATTTAATACATATTTAATGCGTTTTTTGGAAAAAGCTAAATGAAATTAATTTAATATATACATACATGTTTAAACGTTTGAAATAATTAGACGTAATAAATGACAGTAGTGATAGGTTTAAGATAGTATATTAATGCATCATATTTAATGAAAACGTTTTGTAACTTGGATCATAAACAGAACAAATGAAAAATCAACTTATGTATTTAATGTACCTTGCGAGTGTTCAATGCTTTGAGTTCTTGTAACGTTTGGTGCTTCTGCTTGCTATTATCTGACCCTGTTTCTAGCTGTTTAACTCTCTATTGTATTGTCTCTTTAGAAAGACTACTTTATATTGATTTTAGATACTCAAAACAAAGGCTCGTTTATTGATTTTTCCAAGAAAAAGGGTTCCTTTTTTACAATTACTTAATTCTGGCTTTATAGCTTACAATATCATCATGTTGTTTTGTTTTGCTTGAATAAATGCACGTCTTGTTTTTTTTTTGCAGGTCAGCTATGGTGGCTTGCAGCAGTGGCGGTGGCAGGTGAGCAATGGTGCAAGCTACTGGTGAACAACTAGGCTGTTGACGTGGCGGCCTTTGATTGGCTGAGAGGGAGGTGGCTGGTGCAAGTTGCCTAGCAGATTTGACTTGGGTCATTTTGTTTTTAGTTTTAGGGTTTGGGTCACTTAGGCCATTATAATTGGGTCTGTTTAGGTTCAAAATTGAGCCAAGTTTAGGCTTTGTATTGGACATTTGAATTGGGCCCAATTGGGTCAAAGGTTGTAATTGGACTTTTTTAATTAATTTTAAATTTAAATTCAATTTAAATTTAAACTTAAAAGAAAAGTTTAAACTTAAACTAAATTAAAATTCAATCATGAATTAAATTTAAAAAATTAAAAGTTAAAATTGGATTTAAATGTTGGGCCTGGTCAAAATTGGGCTTCAACAGTGTGCATGTAACGTCTCCATAACATGTAGTGTTCACACGAGCGGTGAAATAGGTTTGCTCACACGAGCTGTGGGTCGAGATGTTAGGCTAAACGATGCTGCTGACACAAGCTATGGAGAATCTGTAATAAATGCGGGATCTCATCCATCGGTAGGACATCTAGGACCTGCATCCATATAACCTGTAATGCTCACACGAGCTATGAAGTGGGTCTGCTCACACGAGTTATGAGTCGAGATGTTAAGCTACATGATGTTGCTCACACGAGCTGTGGAGAATCCGAAAGAAATGTCGAATCTCAGCCACTGGTAAGACATCTAAGACCAGCACCCATATAACCTGTAATCCTGAAATCAGGTCATATAGATCCCAGTATTCCACAGAATCCAACAGACATATATCCACATCATTTCACAAAGGAGTCGATTGCTACTCTGTAACCTTAGCTTTTCCTTGACTCGAACCAGGTTGTTGCGTGTCTTGATCTAAATAATCATTAATTCATCCAATCATTCAATATTCAACTTAATGACTAAAATAAAGATAAAATCTTTAGCATGGAAATTTTACAAAAATTACCCATAACATTTTAACATTTGTGCTATTAAATCCTCAATAACCATTTCAACATTTAATCCCACATTAAGCACAACTAAAGCATCATACTCTTACTATTACTTCATTCTAGCCCCATATTTTAGGCTCACTTCTAAACCCTTGTATTTTTTTTTACCATTTTCATAAATGGGTCCTTCGACCTAAAACCTTCAAATAACTTAACAAACCCACATGTATGACCCCCAAACTCAAAAGTTTGGTTACTAAACACACAAATACACTTACTTCCTTCATGGAAAATCCCAAACTCTTATCAATCTCACAAATAAATCCTTGGGTTGTCAAGACCAAGGTAACACAACTTTAAAAACATGAAAACCATTAAAACTAACCTCAAGAGTTATTCAAATCCAAGGGAAATGTTCAATTCAAGCTCCTCTCTTAAAAATGGAGTTTACTCATTTCTTGAAGAAGATAAAAACGGAAAATAATATTTTCTTTTTCTTAATTGATTTTAAGCAAACTTTCAATCCTTCTTTTCTCTCCATTCATTCTCACCTAATCCCACTCATCATAATCCTTATTTTTTAAATTGAATTTTCCAACCTAAAATATCTTACAATGATGAAGCATTTCCGTCCACTTCCAATAGGATGGCATAATTGCCATATTGATCCCTTCAATTTTCTCTTTCTTTGCATTTTAATTAATCCTAATTATAGAACTCATCTTTTGCAACTCTTACCAATTAGTCCTTTTTATTTAAATTTTTATTATATGAGCTATTAAATTTACCATCTAAAATTTAATATGACCCTATGTCCTCTTGTAAATATTAAAATAATACTATTTACTATGTCTCTTGTTGGAATATGTGATCCCGAACCACTGTTCTCGATGTTACTAAAACTGGGTCGTTACAATAATTGAAGGATCAATTGTGTAATTGGACCTCTCTTAAATGGCCAAATGGTAGGAATGATGTAGAATTCTCTAGATTTATGGTTAATTACTATTAAATCCTCATTAATTAGTTAATTAATAAAAAGGGCTAAACCGTAAAATGCAAAAGTCAAGAGCTATTAAAGTTTTGGTTTAAATTGTTATATGACATGATTGGATGGTTTTATGTTGCAATTAAACCATTCTTATATGGGTGGACGGCAAAAAACTTATTAAGCAAGGAGTCATTAGTTATTTATTAATAAAAATATTAAAGCAAAAACTTTGGATAAAAAATAAAACAAAAACAAAAGGTGGGGTGAATAATATCTTCTTCTTCTCTTTATTGTCTTGCCGAAAACACCATTGCTCTAGGGTTTGGGAGCTTTGGCTTTGCTATTCTTGGATGCATGTAAGTGGTTCTTGGTCTATTTATCATGAATTTCATGTTTTTGAGTTAGCAGTGTTAAAATCTATTTAATTTAGGGGTTAATTTGCAAATAAATAAAGTTATAAAGTCTACCATTAATGCTTTTAAAGTTTTCTATTTTGAAGAGCTTTGTGTGGAAACTTGAAGTTAATTTTGTGTCTTGTTAGAAAGTAAAATTGTATAAATTTTGGAACGAGGGATTTAATTGATTGATTTGTAAAAGGAGAAGGATTTTATGAGAAATTTTAGAGAATATGGACTGCTTATAAAGGCTTGAGTATTCAGCAATATTGGATTTATGTGCTAAATGTGGAATTTGCTTAATTAATATTAAGGATTAGATTAAATTAATTGTAAAAGGATTACGTCATTATGGGAAAAAATGTAAATAGAGAGGAATATGTATTATACTAAATATTCCTTGAAATTGAAGCTAATGAAGTGAAATAAATTATGTTATACATCAAGGAAAAAAAAGTAGAAAATTGAAGGGAAGAGAAAGTTGCTGGATAGTCCCTGTACTTTGGTCGTTACTGCAAATCAATCTTGTAAATTCGTACTATCATTTTTATGTTTATATCAATTCTTACATATTATAAGTTTATTATAATTAGATCCAAATGTTGTATTGACCCATTGAATGATTAGAGAATAAATTATAAATGAATATAGTGAGTACATTATGTTCCCGAATAGTAGACCTTGTACCGGTGTTATTTATTAGGCCTTATGCCGATGATTATATATATCAGGCCTTGTGCCGATGTATTATCAGGCTTTGTGCTTAGTAGGATTTGAGCTTGTGAATTGAATCAGGCCTTGAGCCTAGCAGGATTTGTGTCGGTGGATTGATTCAAGCTTTGTGCCTAACAGGCTTCGAGCCGGTCAATTGAATCAGGTCTTGAGCCTAGCAAGCTTAGTGTCGATGAATTGAATAAGATAAATTATACTGAAAATGTTATGAAAAGAATCCAATGATATGTTATTCTATTTGGTTCAACGAGCAACTAAGGGTTACAATGAAAAGGCACATAAATAAATGAACTGTGTTATGGAGAATACAAAATTGAAAATGTAATGTAAGTATTAGATTTGAAAAGGTAAAATTTGAATTATGTGAATGAAAGACTTATATGGTGAAAATTTTCCCATGATATGAACGGGGTAATTAAAGCTTAAATGAGTATATGAAAATATGAAATGAATCATAATTTTAGATAATGAAATGGATTATAATGATATGTGAAATTAAAAGGGAAATGATGGTTTATTATACGTATATAGATGATGAATTATGAAATGGAAATGTTGAATTGTTATATACCATGTTTGGGTTAAACTTATATGTGTATTGCTTCACCAACTAACCATGTGAGGTGTTGTGTATAGTAAAGGAAAGTTGGACTGTGACTAAGCTAAATCATGCTTGATTGCTTAAATTAATATATTTAGTAAGTTTAAGCTTTCCTTTATACAACTAAGCTTTATATAAGCTTACTCGTGTCTTATCATTTTCTTGTAAATTACGTTTTGTGGAATCGAGAGATTGGATCATCTCGAAGAAGGTGATAAAAACACAATATTTTTGAGTGGGTGATGATTAAAATTAAATGAGATAAACTAAATGCAAATGATCCCTAATGCAATTTAATCTAAATATGAAAATCATCTAAATGAATGAATGAATTTAGCAACAAAAACACAATTTCAACAATTAATAGCATGAATAGGATAGGATAATTATATCAATCAATTTAATTCATTTTTATCAGGCTTAACAGTATTCGGAAAATATTCCATGACAACTCGATCTTTCATGGGTTTGAAAACTAGATTAAGTCCTTTCGAAATCTTTTATTCTGTAAAACATGCATTTTACTGATCATATTAAACTAAGGGTTTCTTAGTATTCATGTAAAGTAACAGGGATTGGGTCGATTTGAAACAATTTAATCTCATGAACCTAAAAGCCATGCAAGGTAATAGAGCTTGGTCAAGTTATTATGAACCTTCAATTCATTCTTGGTCGGATATTAATTAAGCATGCACTTTTCAATTATTTTGTCTATTAGCCAATGTCTAGTTTGGATCGCTCAACTAATTCTAATGCATCCAATCACGTATGAATGAAATACATACTTGAGTTTAATTGAAAATGTGATCAACTAAGACACAAATTCCATAAGCATAATTCAAACGAATATTATTAAATTAATGCAATCATCCCAGCTTAAACAAAATTAACCTACCATTGTTGATGACAAGATCAAAGAACACATTGCAAACATGATTAAATTAAATAACAAGAAGGGAAAGAATAAACACTATTGAAGTGGCTATCGTGCGGACTCCGATTGAAGATGTCTTCCTCCGATCCTTGTTTTTCTCCTTTGCTGATGGCTTTTCAAGGTGACTGGCCAAGAGATGATCTCTAAGAGGCTTTGCTGACTAAAATTTAAAGGAAGAAGGGATGCTAGGCGCGGGGAAAAGAAGAGAGAATGAGAGAATGAAGAAAATGTGAAAAGATGGATAAGTAAGGGATGATTTGAGAAGTGAAGAAAGGGGTTGTATTTATAGGTGAAGGGATTGGACGACTTTACTAAAAATGGCATGGAAGATCCCTTCTTTTACTCCTTTGCATGGCCGACCACATCTTGTGGAAATTGGTGCATGTTGTTGCTTGATTTAAGCATGGAATTATGCTAAAATCAAGAAAGGGTTGGACGGCTTCAAAGGATATCTTTAAGGGCGCTTTTCTAATTCGATTCAAACTGTAGGGACCTTTGAGAAATTCCCAAAACTCCTTCTTGGGCAGCCACACACTTGTGCCAAATTTGGGCTTGCATACACATGGTTTGGATAGTTTGTGATCCACATAAGCAATCAGACTTGTCCACTTTGTATCCTTAATTTAACTAGGTCAAATTAGCAATTTAATGACTCAATTTTATATGGTCTTTATCATCCAAGTGAATGAAATTGTTCATGTCCATGAATAAGATATTATAACATGCTTTATTAAATCAACTCTATGGCCCACTGCATCACTAAAATATACCATGCTAATAAATAACATAAAATAATTCAATTTATGCATGAAAATCATATAAATAAGCACAAAATCACATGTTTAACAAATTCATGCCCAATATTAAGATTAAAGTAAAATTCACTTAATTATTCAACAAATACTTAGGATTAATATTCTTTTTAAGTTAAAAGGTGATAAATCAATAGAAATATTCTATACAATTTGAGTTTACAAATGGTAGTCTTTGAGGTATGGTATTTGGGTTGATGTTTAAAACGTGAATTTTAGTTGGTATGCTTGCTAGGAATTAAGCTAAACTTCTGTGATAAACATGAAATGGTATGTGTCATTCTAACTTGGTATGAAAGGTTGGGATGACTTGTTATGTTCATGTTGGGACTTATAAGTGATAGTTTGGATAAGGATTTGGTTTGAGCATTACAAAGTGTCTTTATATAGGTACTTGAATGTGATCTTAAGTGGTCAAATGTGGCATGTTTTGGATGCTTTTGATGTGTTTTAAGGTATTGAAAAGTGGTGGTATGGATTGGTCTAGGTACTTAAGCAATTGGGTGAAGGTTGAGCATGATTTTAGTCACTTTTGGGCACAAACGGCATGAGAAACGAGCAATCAGACGGCTGTGGGATGCACACGGGCAACCCACACAGGTGTGTGCCTTGGGCGTGTTAGGCGCAGGGTTCACACAGATGAGCACACAAGTTGAGGCACGAGCGTGTGAGCCAAGTCAGTGAGTTACACGGGCAGACACATGATTGGTCACATGGGCGTGTAGGGTGGCCACACGAGTATGTGGGAGAGCCACACGACCGTGTGACCCTTGTATTTGAAATTTTTAGTTTTGCGTAAAATGTTTTGATTTATTTGTGTTTGGTCCTTGATTGTTTGTAAGCTAATTCTAAGTCCTCGAAGGCCCGATTTAAAGCCTATACATGTATGCTTCATTTCATTACGAGTCACATCTGATTTAATGAAATCTAGTTGATATTTGAATGTTAAATGTTATGGGAATTCTCGATGTGTACAATAACACTCTATAACCTTATTCCAATGATAGAAATAAGATATGGGTGTTACAAGTGTCACCAATGCTGCACTTTTTGTGGTGGTGCCATAAAGAATGGCATGACCACCAGGTGGTGCCATAGAGAATGGCGTGATCAACCCTACATATAAAGATTTTTCTTAATATTTGTGTAACAATTGAATTGAAAAAGAAGAAAAGAGAGAAATTGTTGTGTTTAGTGGGAGAGCCTACAAATTGTTTTGAAGATGAATAAACGTTGTTTTTGGTGCACGTTCTTTTTTATGGAGAAATTGTAAAAGGTGATGTTGGTTATATATTTCAAGGTCGATAGAGAGTAAGGATGCGATTCAATAAAATTGTGAAGTTGGAAGAAATGAAAAGAAAGATTAGTGCGAAAATAGTTGTTCGTTATTGAAGGGTGATGTCCAGATTATTTTACAAGTTTCCAATCTATGCAGATCCGTGGAAATGTACAAAGATGCAACTGTTAGATGATGATGGCTTGGGCACTATTATAGTAATATGGTGCTCGACTGGGAACGAGAACCCCCAATTGGTTGAGTTATTCGTTGAGTTAGCTGATTTAAAGCTCGTTGAGAATGTCACTCTAATAAGTTAAGTTCGTAGGTTTGACTTTGATCTTAATATCGAATGGACAGATCAGTCAAATAGTGAAAGGACATTGCAAATGCCCAAAATTCTAAATTATGTTGGGCGTTCATATAACAACCCTATCTTGGGTCATCGTCTATAGATACATCTGGAGGTGATAGGCACCAATACAAATGTTGTAAAAGGATCCGATAATGACGAATATTCTGATCACAACATTAAATATTTTAGTGACCGTATCTAGATGAGGTTTTGGACAATATTGATGATAAAGGCCTAGAAAGAGGGTGAAGATGTGCACCCTTACATTCAAGAACCCGAGTCACGGTATTTTTATATGAAATGACCTTAGGTCCCACATGTTGTGCATAGATCCAGATGCAGCGCAGGCACCTGAGTTCCTTGAGCCTATAGATATAGTCCCTGCTCATAGATTAGAGGTAAATTTTCAATTGGAAAGTTGTTCATAGGGAAACAGTTTGAGAATAAGACGAACTACGTGTTTGCCATCAAGGATTACAACATGAAGGTGTTGATTGATTACAAGTTTGCAAAGTATACACCGACATAATATGTTGAGGAATGTTAGAGGGCTAACAAAGGGTGAAACTGACGGATTCAAGATGAATTTATACAAAGGACTCAATAGTGGTAAATACTAAAATTAGAAGGGCCCCATACATGCACTGCTGCACATATGCGCAAGACCACCTGAATCTGGATGCCAAAATTATTTGTAACTACATCAAGGCATTGGTAAAAGATATGCTAACCATTCTTATATCAGTTCTAATTGCGGACATGTAAGCTTGGTTCCAGTATAGGGTGTCATACAGGAAAGCATGGTGGGCGAAACAGATAGCCATGGAGTAGTTGTATGGTAATTGGGATGCGTCATACAATGAACTTCAAGGTTAGATTTTAGTGACCAGAAGTACGTGCCAGGTACTGTCGTGGACTTGCAGGCGTTCCTTACAAAGGCGAGGATGGCGAACTTCAAATGAGGAGAAGAGTTTTTCACCGATTGTTCTGGATATTCGATCCATGTGTTAGGGCCTTCTCTCATTGCAAGTCATTGTTGCAAGTTGATGGTACATGACTTTTTTGAAAATACACGCAAATACTACTGATTGCGATTGCACAAGATAGTAACTGAAACATACTACTAATCACCTTTGCCATCATTGAGTCAGAGAGCTATGAATCGTGGGAATTTTTCCTTCGAAACTTGTGGAGGCATGTTGTCAAGCAAGACAACATTTGCATTATCTCTAACAGACCAAGGGTCTACTTGCTGTGATTAGACATTTCGAGATTCCGTGGAGGTCCGTCTGCTACATTCGCCATATTGTTGTCAACTTCCGTAAGGAGTACAAGAATAAAGACTGGCGAAAACAACTTGTGAATATGGATAAAAATATTCTGTTTCAAATTGTATTTGAAAATTTTTTGAGTCACTTTACTAAAAAGAATGGTATGTGTTATATTGGAATACATACGTAGGGTACGAGCTAGAACCATATCGATTCAGGCATAGGTTGACGATATTGGAGACTGATTTGGTGATGGTCCCGACTTCTCTCAGACAGTGGTTGGGTAACTTGGAACTATGGCAATGGGCTCAATATTTTTGTTATAGGTACCGATATGGTCATATGACGACTAACCTCGATGAGGCAGTTAACTCTGTCTTGAAGCGTATACGTCACTTACAAATTTCATCAATTTTCTCAGCTACGTTTTACAGGCTGGCAACCTTGATGTTAAAAATGAGGTTGAGACAAGCAAAAGAGATGGAGGTCGAACACGTACACGTGAAAGAGGTCAAGAAAGCCATGAAGGACAACGCTTGGAGGACAAGGTCGGTGAATGTAGAACTATATTCCCGAAACTTGGAAACCTTTCAACTGATAGACTGCATCGACAGTCACATGGGGGTCCTGCCAAGGTCTTATGGAGTTGATCTCTGAAATAGGCGATGCAAGTGCGAGAATTTCCAAAAACTTCGATACTCATTTGCACATGTCGTTGCAGCATCTGCAAGCTTCAATTTGAAAGTCGAACAATATATCGACAATGTGTACATACTTCAACGCACATTACGTATTTGGGGTAATGAGTTCCCCGTACTACAGGATGTATTGACATGGGAAGCGCCTTTGCCTGCATTTAAGATGTTACTAGACAAGTCACTATGATGGAAACTCAAACGTCGACCGGAGACGAGGATTTATGGTGACGTGGTCATCAGAGAAGAACCTCAACCAAAGCGTTGCGAGACATGCAAAACAATCGGCCACAATCGGAACAAGTGCCCTCTTTGAAACTACCATGCTGGCCAATTTTCACGGTTGAGAGGAAATTGAATGATGTACCCAATGTTTTTTTTTTTTTTAAATTAAATTTGTAATCATGTTCGATACTTTTATTTCATAGTTACAAATTACGACGTAGGAATAATTTTTTTTGAGTTTAATTCAACATTATTAGTGTTTAATTTTAGCTAAAGTCATAAGTTTTTATTAAAAATTAACATATATTTTTAAATGTGCTTGAATTCATGATGTCTAATATTGACTTTCTCAATATCGAACGTCAACAATTCAACAAATTTTTATCTTCATTAAGTTTTAAAAGAAATTATTTTTCAACATCTACATGCATCAAATTTTTAATTGTGCACTTAATAATAGAAAAAAATTGGACTTTCGCCCCAAAAAATGATATTAATTTTGACATGTATTTGGCATGTCATTTTTGTAATAAATAGAATAATACATAGATTAAATATTATTTTCCTAATGAATAGAAAAATTATAAACGCATATACAACTTTTAATAGTTTTAAAGGATATTGTAATAGTTACACAAAAAAAGCAAAAAGTTGAACGAATGTGGAATTAAATTTATTCTACAAATAAAAAAATGTTGTTGTACAAATATAATATAACATTTGAAATTTACAAGTATCAAAATTGGAATGAACCGGGAGAGGAATCGTCATGCGGGGTGTAGAGTTGCGGTAGCCTCTGTTGGTGGCGTGGTTGTTGGTCATCATTCATGTACTACCCTTGATGTGTATTGAACATATCAAGAAGATCATACGCCAGATTGAAGCTTTGGTCAGGCGGGTACGTCAGATGGAATGTTTGCAGAGGCGGGGTGGAGTACATAGTATCATTGATGGGTGTCGATCCAAACATATCAAACATCATTGATGATTGCAGTTGTTTGTAATTTGATCTGCAACCGGCAATCTCTGGGTAATATGCGTTGCTCTCTGACCCCTCTCCAAATGTGTCAACCTGCAACTACGGGTGGGAAGAAGTGGTCGTTGGTGAAGTGTGTGGGTTCGTAGGTTGGGCCTGTGACCACGTCACTTTCAATTGGTAGCCCAAGTTGCATAGTAACATCTTCGAATGTGATTGTGCACTCCTTGCATGATAGATGGAAAGTGTGGGTTTCCGGGCGCCACCACTCAACCAAGACAGATATTATGTCTGCTCTCAGGTCGAACATCCGGAATAATGCCATATCCCTAAATCCCACTAATTGTAAGTACGAGATGGTCCGCTCGTCCGAACAGTACTTCAAAAAATGGATGTGCAACCTCAAAACTCGATACTGATCCTATCCATATCATAAAACCGATTTTTAAAAAAAAATAATGATTCTTATAATGCATATCTTGATTCATATAACAAAAATCTCAATGCATATTTATAAACCATAAATACTTTATATTACTAAAACCTCAAAAGTACATTGCATTATAAAGCCTAAATACTTTATATTCCTAAATGCATAAATTAATTATTGTAATTTAAAGGCTTTTTTACATATATAATATAAAATATTAAAATATCTAAAATGGTATACCAATTGAATTAATTACGAAAATGATATACAAGGGGTGATGGAGTGTGGTGCATAGGTAGCACCACCCTTATTTTTTGACAACTTTCAATGACAATTAAATAAAAAAACAAATTTTTAATGGGCGAAGCCTTGTTGATAGGAAACACCAAAGTGGTTCTTTTATACGATTTAAATGCGGGTTTGGATGGTGGTGCTCATGGGAAAGACGGCACCAGTGGTGGCCATGTCATAGGCAGCACCAGTGGTGCCAATCTCATAGGTGGCACCAATAGTGCCTATGTGAGAGGCAGTAGCAATCATGCATTCTAGTATTTAAGCAGCATTTGTGCAATTTTTTTTTTGAAAATTCAAGAATAGCAACAAAAAGTTTTGTAGAAGAAGAGTAAACAGACAAAAGAGTTCACATGGTTAGTAGATATGAAATTCATTTTTTTACATTACAGTAATTTTTTTGCTTGAAATTGTATTGAGAATTTTTATTTCTTTTTTTAACAAATTTAGTAGTAAAGACAGATAATCAATTTTTAGTATGCGTTTATTTCAATGGAGTTATTTTAACAACAACAGTTGGATGTATATTTAAATGTCTCCAACAAATAATAATGAGATTTAATAGAAATGTCTCGGTTGATGACATGAAGGAAATGATTTGTGAAAAAATTATTAGGCGTTATGGGAGAAGGGTCTTGAAACTTTTTTACAAGTTTTAAGTTTTGAAAAATCCTATCAAATTCACTAAGATGGAACTTGTAGATGATGAAGACGTGGAGACAATGGTCGCTCTTTATTGTGGGAATGAAAGCCACCAAAATGCACCGACTCAGTTATTTGCTGAGTTAACTGATGTGGAGCCAACTGAAGATCCCACTCCATTAGGTGAAGAACATGGAGTTCAAGATCAATGTATGGTGGTTTCGACATCGTACGTTGTAGCTAACCGATTGTACTCAGGATCGACATCGATCTTAATGCTACACCCGAGACTGATGCGGATGGTGATGATGGACACGATAGTAATGATCCTTCTGATCACGTGGTCGATAGTGATAATGATCCCGATGTGGACGAGGACCCGGATGATATCGACAATGAAGGTGCGAATGATGATTGAAATGTTAACGTGTCTTCATTTAGGAACACGATTTGACGATTGTGATACGAAATGATCCTGAGGCATACATGTTGCTCATATACCTTGATGCAGCGCATGCAGTCGAGTTCCAGGAGTACCCTGATATACTACCTACTCACAGGTTGGACGTAGATTCCGAACATGAGTTGTTTGTGGGCCAAAAAATTGAAACCAAGGAAAAGTGCATATTTTTCGAACCTGAGGATTACACAGGCATCATGTCTAAACTGACTTTGTATATTGGGGAGTGTTAGAGGTCGATGGAAGGTTACAATTGACAGGTACGTGCCGCTTTTATCATGAAATTACAGATGTTAGAGATACAAAAAAATGTTGGGCCTCACACATGCACTTTAACACATATGACATAAGATCACCAAAAACTTGATTTCAAAACCATCTACACATGCATCATGCCAATGGTGAAAGACATGTCAACCATTAAAGTTTCGGTACTGATTATCGAAATGCAAGCACGATTCCAATATCCAGTATCGTACCAGAAAGCATGGATAGCTAAACAAATGTCAATAGAGCAATTGTATGGAGATTGAGATGCATCGTACAATGAGTTACAGGGGTGGATAGTCGCTATACGGGAGTACGTGTCAGAGACTTTTATTGAGTCGGAGACACGACCTTATTACGACCCAGATGACCAACTACAATTAGGAAGAAGAATTTTCCATCGAATGTTCTGAACATTTGATTCATTCGTGCGAGCATTTCCCCACTACAAGCGACTTGTGCGGGTAGATGAGACCTGACTATACTGGAAATATAAGCATTTCCTACTTATTACGGTTGCTCAAGACGGGAATAAAAACGTACTCTAGATAGCGTTTTCCATTGTGCACAAGGAGAACATGAAATCATTAGAATTCTTTTTCACGAACCTATGGAAGTATGTTGTTAGGGACAATAATATTTGCATCATATCTGATAGATGAAAGGGAATAATTGTCGCCATTAGGCGTTCTGGTGTTCCATGGAGATCCATTTGCTGCATCCAGCACATCGCGACTAACTTCCATCGAGATTATAAGAATGCAGACTGGCGGAGACAAGTTGTGAAAATGGGTAAAATTTAGTTTCAATATATGTTTTAATGTCATCAATACTAGAACAAATTAAAGAAAGACTGTAACTTAACTTTTCTTAATACATACACAGCGTACAAGCTAGAATCACACCTTTTCCGACAAAGGATGACTAGACTTGAGGCTGACATGCAAGGTGAAACAATCACTCCTTTCCGAAAGTGGTTAGGTACCATGAAGCCATGGCAATAAGCTCAAAATTTTGATGACAGGTTTCGGTATGGTCATATGACCACCAACCTGGCAAAGACGATTAACTCCGTGTTGAGGAAAACACGACATCTTTCGATTTCATCTATATTCTCGACTATGTTCTATAAGCTAGCTACCTTGATGCCAAGAATGGGATTGAAATAAGCTAACCAGATCGAGGGGGACACGTGTTTGTTAACAATGTCAGGAATGCAATGGATGTGAATCGTGGAAGGGTGAGGTCGATGAATGTAGAAATATATTCACGGTAGTTTGAAACGTTTCAAGTTACAGAGACCATCGGTCATTAACCCTGTATCCCACCTAGGTCCTGCGGATTTGATCTCTGAAACAAACAGTGCGATGGCAAGAGGTTCCAAACATTTCATTATCCTTGTGCGCATGTCGTGGCAACCTGTGCTCGCGCCTCGATAAATGTCGAACAATTAATCGTTGATGTAACAACTCGTTTTTAGTGGTGTTGAAAACAGTAGTTTTGAGGCCACAAATCCGACAAGTGAGTTCGTAAATATTATTATTTAATATTTACAAGTCAAATATTGTATTATATTTTATTTTAATATGGTAATTTATGTTATTTGAAAGAATAATTAAATTCATGTGATGTGTCCCTTAAGTCAAGTGAGTTTAGAAATGAGGTATCGAGACCTCGTTTCTATAAATTGAGTTATAAATATTTTTATTAAATATTTACGGAATGATTATATAGGTGTATTAAAATTTGTTAAAAAATTTTAACGTTTAAATAGTTAATTAGGTAAAACTGACTAAATCGTAAAAGATGCAAAAGTTAATTTCTATTAATTAATTGATTAATTAAAGAAATGTACATGGGTTTATGTGGAAATATACCATAACTAAATGGCATATACGGTTATTGCTTGTTGTTGACTAAAATATGTGTTTTAATTAAATAAATTGAAAATTAAAGTTAAGTTAAAATATAATAAATAAATAAAAAGGAAAACATTTTTTTACTTGATCTTCTTCCCCAACCGAGAAACCACCATTTTTGGAGACCAAAGAAGTTCGGCCGACTCTTCTTTTTGCATGCTTGTGATTTTGAGGTTTGTTTTTAATAATTTTTATGTTTTTTTAACCATTTAAGTTTAATCTAGTTAACTCGGAGGTTAATTTGCAAAACTGTTAAAAGTTCAGGGACTTTTCATGAATGAATAAAGTATGTTTTGGTTCTTAGTTGATGTATTCATGTAGGTGATGGTTTAACTTAAACTTTTTGTTAAGTGAATTTTATTAATTTTAATGTTTAGTCATTAAATTGTTTAACTAGTAAAACTTCATGAAATTTTTGTAAAAACATGATAAATATGTGCTGTAATAGGTCTTTAGAGTATTCAGCCAACATGAGTAGCGATTAAATTTAGTGAATTTACAAGTTTATGACTTAGAGACTAAATTGCATAAAAGGTAATATTTGAAGGTAATTTTATAAATTTTCATTATTAAATGTTATTAGTTAAATTGATTGTTTTCAATGTTGAAATGGGGTTAATTGAATAAAATATTTATTTAGATCAAGAAACAACTCGAACGGACACAAATCATGGAAAAGTCAAAATAGCAAAATAGTGGTTAGATTTAGGGGTGAGCATTTGATCGAATCGAATGGAAAATTTTCGAGTTAATTGAGTTTTCGAATCCTATTTTATCATCTTAACTCGATTTGAAATTTTTACGAATTACGTCGAGTGAGATAGAATTCGAATCGAATCGAATATATTTATTCGAGATACATTTTTAATTTGGTGTTGTTTAATTTTATGTAATTTTTAAAAAATATTTTTATTTAAAGTTTTTAAAAATGATTATACAACAAAAAATTAAAATAAATAAGTGAAAAAAGTCCAAGTAAAAAATGACAATACAATAAGATTATAATAAAAAAATAATAAGCAAAAGTCTAAGTAAATAACATAAGTCCAAGTAACAATAATAACACAATAAGATTATAAAAAAAAACATAAGCAAAAGTCCAAAATATAGTAGAAAACAAAATAAAAAATAAAAAAAATACAACAAAAGTCAAATAAACCAGCAGCAATAACACAAAACCATTATAGAATAGCTTAAGCTTCTTCTTTTGCTTCAAATACCGACGGTAAACTTGAAACATCTAGTAAAAATATTGAATGAGTTAGTTAAATGATAAGAAAATATTTGCAAAAATAAATTAAATAAACATTTAATTTTATAAACTAAAGCTAAGTATTTTACCATCTTCCATGGCTTGAAGTTCATCAACATAGTCTTCAAGATTGATGGCATCATTAGATTTTCGAAGCCAATCTTGTGTGCAAACCAAAGCCTCGATCATGAGAGAAGTTAGAGAACTTCTAAAACTATCGAGAACACGTCCACTCATGCTAAATGCACTTTTCGAGGCAACTGTTGAGATAGGAATAACAAGAATATCTCGAGCCATTTGTGCAAGATTAGGGAATTTAGGACTGTTCATTTTCCACCACAATAATAAATCAAATGAACTTGAATTGTTCACTTCCTCCTCCTCACCCAAATACCTATCCAACTCAGATTTAATTTCAACTCCAACTTGTTTCTTCTTCTTAAGGTATTTTTGCTTGGCCAAGCCCGCTTGCTTTTTTGACTAATCTATTTCCATTGAACTGAAAAGATTTGTCGAAGAACTAGATCTACCTTCAAACAATTGAATTCCCCCAGCATTAGAAGAATACTCATTGAACAAGCAATGCAATTCTTTATCAATCATTTTCATGATGTCATTAGCAACATTAGGAAAAAGTAAGTTGACCCAAAAGTTCAAAAAGCTCATTTTACATTGTGGATCAAAGGTAACCGCCAAGTAAACTAGCATGTTGATCTTGTTTCCTTCACCCCAATACTTATTATACTTATCCCTCATTTTGGAAGTCATAGAAATTATGTCTAAATCTCCACAATGTTGCCACCCATAAAAAAGACAACGCATATCCGTCAATACTTCAAAAAGTGAATGAGAGGTAACATGCAAAGATCCAAACACCTTCAGTGTAAGATGATAAAAAGCTCTAGCACTTTTATCACTCTTCGAACAATTTACCAATCATCAAATGTAGGAACTCCATCTCCAGCAGTAAGGTCAAGAAAAAAGTTATGATCATCATGTACATATGATTCAAACGCACGCTCATATTTTTCTACCACCTTTAACATCATATAAGTTGAGTTCCATCTAGTAGGCACATCTAAACACAATTGAGCCTTACTATCTATCATTTCTTCTTTTGCCTGTTGGTTAAATTTTGTCAACCTTGATAGTGTTGCTATTATATACCTCACAACACCTCTAACTCGATCCACAAACACAGAAGCATCCTTAATACCGTATTGCACAATGAGATTAAGAATGTGTGCAACATATCTCATATGCATAAATTTCTTATTTTGCAACAGATGCATTTCGATGATCCAATTTCTTTCTCAAATATTCAATTGCAACATTATTGGCAGAGGCATTATCAACCGTAATAGTGAAGACCCTCTTAATCCCCCAATCTCGAAGACATTTTTCAAGGGCTTGACCTATGATTTCACCTCTATGAGCAGATATTAGGAAAAAATTATAATCCTTTTTTGAAACCTCCACTCATCATCCACCCAATGTGCCGTTAAAACCATGTAAGATATCATCTGTAATGAAGTCCAAGTGTTTGTCGACAAACAAACTCTACTTATATCTTTTTCAAAACAATTCTTCATTACACTCTTCATGGAGTTAAATAAATCTAGACAATCCCTTCTAATTGTCCAACGAGATGGAATACTAAACCGTGGGCATGCTATAGAAAGAAAGTGTTTGAAACCCTCTCCCTCTATAATTTTAAAAGAAGTTCATCCACAATTATCATATGAACCAATGTCTTTCTAACAGCATCTTTATCAAACACCCAAGTTGATAAATCCATTGTTTCTTGGTTAGTCTTCATAAATGTTAATTCTGATTGCTTTGGATCAGAAGTATTACCTCAAGGTCTTTTTACACGTGTTTTAAAATGATTGTTCAAATTCGTTATAGAACCCGAAGTTAACTCCATGGTGTAAGTAGTCTCACAAGCATTGCACCTTGCTCTCTTCTCCCCCTCTTCAGTTACATATTTGGTGAAATGGCTCCAACAAGCTGCCCTCGGAGTAACCTTTCTTCGAACATTTCCCTTGGTTGTTGTTTGACCATCCTTACTTGGCGAAGAATTTTGTGAACTTTGAGTTGAACCATCTCGCTTTTAAATTGGATCACTCATCTACAAGTTAAAAAAGAAAACAAATTAACTAAAGGCAGAGTAAAAAATTTATTATTTGAGTTCAATTAAAAATTTAGTACTATGACCTCTAACATTGAGTTTCTAATATTTAAACCCTTGTATACAGTGAGATTTTCAACACAAAAACATTTGAACCTAAAAAATGTTCCAAAACTATATTTGCATGAAATTTTCAACCATTTTTATCAACTATTATTCATACTAAAACTATATTTAATAAATATTGAATTGTTGCATAAACAAAAAAAAAAGAAGGAAATCTTTATAGTAAAACTTATCATTTCCAAACTGTACATCGCCATCACTAATTATTGTTGGGCCTTTGCACGCCTTACCTCTTCATTATTCCAGTATTTATTTTATTTTTATTTTATATGCACTAGTAATTAAATATTATTTTTATTATTTCCGTTAAATTAAAAGATATTTATGTTTTTATAAATATTAAATATTTTTTGAAATTTAAAAAAAATTATAAATCGACGCAAAGCTGAAAATTAAAATAAATAAAAGAAGTTGTATGTGAATTACAAATAAGAAAAAAAATAAAAAGTTATAATTCAAATGGGTAATTTTATTTAATAAAGAAAAATATATTGGTATTAATTATAAAAGTTAAACCGGTTTGATTTTAGGTTCCCAATCCAATCCATCATTTAAATACAACTTCAAATAAAAATGGTTTATTGATTATAGTAAATAAAACCATGTATTTTGCTTAGCAGAATAATAAATTATAGGTTCAATCATCTTTTTTTCTTTTTAAACTGATATTAGACTGGTTCAAGAGATCCCTATACTCTATATAGAACCAGACCTACCAGGTCTTCAGTTTATGACTGAAATGATCCAACCAACCGATTAGATTGATTCAAGTTTCAACCATGGTAAGAGCTTGAATTCTGAATCTCAGGCTCTGACATCTAATAATAACACAGTATTATTAATTTATGTTTAATACTATATCAAGGGATTAGGCATCTGCAGCCTGCAGGTTAAGAGACCAACCTACGATTCTCCTGGCTCAATGCATTCTTAAATTAGAATTGAGACGGTTGGTGTTTCTATTTATAAATGACATAATAACAAAATTAGTTACTAATGTTTGGGTGTATGATCATTTTGGTTCTTAAGGTTTTTTTTGTGCTCATTTCATACATAATTTTTATTTTTTTTGGTTAAATTGATCATTTTTTTAACGATCTTACTGACGTAGCAATTTTTTTTTCACCTAGGTAAATCTACGTATTTAGCTGCTAACGTGACACTATTTTTTCATATATGTCACATCAGTAAATGATTTTAAAATTATTAAAATTATTTTTTAAAATATAAAATTATTATAAAATTATAATCATTACCATCCCATTCTTAAGTTTTTCTGGTTTTTTTGTTTGTTCCCCTTCCTTTTATTTTCTGTTCTCCTTATCTTCTTCCCCATTATTCCATCTTCTTCTCCATCCTCTTTATTCCCCATGGCTTGTGGTTCACTTGTTAAAACATGAACTTTACCTGTTGAAATTGAAGAAGAATAGAGGAAAAAGGAGGTGTGTTTGAAATTTAAAACCTTGAATTTTTGAAACCAATTCTTTGCCCCCCAAATGAACCCATTTATCCACACCTATTATTGTGTTTGGTCTTTTGCTCTATCTCTCTTGTATTGTCTCTCACACGCTTCTATTTTCACAGAACCAAAAAAACCAGCAAACAAAACCACCAAATCAAAAAACACAAACATAAGCAAACATACAGAACTGAAGCTGACGTTACCTATAACAACCCAATTTTTAGTGGTGTCGGAAACAGCGGTTTTGGGACGACAACTCCAACAGGTCGAGTCGTAAACATCATCCATTTAATATTCATGATGTCAATATCATCGTGTTAAATTTTGTTTGAGAAATTTTATCGTTTAGATAGTTAATTGAATAGAAAAGATTAAATTGTAATAGGTGCAAAAGTAGAGATAGTTAATTAGAAGGACCAAATGAGTAAATTAACCAAACAAATGTTAGTGGGTGGGTTAGCATGAGTCAAACTAAGTATAAATAGTTTAATTAAGATTAAAAAGCGGTTAATTAAATCTTAATGATGAAAGTCTAAATATTTACAAAATTACCATTGACTATATATATGAAATTAAAAGAGAAAAATGGGAAATTCACTTATTTCTTCATCTTCCCCATGGAAAGGTTAAGAAAATTAGGGTTTTTTATTGTTGAAACTTTGAGCTTTGATTTGGGTAAGAAAACCTTAATCGTTTTTAGTAATTTTATGTTTTTAAGTTCGTATTAGGTTAACCTAGCTAATCCAAGGACCAATCTGTGAATCTGTCAAATATTATAAAACTTGCCATTGTTGAAAATGCTTATTCTTGAAAGATCTTGATAGATTTGTATGCTTGGTGAATAGATTCATTGATTTTGTAAAGTGATTTTTGATGAAATTATGATTTAGGGATTAAAATGTTAAAATGGTGAAATTGTGTGCATTATTTGAGAAACAATGAAATTGTAAGGACTTGAGGAGATCCATGATTATGTCGACTAGTATTGATTTTGTAGGAAAAGGGTTATTTTGTGTGTTTTATACTTAGGGACTAAATTTAATAAAAGTAAAATGTTAGAGGTAAAATCGTAATTTTTCCAAAAGGACTAAATTGTGTTGAATGGTCTGATTGGGTGATTCAATATGAAAATCGAATGATTTGTGGATGTAGACTACGATCGTGCCACAGATCGAGGGAAAGGAAAGTTAGTGAAATACTCTCTAGAGTCTAACCACAACTACAATCCAGTCCGGTAAGTTCGTAATGTTAAATTCTTACTTGTAACTGCTTATAACTACCTTCTTTATGGTTTTTGATGATTGGAACCATAAATTGATGATGTGAAGGATAGAAATTACAGAAGAAGAATTTACTCGGTCTTGTGCCAAAGTTAAATGGTCCGATAACTGAGATCTTGCATTGTTGCGGATTCTCTATGACATCGTGAGTCACTGTAAAGTGAAAAGAATCCAAGAATGGATTATAGGCCCTACGATGGCCGAGATTTATGCCTGATTGCATATTCTCGTCAGCTTAGTGTAAGCAACATCGTAGGGAACAGTTATACCGTAACGATGGCTATGAGCAGCATCGTATACTGGTAACAAGCATGACTTTTGGGTCAATAGGGAGTAAAATGAGAATCATGACCTTCGAGTCAACAGGGAGTAAAATGAGCATCAAGACCTTAGGTTCAATAGAGAATAAAACAAAAACAATCTCTAAAGTACAGTTCTATTCTGGCTCGACTGATTTATGGATTTGTTTACTATGTGTTATTCTGTAAATTGATAAATCTTGCGAACTTATTAAGCTATGAAGCTTACCAATGAAATTATTGTTGTTTTGTAGATTCTATTTTGCAACTTGAAGATCAGACCATCTTGAAGACATCACACTATTTCGAGAGTTCGTTAGGATAGTATTTACATCACTCGGTTATATGGCATGTACTAAGATGAATGACTTTTACTACTTGTATGGATGAATGAATCTTTTGTTGTGAATTCTAGACAAATGTTGAACAAGTTGATATGTTAGTTAAATGTGATATATATACACTATGTGAGATGTATGAAATGCCCTGAAACTATGCACAATGTATTAGTATAATGCATTTGAAGTTATGAAGTGATGAATGTTTGATAAACTTGTAGTTTATGCATGATTTATTGAACTCTATGTACTTGTTTCGGTAGAACTCATGCTTTTATCAGTAGAAGTACAAGGTAGGAGAGAGGTTACACTCTGACTTGCATTGTATCAATAGTAACAATTTAAGTATCGGTAGTTCTGTATACTCATGTATCGATAGTTGATATACTTGTATCGGTAGAAGTTGCAGGGTTAAACTTTTTAGCTCTCTATAGTTTTTAGTATCAATAGATGTATGACTTGTTTCGGTAGAAGAGTCTCTTATATCTGTAAAAATATCACTTGTATCGGTAGAAGTCTGCACTATTCTTGAATTTCTCACTAACTTGATTACTACCGATACTTGTCCAACAGGTATCTATAAAAGTCTTCAAAATTCATGGAAATGACGTTTTCCCTTTTCAAGTAATATTGACATTCAAATTATGATTCATGTTGTATACTTTGCATTACTCTATTAAAATATGATTAAATAAAACAATAACTCGAGTTAAAATATAATATAAAAATTGAGCGGACATCGGGACCCTAACCGATGATGGTTACGGGTTTTGGGTGTTACATTTAGTGGTATCAGAGCTTTCGATTTAGTCATTTTTTAGATTGTATTGATTGTGTTTTATGTTTTAGAAGTACATGCCATATGAACCTGTGATAGTGTGATATAGATGGATCCGATCTAATCATAGTTTTTGCAGATAATCATAGAATGTCTGGCTCAAAAAGAGAGAAAACTAATGAGGTAAACAGTAATGTCTTGACTAATGATTTCGAGGCTAGTCACTGTGTATCGATATTACCGATGACAAAAAACGAAGAAAAAAATATTTTCTTTGGGTTGATGGGACAATGGTTCTTAGAGTTTATGAGGAACAATCTGATGGCACCACCTCCTCCACCCCTTGTTACACAACCTACTGCTCGATCAGTAGTACCTCTAGCTATACCTCCTCTAGTGGTGGAACAGAGACGTCGTATTTCAACGGACAGGGTTAAAAAATATGGTACAGAAGAATTTTGGTGATGCATAGAAGATGATCCTTCTAGAGCTGAATGCTAGCTGAAAAATATAGTAAGAGTTTTGAACGAGATCGCTTGTCCTTCAAAAGACTATTTGAGGAGTGTTACTTCGTTACTGAAAGATGACACTTACATTTGGTGGACGATGATTTTAGCAGTGATACCCGAGAATGAGGTTACTTGGGAACTCTTCCAAGTAGAGTTCAAAAAGAAATATGTTAGCAAAAGGTACCTGGATAAGAAAAAGAAAGAATTTTTAGAATTGAGACTGAGAAACAAAATAGTGGCAAAATATGAGCGAGAATTCGTTCAACTTAGTAAGTATGCTCGGGAGATTGTATCGACAGATGAGGCAATGTGTGTTCGTTTCGAAGACGGGCTAAATGACGAGTTCAAGATAATGGTAGCTGGACATGAGTTGTGACCGTTTGTGGTTCTTACAGATAGAGTTCAAAAGATGGAAGAAATTTACAACAACAAAAGGTAGAGAGAGAAGAGGTTTCGAAAGTTTAGGAAGAAGAATATCACCAGAACTTTTTCTATGCCACCACCGAAGAAATTAAGAGAAAATGAAACTCGTGGAGTAGTCTGTTCTTAACTTTTAAGCAGGAGTAGATCAAGACCACCAAAGTCTAAATTTCAGAATCGTCCTGTAGCTAGTGTAGCTAGTATCCGGAATTCGTCGAACCCACCACGTGATCATTGTGAAAGTTACCATGCGAGTGAATGCCGAAAGATAAAAGGGGCTTGTTACCGATGTGGGGGTACAGATCATTTCATGCGAAACTGCCCGATGACTTCGGAAGTGAAAAAGGATCAGAGTGTGAAACAACGTCATAGCAATTGTGCAAGTGAACATTTGTCGATGTAAGTATAGTTGATAAACTTAAAACTATCAGATTTCGATCCCACAAAGATGGCTGTTTATGCTTATAATTGTTGATTCAGTTAAAGTTAAAATAAGAGAAATTGTATGAATAATGTCAGCGCAATTAAAATAAAGAGTGCAGAATTGAATGAATTAAACTATCAGAGCAAATATTGCAAGACTGTAAGAAAATATTTCAAAGCAAAGTAATAAGAAATGCAGTGAAAGTTTGAAGATAATTTGTCGATGCAATTTAAGAAAATTAAAGAAGTAAAAAAAATGATAATGGAATGGGGGATCCCTGACTTGATAAGTCGGCAAACCACTACATGTAACCACAAGGTAAATAATAGATAAATTGTCGCCGCAATTTAGCTTAATGAGATCTTACCAACTTCGACTTTCCTTTTTATCTAAGACCCAGATACTCACATTAACCACACCTTTCAGTGCTGGCAATGCTTTGTATTCAAGAACAAATGGCCAAAATTCCTTCGTTCCCCAAGCAACTTCTATTGTCTTGCTTGTTAATTTAATTTGTCACTACACTTTCAGTGTCAGTAACTGTAATAGCACTTCCGTGATCAACCAATTAAATCCAAAGATAAATAGATAAGAGAAAATTAAGCAGAAATCAAATTAGATCTAAAATTAAAAAGTACTTACATACACATTTAACTTCCTCAGAATTTATCAGCGTTTGAGAGTAAATAAAGAACAAGTTGAAGCATTCTATTCCTAGCCTACTAGAACTCTTCCCTAATGCTCCTCTTCTGTTGCACTTAGTAATACTCCTCGTCAAGAGGAAGATTTGCCTTCTTGTCGCAGTCAGTTCACCCTCCTAGAAACTAAGTTGCCATGGAGGCAAGCTTTAAGAAAAGATGGAAAACTGAGTTTATTTTTGTCACGAGCTTCCAGCCTCTCTTTTTTCTCCTCCTTTCATCAATATTTATCTTTAATGCCAAATAAAAGTGTCCTTCTTCTTCATATCCAACTTCCTTACAGCTGTACAAGTTAGTTAATCCAACTATACATTCACGCAGATCTGGTGCATTCAGCAAGCAGTTAAAGGTTGTCGCGACATCTCTGGACGCAAATTTAGATTCACTCCAACAACCTCGATATTCTCAAGCACTGGTGCTTCTAGATATGTTCATGCGACGATAGGTTTGGGCGCAATTTTGGATTCTAAATTGCGGGGACAACCTTGGACAATTTCCTGCGTTGATCTTTTGGGACAGATTTCTGCATTGACATCTTTAGATGCAAAACTGAACACTAAATGTGGTTACATTAGAAGCAAAAGTAGGACAAAATTAAAGAAAACTAAACCAAACATCACTGACTTAGAAAATGCAATTACTAAATATAAAATGCTAAAAATGCCTGCTAAACATGATATAATGGGAACAAATTATACTTTAAATAAGGAAAAATTAATGGTCTTTTCTAATGCTATCACACCCCCAAACTTGGGTTTTTACTTGTCCTCAAGTAAACAAAAGCTAGCAAGGTCATAGCAAAAGTCTTGTCGAAGCAATAATCATTCTAGCTACTTGAATTTTCTGATATCCTAATGTATTAATTACATTCACATGATAGAAAATTGCGCCAACAATTTATAGGTTTGAATAATCAAAACTGCAACTTCACCAATGCTAGTATCATGCTCTAAATCTTAAATTCTCTTGACCAACACAGCATTTATTATATAAACATATTAATTTATATTTTTTTCAACTAAGGGATGTCGTTGCATTGCTATACCCTTGTTCCTGAGAAGTAACGATGGGGTGCAACAAACCCCAAGGAAGTATGTAATTGCGTCGACACACACTCTTGTAGTGGCAGCCTTTGGCTTGCATTGGAGTATTCCCCCTTGATAAGTCACAATGCACCCACATTGGAGTGTCTTTTATTAATAGTTCTAATTATATAAACATAGCTTCAGATGGCAAGTTATTCCAAGATTCAAATAATGATACTACTCATTTATTACTAATGCAATTTCAACTATTCATCCAATAATAGAGGGATACAACATTCAATCACATTCATCCAATTTATGTATTAGCATCTCACATAATTCAAGAATTAAATATCAAATGAAAAATTTATAGCCACATTTTACATAACCTTGCATACTTTCATTAAACTAAAAAGGACAAAAAATTTTAGAAATGTGGGTGCAATTGCATTTCTAATCCATATACATTCTCCCCAACTTAAAGTCTACATTACCCCCAATGCACTGACATTAATATACAAACATACATGGAAATGCAATTACAATGCAAATGTGTCGACAAATAAAATGCAGGGACAATTAAAATGTGATGACAATGCAATTACAACTACATGATGTGTAACTAAATTACATACTGAATAAATTAAAGAGTAACTCAGTGATGTGCAGTCGAAGATGTGGCTGCTTTGATCTTCTTCTTCTTCTTGTGACGTTCTTCCTTGCGCTTGCGTTTTCATTCTGTTGGCTCTACCGGGTCAACGAATTGCTCCTCCACATTTGGTTGTGTGATGGCTTCATCGATGGTGACATCACAAGGGTGTATTTCAGCAAGGGGTGCCACATAGGGCACTATAGCTAGAGAATTGAATTCCTCATTGCTGACTGTCACTGCCTTGGCCTGATTCTCATAAGGTTACGCCAATTCTTCATCAATTGCATCCACATCTTTGGGTGTGCGACAAATTCTTCGGGCAAATCTGTCGTGACAAAAATTTCTTCCTTCTCTCCTTCTTTTCCTTTTTCCTTTTCCTCCTCCTTTTCTTCTTCTTTCTCTTCCTCAATACCCACAGATCATCAGCATTGGCTTCCTTTTCAACCATATTTGCTCCTAAGCTGTTGGAAAATTCATCTTCAAAAAGACTGGCAATGTTGCGGAAGAAATCTTCAACATCCTTTGAATTCATGTCCTGGTTCTCATCATCAGATATATGGACCATTTGTGGAGAAGCAGCCGATTGGTTCTTCTTTTCCAAAGCAGTTCTTTCAGTTGATAGCGTTGCCTCCCTGATGATAGGAGGAAACATTGGGAATTCTGGCAGAGGATACTTGCTAATGCTGCGTAATGTGTTGATAATTGCACTGTTTCATGCCCTGGTGTAAGCATAGAATAAATTTTACGAGTGCTCCATGTCCTCAGCTATGGCGAAAAGTTTGATTTACTGCACACTAATTCTGTCAACCAACTACTCGATCTCTGTAATTTTCCTCTATAAGTGAAAATCTTTGGGGCCACGAGGTTGTTTTTTTCCTTCTTTGCTTTTCCCTTTCCTTTCTTTGGGACAACTTCTTTCACCATAAGGGTCTCTTCCCCCTTGTCATACGCTCTACCGACATATCGTTGATTGGTCCTTTATTGTTCAAGAACTTCTCTTCCTCATGAGGCACAACACCTCATTGTCGACCTAATTATATTATAAGAGAGTGGAATGGCAAAATACTTGTTTGTTTGGCCACGCATTCTGCAATCTCTTGATCCAGGATTGCACCGACATCTATTCTGCAACCTTTAATAATCGAATGGATGAGACACATTCGATTTAATGTCACCGTGGTGCTGTGAGTTGAAGGTAATAATCGGTAATTAATAAAGTGAAACTAGATCTTGCTTTGCACAGTGAGCAATTGACGATGCATGGTATAGTTATTGAGGTTGTTGCCTGTCCAGATGGCACCATCAATGCATAAATCACTCATTAATATGTCAGCACCCTCTTCAATCAGTTACTCTAGGAAGGCGATATGTTTATCTTCCCAGCATCAATGTTATACAGGGATTAATGTGTGCAGCATCTTAGGGCACCAGTCCCTCTCGAACGAAAACAAACTCTTGATCCTTATCAATCAAGTTAGCATAAAATTCCCAAATGAGGGATGGAGAGTATCCTTCAGGATGAGTACAAAACGTTTCCCACCCCAGTCACGAGATGGTCCGGTGGACTTGTTTACCTAGAGTGAGAAGTGGTGACAGCTAGAACCCCTATTCTGGATGACAGTTTCACTTTAATATGATATCATGAAAGCGGTCCTTAGCAGCCTTAGTAAGGAACAAGACTGGTTCTTTGATCGACGACTGCTCATTATCGCGGTCCGTTGCAGCAAAAGATTCGATTATCGATTTGGAAGTGGTTTTTGATCCTCTCGTTCATGCCATGATTCTATGATATAAAGGGAATAAAAGTTGCAGAATATTGGAAAGCTTAAGAAGAGAAGTTTTGCAGCAACAATGAAGATTGTGGTTATGGAGAACATTATAGGCACAATGGGGGTGTTCTTATAGGGAATGAAAAACAAAGATGAAAAGGCATGTTGGTAGCCACTACAGGGATAGGACGCTGTGTCTGCATCCAATAAATGCAATGACACAAATTGTCCTTTTCCAAATCGATCCGATGGTTGGGGAGAAGAGTGAATCAAATGTTATAATTCTTTCCTAAAACGTTGCACTATGATGAGTCAGCAATTAATTTGCGTCGACAAGAAAGGTTTTATGTGCATCGACAAAAGAGTAGCTTTTATTCTTGCAAAAATAACTAAAGAAGATAATTGAGATAAAATAAAATACAAAAAATAAATGGAATAAATGTAATGATAAATTAAGTAAATGTGATCAGATTAATGGTCTCGTTCTGCTTGTGGTCGTTTAGGTTGAGATAATGCTTTAGCCGTTGGCTATTTACCTTGAACTGGCGCCCATCATTTAAATCTTTAATTGTAACTTCACCATAAGGAAATGCTTCGACAACTTCGAATGGCCCTGACTATCTGGAACATAATTTTTTAGGATGCAATTTTAAACGTGAATTAAATAAAAATACCAACTAACCTGCAAAAAATTATCGCTGTAAGATGATATTGTCGTGCCATCTCTTAGTTTTTTCTTTGTATATTGCAACATTCTCGTATGCATTCCGTCGAATCTCCTCTAATTTAGAAATGTCCAGCACTCTCTTTTGTCCAGCAGCATCATAATCCATATTTACTTGCTTAATTGCCTGCATGGCTTTATGTTCAAGTTCCACTGGCAAGTGACAGGATTTACCAAACACAAGCTGATACGATGACATTTTTAATGGTGTTTTATATGCTGTGCGAAGCGCCCACAATACATCATTGAGCCTTGAAGACCAATCTCGTCTGGATGGATTCACTACCTTTTCAAGGATATTTTTAATTTGGCGATTGGATACTTTAGTTTGGCCATTTGTTTGTGGATGATATGTGGCTGTCATTCTATGTTTAACACCATAACATTTTAATGCGGTCACAACTTGATTGCAATGAAAATAAGTGCCATTGTCACTGATTAATCTTTAGGTGTGCCGAATCGAGTGAGGATGTATGTGTGAAAGAATTTTAACACTGTCTGAGCATCATCTTTAGGGACAATAATTGCTTCAACCCATTTGGAGACATAATCGACAGCGACCAGAATATAAACATTTCCAAAAGAATTGGGAAATGGTCCTATAAAATCCATAACCCATACGTCGAAAAGCTCAACTTCTATAATAGGCTGTTGCAGCATCTCGTTGCGTTGAGATATTGATCTAGTGCGCTGACACTTATCGCATTGTTGAACAAAGTTGTGGGTATCTCGAAACAATGATGGCCAATAAAATCCTTACTGAAGGATCTTTGTAGCAGTCCTAATACTACCAAAATGACTACCATATGGAGCATTATGGCAATACTTCAGGATAGGAAGGATTTCTTCTTTAGGGACACAGCGATGAATAATATTGTTGGTGCATACCTTGAACAGGTATGACTCGTTCCAGTAATACTTTGCAGTATCTCGAAGAAATCTTACCTTTCTATGATTAGTTGCACTCAGTGGTAATCGTCCACAGACCAAATAATTGACAACATTCGCATACCATGGGGATGTGTTTAAATAAAAGAGTTTCTCGTCTGGAAATGCGTCGATAATTTGTGAGGTATTACCATATTCACTCCCGAATTCTAGACGAGATAAATGATCTACTACCTGATTTTCTAATCCTTTTCGATCCTTAATTTCAATATCGAATTCTCGTAATAGCAGGATCCATCGAATCAGTCTTAGTTTGGCATATTTTTTGTCAAAGAGATATCTCAATGCAAAATGATCAATATATACTATAACTTTTGCGTCGACAAGATATGAACGAAACTTGTCGAATGCAAATACTACTGCCAACAACTCTTTCTCTATGGTTGTATAAATGACTTGAGCTTCAGTAAGAGTTTTTCTAGCATAATATACTGTATGAAATACCTTATCTCTGCGTTGACCAAGCACTGCACCTACTGCATAATCGCTCGTATCACACATAACTTCAAACAGTTGTGACCAGTCTGGTGCGACGATTATATGTGTCTACACTAATTGCTGTTTAATTCTCAAAAATGCTTCCATACAAGCAACATCAAACATAAACTTTTTATTTTGCTCCAATAATGAGCAGAGAGGTTTTGTAATTTTCAAGAAATCTCGGATGAATCGTCTACAGAAACCTGCATGACTGAGAAAACTCCTTATTCCTTTAACGTTATTAGGTGGGGGTAACCTCTCAATGATCTCCACCTTTGCCTTGTCCACTTCGATGCCCTAACAAGAGATACGATGTCCAAGGATAATACCTTCAGTTGCCATGAAATGACATTTCTCTCAGTTTAGTACTAGATTAGTGTTATCGCATTGCTTTAAAACTCTAGCAAAATTGTCAGCGCATTTATCAAAATTTTGATTTTTCTATAAAAATCATCTATGAATACCTCCAACGAATCTTTAATCATATCTGAATAAATCGCCATCATGCACCTTTGAAATGTGGTTGGTGCGTTACATTGACCAAATGACATTCGACGAAAAGCAAACGTGCCAAACGATCAAGTGAAAGTTGTTTTAGATTGGTCTTCCGGCGCAAATGCAAGCTGGTTATAGCTAGAATAACCATCAAGGAGGAAATAATAGGCTTTACTAGCAAGCCTGTTCAACATTTGATCAATAAAGGGAAGTGATCTTTTTTTATGGCAGCATTCAAATGGCGGTAGTCCATGCAAACTCGCCAACCTGTAGCAATACGAGTAGAAATTAATTCATTCTTGTCATTACTTACCACTGTAATACCGCTCATCTTTAGAACAAATTGGACTGGGCTTACCCATGTACAATCAGAAATTGGGTAAATAATGCCCGCATCCAACCATTTGATGATCTCCTTTTTAACAACTTCCTTCTTTTTTTCATTTAACCTCCTTTGCTGCTCAATGCACTACTTTCCTTCATCCTCCAACCTGATTCTGTGCATGCAAAAAGAGGGACTAACGCCTCTGATATCAGCAATGCTCCGAGCGATGGCACGCTTGTGTTGCTTCAGTATTCGGATCAATTTCTCCTCTTGACTTGCATTGAGATTTGCGGAGACAATTACTGGCAAAGTCTCTTTGTCACCAAGGAAAACATACTTTAAATATGTTGGCAATGGTTTCAACTCCAAGGTCAGAGCTTCTTCAACAAACGGCTTAAATAAAGGACCTTTCTATTGGTCAGATCTAAGGATTCCATCTTCCAACCATGTCGAAGCTAAACAAATTTTCTTCATCCTTGTGGTCATAATCAATCAAGAAATTATCTTCAGTTGTCACCATAAGTTCTTCTAAAGCTGCTGTACTACACTCATGAAATTCTTTCGCAATTAATTCATTCAATACATCAATATGGCGACATTCCTCTTTACTCTTGCAGGGAATTACTTCAAAAACACTGAAGGTAACGTGTTCGTCATTGTGTCGCATAATTAACTCGCCCTTGAATACGTCTTTGAGAGTGCGACCCATAGCAAGAAATGAGAGTCTTAAGATTATGGGTACCTCCTGATCAGCTTCGCAATCAAACACAAACTTATCTACTTGGACGAGAACATCTTTGATTTGCCCTTTAGGTTACGCCAAAGATCTATCCGCTGGTTGCAATGTCACTACAGTGTGCTTCATGTGACCCATTCCCAATTTTTGGAATGTTGATAATGGCATAAGGTTGATGCTTGCTCCTAAATCACAAAGAGCTTTTCCTAAGTAATGATTTTTAATGGAGCACGGAATTATAAAACTGTCAGGATCTTTCATCTTGGGTGGTAATTTATTTGTCAACACAGCGCTGTAACCTTCTGTGAGCGCAATTGTCTCGATGTCAGTTAACTTCTTTTTCTTGGACAATATTGACAAGAGGTATATTAACATGTAATTGTTTCAGGGTGGCCAACAACTTCTGATATTCTTTGTCATTTTCTTTTTCCTTAAATCTTTGTGGAAACGGCAAAGGTATTGAAATATTAGGTTATCGTGACATAACCGGCTGCATCGATTTTCGTAGTTGCATCGATAATTTTATAGGTCGAATGGTTGGTATTGGAGTATAGTTATAGCTTTGCAATGCTCCTTCCCCTTTTGAATTGGATTTTCAGTATTACTGGGTAAGGCACTTGATGGTCTCATGCTCATATTAGAAGCTAGTTGTCCTACTTGTGCTTTCAACGTTCGGATGGAAGAAGAATTTCCTTGCACAATAGCTTTAGTTCTTGTAATGTGTTCACGCATTAGAGCTTCAAGGGCAACTAATGGATCAGCTCGTTGTTGAGAGTACTGATGTTACTGTTGTTGATATTGTCCTTGCATATTCAGATTTGGATAATTAAATATTTAAATGGTGGACACTAGTTCCAGGTAAATGGCCAACGGCTAAAGCATTATCTTAGCCCAAACGACCACAAGCAGAACAAGACCATTAATCTGATCACATTTACTTAATTTATCATTACATTTATTCCATTTACTTTTCGTATTTTATTTTACTTCAATTAGCTTCTTTAGTTATTTTGTAGGAATAAAAGCTACTCTTTTTATCGACACATAGAAAACCCTTCTTGTCGGTGCAAATTAATTGTTGACTCATCACAGTGCAGCATTTTAGGAAAGAATTATAATGTTTGATTTACCCTTCTCCCCAATCGTCGGATCAATTTAGAAAAGCACAATCTGTGTCATTGGATTTATTGCATGCAAACACAAAGTCCTATCCTTACAATGGCTACCAACATGCCTTTTCATCTTTATTTTTCATTCCCTATAAGAACACCCCACTATGCCGACGGTGTTCTTCATAACCACAATATTCATTGTTGCTGCAAAACTTCTCTTCTTAAGCTTTCCAATATCTTTCAACTTTTATTCCCTTTATAACATAGAATCATGGCACAAACGAGAGGATAAAAAACCCCTTCCAAATTGAACATCGAATATTCTACTGCAATGGACCGCGATAATGAGCAGCCTCCGATCAAAGAACTAGTCTTGTTCCTTACTAAGGCTGATAAGGATCGCTTTCATGATATCATATTAAAGCGGATTGTCATCCAGAATAAGGGTTCCAACTGTCACCACTTCTCACTCTAGGTAAACAAGTCCACCAACCATCTCGTGACTAGGGTGGGAAGCGTTTTGTACCCATCCTGAAGGATACTCTCCATCCATCGTTAGGGAATTTTATGCTAACTTGATTGATAAGGATCAAGAGTTTGTTTTTGTTCGAGAGGGACTGGTGCCCTAGGGTGCTACACACATCGATGCCTTGTATAACATTGATGCTGGGGAAGATGAACATATCACCTTCCTAAAGCAACTAATTGAAGAGGGCGCTGAAATGTTAATGAGTGATTTATACATTGATGGTGCCATCTGGACAGGTAACAACCCCAATAACTATATCATGCATCCTTGATTCCTCACCGTGCAAAGCAAGGTCTAGTTCCACTTTATTAATTATCGATTATTATCGTCAACTCACAGCACCACGGTGACATTAGATCGAATGTTTCTCATCCAATCGATTATTAAAGGCTGCAGAATAGATGTCGGTGCAATCCCGCATCAGGAGATTGTAGAATGCGTAGCCAAACAAACAGGTATTTTACCATTCCCCTCTCTTATAATGCAATTATGTCGACAACGAGGTGTTGTACCTCGTGAGGGAGAAAAGTGTTGGACAATAAGGGACCAATCAATGATGTGTCGGTAAAGCGTATGACAAGGGGAAGGAGACCCCTGTGGTGAAAGAAGCTGCCCCAAAGAAAATAAAGGGAAAAGCAAAGAAGGAAGAAAAATAACCTTGTGGCCCCACAAATTTTTAATTATGAAGGAAAATTACAGAGATCGAGCAGTTGGTTGACAGAATCAGCGTGCGGTAAATCAAACTTGTCGCCACAGTTGAGGACATGGAGCACTCACAAAATCTATTCTATACTTACACTAGGGCATGGAATAGTGTAATTGTCAGCATATTACGCAGCATTAGCAAGCATCCTTTGCCAGAATTCCCAATGTTTCCTCCTATCATCAGGGAAGCAACATCATCAACTGAAAGAACTACTTCGGAAGAGAAGGACCAATCTGCTGCTTCTCCGCTAATGTTCCATATATCTGATGATGAGAACGAGGATGTGAATTCAAATGATATTGAAGATTGCTTCTGCAACATTGCCAACCTTTTTGAAGATGAATTTTCCAACAGCCTAGGAGCAAATATGGCTAAAAAGGAAGCCAATGCTGATGAGGAACACACGACTAAGGAATCTGTGGGTATTGAGGAAGGGAAAAGAGAAAAGAAGAAGGAGGAAAAGGAAAAAAGAAAAGAAGGAAAGACCCGAAGAATTTGTTGCTGCACCCAATGATGTGGGTGCCATTGATGAAGAATTGGCATAACCTGATGAGAATCAGGCCGAGGCAGTGACAGTCAGTAATGAGGATTTCAATCCTCTAGCTATAGTGCCCTATGTGGCACCCATTGCTGAAATACACCCTTCTGATGTCATCATCGATGAAGCCAGCACGCAACCAATTTTGGACGAGCAATCCGCCAACCCAATTGAGCCAACAGAATGAAAACGCAAGCGTAAGGATAAGAAAAAGCACAAGGGGGAATGCCACAAGAAGAAGAAGAAGACCAAAGCAGCCACATCTTCGGCTGCACATCACTGAGTTAGTCTTTAATTTATTCAGTACGTAATTTAGTTGCATATCATGTAGTTGTAATTGCATTGTCATCACATTTTAATTATCCCTGCATTTTATTTGTCAACGCATTTGCATTGTAGTTATATTTCCATGTATATTTGTATATTAATCTCAGTGCATTGGAGACAATGCAGACGTTAAGTTGGGGGAATGTATATGGATTGGAAATGCAATTGCACCTACATTTCTAAAAATTTTTGTCCTTTTTAGTTTAATGACAGTATGCAGGGTTATGAAAAATGTGGCTACAAATTTTTCATTTGATGTTTAATTCTTAAATTATGTGAGATGTTAATACATGAATTGGATGAATGTGATTGAATGTTGTATCCCTCCATTATTGGATGAATGGCTGAAATTGCATTAGTAATAAATGAGTAGTATCATTATTTGAATCTTGGAATAACTTGTCATCTGCAGCTATGTTGATATAATTAGAACTATTAATAAAAGGCAGTCCAATGTGTATGCATTGTGACTTATCAAGGGGGAACACTCCAATGCAAGTGTTAGAGGAAGTAATATAGCCAAAGGCTGCCACTGTAAGAGTGTGTGTCAATGCAATTACATACTTACTAGGGGTTTGTTGCACCCTATCATTACTTCTCAAGAACAAGGGTATAGTAATGCAACGACATCCCTCAGTCAAAAAATATAATAATATGCTTATATAATAAATGCTGTGTTGGTCAAGAGAATTTAAGATTTAGAGAATGATACTAGCATTAGTGAAGTTGCAGTTTTGATTATTCATACCTATAAATTGTCGGCGTAATTTTCTATCATGTGAATGTAATTTATACATTATGATCTCAGAAAATTCAAGTTGCTAGAATGATTATTGCTTCGACAAGACTTTTACTATGACCTTACTAGCTTTTGTTTACTTGAGGACAAGTAAAAACTCAAGTTTGAGGGTGTAATAGCATTAGAAAAGATCATTAATTTTCCTTATTTAAAGTATAATTTGTTCCCATTATATCATGTTTAGCATGTATTTTTAGCATTTTATATTTAGTAATTGCATTTTCTAAGTCAGTGATGTTTGGTTTAATTTTCTTTAATTTTGTCCTACTTTTGCTACTAATGTCACCACATTTAGTGTTCAGTTTTGCGTCTAAAGATGTCAATGCAAGAATTTGTCCCAAAAGATCAACGTAGGAAGGTGTCCAAGGTTGTCACCACAATTTAGAATCTAGAATTACACCCAAACTTGTCACCGCATGTACATATCCAGAAGTACCAGTGCTTGAGAATATCGAGATCTGCGTCAATGTACAGTTGTGTTAACTAACTTGTACAGCTGTAAGGAAGTTGGATCTGAAGAAGAATGACACCTATATTTGGCATTAAAGATTAATATTGATGAAAGGAGGAGAAAAAAGGGAGGCTGGAAGCTCGTGGCAGAAATCAACTCAGTTTTCCATCTTTTCTTGAAGCTTGCCTCCATGGTAGCTTAGTTTCTTGAAGGGTGAACTGACTACAACGAGAAGGCAAATCTTACTCCTAACGAGGAGTATTCCTAAGTGCAACATAAGAGGAGCATTAGGGAAGAGTTCTAGGAGGCTAGGAATAGAATGCTTCAACTTGTTCTTTATTTCCTCTCAAACGCTGATAAATTCTAATGAAGTTAAATGTGTATAGAAGTACTTTTAAATTCTAGATCTAATTTGATTTCTACTCAATTTTCTCTTATCTGTTTATCTTTGGATTTAATTGCTTAATCACAGAAGTGCTATTGTAGTTACTGACACTGGAAAGTGCAGTGACAAATTAAATTAACAAGCAAGACAACGGAAGTTGCTTGGGGAACGAAGGAATTCTAGCCACTTGTTCTTGAATACAAAGCATTGCCAACACTGGAAGGTGTAGTTAATGTGAGTATCTGGGTTTAAGATAAATAGGAAAGTCGAAGTTGGTAAGATCTCATTAAGCTAAATTATGGCGACAATTTATCTATTATTTACCTTGTGGTTACATTTAGTGGTTTGTCGACTTATCAAGTCAGGGATCCCCCATTCCGTTATCATTTTTTACTTCTTTAATTTTCTTAAATTGCATCGACAAATTATCTTCAAACTTTCACTGCATTTCTTATTACTTTGCTTTGACATTTTCTTACAGTCTTGCAATATTTGCTCTGATAGTTTAATTCATTCAATTCTACACTCTTTATTTTAATTGCGCTGACATTATTTATACAGTTTCTCTTATTTTAACTTTAATTGAACCAACAATTAAAAGATAAACAACCATCTCTGTGGCATCGATATCTGATAGTTTTAAGTCTATCAACTATACTTGTAATGACATGTGTTCGCTTGCACAATTGCTATGACATTCATAGCACGATCAAGTTTTCCTATTACTCCATCAAAAGGTAGATGCCCGGGACAGAACAGCAGTATAAGTAGGAGTCGAAGCGACAACAGAGGCAATGTAACCCGATCTGAGGCTCAAGCACCTACACGGACATATACCATCCGAGCTAGAGAAGAGACTACCTCTCTCGATGTTATGATCGGTATATTTTACCTTTTTAATGATATTGTGTGTGCTCTAATTTATCCAAGGTTGACTCATTCGTATATATGCACTGCATTAACAACTAATAAGAAACTGTCAGTAGAGTTGATTGGATTTGATGTTCAAATCACAAACCTTTTGGGTCTTTGTGTCATTATTAATTTGGTATATCGTAAATGTCCATTGAAAGTCCAGGGTTGTGAATTTCTCGCTGACCTAATGCTGTTACCTTTCACCGAGTTTGATGTGATCTTGGGTATGGATTGGTTATCTAAACATGATACAGTAGTGAACTGCAAACGAAGAAAGATTGATTTGAAAAGCTCGACAGGTGAAGTGATTACGATTGAGTCCGATCGATTGAACAGTGGGACCAGAATGATTTTAGTTATTTCAGCATGAAAAATGGTTTGTAAAGGTTGTGAAGCATTTCTAGCATATATACTCGACTCACGAGTCTCAGGGATAAATTTGAAATAGGTACTAGTTATTAATGAGTTTACAAATGTGTTTCCAAAAGAATTATCGGGTTTGCCACCGATCAGAGAAGTAGAGTTTGGCATTGATATGTTACCGGGTACTGCACCGATTTCGATCCCACCATACAGAATGGCACCGATCGAGTTGAAAGAATTAAAATTTCAGTTACAAAAATTATTAGATAGAGGCTTTATACGACCTAGTATGTCACCTTGGGGTGAGCCAGTATTGTTTATGAAAAAGAAAGATGTCTCAATGAGAATGTGCATAGATTATAGATAGCTAAACAAGGTAACAATCAAGAACAAGTATCTGTTGCCTCGTATTAACGAATTATTTCATCAGTTGAAAGGTACAACTGTATTTTCCAAGATAGATCTGTGGTCAGGTTATTATTAGATGCGAGTGAAAGATTGAGACGTGATGAAAACACAATTCATAGCCAGGTATGGACATTATGAGTGTTTGGTAATGCCGTTTGTGTTCACTAACGCTCTAGCAGCATTTATGGACCTGATGAACTGAGTGTTTAAGCCTCAGTTAGACATATTTGTGGTTGTATTTATCGATGACATACTGATTTATTCCAAAACAGAGTCAAACAATACTTAGTATCTGAGAGAGTTATTACAGATTTTGCGAGAAAGACAACTGTATGTAAAATTCAGTAAATACGGATTTTAGCTTCGTGAAGTTGGATTTTTGGGTCATGTGGTATCCGTAGAAGGAATACGACTTGATCCGGTAAAAACTCAGATTTTCTCGATTGGAAGGTTCCGAAAAAAGTTACTGAGGTACGCATCTTTCTGGGATTGGCAGGTTATTACCGCCAGTTTGTGAGAAATTTCCCTATTTTAGCTTTACCATTGACGAAGTTGCTACAAAAGAACATTCAATTTGTTTAGTCAGAGAAGTGTCAACAAAGTTTTAATCAACTAAAGAAAATGTTAACAAAAACCCTGGTACTGACACAGCCTAAATCGGGAAAGGAATTTGTTGTTTACAACAATGCATCATTGAATGGTTTAGGTTTTGTTTTGATGCAAGCCGGGAAGGTGGTAGCATATGCCTCCCGACAGCTAAAGCCACATGAAAAAAATTGTCCGACTCATGATCTGGAGTTAGCTGCTATAGTTTTTGCATTAACGATTTGACATCACTATCTATACAATGAGAGATGTCATGTATTCATTGATAATAAGAGTTGGAAGTATCTGGTGACGCAGAAGGAGTTGAATTTACGACAGCGCCGATGGTTAGAGCTGCTGAAAGACTATGATCTTGTCATTGACTATCATCTGGGGAAAGCAAATGTAATTTCTAATGCTTTAAGCTGAAAATCGTTGTTCGAATTGAGGGCGATGAATACCCACTTTTTGCTAGAGAGGGATGGTTATGTCATCACTGAACTCAGGACGAGAACATTATTCCTGCAACGAATTCTAGACTTGCAGAAAAATGATCCCAAGCTTGAGGCTAAGAAAGAGCAAATGCAGAGTGATGCCACCACGGGGTTTACAATTGATACGAATGGTATGCTGTATTTCAAAGGCAGAGTGTGTGTTCCTAATGAATCAGATTTGAGGTGAGACATTTTGACAGAAGTTCACAGCAACACTTATTGCATTCACCCGGTGAGTGTGAAAATGTAGAACGATCTGAAGAAGATGTATTGGTGGCCAGGTATAAAACGGGAGATCTTCGAATTTATAACTCGTTGTCTGGTGTGTCAACAAATGAAAGTCGAGCATCAAGTACCATTTGGTTTGCTACAGCCGATTTCCATTCCTGAGTGGAAGTGGAAGCGAGTTACTATGGACTTTTTTATAGGGCTACCGATAACACCAAGAAAGAAAGATTCGATCTAGGTAATAGTAGACAGATTGACGAAATCAACTTACTTTATTCTTATCCGGATAGATTTTCCATTAGATAAATTGGCCGAGTTATATGTATCCGAGATCGTACGACTACATGGGGTGTCGATATCCATTATTTCTTATAGGGATCCTTGTTTTACCTAAAGATTTTAGGGTAAACTGCATGAAACTTAGAGAACCAGATTAAATTTTAGCATTGCATATCATCCGCAGTCAGATGGATAGTCAGAGCGAGTGCTACAGATCCTTAAGGATATGTTGCGATGTTGCATACTCGAGTTTGAAGGTAACTGGGAGAAATACCTACCATTAGTAGAGTTTGCTTATAATAACAGTTATCAGTCTAATATTAAAATGGCACTATTTGAGGCACTATACGGTAGGAAATGCAGAACACCTTTGTATTGGTCAAGGTTGAGCAAGCCTAAGTTGGTTGGGACTGACTTGATACATGAGACAGAAGATAAAGTTTGGGTAATCTGTGATTGTTTGAAAGCAGCATTGGATTGAAGGAAGTCCTATGCAGATCTAAAGAGGAAGGATATAGTGTTTACCGTAAGAGATCGACTTCCCAAGAGTTTCACCATGGAAAAAGGTGTTACGG
This sequence comes from Gossypioides kirkii, assembly GCA_005610355.1. NCBI lineage: Eukaryota > Viridiplantae > Streptophyta > Magnoliopsida > Malvales > Malvaceae > Gossypioides > Gossypioides kirkii. The sequence goes on from CP032253.1 coordinate 19,358,633, forward strand.
TTTGGTAGAAAAGGAAAGCTTAGTCTGCGGTTTATTAGGTCGTATGAGATCCTCGACAGAGTTGGTTCTGTAGCTTATAAATTGGATTTATAGCCTAAACTTGAGAAGATTCACAATGTATTTCATGTTTCAATGTTGAGACGATACAGATCAGATCCTTCTCACGTGATTACTCCCTGTGAGGTTGATATATAGTCGAATCTGTCATACTCAGAGGAACCAGTGAGAATTCTGGCTCGTGAGGTAAAGAAACAGCGAAACAAAAGGGTGCCATTATTAAAAGTACTGTGGAACCGCCACGATATGGAAGAAGAAACATGGGAGACAGAAGCTTATATGAGTTCACAATACACCAACTTGTTTGCTGCTAACAAATTTTAAGACGAAATTTCCTTAAGAGGGTGAGTTGTAACAGCGCGATTTCAGTGGTGTCGAAAATAGTGGTTTCGGGACCACAACTCTAACGAGTCAAGTCATAAATATCATCCATTTAATATTCATGTTGTCAATATCATCGTGTTAAATTTTGTTTGAGAAATTTTATTGTTTAGATAGTTAATTGAATAAAAAGGATTAAATTGTAATAGGTGAAAAAGTAGAGATAGTTAATTAAAAGGACCAAATGAGTAAATTAACCAAAGAAATGCTAGTGGGTCGGTTAGCATGAGTAAAACTAAGTATAAATAGTTTAATTAAGATTAAAAAGAGGTTAATTAAAGCTTAACGATGAAAGTCTAAATATTTACAAAATTGTTATTGACTATATATATGAAATTAAAAGAGAAAAATGAGAAATTCACTTATTTCTTCATCTTCCCCACGACAAGGTTAAGGAAATTAGGTTTCTCTATTGTTGAAACTTTGAGCTTTAATTTAGGTAAGAAAACTTTGATCGTTTTTAGTAATTTTTATGTTTTTGAGTCATTATTAGCTTAATCTAGCTAATCCAAGGATCAATTTGTAAATCTATCAAATGTTATAAAACTTGCCTTTGTTGAAAATGCTTATTCTTGAAAGATCTTGTTAGATTTGTATGCTTGGTGAATAGATTCATTGATTTTGTAAAGCGATTTTTGATGAAATTAGAGTTTAGGAATTAAAATGATAAAATGGTAAAATTGTCCGCATAATGTGAGAAACAATAAAATTGTAGGGACTTAAGGAGATCCATGATTATTTCGGCTGGTATTGATTTTGTAGGAAAAGGGTTATTTCGTCCGCTTTATGCTTAAGGACTAAATTGAATAAAAGTAAAATATAAGGGGTAAAATCATAAAATTTCTAAAAAAGACTAAATTGTGTTAAATGGTCTGATCGGGTGATTTAAAGTGAAAATTGAATGGTTTGTGGATGTAGGCTACGATTGTGCCACAGATCGAGGGAAAGGAGAATTAGTGGAATAGTCCCTAGAGTCTAACGACAACTACAATCCAGTCCGGTAAGTTCGTAATGTTAGCTTCTTACTTTTAATTGCTTATAACTGCCTTCTTTATGGTTGTTGATGATTGGAATGACAAATTGACGATGTAAAGGATAGAAATTACAGAAGAAGAATTACCCGGCCTTATGCCAAAGTTAAATGGTCAGATGACTAAGATCTTGCATTTGTTGCGGATTCTCTACAACATCGTGAGTCACTGTAAAGTGAAAAGAATCCAAGAATGGATTATAAGCCCTACGATGGCTGAGATTTATGCTTGATTGCATATTCTCGTCAGCTTAGTGTGAGCAGCATCGTAGGGAACAGTTATACCGTAACGATGGTTGTGAGCAGCATCGTATACTAGTAACAGGAATGAACTTCGAGTCAACAAGGAGTAAAATAAGCATCATGACCTTCGGGTCAATAGGGAGTAAAATGAGCATCATGACCTTCGGGTCAACAGGGAGTAAAATAAGCATCATGACCTCAGGGTCAACAAGGAATAAAACGAAAAATGATCTCTGAAGTACAGTTCTATTCTGGCTGGACTGATCTATTGATTTGTTTACCACGTGTTATTCGGTAATTTGATAAATCTTGCAAACTTATTAAGCTATGAAGCTTACCTGTGAAATTGTTGTTGTTTTGTAGATTTCATTTTGCGACTTGAAGATCAAACCATCTTGTAGACATCACACTATTTCGGGAGCTCGTTCGGTAGTATTTACATCACTCAGTTATATGACATGTACTAGGATGAATGAATTTTACTACTTGTATGGATGAATGTATCTTTTGTTGTGAATTATAGATAAATGTTGAACAAGTTGATATGTTAGTTAAATGTGATATATATACACTATATGAGATATATGAAATGCCTTGAAACTATGCACAATGTATTAGTATAATGCATTTGAAGTTATGAAGTAATGAATGTTTGATAAACTTGTAGTTTAGGCATGATTTATTGAACTCTGTGTACTTGTTTCGGTAGAACTCATGCCTGTACCGGTAGAAGTACAGGGTAGGAGAGAGTTTACATTCTAACTTGCATTGTATCGGTAGTAACAATTAAAGTATCAGTAGTTTTGTATACTCAGGTATCGGTAGTTGAGATACTTGTATAGGTAGAAGTTGTAGGGTTAAACTTCTTAGCTCTCTAGAGTTTTTAGTATCGGTAGATGTATGACTTGTTTCGGTAGAACAGTCTCTTGTATCGGTAAAACTGTCACTTGTATCGATAGAAGTCTGCACTGTTCTTGAATTTCTCACTAACTTGATTACTATCGATACTTGTCCAACAGGTAAAGGTAGAAGTCTCCAAAATTCATGAAAATGACATATTTGCCCTTTTCGAGTTATATTGACATTCAAATTATGATTCATGTTGTGTACTTTGCATTACTCTATTAAAATATGATTAGATAAAATAGTAACTCGAGTTAAAATGCAATATAAAAATCGAACGGAAATTGAGACCCTAACCGACGATGGTTGCAAGTTTTGGGTGTTACACTACCCCTTGAAGAAAATGGAACCGAACAACGCGAAACAACGGGAGCAGTAGAGATAAACAAGACATTGTTCATCTGTTAGATCTACTACTGAATACCCCCCATCGTTGTTGCCTTTCAAGTTAACGAATAAGACATTGTTCATCTATCTTTTATTTTTTTGGTCTTTTTCTTTGTCTTTTTTTCTCCGTGGAGTTCTTTGTAATGTGTGAGAAGAAGTGGTGATAGATGGAAAAATGGGTGAGAAGAAGTGGTGTTAGATGGAAAAATGGTGAGAAGAAAAAGTGGTGTTATATGGAAAAATAGGGAAGAAGATGAAATTGAAAATTAAAATTATTTAATAATTTTAATAATTTTATATTTAACAAAATATTTTAAAAAATTTATATTTAAAAAAATTAATACTTTTAAAATCATTTGCTGACGTGGCATATAAGACAAAATAATACCACGTCAGCAACTGCATACGTGGATTTGCTTAGATGGAAAAAAATTGTCACGTCAGCACCATTAGTCAACTGACAGCCACGTCAGCAAGATCGTTAAAAAATGACCAATTTGACCAAAAAAACAAAGATTATGTATGAAAGTGAGCGCCAAAAAACCTTAAAGGCCAAAGTGAACAAACATCCAAACGTTAGGGGCTAATTTTATCATTATGCCTTTATAAATTACCCTAAACTGATATAAATTCTAAAGATATAAACATTTGAGGGTAAAAATTTTATCTAGCTTTTCTAAGTGAAACCATTGAACATTACAGTCAAGACAGATGTTCTCAGGATCAAAATTTATCCTACAACCCAAGGACATATCACCAAATCACTTGTCTAAACTATCAAAAACTTCATACCATCGACACCCACTCTGATATTCCTATCATCACCCAAAATATTAAAACATAGAAACATTTTCTCCGCATCATCTACTGATCTTAGACTCAAAACAGATGTCCTTTCCACTATAAACACAACATTTTACTCTAGATTAAAATTAGCACCATGCTTTAAACCACCACCACGCTTTAATTGCTAGCCTCTTTTTTTCCAGTCGTTCATCCATTACATCCACACCAAAGTCAGTTTAATATGGAAGGGTTAAATCTTGAATGAACTGATGATAAAGAAGAAGAATAGGGTTTAATTTAGGGTCTTTTTGAAGAAGAGAAAATTGATTTTGGGTTTAGTTTATGAGTTTTTTTAAGAAGAAATTATATTTGGAAATTGGGATTGGGAAAATGGTAGATGGGTTTTAACCTTTAGGGGGAAAATAGGATAAGATAAAAAGTTTGGGCTTTGGGGGAAAATGGGATAAAGTTAAAAGATTTGGGCCTAGGTAATATAAATTAAAAATTAAAAATAATATAGTTTTCTTCGGTTTATTCAAATTATTTGAATTATTCGAGTTATTCGAATTCGAAAATTCAACTCGATTCGAACTCGAAATTCAAAAAAAATATTCAACTCGATCCGTTTAACTCGAATAACTCGATTCGAACAATTCGAAATTTGATTTTTTTTTTTTGAATTTTTCGATTCAAATCGAGTTTTGCTCACCCTTAGTCAGATCGTGTTAGAAGTTGTTAAGAATTCAAGGTAAGTTCATATATTGAATCATTCATTAATGGTAAATTTTTTTTAATTGCTATTGAATAATTAAGGAAAGTGGATTTTAGATGGATTATTATGTATTACATGGTTAATTGTATTTAATAATTAAAGTGAGTTAATGATGAATTTATGAACATGTAAATTTCTTGAATGATTATATGAAATATTATATCGAAAAGGGAATTAAATTTAAGTACGGAAAATGTGAATTTCATGGAAAAATATTGAAATGCTAATGTGAAAAAGAAAGTCATGGATAAGGAAATGGAAAGAGACTTGTTTGAGCCTAGAGAATGCTTAGGATACAAATAACATGTCATTAGGAATTATATGCTTTGGGTGTTGGTCTTAAATGTCCTACCAATGGCTAAGGTCTTGCATTTGTTACAGATTTTCCACAGCTCGTGTGAGGAGTATCATGTAGTTAACATCCCAACCCACAACTCGTGTGAGTAAGCCCATTTCATAGCTCATGTGAGGAAGCCCATTTCATAGCTCATGTGAGAACTATTGAAACGATAATGGTTATATGGAAAGGTGTTCCTGAGTATCCGATGTTATTCTATACGGTTCAACGAGTAAGTAAAAGTTAATGGAAATGCATGTTTAAAAACTTAATGTTACTAATTTTTATATGAAATGGAAAGATGAATATGCATATACCAAATGAAAAGGATGAGAATTTATCCTGTGATGGATGAAATATGCATGGAATTCATTTCTTATATATATTATGTTTTATAGATGTTATGTTTACTTATTATCTATTAACTAAGTGAATTCAAATGTGAATAATTTAAAGTCTAATGCTTATTATGTATATGCCATGAGTTATTTGGGATTTATACGTAATGTTGTACTTACTAACCTTATAAGGATGTATATAGCAAAGGATGTTTGGCATATGACATGATGAGAATATGTTTGGTTCTTTAACTTAATATGCTCGGTAACTTTAAGTTTCTCTTATACAAATTTACTAAGTCATTGCCACTATTTTGTAAATTGTCGAAAAGTTGAACCGTTTGGAATCTCGTCGGAGTATCGACACACTATCTATTCGTCATATTGGTAGTTATGATTGTTTTGGTTAATAGTTATAAATGGCATGTGATAGGATTAAAAGGTTATTCAAGTGGCCACACGACCTAGGCAATGTAACATGGCCGTGTGATCCCTATTTCCCAAATTTTTCAACTTTTTCTCAAACTTTCCAAATTATTTTAATTTAGTCCTGAATTGTTTCTAAACTATTTTTAAGGCCTTAAAGGCCCAATTTAAGGCCAAATGTATATAGTTGCTATAAAATATTTAGATGTATGATTAAGTTGAATTTTTGGATTATACTTTGAGCTTAATTGTTTGAATTACTTAGTAATGTCTCGTAACCTTAATCCGATGATGGAGACGGGTTAGGGGTGTTACACACACGGTCATTTCACATGGTCGTGTCTCATTTATATTTTAGCTGCAGTTTTCACACGGTCTGAGACACATTAGTATGTCTGAAGTTAGTGAGTTACACGGTTTAACACACGGGCTAGGACATGACCCTGTGTCCCTACTTCGAATACCCACATAGTCTAGGCTATGTCACACGGCCTAGCCATACAACCATGTGACCCACATTTCTCAAAATTTCAACTTTTTCCCAAATTTTTTGTTTTGTTTTAAATTAGTCCTTAATTGTTTTCAAATTGTTTCTAAGGTCTCGAAGGCCTAATATAAGACCCAAATGTATATGTTTGCTATAAATATTTAAATGTATGCTTAAGGTTGTTGTTATAGTTTGAAGTTAATCATTAAATTGCACGGTAATGCTCTGTAACCATAATTTGACGACTGAGATGGATTAGGGGTGTTACAGTAAGTGGTATCAGAGTTACAGTTTAGTCGATTCTCGGACTGAATGTAGTATGTATGGAGTTTAGAAATACAAGCCATTTTATAACCTGTGATAGTGTGTGTTAAATAAAGCCTTATTGAATAATATATTTTGATATAACAAATTAAAGTTTTTTAAATAAAAGCAAAGTTGAACAAATTAATAAAATCAAGTTGAAATGGTTTCAATTGAGTCAAACATTTTCAAATATGTTTTAACTATTTTCAAACAAGTTAGAATTGCTCCAAGACAAAAAGTATCAATACCCCCTGATAATCGAGAAAAAATTGACATTTTATTTTCATGATTTTTCAAACAATGAAAAAAAGTATCGATGCATTTTCAAAAAGTATCGATACCTATTATCAGGTATCTATACCGCAGCTCCAACGGTCACTAAATCTACATTTATTACAAAATTATCGATACCCTTTTAAGGTATCGATACTCGAAGTTGCAAGTGACATAAATGCTCTAGTTTTTCATCCCCAATGGCTACAATTACTTTCCCAACAACCACAACATTTGAAAATCAATTAGGGGCATAAATACCATCTTTCCAACAACCTAGAGCTTAATTCTTTCTTACCTTTTCTTGTAAGCACTTGTAAGCTTTCATTGTATTCACTTAGCTCAAGTGCTTTTCTTTTTATTTGTGCTTAATTGGAAAACAACCTAATCTTGTAAGGATTGTTTCTTTGTTTGCTTGTTTGTTTCTTTTTTGAGAGAGGGTTTATAGCTAAGGTTTGGGTTGAAACCTTAAGGAGGTATCTTTTAAGACTTTGGGGTATAAGTCTTAAGTTATTGTATGATTAAACCTTATCCTCAAACATTATACAAATCTAGTGGTTTTGAAAAAATCCTTAGTTATGGAAAGCAAAGGTAGTGGAGTAAGCATTTGGGGTCGAACCACTATAAATACTTGTGTCATTTGTTGCAAATTTTTATTGTTCCCACTACAACATCTTATAGGCCGATTCTACAAGTTATCCAACAACAATGATGTCTACTTCCGGGGTCAACATTCGTGGGAGAAGGATATTCCACCGTAAGACCTCTTCTATTCAATGGCACCGAGAACAAGAATGAAATTATTTATCCAAACCAACGATTATGAAGTATGGAGGATAATCACAAACAGGCCATTCATTCTAATAAAGATAGTTGAAGGTTTAGTTTTCTAAATGAGGAGAATGAATGGGATGGTAATGACATCAAGAAGGTGCAACTTAATGCAAAAGCTATACACACTCTATTTTGTGCTCTTGGTGAAAATGAGTACAAAAAAGTCTCCTCGTGCAATGATGCCAAAAAAAATATAGGACAAGCTTGAGGTCACCCATGAAGGAACGAATAGAGTGAAGGAATCAAAGTTAAGTATTCTCACCCTTGACTATGAGTTATTTAAATTAAAACCGGAGGAAGGAATTATAGAGATATTCGATAAATTCACCAACACCGTCAATGGTCTCAAAGCCCTTGGGAAGGTTTATCCCAACAAGGAGATAGTGAAAAAGATGTTGAATAGTCTCCCAACATCTTGGGAACCAAAGGTGATGGCCATAGAAGAACCAATGGATCTCAACTCACTCTCCCTTAATGATCTCATTGGTTCTTTGCTTACATATGAGATGAAGCTTAACAAAGGGTGTGAAGAAGAAAGACTTATGAAGAAGAATGTTGGTAGAGCTCTTAAATCCACCACCATTGAAGAGAGTGAATCAAGTGAAGAGGTGGATGAAGACGAAGAGATGAAGAGCCTTGCTAGAAGATTCAAGAGATTCATGAAGTCAAAAAAAGGAGGAGAATTTCAAAAGAAGGAAGGACTCAAACTTGAATCAACCAAGGAGAAAGATCTCATTATTTGCTATGAGTGCAAGAAATCGGGACACATCAAGTATGATTGTCCTAAACTTAAAAAAAAAAGGGTTTAGGAAATAAAAGGCTTATGTTGATTAGAGTGATGAAGACTCATTCGATGAAGAAGCCAAATTAGTCCTTATGGCCATCGATGATCTTAAGGTAACTTCTAACTCATGTATTTTAAATGATTTTTCTTTTGATGAATTGATTTTGGAATTAAAAGTCATGATGTCAAGACACAAGAAAATTGTTTCAAAATTGAAAAAGGAAAATGTCCTACTTTCCAAAATCAATCATGAACTTGAAGAGAAATTAAACAAAATGCAAGAAATCATTAAGGATTTTGAAAAGAAAAATTTAGACTTGCATAATTTACTTTCAAAAGTTTATAAGGATCATCAAAACCAACTTGAGTTGCTTAAGAGTGAAAAAAGCTCACTCTAACAAAGTTTTTGAAAAAGGAGAAAATTCAAAACAAAACTTTGTTAAAATAGCTTTAATTTCTATAAACATAGAGGTCCCTCAAGATTTTACAAGGGAAAACTTGTTAAGAGTGTATGGGTCCGTAAAGGACTTAGTGCCACTCAAGACAAGGAAGCTCTTTCAAAATGGATAACTAAAGGGACTAAGATTTTGAAAACTAATTATTATGGGCCCAAAAGACATTGGGTACCAAAAACATAATTATATGTTTCTAGGTAAGGTGCATTGCTTCAAGGTGAACAACAAAGGCAAATTCTATGAGATTGCACATTAATATTGATCGGTATGATAGTTCAGTAATTCTTTATATTTAATATCTATATTTGAACTAACAATTTTCTTTCCCTCTTAAGTTTTATTTGTTTATTTTTTATATAACAAAAAGGGGGAGAAGAGAAAGGTAAATTTTATGGTTGATTCATTGCTTAGATTAGTGACCAATTTTTCAAAGAAAAATGAATGCTAAATTTGAGCTTATTGAAAATTTATCCTCCAAATCTTCGTGCCTTAAATTGAAAATGATTTTTACATAGGGAGAGCTTAAATTCAAAATGTCTTTTATTAAGGGGGAGCAATTATTCAAAAACAAATTTATAAAAAGTTTTATTATATAAAAAAGGGAGAGATTGTAAAATAAATCCTTATTGAATAATATATTTTGATATAACAAATTAAAGTGTTTTTGAATAAAAGTAAAGTTCAATAAATTGATAAAATCAAGTTGAAATGGTTCCAATTGAGTCAAACATTTTCAAATATGTTTTAACCATTTTCAAACAAGTTAGAATTGCGCTAGGACAAAAAGTATTGATACTTTTTTGTCTAAGTATCGATATTTTATGAGACATCGGTACCCCTTTGATAATCTAGACCAAATTGATATTTTGTTTTCATGATTTTTCAAACAATGACAAAAAGTATTGATACCTTTTATCAGGTATCTATACCGCAGCTCCAACGGTCACTAAATCTACATTTATTATAAAAATTATAGATACCCTTTTAAGGTATCGATACTCGAAGTTGCATATGACATAAATGCTCTATTTTTTATCCCCAACGATTATAATTACTTTCCCAACAACCACAATGGTTGGAAATCGATTAGGGGGCATAAATATCATCTTCCAAGGGTCTAGCAAGAAGAAGAGCAATGTGCAAAGCCTAAAGATCAATCAAAACAACCTAGAGCTTAATTCTTTCTTACCTTTTCTTGTAAACACTTGTGAGCTTTTATTGTATTCATTTAGCTCAAGTGTTTTCCTTTGTATTTGTGCTAAATTGACAAACATGCTAATCTTGTAAGGATTGTTTCTTTGTTTGCTTGTTTGTTTCTCTTTTGAGAGAGGGTTTATACTTAAGGTTTGGGTAAAAACCTTAAGGAGTTATCTTTTGAGACTTTGGGGTATAAGTCTTATGTGATTGTAAGGTTAAACCTTGTCCTCAAAAATTATACAAATATAGTGGATTTCGAAAAATCTTTTGATGTGGAAAGCTAAGGTAGTGGAGTAGGCATTTAGGGCTGAACCATTATAAATACTTGTGTTCTTTGTCGCAAATTTTTATGTTTTCCATAACAACATCTTAAAGGCCGATTCAACCTCCCTTACCAACATTCTCAATTGATCCATCGATCTAACAGTGTGATATCTCCTAACATGATTTGAAATCATTTTTCATAAAAGATATCTTCCATATAACAGCTCGATTTTCATTGGTGTCAAAAATAGTGAATTCGATATCACAACTCCTACGAGTCGGGTCAAATATTAATCAGTGAATATATATATGATGTCATTAGTGTCATATTAAATTTTATCAATTGAATAGTGAATTGAGTAGGAAGGATTAAATCGTAAAAGGTGTAAAAGTAGAGTTAAATAATTAGAAGGACCAAATGAACAAATTTCCTTAAAGTATTTTAGTGGATGAATTATCATGAGCTTAATTGAATATAAATAGGATTAATTAAGGTTTAAAAGGGGATTAACTAAGCCTAATTATGAAAGTCATAAAAATTACAATTTTGCCATTAAGTATAAAAGTGAATTTAAGAAGAAAATAACCTACTTTCTCTTAATTTTCTTCATGTTCTTCGGCAAGCACAAGGAAAAGCTAGGGTTTCATTCTAAAGCTTTGAGCTTTGATTTGAGTAAGCTATTATCATCCGTTTTCAATAGTTTTTGTGTTTTTGAGTTCGTATTAGCTTAATCTAGCTAACCTAGGGACCAATTTGTGAATTTGTCAAATGTTATGAAACTTGTCGTTGTTGAAAATGCTTGTTCTTGGAAGCTTTTGATGGATTTGCATGTTTGATGTTTAGGTTGAATCTTTTTGTAAAGTGATTTTGGATGAAATTAGGGTTTAAGGGCTAAAATGTTAAAATGGTGAAATTGTGTGTATTTTGTGTGAAATAATTGAATTTTAGGGACTTGTAGAGGAAAATGGTTATTCGGCTGCTATTGGTTGTATAGGAGAAAGGTTAGTATGCATGTATTGACCTTAAAGACTAAATTGAATAGAAATGCAAAAGTTAGGGGTAATTTTGTAATTTCCTCAAAAAGGATTTATATGTGTAAATTGATTAAATTACATGATTTAATAGGAAAACTGATTATTTTTATGTTAGATCAAGATCGAGCCACCGATCGCGAGAAGAGGAAAATTGTAGAATAGTCCTTGAAGTTTCACCTGAACTGCAATTTCATTCGATAAGTTCGTTTGTTAGATTTCCTATTTGGACTGCTAAATATTACCTAATGGGGAAGTAATTGAGACACTTGATGTAAAAATGGAAGACTCGTGTCTCGGTTTGAGAAGAATTTATATGAATGGAAGACTCGTGACTCGAAACGAGCATGAGGATATATTTAAGGAAGACTTATGTCTCGGGATGAGAATGAGAATATGATTAAAGGAAGACTCATGTCTCGGAATGAGCGTGGGATTATGTTTAAAAAAGAAGATTTATGACTCGATAGAGCATAAGATTGTCTAAAGAAGAAGTTCTGCAACTCTGATGTTAATTATTGTTACAATGCTTATTATTGAGTCATGATTCACTGTTTACGAACTTATTAAGCTAGAAAGCTTACTTGTGTATTGCTGTTGTTTTGTAGATTTCATTTTGGTTGGTTGAAGATCAGATTACCTTGAAGACATTACACTATCCAGGAGCTGGTTCGGTAGTTCTTACATCACTTGGTTATATGGCATGTACTAGGATGATGTTAGTTTTGTATATGCTTATTTGAGACTATTATACTTGTAGTACCTTGGTTAAATATTGAAGTTTGAATGTTTGATCAATGTTGTATGTGACATCTAGCACTTAAATGCTATGCTAAGTGTTGTACTTGTATACAAATGTGTTGTCCAATGAACCTTTTGTCTATGAATGAAGTTTTGTAAATTAACTTGTGTGAAATTAAGAATTCTGCATACTTGTTTCGATAGAACTCTTGCATGTATCGGTACAAGTGCAGGGTAGGAGAGAGGTTGTTTACTGGCTTGGGTTGTATCGGTAGTTGCATTTTAAGTTTCGGTAGTTCTGTGCATATTTGTATCAGTAGTTAGAATGCTTGTATCGGTAGAAGTTGCAGGGTAGGACTCCTTAGCTCTCTGGAGTTTTTAATATCGGTAGAAGCATAACTAGTTTCAGTAGATGTTACACTTGTATCAGTAGAACTATCACAAGTATCGATAGAAGTCTGCACTATTTCTAAATTGCTTACTGAGTTGACTACTACCGATACTTGTCCAATAGGTATCGGTAGAAGTCTTCAAATTTTGTAAAAAAGATAATTTTTCCCTTTTTGAGTTGTGCTGACTTTCAATTGATGATTCTTGTCAAGTTCATTACAATATTCTATAAAAATATGATTAAATGGAACTATAATATAAGATAAACTTTAGTAAATTATCGGAAGGACACCGAGACTCTAACCGGTGACGACAATGGGCTTTACCAGATGTCATTCTTTGCACCAATTAGTCACCAAGCATATGTATTTCCACTCGTGAATAGGTGATAAAATTTTACACATTATAACAATTATATGACTTTTTTGTTAAATTTGTTCTAACAAGATTTTTTTCTTTTAGTAGATGGAGTTCTAATCCGAGTATCAGGTGGTCATAAATGATTTCGATATACCATCTGATGATTGAAATACATGCCAGGGAGAGGGTATGTTAGTCTAATATTTGTGTCATGTAATTACTTTATCAATAATATATTTGTTTAGTAGGTTGATTAAAGGAGAAAAAATCTAAAAAAAAAGGTAAATGTTAAACAATTATTATAAATTATTTGTTTTGTTTAATTTAATTTTTATTTGGTTTGTTACTATTATTTTTTATTTAGTATAGTAGATTAAGAGAAGAGGAAAGAAGATAAGTTTCGTTGTTTTTAATTTAATTTTATTTAATTTTATTTTATTTTATTTTGTTAGTAAGTAATTTTATTTTGTTAGTAAGTAATATAAATTTGTATTATTTTTAACTTTAAAAAATATTAATTAATTAAATGAAAAAATTAAAAAAAATGACTTATTTACCAAAATGGTTCAAAATAAATATTTATATACCAAAAAGGTATCTCCACCCCATTAATTACCAAAATGGGGTGGAGATACCAATTTGGTAAATAATTATTTTTTTGTATTATATTGGTAAAAACCCTTAAAAAATTAATAATTGTTATAAAATAATAATAATGATGTAAAGAACACAAGGATAATAGATGAGAATAAAGAGAGAATATGTATTGTATTCTATATTTTTCATCTAATTTACAAGTAGCATACTCCTTTATATATATAAGGAGATTCAACTCTTCATATTCTAATACATAAATAGGAAAAAGTAGTTATAAGAATATTCAAAGGTTAAAGAATATGGAAAGTTGGTCAAGGGAGATGAAAGATTGAACATCCATTTAATAATATTCATAACACTCCCCCTTGGATGTTCATTGTATAAAGGATATGCCTCGTTAAAAACTTTACTAGGAAAAACCCTGTGGGGCAAAAACCTAGTGAAGGAAAAAAAAATACATAATCCTTTGATACATAGTATATCACAACCATATATATATAGTGTGTGAATTTACTCCCCCTCATGTAAGCATCACTTAAGATCTTTGAAACAACGAAATCCAATGTTAAAAATTAATTTCTCAAATGTAGCAATAATTGTTTGTTTCATAGAGCGCCAAGAAATTGCAGTACCATCATATGTGAAAGCATAATCAATTTGTGATCGAGCATTGTGAGGATCAGATAAGTACCCTACATCTACAAAACCAACTAATTTTGTTTTGGATAGGTTAAGGAAAAATAAATTCATATCTCTTATACCTTGAAGATAACAAAAAACATGCTTAACTCAATTCCAATGTGTTCGGGTTGGACAAGAGCTAAATCTTGCTAATAAGTTAACAGCAAATGATATATCAAGTCGTGTATGACTAGCAAGATATGTCAATGCACCAATAGCACTCAAATATGATACTTCAGGACCAAGAAAATCTTCATCATTTTCCCGAGGATAGAAAAAGGTCTTTATTTACTTCAAGTGACTTAACAACCATTGGGGTGCTCAACGGATGTGCGTTATGCATGTAAAATCTTCTTAGCACTTTTTTTATATATGTTGTTTGATGCATAAGGATTCCACTCTTTAAGTGCTTAATTTGTAATCCTAACCCTAGACAAAATCTTGTCTTTCAAAGGTCTTTCATTTCAATTTTTTTTAAGAACTCCATTATCACTAAATTCTTTTCAGGAGTCTCAATGATATTTAAACCATCAACATACACAGCAATTATAACAAATCCTAATCCAAACATCTTTATAAAAATGCATGGAGAAATGGGATCATTCTTATAGTTGTCCCTCAATAAGTATTCACTGAGGCGATTACACCACATGCGCCCAGATTGTTTCAATCCATAAATGGATCTGTTTAATTTGATTGAGTAATGTTCTCGAGAACCTGAATTAGCTGCTTCTAGCAGATTAAAACCTTCTAGGAGTTTCATGTAAATGTTATTATTGAGTGGCCATATAAATAGGCTGTAACTACATCCATTAGGCGTAAATCAAGCCCTTCTCTTATTACCAGACTAATCAAGAACCTAAAAGTAGTTGCATCCACCACAGGAGAGTATGTCTCTTCATAATCAATATCAGGTATCTTGTGAACGTTCTTGTTACAAGTCAATTCTATATATTATGATTTGTAATTTTTTCCGCTATTATGCTGACATGTACTCCCCTTGGCTTTACACCTTCTGGGTGTTTGGACTTCTTGTCCAAGATACATTTCATAAGTTATAATAGAAACACTTATTTATTGTTGATGACTTGTTCTCATCTCAATGCTTTCAAGCATATTTTCATTCAAGATCCTCATTTTTTTCATAATATTGAAGTGTTCTACGTATATTATCGTTGTCGACAATAATTTCATTTTTTTTCAACTCCATCATATTTAGCTATGACATAACTAACTGAGATATCTCATTATATTCATAATTTCAAGTACCTGAACCTCTTCTGGGGTTTTATCAAAAGTTATGTCATGGGTCTCTTCATGAGTACTCACCTCCTTTTAGTATGTGACCATCTTCATTTCTTTCTCCTTTCTTTCAATAACTTTTCGTTTTATGGAGTCAACTAGTTTGTCATGCTTCTAGCATGCTCAAGACTTATTTTTATCACATTGTCCTTTTGGGACATATAATTATTTGGAGCATTTTAGCTCGTATATGTATCAACTAGTATATGGAATCTCTAAATGTCATCACTAAACATATCTAGCAAATAATTTTTATCCTTCAAACTTTGTGCACATAATATTAGTGAGGACTACAAAAGAAAAATGATGACATAATTATTTAACTAATTTGTCTACCCTTAATGTCGAGAAAATTTGCAACATAACAATACTTTTTTTTTCAAAATTATAAATATATCTCCCTTCAATATCTAACGAAAATTCTCAAATTTCTTAACTTCATATTAGATGATCTATCTTAGTGCATTATGGCGGAATATGAAATAGATATTGCACATCCATATATTATTAGATGGAATCCATTGACTTATAAATGAAAATCAATTCTCACGAGACAAATATTTCTTATATGTTGGCTTGATGCAAATAAAATTACATGCTTATTGTAAAGCAATTCTTATATTAATGGTTAAGCAACTAAATGGAGGCATAGTTTTGCTAACCATTAAATATAACATATATAGGTAATAGACAACTTAAAATTATCCCAGCTAAAACTACGAAAATCATGCTAGGGATATAATGCACCAGCGTTGTTAGCACAAATTGCATTCTATAGAGATTGCGCACAGTCAAATTATTTCAAGAAATAGTATCTCAAACTTCAGGTTGCACACATGTGATACATGAGCTCATATATTATTTGGTTATCATCTAAAAATGCAACCGACCTCTAACTTTAGCTGATGTTAGATTAACATGTTGTCCAAATAATTAGTATGATGAAAAATATTAAAATATAACTTCTAATTCTTCAATAAAATCATATAAAATTGCATCAAATTATTTTGCATCAACATTGACTTGGGATAGTCTAACCGGTCATACCAACACTATGAACTTCTTTTCACTATCTCATATGTTATTCATATAAGTGTAATGTATTCCTTCTGAGAATATTTATAATACAAAAACATAAGTATCTCATGTCATTTCTATCCATGTTTTTAATGTAAAACACATAAAAATTTCCTTCAACATATATCTTCTTGATTTGAAAAATAATTTTATGTTTTACAAAATTTTGCATCTCAAGGAGGTAAAATATTAGCTCTTCAAAAGCTTTTTACAGTTTGATGCAATATTAGCTCTTCAGGAGCATGCAATCATTTTATTATAAATCCTCAATGAATATTTAATTTATTCATATAAAAATAAAATGAATAGGTATAAATAAAACATATATTAAATATAATAAATAATAAATTCATGTTACTAATAAATCACTATGGTTAGATAATATATATTTTTATATATACTATAACACAATAAAATGCAAAATTCTATAATGTCAGATTAAAGTAACTTTACAACTATAAAGGTTTAAACATAAACATTTTCTAATCTTCACCTCAATTATGAAACTATCCAAAAAGTGAATATCTCAAAATTCATGACAAGCATTTTTACTTCCAATAATCATATATCTTAATCAAAATCAGAATTAAACCAATCAATTCTATTTAAAATGAACCAATAAAAATAAAAACATTTATCTCCACATAAAAATCTCAAAAACTAAATACGTGAAGAGATTAGAATTATGGATAGAGAACTATATAAATTAAACTTCTTAATAAAAATCAAATCAAATTCCAAAAGAAGTTGATTAGACTAACTTAGGTTACCATGGATGAGAAGTAGTGATTATAAGCATCCTTTGTAATGAAGAGAAAGAGATCATCCCCAAGCAAATATCAAGTAGACATTGATTCTAATAATTCTTAAATCAAACAATTAAATTTCAATGCTTGGATCTTAACAAAATTTTTACACAAACTAAATACATATTAATCATCCTTGTATGCATAGCCAACTTTAGCATCATATTGAAAATTTTCATCTTTTTCCGAAAAAATTATCCTCGATTTCATCATTTTGGACAAAATTTATCTCAATATTGTTTCCTTTTTCTTTAATGGATGCTTGGATAAAATTTTACCAAATGCTTAAACATACGCAGGTATGTGACCAATGCATTTTCATACAACATTTGTAGCATGAATTTTCAATAACCTTCGAATATTTTTAACCTCCATTTCCTTGATTTTCCATATTATTCTTTTTCTAGTGGTTAGAAGAATCACTATTATAACAACCATGATAACAATTATTAGTATGTCTCCAACCACATCCTCAATTACAACGACAACCACGATTTCTATATTCTGATTTTTCATAGTTGTTTTGTGTTGTAACATTCACTTCAGGGAATAAAGTCTTTTCACTAAAAGGCACGAGATCGTTCCAAAATATTTTTTAAAGCCTTTTCACAATATTGCCGTTGTAGGAGCACATAAGATATTTCAACCATAGAAAGCTTTTGAAAGTATTATCGTTTTTTAATGGTAAAATCATTTTTTTCAAATTATTACATCATTCAAGAATCAAGAGGATCTTTCACAGTTAGATGTTTCACACTTTTAATTCTTCATGTATATGATAATCATTGAACTTTCACAATTGTAACTTTCTCATAATTATTCGTGTCAAGTTATATATTCTAAGCTAACAACTAAAGCGAGAAAGCACTATTATTCATGTCTATTCAAACTTAAGTATAGAAATATGATCATCTAGATCTATTAAAATCTTATGATAACTAAGGTCAACCTTACAATTTAATCAACATAACAATAGAATACTCCAAAAAAATTTTATGGAATATTAGCTAGAGACATCATATTATTTTATTTACTATAATCAAGGTTTCCATAAAAAAATTCATCCGCAAAGAAACAAATACCCATAAGCTATGTCTTATGCATCTGGATATATATTCGGTACAAGTATATTTAACTTTTTCCAAGTCTTTCATACGACATATCAAAAATAATAATCTAATAATCTAACAGGCAAGTAGTACATTTGGTAAAGGTCATCAAACAAAATAATTTTTTTAAAAAATGATTACTTTATTTTTAATCATGTCAATGACATATGTTATGAAAGATATACATATTTAAGAATGAATATTCAAGTTGTTGATACTTCAATTTTATTCAAAGTCTTAGATCATTAACAAGCATATCATGGAATATATAAAACATAAATTCATATTTAAATAAGGGAAAAAATGATCATCATTTTAACTTTTTTTTTCATTAAGAATGTTGAAATCTCAAAATCTTTCAAGCACACAGAGAAATTTGCATACCTTAACCTTGTTGCTTCAACATGAACGTTGTACGTCTAGGTTACTTGTTCTCCAACAAAATATTGAATACTATCGAGCAAGCTCGTGTTGATAACGTGTTATAAAGTAATAATAATAATAATAATGTAAAGAACACAAGGATAATAGATGAGAATAAAGAGAGAATATGTATTGTATTCTATATTTTTCATCTAATTTACAGGTAGCATACTCCTCTATATATATAGGGAGATTCAACTCTTCATATTCTAATACATAAATAGGAAAAAGTAGTTACAAGAATATTCAAAGGTTAAAGAAGATGGAAGGTTAAAGGTCAAAGGAGATGAAAGGTTGAACATCCATTTAATAATATTCATAACAATAATGTAATTTTTTAGGTTTTTATTAATATTTTACCGCAAAAATTATTTATGTACCGAACTAATTGAATTATTTTTTTTAATTGCAGAATGAATTCTTTAATTAACAAGAAGCGTCCTAACATAGCAGACACGATGAATGAAAGATCACACGAAGGAAATCTCGATGTAATAAAATTATTATTTGTTCCTTATGTCATTTACGAAATTATTATTTGTTTACGAAATTAAATTAGGTTATATTAACTATTTCTGTAAATTAACAGGGCAGTTGTGTTTACCACGCATTAAGGGGTTGTGTGCACGGCCTTAGATATAAACCCCATGAACGTCTGCTTCCATACTTGTAGATGGACGATTTTGGATCAGCGGCATTGATCCAAACTTTTGATCTGCGGTATGATTTAATATCCGTATTGGTGGAGGGTTGATGCTCAGAGACCCATACATTTCATCTACCGTGTGGGGAGTGCACCATCACGTTAGAGGATGTTGCACTGCAACTCGGGCTCCCGATCGATGGTAATGTAGTCATCGACATTAGTACGATTCAAGAGTCGTTGATAGTGTAACACCGAAAATCTCGAGTATTATCGCCGGTTAGGATTTCGGTGTCATCTATTCATTTTATACTATTTATCTTTTACACATATCCGATTAATCACATCTTTATTCAATTTTTTAAAAAAAAACATTTCTCATGATTTTAACCATATCTAAACATAACATTATTGCCAAGGGTAAAAGTAGAATTATAACATTTTAGGGGTCTTCTACCAGTACCTGAAAGTCAAGTATCGGTAGTAGTCAATTCAATGTACAATTCAAAACAGTGCAGATTTCTACCAGTATCTGTACTAGTTCTACCAATACAAGTGAAATTTCTTTCGATACAAGTCATGCATCTACCGATACTAAAAACTCCAGAGAGCTAAATTTCCATCCTGTAACTTCTACCGATACAAGCATGCAAACTACTGATACTTTTATACATACAAATACCTATACTCACAATTTAACTACTGATACAACTCAAGTCAGTATACAACCTCTCTCCTACCCTACACTTCTACCGAAACAAGTAAGCTAATCCCTAGAGTTTGTACCAAACACAAGTTCTTTGTGTCCATATAAACACAACTTTTATCTATGCATTCAAGACAACACAAATACAAGATTTATATCAACACAAGGTGCTTAGAACTACATCCAATACTTCATCAAACAAACAAGGTTTTTCACAAACTCAGTATATAAAGAAAAGCAACATCATCCTAGTACATGCCACATTAACCAAGTGATGTAAAAATCTACCGAACAACTCCGGGATAGTGTAATGCTTCAAGATGATCCGATCTCCGAACAGCAAAAGTGAATCTACAAACAATGCAAATCCACAGGTAAGCACTTTAGGGCGTAGTAAGTACATATAGTTAAATAGATTTAACGAACTTCAAGAGTTGTAAAAATCTAACTAACTCAATGGAACATTGTTTACATCTGGGTAAGTTTCACTCGCATTTATTTCTCACGATGACACAAAGTCATCGGACCCTTGTTCTCATTGGAAATCATTTCATTTAATACTCACGATGACATATAATCATCGGACCTCTTATTCTGTATAGGAATTCATATACTCACGATAACACTGAGTCATCGGACCTTTAATCCATCATGGATACATTTACTCATGATGACACTTAGTCATCGGACCTTTAATCCGTAAAGGATTCATTTACTCATGATGACACTTAGTCATCGGATCCTTTCATTTATAGCTCGAACTCGTTTATCTTTCGTAGTTCATTCACACTCGTCTTCAACAACTTCAATTTATCATTTCATCTCACTACAATAATCATATTATAAGAATAAGTAGTTTAAGTTAGAATTTAACTATACAAACTTACTAGACTGGATTGCAGTTGTGAATGGATTTCAGGAACTATTAATTTACCTTTTCCACGATCGGTGGCTTTGTCGTAGTCTACATTCACAAATTATTCAATTTCTCATATTAATCACAAAATCAATTCATTTAACACAATCAAACCCCTTTTTGGAAAATTACAATTTTACCCCTAACACTTTTTATTCAATTTAGTCCTTACAACACAAAACATGAAAATACCTATTTCCTCTTCAACCCATACCAGCCGAATACTCATAGTCTCCTTATACATCCAAGTAAATCCATTTATTTCATAACAAGTACAATAATATTACCATTTTAACATTTTAATCCTTAAACCCTAATTCATCAAAAATCACTTTACAAAAAAATTCAACCCAAGTATCAACCACTCAAATATATCAAAAGCTTTCAAGAACAAGTAATTTCAACAATGGCAGGTTTTCTAACATTTGACAGATTCATAAATTAGTCCTTGCATAAGCTAGATTAAGCTGATACGAACTCAAAAACATAAAAATTACTAAAAACGATCAAAGTTTGCTTACCCAAATCAAAGATTAAAGCTTGAAAGTGTAAAAACCCTAACTTTCTCCTCTTGGCCGAATGAAGAAGAAGAAGGTGAGAAATTATGATGTTTTTCTTCATTTTCTTAACTTAATTTCATAATGGCAAACTTGTAATTTTTATGACTTTTATAATTAACTTTATTTAACCATTTTGTTAACCTTATTAATCATGCTATATTCACTTAATACTCATGCCATTCCACTAACTAATTCTTCTTTGGTTAATTTACTCATTTGGTCCTTCTAATTAAACATTAATACTTTTATCCTTTTTACAAATTAGTCCTTTCCATTCAATTAACTATCTAATCAATGATATTTTCGAATCATAATTCATACGATGCATATATCACCAAAAATATTTAAAATGAAAAATTTTATGACTCGATTCATTGGAGTTGTGGTCCCGAAACCACTGTTTCCAACACACTGAAAATCGAGCTATTACAGATAGTTTGCAACAACCTACTAAGACGCTCACCTAGTGATGGCAAGTTTACGGGGCTGACCTTTACATGATTGAAGGCCAATTTTTTTGGATTTTCCCGATAATCCAACCGAATTGGAGGTTACGTGGGCCGTTCGAGCATATAGTTTGAAAGTTATAGGGAGTGTACTCATGTCGAATGCGAACAATAACAAGGTCCACATGATGTACTTGCCCCTACTGACTAATCTACAAAATATTCGTTCTTATACTTGGGGATCTGTGGTGCTAGCGATGTTGTATCGAGAACTTTGTTGCACCACAAAGCCTTCAACCGTGGATTTAGGTGGTTGTCTAATACTATTGCAATCTTGGGCACTTTATAGGATGTCATCCCTGGTATCCGTCAAGCACCAAGCATATGTTACTAACTTCTTAATTAACAAAAATTATAACATACTTTAACAATCTTAAATAACAATATTAATTAAAAAAAAGTAAGAGAAGAAAGAAACTTACCTGGATGAGGGCAAAATGAATGAAACAAGTTGTGTGGGGGTTAGGGGACCAAACCAACCCCCTTTTATAATAAAAAACAAATATTTTATGTAGCTGAGAAGTAAAAAAATAATGTAAAATAGTTGAAAAATAATATATTATTTTTGGGTATTAAAAGTTGAAAAATAATGAAAAAAAAAATTTTTTACCTACATATTATAAAATAATACGAAAATTACGAAAATGGTATTGAATCCAAATTAATTATCAAAATTGTATGTTTAGGGAGTAGAGAGTGACTCAAAAGGCTACACCACTTTTTTTACATAACAATTTTTTTATTTTTAAATTTTAAAATAAAAATAATAATATTTTATTAGTTGAGGGTGTTTCAGATACAACACCGAAAAACACATACTTAAGGTATACCCGATTATAAAATATGAGTTTGGTATACCTAACAATATGGTTGTCATTCAATAAGTGGCACCAAAAATGCCTATCTCATAGGGGACACCCTTGTCCCATCATGGCAGGTGGTTTGCCAAAGGTGCATGGGGAAATGGCGTGGGGCCATGCATGGCATCCATGCAGAGGCAAGCAGGGTAGTGACGTGGGGGAGGGAGGGAACCTTATAAAAGGGGACCTTAGGGGCTTTGTGTTTCATGAAATAGACGGCACCAAAAATGCCTATCCCATAGGCGACACCTTTGTCCCATCATGGCAAGTGGTTGCCGAAGGTGGATGGCAAAATGGCATGAGGGCATGCATGCATAGGCGAGCAGGGCAATGGTATGGAGAAGGGAGGGGATCTTATAAGGGGAGACCTTAGGGGCTTTGTGTTTCATGAAATAGAGGTAAAAGAAGAAGAAGAAGAAGAAATAGAGGAGAAAAGAAGAAAAAAAAAAGGGAAGGTATTTTTTTGTTGTTTTCAATTTATTTTAAAATTATCTTATTTTTAATTATTATAAAATTTAGTTTAATGTTTATGGTTTAATATAATTTTTTTTTGTTTAGTAGAGTAGATTAAAGGGAAAAAACTAAAAGAGGTAATTTTTTGTTATTGTTGTTGTTGTTTTTAATTTATTTTAAAATTATTTTTTAAATTATTATAAAGTTTAGTTTAATGTTTATGATTTGTTATAAATTTTTTTGTTTAATAGAGTAAATTAAAGGGAAAAAAGCCAAAAGAGAGGTATTTTTTTTTGTTGTTTTTAATTTAATTTAAAGTTATTTTGTTAGTAATTATTATAAATTATTTGTTTAGCTTAATGTTTATGTGATTTGTTATAATTTTTTTTGTTTAGTAAGATAAATTAAAGGGAATAAAAGGCTAAAACAAAGGTAAATTGTTTTGTTGTTTTTAATTTAATTTAAAGTTATTTATTTTGTTTTTAATTATTATAATTATTATAAATTATAAAGCCTTGTTTTGTTGTTCTTTATTCATATCTTTTTTTATGTTTAGATAATTTTTATTTTTCTAACATAAATTTTTTATGTAGGTAAAATATGGGAATTTACCGAAAACCGTTATTACATTTTTTACCGATATAATTATTTATGTACCAAACTAATTGAATTTATTTTTTTTTAATTTGCAGAATAGATTCTTTGATAAACAAAGATTATCCTCACATATCAAACACAGTCAATAACATATTAAACACGGTCAATAACATGGTAATAGAATTATTATTTGTTACTCACGTCATTTACGGAATTAAATTAGATTATATTAACTATTTCGATAAATTAATAGGGTAAGGACTAGTACTGCGTATTGAGGGGTCGTGTGAACGGTCTAGGCTATCCACCCCATGAACACCACATTCCATACTTGGAGTTAGTCAAATTCAAATCAGTGGCATTGATCCAAACATTTGATTTGTGGTACAACTTAATATCCGCATTAGTGGAGCAGTGGTGCCCAAAAAATCCACACATTTCATTTGTCGTGTGGGGAGTGCACTATTACTTTGAAAGATGTTACACTTCAACTCAGGCTTCCCATTGATGGGACTACGATCACCGACGAAAGTTTGATCCCTGAGCTGATCATCCTTTGCTATGACTTATTGGGACACTCACTTAGTGATGCTGAGACGAAGTTTTCAGGTTTGAAGTTTTCATGGCTGAAGGCCAATTTTGAGCATTTACCGAGTACTACAACTGAACTGGAGGTGTTATGGGCCATTCAAGCATACATTATACACATCATAGAGGGTGTTCTCATGTCAGATGCAAACAACAACAAGGCCCACTTGATGTACTTACCCTATTATCTAATTTGCATAACATTCGTTCGTATAATTGAGGTTCTGTAGTTCTAGCTATGTTATATCGCGAACTTTTCCAGATAACAGATCTTTCGACCGTGGACATAGGCAGTTGCCTAATATTGTTGCAGTATTAGGCACTTTATTGGATGCCATTCTAGTGTCATGGACTTAGATTTTTCCCACATAATCTATGCTTCCTTAGGTCGCTTCTTTGCTCCAAAAACGCCTAAGTCAGCCTAATTCCCAACAAATTAGGATTCAACAGAATTTCCTCTAAGGCACCAACACAAAAGCGGAAGAACTCAAGATGAACGAATGAAGAACGAAGAACAATGGCAAAGAAACTAAGAACACAAAAGAGAGAGAGTTTTAAGTGAATGCTCTCAAGAATTCTTATTTCTCAAGAATGAAGTGATTTACAATAAGGGGAAGAGGCCTCTATTTATAGTTGAGCCTCCCCAAAATCAACGATACAGATCAAAGTAAATCAATGGCTAAGATTGAAAAGAAAAGAATCTCTAAGATTACAATCAAATCTCTAAGATCACAAGGATCATATCTTCTAAGATTGCCTATCTTGAAGATTACATTCCATATTTACCGACTTTGTAAACGGACCTTCAATCTCTCCAAGCACTAGGCCAGTCTGATTGGGCCAAAAGACCTCCCTTGAACTCGATGGATCACACAAGTGTGCCATGGTTGTGGGCTCCCATGCGCAACCCATGACATTCTCCCCTACCGAATCTAGCGACGTCCTCGTTACGTTCTTTGCATGGAACTGGTCTATCTTGTCTTGGAACTACCACAAGCCCTCGGCGGGTTCCCAACTTGTCTCACTTTCGGGAAATCCTTTCCATCGAACTAAATATTCATGCCGCAACCGATAGTACTTCCTTTTGAACACACGGTCTGCCTCGATGCTCTTAACTTCACGATCGTAGGAGACCTTTACCCTCATTGGTGCTCATTCGGACTTGCCTCGATTTGGATCCTCCTGATCCTCATGGAATAGCTTAAGCATACTTACATGGAACACTGGGTGGACTTTGAGCTTTGCAGGTAACTCAAGCTTGTAGGCCACCTTGCCCACTCTCTTTACAACTCGAAAGGGTCCCTCATACCGTAGCACAAGCCCCTTGTGCAAGCCATTATGTCGCAAAATCAAGTGGAGTTTTGCAAGGACTGAATCACCAACCTGAAATTTCACATCCCTTCGATTCTGATCCGCTCATTTCTTGTTACGTTTACTTGCCTTGTGAAGGTAAGATCGAACTAAATCATTTTGCTTTTGCCAATCCCTCGCAAATTGGTAAGCTGCTGGATTAGGTCCTGCATAACGAGTTGCAACAACATTGGGTGTAAGTGACTGTTGACTCGTCACTATCTCAAATGGACTATGGTACGTCACCACACTTCATTGCAAATTGTACAAGAATTGGGCCATGTCCAACAACTTCGACCAGTCCCTTTGTGTGGTACTCACATAGTACCGTAAGTACGTCTCTAACAATGCATTCACTCGTTTGGTTTGCCCATCGGTTTGTGGATGCATGCTAGTGGAAAAGTTCAAGTCTGAGCCCATTAACTTGAACAATTCCGTCCAGAACCGGCCTGTGAATCACTCGTCTCGATCACTTATGATAAACTGTGGCACTCCCCAATACTTCACCATATGTCTCAAGAGCAAACGAGCTGCCTCCTCAGCAGGGCACTCCTTGGTTACCAGAATAAAAGTTGCATACTTTGAAAACCTATCTACCACAACAAAGATACTCGCAAACCCATCAGATTTAGGCAAACCCACAATAAAGTCTATGGATAAGCTCTTCCATGGACGCTCCGAAATGGACAAAGGTTGTAACAAACTGGCGGGAGTCTTCAACTCGACTTTATCTTGTTGGCATACCAAACATGTCTTCACATA
The DNA here is from genome assembly GCA_005610355.1 of Gossypioides kirkii. Lineage (NCBI taxonomy): Eukaryota > Viridiplantae > Streptophyta > Magnoliopsida > Malvales > Malvaceae > Gossypioides > Gossypioides kirkii. Next base: position 19,385,352 of record CP032253.1, read on the forward strand.
GGCCTCCACATCATCACCCATGTGAGGCCAATAAAATCGATCCTCCAAGAGAGCCAAAGTGCGGTGCATACCTGGATGGCCAGCCCATGTCGAATCATGACATTCCTTCATGACTTCTTTTCTCAAATTCTCGTATTGTGGCACATAAAGACGGTGTCCCCGAGTGTATAGCAATTCTCCCTCGAGTCAAAATCGCCTTGTTTTTCCATCTTTGGCAAGCTCCATCAAATTTTTGACCATGGGATCATGGGATAATCCTTCTCGAACATGCTCCAATAGAGAACTATCGGGCTGGCTTATTGTTGCTAATTACATCTTCCGACTAAGTGCATCAGCAACAATGTTGGCACTCCCCTGTTTGTATTCCAACCTAAAATCAAACTCCGCGTGGAAAACCTGTCAATGAGCCTGCTTAGGAGATAATTTTTTCTGAGTCAGGAAATAGCTTTTTGCAACATTATCAGTGCATACCACTAACCTAGAACCCAGTAAATAGTGCCTTCATGTGCGCAAACAGTGCACCACAGCGATCATCTCTTTCTCTTGGACCGTATATCACCGTTTTGTCCCATTGAGCTTCCGACTCTCGAAAGCCACTGGATGCCCATCTTGCATCAGTACTCCTCCAATTGCATAGTCTGATGAATCCGTGCGTACCTCATTCGCCTTGGAAAAATCTGGTAAAGCAAGTATCGACTCACTCGTCATTGCTTGCTTCACTTGCTTGAAGGCATTCTGACATCGAAGATCCCAACCCCATTCTTTACCCTTCTTCAACAAATTTGTCAAGGGTGCAATGATTTTGGAGTAGCCTTCAATAAAGTGCCTATAGTAGTTTGCCAACCCAAGAAAAGACCGTAACTCTGTTACCTTGGTTGGTGGCTCCCAATCAGCAATAGCCTGAACTTGGCTTTCATCCATACGAATCTTGCCACATCCCACAATGTGACCAAGGAATGACACCTCTTGTTGGGCAAATGAGCATTTCTCTTCTTTCACATATAGCTCATTTTCCCTCAAGGTCTGGAACACCTCTCTCAAATGTCTCACATGCTCCTCAAGCGACTTATTGTACACCACAAAGTTATCAAGATAAATAATCACAAAACGATCTAGGAATGGATGCAATACATTGTTCATTAGTGTGCAAAATGTGGCTGGACCATTCGTCAACCCGAAGGGCATTACAAGGAACTCAAAGGGTCCATATCGAGTTACACAAGCGATCTTGAGCTCATCCCCTTCAGCTATTCTTACTTGATGGTACCCCGATCGCAAATCCAACGTAGTAAACCATCTCGTGCTACTAAGTTGATCGAACAAGTCTGCAATAAGAGGAATAGGATACCTGTTCTTCACAGTAATCTTATTTAAAGCCCTGTAGTCAATACACAATCTCAAGGACCCATCGTGCTTCTTTTGGAATAACACCGGTGCACCAAAAGGGGCTTTAAATGGTCTAATGAACCCGACATCTAAAAGCTTCGTCAACTATTTTCGTAATTCCTCCAACTCAGACGGAGACATTCTATATGGGACCCTAGCTGCCGGCTCCGAATTGGGCATCAACTCGATCCTGTGGTCTACCTCCCTCTTAAGTGGCAACTTCTTGGGCAACTCGGCTAGCATCACATCTTGAAAGGACTTTAATAACTAACCCACTTCCCTTGGAATTTCACCAATGGATTTCTAACCCTCATCAACCTTCAAGGTCGCTAAGTAGGAGACTTCATCTCTTCGTACTCCTTTAGCGAACTGGATTGCTGACAAGGTTTTCCCTTCCATGCTTGCTTTCCTTTTCATTCTCACCATACATTGATGGTTTGAATCGTTGATCACCATATAATTACCGAAAGGATAAATACCTACATTAACTTGATCAAGTAAGCTTAAACCAACCACAAAGTCATAATCATCAAGTGGTATTACCTTAATGTTGGCTTTGCCATTCCATTTGCCAAGTTGGAGTTCTACTCCCTTTGTTATACCCATTATAGGTACGCTCTTCTTGTTCACCGTTTTAATGTGACTCGAATCTTTCTCGATTTTGAGATCAAGTTCCCTCGCCATTTTCTCATACATGAATAAGTCAGACGCACCAGTGTCAACAAGTGCATTCAATCCTCTGTCAGCCATAGTAATGTCTACAAACATCAGCCCCTTACTCGTCTTGTCTTCGACACCTCCCAAAATTGCACTGAGATTTTTGGTGTCTTTTCCAGCTTCCTTGGCACCTCCACATACCTCCATGGCATTGAAGGCTTCCTTCTTTGGAAACATCCTATGTGAGCCTTGACAAAGATAGCACTTCAACGGCCCTTTGCTCCCATGGCTTGCCTTGACTAGCTTTTGGGCCATTATTCTTCTTGTCTCCCCCACCATTACCCTTGGCTTTTGGCTTGGGTTTGAAGGACTCATTATTCTTGGACTTCTTTCCCCCAATCTCCAAGAAATTTTCTGCCTTAGCCATGGCTACAGTCAATTCAGTGATGCCTTGGCGACATAACTTTTCTTCACCCACATTTTCAGCCCATCCTCAAACCAATAGAACGCTTCTTTCTCGTTCAAGTCTGAGATCTGAAGCATCAACTCGCTGAACTCCCGTACATATTCTCGAACAGTGCCTTGTTACGTAAGCCGACGTAACTTGGCTCGAGCCTCTTTCTCAGCATGTTATGGGTAAAACTGCTTCTTCAACTCTCCTTGGAACTCCTCCCAAGTTCCAATAGCCGTTCTTCCACGTTTCTCATCCGTAGACCTACGTCGTCACTATAAGAAAGCAACATCGATAAAGTATATCGAAGCAGTGTTTACCTAGGTAGCATCATCCTCGATGCCTATTGCTCAGAAGTATTGTTCCAATTCCCACAGGACGTTATCCACTTCTCTCGCGGACCTAGCCCCCTTGAACTTCTCAGGTTTTGGAACATCAACCTTGCGTTGCTTCGGTTTTGAAGCCATCATCCCACTTCCCAAGGTAGCCTTGTAGATAGTGAGCTCCCCCTTAAGCTCAGCAATCTCCTCATTCAAGGCCGTCACCAAGGCCTCAAGAGCATCATCTCTTATTGTCAACTTATCAGCAGTGGACCTAAGAGAATCCATCACAAACTCTTTACTATCCTCCCTTAGATCATCAATACGGCTCATGGTAATCTCAAGTCTCCTTCCTTCATTTCTCCCATGGACTCTTCGAGATTGACCACGCGATTCTTCAAGCTTGACCGCATGTCTCTCGATCGACTAGCCTTTCTGGCCTTTCCGCGAGTCTCCATAGGCTCAACATGTTCAACGATTTCTTTCGACATCTTGCAGAGTGCCTTCGCAACACTAGCTTGGATACCAACTGTCACGGACTTAGATTTTTCCAGGCAATCCGTGCGGCCTTAGGTCACTTCTTTGCTCCAAAAATGCCTAAGTCAGCCTAATTCCCAACAAATAAGGATTCAACAGAATTTCCTCTAAGGCACCAACACAAAAGCGAAAGAACTCAAGATGAACGAATCAAGAACGAAGAACAATGGCAAAGAAACTAAGAACACAAAGAGAGAGAGTTTTGAGTGAATGCTCTCAAGAATTCTTATTGCTCAAGAATGAAGTGATTTACAATAAGGGGAAGAGGCCTCTATTTATAGTTGAGCCTCCCCAAAATCAACGGTACAGATCAAAGTAAATCAATGGCTAAGATTGAAAAGAAAAGAATCTCTAAGATTACAATCAAATCTCTAAGATCACAAGGATCATATCTTCTAAGATTGCCTATCTTGAAGATTACATTCCATATTTGCCAACTTTGTAGATGGACCATCAATCTCTCCAAGCACTGGGCCAGTTTGATTGGGCCAAAGACCCCCCTTAAACTCGATAGATCACACAAGTGTGCCATGGTTGCAGGCTCCCATGCGCAACCCATGACATTAGGCATCGGTTACCTACCAAGCATATGTATTTCCACTCGTGAATAGGTGATAAAATATTACCCAATATAGCAATTATTTGACATATTTTTGTAATGATATTGTTCTAACAAGTTTTTTTATTTTTCCAAACAAAATACAAATCCGAGTATCAGGAGGCATTACAAAAATATGTCAAATAATTGCTATATTAGGTAATTATCACCTATTCACGAGTGGAAATACATATGCTTGGTAGGTAATTGATTCCAGGAATGACATCCAGTAAAGTGTCCAAGATTACAACAATATCAGACAATCGCCTATATCCATGGTCGAAGGATTTGTCATCCGAAAAAGTTCGTGATACAACATAGCTAACACCGCATAACCCCAACTATACGAACAAATGTTATGCAAATTAGATAATAGGGGAAAGTACATCAAGTGGACCTTGTTATTATTTGCATCCGGCATGAGAACACCCTCTATAATGTGCATAATGTATGCACGAACGGTCCATATCACTTCCAGTTCAGTTGGAGTACTATGTAAATGCTCAAAATTGGCTTTTAGCCATGAAAACTTCAAACTCGAAAACTTTGTCTCAGCATCACTAGACGAGCGTCCCAGTAAGTCATAATAAAAGACGATCGACTGAAGGACCGAACTTATGCCGGTGACCGCAGTCCCATCAATGGGGAGCCCGAATTGAGTGCAACATCCTCTAAAGTGATGGTACACTCCCCACATGACAAATAAAACGTGTTGGTCTTTGGGTGCCACCACTCCACCAATGCAGATATTAAGTCGTACCGCAAATCAAATGTTTGGATCAATGCCACTAATCCAAATCCAGCTAAATCCAAGTTTGGAATGAGGAGTTCATGGGGTGGATAGCCTAGACCGTTCACACGACCCTCAATGTGCGGTACTGGTCCTTACCCTATTAATGTACCGAAATAGATAATATAATCTAATTTAATTCCGTTAATAACGTGAGTAACAAATAATAATTCTATTAACATGTTATTGATCGTGTTTGATATGTGGAGATAATCCTTATTTATAAAGAACCCATTCTACAATTTTAAAAAAATGAATTCAATTAATTTGGTACATAAATAATTATTTCGATAAAAAATTGATAATAATTTTCTATAAATTCTCGTATTTTACCTACATAAAAATTTATGTTAAAAACAAAAATTATCTAAACATAAAAAACCATAAGAATCAAAAATTCATATTTTTTTAGTTTATTTCAAACAACCTGTAAAAATAAATAAAAACCACAAATTTAATAACAAATCATACAAACAAATTTAATTAAAAATAAAATAACATCAAAACAAGGCTTTATAATTTATAATAATTATAATATAATTAAAAACAAAATAAATAACAATAATTAAATTAAAAACAACAAAACAATTTACTTTCCTTTTAGCTTTGTTCGCTTTAATCTACCCTACTAAACAAAAAAAATTATAACAAATCACATAAACATTAAACTAAATAAATAATTTATAATAATTACTAACAAAATAACTTTAAATTAAATTAAAAACAACAACAAAATTTACCTCTCTTTTAGCTTTTTCCCTTTAATTTACTCTACTAAACAAAAAAATTTATAACAAATCATAAACATTAAACTAAACTTTATAATAATTAAAAATAAAATAATGGGTTTTTTACTAATTTATTAAAAAAATATTTATTTACCAAAATAATATCTCCATCCCATTAATTACCAAAATGTTATGTTTAGTTAAGTGACGGGGTTTAAAATGGCGACATCAATGGGATTTTCTGACATGAATTTTTTTTAATTTTTTATTTATATTTATATATTAAAAAATAATATTATATTAGTGGAGGGTTTGAAAATGATGGCACTAGAGGATTAAATTATACATGCAAAATACACATAGAAAAAATACTTGACACAGGTGGAGAGACACAAAGTGGCGGCACCTTTGGAGGGAGATTGTGTGGCGGCACCAAGGGGTGTTTTCATCATGTGTCCATCCCCTATTTACCCGTGTGTGTAGGGCTTTTGGAGGCAAATTAATGTTAGGGGTTGGGGAAAATAATATAGGTAAAATTTTTATTATAAAATAGGGGAAGGGGAACAAAACGGGAGAGAGAAGAGAGAAGAAAGAAAGAAAGAAGAAGGAGAGAAAGGTAAATTTATTTTTTGTGTTTATTATTTAATTTGTTAGTTAGTAGTAGTAATTACTTAGTTTTTAATTTTATTGTTTAATGTGATTGATTAGTTATTATAATTTTATTTGTTTAGTAGGTTGATTAAAAGAGAAAAAGGTTAAAAGAAATGTAAATGTAAATATTTTATTGGTAATTTAAAGTTATATTTTGTTTAAAAATTATTATTTTAAGTTATTTATTTTGTTTAATTTAATTTTTAATTGATATGTTATTTAATTTTTTTATTTAGTTGAGTAAATTAAGAGGGGAGGAAGAAAGGTAAGTTTGGTTATTTTTAATTTAATTTAATTTAAATTTATTTTATTTTTTTTGTTAGTAAGTAATTTTATTTTGTTAGTAGTAGTAAGTGAGTAAATAAGATAAATTAATTTAAAATTAAATACCAAAATGGATTATTTACAAAAATGGTACAAAAATAAATATTTATATACTAAATTGGTATCTCCACCACATTTTCGTAATTAATGGGGTGTGGATACCATTTTGGTATATAAATATTTATTTTTTACCATTTTGGTAAATAACTCATTTTGGTATTTAATTATTATTTTTGTATTATATTGGTAAAAAATTGTAAAACTTAATTACTTATGTTTGGAACTAATTGATAATTTTTTTTCAAGTTGCAGAATGGATTCAATAATTAACGACCAACGTCCTCACATAGCAAAGCCAGTGAATGAGGAAACACACCTAGCCAATCTCAATATAATAAAATTATTATTTATTCCTTATGTCATTTAAGAAATTATTATTTGTTTACAAAATTAAATTAGGTTATATTAACTATTTCTGTAAATTAACAAGGAGAGCTCTAGTATCGTGCATTGAGGGGTCGTGCGCAGGGCCTCAAATATCGTCCCCATGCACGTTTGATTCCATACTTGCAGACGACCAGATTTGGATCAGCGGCATTGATCCAAAAGTTTGAGTTGTGGTATGATTTAATAAGTGTATTAGTGGAGTGTTGGCGTCCGGAGACCCATACATTTCATCTGTCGTTTGGGGAGTGCACCATGACGTTGGAGAATGTTGCACTACAACTCGGGCTCTCAATCTATGGTTTAGCGGTCATCGGCGTTAGTACGCTTGAAGAGCCGTAAAGGATTTGCAACGAATTACTAGGTCACTCACCTAGTAATAATAACGATTTACGTCGTTGAAGTTTACATGGTTGAGGGCCAATTTTACGGAGTTGCCCGAAAATGCAATCGAAATGAAGGTGATGTGGGCTATTCGAGCCTATATTTTGCAAATCATAAGGGGCGTACTCATGCCGGATGCGAACAACAATAAGGTCCACATGATGTACTTGCCCCTACTGACTAATCTGCAAAATATTCAGTCATATAGTTGGGGATCTACGGTGCTTATGATGTTGTATCGAGAACTTTATCGGACCACAAACCCTTCTTGCTGCAATATAAGTTGTTGTCTAATATTATTGTAGTCTTGAGCACTTTATCGGATGTCATTCCTAACATCCGTTAGGCACCAAACATATGTTTTTCCACTCGTTAATAGGTGATTACCATAGACCCAAAATTGCAATTATTTGACATATTTTTTTAATTATATTATTCTAACAAGTTTTTTTTTTGTTTTCTTAGGTATAAAACAAAACTAGGAATCGGGAGGCAACTCACCGTTCCCTTATATTGTATGATACTCGAGCAACATGCCGAGGAAGGGGTATGTTATTTATTAACATGTTATCAAATTATATTACTTGACTCGTGTTAATATGGTTACATGTTACTAAATCATATTACTTGACTCTTATTAATATCTTGACATGTTATTAATTGTGCAGTTCATCTGGACTCCATATATACAACAAAAATCGTCGATGTTATTCCCTCTTTGACTTTCTTTCACTCAGACAAATAGTGCATTAACGCACCGATTATCAATTTCCAAACAATGGAGTGGTATGTCGGGGATCGAGTACTCCGATAGTTTGTTGTAAACAGCCTATCCCGTCACCGCCAATGCAATTAAGGTCTATCCATGGGATAGATAAGAAGGGGAAACAATATTGTGATTGGGGGAATGTACATATACAATATATTCATATGTGGAACAACCGGATGATACGAGTACCTCCGATGGAGAATACTCTCGATTTGTAGCCAACGATGCAGTACATGCAGTGGTTCATTCAGGCAAGAAAACCATATTTACTTGGTGCACAATCAACGATAATCTCCCCACACATGACTCGACATGGTCACTCCTATCATCTACCTCTTGCCCAAAGCCAGAGCCAAAACAAGAGGAAGAGGAAGAGGCATTGGATGATGATGATTCTTATCATCTAGACTTTGTAGGGATCGTCTCATCTCCCTAGCTCATCAAGCTAAGGATATCAGCCTCAGTTTAACGAGCCATAACAATACTACGCTCCTTCCGGCCCATCATTATCACCATAATACTCTACTCCTCCCGAGTAAATGGTACGATGCATCCCAATCACCGAACAACTATTCCATTGTAATATGTTTCACAATCCATACTTTTCGAAATGAAACCCAATAATGGAATCGTGATTGCATCTCGATAATCAATGTAGAAACTTTGATGATTGGATCGTCCTTAACCATTGGCATGATATGTGTGTAGATAGTTCTAGAATCAAGTTTTCGGTGATCTTCAGACAAACATGATGCGGTGATAATGAAGGGCTGGAAAGAGCGTAGTATTGTTGTGGCTCGTTAAATTGAGGTTGATATCATTGGCTTGATGAGCTAGAGATATGTGACAATCCCCACAAAGTCTGGACAATAAGAATCATCATCATCCAATGTCTCTTCCTCTTCCTCTTCCTCTGGCTTTGACTTTGGGGCAGGAGGTAGATGATAGGGGTGACCATGTCGAGTCATGTGCGGGGGATTCTCGTCGATTGTGCACCAAAAAATATGATTTCCTCGCCTGAATGTACCACTGCATGTACTGTATCGATGGCTGCAAATCAGGAGTATACTCTATCGGAGGTACTCGTATCATCTGGTTGTTCCACACATGAATATATTGTAATGCACATGCCCCCAATCACAATATTGTTTCCCCTTCTTATCTATCCCATGGATAGACCCTAATTGTATTGACAATTGAGGGATAGGCTGTTTACAATCAAACTGTCGGAGTACTCGATCTCCAGCAAACCACTCTACTGTTTAGAAATTGATACTCGGTGCGTTAATGCACCGTTTGTCTGAGTGGAGGAAGGTCGAAAAGGGAATAACAACGATAATTTTTGGCTGTATATATGGCGTCCAGATGAACTGCACAATTAATAACATGTCAAGATATTAATAAGAGTCAAGTAATATAATTTAGTTATATGCAACCATATTAATACGAGTCAAGTAATATAATTTAATAACATGTCAATGAATAACATACCCCTTCCCCGGCATGTTGCTCGAGCATCATACGATATAAGGAAACGGAGAGTTGCCTCCCGATTCTTGATTTTGTTTTCCATCTAAGAAAACAAAAAAAAACTTGTTAGAATAATATAATTAAAAAAATGTCAAATAATTACAATTTTGAGTATATGGTAATCACTTATTAACGAGTGGAAAAACATATGTTTGGTGCCTAACGGATGCGAGGAATGGCATCCAATAAAGTGCCCAAGACTGCAATAGTATTTGGTAGCCACTTATATCGTGGCAAAAACGGTCTGTGATGCGACAAAGTTTTCGATACAACATCACAAGCACTGTAAATCCCCAATTATATAACTGAATATTTTGCAGATTAGTCAGTAAGGGCAAGTACCTCATGTGGACCTTATTTTTGTTTACATCCGGCATTAGTACGTCCCCTATAATTTGTAAAATATAAGCTCAAACAGCCCACATCCCCACCATTTCGGTTGCATTTTCAAGCAACTCCACAAAATTGGCCTTCATTTATGTAAACTTCAACGACTTAAAATCGTTGTTCTAGGTGAGCGACCTAATAATTCATTGCAAATCCTTGACGGCTCTTCAAGCATACTAACGCCAGTGATCGCTAAACCATTAATTGGGAGCCCGAGTTGCAGTGCAACATCCTCCAATGTCACGGTACACTCCCCACACGACAGATGAAATGTGTGGGTCTTCGGGCACCAACGCTTCACCAATGCACTTATTAAATCATACCGCAACTTAAACTTTTAGATCAATACCGTTGATCCAAATTCGACTGTCCGCAAGTATGAAAGCAGATGTACATGGGGACGATATTTGAGACCCTACGAACAACCCCTCAATGCATGGTACTAGAGTTCTCCTTGTTAATTTACAGAAATAGTTAGTATAACCTAATTTAATTTTGTAAACAAATAATAATTTCGTAAATGACATAAGGAACAAATAATAATTTTATTACATTGAGATTGGCTAGGTGTGTTTCCTCATTCATCGACTTTACTATGTGAGTACGGTGATTGTTAATTAATGAATCCATTCTGCAACTTGAAAAAAAATTATCAATTAGTTCGATACATAAGTAATTAAGTTTTACGATTTTTTACCAATATAATACAAAAATAATAATTAAATACCAAAATAGATTATTTACCAAAATGGTACAAAATAAATATTTATATACCAAAATGGTATCTACACCCCTTTAATTATGAAAATGTGGTGGAGATATCAATTTAGTATATAAATATATTTTTGGTATTTAACTTTTAAATTAATTTATATTACTTATTTACTGCTACTAACAAAATAAAATTACTTACAAATAAAAAAAATTTAAATTAAATTAAAAATAACCAAACTTATCTTTCTTCTTCTCTTCTTAATTTACTCAACTAAAAAAAATTAAATAATAAATCAATTAAAAATTAAATTAAGCAAAATAAATAACTTAAAATAATAATTACTAAACAAAATATAACTTTAGATTACAAATAAAATATTTATATTTACCTTTCTTTTAATCAACCTACTATACAAATAAAATTATAATAACAAATCAATCACATTAAACAATAAAATTAAAAACTAATTAATTACTATTACTACTAAGTAACAAATTAAATAATTTTAAAAATAAATTTAACAATAAACACAAAAAATAAATTTACCTTTCTCTACTTCTCCTTTTTTCCCTCTCCTTTTTCTTTCTCTTTCTTTCTTTCTTTCTTTCTTTCTTTCTTTCTTTCTTTCTTCTCTCTCCCGTTTGGTCCCCTCTTCTTCTATTTTATAACAAAAATTTTACCTATATTATTTTCCCTTAACCCCCAACTTTAATTTGCCTCCAAAACCCTCCCACACACACACGACTAAATAGAGGATTAACGCGTGGCGAAAACACCTCTTGGTGTCGCCACTCAATCCCCCTCCAAGGGTGCTTCCACTTTGTGTCCCTCCAATTGTGTCAGGTATTTTTTTCTTCGTGTATTTTACATGTATAATTTAACCTCCTGGTGCCGCCATTTTCAAACCCTCCACTAATATAATATTATTTTTAATATATAAATATAAATTAAAAATTAAAAAAATTTCGTGTCAGAAAACTCCAATGGTGCCATCATTTTAAACCCCTCAACATAACTAAACATACCATTTTGATAATTAATAGGATGGAGATATTATTTTGATACATAAATATTTTTTTATAATAAATTAGTAAAAACCCTAAAATAATTTTAAAATAAATTAAAACAACAATTACTTCTCTTTTAACTTTTTTCCCTTTTAATCTACTAAACAAAAAAATTATAATAAACCATAAACATTAAACTAAACTTTATAATAATTAAAAACAAAATAATTTTAAAATAAATTAAAAACAAGGATTCTTTTACCAAAATATTACAAAAAAATTAATTTAATGCCAAAATGGTATGTCCACCCTATTAATTACCAAAATGGTATGTTTTTTGAGGTGGAGAGTTGTTGAGAGGCAACACCACTATGTCTCTCTGACACAATTTTTTATTTTTATTATATTTTTATATTAAAAAATTAAATAAAAATAAAATATTTGGTGTTGCCCATTTAAAAGGCAACACCACTTTATACGGGTGCTGAAACAAATATACGGATATGGTATAGTGTGGGTTGTGCCACGTTGACAAGCAGCACCAAAAATGCCTAATCAACAGGCGACACCCATGTCAAATCACATGGGGAAGAACGGGCGTGGCACCTAGCAAAAATGCATGCAAAAGCCTGTTGTGTATGAGGAAAAATCTAATTCGGCTTGGGGCTGAAGAGAGGTTTTATTTTGTATAAGGGAGGAGGGGGAACCTTGGGGTAACAATTAAAAGGTAAAATAAAAAAAAGAGTAAAGTAGCAGCTCATAAGGGAGAAGAAAGAAAGAAAGGAAAAGAAAGAAAAAAGAAGGGGAAAAAGAGGTATTTATTTTATTAATTTATTTTATTTTATGTGAGTATTTTAAATTTATTTTAAAGTTATTTATTTTGTTAGTAGTAGTAATTATTATAAAATATTTTTTAATTTCAATATTTAATGTGTTTTGTTATAATTTTATTTGTTTAGTAAGTAGATTAAGGGAAGAAAAAAGCTATAAAAATATAAATATTTTGTTGTTTTTTTAATTTAATTTAAAGTTATTTTTAGTAATTATTATAAATTATTTGTTTTGTTTTGTTTTATTTTTATGTGATTTGTTATTATTTTTTTATTTAGTAGAGTACATTAAAGGAAGAGAAAAAAATGTAAGTTTTGTTGTTGTTTTTAATGTTTATGTGATTTGTTATAATTATTTTTTTTGTTTAGTAGGTAGATTAAAGGAAGAAAAAAATATAAAAGAAAGGTAATTATAAATTATTTGTTTAGTTTTTTATTTTTTTTTGGTGATTTGTTGTTAATTTTTTATTTAATAGAGTAAATTAAAGGGAGAGAAAAAAAGGTAAGTTTTGTTATTTTTAATTTTGTTAGTTAGTTTTATAAAATAGCCTCTAAAATAATAATTTTCATATTATTTTTATATTTCGAATATATCTAATATTTATTTAATTTATAATATTTAATAATGTGATTTTTTAGGTTATTATTAATATTTTATCGAACTAATTGAATTATTTTTTTTTAAAATTGTAGAATGGATTCTTTGATTAACAAGAAGTGTGATCACACATCAAATACGATGAATGAAGCATCACACGTAGATAATCTCGCGGTAATAGAATTATTATTTATTACTCATGTCATTTACGAAATTAAATTAGGCTAATTAACTATTTCGGTAAATTAACAAGACACTCATTGGTACCGCACATTGAGGAGTCGTGTAAACAGCCTAAGCTATAAACCCCATGAACGTCTGATTCCATACTTGGAGTTGGCCAGATTTGGATCAACGGCATTGATCCAAACTTTTGATTTGCGATATGATTTAATATCCGTATTGGTGGAGCGTTGGCGTCTGGAGAACCACACATTTCATTTGTCGTGTAGGGAGTGCACCATCACTTTGGAGGATGTTGCACTACAACTCGAGCTCCCCATCAATGAGAATGTCGTCACCGGCATAAGTACGATCCAAAAACCGATGATACTTTGCTATAACTTATTGGGATGCTCACCTAGTGATGGTAAGTTTACGGGATAGAACTTTACATGACTGAAGGTCAATTTTGTGGATTTACCCGATAATACAACTGAACTAGAGGTTATGTGGGTCGTTCGAGCGTATATTATGCAAATCATAATAGGTGTACTCATGCTGGATGCGAACAACAATAAGGTCCACATGATGTACTTGCCCCTACTATCTGATCTGCAAAATATTTGTTCGTATAGTTGGGGTTCTGCAGTGCTATCTATGTTGTATCGGGAACTTTGTCGCACTACAGATCCTTCGATCGTGGACATAGGCGGTTGCCTAATACTGTTACAGTCTTGGGTACTTTATCGGATGTCATTCCTAGCATCCAATTAGACACCAACCATATGTTTTTCCACTAGTTAATAAGTGATAAAATATTACCCAATATAACAAATATGTGACATATTTTTGTAATGATATTATTCTAACAAGTTTTTTTTGTTTTTTAATATGGAAAACTAATCCGAGAATCGGGAAGCAATACACGGTTCTGATATATCGTCTAATGATCGAGCAATATGCTGGGGATGGGGAATTTTATTCCTTGACATGTTAAATTATATTACTTGACCAGTGTTAATATCATGACATGTTATTAAATTATATTACTTGACCCTTGTTAATATCGTGACATTTTATTAATTGTGCAGTTCATCTAGATGCCCTATTTGTTGCAACAAATCGTCGCTATTATTCCCTCTTCTACCTACATCCACTCAAACCAATGGTGCATTAACACACCAATTATCAATTTCCAATCAGTGGAGTGGTACGTCAGGGATTGAGTACTCCGACGGTGGCAAGATAAGTTGTTTATAACCAAACTGTCAGAGTACTTGATCCCCTGCATACCACTCCATTGATTTGAAATTGATAATCGATACGTTAATGCACTATTGGTTTGCGTGGATGTAAGCAGAAGAGGGAATAACAACGGCGATTTGCAGTAACGAATAGGGCATTCAAATGAACACAGTTAATAACATGTCACAATATTAATAAGGGTCAAGTAATATAATTTAATAATATGCCGCGATATTAACACGGGTTAAGTAATATAATTTAATAACATATCAAGGAATAACATACCTCATCCCCAGCATGTTGCTCGATCATTAGACGATATATGGGAACCGTGTATTACCTCCCGATTCCCGAATTAGTATTCCATCTAAGAAAACAAAAAAACTTGTTAGAATAACATCATTACAAAAGTATGTCATATAATTGCTCTTTGGGTAATATTTTACCAACTATTAACGAGTGGAAAAACATATGGTTGGTGCTTGACAGATACCAGGAATGACATCCGATAAAGTGCCCAAGACTGCAATAGCATTAGGCAATCGCCTATGTCCATGGCTGAAGGATCTGCGGTGCGAAAAAGTTCTCTATACAACATAGCTAGCCCCACAGAGCCCCAACTATACGAACGAATATTTTGTAAATCAGATAATAAGGGCAAGTACATCATGTGGACCTTGTTGTTATTCGCATCCAACATGAGTACACCCCTATGACTTACATAATATATGCTCGAACGACCCACATAACCTTTAGTTCAGTTGCATTATCGGGTAAATTCACAAATTTTCCCTTAAACCATGTAAAATTTACTCCCGTAAACTTCCCATCATTAGGTAAGCGTCCCAGTAAGTTATAGTAAAGTAGTGTCGGCTCTTGAATCGTACTTACACCGGTGACCACATTCCCATCAATGGAGAGCCCGAGTTGCAGTACAGCATCCTCCAAAGTGATAGTGCACTCCACACATGGCAAATGAAATGTGTGGGCCTCCGGACGCCAACGCTCCACCAACACAGATATTAAATCATACCGCAAATCAAAAGTTTGGATCAATGCCGCTGATCCAAATCCGACCAACTCTAAATATGGAATCAAACGTTCATGGGGTTTATAGCTTAGACCGATCACACGACCCCTTAATGCGCGATACCGACGAATGCCTTGTTAATTTACCGAAATAGTTAATATAACCTAATTTAATTTCGTAAATGACATGAGTAACAAATAATAATTCTATTATCGCGAGATTGGTTGCGTGTGATGTTTCATTCACCGTGTTTGATATGTGATCACGCTTCTTGTTAATCAAAGAATTCATTCTGTAATTTAAAAAATTAATTCAATTAATTCGATACATAAATAATTATTTCAGTAAAAAATTAATAATAATCTAAAAAATCACATTATTAAATATTATAAATCAAATAAATATTAAATATATTCAAAATATAAAAAATAATATGAAAATTATTTTTTTAGAGACTAATTTATAAAACTTACTTACTCACAAAATTAAATTAAATTAAAAACAACAAAACTGACCTTTTTTTCTCTCCATTTAATCTATTCTACTAAATAAAAAAATTAATAACAAATCACATAAAAATTAAAAAAATAATTAATTAATTTATAATAATTACTAAAAATAAATTTAAATTAAACTAAACAAATAATTTATAATAATTACCTTTCTTTTAGCTTTTTTTCTTCCTTTAATCTACCTACTAAACCAAAAAACAATTATAATAAATCATATAAACATTAAACTAAAAAAATATTTTATAATAATTACTAACAAAATAAAAATTAAATTAAATTAAAAACAACAACAACAACAAAACTTACCTTTCTTTAAACTTATCTTTCTTTCTCTCCCTTCAATCTACTATATTAAATAACAAAATTAATAACAAATCACATAAAATTAAACAAAACAAAACAAATAATTTATAATAATTACTAAAAAAATAAATTTAAATTAAATTAGAAAAACAAACAATAAAATATTTACCTTTCTTTTAGCTTTTTTCTTCCCTTAATCTATCTACTAAACAAATAAAATTAAAACAAATCACATTAATCATTAAAATTAAAAAAATATTTTATAATAATTACTACTACTAACAAAATAAATAACTTTAAAATAAATTTAAAATAACCACACAAAATAAAATAAATTTTAAAATAAATACCTCTTTTTTTTTCTTTCTTCTTTCTCTTCCTTTCCTTCTTCTCCTCTACGGGCTACTATTCTACTCTTTTTCTCTTTTCTTTTTTTTTTACTTTTCAATTGTTACCTTGAAGTCTCTTTCCTCCCTTCTTATACAAAATAAAACCCAACCCCAACCCCAAGCCGAATCAGATTTTTCCCCATACACAGCAGGCTTTTGCATGCATACAACAAGCTTTTGCATGCATGCAGCATGCATGCCTGCCAGTTGCCACGCTCGTTTTTTCCCACGTAATTTGACATGGGTGTTGCTTGTTGACTAGGCGTTTATAGTGCCGCAGTTAACGTGGCACAACTCACATTATACCATATCCGTATATTTATTTCAACAAGACCCTATACCAGTATAAAGTGATGGCGTCTCTTAAATGGGCACCACCAAATATTTTTTAAACTTTTTAATAAAAAAATTATGTCAGACAGACATAGTGGTGTCGCCTCTCAACAGCCCTCCACCCCAAAAAACATTATTTTGATAATTAATGGGGTGAACATACCATTGTAGTATTAAATTAATTTTTTTGTAATATTTTGATAAAAACCCTAAAAACAACAATAACAACAAAAAACTCTCTTTTTCTCCTTTACTCTTACTCTTCTTCATCTTTTTTTTTTTTACCTCTATTTCATGAAACACAAAGCCCCTAAGGTCCCCTCCCTACCCCCATGCCATTGCCCTACCCGCCTCTACGTACATGCCATGCATGCTCCCACGCCATTTCCCTATGCACCTTCGGCAAACCACCTACCATGATGGGACAGGGGTGTCGCTTATGAGATAAGCGTTTTTGGTGTCGCCTATTGAATGACCACCACATTGTTAGGTATACCAAACCTGTATTTTATAATCAGGTATACCTTAAGTATGTATTTTTCGATGCTGCCTCTAAAACACCCTCAACTAATAAAATATTTTTTATTTTAAAATTTAAAAATAAAAAATTATTAGGTAAAAACAGTGGTGTCGCTTTTGAGTCACCCTCCACCCCAAAAACATACCATTTTGGTAAATAATATGGGTTTCATACCATTTTCGTAATTTTTGTATTATTTTATAATATTTAGGTAAAAAAGCTTAAAAGTAAAAAAAACTAGTGTTTTAAACATTTTTCGGATATTAAAACACGAGCCCGTGATCGATGAGTCACATCCAAGTCAGCCATCAGGTCGATGCCACCGATCTATCAGGCATCATCAACTTAATGGTTGACGCGAATGTGACTCGTCAATTACGGGCTCGTATTTTAATACTCGAAAAAAATTAAAACACAAATTTTTTCTTTTTTATTTAAAAAATTAATAAAAATTTTAAAAATTTCTGGGTGCCGTCTGACACATTGACAGCACTAATAAAAAATTTATTATTAATTTTTTCTTCTTTTTCATATATTGTTTAGAAAAACTCGTATTTTCAATATTTTATAAGGGTGCAATCGATTGATCAAGCTGCACCCAAGAAAAATATTTTTTTATTAATAAAGTGATGCCGCTTATTGATCAGGCGACATCGATATTTTATTGTTGTGTTTGCTTATTCCCGAAAATATTATTCATATTATCATATTTTCTTATTTATTTTATATTATTTATGTAGGATTTTTACAATAACAATATAAAAAATAATTAATTATCAAAATAATACACTCACCTATTATTTACCAAAATGGTACATTTGGAGGAGTGGTGCCCCCTAGGTAGGCAGCACCCACTGTATTTCTAACACATCTGCTTTTTTTTAATTTGTTAATATTAAAAAATTTTAAAAAATAAAATTAATTAAAAAACGGGTATGGGATAAACTCAGTATTTAAATACAGGTTTTATAATTTTTAGGTGATGCCTACCTGCTAGGCGACACCCTGCTACCTCCTGCCACCCCGCCTGTCCCATGCTGTCGTTGCTGTTGCTCTTGACGCGTGCCCTGCTGCTTGTTGAAGGCTCTCGTGAAGAGCCTTATGGGGACCTTAAAATGGTCCCCAAAATCACAAACACACACACTTGTGTGAGAAAAAAAAACAAACAAAGAAAGAACAGAAGAAGGGTGGAACGACAGTAGCAAGAAGAAAGGAAAGAGGAAGGAAGAAAAAAAAGAAAGATAAATTATTTGTGTTTGATTTTTATTTAAATGTTATTTAAATTTTATCTATTTAATTTTATCTTAGTTAACATGTTCATTTAACATTAATTTATTTGAAATAAAAAAATTATGATTCTTAAAATTACAATAGTGCTAATATTAGTACAGATTTTAAAAATATATTCTAACAAATATTTATATCACCTCAACCAACCTTTTAATATCAAGCACAATAAAAGTAACAAGCAATGAATATTATCTATCATACACAAATTATAATTTCTTGGTCAATATAATATCAATTAATTCTTTGGTTAAAATATTAACAAATATTTTTAAATTATTTTTTCTGTCAGCTAATTATTTTTTTGTCACTTATACATGAAATTTAACTTTTTATAAGTATTTAAAAAATGATTAAATAAAAATTAAAACTTGATTTTGATACAAAATTTTAGTATTTAAACCTAATTCATTTGAATAATACAGTCAAACAAAATCAAAATATTATTATCAAAGAACTATCATATTCAAATTAACCATTTTTTTGTGTGTTTAAAATTAAAATGATATGCTGATGAGATTATTTATCAAAATGGCACTGGATTGAAATGTAATGATATAAAATATTGAGAGACTTGATATGTAAATTTTTCACTTTAAGTGGTTGTTGAAAAAAAATATATTACATGTGATTAATTACCTTATAATCCTTCTTATTTGTTATTTTTTATAGCCCATCGTGGTATAAAATATTATATTAATAATATTAAAAGTAATAAATAAATAATTAAAAATTAATATTTATTTCATCAAATAAAATAATTATATTCGATATTTATATTTTACTAATTTACCAAATAAATTTTTAATATAAATTTAACATTTAACCCACAAAATGTAAGAGTAAATTCAATATTTAAAATTTTAATTTATCAAAGTAATTAATATATAATTATTTGTTTTATATGTATCAAGAATTTTAATTACTTCTAGTTAAAAATTGTATTAATTAATTCTGACAGATTGATAATCTCAAATTTTTTTATTGCAGATATCAATATGAATTCGTTAATTAAGGATGATGACCACATATCGACACCTGTATATGTGAAGGTAATAAATTGTTATTTGTTACATTATAAAATGTTTATTTAATTTACGAGATTAAACTAAGTTATATTAACTATTTCGATAATTTAATAGTACCAGAATGTATACCGAAAATTAAGAGGTCGCGTGAATGGGGTAAATTATGAACCAAATGAACGCATCATGCCATACTTGGTTGCAGCTGGATTTGGAGAAGCTTCACTGATTCGAACATTCGATTTACGATACGACTTAATTTTCGCTTTGATTGAGCAGTGGCGGCCAAAAACCCACACGTTTCACTTACCGTGTGGTGAGTGCACCATCACACTAGAGGATGTTGCACTGCAACTTAGGCTCCTAATCGACGGAATGCCCATTACGGGCTCATCAACGGTATCTGACCCAACGACCCTCTGTGAAACTTATTAAGACTCTCACCCGATGATGCTGAATCGAGATTCACGGGGTTAAAGTTCACATGGTTGAGAGAAAGATTCCACCATCTAACAGCTGATGCCACCGATTTTAAGGTGATGTATGCCGCTCGAGCTTATATAATACACCTTATAGGGGGTGTACTGATGCCGACGACAAATGAAAGTAGAGTCCACATCATGTACTTACCCCTATTGATCGATTTTAATGAACCGGGTCAATATAGTTGGGGCTCGACAGTACTAGCAATGTATCGCAAGCTTTGTCGAACGACAAAGCCTATTGTCATTGACATTTGTGGGTGCCTGATATTGTTACAATCGTGGACCCTATATCGAATGTCTTTCTTGGCTAATATCAGACGCCTACCATACGTTTTCCCACTTGTGAACAGGTGATAACATCTAATCTTTATCCACAATTATTTAATTTTTTGTGTGTAAATTTGATCTAACAAGTTGTTATTCCTAGATGCGTGGGAATCCCAATATCGGAAGGTCATTCATAGTTCCGATATATCGCCATATGATTGAGACACATGTCGGGGAGATGGTAAGTTATTCGTGACATACAATTACATGATTCAACTTAATTTATTAATATTAATTGAGTTGTGTTACTATAACAATGTTATTTAAATTTACAGTTCCTTTGGATGCCCTATTCAGTCCCTGAGATGGCAATTACTATTCCCGATTTTGCTCGCGACCACTCACACTTGTGGTGCATTGACGTACCACTTATATGCTTTCAGACAATGGAGTGGTATTATGGGGATCGAGTACTTCGACAGTTCGGGAACATACAAACCATCCCTAGAGCCCTAATAAATTTAGGAAAGATCCATGGTATCAATAAGGAGAAATCGAGACTGCATTGGGGGCAAGTGCATAAAGATTACGTTGCGATGTGAGAGACGGACAGAACGGATCATGAACGTCAAATAGATCACGATTTCACTTTTGAAGTATCCGTACAGTATAAATAATGGTATTTCCAGATAGGGAAACCATATATATATATATGGTGGGCAAACAATGTTAGTCCCCCCGTTCATGCTACCACGTGGGCACTACTTTCAGCTAGCCTGAGCCTAAGCTTGAGCCCAAGCCCGAGCATGATCCAAAGCTTAAGCCCAATCTCGAGCCCACCCGTCTAGAAATACCATTGTTCATATTGTACGAATACCTCAAAAGTGAAACCGTGATCCATTTGACGTTCAGGTATCCGCTCTACCCGTCTCTCCCACACCGCAACATAATCTTTATGCACTTGCCCCTAGTGCAACCCCGATTTCCCCTCATTATCGATACCATGGATCTTTCCTAAATTTATTGGATCTCTCGGGATGGTTTGTATGTACCCGAACTGTCGAAGTACTCAATCTTCATGGTACCACTCAACTGTCTAAAAGCATATAAGTGATGCGTCAATGCCCCACAAGTGCGAGTGGTCGCGAGCAAAACTGAGAATAATAATCGCCACCTCAAGGGCTGAATAGGGCATCCAAAGGAATTGCAAATTTAAATAACATTGTTATAGTAGCATGACTCAATTAACATTAATAAATTAAAATAAATTATGTAATTACATGTCACGAATAACTTACCATCTCCACGGGATGTGTCTCGATCATCTGGTGATATATCAAAACCATGAATGACCTCCCGATATTAGGATTCCCACGCCATCTATGAATAACAACTTGTTAGATCAAATTTACACAAAAACTCAAATAATTGTGAACAAAGATTAGATGTTATCCCCTGTTCACAATTGAAAAAGCGTATAGTAGGTGTTTGATATTAGCCAAGAAAGGCATCCGATATAGAGCCCACGATTGTAACAATATCATGCACCCGCAAATGTCAATGGCAACATGTTTTGTCATTCGACAAAGCTCGCGATACAACATCACTAGTACTGTCGAGCCCCAACTATATTGACCCTCTTCATTAAAATTAGTCAATAGGGGCAAATACATGATGTGGACTCTATTTTCATTTACCGTCGGCATCAGTACACCCCTTATAAAGTGCATAATATAATCCTAAGCGGCACACATCACCTTAAAATTAGTGGCATCAACTGGTAGATGGTGAAATCTTTCCCTCAATCATGTAAACTTCAGTCCCGTGAATCTCGATTCAACACCACCGAGTAAGACTCCCAATAAGTTTTCACAGAGGATCGTCGGGTCAGATACCATCAATGAGCCCATAACAGGCATCTCGTTGATTAAGAACCCAGGGTGCAGTGCAACATCCTCTAGTGTGATGGTGCACTCACCACACGGAAAGTGAAACGTGTGGGTCTCTGACTGCCACTGCTCAATCAAAGTGAAAATTAAATCGTATCGTAAATCGAATGTTCGGATCAAAGAAGTTACTCCAAATCCAGCTGCAACCAAGTATGGCATGTTGCGTTCATCCGACTCATAATTTACCCCATTCACGCGACCCCTTAATTTTCGATACACATTCTGAGACTATTAAATTATCGAAATAATTAATATAACTTAGTTTAATCTCGTAAATTAAATGAACTTTTTATAATGTAATAAATAACAATTTATTACATGTACATATACAAGTGTCGATATGTGATCATCATCCTTAATTAACGAATTCATATTTATATCTACAATAAAAAAATTTGAGATTATCAATCTGTCAGAAGTAATTAATACAATTTTTAACTAGAAGTAATTAAAATTCTTGATATATATAAAACAAATAATTATATATTGATTACTTTGATAAATTAAAATTTTAAGTATTGAATTTACTCTTACATTTTGCGAGTTAAGTATTAGATTTATATTAAAAAATTATTTGATAAATTAATAAAATATAAATATCGAATATAATTATTTTATTTGATAAAAATAAATATTAATTTTTAATTATTTATTTATTACTTTTAATATTATTAATATAATATTTTATACTATTTTATGCCTCGAAAGGCTATAAAAAATAATAAATAAATAAAGTTATAAGGTAATTAATCACAAGTAATGTTTTTTTTTAACAACCACTTAGTGAAAAAATTACAATAAGTCCCTCAATATTTTATATCATTACTTTTCAATTCAATATCATTTTGATAAATAATCTCATCAGCATACCATTTTAGTTTTAGACACACAAAAAAATGGTTAATTTGATTATGATTGTTCTTTGATAATAATATTTTAATTTTTTTTACTGTATTATTCAAATGAATTAGGTTAAAATACTAAAATTTTAATTTTTATTTAATCATTTTTTAAATTTTTTTAAATACTTATAAAAAGTTAAACTTCATGTATAAATGATAAAAAATAATTAACTGACAAAAAAATAATTTAAAAATACTTGTTAATATTTTAACCAAAGAATTAATTGATATTATGTTGACCAAAGAGTTAATTTTTAACTTTTATTGTGGTTGATATTAAAAAGTTGATTGAGGTAATATAAATATTTGTTAGATTACATTTTTAAAAGCTGTACTAATATTAGCACTATTGTAATTTTAAAAATTATAATTTTTTTATTTCAAATAAATTAATATTAAATTTCAAGTCAATATACTAAATAAGATAAAATTAAATAGGTAAAATTTAAATTTAAATAAAAATTAAACACAAATAACTTACCTTTTTTTTTTCTTCCTTTCTTTTTCTTTCCTTTTTGCTGCTCTCGTTCCACCCTTCTTCTCTTCTTTCTTTCTTTGTTTTTTTTTCACAAGTGTCTATGTTTATAATTTTAAAGATCATTTTAAGATCTCCATAAAGCTCTTTACGAGAGCCTTCAACAGGCAACAGCAACAGCAGAGCAGCAAGGCACGCGCCAAGAGCAACAACAACATGAGACAAGCAATGTGGCAGGAGGCAGCAAGGTGTCACCTGGCAATAGGCACCTTCGATGCTGCCTGTCAGGTAAACTCCACCCAAAAAATACCAAATTCATACTTAAATATCGAATTTCTATCATATCGATTTTTTAATTAATTTTATCCACCCAAAAAATACCAAACCCATACTTAAATATCAAATTTCTATCATATCGATTTTTTTAATTAATTTTATTTTTTTAATATTAAAAATTAAAAAATATGTCAAAAATACAATGAGTGTCGCTTACTTAAAAAACATCACTCCCTCAAATATACTATTTTAATAAATAATGAAAAAATATATTATTTTGATAAATAATTTTTTATATTATTATTGTAAAAAATCCTATTTATGTAAAAAATCAATAACTAATCATGAGTGTAATTATTGATAGAAAGCGAAAATGGTATCTTCAATTAGTGAAACTACACTTTCTTTTACGGTTTAATTTGTCTAATCTCATGGATAATGCTCATGTTATCCTATTTCAAAAATTATTTATTTTTTATATTATTTAGATTAAAACTCTAAAAAAAACCCTTTTTTTTTTCACGTTTCACAAAAATCTATAAATCATAGCGTGAACTTCTATTAATTTAATTATTATTACGAGATATTTTCATTTTAAAGATATTTTATGTAAAATTCATAAAATGTTAAAATATAATTATTTTAAACGTTTGAATTAAAATTTTATTTAATTTCTATCAAAACTTCTAATAAACATATCACACTTAATAAATGAATATCATATAAACATGCGAATAAATAATTTGTGATATAACAATTTTACCTTTTCGTTTATCCTTAAAACAGTGTGATCCGCAACCTGAGTAGAGGAAACATTTTAATATATACATAAATTTTTAAAAATTTAAACACAAGTTAATAATAAATGAAATATAAGTAAATATCACATTATAATAACTACTTTAATATAATACAAACACATCAAAATATATAATTTACATACCTTAATCATATTAACTTCGAATTTCAGATAACACCAACACAATAAACTAATAGATTAAGATCAATAAAACAAAAAAAAAAAAATCTAATCAGCTAACTATCTGTTTCTTCCTTCTCTTCTAAATGGGGAACCAAAGGCATACCCCCCCACCCTATTTATACTGAAACCGTGGAAGGGGAGGTAGCCTCCCAACATTCAAAATTATTTTTTAAGCGTTACAGACTAAAAAAATGAAAAATAATAACTCCGACTTGTCACGTCACTGACGCATCTGACGTGACTGACGTGATTAACGTGATGTGACTGATCAGCCAGGGTGCGCCTTATTTATTTTTTGGTTCTTTCTTTTTCGATTTCTTGAAAAATAGCCTAAAGATTTTTTTCTTTCTTTCTTCGACCACACTCCCTCTCTCAGTTTCTTTTTTCTTTCTTTCTTTTTCATTTTTCCACACTTTCTTTTTTTCTTTCGTCATCCTTCCTTCCTTTTTCTATTTAAAGTGCCCCTCCAATCTTTATTTTTTCACCGTTCCACCCCTAATTCCTTTTTTTCTCTATTTTTTAATTATATCGTCCATTTGATTTATAATCTTCAATTTATTATATACAATTAAACAACTATTTACCTTCGTGGAAATAATTTTAATGAAAATTATTTTACATTGGAAATATATCAAATAACTATTAATTTTCTGAAACTTTTTTTCTTCTAAATACAATTTCGCCCCTTATATTTTTATTTTTTTAGTTATATCCTTTATCAAACGATTAATTCACATAGCGAGAATAATTTAAATACAAATTATTTGGCATTGACAATATTTTAAATAATTATTAATTTACATAATTCAAGAATTATATTTTATAAAATATAATTTTACATTGACAACATTACAAAATAATTTCAAATAATTTACTTTAGTTATGTGATTTACAATTCCCTACATCTAAAAAAAATTGAAAATTGAAACATAAAAAATATAATAGATCATAAACGATCATATTTAACAGCAACACGAGCAAGTTTCTTAATATTAATAAAATATAAATAAACGATGAATTCGATTTTGTACAAGACTGACATCATTGTGTCTTACAATTTGAAAAATATCAAGTTTAACAGCAACACGAGCAAGTTTCTCTGTACTAATATTTGCATCTCGAACGCGGTTGATATTGATAATTTCACCCATGTTATTCAACTGGGATTCCAATGGACCTTCAAACTAGGGGTGAGCATTCGATCGAATCGAATCGAATGAAAAATTCTCGAGTTAATCGAGTTTTCGAATCCTATTTCATCATCCTAACTCGATTTGAAATTTTTACGAATCGAGTCGAGTGAGATAGAATTCGAATCGAATCAAATATATTTGTTCGAGTTAAATTTAAAAAATTAATTTGGTGTTGTTTAATTTTATGTAATTTTTAAAAAAATATTTTTATTTAAAGTTTTTAAACATGACTATACAACGAAAAATTGAAATAAATAAGTGAAAAAATCCAAGTAAACAATGACAACACAACAAGATTATAATAAAAAAATAAAAGTTCAAGTAAACAACATAAATCCAAGTAACAACAATAACACAACAAGATTATAAAAAAAACATAAGCAAAAGTCCAAAATAGAGTAAAAACTTACACGACAACACCATTCCAAACAACAGAACAAAAAATAAAAACAATACAACAAAAGTCAAATAAATGAACAGTAATAGCACAAAACCATTGTAGAATAGCTTAAGCTTCTTCTTTTGAGGGTTTTAACTTAGGAGTTTTTTTAGGAAGAAAAAAATAGATTTTGGGTTTACAAAGTTAATATCTTCAATTTCTTTTCCAAATAAAAACTAAATAAGTACACTTAACCACAATAACAATAAACAAAAAGGAACAATAAATTTAGACACGAAAAGAAGTTGATTATGAGTGTTATTTAAGAATAAAATTATATTTTGGTTTAAAAATATTTGGGTTTAGTTTATAAGTGTTTTTGAAAAATGAAATTATATTTGGATTTAAAAATATTTGGGTTTAGTTTGTTGATAGGTTTAAATATTAGGGGAAAAAATTGGGTAAGATAAATAGTTTGGGTTTTGAAAAAAAATGGGTATAGTAAATTGGGCCTGAGTATTGGGTTTGGGTAATATAAATTTAAAATTAAAAATAATATAGTTTTACTCGATTTATTCGAATAATTCGAATTCGAAAATTAAACTCGATTCGAACTCAAATTTAAAAAAGAAATTTCAACTCGATTCGTTTAACTCGAATAACTCGATTCGAATAATTCAAAATTCAAAAAAAAATTCGAATTTTTCGATTTGAATCGAGTTTTGCTCACCCCTACTTCAAACATCCCATTGATCCAAGGAATTCGAGATAATCCACTAGTTGACTGCATAACCAATTTGAACCTGTTATCACATAAATCACAGGCATCCGAGATCCCTATTTTTACTTGAAATCGTCACCGCATATGAAATTAACGAATCAAATCTACACTCACGAAAAGGGCCATTAAAATTGTCAATGTTCGAGCTCCACCAGATCACCGTTAAATAAAACATACTTTCAAATTATAAAATTTTTCTAAATAAATAGAAACACACACAAAAAAAATAGTCTTGATCTCTCTCCCCTTCACCCTTTAACATAATAAAATTCTAAAAAAAACTTCACCTTACACTGATCTTTCATCAGGGCATGGGGTATATGTAGCGATTTGGTGACGTTAATGATCTTGGCATCACCAAAAAAATAAAATTGCATATTTAAACACTGGTGATGCCAAAGACATTGACATCACCAAATAAAAAATCATTTAAAAAACAATTGAAAAAGGACTAAGAACTGATAACGCCAATCTATTTGGCACCACAAAAAATCTGACATTTGGTGACGCCAATCTAATTGGCACCACCCAAAAAAAAATTCACTTACACAAAATACGACTAATACGGGTACAAGTATTTGGTATTTATAGGGTGACGTCAAATACATTGATTGTAATAGCTCGATTTTTAGTGGTGTCGAAAACAGTGGTTTCGGGACCACAGCTCTGATGAGTTGAGTCATAGGTTTATTTATTTTAAATATTTATAGAGATATATATGCATCATATGAAGTTATAATTTGAAAATTTCATAGATTAAATAGTCAAATGAATAGAAAGGACTAAATCATAAAAAGGGTAAAAGAATAGATGTTTAATTAGAAGGACTAAATAAACAAATTAGCCAAAAGAGATTAAATTAGTGGAATGTTATGATATTTAAGTGAATATAGTGTATTAATTAAGCTAGAAAAGTGATTAATTAAGCTTAATAATAAAGGTCATGAAAATTACAAGTTTCCCATTTATATATATGATTTTCTTCTTTCCATCTTCTACACACGGCTAAGGAGGAAGAAATTAGGGGTTTTCATTCAATCTTGAAGCTTAAATTTGAGTAAGTAAATAATGCCCGTTTTTAGTAATTTTTATGTTTTTGAGTCCGTATCAACTCAATCTAGCTTATGCAAGGACTAATTTGTGAATTTATCAAATGCTAGAGAACTTGCCATTGTTAAAATTCCTTGTTCTTAAAGCTTTTTATGTATTTGAATGTTTGATACTTGGGTTAAATCCTTTTGTAAAGTGATTTTTGATGAAATTAGAATTAAAGGACTAAAATGTGAAATTGGTGAAATTACTTTTTTTGTTGTGAAAATAGATAAGTGAATGGGTTGGATAGGTACTCAAGAAAATTCGGCTAGGGTTAGTTTTGTGAGAGAATGGTATTTTTTTGCACGTTTCGTGTTGAAAAGACTAGATTGAATAAAAGGAAACTATTAGGGGTAAAATTGTAATTTTCTTAAAAGGGATAAATTGTGTTGAATGACTAAATCATGTAATTTAATGTGAGAATTGAATGATTTGTGAATGTAAAGTCCGATCGTGCTACCGACCGTGAAAAAGGGAAATTAGTATATTAGTCCCTAAAGTCTTTCCTAAATTGCAATCCAATCCGGTAAGTTCGTAGCGTAGATCTTACTTAATATCCTTGTATATGCAAATATTGTCAATGTATAACAAATTTGGAAGCATTCGTTATTGAAGATGATCGAAGAAATGCAACGCAAGAGATAGTAGGCTTTATGCCGTTGAAATCGTACCGACACGATGGCTGGGGTACCGCACATGTTACGAGTCCTCGACAGCTCGTGTGAGCAGCATCGGGTACTGGTAACAAAAAGTTACGAACAGAAAGAGAAGTTGTAAATACTCAAAGAGCAATGGAATTTTGTTGGCTTGATGAAGTCATTGTTTCTCATTACCATGTTGGTATTTCTTAACTATCGAACTTACTAAGCTATAAAGCTTACCACAATTATTGTTGTTGTTTTGTAGATCGTTTTGCTGACTGAAGATCGAATCATCATCCTCACTTGAAGTCACACTATCGCGGAGTTTGTCGGTAGATTTTGCATCACTTGGTCTTATGGCATGTACTAGGATGTTATTGATTTTTGATATGGTACCAAAGATATTGAAATCTTACTATTTTGATTTTGTAAATGCATGAAGTATAACTTTGATGCTTAGGCTTATAATGCTTGTAAAGATTTAGAAGTTATGTGTGTGTTGTGATGTTTTAATGCATAACTTATATTGGTTGTGTTTGAGGCATTAAATTTGTGTCATGGCATAATTCTTGAAATTCTGCATACTTGTTTCGGTAGAATTATTGCATGTATCGGTAGAAGTACAAGGTAGGAGAGAGATTGTTCTCTGACTTAGATTGTATCGGTAGTTGATTTGCAAATATCGGTAGTTCATAGTATTGATGTATCGATAGTATGTAAGCTTATACTGGTAGAAGTTGTAGGGTGTGGATTTTTGCTCTCTGGAGTTTTTGGTATCGGTAGTTGCTTGACTTGTATCAGTAGAAATAATACTTGTATCGGTTGAACTAGTTCGGGTACCGGTAGAAATCTGCATAATTCTAAATTGTTCATTGAATTGACTACTATCGATACTTGACCATCAAGTACCAGTAGAAGTCCCCTAAAATGTTAAAAGTACCATTTTTACCCTTGATAAAAATTGTATTATGTTTAGATATTGTTTGAATTGTGAAAAATGATTTTGTATTGAATAAGATGCAAATAGTCAGATATGTGAAAAAGGTGAACAGTATAAAATGAATAGAATACACTAGAATCTTAACCGGTGACGGTACTCGGGATTTGGGTGTTACATTGACATAATCCAAAAAAACTGTTTTTTTATTCTACTAATCAATTATTGGCTGATGTGATTGACATCACTCATGTTCATTGTTCATTTATGTATATATAATTGTAAAAGTAGGTTATTTGTAGTATAACCATTTACGAAGGAATTACACTATGTCAAAGTATATGACACCCGCTTTTGGCACTATGATGACTCTAATCTAAGGATCATACACACTGTTATCACTATGAAAATTGTTGTGACTGATATTCAAAAAGCATTCTCATGGTGAGTTAATCCATTACATTGTTCTTTAACATGTACTCATGTGTTGACTTGACATTTCATATCCATGAAAACACATTGCCATCTCTCAACCATATATTAGCCTTAATGTTTTATTGTTGTCAAAGATCACAATAATACTCGATTAAGGACGTTTTGAAAATAATCATATTATTCTTGAAATTTTATTATTAATGAATTTGTTTAATATATAAAAATAAAGATCAAAAGTTAATCTCAATGCCTTTATTAATAAACTAGGTAAATAAATATGTTACTATAATCATCTTATAATTTATTTTTGGACATACTTTATTAATTTGTAAGTTGAATAAAACCTTATACGACCTCTTAGGCCTGATTTAAGAAATTGCGAAATTTTATTGTGTCTGTGCTAGTATATAAGGCCTTTATAGCTAATTCCTCACTGTTTGTAAGAAGTGGTCAACGTTCATGTGCCTTTTTCATTATTTATGTAAATGATTCTATTTTGAACTTGATCAACAATTCTGGTTTTTTTACCCAAATGACCCCAAAAAAATTAATTACATAAATAACCTTGATTTAAAAACATTCACCTAAATGACTTAAAATGAACAGTGAAAATTAATTTTGGACAACCAATGGCCGGTATCCCTTCAAAATCATCCCAATCATTCCTTGACATTTGTGTCAGGCATTAAAAAATTAATTTTTTTGGGTTTTGGACAACCAATTGTCAGCACCAGGGTTTTTTTATCTCGTATTATGTTGGTATACGAATATACCAGTTTTTGAAAAAAAATATGGATGTTTGCCACCTAATGGTCGGCACAAAAAAAACACGAATAAAAAAAATATTTTTTTGGATGTTTGACAGCTAATGGCTGGCAACAAGAAATGAATACTTTTTTTTTAGGTTTTTGACACCTATTGACAGACACAAAAAAACTCAAATTAAAAAATATTTTTGGATTTTTGACACCTATTAGTCGACATCACCTTTTTCAATACCCGAGAATTTTTTCTTAGGTTTTGCCCTATTAATGGTCAGCATCAACTTTTTCAGTGCACAAAATTTTTTTTTGCTGGTTTTTTCCTAGAGATGGTCGACACCACCTTTTTTAGTACTTGATTTTTTTTTCTGATTTTTATCCTATAGATCGTTAGCACCCTAGTAGTAGATATATATATATAAGTGTTTTGTCTACCATTTGAGCTTTTTGTTTGCTTTATCAATTGAAATTCGAGATTACAAATATTTGTGTTTTGTTAGTTGAGAAAAAATCACAATTTTTTGAAGATTAGTTTCCTAATTTTGTTTGTTTATGTTCATTTCGATGGAGAAATTCTCAAATAGATGATGAAGATTGTATCTTTCATTACCGGCAAAAAATCAGAATGAGATTCAACAAGAGTGTTTTATTGGAGGATTTGAAACGAAAGATCAGTACAAAGATAGCTATTCGTTGCGGGAAGCAAATGTTGAGATTGTTTTACAAATTTCTAGTTTCATCAAATCCGATCAAGTTCTCGAAAATAAAGCTTGAAGATGATGATTATTATCTAGGGGCAATGATAGTAATTTATTGCCCCTTAAAATTGATAATCCTTGCTCGATTGAGTTGTTCGTGGAGATAGCGGAACCCGAACCAATTCAAGTTGTAAATCTAGTAAGCCAATGTTCTAGAATTGGTTTTGATCTTAATGTTTGCTGGGAAGATCAATTGGTTGTGGAAGGTCAATGCAAACTCCATAATCTAAACACTAGTGGATATTCGTATAACATCCCAAACACGTGTCCTCGTCTACCCAGAGGTGTTGGCCACCATAGAAGATGGTGACGAAAGTTCTCATAATGAAGATCATGCCTCATCGTCAGTTTCATTCAGTGACCTCGATTTGGATGACATCTCCAAAAACATATACGAGGAGAGACCGATGGAGGGTGAAGATGTTCACACTCATTCGGCAGGAAACATGAGCCCCAATATAGTTATTAAGAATAAACCCGGGTCTTCATGAGCGATGTAGATCCAGATAAGGCTCAAGCTCGTGAGTTCCTGGAATATACAAACATAGTTCCGGCTCACCTACTTGAGGAAGAAACCGATGAAGAAGAGCTGATCATAGGACAACAATTCAACAACAAGGACTGCTTAAATACAATAAAGCAATACAACTTGAAGTTAACTATGGATTATAAAGTGACGAAGTCGACGCAGTCTTTGTCTGTCGGAGAATGTTAGAAAGCCTTAAGTGGGTGTAAGTGGCGTGTCCAAGCCACGTTAATGCAACGGACTCAGGTGTGGCCAATAAGGAAAATAAAAGGTCCACACACATACACGTCTTCTCGTATGACGTAACACCATCGAAAGTTAGATGCAAAAGCCATATGCAGCTACATCATCCCTATGGTGAAAGAGTGCCTCATCACTCAGGTATCGATCCTTGTTGCGGCCATGCAAGTTCGTTTCAAGTATAAGGTTTCGTACCGGAATACATGGTGGGCAAAGCAAATGGTGATACAGGAGTTGAATGGTGACTGGGATGTGTCATACAATGAGCTTCAGGGTGGGTAGCCGCGATACAAGAGTATGTGCTGGGGATAGTGACTGATTTGCAAACACTATCATATAAAGGCCCGGACGAGGTGATTCAATAGAGGAAACGAGTTTTCCATTGATTGATTTGGACGTTCGAGTTGTGTGTTAGGGTCTTCCCTCACTGCAAGCCGATGGTGCAGGTAGACGAAACCTAGATGTACGAAAAATACACGCAAATACTCTTGATTATTGTTGCACAAGACGTCAACCGAAATGTACTTCCAATCGCTTTCTCTAATGTTGGAAAAGAGTGCTTCGAGTCTTGAGAATTTTTCATCAAAAATCTACGGAGGCACGTTGTCAAGCAAGACAACGTTTGCCTTATATCGGACAGATCGAAGTGGCTACTTACTCCGATAAGGTGATGGGGTTTTCGTGGAGTTCGTTTATTACATTTGAGACATCACAAAAAACTTCCTCAAGGATTATAGAAAAAAAAAATGGAAAAGAGAACTCATTAACATGGGTAAAAATATTGTTTGTATTTTTTTTTTTAAAATAAAATTCAAATTTTATCCGTCTGTGAATTTTTAAAATACTGATTTGAAATTGCATATACGGCTCATGACTTTGAATCGTGGAGGTTTAGGCAAAAGTTCGCATGGCTTGAAGCTCAGATGAAAGATTTACCAAAAATCTTCGTGGGTAGTTCGGTAGCATGGAGACGTATCAATTGACACAAAGTTACGATGACGGGTATAACTAGATGACGACCAACCTCGTCGAGGCGATTAACGACATCTTAAAGCGTATATGACATTTTTCAATTGCTGCTGTTTTCTCGGTAACCTTCTATAGGTTGGCCACATTGATGCCTAGGATGAGGCATATGCAAGCAAAGCAGATCGAGGCCGCACACGTGTACGTTGAGGGAATTCGAAATGCCATGGCGATAAATAGTCGGAGGGCTCAAACGATGAATGCAGAAATCTATTCGCGCGAGTTGGAGACTTTTCGAGTTCAAAAGTACATTGGTCGTCACTCAGGTTTTTCGCTTATGTCATACGCAGTTGATCTGGCGAATAGGCGTTGCGAGTGCAGGAGATTTCAGACTCTTTGATATCCCGTGCGCATGTTCATGCAGCGTGTGCGAGAGCAAATTTAAATGTTTAACAATTCATAAATGAGGTGTACACGCTGCAACGCACATTGCGTATCTGGGGTAATGAATTCCCTGTAATGTCCTATGTCTCAAACTGGGAAGTTCCACCACCTACTTTTGAAATGCTGCCTAACCATAGTCTTCGTAGAAAGCTTAAAGGTCGACCACATTCGACGAGGATTCAAAATGACATAAACATCAGGGAGACAGGTGACCCCAAATTGTGCACAGTTTGCCGAATATCTGGTCACAACCGATCAACTTGCCCACATCGTGTCTATGTTTCCGGTCAATTGTCTTGTAATGCCGGACTGAAAGACGAGGAATGAGCGCATGTTCATGATTATGAATATACATACAAATTATACATGCAAATGACTTACATTAATTTTTTTTCCAAATTACGCAATTATAGAAATGTTCTTGAAAAAGCATTGTAAAAGTATACAATTATAGAATTATACAATTATACAAACAAGTTGCCCACATTCGTATTTTCTAATTATCTATGATTTTTTAATTTATAATAAATTAAATTTTAATGTTGAAATTTTAATGAAATAAAATTAATATTTAAATACAATTTGAAATTAAGTTGAAATTAAAATTTAAAATTAAATAAAAGTTGAGGAAGAAAAAGAAATTGAAATGAAATGAAAATTCAAATTAAATGAAAAAATAAATTTTTGAAGATAATTAAATTAAATTATTAATATAAAAAATGAAAATAAAGTTAAATCTATTAAATAAAAGTTGAAAATTAAGAAGTTAAATTTTAATTATAATTAAATAAAAGTTGAAAATTAAAACGGTTGTAATTGGCGTGTTAATGTCTTCTGCCCTTGGAATTAATAGAGACGGAAGTTCCAGCCATTAAATTTAAAATGAAATTAAAATGAAAATCAAATGAAATTTAACTAAATTTAAAATTTAATGGGTGGCAGGCCTAAACCCGCATCAGGTGATAGGCGTAAGCCCGCGTCAGGTGGCAGGCCTAAGTCCAATGAGATAAAATTTTAAATATATATATATTAATATATTTTAAAAATAATAACAAATTTAATACTTATTAAAAATAAAATTTTAATTTTAATTTTTGTTAGTTCTAGTTTTTCAAGTATTTTTTATATAACAAAAAGTATATTAAAAATCCCTACTTAAATTTGCAAAAATTGTTTACAAGTCCTTAAAATTATTTTTAAAGTTGTGGACAAAATAAACATTTAAAAAGCTTTGAAATAATTTAGTTTTGACAATTTTCTAAAGTTTAAAAGATTTCTACCGATACTTAGTAGGACAAGTATCGGTAGAACTCAAGGTAAAAAAACCTTTGAAATGCTTTAAAATTCTACTTGTAGAACTAGGACATCTACCGATACAACTCTTGGTTATACCAATACAATCAAGACTTCTATCGGTAGAACATATTCCAGTGAGCAAAGAAGTTGTGGCCTGGGACTTTTATCGATACCCTGGCCAAGACTACCGAAACAACTTCAGTTCTACCGATACTTGGAAGACTTCTATCGAAACAAGTTAAGTCTGTAGCCAAAGTTCAGCATCCCTTGCACTTCTATCGTTACTCTAATGGGTTCTACCGATACCAAATGAAAACCTTAGAGTTCTATCGATATATTGAGGGATCTACCGATACAATAACTCCAATGGTCATATTATGAAAAGGCTTCTACCGATACAAGTGTTCTTCTACCGGAACAATGAAGTTGCTGACTACATTAACTACTAGTTTTAATGACTGCAACGACTCTATTTTATTTCTAACGGCTACAAACGTCCAAAAGGTTGTTAGAGGACTTAAATACAATGTCAAGGCTCCACATTGAAGTCAACAAAGACAAGAAACAAGTGCATAACTTCAAAAAACTCATTTTTCAATCTTTCATCAATCTTCTACCAATTATTTCTTGTACACACTTATGGGTTAAATTTTCAATCATTCTTTCAAGTATTGTAATTTTGTGTGAGACTGCTTAATTGTTGACCATTTACCTTTTAGAGGTATATTCTCATTCATTCTTATTTTCTCTCATTTTGTGAGGTGTTACTTAAGACTTTGGGTAGAAAACCTTAAGGGGAAGTGGTTCTATCTTACCTTTGAAAAGATAGGATTTGTAAGGTTGAAATTTGCCCTTAAAGGTTCAAATCTAGTGGATTTGGGAAATCCTTAGTTGAGGATAGCTAAGGTAGTGGACGTAGGCAATTGAGATCGAACCACTATAAATTCTTGAGTCATTTGCTTTCTCAAATTTACCGAAAACTTTTTAAAACACCAATTCACCCCCCTCTTGGTGTATTTCAATATTAACAATTGGTATCAGAGTTAAAACTTTAAAGACGATCTTACAACCAAGAGAAAAGATTCGAAAGTTAATCAAGTTGGAGATCACAAGTCGAGAGATGTACTTCATGGCATCGGAGCAAAATTCCATCGTGAGGCCTCCTTTATTCAATGGCACAAACTACTTTTATTGGAGAATAAGAATGAATTTATTCGTCCAAGCCAACGATTATTAAGTTTGGAGGATAATCACAAATGGGTCATCCACTCCAATGAAGAGGGTTGAAGGTGCCATTGTCCCAAAAGAAGAGAGAATGGGATGATCACGATATCAAGATGGTGCAATTGAATGCAAAAGCCATGCACACTCTATTTTGTTCTCTTAGTTCAAATGAGTACAATAGAGTCTCCTTGTGCAACAATTTCAAAGAAATATGGGATAAGCTTGAGGTCACCCATGAAGGAACAAGTAGAGTAAAGGAATCCAAGATAAGTCTTCTCACCCTTGATTATGAGTTATTTAAGGCAAAATCGGAGGAATGAATCAAGGAGATGTCTGATCGCTTCCAACATCATCAATGGTATCAAAGCCTTTGGAAAGATCTATCTTAACAAGGAGATGGTGAAGAAGATGTTGAATAGTCTTCCAACAACTTCGGAGCCAAAGGTGATGGCAATAAAAGAGTCAAAGGATCTTAACTTACTCTCCCTTGATGAGCTTATTAGTTCCTTGTTGACATACAAAATGAAGATTAATCACCATGCTAAAGTAACCAAGGAAGTGCAAAAGAAAGTGGGAGTTGCCTTCAAATCGACAGCTAGTGAGAAGGATGAAGATTCCATTGATGATGATGATGAGAAAGAGATGGCTATGTTGGCAAGGAAATTCAAAAGATTAATGAAATTCAACAAAGCCAAAAGATTTCCAAGAAATGACATCATCAAGGGTGAACCAAGCAAAAAGTAAAAGGATCCAATCATTTGCTATGAGTGCAAAAAGTCAGGTGACATCAAATTTGATTGTCCACAATTGAAGAAAAAGGGAAATCAAAACAAAAGAAGAAAGCCATGATGGCAACTTGGGGTGATAGTGATTCATCTGATGAGGAGGAGGAAAATGAAGTTGCCCAACTATGCCTTATGATTATTGAAGAACAAAAGGTAACTCTAAACACTAGTGAATTAAATGAATATACTTTTGAAGAGTTTTAAGATGCATTCGATGAATTGACTATAGATTTTGAAACTATGAACTCCAAACATAAGAAAATGATTTCAAAACTAAAGAAGGAAAATAAGTCTATAATCATAGTTAAAGAGGAAATGGAAAAGAAATTTAATGATATGCAAACTCAAATTGATGATTTAATTTTAAAGAATGAAAACTTGCATAATTCATTTTCTATGTTTCAAATGGGGCAACAAAAGTTAAATGATATGCCTGAATCTCAAAGAGTCTTCTTTGACAACAGTGACTTAGGTTTTGTAAATTTACAAAAAGAAAGTAAATTTAAAAATTTCTTTCAGAAACCAAACTATATTTATGTTGCCTCACTCGTATGCAGTCATTGTCATAAAAAAGGTATGATAGGAAAGTTTGTTCTTTAAGGAGGCTCACATCTAGAAGTAAACTCACTAAGAGTGTATGGATTCCAAAAGGATTAAACACACCTCAAAATAAGGAAGCTTTAAAGAAGTGGATTCCTAAGGGAACAAAAATTGTTAGGACTAATGCTAATGGACCCAAGAAAGTTTGGGTACCAAAATCCAAAGTTTAACTTAGTGTTTGTAGGAGGAAGAGCATTGCTCCAAGGCAACCAACTCTAAGAAGAACTCATGGTAGCTTGATAATGGATGCTCTAGACACATGACCAGTGACAAAAGCCATTTCATGGAACTAATGCCAAAGTATGGAGGAGAATTTCATTTGATGATAACTCCAAAGGGCTTATTGAAGGTATTGGTTCTATAGGTATAAATTATTTCATTCTTCTTAAAGATGTGTTTTATGTCAATGGTCTTAAGCATAACCTCCTTAGCATTAGTCAACTTTGTGACAAGGGATTCAAAATAATATTTGAGTCTAATGGATGCAAAGTTTTAGATATTGTAAATAATAGAATTCTTTTTGTAGGACATAGAATAGGTAATATTTTTATGATGCATTTTGATGACAAATCTTCCTCTAATGTTTGTTTTGTGGCTAATAATTAAAATATTTGTTGGATATGGCATAAAAGATTAGGTCATGCAAGCATGAGTGTTATTTAAAGCTTTTTAAAAATGAACTTGTTGTTAGCATGCCTAAATTTTCTATTGACTTTGATAAAATATGTAATGCATGTGCTAAAGGTAAACATAGGAGAGCATCTTTTAAATCTAATGATATAGTTTCTACATCTAGAGTAATCCAACTTATTCATGTTGACCTTTTTGGACCCACTAGAACTATAAGTTAGGAGATAAACAATATGGATTTGTTATTATTGATGACTATTCTAGATATACATTGGTTTTCTTTTTGTTTTCAAAAGATGAAGTTTTAGAATTTTTTTTCGTAAAATGATTTAAGACCAAGTGGGATATTCGATTTCAAGTGTAAGAAGTGATTAAGGAAAAGAATTTAAAAACCTTAGCTTTGATAATTTTTGTAATGAACATGGTATTAGTCACAATTTTCCGGCACCTAGAACTCCTCAACAAAATGGAGTTGTTGAGAGGAAAAATAGGACTTTAGAGGAAATGGATAGAACCATGTTATGTGAAAATAATTTGCCAATATATTTTTGGGCGGAAGCCATAAACACTTCTTGCTATATTATAAATAAAGCTATGGTTAGGCCTATTTTGAAGAAAACTTCGTATTAACTTTTTAAAGGAAGAAAGCCTAACCTAAGCCATTTTCATCCTTTTGGTTGCAAATGCTTTGTTTTGAATAATGGAAAAGAAAATTTAGGAAAATTTGATGTCAGAAGTGATAAAGTATTTTTCTTGGATATTCCACTCATTTTAAAGCTTATAGAATTTTTGACAAGAGAACCCTTGTTATGGAAAAATCTATACATATCATTTTTTATGAATCTAACTCTCTTTCTAGAAACGAATCTACTGATTTTGGTTATGTAAAAATATATCAAATTGAGTAAAATCAAGCATCACATGAAGATCAAGGCATAAGTGAATTGGTTCAAGAACTCAAAATTGATGAACTTGAAGAACCAACTCATGTTGAAAGAGAATCTAACCACCCAAGAGAGCTTTCATATGTTAAGGATGGACACATCATTGGTGATCCATCTAAAGGGGTAATCACTAGATCTTCAATTAGAAATACTTGTAATTATGTTGCTTTCATTTCTTGCATAAAGCCTAAGAATATTGATGATGCCTTAAATGATGAATTTTGGATAATGGCTATGGAAGAAGAACTAAATCAATTTGAAAGAAATCAAATATGGAATCTTGTTGATAGACCTAATGATCATCCAATTATAGGAACTAAATGGGTCTTTAGAAATAAACTTGACGAAGATGGTAATATTATTAGAAACAAGGCTAGATTAGTTGACAAATGATCATCCAAGAGGAAGGAATAGACTATGATGAAACTTATGCACCGATAGCTAGGTTAGAAGCAATTAGAATGTTATTAGCTTTTGCATGTTCAAACAATTTCAAACTTTTCCAAATGGATGTCAAAAGTGCATTTTTAAATGGTCTCATAAATGAAGAAGTTTATGTTGAACAACCTCTCAATTTTGAAATTCCACATTTTCCAAATCATGTTTTCAAATTGTCTAAAGCTCTATATGGTTTAAAGCAAGCTTTTAGAGCTTGGTATGAAAGGCTTTCCAAATTTTTAATTGAAATTGGCTTTAGAAGAGGTAAAGTAGATACCACATTGTTCATAAAAACTAAAGACAAAGACATTTTAGTAGTACAAATTTATGTAGATGATATTATATTTGGTGCTACTAATGAACTTCTTTGTCAAGAGTTTTCTAAGATTATGCAAGGTGAATTTGACATTAGCATGATGGATGAGCTCAACTTCTTTTTGGGACTCTAACTCAAGCAAACTCAAAATGACATCTTCATCAATCAAGCTAAATACATCAAGGAAATGCTTAAGAAGTTTAAAATGGAAGACTTGAAGCCTCAATCAACACCAATGAGCACTTCAACAAAGCTTGATAAAGATGAATGAGGTAAATGTGTTGATACTAAACTTTATAGGTCTATGATAGGATCATTGCTTTATCTTACCGCAAGTAGATCGGATATAATGTTTAGTGTTTGTTTATGCTCAAGATTCAAATCATCTCCTAAGGAATCACATTTACAAGCCATTAAAATAATCTTTAGGTACCTTAAGGACACTCCAAACCTATGACTTTGGTATCTCAAATATTCATCATTTAGTTTTCACGCTTACTCTGATGCTGATTTTGGAGGATGCAAGTTGGATAGAAAAAGCACTTCCCAAACTTGTCAACTCTTAGGCAACATGCTTGTTTCTTGGTTCTCTAAGAAACAAAATAGTATATCTTTGTCCATAACCGAAGCGGAATATGTTGTCGTAGGTAATTGTTGTGCTCAAATTCTTTGATGAAGCAACAATTAGTTGACTATGGAATTGATATGGATAACATTCTTATAAGGTGTGATAACACTAGTGCTATTTACTTAACAAAAAATCTCATCCAACACTCTAGAACAAAGCACATAGAAATAAGACACCATTTCATTAGAGATCATGTGCAACGAGG
This sequence comes from Gossypioides kirkii, assembly GCA_005610355.1. Lineage (NCBI taxonomy): Eukaryota > Viridiplantae > Streptophyta > Magnoliopsida > Malvales > Malvaceae > Gossypioides > Gossypioides kirkii. Next base: position 19,426,819 of record CP032253.1, read on the forward strand.
TGACATAGTTCTAGAGTTTGTAGATACTTTGCATCAACTAGCCGATATTTTTACAAAGCCTTTAGATAAGGAGAGATTTTGGACAATTAGAGAAGAGTTAAGACTAATTTACATGCCTTCTTGTATATTTTATTTTACATTCTTGGACACTTGTTTTATTTATGCATGCTTTGTGTATATATATTTACTTGATTTTCTAGTAATATTTGATTAAACATGGCATTATATAGGTTTATATATGTTATCTATGTGTTTTGTACTTCCTTCTATATAATTTTTCATTTTCTGATTAGTTGTTTCGGTAATACATAGGATGTATCGATAGAACTGTGCCAAAATGGTATTTCTGGGTTTGTGTTCATGAGATATCGGTAAGCAAATATCTACCGAAACCTGTACACTTCTATCGGTAGAAATTTACAAGTATCTGTAGTTTCGAGCATTTGTATACCCCAACAAAGTCTCTTTTCACAAAAAATCTATTTTTAAAAAAGAGATTTTGTCATCTTATTCCTCAAATCTCCTAACCCTTATTTTTGGTCCCCACCTCCCAACCCCACCTTCCACCATTTTTTTCTTTCCTCTTACTAAATCTTGTCTCCCACGTGCATCTATTCCATTTTCAACAAAGATGTTTTTATAAGGGTCACATTTTTCTCATTTTTCACATTTTTAAGGTAAACCCTAACTTTTATTTATTTATTTATTGAATATTTTATTTTACAATTTAAAAATCATGTTAGTTTTAGGAGAACATAGAGATTAGTAATTTTATATACATATTTTCTACAAATTGTATATTATATATATATATATATATATATATCCATTTTATACATATATACTTTATAATGTATTTACTTTTATATAATTTTTATACATCAATTTTTTATATATACACTAATTTTATATTTATATATACATGGGTTTCAACTTATTTTATTTTTATTTTTATTCATTTTTCATCATTGTATCAAATTTAAAAATAAATAAATAAATTTGCATCTGTTGCTATTAGGGATATAAATTGTTCGTATTCGTGTTTTCTTCTGCAATACATCTTTACCCGAACCATTAACCTTTAGTATACCCTTTAATTAGAAAGAATGTCTCCCCGTACATCCCGTTAGTGTCCCGCATCTAAACGCGCTAGAGGTGAATCCTCTTTCGCTCCCTTAGATCATCCTTCGGTAATTGAATGTTTCAGGACAACGATGCTCTAAAAAAATTTAACACCTATTTTGCAACCCGTTCGGTTTAAATCTCTCGTCCCGTCGATCTAAACTTCTTAGCAAATACCCTTAAATTTAAATACCTCGATCAACTCCGCGATTGGGGTTGGCTTGATTGTCTCCAACTTAAGGGTTCTTGCTACGACAACCTTGTTCGAGTGTTTTACTCTAACGCTAAACTTAAACACGACCTGAACACTCACCTAGTTAACTCTATCACCTCTTTCGTCATGGGCCAAGAGATTACCATCTCAGTCGACAACCTCTCTACTTACGTTTCTATCACCAATGAGGGTGATGATCATCATACCGGCCAATATGGCCCCTCCTTAATTAGGCCAAATGATTATGTAGGAAACGACATGGACCTTCATGACCATATCCTCCATCTTATTTTCACTTGGATCATTGCCCTAACCAATAAGCATTCCGGCTTTTGTCACACCGCTTATTAGATGTGGCATTACTTTAGAACCGACCATCCTCTAAACTTAGCTTCCCTTATTTTTCTAAATCTTTTCAAGATTGTAAAATTACCAATGTCTAGCAACAAAACCTTATGTTACAGTACTTTCCTATCTTATATCTTTTGCACAATTCGCATAAACGTAAGTGTAGACCCCGTTCGTTCCATTAATTCCTTCATCGATATCTCAACCGTATATAGTTGCAATTGGAAGCTTGATGATGAGGGGAATTGGGTTCGAAAGTTCGATTTCCAATCCTCGGTAGTTCAAGGATAGATGTTTCCACCGGTCGCTCCACCATCTTTTGATGCTCCTCCATCTTCACATAAGGAACATCTAGCTCTCCTCCCTCCATCGTCTCTGCACACCGTACGCTTACTTGAGGCAATCAATGGATTGTCATTACAAGTCAATACATGATTTAATTCATTGACTGCCCACATCGATGATCGCTACAATAAATTAGACGAGCGTTTAAATGAGTTAGCCTCTCGATTTCCCCCATCGGACGATTAGGACTTCATTTCTTAATTGAGTTCTACATGTTTTTTGGTTGGCTTACATTATGATTTTGGATTGTTTGGCTGTCTTTTTGAGGATATTTGTTTTCTTTTTATCAATTTCATAGTTGATTGCTTTGGGATGTTCTTTCTTTCATTGTGTTTAAATGTTTTTGGTTCAAAGGTACTACCATTTTATGTTATGTTATCTAATTGTTTATGCGTCATTTTTCTTTATTTGTTTTCATATTATTCTTTTGGTTCAAGTATTGTGCATTAATTCCCCTAGTTTTTCACGCTTATGCTCTTTTTGATATTACAAAAAGAGGTTGAAAATGTAAAATTTGCTTAAATTAATTTTCAACTTAACTTAACTCTTAAAGCAAAATTCTTCAAGTTGAAAATTTAAATTAAATAACATCTAAAACGTTCATTTTTTCTAATGGGAGCTTATTTTGAAAATAATGTTTAAGATAGGGAGAATTAGAAAAAAAAATTAAAATGTTTTGTTATATGAAAAAAGGGAAGATTGTTAGCTCTAGTTTTTCAAGTATTTTGATATAACAAAAAGTATATTAAAAATCCCTACTTAGATTTGCAAAAATTGTTTATAAGTCATTAAAATTATTTTCAAAGTTGTGGACAAAATAAACATTTTAAAAGCCTTAAAATAACTTAGTTTTTGACAATTTTCTAAAGTCTGAAAGACTTCTACCGATACTTAGTAGGACAAGTATCAGTAGAACTCAAGGTAAAAAAACCATTGGAATGCTTCAAAATTCTCCCGGTAGAACTTGGACATCTATTGATACAACTCTTGGTTCTACCGATACAACCAAGACTTCTATCGGTAAAACGTACTCTAGTGAGCAAGAAAGTTATGGCCTGAGACTTCTACCGATACCTTGGCCAAGATAACTGAAATAACTTCAACTTTACAGATACCTGGAAGACTTCTATCGAAACAAGTTAAGTCAATAATCAAAGTTCAGCATCCCTTGCAGTTCTACCGATACTCTGATGGGTTCTATCGATACCAAATGAAATCCACAGAGTTCTACCAATACTTTGAGGGATCTATCGATACAACGACTCCAATAGTCATATTGTGTAAAGGCTTCTACCTATATAAGTGTTCTTCTACCGGAATAACGAAGCTGCTGTTTGTATTAAATGTTGGTTTTAATAGTTGCAACGACTCTATTTTATTTCTAACGGCTACAAACATCCACAAGATTGTTAGAGGACTTAAATACAAGGTCAAGGCTTCCCATTGAAATCAACAAAGATAAGAAACAAGTCATTAACTTCAAAGAACTCATTTTTCAATCTTTCATCAATCTTCTACCAAATATTTCTTGTACACACTTGTGGGCTAAGTTTTCAATCATTCTTTCAACTGTTGTAACTTTGTGTGACAGTGCTTAATTGTTGATCATTTACCTTTTAGAGGTATATTCTCATTCATTCTTATTTTCTCTCATTTTGTGAGGTGTTACTTAAGATTTTGGGTAGAAAACCTTAAGGGGAAGTGGTTCTATCTTACCTTTGAAAAGATAGAGATTTGTAAGGTTAAACCTTACCCTTAAAGGTTTAAATCTAGTGGATTTGGAACTCCTTAGTTGAGGAAAGCTAAGGTAGTACACGTAGGCAAATGAGATCGAACCGCTATAAATTCTTGACTCATTGGCTTTTCTCAAATTTATCGAAAACTTTTTAAAACACCAATGCACCCCCTCTTGGTGTATTTCGATGTTAACAATTTTAATATATATTTTTGAAAATTACATACATTTGAATATTATTATAACTTTTAATATATTTTAAAATAAAAATAAAATTTCAATTTCAATTTTTATTATGGGTTGATGGGATTTATTAATAAAATATATTTAAAAATAGAAAAATAAAAATATATAATTCAAAATTCAAATTATCTAAAGTTGAAATAAAATGAAATTGTAATGAAATTGAAATTATTTTAATTATAAAAATTCTAAATATTAAGGAAAACAATAAATTGATATTATATAAATTTTATTTTAATTATAATTTAATATACATATATTAATAATTTACTAATTAAAATGAAATGCAATAAAATATATATATTTTTAAAAAAATTGTTTTATTAATAAGCTTGTGTCAGGCCTAGAAAACTAAAAAAAACCTAATCAATGGCCAGTAATAAATAAAGTGGTTTAACTCAATCAGTGGTCGACGTCAGGACTGCCACGATAGCCGACGTGATGCGACGATGAGGCCCTTTTACAATTATTATTTTACCCCTCCTTAACTATTAAAATTTCAATTTTACCCCAAATGGTCTTCTACAATAAATTGCATCTAACCATCGAGATCTAGGTCACCACCGTCGACGACCTCCAATAATCATCGAGCATCATCGTTAACTGTTATTCTCCGTCGTCTAGCTTTGATAACCTCAATTCACCACCATTCAGCTCTGATAACTGTCATTCCTCATCGTCGATCATCGTCCTCTACTAACGATTACCGTTCACCAACGACAATAGTCAATCAACTTCTTTAAATTTCTACTCAATGGATCCCAACACGTTACTGAATGACAACGACCACCTTGTAAAAGTTATTCGAGCCGATCAGGTAAAATAAATTGTGATTTAAAGGCTCCATATAACGTTTTCAAATTCCTATTTACTTCTAATAAATAGTATTTTAAACGCTCCATATAACATTTAATTTCGAATTATAAACGCAAACCTCGTACCGATTGATCCGACCCTGACTAATCATCCCGACTATTTTCTCGATTACACGATTTTGCACTATTTGGACGTAGAAGGATTCGGGGTTGTTGCCTATATTCAACCTTTCGAACTCTGGGTCGATTTAATAACAGTTGTAATTGAAAGATGATGCCCTGAGACTCACACGTTCCACCTCCCGTGTGGGAAGGTCACAATTATGCTGCAAGACGTAACAGTCCAGCTAAGGTTGTTTATTGATGGTGATGCAATGACGGGACGTGGTAAATTGGTCAATCTTTAGTGCACTTGTGAATGACTACTTAGCAAGGTGCCCCCGAACGATGACAACGGAAGATTAACCACGAGTAAATTTACGTGGTTAAAATCTAACTTTGAACATATAACCAGCAATCCAACGTAAATGGATGTTATCTGCACTGCAACAATGTTCATTCTGTAACTAATAGGTGGGGTACTGATGCCCAACGTTAATCAGAATAAAGTGAACATCATGTACCTCCCCTTACTTGATGACTTGGAGCAAACCGAGAGATTAAGTTGGGTTACGCGCAACTTATCTCGAGCCTTCTCTTCAACATAAAAGATGTCCACGGACTAGACAAAAAGGAAGCAAGTCGGGACGCAATAAATTGGGCGCAATTTCATGCATCATATATCATTCTTTGGGATGATCGATATGCGATGCGCCCTCTCTTGTATGACATAGAGGGAGGGTTTTCAAGTATTCAAGAGTACAAACAATAGTATATGGAAAATATGAAGCCATTCATTTTGGAAAGTTATTATATGGTGGTCTCGATCACCTTCTACTAGAATCATCTCGATAGCATCGGAAAATGACCCAAGTCTGTGCTGTGGCCCAATCCTTAACATGAAGCATTCGACTCGTCACCTCATGCGTCCAAGCCCAATTTCTTCATTTCATGAAGGATATATTCAGCGATGACCCCAAGCTTCAACATTCACAATACTCTAGATTATTTTCATACCAATCGAAGCTTCATCGACAAGAACGTATACTAACCATGAAGGATTTTTCCCTCGTCGCTCCAATCACTTTATACTTCGAAACTCTCGGTGTTGGTGTATACGATTATATCACTTTTTTACGTACATCGATCGGGACATCAGAGGCCAAATCGAGCAACTATAAAACATCTCAGGAAGGTGCACGACCTTACCGAAGGAAGCGTCGATGAAGCTTCAATGTCTCGACCTCTGGTGTCCCGATCGGTGTACGTAAAAATGTGGTATAATCGTACACACAATCATCGAGAGTTTCGGAGTATTGAGTGATCGAAAGCGTCGAGGGAAAAATATCCTCCATGGTTGGTGTACGTTCTTGCCGATGAAGCTTTGATTGACATGAAGATGATCCGAAGTATTACAATATTGAGGCTCGTGGTCGTCATCGAATATATCCTCCATGGAATGACGAAATTAAGGTTCGGACGCATGGAATAACGAGCCAGATGCTTCATGTTGAGGCTCAAGATCAAGACAAAACGGTGTTCTCGAATGGCAAAACAAGGCCACGACGCGGACGTGGGTTGCTCGTCCAATGCCATCGGGATGATTCCGATACAAGGTAATTTGGGATCATTATATAACAACCTTCCAAAATGAACGGCTTCCCATTTGCCATATATCATTGTTTGTACTCTGGCGTACTCGAGAACCCTTCCTCTAAGACATAAAAGGGAGGACACCTCGAACATTGATCATCCTAAAGAATGATATATGGTGCATTAAATTGCGTCCAATTTATTGCGTCTCAACCTGCTTCTTTTTTGACTAGTCCGTAGACATCTTTGATGTCTAAGGGAGGGCTTGAGATAGGTTGCGCTCAACCGAACTATCTCAAAATCCAATCCCCAATGTGCCACTCCACCATATGGAAATGAATTAATAAGACACGACACACGAACAACTATTCCTGGTCATAAACCCATGATAGAATAGGAGACATAATTTCTTCCTCAACAGAAGGCATCCATACAAACTACACAGTACAAACAACACAAGTTTAGTTAATTTTAATTATTTTAAATTATTATATTTGAAAAAAAAATTCGAAAGCGTATTTTACGCCATCCCTCGAATGGGTTTCTATCATCATATTGTATATGGGAAATGGAAATAATCACCCGATTCCCAGATTAGTCGCTCATCTAAAAAATATAAAAATATCTTGAATTATTTTTTCATTTATGAATATTTTATACAATTAAAAAACAAAAGTTAAAATTAATTTATTGAGTCACCTATTCACAAGTGGGCACACAGACAGTAGGTGGCTGACTTGGGTAAGAAATGGCATTTTGTATAATGCCTAAGATTGCAGTAGAAGGTAGCAACCGTCAATGGTCTTTATATCCGGCTTTGTCGCTCGACAAAACTCACGGTATAAACATGTTAACACTACAGAACCCTAACTCAATCTCCTGACTTGCTCTAGGTCCTCGAGTAAGGGGAGGTACATGATGTGCACTTCATTTTGATTAGAGTCGAGCATCAATACCCCACCTAATGAATGCTCTTGCAACGTAGATAACGTCCATTTGCGTTGGATTATTGGGTAGATGTTCAAAGTTATATTTTAACTATGTAAATTTAATCGTGGTTAATATTCTGTTGTCATCGTTCGAGCGCACCTTGCCATGTAGCCATTCACAAGTGCCCCAAGGATCTACCAATTTACCATGTTCGATCACTACATCACCATCAATGGACAGTCTCAATTGGACTGTTAGGTCTTGCAGCGTAATTATGACCTCCCCACATAGAAGGTGGAACGTGTAGGTCTCGGGACACCATCTTTCAACTAGAGTCATTATTAATTCAACCCAAAGTTCGAAAGGTCGAATATAAATAACAACCCCAAAGCCTGCGATGTCAAAATAGTGTAAAACTGTGTCGTCGAGAAAATAATCGGGATAATGTAGTCGGGGTCGAACCGATCGGTACAGCGTTTATAATACAACATAAAAATGTTAAATGGATTATTCAAAACACCCTTTATTATAAGTAAACGAGAATTTTAAATGTAATATGAAGCCTTTAAAACACGATTTTTTCTACTTGATCAGCTCGAATAACTTTCACTATGTGGTTTTTGTCATTTAGTAGCGTATTGGGATCCATTGATTAGAAATGTAATAGAGTTTATAAGCTATCATCGACGGTGAACGATAATCGTCAACAGAGGACGATAGTCGACGGTGAGGAATGGCGATTATCAGAGTTCAACGGTGGTGTTCGGTAGTGAACGAAGGTTATCAGTGTTGGACGGTAGAGGATGGCGGAGGATGGTGCTCAACGATGATGCTCGACAGTGTTAAGATCGAAATACACCAAGAGGAGTGTGAATTGGTGTTTTAAAAAGTTTTCCGATAAATTTAAGAAAAGCAAATGACTCAAGAATTTATAGTGGTTCGGCCTCAATTGCCTACGTCTACTACCTTAGCTTTCCTTAATTAAGGATTTACCAAATCCACTAGATTTGAACCTTTAAGGGTAAGGTTTAATCTTACAAATCTCTATCTTTTCAAAGGTAAGATAAAACCACTCCCCCTTAAGGTTTTCTACCCAAAACCTTAAGTAACACCTCACAAAATGAGAGAAAATAAAAATGAATGCGAATATTCCTCTAAAAGGTAGATGATCAACAATTAAGCACTCACACACAAAATTACAACACTTGAAAGAGTGATTGAAAACTTAAACAACTAGTGTGTACAAGAAATATTTGGTAAAAGATTGATGAAAGATTGAAAAATAAGTTCTTTGAAGTTAAGAACTTGTTTCTTGTCTTTGTTGACTTCAATTGGGAGCCTTTACCTTGTATTTAAGTCCTCTAAAAACCTTGTGGACGTTTGTAGCAGTTAGAAATAAAATAGAGTCGTTGCAGCCATTAAAATAAGCATTTAATATAGACAGCAGCTTTGTTGTTCCGATAAAAACACACTTGTATCGATAGAAGACTTTACAAGATATGATCATTGGATTCGTTGTATTGGTAGAGCCTCCATTATATCGGTAAAACTCTGAGGGTTTAATTTGGTATTAGTAGAACCCATCAGAGTATCGGTAGAAGTACAGGGGATGCTGAACTTTGGCTACTAACTTTACTTGTTTCGGTAGAAGTTTTCCAGTTATCGGTAGAACTGAAGTTGTTTCGATAGTCTTGGCCAATGTATCGGTAAAAGTCCCAGTCTACAACTTCCTTGCTCACTAGAGTATGTTCTATCGATAGAAGCCTTGGTTGTATCGGTAGAAAACCAAGAGTTATATCGGTAGATGTCCAAGTTCTACCGGTAGAATTCTGAAGCATTCCAAAAGTGTTTTTTACCTTGAGTTCTACCGATACTTATCCTATTAAGTATTGATAGAAGTCTTTCAGACTTCAAACAATTGTCAAAAACTAAATTATTTCAAGGATTTTAAATATTTATTTTGTCGAACACTTTGAAAATAATTTTAAGGACTTATAAAAAAAATTTGCAAATTTAAGTCGGGATTTTTAATATACTTTTTGTTATATCAAAATATTTAAAAAACTAGATCTAACAATCTTCCCCCTTTTTATATAACAAAATGTTTTGAATAAATCTGCTAACTCCTCTTATCTTAAGCATTATTTTCAAAATAAACTCCCATTAGAAAAAAAGAATGTTTTAGATGTTATTTAATTTAAATTTTCAACTTGAAGAATTTTGCTTTAAGAGTTAAGTTGAAAATTAATTTAAGCAAATTTTATATTTTCTCCCTCTTTTTGTAATATCAAAAAGAATATAAGGAAGAAAAACTAGGGGAATTAGTCTACAATACTTGAACCAAAAGAATAATAAAAAAATAACAAGTAAAGAAAAATTATGCATAAATAATTAGATAACATAACATAAAATGGTAGTACCTTCGAACCAAAAACAATAAAAAACAATGAAAGTAAGAACATCCAAAAGCAACCAACTATGCAATCAAAAAAATAAAATAAATATCCTAAGAAAGACAACCAAACAATTCAAAATCATAATGTAAGCCAACAAAAAAACATGTAGAACTCAACCAAGAAATGAAGTGCTAATCGTTCGATGGGGGAAATCGAGTGGCCAACTCATTTAAAAACTCATCTAATTTATTGTAGTGGCCATCGATGTGGGAAGTCAATGCATTAAATCGTGCATTGACTTGCAATGACAATCCATTAATTGCCTCGAGTAAGCATACCGTGCGTGGAGACAGCGGAGGGAAGAGAGCTAGATGTTCCTCATGTGAAGACGAAGGAGCATCAGAAAATGATGGAGCTACCGGTGGAACCATCGATCCTTGAGCTACTAAGGATTGGCAATCGAACTTTCGAACCCAATTCCGTTCATCATCAAGTTACCAATTGCAACTATGTGCGGTCGAGATATCGATGAAGGAATTAATGGTACGACCTGGATTTATACTTATGTTTATGCGAAGGGTACGAAAGATATGAGATAGGAAAGTAACGTAACGTAATGTTTTGTTGCTAGACATCTGTAATCTTACGATCTCGAGAAGATTCAAAAAAATGAAGGAAGTTAAGTTTAGGGGATGGTCGGTTCTAAAGCAATGCCACATCCAATAATCGGTGTGACGAAAGCTAGAATGCTTGTTGGTTGGGGCAACAATCCAAGTGAAAATAAGATGGAAGATACGATCATGAAAGTCCATGTCATTACCTACATAATCATTTGGCCTAATTAAAAAGCGGTCATATTGGCCGATATGATGATCATCACCGTCATTGGTGATAGAAAGGTAAGTAGAAAGGGTATCGATCGAGATGGTAATCTCTTGGCCCATGACGAAAGAGGTGATAGAGTTAACTAGGTGAGTGTTCAGGTCGTTTTTAAGTTTAACGTTGGAGTAAAACGCTTGAACAAGGTTGTCGTAGCAAGGACCCCTAAGTTGGAGACAATCGAACTAACCCCAATCGCAGAGTTAATCGAGGTATTTGAATTTAAGGGTATTTGCTAAGAAGTTTATATCAATGGGATGAGAGATTTGAACCGGACGGGTTGTAAAATAAGTGTTAAATAAGTGTTAAATGATTACCGGAGGATGATCTAAGGGAGCGGAAGAGGATTCACCTTTAGCACGTTTAGATGCGGGATGCTTACGAGATGTACGGTGAGGCATTCTATCTAATTAAAGTGTATGCTAAAGGTTAATCCTTCGAGTAAAGATGTACCTGTAGAAGAAAACACGAATACGAACAATTTATATCCCTAATAGCAGTAGATGCAATTTTTTTTTTAAATTTGATATAATGATGAAATATGAATAAAAGTAAAAATAAAAATAAAATAAGTTGAAATCCATGTATATATAAATATAAAATCAATGTATATAAAAAAATAGATGTATAAAATTTATATAAAAGTAAGTACATTATTTTTAATAAAGTATATATGTATAAAATAGTACACATATATATAATATAATTTGTAGAAAATATGTATATAAAATTACTAATATCTATGTTCTCCTAAAACTAACATATTTTTTAAATTGTAAAATAAAATATTCAAATAAATAAATAAATAAAAGTTAAGATTTACCTTAAAATGTGTGAAATGAAAAAAATGTGACCTTTTTCAGAAAAAATCTTTATTGAAATGGAAGGAAGGCACGTGGGAGACAAAATTTAATAAAAGGAAGGAAAAAATGGTGGAAGGTGGGGTTAGGAGGTGGGGATCGAAAATGGGGGTTGGGGTTTAGGGAAGAAGATGAAAAAATCTCCTTTTTAAAAAATTGGTTTTCTGTGAAAAGAGATGCTGTTGGGATATATAAATGTCCGAAACTATCGATACTTGTAAATGTCTACCGATAGAAGCATACAAGTTTCGGTAGATGTTTTTTTCTATCAATATCTAATGAACGCAAATCCAGAAATACCATTTTGATACTGTTCTACCAATACATCCTATGTACTACCGAAACAACTAATCAAAAAATGAAAAATTATATAGAAGGAAGTACAAAACACATAGATAACACATATAAACCTATATAATGCCATGTTTAATAAAATATTACTAAAAAATCACTAACATATTTACACAAAACATGAATAAAACAAAACAAGTGTCCAAGAATGTCATATATATATATATAAGGAGCTTATGAAATTTGAATTAAAATATATTTTTTTAAAATTTATCCCGTTGGGCTTAGGCCTCCACCTAACGTGCCTACCACCTGACGCGGGCTTAAGCCTGCCACCTGACGCGGGTTTAGGCCTAGCACCCATTAAATTTTAAATTTAATTAAATTTCATTTGAATTTCATTTTAAATTTAATGTCTAAAGCTTCTATTTCTGTTAATTACAAGGGGCAGAAGACATTAACACCCCAACAACCTTTTTAATTTTCAACTTTTATTTAATTATAATTAAAATTTAACTTCTTAATTTTCAACTTTTATTTAATATATTTAACTTTCTTTTCATTTTTTATACTAATAATTTAATTTAATTATCTTCAAAAATTATTTTTTCATTTAATTTGAATTTTCATTTCATTTCAATTTAATTTTCTTCCTCAAATTTTATTTAATTTTAAATTTAAATTTCAACTTAATTTCAAATTGTATTTGAATAATAATTTCATTTCATTAAAATTTCAATATTATAATTTAATTTATTATAAATTAAAAATCATAGACAATTAAAAAATATGAATGTGGGCAACTTATTTGTATAATTGTATAATTCTATAATTGTATACTTTTACAACGTTTTTACAAGAACATTTTTATAATTGCGTAATTTGGAAAAAAATTTAATGTAAGTCATTTGTATGTATAATTTATATGTATATTCATAATCATGAACATGCGCTCATTCCTCATCTTCCAATCCGACATTACTAGACAATTGACTGGAAACATAGACACTGTGGGCTAACCGATCGGTTGTGGTTAGATGTTCGACAAATCATGTACAATGTGGGGTTGCCCGTCTCCCTGATGTCCATGTCATTTTGAATCTTCATCGAATGTGGTCGACCATTAGGCTTTCTATGGAGACTATGGTCTGGCAACATCTCGAAAGCAAGCAGTGGAACTTTCCAGTTCGAGACATCGGGCTTTACGTGAAATTCATTTTCCCAGATACGCAATGTATGTTGCAGCGTGTACACCTCGTCTATGAATTGTTCAACATTTAAATTTGCTCTCTCACACGCTGAATGAACATGCTCACATGAATATCGAAGAGTCTGAAATCTCTCGAACCCGCAACGTTTGTTTGTCATATCAACTGCTTACCTAAGTAGAAGACACGAGCGACGACCGATGTACTTTTGAACCCAGAAAGTCTCCAACTCGTGTGAATAGATTTCTGCGTTCATCGTTTGAGCCCTCCAACTGTTTGTCGCCATGGCATTTCAAATGCCCTCAACGTACACGTGCTCGATCTCGATCTACTTTGCTTGCATGTGCCCCATCCTAGGAGTCAATGTGGCAAACCTATATAAGGTTGCCGAGAAAACAACAATTGGGCTTCAAGACGCCGTTAATCGCCTCGATGAGATTGGTCATCATCTGGCCATACTGATACTCATCATCTTAACTTTGCGTCCATTGATACGTCTTCACGCTACCCAACCACCCATAGAGATTTTTTGATAAATCTTTCATCTGAGCTTCAAGCCTTGCGAACTTTTGTCTGAACCTCCGCAGTTTAAAATCATGAGCAGCATATGCAATTTCGATTTAGTATTTTAAAAATTTACAGACTGATAAAATTTGAATTTGAATTTTTTTAAAAATACAAATAATATTTTTTACCCGTTTCACGTGTTCTCTTTTCTATTCTTTATTTCTATAATCTTTGAGGAATTTTATCGCGATTTGCCGAATGCAATAGACGGACCTCCACAAAACCCCTGATCGTCTTATTGCAGCAAGTAACCCCTTCAATCTGTCCAATATAAGGCAAACCTTGTCTTGCCTGACAAAGTTCCTCAATAGATTTTTTATGAAAAATTCTCAAGACTCGAAACACTCTTTTTCAACGATGGCAAAAGCGATCAAAATTACATTTCAGTTATCGTTTTGTGCAACAACAATCAGGAGCATTTACGTTTATCTGCCATAGCCAAGTTCCGTCCACATGCACCATCGATTTGCAGTGAGAGAAGGCCCTAACACACAGCTTGAATGTCCAAAACAATAGGTGGAAAACTCATTTCCCCAATTGAATCACCTCGTCCGGGCCTTTATACAGCAATGTTATAAATCAATCACTATCACCGACACATACTCTCGCATGGAGACTACCCACACTTGAAGCTTATTGTATGACGCATCCCAGTCACCATACAACTCCCATATCGTCATTTGCTTCACCTACTATGCCTTCCGATATGAAACCATATACTTGAAATGAGCTTGCATGGCCGCAACAAGGACCGATACCTGAGTAATGGGGCACTCTTTCATCATAAGGATGATGCAGTTGCATATGATTTTTGCATCTATCTTTCGATGGTCTTGTGTCATACGAGAAGACGTGCACGTGTGTGGACCTTCTATTTTCCTTATTGTCCACATCTGAGTCTGCTACATTAACGCGGCTTAGACAATTCACTTACACACAATTGACGCTTTCCAACATTCTTTGACGTATAAAGACTACGTCGACTTCGTCACTTTATAGTCCACAGCTAACCAAGTTGTATTGCTTTATTGCATTTAAGCAATCCCTCTTGTTGTCAAATTGTTGTCCTACGAACAACTCTTCTTCGTTTGTTTCTTCCTCAAGTAAGTGAGTCGAAACTATGTATGTATATTCCGGGAACTCATGAGCTCAAGCCCTATCTGGATCTACATCGCTCATAAAGGTCCCGAGATTACTCCTGATAATTATACTAAGGCTTGTGTTTCCTACTGAATGGGTGTTAACATCTTCACCCTCCATCTTCATCCTCCTCATCTATGTCTTCGAGGATGTCATCCAAATTGGGGTCACTGAATGAATCTGACGACGAGACATGATCTTCATTATTGAACCTTTCGTCATCATCTTTTATGGTGGCCAACACCTCTAGATGAAATTGTAGAAGAGGATACGTGTTTGGGATGTTATATGAACATCCACCGGTGTTTGGATTTTCGAGAGTTTGCATTGACCCTCCATAACCCGATTGATCTTCCCAGCAGATGTTAAGATCAAAATCAATTTCAAAACGTTGGCTTACTAGATTTACAACTTGAATTGGTTCGAGTTTCGCTATCTCCGCCAACAAATCAACTAGGCAGGGATTATCGATCTCAAGGGGTAATAAATTGCTATCTTTTTCTCTAGATTATCATCATCTTCAAGCTACATTTTCAAGCACTTGATCGGATCTGATGAAACTGAAAATTTGTAAAACAGTCTCAACATTTACTTCCCGTAACAGGTAGTTATCTTTGTATTGATCTTCCATTTCAAATCCTTTAGCGATACACGCTTGTTGAATCTCATTCCGATTTTTTTTTTTTGCTTCGAAAGACAACCTTCATCATCTGTATTGAGAATTTCTCCATCGAAATGAACATAAACAAACAAAATCTGGGAACTCATCTTCAAAAAGTTGTGAGTTATTTTCTCAACAAACAAAAGACAGATATTTTGAAAATCAATACTAGAATCATTCTTGCATTTCGAAAATCAACATTGATACAGGAATGGTGGGCATGTCTTTAACAATTAGCAGGATACAATTATAGATTGTTTTTGAATGAATCTTGTGATAGTCTTATGTCATACATACAAAAGTGAATGTATGAGGCCCAACATATTTTCGTATCTCCCACTATTGGGACCTTTGGATAAATGTAGCTTGTAACTGCCAGTTGCACCCTTTTGCCGACCTCTAACACTCACCAGCATATATTGTCGATTTAGAGCCAACTAGTCAACCAATACCTTCATACTATACCATTTGATGGCAGGGACAGTTATCTTTGCTTATGAATCTTTGACTCACGAATAACTCTTTTAATTTAGGGTCTGCCAACATCAGGTGAGCATGTATTATGTTCGGATACTCGAGGAAATCAAAAGCATATTCCGATCGAAGACCGACATGTAGGGCTCGAGATCATTGCATATGATGATGCCACGACTTGGGTTTTCGATCGAAAGGGCGTAATCATTTTCATCATTCACGCCTTCGTCATCGATATCATCAGGGACATCATACATCGAGTTCACTAAAATCTTCACCTTCGTGATCAGTACAACCATTATTATAGGATCCATCTTCACCATGCGCATCTGTCTCTATAACTACTGGATGTATCTGTAAATGAAATGGTGTGGATTTTTTACCCATGTCGATGTGGCTCCACCACCATATTGGTCTGAACATCCAATGTTGAGATCGATGTCAAAATCGTGCACAGACAATCTCCTACCAACAGACGCTCTAGGAACCTCCATACACGAGTCTTGAACTTCATATTGTTGGCTTAACAAAGTTACATCTTCAACAAGCTCTTCATCGACTAACTCAGCAAATAACTGAATCGGTTCAATGTTCACCCTCTCTGACGGGCAATATAGTGAGACCATTGTCTTGATGTCGTCATCATCTAAAAGTTTCATCTTGGTAAATTTGATAGGATTTGACGAAACTGGAAATTTGTAGAATAGTTTCGACATCCTCCTTCCACAACATCGGTAAATTTTTGCGCTGATCTTTTCTTTCATATCAACGACAGACATATTCTTATCGAACCTCATTTCTATTTTCTAGCGAGTTTCGAAAATACAACGAATGGTTGATCTAAAATAATATTATCAAAATAAATAACTGCAAAAAATTGGTTATCCATTTTTTCTCTAAAATTGCTCAAAAAATATTTTGCTTTTCCCAAAAATCTTCAAAATAATACATTTTTTTTCAACTAAAAAACTTCTTTAAACTCTAAACAAACCTTTTTTTTTCTCTGTTTGGGGGTTTTTTTTTCGTGTGTGGGGTTTGATCCCTAACCCTCCTTATATACTAAAAAAATTGAATACATATTTAAAAAAATAAAAAAAAAAAGGTCAAAAGCCAATTTTTACGATGACCTGTGCATGATTGATCCCATCAATGGTAAGCCATTAAGCAAGTATCGTTTAAATGTTAAAAAAAAAAAGAAATTATATATTAATTTATTCCAATGTTGTCTGACATGTTGGAGACCCCATTAAAAAAATATTTTTTTGGCCTATATTTGTACTTTTCATGTGCGTAATTTTTACATAATATATATCGGTATCATTGATTAGGGGTGAGTAAAATCTTATTAAATTTTAAAAAATAATAAAAAATTTAAATCTTAAATTAAATAGTTCGAGTTAATCAAATTATTTAGATAAACTCAAATAAAAAATATCAAATTTTTTTTATTTAACTCGAATACGAATTATACAATTCGAGTCATCCGAAAATTCAAATAAAAAAAATAAAACTATGTAGTTTTGATAAATATTTATATTTTCTAAAGTTAAAAATTAAAATCATTAACTTAAAATGCAAAACTACTTCATTTCGATAAATATTTTATCCATTAAGTTAAAAGTTAAAACAATTATATTGTTTATGCAGTTAAATAATCTTATACTTCGTCTACTAATTGAATAATCAGTTAATGTAAATACAACATTAAGTATAAATAATAGGATTTGTTAACTAGACTTGACTTGACTCGACTCGACTCAAAATTTTTTGACTTGATTCAATTAGAAAAAAGTTCAAATTGAATTCGATTCCTCAAATAGGATTCGCTAACTAAACTAACTCGAAATTTTTTAATTCGAATTCGATTTGATTCGATCGAATACTCAACCCTACTGTCATTGAATCAAGCGGCACCAAAAAAATTATTATTTTTTAAACAACTAATCGTGACTATAATGATTGATAGTAGGTGAGGTTGATGTCGTCGATTAGTCAAACGACATCATTTTTATTATTTAATTTACCTAATTTCGTAAATAATGCTCATGTTTTCCATTTCTGTTTATTTTTTTATATTATTTAAATAAAAACCGTACAAATCATTTTTTTTAACGTTTCACAAAAATCTATAAATAAACTTCTATTAGTTTAATTATTATTACGAGTATATTTATATTTTAAAGATATTTTATGTAAAATTCACGAAATGTTAAAATATAATTATTTTAAACGTTTGAACTAAAATTTTATTTAATTTCTATCAAAACTTCTAATAAACATATCACACTTAATAAATGGATATCATATATAACATACGAATAAATAATTTGTGATATAATAATTTTATCGTTTCGTTTATCCTCAATGTAGTGTGATCCGCAATCTGAGTAGAGGAAACATTTTAATATCTGCATAATTTTTTTAAAAATTAAACACCAGTTAATAAATGAAATATAGGTAAATATCACATTATAATAACTACTTTAACATAACACAAACACATCAAAATATATAATTTACATACCTTAATCATATTAACTTCGAATTTCAGATAACACCAACACAACAAACTAATAGATTAATCAATAAAACAGTAAATTCCTAATCAGCTAACTATCTGTTTCTTCCTTCTCTTCTAAATGTGGAACCAAAGGCCTACCCCCCACCCTTTTTATACTGAAACCGTGGGAGGGAAGGCAGCCTCCCAACATTCAAAATTTATTTTTAAACGTTACAGACTAAAATAATAATAATAATAACTCCGACTTATCACGTACGGCCGTCGTGACTGACGCGACTGACGTGATGTGACCGATCAGTCACGGTTTGTCTTATTTATTTTTTGGTTCTTTCTTTTCCCATTTTTTAAAAAATAGCTCAATGTATAAATACCCTTTTTTTCTTTCTTTCTTCCGCCACACTCCCTCTCCCACTTTCTTTAATTTCTTTCTTATTCATTTTTCCCACACTTCCTTTTTTTTTTTCTATTTAAAATTCCCCCCTAATCTTTATTTTTTTCACCGTTCCACCCCTAATTCCTTTTTTTCTCCATTTTCTTATATCGTCCATTTGATTTATATCTTCAACTTATTTTACCATTGCGAGAATATTTTTAATGAAAATTATTTTACATAGGAAATATATCAAATAATTATTAATTTTCCTAAATTGTTTTTACTCTAAATACAATTCTACCCCGTATATTTTTTTTAATTACACCTCTTATCAAACGATTAATTCACATTCCGAGAATAATTTAAATAAAAATTACTTTACATTGCTAACATTTCAAATAACTATTAATTTACATAATTCAGAAATTATATTTTATAAAATATAATTTTACATGGGCAACATTACAAAATAATTTCAAATAACTTACTTTAGAATGTGATTTATATTTTCATACATTTAAAAAAAAACTGAAAATTGAAACATAAAAAATACAACGGAACATAAACGACCATATTTAATGGCAACACGAGCAAGTTTCTCAATATTAATAAAATATAAATAAACGATGAATTCGATTTTGTTCAAGACCGACATCATTGTGTTTTACAATTTGAAAAAGACCATGTTTAACATCAACACTAGCAAGTTTTTCGATACTAATATTTATAGCTCGGATGCTGTTGATATTGATAATTTCACCCATGCTATTCAACTGGGATTTCAATGGACCTTCAAACATCCCGTTGATCCAAAGAATCCCAAATAATCCACCTGTTGACTGCATAATCAATTTGAACTTGTTATTGCATAAATCACTGACAACCGAAACCCCTATTTTACTTGAAATCATCACCGCATATGAAATTAAGGAATCAAATCTACAATCACAAAAAGGATCATTAAAATTTTCGGTGTCCGAGCTCTCCCGAATCACTGTTAAATAAAACATACCTTCAAATTATAAATTTTTTCTAAATAAACAGAAACACACAAAAAAAAAATCAGTATTGATCTCTCTCCTTCATCCTTTAACATAATAAAATTAAAAAAAAATCTTCATCTTAAACTGATCTTTCATCAGGGCATGGGATATATATAGCCATTTGGTGATGTTAATTGATCTTGGCATCACAAAAAAAATTAAATTGCATATTTAAACACTGGTGATGCCAATGTCAGTGGTGACATCAAAGATATTATCACCATCAAATATAAAATCATTTAAAATACAATTAAAAAAAGAACTAAGAATTGATAACGCCAATCTATTTGGCACCACAAAAAATCTGACATTTGGTGACACCAATCTAATTGACACCACTCAAAAAAAAATTTACTTACACAAAATACGGCTAATACAGATACAAGTATTTGGTATTTATATTGATGATGTCAAATACATTGACAACACTCAAAAAAATTATTTTTCTATTCTACCAATCAATTATTGGTTGACGTGGCATGATGGTAACACTAATGAAATTAACATCACTCATGTTTACTGTTTATTTAAGATCATTTATATATATAATTGTCAAAGTAGATTATTTTGTAAATATTAAAAATTTTTGGGTGATTTTAGAAAAAAGTCGAGGTTATTCTTTGCTCTCTTTTTTTTTAACTTCTTTATTTTCCTTTGCTCTCTTTTTTTTTAACTTCTTTATTTTCCTTTGCTCTTGTTATATTTTTTTCAGCTCCTTGTAGAGTCATTGGAGTTAATAAAGATATAATTGTTATTTAATTATTAAAGTTTTATATTTTATTTTTTCTTGAACTCTACTTTAGCAAAATATTTTTTTAACTCTTGATCCCTCGTAATTTAGCACTTATTTCATAATCGTTTTTTTTTTCAGTTTCATCTTCCAAAACTTTACAATTCATTATTTTCATAAATATTAAATTCATTTACTTTTATTAGTGATATCAATTTTGATTATAAATATTTGGTAATAAAATTTGCTAGCTCGTCTTAGTCATTTAATCACTATTGTATTTTTTATTTTATATAATTTTTTTAATTTTTTTAATTAATAAATATATTATTTTCAAGTTTTTTATTTTTAATTCATTTTTAATTAATAACTCTTTTATTTATAAAATCAAATAATTATTATCAAATATCATTATTTTCAGTAAATATAAGTTTTATATCTGTAATAAATTTTAGTATTATATATTTAATATTTATTTCTCAATCCATATTATGAGTGTAATAAATTTTAATATTATATATTTTTGTACTTGTATTTGAAATAATTAATTAAAATATTTCACATTATTTGAAATATCGTAATGATATTTGAAATATTTTACATATGAAAATAATAATGATATTTGAAATAATTGTTTGATTTTATAATATTAGAAATCACCAAACCCACAATATAAGTAAAAAAATAAATATTTGACATATAAATATTAAAATATATTAAAAAATAAAAATATATATTTAATATAATGATAAATATCAATTTTATCAAAAATATATTTTTTATTATATAATTTGCAATAATTATTTAATTTTATAAATAAAAGATTTATTAATTAAAAATAAAAAAACTTGAAAATAATATATTTATTAATTAAAAACATGAAATAAAAATACAAAATTGAATGAAAAAAAAAAATTAAACTCAAGATTCAAGACAAAATCACTAATATTTTTTAAAAATCAGTATAAAATTAAATCAACATATTTCCCTACATATTAAAAAACTATACGTCCCTTAAATATTTTTTAATATCAGTATTTTTCTTTTCAAATTTAACCAATAAAATTATATATTTACTGAAATCAACACAAAATTAAATCAAATATGCTAAAAGTGAAATATCCCATAAATTTAAAACACTCCCTCTCTCTAGATTGTGGAGTCTTCAAATTCCCCGTCTTCCACTTCCCTACCAAGAAAATAGCTCTCCATTTCATGCTTCAATTTAACAATTTACAATCACATTTCTTACATTTGCAATTTAAAAATACATTCCATATCGATCCTTGATGTGTATTAGCATGGATTACATTCATAATCTGGAAATTTACACTGGCGATGGCCATCGAAATCTCTGCTTCCAATAGCTTGAATCATTGCAGATATTATGGGTTCACAGCAGATCGACATCGTAATGCTCCCATTCACGGCTAATGGCCATCTTATACCATTTCTATCTCTCGCAACACAAATCCACCACCGCACTGGCTTCAACATCGCCATTGCCAACACCCCTATCAACATTCAGTATCTCCGTTCCACTTTTCACCAACACCAAAACCCTTCTCCATGGATCCATTTATTTGAGCTCCCATTCAACAGTGCAGGCCATGGCTTGCCACCCAACTCAGAGAACACTGAGAACTTGCCGTTGGATCAAATCGTTAAATTCGATATTTCATCTGTTTCCCTCAAAACCCCATTCCATAACTTGTTAGATATCATAAAGAAACAAGGAAAGCCCCCACTTTGTATCATATCAGATATTTTCTTCGGGTGGGTTGTTGAGGTTGCCAACATTATGAACACTGTAAACATCACTTTTTCAACGGGTGGAGCTTATGGAACCTTGGCTTATTTTTCCTTTTGGTTGAGCCTCCCACATCGTAAAACAGATTCTGAAGAGTTTAATTTACCTGGATTCCCTGAAAGATGTAAATTTCATGTTTCTCAACTCCATGAATTTATGAGAAAAGCTGATGGGAATGATTCATGGTCCAGGTTTATGATACCTCAGCTTTCAAGTTGTCTGCAGTCTTTTGGATTGTTGACGAACACAGCTGAAGAGCTTGAGCCTCTTGGATTGGGTTCACTGAGAAAATACACCCAGTTTCCAGTTTGGCCAATTGGGCCGCTTCTACCCAAACAGTTGCTAAACAAGTCGCCATTATCGTCCTCAAGTTCTACAACACAACGTGCAGGAAAATCGCCTGGAATTTAAGCTGAGAAATGTGTCGAATGGCTTGATATGCATGATCTTGGTTCAGTTCTATACATTTCTTTTGGATCTCAAAACACTGTGAGTCGATCACAGATGATGGAACTTGCAATCGGGATTGAAAAAAGTCGGAAACCATTCATTTGGGTGATTAGGCCTCCACTTGGATTCGACTTAAAAGCTGAATTCAGATCAGAATGGTTTGAAGCTCGAATGCAAGAGAGTAACCAAGGCTTGCTGGTGAAAAACTGGGCACCACAATTGGAGATATTGTCACACAAATCAACTGGGGCATTTTTAAGCCATTGTGGGTGGAATTCAACAATAGAATGCTTAAGCCAAGGTGTGAAAATCATAGGGTGGCCAATGGCGGCTGAACAGGCTTTCAATTCCAAGATGTTGGTGGATGAAATGGGTGTGTCGGTGGAGTTAACAAGAGGGGTTCAGAGCAGTATTTCAAGTGAAAAGGTCAAGGAAGTGGTAGAAATTGTGATGGAGAAGGAAGGGAAAGGAGGGGATATGAAGAGAAAAGCTGAAGAGATTGCACACCATATAAGGGAAGCTGTGAAAGACGATGGTAACGAAAAGGGGTCTTCCATTAAAGCAAAGGATGATTTTATTTCCGCCATTAAAACAAGGAAACAAGAAGTGTTCACTTCATCTATCTTGGATTTATCCGCCAGCTAGCATTGTGTGGTAGTTGGAGGGGAAGCAGATTGTAACAGTTCATCTTTGCCAGTTTAGACTTGATTTCTTGTTGAAGGGAAAGTACCTGTTATTTTGTTAATTTTTTTTTTATTTTCTCTTTTCATAAAAAAGCAACATATAGTAACACTATATTTACATAGCTGCATCAAGAATGTGCACATACTATATTTAATTTAGTATCAGAGTATTTCTCTAATTAATTTAACTCTTGTGATTGATTAAACATAATCACAATTTTTTTTAATTTCTATCGTTTCAATTGTAAGGTGTGACTTTATAGGATCTTATAAATGTTTTCAATAATATTAAAACATCCCTAATATTACAAAGAGTATGTTATCTAAAGTTGCATCAGTGTTACTCAAGTTGAAGGAAGTCATTATTTGACATAATCTTTCTGTGATAATATTAGTATATATTATATCTTTTTCTCCATGATATCCAAATTAATCATAAGTCATAAAACAATAAAACATGTTTTGTTCAATATTTTATTTCTTGAATCCTAAGTAGACTAAAATAACAAATGAGTTGATATGAGTATCAACTCAACTGAGCACGATCATGCATTTTTAGTCTCACTCAATCAAAGAGTCCGAGATATCCTTCCATTAAATAAGAGAGACAAAATGCTTCTTAACCATTCATATCTCATCATATAGTTTGTGCTATACCTAATAATAATCTTTATAGTATAATCATTTACGAAAGATATTACACTGTGTCAAAGTATATGACTCTCGCTGTTGGAACTATGATGACTGTAGTTTAAGAATCATACACACTTTTATCACTATGAGAATTGTTGTGACTAATACAAAATAATTCAAGAAGCATTCTTATGGTGAGTTAGTCCATTACATTGTTCTCTAACATGTACTCATGCGTTGACTTGGTATTTCATATCCATGAAAACACACATATTAGCCTTAATCATATTGTTGTCAAAGATCACAATAATACTCAACTAAAGACGTTTTGAAAATAATCATATTATTTTCAGAATTTCATTATTAATCAATTTATTTAATATATAAAAATAGAGACTGAAGGTAATAATCTCAATATCTTTTATTAATAATCTGAGTAAATAAGTGTGTTATTATAATCATCTTATAACTGTTCTTTGAGTGTATTCTTTTAATTTGTAAGTTGAATAAAATCTTATACGGCCTCTTAAGCCCGATTTGAGAAATTGCGAAATTTTATTGTCTGTGGTAGGATTTAAGACCTCTATTGCTGATTCCTCACTGTCTGTAAGAAGAGGTCAACGCTCATGTGCCTTTTTCATTGTTTATGTAAATGATTCTGTTACAGACTGAGGGTTGTTTTCTGGGCGGAAGAGCATATATTTTCTCAATAAACAAATACTTCCTGAGGAAAACTCTCTCAAGTCCTCCTTGATTTCTTTTCATTTTCGGCTTTGCTTCATGTTTCGAACTATTACTTGATCATGCTTAGCAACTTAGCTAGTTATGAACTGAATAATTACATTTAAATTACAACAAAAGGAAGAAATAGAATCTAACAATGTGGTCTATTGTCCTCTCCATATTACACAAAATGCCAATAAATTGCTTACAAAGATCAAAATTGTATTGTCAAAACAAACCAGACTGTAGTATTTAGGTCGGGAAATATTTCCAACTTTCACTAAAGTAACCGATAAGTTTTGTAAACTAAATTACCATGATGCCGATAACATTAACATCTGGGTCCAAGGGACATGAAGGGTCTATGAACTTGGCAAAAGTCGACCGTTGTGCATCTTGTCAAGCAATTTCCGCGCATCAGGCCTCCTTAGAAGACCTTTGTTATTCTGTAAACCGGTACCTAAACAAACAGGACACACCAGTTTCCCCCGACCTGCACAAGGTAGCAGCCGGTGATCAGTTACATAAAAAAAATCTTGTATATGGACAATTTGGAAATGAACATGAAAATTTAGAATAAAATTTCATGTCAGTTTAGAATATCAAGCTACACAATCGGTATATGTTTAACATAAAACAGACGTCGTTCTATGCTACATGCTTATGCATCCTTGTTTATACTCAATCGAATTGGCCAATAACAGCAACTAGATCACAGAAAGGTGCGTATTCAGCTTATTTGTCATCAAGTATCATAAGAAATGCAATTCCTGCTATATTCTGAGGTACTGACATGAACACATGTTCATGATTGCCCATTGCTTTTAAGAGTAACCCCTAGGCAATCAACCATAACATGGAATAATCTTCAGATAAGTGCATGCCCAAAGCAAGTTGTATAGCAATCTGAAACAAGAAAAACTAAAATATTTGGTGATATAGAAAATTAAGAAGTAATGTTAGGGGAAGAAGACTGCATACCGTAACAGTTTGGACATTCAG
The DNA here is from genome assembly GCA_005610355.1 of Gossypioides kirkii. Lineage (NCBI taxonomy): Eukaryota > Viridiplantae > Streptophyta > Magnoliopsida > Malvales > Malvaceae > Gossypioides > Gossypioides kirkii. Next base: position 19,452,707 of record CP032253.1, read on the forward strand.
TAAACTCATAAACATCCTTAGCACGTTTCCTGTTGAGAGCTTTCCATTTTCCTGTACCACCACACATATCACCTAAATAAAGAAAGATTAACATCTTGCGAATCAAAAGGAGGATTAACAGTTTCACTACTGATGTCTGCAAGTTTTTTCTTCTTCTACTTCAGACATGAATAAAAAGAACATGTTAACATGTCAATAACAGAAGAGACAATTATATGTGATGAATAAACTAAAAGCTAAAATCGAGCCAAACTACTTGCATTCAACAAGCACTTCCCTAAAAGACCAAATATAATTTGATTAGAAAAAAGGGTCCCATGACAGTCAGCCATGCAGCACAATTAATCCCCGCAGAACAAAGAAGAAACTAAACTACTCTAACCGGTTTGTTAGGTGGCTATTATCTAATACATAGAAACCAATAAATGGTGCCAGGAATTTTGCACCATTGAAGACTAATATTTTTATCATACAAGGCAAGCAACCAGTAAATCATAAACAAGAGTTCATATGTCTTTTGCCGATGTCAGAAAACAGGATAAAGGACAATCTAAAAAAAGATTATAAGATGCATACAAGGGTGGTTCACTTGGTTAGACAACAAAGTATCATACAAAAGAAATAGCAAAAGAGACACTCACAAAGTACAGCACCACTCCCTGCACAATTCCGGCATACAGCCCTTTCATTCCCATCCATAGCCATTGCTGATACAGCAGAAGCAGAGCTGCTAGAACTGCTGATTAAAGCTAGGCTTGAACATAAGCATGTAAGACACATACGCCGTGATGTTGGCAACTCAGCTGCCTGCAGAAAAAGTTGGAACCTATTAACACTATAAACTAGGTAGCAAATAATGAAGATTCTACCCAATTAGTGCAAATCAGACTTCAGACATATAAAATGGCTTTAGACTCTTTGGTTTCTGAAACAAACAAAAGATGCTGTGTGAGTAGTGAATTCGAAGAGTACTAACAAAATAGGTGTTGGAAAACAAATAAGTGAAACCTTCTTCTTAGCAGGTTCTAATGAATCATTTGAAACCCCAGTAGTACAGCTCTCATTCTCCAAACTAGATCTTATCTGAGCTGAAACCAACCTTGAGCTTGCTGTCGTTAAAGCAATGAAAGACAGGATTTGGAACACTTGTATTGTTAAAGAAAATCCATAAAAAAAATATACATGCATTGGCAGCAAAAGGTGCAACACCTCAAACTCATAGCTAATTGGAAAATCAAACATGAATAGATAAATTCAATATGTTTCTTTTCAAATAAATTGTATCATGATCAAGGAATTCAACAAAAAATTCATATTATGAAATTACTTTGACTTCTAATCCGATTATCAGTTGCTATAACGCAGCCATCCTTTAACAGCACCCAATTCATTGGAAAAAAAAAAATCATCCCTACAACAAACTTTCCATAATTTCTTTAGAAAAAAGATTAATTACACTCAATATTCTAATCCTTGAGCATCTTACACAACTTGCTACTTTGCTAATTCATATAAACAATGTACCAACTGTTAATCTTTTTAAATGTTAACAGAAAGGGATAAGATATCTTTAAGGAACTGACCTAAAATGGAAATAATTTTAATAACTATCTAAAGTTTCAGAACTCGGAAAAAAGGTTTAGCCTGAATGTACAAAAAGAAAACCCCATGAACATAACATTATACGTGAAACTTCCAATGAAAGGAAATGAAAAGTTAAAAACAAGGCGCAGCTCCATTTCACAAATATACATAACTAAATATAAAGATAAGGAAAGAAAGAACTTACAGTGAGGCGGGGCAGGTTTTAAAGTGAAAGAAGGAAGGTGAGGAATTGAAGAAAGATTGGGAGAAGAGTTAGCCATAACTAGACTCTTCTCTTTACTTCTTTCTGTGTAAATTTAAGCACTGAAAAAAAAAAAAAGAAGAACGTAACTGGAGTACAAACGGGTGCACGATGCACCTTGATCAAGACCGTCAAACCAGGTTTACCTTTTCACCGCCAGATCAGATTGGGAGAAAATATATCTAAATTTAAACAATAGTAAATCTAGATAAAAACTTAAATATAGATGAAATTGAGATAAAATTTTAAGTTGGTACTCAATGTTGAGAGGCTTTGATTGAATTGGATTTTCAATTTGGAGAATTATCTGATTTTCACTCTGTGAACTCAATGTTTCCTTCCACTCACCTTCTGCCACCTCTGCACCATATCCATTTCTTTGGATAATGTGATACAAATTCATCCTTAAGTGATTACATCACCCAAAAATAAATAGGATAAATTACACCTAAGGTTATTAAATTATTAGTAAGTTTACATTTTCATCATTCAACTTCAAAAAGTTACAAAATGATCATTAAACTATTCAAAAGTTTCCATTTAAATCACTGGGATGTAAAAATCAATGTTGTATCGCTTTTTTTTTTATTCGCATCGTCTGCACCAATAGAAAGTTATCTTTTCTTTCCTATTTACAGTTCAATTTCTTTTTCATGAAACAATTTTGAATATCATGAGTATGTGAATCAAAATTTAACAGTTTTCTTCTTCGAATTTTTTACACTGATTGTTAGATCGATTTTGATCTAAGGAATATTTTTCTACTTGTTGATGGGTACTGATCCAATGTACTTGTTTTCAAATCATAACTTGGAGCTCACTAGTCGAACTTTAAAAAATTTAATAGTTCAATGATTTAAATGAAAATTTTCGAATAATTCAATGATCATTTTATAACCTTTTAAAATTGATTGACTAATAATAAATTAATCTAATAATTAATTGAAATCTAACACATGGTTATTTTCCTAATTTAGAAATTTTGAGATGGTTTTGTTTTCAAACATATGGTAGTCTTATTTTATCAACTATTTTGGGGACAGTGAGGCTTTGGGTTAGGCCACTCTTTAAAATTCTCTCAAATGCTTCATATTGGGGATATGATATGATATTTTGTTACAAATATACCCCTAAGGGTTATCCACATTGATACCCATTGTTATTTATATCTTAGAAGTCATTTAGTTGGTCATGCCTCTGTACTTTGGGGTGGTACTGTCAAAACAGATTTCCTTATCTTCCAGTTATTGTGGAAAATACTCATTTTTGTTTATTTTAAGTAGGGGTGAGCATTCAATCGAATCGAATGAAAAATTTCGAGTCCTATTTCATCATCCTAACTCGATTTGAAATTTTTACGAATCGAGTCGAGTGAGATAGAATTCAAATCGAATTGAATCGAATATATTTGTTCGAGTTAAATTAAGAAAATTAATTTGGTGTTGTTTAATTTTATGTAATTTTAAAAAAATATATATATTTTTATTTAAAGTTTTTAAACATGACTATACAACGAAAAATTGAAATAAATAAGTGAAAAAATCTAAGTAAATAATGACAACACAACAAGATTATAATAGAAAAATAAGCAAAAGTTCAAGTAAACAACATAAATCCAAGTAACAACAATAACACAACAAGATTATAAAAAAACATAAGCAAAAGTTCAAAATACAGTAAAAACCTACACGAAAACACCATTCCAAACAACAAAACAAAAAATAAAAACAACACAACAAAAGTCAAATAAACAAACAGTAATAACACAAAACCATTGTAGAATAGCTTAAGCTTATTCTTTTGATGATTTTAATTTAGGGTTTTTTTTAGGAAGAAAAAATAGATTTTGAGTTTACAAAGTTAATATATTCAATTTCTTTTCCAAATAAAAATTAAATAAGTACATCTAACATAATAATAATAAACAAAAAGGAACAATAAATTTAGACACGAAAAGAAGTTGTTTATGAGTGTTATTTAGGAATAAAATTATATTTAGGTTTAAAAATATTTGGGTTTAGTTTATGAGTATTTTTGAAGAATGAAATTATATTTGGGTTTAATAATATTTGGGTTTAGTTTGTTGACGGGTTTTAAATATTAGGGGAAAAAATTGGATAAGATAAATGGTTTGGGTTTTCAGGAAAAATGAGTATAATAAATTGGGCCTCGGTATTGGGTTTGGGTAATATAAATTTAAAATTAAAAATAATATATTTTTACTCGGTTTATTCGAATTATTCGAATAATTTGAATTCGAAAATTAAACTCGATTCGAACTCGAAATTCAAAAAAAAAAAATTTAACTCGATTCGTTTAACTCGAATAACTCGATTCGAATAATTCGAAATTCAAAATTTTTTTCAAAATTTTCGATTCGAATCGAGTTTTGCTCACCCTTAATTTCAAGTTACATTTTTAGTCACTTATGTTTGAAATGTTACGTTTTAGTCACTTATGTAAACGTGCTATAATATTTTAATCATTGAGCCGTTAATTATCGTTAACATAACACGTTCAATCATCATTTCAAATAAAAAATTTAGATTAAATTATACAATTAATCCTCATATTTTTTTATTTTTGAATAATTTAATTTTTTTTATGTTTTTTTAACTTTCTTTTTTTCTTCTTTATTTTTCATTCTCTTCTGCTTTGCTTACCTAAAAATCAAGTCCGTACTTTTACATCGTCTAAAATACGGGAAAAAATTAAAATCTTAGTTCAAATGTTATATGGCTTTTACCAGTAAATAGGCTTTGAACTACATATTGCCCCTAGATCCCAACATGATCTAAGAAATAATCTTTTTTTTTTTCATTTTCTTTTCCATATTTTTGAAACAGAATAGTACAAAGGAACCTTGAGCACATGAAAACCCAACTTCAAATTAGCATTCTCAGGAGCCAGAAGGGAAATTGGGGTTTATCTAGGGTTTTTAAAAATCCACCTTAAGCACATGAAAACCCAACTTCAAGTCCACATTCTTAGGAGGCAAAAGGGAAATTGGGGTTTATCTAGGGTTTTTAAAATCCTGAACAAATATGAAATTATACAAGGAATAAAATGAAGAAAGCAAGAAAACCCTTTTTCAAAAAAGAAAACAGGTGCCAATTACTTGAAGAATTAATCGGGGATGGCATAAGATTACTTATGGATTGGCATGTTGAAACTTTCCTTTATATGAGCTTAAGTTAGTAATCCATTTTTTTTATTGGAGTTGCAGTTACATGAAACAGGAAATGAGAACTAGCGTTAAAGTAATTTTTTAACAGATGAAAAACATAAAAAAACTATATTAAAATAGATGGAGAAGGGAGAAAAACAAATGGACAAGTAGAAGAGAATGAAAAAAAAAAGAGTTAAAAGAATATAAAAGAAAAAGTTAAATTTCTCAAAATAAAAAAATATGGGAATCAATTGTATAATTTAACCTAAAATTTTTATTTGAAATGATGATTTAACGTGCCACATCAACTTATTGTTAAAAAGTTAACGATAATTAATGACTTAGTAACTAAAATGTTACAACACGTTAACGTAAGTGACTAAAAAGTAATATTTCAAATATAAATAATTAAAATGTAATATAAAGTAAACAAAAGTGACTATTTTAATAATTTACCCTTCAATTAATACATAAGGATTCTCTTAAAACATATTTAAATAGAGAGTGAAAGTTCATAACTCCATATGAATTGTGATTTAACTATTCATGCATGCAAATGATAGGCAGAAATTTCTATTGAATGAAATTTAAATAGATTACACTGTTTATTGCATTCGAGTTTTGGATTTTTGTCAGTTGCCTTATCAACCAAGAAATGCTTTAACTTTCTCATAAACTGATCGTAATTGCTAAGATACTTCACATGATTCTCAGGGGAGAATTTTTAAATGGGTAAACTATAAAAATAATCATTTTTATTTATTTCAGAATATATTTTAATTACTTATGTTATCGTTTTACTACGAAAGTCACTCTATCGTTAAGTTTCGTTACTTCCTTAACGGCAATCTTACGTGACATTTTAAATGGGTTTTAAATGCTAACTTGGATATCTAATTGGGATGAGAATAGTTTTTCAATCAAAATGGAAAAAAAAAAAACTAAAAGAAAAAGGTGACGAACGATTTTTCTTTTCCAGCTTAAATTGTAATTAATTTAAATTTTTTAATTAATTTATTTAATTAAAAACTTATTCTCGTCCTAGTTGGACATCCAAGTTGACATTTAAAACCCATTTGAACTGCCACATAGGATTGCCGTTAGGGAGGTAACGGAGCTCAACAACAGAGTGATCACTTCGTAAAAAAACAATAATGTAAGAGACTAAAACGTAACATTTCAAACATAAGTGACTAAAATGTAATTTGAGACAAACAAAAATGACTATTTTTGTATTTTACCCCTTTTTAAATATTTGCAAGTTAGTTTGGTCTCTTCTATAGCTGCATTGCATTAAGGTCCCTATTACAGAGTTTATTTTTCTCTCGGTAACCTAAGTTTCCATTTTGCCAATTTTGTGAGGTTGTTTTTGTCTTAAAAATTGCCTATGCCTTTATAATGCCCTTGCTGCTATAAACTTCTATTTTTCATCATCTTGCCTTTGAATGGTTATTCAAGATCTGTTTTCCTTTTGATGTCTCACTTATAGAACACTCATTTGGTTGATAATTTTATGATTCTAATAATTTTTTTTTAATTTTAACTAGCATTTCATTTTAAATTTAAAGTAAAATTCAAAAATATTTAGCATGCACTTAAAATAGAATATAATTTAAAATTTAATTGGATAATATTTAAAATTAAAATTAAATAATTTTTATAAGTTTATGCCATAATTCCATCCAACTCACACACACAGAACGCATTCCAATGTGCTTCCTTCGCCTATCGCCCCATCAAAATACTCCTACCATCATATTAATCTCGTGAAGTAAGGTGCGTTTAAATTTAAAAGAATTTCTACTCTAGCAAGTATTTAGATTTTAAAATTTTCATTTAAATTTTAAAATAATATAAATTAAATAGTAAATTATTTGGAAATTTAAAATATTTTTAAATATTAAAAATTCGATTTTTTATTCTCATATCTTTTAATATAATCATTATTCGCTAGTATTTAAACCTTGTTATCGTTAGGGTTTTTATAATTTATTTTATTAATAATAAAAACTTTTTTTAAATTATATTATATTAAATAAAAAAATTATTTGGAACATTATCGACTCCAGGTTTTAACTTTTAAATTGATTGAATATTTTTTAATTTGAAATATAATATTTAAAATTAATATAAAATAATATTTTAATTTTTTTTCTAATTAGTAGAATAATTTTTTTAAATTAACTTACGAGTTAATGTACATACCAGCTATTTCAAATACACAATTTAAAATAAAAGCTATCAAATACTAAAAAGAAAATACATGGGTATGAAATATAAATTTTTTAAAAACTCATAATAAATTATTTAAATATATATTTTAAAAACAATATTTTAAATAACAGAATTCAAAGTTAAAATGAAATGAATATGGTAAATTCTATAAAAGGGATAATATTTGGTACACTGTCAATATAGTTTTTAAACTCCACAAGTAAGATCAAGGGATTGACAAGTGTTTTATAAAGTATAGTAAATTTTTTTTTAAAAAAAAGACACATGACATTTTTTTAAGGTTCCTTATGAAATAAAAAAAATACAATGTTAATATACTAAATACTAATCTTTACATAAAATATAAAATTAAATAATACACCATTTGTAGAGTTTTTTAGATTCCAAAAATAGGTTGACAGTATGACAAGTGTCATATTTATTTATATATTTAATTTTTTATTTTTTATTACATCCAATAGTATATTTGTCAAACCTTCAATCCGTTCGTAAAATTTTTGTTTTAACTAACAACAACTTCTCAACTTTCAAGTCCAAGATTCAACACATTTTGAAGTCCAAGATCCAACTTCAAATGTAACTACTTATTCAACTAGCTCATGCAATTTTTGTAATTTTACACTTCATATACTAATATTTTTGTTTAAAACAAATGCAGCCTCTCAACTCTTAAGTCTAAGATTCAACAAATTCTTAAGTCCAAGATCTACTTCAAATGTAACTACTTATTCAACTAACTCATGCAATTTTTGTAATTTCACTTCATATACTAGTATTTTTGTTTTAACCAAGTGTACAATCTCGCAAGATAAGAGTGATGCTTAAACTATCCGCCAAATCTTATTATATGCGAAGGCCACAGACGAGGATGTAAGTAAACGAATTTCCTCTAGAAGGGTACATGCACAAGCTAAGTAAATGTCGGGATAATACAGTAAGTCGATATTAAGTTTGATGTAAAATGAAGGGATCAGGGTAAGAATCCATAGTTATGGCGAAATACCTACAAGTCCGTCAAAGGTAGTCGACAATTTGTATATCTGCTTGTGTGGTTGTCTCTTGATGAGTCAAACCAGTAAGGTAGAATAAAAGTTTGAGATGAAGCTAGACAAAGTCAAGTCTAAAAAGGGGTGATAGAAAAAAGTACAATCTCATCCAAATCCGCCCTAATATGTCCGCTAACGATTAGCTCAAGAGGATCTTATAGGTGTCGATCACGCCAACCAATTTGCTAGAGTTTATATGAAAATTAGGGAGTTTATTTACGTGCATTCATTCTTATTACTCATAATATCAAGAGTTATTATATTAATAATTGATGTATGGAAACTTACTAAGTTCATTCGAACTTATGAGTGGTTTGCCTTGATTACAGGATCAATGGCTAACATGGATACTGTGGGAAGGGACAAACCAAACCTCGCGAAATCCATGTCGACTTCTTTGATGTGGTATAATGCATATAGAGGGGCACCCTTAGAGGTTACACCTCGGGTATTGAAATATGTAACTAAGTAGATCCAATTTGTTTGACTACGTGTATAAGTATTCTTTTGTAGATGGGTATGTTTGTAAAGTACATTAATCTACTTAGTTAGTTAAACGTATAATAAGAGGTTTTATTTGATGTTCATTTATGAAATGTTATGAATAATTAATAAATTGGATTTAAGTTGTAAGAGAACATAATATCAACTCTGGCGTGAAATTAAATAAATTGGGAATATGATGTTAAGTAACACGGTTTAACTGTGGCACTTAATTCTCGGACCTAACGATCGAGCCGGGTATAAAATGTTATAGAATGCACTAAGTTGGTCTAGGAGTAGTATGATCTTGAAAACTATTGAACAAAACTAGGTGCGAGGTTGAATGTAGCAAATTGGAAGGTCGCCTCCACAAATTGGTTGAATCAAAATAACTCCAATGCAACAGTTCATACCAGGACCATGTTCGATTCGACTATTGGTGTCTTACATAATAGTATTGGTAACTGGATCTTAGGATTTAGTCATAGAATTGACATTTGGCTAGTGGTTCGAATTGAGCTATAGGTGCGTGTATGGAAAAAGTTAGTGTTGCGATCTCCTAAATGCAACCAATCACTTTGGCGCCACAAAAGCTCCTCATGATGTAAAACATTGTCCAATTCTTCCTTGACTTCCATTTCTAACTGATGAAGATAATTTGAATTAGTCCTTTCAACCGCTGACTGAATGTTATTAAGCTTGCGAATTAAGAGTTTCTTAAGAGAGGTAATGTGGCCATACACGTCCTTATTCCAATTCTTCACTTTGTCCGTAAGACTAGAGTGCGGCATTGATATGCTTCCAGAGTCACTCCAATTATCTTTAACAATGTTAGAAAAGGTCGGGTACTCGACCCATCCAACAGGAAATCTAAAAGGGCGCCCCTTTCTCGAATGAATGTTAGGTCGAAAATCCACACGAAGAGGGCAATGATCAGATTTTATTTTGGGTAAGTGACTTACCGTGGCATGTGGGAAAGTAGAATTCCAAGGAACATTATAAATGGCCCTGTCGAATCTCTCAAAAACTTCGCCTTTTTGCCATGTAAATTGCGAGCCTTGAAAACCCAAATCAAGTAATTTAAAAGTATACATGAATTCCCCCAAAAAGGGCACCTTCTCCCCGAGATTTCCCCCTATTTTTCATTGGAGGAAAGAATGGCGTTGAAGTCACCAATTGCTAACCATGAGGTCCTATCCTAAGGAATAAAATGTTTAAGAGCCTCCAAAAGATATTTTCATTCCCAACTATTAAGACTGTCGTAGACGAAAGAAATCAAATGAGGCTTTCTGAAAGGAATACCATATATCTTAAGGAGAACGAATTAAGGGTGACTTTTAAGAACCTCTATGTGACACCCCAAACCCGACCGGGACAGATTAACCTGAATTCGAAGTGTTACATTAGCCATCGAAGTGGCTCTCCAGCTAACGACCACTAGACTCACACCCCAACCTTATAACACCTCATTTAAGACTAATTAACTATCATTTATTAATGCGGAAGCAATTTGTGAACCATTTTTAATTTTTTTCTAAGTAATTAACCTAAGGGTATTTTGGTCATTCTACCACCTAAGGTTAAACTATCCTGATTTAATTCTAAATAATTATCGACCTTCTTTTAGTCAAATTATGCAAACCTTAAAAATTTTAGCTTAATTCGAGTTCATTTACTATGTTTAATTCAAGTTTTATTATTAGGGACTAAATCATAACATTTGGAAACTTTTAGTACGTTTTCCAAATTAAAAATTAAGAGTGTTTCTACTAAATATTAATAGTTGCAAGTCTAATCCTAAAATATTACCAAGTTTCTCTATCATTAAAGGCTTTAATTAATCTAATCAAGTTTTAGGACTAAATTTACAAAAACAAAAAATAAAACCCCTAAAATCTCACATGCCCTTGTGAAAATCACTGCACCTATTTTTTCAAAAATTCGTTTTAATTATCCGATTTTACATATTTTACTTACTCACTAAACTTGAAATAGCTACAACTAATCACCATAAACATCCACACATCTCTGATTTGATTTATTTTCAAAAAATATGTAACAATTAATCAAAATTTAACACCCCATTACACGCTTAGCAAACACCAATTAATTCACACAAGCTACATACCTTAGTCACAAGCAATCCACTTCATGGTAAGCTTCAATTAGACATTGTTAGTATAAAATATATGCCTCATACACCGTGTTATCAACCACCGTGCGAACACTCATCAACATACCATAAATCAAACATCAATTATACATAAAATCATGTATTAAAGCAATTATAAAATCACCAAAATTAAAGTCCAAAATTCAAAGTCCATTACAATTGAATTAAAACTAGTCCCAATAAGTGCCACAATGCCCTTATTGTTTCTAAAGAAGAATCCTTAAGCTACTATCGAGCCTTAATCTTGGATCAACCTTGCGCTCGCTCCTCAACTCCTCAAGCCAGAAAAGTCTTTGCACAAAGGTGTGAGGGTGTGAGCCTAAAAAGCTTAGAGGATGATCGTAAAAACAATAAGTAAATCGCACCTAATTCATGCATAAATCCAGGCAAATTAAGCATTAAAATTTCAGTCACAATATCACATTATAATCATAATAACATATGCTATTCCATGAATAAAATTCCAATTTAATATGGCATATGAAATCAAAATTTAACTTATAAACATACACTTATATTGGCATAATACGTTCATGACAATATTTAAACGTGTGATCATACATTGGATAAATGGATCTCCAAACTCCTACATATCAGAAACAGTCCCGGGTTGAGCCGGCCAAAGCCACATGCTCCCTTATATCGCCTCACAGTCTCGTTGAGTGGAGACACAAGCTCAACACTCCCTTATTTACTCCAAAATCAGAACTTCTTGAGCCATATGCTCACAAATAACACATACAATAGTGAGTACTCACAAATCCTATGGCATGCCAACTATATTCGATGGATTAACCATGCAATGTTGCCAATATAATCATACATACAAGGCATAAAATATGATGTTTAACACTTAATTTAAGATGTAAAAATGCAATCAAAAGCATGTAGCTTAACAATTTCAACATCAATATAATTAAGCATAACAAATGCCTTTGACCATTAATCATAAACAATCATAACACCAACATCAAGTGCTAAAAAATTCAATAACTCATGTTTCAATTAACAATCCATTCAATCCAAATTATACATTCCAAAAGCTTAACACATATTTTTTTCTAAAAGCCATGTGCAATAAGGCTTTTGAAAAGTAAAATTAATTTTTGAAAATCCAACCAAATAAAATGTGATTAAGTCATTAAAAACATTATTTAAAACTTCAATTTAACACATAACCAGACAAATTTACGAATAGCCTTTAAAATCACTCACCTCCACACTTTGTTTTTCAAACAAAAGTGTGTTCAAGTAGGTAAGTTTGAGCCTCAAATCCGATTAGCATCATCCTCATCTCGGTGTGAAGCTTTAATAGAGACAAAATATGCATTACAAACTAACATTAACATCAAGAAAGTCGAAATTTCATAAACTATACGGATCTAAATTGTTTCTTTAATCTACCTTACCAAAATTGTATAATTAAGCCGGAACATAAAATTCATCAACTAAACGACCTTCTCAGCACCACAAACCACTTATAAACTTCATTCCTAGTCCATTAACATAAAACCTAAGTGTTAATTTCATCTATTAAATCGTTTTAAAATTTTTCGGAAAATCAACTCATCTTCTTGATTAAAAAAGAATTTATCAAAATTGATCAACCAAACGAGTTTGATATCTTGTTTTATGATTAAAACCCTCTTAATAAACATATTTTGAGCTTAGTCATCCATTAAAACTCGGATTCCAACTCAAAATAATGAATCCACCATTGTTGAGTTCCATGTTCAAGAAAGAAGAAATCAAAACTTGAAAATCCATTTTAATCAATTTAAATAGCAAATGATGATTGAAAACAACTTAAAAATGAATTTAGAGTTGAGAATTACCTTCAATTGATCTCAAATCATCAATTTAGAAGATTGAATCAAGATCCTTGAATAAATTTTAAATGACTTTTGCTCAACTTTGAAAAACTTTTTATGGAGATTTTGGAGAGAATTTTGAGAGAGTAAAAGTTTAGATCTATTCTCTAATATGTGGTCTATGAAAATCAGCAAAAAAATGAGAGAAAAAGCTATTAATTCGAGTAAAAATGGTGTGCAAAGTGAGGTTGTTATGTTTTTAAATCTGAAATCCTCCACCTGATTTTCAAAAAAATTGGGGAAATTGTCATCAGGCCACTCCCACATTTCCCTTGTTTTCAAAATACATCTTTCCCTCAAAAATTTTCAAAATAAGGATAATTTGCTATAAAACTACTTTTACATTTCCCTTGTTTTGCAGAATGATCCTATTTAGTTAATATTTTAATTTCTCTCAATTAAACCCCCATTTTAATTTATTTTTCAATTCTAGTTAGACCCAAAATATTTATTATACCAAAAAATTATTTAAAACCATAAAATTAATTTTCTAAAAATATTTTTTTTCAGAATATTATTTACTGATTTTTAAATGAAATTAAGCTAACTAAATTTAAAAAATCACTAATAAACTCGATTAACTCCTAATTTTTACTCGGAACCTGATAAACTTATCCAAAACTACTAGACCTATTTTCAGGGCCTTACACTCTACGTCAAGCGAATCCCTCCAATCAATCTAAATACCACCAGAAAAACCAATTGCCTCAACACGATGAGAAAAATGAAACCCGAACTTGGCAATGATTGAATCAGCTTTGTCACCTCTTACTCTAGTTTCTAAAAGACCAATTAAATCTGGTTTGTGTTCCCGATTGTACACACGAAAAATGCGAGGAAATTTGGAGCTAACTCACCTCTGATAATTCCAATAGAAAATAGTCAAATTCATAAATAATTTTTTAAAAAATGGAACGAAAATGAACCTCTTATGAAGTCTCCTCAAGCCTGACATCGCTAAAATGACCATCATGATACTCATCAGATTTATCTGCTTCATCTACGACATGAGAGCTAATGGTCGTAACTAATGTTGACATAAGTTTTAGGTGAAGAATATGATGATTTCTTTTCACTTTAAAACGTTTCCCCGCGACTACGCATTAATTTGCTGAGAGTCTTTCCCCGTTGGGCAATTTTTCCTTTACCCCTCGAGTCATTTTTTTTAGCACTTGAAGAGGGAAATTTAGAAAACAACCAATCTTCCGCCTTTGAAGAATTAAAAGGATTAGAATTTATATTTTCAATAAAAGTAACGGTAGAATGATTATTGGGGCCAAGGAGTTTCAATTTTAGGTTTTTCACAGATTCAATTGGATATTCAAAAATAGGATTAAAATGAATTAAAGACTTACGAGATTTTTCGTCGTGAATTTTAAAAAAAAAATAGTCTTACTGTTATTGGCATTGTTTAAAAGCATTGTTTCCTCTAAAGTGTTGTTATTTAAGCAAGATGTTGGGTCAATAATGGCCTGGGGCACTACAGCCTTGTTAAACTGTTTATGAAAATTAGATCCTATCACAGGCCTACTACCTCCCTTTGGCGAATCCAAAATTGACCTGTTGGCCCCTCACCACTTGTTTGGCCTGCTTTATATCCATTAATAATTTCCCCATATTTTTTGCTAGGCTTCACACTACTTAACTGGCCCTTTTATTGACCATATGAATTAATCCCATTTTTTCCAATGGGCTCCACACCACTTGACTAGTCCAAATGCTATTTGTTTTTATTTTTTCCATTAAAACCTTCTAGATTCGGATCAAAATGCCTATCATTTAGGTTACTAAAAACTTACCTTTATGGAAAGTCACCCATTCCAAGCCTTCCAAATTATCGCCAGAATTAGTGGCCGTATTATCCAGCGAAGTTAAAATGCATCAAAGATTTGCCTGATTCTCCAACTGAGAATTTTTAATTTTGGATATGATTCTCTTTCTAATTTCGGTGTGACTTTCAATCCACAATCATCCATGGGCAAAAAGGATCTCCCATATCTATCGGAGCGACTTCATCAACGATCGAATTAAAGGTACGGTCGTTTTCAGCGACAAAGTTCAAATCTGAGCCATTTTTAGGGCAAACATCTTTAACGTGACCATTACAGCCACAAGAGAAACAGACTGCTGGCAGAGACTCAAACTCAACCGTTGAAGTTTTCCATTGAACCAGGACTTGCAAGACAAGTGGTTTCTCCAAATCTAAAAAGACAGCCATCCTTGTGAACCATCCTCTAATGCCACTGTCCGTTTTAACATCCAAGTGGGTTACATTGCCTATCATATTGCCGATTGCTTTTAGAACCTGTTATTTGTAGAGAAAGCTTGACATATCCGAAAACCAAATCCACATCAAAACCATGTTTGGAAAAGGCTTCAATGGATTGAAATCAATCGTCCAAGGTTGAACAATGAGGTAATGGCCAAAAACAATCCATGACCTTTAGGTCAACACCATATCATTATCAACTTTGCTTTGAAACCGAACCAAGTAATACTCGTTCTCGACATTCATAAGTTGAAAAGACTAAGAATGTAACACCCCTAACTCGTCTCCGTCGTCGTATTAGAGTTATGAAGGATTATCGATCAATAGAAACGTCCAACTTTAAAATACCATAGTAATCTAACTTAAACATACATATACATATTTATATCAAACATACACATTTGGGTTTTAAATCAGGCCTTCGAGGTCTTAAAAATAGTTTAGGGCTAAATTGGGACTAATTTAAAACAAATTGAAATGTTTAAGAAATAGTTGGAAAATTTAGAAAACAAGGGTGCACGGTCATGTGCCTGCTCGAGTGTGGCTTCAAAGTTGGGTCACACGGTCGTGTGTCAGCCCGTATGCCTACTACACCTAAATTGAAAAATGCACATGGTAGTGTGAGGTGCCCGTGTATGGCACACGACCATGTGTCTATCCATGTGCAGACCGTGTGTCCACCAATTGGCCCCTAACTCAAGCCAAAACAAAGCCAAACCTTGCTCAACATGATATGGCAATTATGCATGCTTTCCCATGATCAAAAACACCATTCAGACACCTTTTTACATATGAAACAACTTATATAAACCTTTACACAATATGTCATTCATATGCACCACAATTTACTAACACAATGTATCCAAACATACAGGTTCTTAACTTGAACCAAATACATATAAATGACATGAACCATTCAATATCTCAATGTTTTAGTTTAAACTTATGTTAACCATGTCAAAATAATCATTCTAAATCATGCCACATTTTAAGCATTAACCACAACAAGCTTGGTCCAACTCAAGGCAAGCAAATTCATTTGATAAACTTTTTAACCCTAATACATGCCATTTATAACCATTAACTGAAATAACCATAAATACCAATATGCCAAATAGATAGTGTGACGATACTCCGACGAGATTCCAACCGACTGAGCTTTTCTTTAATCTACAAGATAGAGGAAACGATTTCGTAAGCATTTAATGCTTAGTAAATTTTTATAAGAGAAACTTACTGAACATATTAAATTAAACAACCAAACCTACTTTCCTCATGTCTTATGCCAAACTTTCTTTCCTATACACTTCACCTTACAAGGTTAGTGACTATAGCAGTACATATAAATCTCAATTAACTCATGGCTTATACAAGATAAGCATTTAGGCCTTATCCATAATCCATCGCCCATGCATACCTTTTACACATACTTCCTATTGAAATCATATGGTAATAAATAGTAAATAAACATAACATCCATAAAACATAACATATATTAAGAAATGGATTCCATGCATAATTCATCTATCACATGATAATTTATCATCCTTTTACATTTCATATATGCTTATTCTTCTTTCCGTATCATATAAACATTACGTCTTTATACATACCTTTCCATTGACCTTTTCTTACCCGTTGAACCTTTTCGAATAACATTGGATACTCGAAATACCTTTTCATGTAAATGTAACCTTTCCTTTTCCATTTCAATAGTGCTCACACAAGCTGTGAAGTGGGCCTGCTCATCGAGCTGTGGGTCAGGACGATACCTACACGATGCTGCTCACACGAGCTGTGGAGAATTCGTAACAAATGCTGGATCTTAGCCATCGGTAGGACCTCCAAGACCAACACCCAATACATATACTTCCTAATGACAAGTCATTTGCATCCTAAGTATTCTCTAGGCTTAAACGAATCTCTTTCCATATCCTTATCCGTGCCATTCATTCTCATATAACCATTCATGTAATTTACATGCTCATACAATCATCATTAATTCACTTTAATTATTAAATACAATACAATTAACCATGTTATACATAATAATTCATCCAAAATCCATTTACCTTAATTTTGATTTCTATTATATCCTTTTTCTAATATACAATTCCTTCACCATAATTCTCTTTTTAATCATTTCATCCAAACCAACGCACCATGTCATTCAATTTAATTAACATCATTGTCGAAACGTTTTTTTTGAAAAAAGAAAAAAAGTCTCGAAAATATTTTAAAAATCGAAATATGAAGTCGCCACCAATCTTTTTTGTTTAGTGTGATTGGATCACCACAAACCGTTTTTAAATTCATTTTGATAATCATTTCAGTCTTTGAAATCCAGAAAAACAGTCAATTATGTGTGAGGAAGGATTAGCACCCCCACACGCCCAAAATTGGTACCTAAACGATTATTTTTCGATCTTAATTGTTAAAAATTTGAAAACTCGAGTGAAATTTATAATACGATTCTTAAATGCATGATTTATTTGATGTACATGTTTAAGAAAGAAATCAAATTTCGTGAAGAAGTCTCATTATTTCGAAATGATCGAGGAAGCAAGTTACGTCCAGTGAGTTAGGACATAACATTTCGAGATCCGAAAATAACGAACATTCCTTCGTTGCCAATTTCAAACCTTTAATAGGGTATTCGATTATTTCGGTTTGAAGAAAAAAATCACGCCTAGTAAGTTAAGGCACAATTTTTCAAATCCCGAAATAAGGGAATATTGCCTTGATTTTAAAAATATTCGTATTTTTAAAGAAAATCAAAAAATAACTTTAATTAAAATATTTAAATAAAAATAAGCATGTAAACTAAATACAAGTTGTGCAATTAATGGCAAAATTAAATAACATGAAGAAGGTGTAAATACATGAATAATAAATACACAAAACAAATATATAAAAAATGAAAATAAACAAAACACGCAATGAGAAAGAAAATGTAAGTCAAAATTATCGAAAAAATAAATAACTAAATGGGATTAATTTTAGAAGAAATGAAAAATAAAAGATTAAATTGGAATAAAAATGAAAATTTTGGGGAAAAATATAAACATAAGGAAAAACGGGGTCAAAATGAAATTTTGGAAAGTTTAGGGGCTAAATTTGAATTTTTGTAAAGTTTAAGGGTCAAATCTGAATATTTGGGAAGTTTAAGGGTTAAATCTAAAATTTTAAAAAGTTCGAGGGTTAAAATGAGATTTTTTAAATAAATAGAGGCTTTTGAGGTAATAAACCCAAGAATTTGGACATGTGGCAGCTTCCTATGCTTCCTAAAGCCAAGGGACTACATTGAAAATCATTTAAAACTATTGGGAAAATTTAAAATAAATTGAAAATAGCATTAAGGACTAAATTGAAACAAACAAAAAAATGCGAAAGGACCAAAGGCATAAATAGTCCATTAAGTGAAAATACGCGGATCCTTAAATATGGGTCGTGTCAAATTCGGATCATGTCAAAACGACGTCGTTTTGATGTATTTAAGCTATGCCCAAAACTACGTCATTTTGGGAACCTATATAAACCACTTTAAGCTTTTTTTCTTCACTTTTCACTCCTTTCTTAAAAAAACTAAACTCTCTCAATTCTCTCTCCCCTCTCTCCTCAAGTGGTCAGACATGACCGGTCAACGCACCATTGCCTGCCCGTCGTCGATCCCTGCCATACACGGTGGCCATGGTAAAAAAAACTTTCGAGTTTTTTTGGTTCAAAAAATAGATCAAGGTTAGATCTATCAAGATCTAGCCATATTTTTCAAAAAAGATTTAAAAAAACGATCTTTAACATGTTTTATATTTTCATTTTTTAAAATTAATTTTATTTCTCTTTAGTTTTTCTTTACTTCATATATATATTTTATTTAATTACATATATAATTTTTGAAATATAAAAAATAAACAATATATAAATATATAGATATATATATGTAAACAAATGTACCTTGAGCACGAAATAAATTCTTGCATGACTTTGTATTTGAATCTGTTGTTTTTCTTTTGCTATTTTTTGTATTGATTTTTGTTGATTTCAAAATCCTTCGTAACCCTATAATAGATTTTGAATTGGCTTTTAAAGACGATTTTACAATGACTTTCTTTTGTTTTTCAACTAAATAGGGTCTTTTCTCCTTTGTAGATGCCAGTGGCGGTGATGGCAACTTGGTGGTGGT
Source organism: Gossypioides kirkii (assembly GCA_005610355.1). Taxonomy (NCBI): domain Eukaryota; kingdom Viridiplantae; phylum Streptophyta; class Magnoliopsida; order Malvales; family Malvaceae; genus Gossypioides; species Gossypioides kirkii. Next base: position 19,471,982 of record CP032253.1, read on the forward strand.
ACTGACGTGACGAAATCCAAGTGAAGGGGCAACGATAATTGGTGCAAGTGGCTAGGGTTTCTGATTTTTTTATTTTCTGGGGCCTTTTGGGCTTGGTGTAATTGGGTTTGGGTATTAGGGTTTTGTATTTGTAATTGGGTCAATAATTTTGTAAATGGACATTTAAATTTAAAATTTGTTATTTAGGTTTTGAAGTTAGGCCAGGACAAAATTGAGCTCCAACATTTGCCCTTCTTTGCTTATTGTTGTGTAACAGGAACAGAGCAAAGACTAAAAGGATGACTAATTTTGTCCAGTCCCACTGGATTTAGTTTCTTCGGCGCTTCTTCTTTAGATAGCCTACCCTTCGCTTCATTGGTCATTTAACTTCACTGCATCTGCTTCTCTACAACTTTAGGAAGGTAGGATTTAGTGTCGCGATTTCACCTTTCCCTAAGGCAATTCCAAAAAAACAAAATTTGCTACTGTAGCTTCATTCAATTCCACTTGTAACTTTATGGAGATTAAGATTCGTCATCGTAGTCTTTGATTTAATCCACTAACACTTTAGGGATTTGGTGTTGTAACTTCATCTTTTGGTCCTCTTCTCTGTATCTCATCAGGAAGATGGGGTTTGAAGTTTCACTCACATTTAAGCTTCGCTTTATTATCTTGGTCCACTTCTCTGTATCTTATCAAGAAGATGACCGTTTTATTGCCTTGACCCACTTCTCTGTATCTCATCAAGAAGATGGGGGTTTGAAGTTTCACTTACATTGAACTTTGCTTCATTGATTTGGTCTACTCTGTATCTCATCAGGAAGATGATCGCTTCATTGATTTAATCCACTTCTCTGTATCTCATCAAGAAGGCGAATTTGGTCTACTTCTCTATATCTCATCAGGAAGATGACTGCTTTATTGCTTTGACTCACTTCTCTAAATCTCATCAGGAAGATAGGGGTTTGAAGTTTCACTCACATTGAGCTTTGCTTCATTGATTTGGTCTACTTTACTGTATCTTATCAGGAAGATGATCGCTTCATTGATTTAATCCACTTTTCCGTATCTCATTAGGAAGGTGAATTTGGTCCACTTCTTTGTATCTCATCAAGAAGGCGGATTTAGCCCACTTTTTTATATCTTATCAGGAAGATGATCGCTTTATTGCTTTGACCCACTTCTCTATATCTCATTAGGAAGATAGGGGTTTGAAGTTTCACTCACATTGAGCTTTGCTTCATTGATTTAGTCTACTTCTCTGTATCTCATCAAGAAGATGACCGCTTCATTGATTTAATCCACTTCTCTATATCTCATCAAGAAGGCGAATTTGGTCCACTTCTCTGTATCTCACCAAGAAGATGACCGCTTTATTGCTTTGACCCACTTCTCTGTATCTCATTAAGAAGATAGGGGTTTGAAGTTTCACTCACATTAAGCTTTGCTTCATTGATTTGGCCTACTTCTCTGTATCTTATCAGGAAGTTGATCGCTTCATTGATTTAATCCACTTTTCTATATCTCATCAGGAAGGCGAATTTGGTCCACTTCTCTGTATCTCATCAGGAAGATGACCGCCTTATTGCTTTGACCCACTTCTCTATATCTCATCAAGAAGGTGGGGGTTTGAAGTTTCACTCAAACTAAGCTTCATTTCATTATTTTGGTCCACTTCTGTATCTTATCATGAAGATGACCGCTTCATCATTTTGATCCACTGCAACTTGAGTGAAATAATAGTTTCAATCTGCCCCTCTTAACTTATGATGGCTTCAATCTGCCCCATATTGACTTAGGGGTAAAAGATTGGATGATGACTTCAATTTGCCCCTCTGGATTAGTGGTAAAAGATTGGACAGTAACTTCAATCTGCCCTCTTGACTGGGGGTAAATGTTTGGAATGAGTTCAACCTACCCCTCTAGATTAGGGGTAAAAAGTTGGACGGTGACTTTAATCTACCTCTCTTGACTAGGGGTAAAAAATTAGACGACTTCAATCTGCCCCTCTTGACTAGGTGTAAAAGATTAAATGATGGCTTCAATCTGCCCCATGGTCGGGGTAAATGATTGGATAATGATGTAATTTTACTCCATTCCGCTGTAACCTCAAGGACATTGGGATTTGTTACTCATTTGGATCTGACCTGCTGTAACTTCAAGGATATAGGATCTGGTGCTTCGTAATAACTTTGAGGTATAAGATTCATCATCGTGGTTTCAATTTGCTCTTCTTTAGCTTTAGAGAAACAAATTCGCCTTTGCAGCTTCAATCTAGCCCTTTACATCTTTGAGATTTTACTTTTGCGGCTTCAATCTACTTCTTTACATCTTCAGGGTATAAGATTCACCGTTGTGGTTTCAATCTTTCCCTTTACATCTCTAAGGTATAAGATTCACCATTGCAGCTTTAATCTCTTCCTTTACATTCTTATGGTATAAGATTCACCGTTGTAGCTTCTATCTTTCCCATCTCGTCTTTCAGGCGTAGGATTCAATGTTTCCTCGGTTTATCTTGCCATTTCGTGGGAATGAAACCTGTAAAAATATGCTTTCTATGGACCTCTATGTAGGCCAAATTATTAGGATGTTATGATTGGAATGAGTCAAATGCTCCTAATTGAATGAGTGTGCATGTAACATATCATATTTGTTTTTTAGGTCCTTAGGTCGACATGGTTTGTCGTTTGCCTATATTTTATCACTGATGTCTCACCATTTTTCCTTTTCTTGTTTTGGTGCTTTTGATATGAAATCCGAAGAGCTAGTCATAAACTGAACTATTTATTTCAGGACCCTTCTGACCCTTGGGTCGGTTATTTCCAACTAGTGATCTTGTTTCAAGTCCCTGTACTATTTAGAAATTTTGCAGAGCAATACTCATGGGTCCTTGTATGCTTTATATTGTCAATCCATTATCCGTTATTTTTAATTGAAAATGCTTGAACAAGTTTGTGAAAGAATAAGATCGAATTTTATTGAGGACAAAATTCAAATGAAAGAGTTGCAAACATTGGCAAAAGAAAGTTGTCAAGTATAAGGAATAATATTAGTTGCCCTAGATACCAAAGCATGAGCTTCTTTGAGTCAAATTGACGAGGATCAGTCTGGGCCCGATATGTGTCTAGAAGACTTGGAGTGCTTTATTGATGCCTCAAAATTGTAAAGTTCCTCCGTATTGTTATGTTTGAGGGAAACGATTATTTCAAGTTCACTCTTTGCTTCCAATTTAAGTAGCTCTTTTCAGGTTTTCAACTCAAAATCCCTTTAGTTTCAAGACGCCCTTTGTGGGTTTTCATCTTAACTTTTCCTTTTTCTTTTTCTTTTTTCTTTCTCTTTTCTTCTCTTTCTCTCTCTTTTTTTTTGGTAAAGTGTTTCTTTACCAAATCAGAGTTCATAGGGTTGGGCATGTATTTGTCATCCATTTTGGTTAAAATCAAAGCTCCACCAAAAAAGGCTTTCTTCACCTCATGAGGCTCTTTCTAATTTGGAAATCATTTTCCTTGGAAATCCTTTTGTAGGCAAAATTCTTTTCAAAAATCAAAGCTTCCTCATGAAATTCTCTAGGATAAACCTTGCTGTCATAAGCCCGCATCATTTGTTCGTAGTTCATCAAAACATGTCGAATAGCTTTCAGCCCCTTTCCTAGATCAAGTGTAACTGATCATATCTGAATTGGATTTATTCTGTTTCATCAGTTCTAACAAAATTTAGAGGGAAGGAAACTCGACTCCAATGGATAGGACTACTTCCATTCCATAAATCAATGGGAAAGCTGTTGTCCAACAAAGTCTTGATAGATGTTTAATAAGCGTAGGGCAAATGATAATTTCTCATGCTAATATTTGTAGGTCTCGATCTACCTCCATTGCCTCATTCACTTTTGGCAACGTGGTGTTGAATTTGTGATGTTTGAACCGACTACAAACCTTTGCTCTCGTGTTGTTGTTCAAATTCAGTGTATCGTCAGATATGATCCTCTTTGCCATTGTCATGTAGCCTTTTTCAAACAATTTGCTCATTGTAGGTCTTTTAATATCAACGTAAAAAGCAACTTTTACTAACTTGGTAGAGTGGTCATTGATCACGAAAATGAATTTACGCTCATTGGAAACCTTTGGAAAATTTGGCCCGATGATGTCTATGCTCCACATAGAAAAGGCCATGACATGAAGAGGCAAAGGAGATGCCTTTTATAGGTTTTCATCTTGATTTTTCCTTATTTTCTTTGCTTTTCTTTTTCTTTTTTTTCTTGGTTTTAAGATGCCCCTTGCATTTTTTTTATCATCTCGTCCCTTTTCTTTCTTTCTTTTTCCCCTTTTTCTTTTGACCTCTTTTTTTTATAACACGTCAGTCCTCATTCATCGAAGTTTCTGTTTGAAATGGATGGTATTTTTCTTTATGGGAGCCTATGTGTCATGACATCAGTTCCATGAACCCGACATGCTTTGATAAGACCACGTGAAAACCTTTGGACTCTTGGAGCAACTAAACAAGATCTTGCATTGTTTCCACAGAGATGGTTGTCCCAATTATTATTTTTTCTCGTCTTCATTCCTTAAGCTTACAACCTCCACTGACTCTTTATGAGGTAAGACCTATTTTCATCTTATTCCATCATTCTTAACAAGTCGGGAGAAAAGTTACAATTTTGATCATCTTCAAAGTCCTAAAGTTCTTTTAAACACATATCTTGCTCAAAATAAGGCTCTGAGCCAATATCAGCGTCGCTCATATCTTTGATATCTGAAGACCGTCTTATACTAGATCACCTTTTCCCAACGAGGAATGCCACGCCCTTTTGTCTCTTTGGCTCGGCAACCTCTGATGCAGTAAGTTAACGAACCGACTGTGCAACTTTCTCAAAACACTCAAATTGACCGATTTTGTACAAGATGAAAAGATTGCTTTTGTAAGGATTTTAGATGGAAGCGTCGATCTCGCAATTCAGAAAATTGATGAATACTCGGGTGAGAAGAATTAAGCACGGATTCTAAGCCTCATGAACTTTGGACGAATATTTGATAACCTTCGGGTAGAAGAGTTTTTAGTTGCTCATGATTTTGGGGAAGAACATAAGATTATAAAAATAGAGTTTTTTTATTGAACTATGGTTTTTGGGAGATGGAGGATTTTTTCAATGAATGGGAAGTGAATAATTCAATCACTCTATCCCCTATTTATAGTACAAATAAATTCCTAGTTGAACCCAATCTAAATTTTAAAAGATAATTAGAATAATATCTAAACATTAATTCCCTAATTGAATTCAATTAAAACTCTAAATGATAAATACAAAAAGATAAACATAAATTAAATACAAATTTAAATAATAAATAATATTTAAATATTAAATCCTAATAAAATATATTTTAAAATAAAATAAAGTAAAACCAAGTCTTTTTTTTGTCCTATAGACTCTCTTTTTAAGTATTTCACCTTCACACAACTTCACTTTTCCTTCTAAAATCATGCTTCTTGCCTCCAATTTATCTTTTGTCATCGCTAGAGTCCCTACAAAATAAAAAGATCACAAATAGTCCAAATTAATAGGATTATACTCACAAAATATATATAATTAAAATTCAAAAGTATGTCATATTTAAGCATTATCATATTCTCCCTACTTAACCCATGCTTGCCCTCAAGTATGACTCATAATCTATTAAGTAACTTAAATTTCACCATGGAAAATAACACTCCAAAGTTCTACAAACAATTAGGCTTAACACTTACGAAAATAAAAAGAACCTTTAGCTTGCTGTAGGTAAAATCGAAAAAGTAACCCAATTAAAACATACAACAATTACATCGCCTTGAATTATTTCATGAAAGGTAATTTACCAAACTTACCAAGACACCTATTTGTTCACCCTTGTCTCCAAATTTAGTTATCTTCTTTTATTTTGTCGACTTTCTCTCCTTTTTTTTCATTAAGAATATATTGGATCTTTTGACGCGAAATGAAATAACACCCAAGCACTCCATTCCGGTTACTCAGTCCAACATGCTCCCAATCATTTTTTTCTTTTTCTTTTTTTTTTAGAATGTTTTAACCCTTTTGACGTGAAATGAAATGACAACCAAGCACTCCATCCTGGTTACTCAGTCTAACACACTCCGAATTTACTTATTTATTTCTTTTTTTCTCTTGTTTCTTTTACCCGATTAGCGGAGTTTTGCTTAACACATCACACAACTTTTTACGCGAAATAGGATGACAACCCAAGCACCTTATCCTGGTTACTCAGTCAATCACGTTTTTAAGCTTGTACTCATAACCATGGAAAGTTTTTTTCTTTTTTTTCGGATAGAGAACTTTAACTTAGGAGGACTAGCAATAAACAAACAAGTATTGAATAAGTTTTGGCAACCAACTAATAATCACGAAAAAAAATTAGCATGCATCCGAATTAAATGTTCTCTTATATATAGACTCAATCAATTTTACCATAAGCAAGATAGGGTTATCTTCATTAATTATAATCATGTTAGCCTAATAGAAATAAAACAGTAGAGACAAATTTAACCATAGCAAAATCACAATTAACTCTGTGAACAAGAATCATACTGATGGGCGAAACAATGGGCATTTCGTAGGTAGAATCATGGGCATGAAAAGGGACAGGATATATTTAAAAAAAATAAATCAAGCAGAAAACAGGAAGCAACAGCAACAATAAACCCACAATAGCACAATAGCAAATAAAAACAACAAAAAAGTGAGGAACATCTCCCTCTACTTAAAACGCATTGCCCTCAATGTGAAGAAAAATACGAAAAGAAAAGGGTCGAGAATACTCCCCATGTCATCGTTGCTCTCATAGTGATGCAGTTTCCGTCATTGATTTTTTCGTGAAATAAATGCCTCGAGTTTCCTCGACAAATAAAAAATAAATAAATAAATAGAAAAATAATAATAAAAATAGTAAAAATAAAAATAATTGGGTTGCCTCCCAACAAGCGCTTATTTAACGTCGTTAGCTCGACGACCTGAATCAATATTAAGGCTGTTCAAGATGAATTTTCTCCACTGTCTGAGCTTAAAAATTTTCATAGAATGGTTTCAACATTTGACCATTGACTGTGAATCGCTTTCTTGTCTCTTCACTTTCTATTTCCATTGCACCATGAGTAAATAATTTAGTGACAATAAAAGGTCCTAACCATCGATATCGAATCTTACCAGGAAACAACTTTAGAATTGAGTTGTAAAGTAGCACTTTTCGCCCTATTGAGAATTGCTTTTGGGATATCATTCTATCATGAAACAGTTTTGTTTTATCTTTATATATACGAGCATTCTCATAGGCATCATTTCGAATCTCTTCCAACTCTTGGATGTCTAATTTCCTAGCTCTTCTTGCAGGCTCTAACTCCATATTACATTATCGTATAGCCCAATAAGCTTTATGCTCTAGTTCCACCGGAAGGTGGCAAGCTTTGCCAAAAACAAGTCGAAATGGAGACATACCTATTGGGCCTTTATATGCCTTTCGACAAGCCTAAAGAACATCCTTTAATCGAAGACTCCAATCCTTCCGATTAGGTTGAACCATTTTCTCCAAAATAGTCTTGATCTCTCGGTTTGAAACCTACGCTTGACCATTTGTTTAGGGGTGATAGGCTGTAGCTATACGATGATGAACCCTATATTTCTTCATTAGCGCATCCATCACTTTATTGCAAAAATGAGTTCCACGGTTACTGATCAAAGCCTTAAAGTTCCTCTAAACACATATCTTGCTCAAAATAAGGCTCTGAGCCAGCATCAACGTCGCTCATATCTTTGATATCTAAAGATCGTCTTACACTAGATGAAAAGATTACTTTTATAGGGATTTTGGACGGAAGCGTCGATCTCGTAATTTAGAGAATTGATGAATACTCGGATGAGAAGAATTAAGCATGGATTTTAAGCCTCATGAACGTTGAACGAATATTTGATAACCTTCGGGTAGAAGAGTTTTTAGTTGCTCATGATTTTGGGAAGAACACAAGATAATAAAAATAGAGTTTTTTTATTGAACTATGGTTTTTGGGAGATGGAGGATTTTTTCAATGAATGGGAAGTGAATAATTCAATCACTCCATCCCCTATTTATAGTACAAATAAATTTCTAGTTGAATCCAATCTAAATTCTAAAAGATAATTAGAATAATATCTAAACATTAATTCCCTAATTGGATTCAATTAAAATTCTAAAAGATAAATAGAAAAAGATAAACATAAATTAAATACAAATTTAAATAATAAATAATATCTTAAATATTAAATCCTAATAAAAATATATTTTAAAATAAAATAAAGTAAAACCAAGTCTTTTTTGTCTTATAAACTTTCTTTTTAAGTATTCCACCTTCACACAACTTCAATTTTCCATCTAAAATCATGTTTCTTGCCTTCAATTTATCTTTTGTCATCGCTAGAGTCCCTACAAAATAAAAAGTTCACAAATAGTCCAAATTAATAGGATCATACTCACAAAATATATATAATTAATATCCATAAGTATGTCATATTTAAGCATTATCAATGAGTATGAGTGTAAATGTTTGTCAAATTGGACAAAAATGAATGTTTTAAAGAATGATCGATTGTGTAACTTGAATATAAATGAATTTGTTTGTTGAATTGGATAAGAATGAAAGAATAATTAGCGAAATTTTTGCCAAGCAGGATAGAAAATGCATTTTCCATTAAAGATAACTAGATAATGATCATGGGTCCTTTACAAAAAGATTCATATTGCTTTCGGGCCTAAAGCAATAGCTTTGTTTTGAGTATTACTTTAAAAAAGTCCTAAAAACTATAGGAAGCTCCTCCAGAGTCTAGTTGTCCGAGACACTTCCAAGGGTGTAGGGACGAACTCTTGATAGGTTCCACTCCGTTCTCTTTTTTGGATATGACTTTTGCTCAAAAAAATTTTCAACATTCCCCTATCACCTTAATTTATCATTTTTTCTCTCATTTTTTTTTATTTAGAGTTGTTAACACTCCCTTGACACAAACGTTTTAGATATGTGCGATTTTTTATTTCTATGTATGTAATGAAATGCAATGCTAATGAATGCATGTATGGATATGCAACAAAGGCGTTGATTCTTAGTTCAATTCTGTTAGAACAACTTTATTAGAAAACAAATTTCTTTACATAAGGCAGATACATATATGGTCGTGCCTTGATGCTCAAAGCTTTAATCTTCCAAGCTAATTTTTCTCCAGTTTAACTCTGATTTCAAGTTCAAAACGTCGGTCTTGAATGACTAAGGTCTGCAAGTGGTTAGTCACTTCTCATGTTCGGAACAAAGCTTCATTTGCAATATAATATTTATCTTTGACCTGCCTATGACAGTGTTGAAGTTGTTTTCCAACATTCACTATTTGTTTCTACAGTTTCTTTGAGAAGCTCAACTCGTAGTTCACAACTTCACAATGAGACCTCAAGTTCTTCTACCTTTGAACTCTTCATTCTTAGCTTGTCTTGCCTTTCAGCTCAGTCACAAATCCGAGACCACATCCTCTATATGCACTGATGCCTTTGGGAAGATGACTGATCCATAAACTCTTAAGGTGAATATGTCGACCTTTTCCTTGCGTCAAGGTGCACCAAATTTAAGTTTCATGAAATCTTCCAAGCGATGAACTTATTATTCCGTAACTTAATGCTCGCTCCTCGATTATGCTCATCAGCTTCTTATTCTCGAGTAAGTACAGCAAATCACCATATTTCGTAGAATATCTGCATTTTCTCATTATCTCATTGGTCTTTTTTTTTTGGCTCGTGCGAATTATTCTGAATCATGCTTATCTATGTGAAATTCCAAGACTCTAACATATGTACCTCTAGTAGGCTGTCATCTTTTCTTTGATCATATACACACGGCTACATTGTCTTCCACTTTATCAAAAAACCCGTTTTCCATGTTAAGTTCTCTATTTGGTAATCGAGCTTAAATCAACACCTTTTTTTGATGAAAATGCAATGCAAACAAATTTAGAAATAAAACTTAAAAATAACTTGCAATTACAAGCAAAGAAGCAAGAATATAACCGTATTTCTTACCTTAGTAACCACTAAGGTTTGGCACAATTCCACTTAAGGTAAGCTCTCATGGAATTAAATGCAAGTTAAGAAAATGAACTGCTTATGAGTGCATGTATGCAAAAGAAAGATATTGATTTATAATTCAATTTCTATTAGAAAACTTCACTAGATACAAGTTGCTTTACATAAAGCAGATTTACATAAATGACTTTGCCCTAATGCTCAGAGTTTTGATTTTCTTGAGAACTTAAGCTAATTTCTGACCCCTATCTGACTTTGTCTCATACTGCACACTTAACATATCGTCTTCGACTGAAAGTGTTTGCAAGTGGTCATCTACTCTCCGCATTTGATTCAGAGCTTCGTCCATAATATAATCTCTGTCTTGAACTTGCCTCCGAGTATGCTGAAGATGTCATTCATTTGTTTCCATTATCCTCTCAAGAATTTTGGTTCGTATCTCACTATTCTGCAACGAGGCTTCCAGTTCTTTCACCCTTTTATTTAACCTCTCAATCTCGATTCGACTTACTTTTAGCTCTACCATCGAGTTTCGACTATGATGTCTATATAGGGATTCCTCTAACTCTTTTATTCGGGCCTTTAACTCAGTTATCTCAGCTTGATTTTCCAACAAGCTACTTTTCATGACATTTTCCTGAACCTGGACATCTTGAAACTTGTTCTTCCACCGATTCGTTTTATACTTTTCTTCATAGATTTCTCGTTACCATTGTCCTGACATTTTACCCAAACCAGTAGTCATCATCGACAAACAAAGTTTCTTGTAATCTTTCTTCAGGTTATCGAGAGCTTCTTCGGCCTTGTTCTTCCCTTTTCTCATTTTTTCTGCTCTAATTTTTGAACATCAACATCTAATCCCAAAAGTATCTTTTCTTCTTCCAATTTTTCTATCATTTTTTTCCATTTCAGAATTCTTTCTCTCAAAATCTTGTTTGATAATTTCTAACTCTGTCGGGACAACCTGCAAGTGCTCCTCAATCAAGCGAACAACTTTTGGGTTTGGTTTAGGAATGTTATCATTGATCCTTCTATTCCTCCACCAATCATATTCTATAGTTGCCATGGGTTTCGTGCTGAACACTTTCATCCTCCGAACTTGGTTCCATGCATTCGAGATCTCTCGAACCCTCTTCTTATTATTCTCTCCTCTATATGCGAATTCACACTGGGCTAATCCTTGGGTTACCGGTATGAATTGTCTTGACCTATACTGTCTTGAAACAAATAAAGGTGCGTATCCTATAGCTCTCCAAATTTCAGCTAATGGAACCCAATTGAAATCTCCACATCGATACAAGATTTCGTCAGGAACAAATCTTAGTGCCCGCCATTCTATGTCCTTATCTCAGTGGCTTTGAAGTATTGCCATCCATTTTTCCTCCGAGATGTTTCCTTGTCTTTACGTAGTTACAAACTCTTTCAAATGAGAATAATCCTTGGAAAAGTACTGATAAGAGACTTTCTTTATTTTTCAAAAGTGACTGTGAAACCATACTATCAATAATGGTGCGCAGTCAATAAACAGTACTTCTTCTTTTCTACACGCGTTTAATGATCTAAAAGTTTCAGCCAATATTATCGGGACTGGTATAACCTTTTTATTCAACCTATCGAACAAATCTGTAACCGCATCTTCTATGTGTCCCAAAGCCATGGGAAAGATAACTAAACCGTATATACTTAAAGCCAGGATGTCAATCTTTTTCTTCGCATCCTAGTGGGTCAGGATCAAGTCTCGTAAACTCTTCTATGTAATGCATTTATTGTCCCCCTATAACCTTAACCCGAGCTGTGATCCATTGCTCACTCATGCCAATGATGTTTGTTAACCTCTTGATAAAAGTCGGGATACTAGGAGCTCTTGAGTAAGCTCTACCATCGAAGATCTTTAGACAATGGAGTAAAGTCGTATTCCTCTATTGTAGGTGTCATGTCTACATTCCCAAAAGTGAAGCAACTTTAGGTCGGATTCTAGTGTTATGTCAAAGCTCGGAACAGGCACTTATCTACTTTCACCTCGAGTAAATATGATAAAGTCCCGTACTCGTGGTAAAAAGTTTGTTTCATGTCATTATCCCATTAGTCCCATATTTCTTTCAACTCTTGCACACTGTTCTGAGCTGTACTAATTCTGGTGTAATCCCAAAAGTCAGATTCATGCCCTTCTATTAAGCTATCACCCTTCTGGCGTTGATTTTCCTCTGACCACATACGCACAACCATGTTATCCTCCACCTTATCAAGATACTTGTTCTTTATAATCAATTCTCTTATCAGTAATTGAGTTCAAATCAATACATTTCCTAGTATGATGATGCAATGCAAGCAAAAGAGACAAAATAAAAACAAGTTAGCAAAAAAAACATCAATATCAATATACAGGTATAGAACAAAGAACCTAAGAACTTGTCTTGAATAGTTGCTAAAAGGTTAGGTATAACTCCTTCTAAGGCAAGTACTTATGGCTCATTATATGTGATTTAGGCTTTAGAGTAAAGGGTACCCAAACCAGCAGATTCCTCGATCCTCACCCATTACGAGCTCATACGGATGAATTCGATTTAAGGGGACACATTTCCCACATGTTTGCACAGAAGTGAAAACTTCACGAAAACATGGATACAGATGTAATCCCGAAAGCGATTCACTATCCTACACGGAGGTGAAAACCTCACAAAGGAGTAGCTTTCCGCTTCAACTTAGAAGGGACAGTAACAGATGCATATGAATGCAAACTCATACTCATAATATCGACATAATATAGCATCACACAAAATGCAAAGGATCGCATATTAAACAAAATCGAGTGTTTAAAAATTTTAACAAAAAGACCCGAAAATAATCGGCTTTTGGCTTGACTCTCTTTTATTTTAAAAAAATCCCTAGTGAAGTCACCAAGTTGTCGAAACATTTTTTTTTAAAGAAAAAAGTCTCGAAAATATTTTAAAAATCGAAATATGGAGTCGCCACCAATCTTTTTTGTTTGGTGTGATTGGATCACTACAAAACGTTTTAAATTCGTTTTGATAATCATTTCAGTCTTTGAAATCCAGAAAAACGGGTTCAGGAGTCGGTTACGTGTGAGGAAGGATTAGCACTCCCACACGCCCAAAATTAGTACCTAGTCCATTATTTTCCGGTCTTGATTGTTAAAAATTTGAAAACTCGAGTGAAATTTAAAATACGATCCTTAAATGCATGATTTATTTATTGTACACGTTTAAGAAAGAAATCAAATTTCGTTAAGAAGTCTGTTATTTCGAAATGATCGAGGAAGCAAGTCACGTCCAGTGAGTTAGGACATAACATTTCGAGATCCGAAAATAATGAGCATTCCTTCGTTGCCAATTTCAAACCTTTAAAAGGGTATTCGATTATTCCGGTTTGAAGAAAAAATCATGCCTAGTAAGTTAAGACACAATTTTTCAAATCCCGAAATAAGGGAATATCGCCTTGATTTTAAAAATATTCATATTTTTAAAGAAAATCAGAAAATAACTTTAATTAAAATATTTAAATAAAAATGAGCATGTAAACTACATACGAGTTGTGCAATTAATGACAAAATTAAATAACATGTAGAAGATGTAAATACATGAATAAAATACACAAAACAAATATATAAAAATGAAAATAAACAAAATACGCAATGAGAAAGAAAATGTAAGTCAAAATTATCGAAAAAATAAATAACTAAATGGGATTAATTTTAGAAGAAATGAAAAATAAAAGATTAAATTGGAATATAAATGAAAATTTGGGGAAAATATAAAAATAAGGAAAAACGGGGTCAAAAATGAAATTTTAGAAAGTTTGAGGGCCAAATTTGAATTTTTGGGAAGTTCGAGGGTCAAATTTGAATTTTTGGAAAGTTCGAGGGTCAAATCTAAATTTTTGGAAAGTTTAGGTGTCAAATCCAAATTTTAGGAATTTTAGGATTTAGGGTTTAAGGTTTAAGGGTCAAAATGAGATTTTTAAATAAATAAGGGCTTCTAAGGTAATAAACCTAAGAATTTGGACACGTGGTAACTTCCTGTGCTTCCTAAAGCCAAGGGACTACATTGAAAATCATTTAAAACTATTGGGAAATTTTAAAATAAATTGAAAATAGCATTAAGGACTAAATTGAAACAAATAAAAAATGCGGGAGGACCAAAGGATAAATAGCCCATTAAGTGAAAACACGCGGATCCTCAAGTATGGGTCGAGTCAAATTCGGGTCATGTCAAAACGACGTCACTTTGGTGTATTTAAGTCATGCCCAAAACTACGTCGTTTTGAGACCCTATATAAATCGCTTTAAGCTTTTTTTTCTTCACTTTTTCACTCCTTTCTTCAAAAAAAAAACCAAAACTCTCTCAATTCTCTCTCCCCTCTCTCCTCAAGTGGCCGGCCATTACCAATCAATAGATTGTCGCCCACCTGTTGCCGATCGTCGTTGTCCGCCACCGTACACGGTGGCCAAGGTAAAAAAAAATCGAGTTTTTTTTAGTTCAAAATATAGATCAATGCTAGAGCTTGATAGATCTAACCATATTTTTCGAAAAAGATTTTTTTAAAAAAAATGATCTTTAACACGTTTTATATTGTCATTTTTTTAAATCGATTTTATTTCTCTTTTTAGTTTTTCTTTACTTCATATATATATATATATTATTTATTTATTTACATATATAAGTTTCGAAATATAATATATATATATATATATATAAATGAATGTACCTTGAGCACGAAATAAATTCTTGAATGACTTTGTATTTTAATCTGTTGTTTTTCTCTTGCTATTTTTTGTATTGATTTTTGTTGATTTCAAAATCGTTCGTAATCTTACAACAGATTTCGAATAGACTTTTAAAGCAGATTTTACAATGATTCTCTTTTGTTTTATTCAACTAAATGAGGGTCTTTTCTCCTTTGCAGGTGCCAGTGGCGGTGACGGCAACTTGGTGGTGTTGACGTAGCGGCATCCGAGTGGAAGGGGCAACGACGGCTGGTGCAAGTGGCTAGGGTTTCTTATTTTTTTATTTTTTTGGGCCTTTTGGGGCTGGTGTAATTGAGTTTGGGTATTACGGTTTTGGATTTGTAATTGGGTCAATGATTTTGTAAATGGACATTTAAATTTAAAATGAATTTAAATATAAAATTTGTTATTTGGGTTTTGAAGTTGGACTCGGACAAAATTGGGTTCCGACAATCATATTTTAGACTATATTACCAAAATATTTTATAATTATTTCTATAATTTATTTATAACATAATAACTATAAGCATGACATATAAAATAACATATATTAACTTAATCTTTGTACGAACTTACCTCGATTACATAACTTCTTCCAACACGGTTTGACTGCTATTCTGCTACTTTGACTTTTTCACGATTTGTGTCCGTTCGAGTTTATTATTGATCTAAGTAAATATTTTATTATCAATTTAACTTATAACATTTAATAATATGAATTTATGAAATTGCCCTCAAATATTACATTTTATGCAATTTAATCATTAAGTCTTAAACTTGTAAATTTACCAATTCTACCTAACATTTATATTAGCCGAATTTTACCTAGGCTTAAGTCGGCCTATATTTTTCCACCTTTTATTTATTTGAGCATTTACGGAATTTAACTCTATCCTTTTACATTTTTTGCAAATAAATCCATAAACTTTATTTACTAAATTTAAACGAAATTGGATTAGAAAGGTTGTACCTAATTTTTAATAATCTCAAAAACAGTCCCTAAATAATTAGTTTTTAGCTAAAAACCCTTAAATTTTGAAAATCATCACATTTAAGCCCTTAAACTTAAAAACCAACTCACTGTAATGCTATAAAACTATCTAAAATCATCATCAACTTATACATTCATCTATAAACAGCAAATCATCTAAATTCTCACATGGTGAACTCACCAACTTTTCATATTTCTACAAAATGATCCATGGGTTGCATGAATTAAGCTTCTTTGTTCATGAAAATACAAAAATTTACAAGAATGGAAGTCAAAATCACTTACATGCAAAGCCCTTGTCCTAGCCAAATTTTAAAGCTTCAAAAATGGTGGTTCTTCATGCCTATTTTCGGTGGAGAGAAGCAATGAAAGAGATGATATTTTGTTTGTTTTATTTTATTACTTATTTACTTTAATTTAGCCTTTAAAATCATTAAATATTTATAACTTATACTCCACCAAACTCCACTATCTTTATTTTTGGAAATATTGACATGCAAATCCATTATTTAACTCTTTCATGCTATTTAATTCATTTGACTCCTTTAACATATAAACTTTAATTTTTGTATCTTTTACAATTTAGCCCTTTTCACTCAATTAACCATTTAAACATTAAAATTTCTTTACCAAACTTTAATACACTTATATAATCATTAAATATTTACCGGCCCAGTTTATAGAAACGAGGTCCCGATACCTCAATTTCTAAAACCAATTAACTTTAAAGATTTACTATATAAATCAAATTACCCATTCAAATAGCATAAATTGTAAATTAAAAATTATTTTAATGTTATATTTGACTCGTAAATATTAAGTAATAATATTTATGGACTCACTCGTCGGATTTGTGGTCTTAAAACCACTATTTCCGACACCATTGAAAAATGAGTTGTTACAGAGAAGGCCTCCACAGATTAGAGATCCGACTATGTAAAACCCTATAACTTATGTTTCATCCCAACAACTTCACAAAAACAGTAGTTTCCATATCTTTAACAAGCCATTTCTTGATTCGATCAGAAAACTCAATGGTTGGGATTCCATTAATGTTAAACCTTAGGATATCTCCCTCAACAAATACCAAATCCTCTTCAATGAAACTACCAGTACCTAACAGTGTCCCATCCGATATCCCTGCCCAAAAGTTTATCCTTCTAAGAGACCACTGCCTTCAAACTCAGATCAACCACCATGTTTTCAACAGTGTTCTCAGTCTTCTCTTTGAAACAAACTTTCTTTGTGATACGATCTTCATTAGAGTCCCCTTCACAAGGACCCCGATCACTGGATGCAATCAGAGTTTTCCATGGCATTTTTTTTATCTTCCACTATTTTTAATTCATTGGATATATTAGTTTTTTTAAATCTAAATATTTTAAACATTACTTAGATCTATCATCTTTACCTATTATATATTGTTATTGAAAGTTGACTGAGAGTTAGCTCAATTAGCATCGATATTGTTATCAGTACAGAAGAACGTGAGTTTGAGCGCAATAGAGAGTATTTATCCTCTTATATAAGGGTTGGGAAAGGGTTATAGGTAGTTTAGGCATTGTATATATATATATTGTTATTGAAAAAAAGTAAAAATTTTCTATTAGTTTTTGTATTATGTCTTTTTTTAATGAAATACCGGTTCTATTTATTGAAATAAATAAAAAAGAGAGCATTAGGATCCCCTCGTGTTTACATCGGAGACCATTAATTAATGCATCCTCAAAACATCAAACAAACCAAAGAAACAATGTGCTGAAACAGAAAGCCAAAAAATCAAACACCAAAATACAAGAACCAAAGAAAACCAAAGCCGACAGTAACCCTTTGAAACATTATTGTTGAGAGAACAAGAAGGGAAAACCATTAGGGTTAAAGTTGAAAGAATCCCCAAACATATCTGAACCTGAAAAAACTTTAAGGCGAGCTCAAAAATCGTCGATCGTCCTTCGTTAGCAACGCCACTGAAATAGGAACCTCCTCAACCCAGAAGAGATCATCATCCCCCAAATCCTTGGCAATAACCAACCCATGCGCCTCTCTTTTCCTCGATCGACCAATAAATTGAAAGGTACAGTCTCTAAAACCCTTGGAAAGTTCTTGCGCCTCACGAATTAAAGCACTGATCATCGAGAAATCTTCATTTGAACTCGTAATTTTTGTTATCACGGGTCTGAAATCACTTTCTAAAATGACCCTTCGAAAACCAATATCAAGTGCAAGTTGAATCCCATGGATGAAACCAATGGCCTCTGCCTCAAAAACAGAAGAGACCCACCAGGTAACTCTTTTACACGCCTCCAAAACAAATCCTTGCTCATCCCTTACAATCACACTCGAACAAGCTTTCTAATTTGTAGTGGAATACCCAGAATCAACATTGATCTTCACGAAATTGATTGGGGGAAAAGACCATCTGGTATCAATAGATGTTGCGCATTTTAATTTGTCTAAAGCAAGGGAGGAAAATTTCAACCAATACCTTATAACGAAGGTAACTAAATCTTTTACCCTCTGCACTTTACCTTCATGCACCAATTTATTACGCGCACCCCATAATCCCCAAATTGTAATTGCAATAAATGCATGTTGTCGCTTACTGTTATTAGCAAACAACCATGACAGCCACTCGTGAAAATCTATGTTGTTTTGAGAAGCAGGGGTTCTCAAATGCAAAACATCCCAAACAGATTTAGCATAGACACAAAAACGGGTCACATTGTCTATATTTTCAACACAATTGAGGCACCTTGGACAAAATGGATCATAGGCAATTCTTTTATCATAAAGGCATGCTTTAGTAGGCACAAAACCACGAACAAACTTCCACAAAGCAATTCGAATCTTGGGAGGACATTAAATAGACCATATAAACTTAAAAAATGAACTATCCACATGAGGTGTGTTAAGTGATTGTAACAAAATCTTATAGGCACTACGCATGCTATAGAGACCCGAAAGCTCTCCTCCCCATACCATTCTA
This sequence comes from Gossypioides kirkii, assembly GCA_005610355.1. NCBI lineage: Eukaryota > Viridiplantae > Streptophyta > Magnoliopsida > Malvales > Malvaceae > Gossypioides > Gossypioides kirkii. Next base: position 19,490,752 of record CP032253.1, read on the forward strand.
TCTTCTTGAGTAAAAAGGGACAAAGGAATACCTTTTATAGCCTTGGCCTCTACGGAATTGAAGATTGTATCCACCAAATTTGCATCCCAACACATAATAGTAGAAGAAATAAGTTTCGAAACTCGAGAAGCCAAATGCGAACGAGATGATTGAACCTTCACATTCGGGGTACCCGGTAGCCAACGATCATCCCATATACTAATGTTATGCTCATTTCCCACCTTCCATCTTAAACCCAAATCTAATACCTTCGAGCACTCCATAAACTCTTTTAAATTAAAGAAGGATTAGAGCCCAAAATATGCATGTAAAAAATTCGTTTGCACAAAGTACTTCGCCTTAACCACTTTTCCCATCAAATAACTCGGATTGGTGTACAACCGCCATCCTTGCTTAGCCAAAAGTGCGATGTTAAACTTCAAAAGATCCCAAAAACTGAGACATCCATTCTCTTTCAGATTACACAAAGCCTTCCACGTGCACCAATGAATGCCTCGCTTCTTAGCCGACTTTTTCCACAAAAAACGTATAATAAACACCTCCAGCTCATCGCAAACCACCTTAGGTAGTAGAAAACACTGCATTGCATAGGTTGGGATTGCCTGAAAGATGGATTTAATGGACACTTCACACCCACCTACTGAAAGGAACCTACTACTCCATGACCCAATTTAACTCCGCACCTTGTCCTTAATATTTGAAAAAGCTCACTTTTTATCTCTTCCCAGAATGCAAGGTAAGCCAAGATACCTCTCCAAATTATCAGCCAACGACACCCCCAACATACCTCTAATCATGGTCTGGTCCCCTCCTACAACATTCGAGCTATAGAAGACATTGGATTTCGCAAAATTGACAAGTTGGCCAGAATAATTAGAGTAAATATTTAAAAAATCCAATAAGTTTGTAACACCAACATGAGAAGCTTCTCCGAAAATGAGGCAGTCAATAAGTTTGTACCAACATGAAAAGCTTATCCGAAAATGAGGCAGTCATCGGCAAATAAGAGATGTGTAACAATCGGAAGAGATCTAATAACACGAGCTCCTACACGCCGAGATAATTCGACCACATGCAAAAGAAAAGATAAACCCTCCCCACATAGAAGAAACAAATAAGGACTTAAAAGGTCACCTTGTTGAAGACCTTGAGTGCTTTTAAATTTCTCACCAACCACCCCATTCACTACTACCAAGTAACTCACCGATGTCACAAAACTCATCACTCGATTCACCCAAGTCCTACTGAACCCCAGCTTTAGCATAATAGCCTCAAGAAAATGTTACTCGACTTTGTCATAAGCCTTGCTCATATCGACCTTTAAGGCAAACGAACCCTTACGACTAGTCCTCTTATTTTTCATCGAATGCAACAATTCATAAGTCGCAATGATGTTATATGATATAAGCCTCCCGAGTATGAAGGCACTTTGAGCTTCGTCGATGTAACGAGGAAGAACCTCTTGGAAGCGATTAACTAATGCCTTCGAAGCGATCTTGTAAACCACATTGCATAGACTTATAGGTCGAAAGTTTGTCATTATGCAAGGACTCTTGACCTTGGGGATCAAAACAATGTGAGTGTGGTTGATTGACTGAATAGACACCTCTCCATGTAATAACTTTATACAAAACTAAGCCACATCCCCACCAACCACATGCCAGAATTTTTGGTAAAATATAGCCTCCATGCCATTGGCTCTCGAAGCCTTTAAAGGGCTCATTGATTGTAATGCCCTATAAATATCCTCCGTAGTAAAATGCCTATCCAAGGCTACACTCATATCAATAGAGACATGCTCAGTAATTCCAGAAAGCACAATATTAACATTGGACGTACCTTGAAAAGAGAAAATATCCTCAAAATGCCTTTAAGTAACCCGTTGAACCTCCTCCTCTCCTTCCCATATTCGACCCATTCCGTCCTCTATACTTCGAACCTCATTCAGATGTTTTCTATAAGAAACCATGCGGTGAAAAAATGAAGTGTTACGATCACTAAAACGGAGCCAATTGGCTTTGGCCTTCTACTCCCAATATACTTCCTCTATGTCCACCTCAAGGTTCAAAGCCAATTTTATATCAACTAATTCCTTCAAAATCGAATCAGAAAGGAGTTACAAACTTAACTGATCGAGTCTTTCACATAAAATTCGAATGGTAGATCCCTTCTCACGTTTCACTCGAGTATACCAATTATTCAAACCATAACCAACCCACCCAATTCTTTCTGATATTGAATCAACAGAATCTGCTCATAGCCATTTGACTTCCTCCTCACAAGTATCTTCAAGAAGCCAAGCCACCTCAAATTTGTAAGTGATAGGACTTGAAAGTCACCTTCCATAATGCGTGTTCAACAGAAGTGAGCAATGGTCCGAAAGAGCATGAGGCTTTTGCAAAATCCGATAACATGGGAATAATTGACCCTAACTCTCGTTCATTAACCCCTTATCCAACCTTTTCCGGATGTTATTTGAAGCAAACCAACCCCTTTCCTATGTGGACTAAATTTTATCAAACCTCATATCCTCCAATTGACAATCATCTAATATCACGGTAAAAGCAAACATTTGTCGCTCCTTTCTCAGCAACCCTCTTCGTTTTTCATTGGCAAAAACAATCTCGTTAAAATCGTCAATAACAAACCAAGTAATAACCGGGCAATCATTCAAATGTCTAAAAAGTTACCATGAGTCGGCCTTACGATTTTTTTGAGGACCTCCATAAAACCCCGTGCATCGTCACTTATTACCTTCCGAATCATCATCTATGATAACATCAATGTGACTAGCAGAATAGGAGCGAAGAGATACCAACACATTACTCTTCCAACCCAAAGAAAGCCCACCACTACTACCCATTACCACAACATCAATACCACAAGAATGACGTATTAATTCCATTTGCTTACTCTGTAATTTTGTCTCAATTAAGAAAATTACAGAGAGGTTAGCTTCTTTCAACCAATGTCGAAGCCCACGAACTGTCTTAGGGTTCCCCAACCGCCGAACGTTCTAACTGATGAGCCTCATTAGACCCGACAGGCTCGTGTTGTTAGGCCGATCGATATATCATCACTGACATCCCCATCAGTTAACTTGTTCGAATTGAGAGCACTTGAAATCATTAATCAAGATCGTTTAACCCCTTCCACATGACCCACTCTTCCAAAGTCAACCCAATCAAGTGTAGAACCCATAGAGTTTGGAATCAACATCGTTGGTTCAGTTGCCATATTTTCTTTTTGTAACGGCGAAGTAGTATTCAAGTTAGGATCACCACCTAATTGCATAAATCTTGTATTCTCATCAGTATTCGCTTGATTCACGCCCTCAAAAAATTTATTTCCAAAACCAGTTGTAACCGTCCCCTCCTCTGTAAGCCAAGGACTCATTGAAATTACTGTCGCCTCCTTTGAGCTTGCAGAGAAATGTCTTGTCCCAACACCAGATTTTGAGTATCCTATAAAACTCTTTAGGGACAATAGCTCTCTCCATGTCCCAACCTTCCACATAGAAAGCAAGAAAGAGTTAGTCTTTCATATGCAAAGTAAACATAGGAAACAACTCCCTTTGGAATTGCAACTCTCTTTTTCCTCTTCAAAGGCTTTCGAATGTCAACTCTAACCCGAACCCTCATGGTATCAGCTGTCCCAATAGACAAACCTTTAACATCAAATTCAACAAAATCCCCAATAAAGTTACCCAACATCCTCGCTACTAGTTTCAAAGCAAAACCCAAGGGTAGATTCCGAATCACCACCCAAAAACCACTTAGTGTAGAGGGGCATCACTAGGATTTTCTGCATCTTGCAAGCGATGAAGCATCAATAAGTGGGAATTGAAGTGTCAATGACCACCCATCTCAATCCGATCCGCATTCACATTATGGAACAGTCTAAAGAGAAATCTTTCTACTGAAAGATGCTTAATAGCAATACCCCCAATTAGGTGTCACACGTTAGCCAATGTCGCCTTTATGAATTGAAAATGGATGACACTCGAAGTCAAGAAGGACCTAACAAAATAGTTTGCTCATGACTTCCTTATGGAACTACTCGATGCATCCAGTTGACAGATTTCCTCCTCCTCTAGGTCCTCCAAAGAGAGACCTACCAAATGATCCTCAACTTCAGCCATGTAAAAACCCAAAACACTCAAAGGAAAATAAGCAAAATCATTGGAGAAATAGAGACAAAAAAAAGAAACAAAAAAAGAAGAAGGAAAGAAGGAACAACGTGCTAAGTAACAGATATTAGTCTATATACTTTAATTTAATCAAATTTAATATTGTATTTTTTGAACTTTGAAATTTTAGTATGATCCAAATAGTAACAGTTAAATTTGTTAGCTCAAATTCTAATATTAATCTCATATTATGTGTAAGTTGTGACTTAGTCTGTGTTCTCCAATTTGATCATTTCAAACCACATACTTTTTAAAATTTTAATTTTGAAATTTCAATCCAATAATCATTAAATTCATCCACTAAAATACCGTCATTTTTTACAAGAATCATATAAAAGTAGCAAACGGACATGATATTTTATATATGATAATATATTTACAGCATAAAATCTTAAAAATTATTAACGCAAGGATAAAACTAAAAACAATCAAATTAAATTGCATATATAAAACTAATAATAATAATAATAATATTTAACAAGAAAGTAGGGGAGGTAGGTTAGGGAGTTGTTAGGTTACTGCCATTAAAATACCATGATTTTCGAAAGAAAAATCATTTGCATTTAGCTTTCTTACTATAAATTAAAATCACATGTACTAACCTAACGTTGGTGGAATTTAATGAAAATTTAATCAAATTTAGCAAGAGATAGAGAGGGGAACTATTTGTGAGACTATATTGTTAAAGGTATATAGACAGAATTTAGGAAATATTTAATTTATTATTTTATTAAATTAATGCCTCTCTGGTAATATTAATAGGTGCAAATTTCCAGGTGGATTGGAAACTGGCAGTTGAGTAGCTCACCAATCACCCAACTGCATTTCTTAAATGACTAATGTTAATTCGGGGAATTTCAGAATGGACCCACGGACTAAAAATATTTGAACTTTCCTCCTTTCACGAAAATATTCGTTAAACCTCTCTTATCATTTTTCTATTGTTTAGTAAAATTTTATTTTATTAATAATATCGAATCACTTATATAATTAGTTAATTAGATTAATTAAATTATTCAATAAATATATTAATAATATATATTGCAATTTTAAATATGAAATATTATTAATATATAAATATATTTTATCAATAAAACCTTACATTATTACTCTTTTCTCATTTTAAATAGTGGTTAAATTTTATCATTAATCAATATACCATGTATAAACCGCGGATTTAGTCTTCAATTTGATTAATTTTAATTTTTTTATTTTTAAAATTTGAAATATCAATCTTGACTCAATGGTGATTATCAAATTCATTTAGAGACGTTTGAATTCAAATTATCTTATATTCTCAAGAGTAACATTACATTTTTGACATATCATTTTTATGTTTATTGACAAATATCACTTTGAGGTAGTAATCTTTACATTCCCAACAGTGCTAAGATTCCAAAATATGGGGCAATCTCAATATTAATGTACTTCATGATATTTTTACACTTTTGAGTTTATATGTAGTAATAAAATAAAAGAAATTGAGTCTAGTGTATTCGAATAATAAGATAAAGTTTGTAAAAATTAATATATTAATTATAATAATCTTGTTATATGTAAGATTTAAGTTTTTGAAACAAGAGTGATTATACAAAGTTTTAGAGTGCAATGGAAGATGTTTATGAAATTTTTATACTAATATCTTCGATTAATGTGAAAATAAATTTGTTAAAAAATAAAGTTTAATAAGAATATTTTTTGTTAATTTTACATTCTGTTAAACAAACAACAAAATCTTATATTCTAATCAATTGAATCAAACAAAGTAATGTAGATACTTAATAATGTGTTAAGTAATCTTACATTCTGATAATCTTATTTCTGAAAGTAATCATACATTTCGTGAATCAAATGCTCGCTAAGTTAAATTTTGCTATTTTTAAAATCTTAAGTGACAAACATAATATTATCATATGTGTAATGCCATGCTAACTTATGATTTTCACATAATATTCACACACAAAAATCATCATTTTTAATTATGAATTTAATGATAATCGCTTGAGTCAAGATTGAAATTACAAAATTTTAAAAATATAAAAATTAAAAATAATTAAATTGGAAAACATGGACTAAACCCATAAATTATATATGCTGCTAAACTAATAACAAAATTTGACTTAACGGATTTAATTATTACCATTTAAATTAAAGCTAAAATTTAAAAAATTTGATAAGCACATAATTATTATAGAATAAATTAAAGTAGATGAATTAAATTTGCAACTACTATTAGAAATTTACCTTAAAATGGTTATTGTTTCAATAATTTTATTCCCTTGATGATAATTATTATTTGTATGGAAAGTTGATATTATTTTTAGTCAATTGCCCCATTCTGAAACAATACAACCCAGGTCAAAGAGATATCAGTTTGCTTCCCATCATAGCAGTCCCCCGTTACTCCATATAACTTCTTCATTTGTTCTACTCTCTAGCTAGCCTTTTTCCCCACAAATCAAATATAATCTTTGTTTCCTTTACTTTTGAGTTTCCATGGCGTCGGCTTTGACTGTTCTCAGGCGGCTCTACCTTTCCATCTACAATTGGCTCGTCTTCATCGGCTGGCAAGCTCGCTCATCTCAGATCTCCTTTCTTTTTCATAACCTTCCGATTTTGAACTTCAATTTTTGTAATTCCTTTGTTTTCTTTGCAGGTTTCAGGTTCTGTTTTTAGCGTTAAAGGCTTTGAAAGAATCAGGTCATGAACATGTCTATAATGCTGTTGAAAAGCCTCTCCTTCTAGCTCAATCCGCTGCCGTTATGGAGGTTTTCTTCTTCTACTCACTCCAATCTGTCTTAAATTTGCTGTAATTTGAAATTTTCTTTCCCATTGTGTTAAATTTAATTAAATTTGTTTCTCTTTTACTTGACAGATTCTTCATGGCTTAACAGGTGATTGCGGAGTGCCCTCTTCTTCTTCATTTCAAATTTACGATATTTTTTAGATAATTCACTAATTTTATTTTTTAAAAATATTTTGAATTTTGAAATTCATTTTGTTAATTTTTGCAGGTCTGGTTAGGTCACCGGTGTCATCAACTCTGCCGCAGATAGGATCAAGATTGTATTTAACTTGGGGAATTTTATGGAGTTTTCCTGAGGTAACAAAAAACATTACAATCTATACTTCGTTTTTTCTCTTTTTTTCTTAGTTTTTAGTTAAAATCGAAATGATGATCGTGATTCGCAGATTCGAACTCACATTCTTGTTACTTCGTTGGTCATCAGTTGGGCCATTACAGAGGTAAAACCAACTTAATACTGTTCCCTCCCCTCCCTCCCCCCCCCCCCCCCCTCCAAAGAAAAAAAATTGTGGTTAAAATTAGGAGTTGTAATTAGTGATGATCTGGATTTTTTTATGGTACATCTCAAAAGCTTAAAAACACAAGATCACGGCCAGTTAATTTTATGTGTGGGTGATCGCGGCTTGTTTCGCCAGTTTAACAGCTTCACGAGCCATTTTTGTGTGGTCCCACTTCATGAGTAATCCTAAAATGGCATCTCAGATGGCACATGTAGGATAGGAGAGGCTCCGGCTTCCTATGAGTCATCATATTTCCTTTAATGATGTTGATCCGCTGAAATGCCAGGGAGACCTCAGAGCAATTCTTAGCAATGCGTATTAGTACACCATATGGATTAGGGGCTTTCCAATTAAAACAGATCTCGTTTCTACGCTTCCATAATTCCCTTATTGTTATAGCCCCTAAAACATAGTCCTGCTCGTTTGCTGATCTTATGTTTTTTCTTTCTTCTTGCCATTGATGTATCCATTGTCTGATATCCGTTCTTGGTAGTTGATCAATGCAAAGGCCCATATGTTGATGATCTAGGCTTGAAACCGATGAATATATTATTATACATTAGTTGATAATGATCATCCTTTTTTTAGGTTTGAGATCTTATTTTTATTATGCAGTATAATAATATGGGAAAAAATTTTACCACATCTAATCTTGTTTTATTATCATTGTTTGGAGCATATTGTTTGGTAAAGTTGATTACTTCAGACTGCTATTTCTAACTGGGATCAGGAACTTGATTCTGAATGCATGATTTTACTTTTGCTGACACAAGAAATACAAATATAGTTCGATTCTTAGGCATTTGTGGCTGTGCCCATCTTGTGTTTAAAACTCTCTCTCATCATTTTCCTTTTCAAGTACCCCTATCAGACACATATACCTGTGACCTTTCATAAACCTTTCAAATACGTGGAATATGTCTTTATCCAATACTGTTTGAGTATGGTAACAGTTTAGACCTTAGCATTTAGGCCTGTTCTTATTGTTTTTTTACTGTTATGCGATCCTCTGCTCAGAGCTAATGTTTCTCTGTACATAAATTATGAAAATTGCCAGTATTTGTCCTCCAAGAGTTCCTCCTGCCAAAAGGCATTTCTTTTATAGACACTGATGCAATCCTGATTTTAATTTTACATAAATTCCCTGTAATTGCAGATTATCCGCTATTCATTCTTTGGCATGAAGGAGGCCTTTGGTTTTGCACCTTCATGGCATTTGTGGCTTAGGTAAATAATGCATGTCTTCTATTCTTGTTAAACCCTGAACAAAGTCGCCGAATCCTTGGTGTTCATTTTGCTAATATTCGTTTTCTCCGAGCAGGTATAGCACATTCTTGGTTTTGTATCCAACTGGCATCAGCAGTGAAGTTGGTCTGATCTACTTTGCCTTGCCATATATCAAGGTAATTTCACCCAATCATTTAATTCAATCCAAAAGTTAGATGTATAAAGTGGAGTTTTCCTGTTGATGGTCCACCCACATTGCGCTGTTTAGCATTTAATTCTAATAGAATCGGTATAAGACCAAAAATCACATGATTGTTGTATGTTCATTGCATAAAACTGGTGTGTCTACAGGCTTCTGAGAAGTATTGCTTTAGAATGCCAAACAAATGGAATTTCTCCTTTGATTACTTCTATGCTGCAATTCTTGCCCTTGGCATCTATGTCCCAGGTATGAACTAAGCAATTCCTCATTTCAACATATCGTCTCGGCTTGATTGATTGCTTGCCTCATTCATACTTATTCGAAGGGCTTGATATTGTTGCAGGTAGTCCTCACTTGTACCGTTATATGCTTGGACAGAGGAAGAGAGCACTTTCCAAATCAAAAAAGGAGTGAACCATTTTCGAGATTTGCGGCCGAACTTTGGTGCATGTATCATTTCATTCTTTTTAGTATTGCTTTTTGGCTAAAATGTTCAGGGGTTAGCATCTTTTTGGCTGAAAATGATGGTGTAGGTGCAGCTGCTGAATTTACCAAAATTTGTTGGGTGAGTTTGGTGGCGTGCTGTGTGAATCCAGAAATCTCCAAGTTTTGTTGTGGTTGTTGTTAGAGTATCATAAATTATCATTTGTTTCTTTCCACACCCTCTTCTAAATCGTTGGTGTATAATAAATTGTAAGTTAAAAGGTACTGGAGTCGTTAACGCCGCAGTTGGATTTCTACCTGAATTTTTTTATTTTAATTTTAGCTAAGCTCAATAAAAAAATCTCTATTAAATAAAAAGTGCATCACAATTATTAAAAAAAAATCAAATCAGTTGACCTCTTTTATCAACAAAAATTGTCTAACCAATTTGACTGTTAATGTTTCTTTTTTGGAACCGGATTAGTGATTGAATTGATAAAGTTTTTGGTTTGTTGATTCAATAGTTTCGATTAGAAATCATAAAAATTTTATAAATATATATATATATATTAAAAACTGTATAAATTTTTAATTCAATCGGTTCAATACTATTTTTTGAATTGATATTTGATTAATTGATTCAATTCGATTCAAACGTCATTAATCAAAAGTTAATGTGTGTGGTGTGGAAGCAGTAAAAATTTAAACATAAATAACTAGTAAAAATGCACATTTGAAATGAATCTAAATAAATGGTTATTTAGATTCATTTGAAGTTGGACAATCTAAATTCATTTTGGATCAACGTAGAACTATAAAAAATTATAAAAATTATAATACACGACTAGGATGAACTTAAACAATTACTTGTTTAGATTCTAAACAAGGCAAAACTATAAAAAAAAAAAACTTTAAAAATTATTAATAATTAAAAATATAAAAATTTAAATATGAAAACTTTCAAAAATATATATAAATTAATAAAAATGAATATTCGGATTGTGTCCAGAATCACTATAAATTTTTATAGAAATTATAAAAAAAATTAATAATTATTTAAAAATTTAAACAGGAAATTTTTTCAAAAAATAAAAAATTAATAAAAATGCTCATTTGGATTAAATCTAGATAAGAGAACGTCTAAGTAATTATTAGTAATTATTATAAATGACTTTTCCATTGCCACTCGAAATAATATTTACTTAAAGAAATTAAAAAAACTGTCGATTGAGTATTAGCACGATTGTTATTTACATTGTTGTCAATGTAGAAAGTCGTGAGTTTGAATACACTGAAACGCATTATCGTCCTATTTAAAAGTGGGTTATGGGTGATTTTAGACATTGTATCAAAAGAGCAGATATTATAAGAACTTATAATGAGATTAATGTTAAAAAAAAACTAAAAAAACTGTTCGAGTAAAACAAAAAAGGTAGAAATGAAATAATGGAAATAAAAATGTGCTTGAACCACCCAATTTTCTTTCTTTTTTTTAACTTTCGTTGATGGCTTTCTCTCTGATCCCCTTCTTATGAAAGTTATCTTTATATTTATAAGGCACAGTTTCCTAATGGAACGTGCTAAGGGATAACTAGGTGCCATGCACAACGACATGTCACCCCTCTAGGTCTGACACGTAACCTCAAAACTATCTCTGAAAGGGCTTGCTCGCAAGTAAGCGAATTGGGGAACAATAAGTTGGGAGGTGAAGTTGGAGAGTGGCAAACTAACCAACCGACGAATAAGGAAATGGTGAATTGTGAATCAACTACATAGCAAACTGACGAGCTAAGGAAGGTGGTGAGCTGTGAGGGAGTGGCGAGCCGTGGAGCGAGCCATGGCCATCAAGCAGATAGGGGATGACGAGTTGTTCTGGTTTCCAAGTTAGGTCGCCATGTTCGGGTAGTTGGGTCATCAGTTGGATCAGGTCGCAAGACACATAGTGGTAACAACCCTTGGATGGTTGAAGAAGGGTTATAAAGTGACCCTTCTAAGATGCATACACATGTTGGAATGCGTGATGATGGGTCTAGACGATAGTTTTGATTTTGAAACTTGAGGGATATGTTTATGCCTATCTAACGGTTTAAAGGAGAGGAATCGTCACGTAGAAGATTAATTGTCCCTCGAAATTTTATTCCTTCCAAATTTTTGAAACCCTATTTTCTTACTTGCATTTGGTTAACTCTTTTATTGGTTTTCTTTTAAAATCATCATCGGTCAAGAGGTAAATCATCCATTCTTCTTCCGTTCTTTCCTTTTTATACGATGGTTGTGAATCATGGTTAGGGTGAATCATCAATACAAAGGTTACAAAGTAAAAAATGATTAAACTAATCTACTATTTAGCTAACAATAACTAAATTGTAAAACACGCGAAATTACGAAATTAACAATTAAATAACAAACGATGGTTGGTTGATCTTGATGTGGTTTACTAATCTTCGAATTAGGGATCCAAATTTCTTAAACTCCTAAAATGACTCCATTTTACCTCTCGATCTCAATTTCACCAAGTTAGACAAATTAATCTGGATTATCTCTCAATCTCACTGATCAACCGGAACTAATGAATTGGTTCCGAACAATATCTCCTCTTAGTCTCACTTGCATAGATATTCTCTTAGAGTAGTCAATCCTAAGTTTTTAGGTTCATTTAAATTAGTTCAATTTATTACGATTTGGTCCCTCATCGAAAAATCTCTCATCGCATATCCATCAACCAACCCCCTTAAAGGTTTAGTTGCTCATACTGAAAATAAAGCTAATGATCATGAAAATGAAAAGCATGGAAGCAATTAAAGAGAAACTTTAAAAAAATGTAAAAGTTTGGATTTTTATGCAAGAAAACTTAAATGACATGTAAAGAGAAGCATTCAATAAGAATATCTAAAGCAAGAAACATAAAAGTAACAAACTTTAACAGATTTGTTTTGAAAACAACTTTAACATATTTAAAGTAAAAGAAACTAAAATGCATTAAACTAAAGCTAAAAATGTCATTACAACCAAGGTACAGGGACTAAAAGTGTAAATAAACCTAAGTTATAGTGTTAACTAACTTAACTAACTACAAGAACACTAAGAACAAGAAGAAAGTGTAGTAAAATAAACTCTAGAACTATGAAAGAATAAGAGAAAATATAAACCCTAAAAAAATGTAAAAAAACTAAAAGAAAACCAAGAGAAAAATAAGGCTAAAATACTCTAATGTGGCCTTTTTTTTGTCTCAGCCAAATTTTGGCTGATTTAAGTAGCTATTCTTCAATATTTTTTGACAGTTTTGAAGATGGTGAAGATATCAAAACATTCTATGTTGCAGAAGGAAAAAAAGAATAGATAAATGTATAGATTCTTATTAATTATTCCTATTTCCTACCACTTACTCTCACTCACATTCTACTTTCATATATAGTTTAACATGCTTCAATTCTTAATTATCTTTTCATAAAATATACTCCATTCATTTATCTATAGATGTATTTTAAATGTTTTAATATCATTAAAATTAAAAACATTAACAAAAGTTTTCTTTAAAAAAAACATACAAATAGTGGTAGTGGTACAATTTAGTTTTCACAAGTAGTGGAATGACGAGGAGGATCAAATCCTTCACCTTCACTTTGATAGCGTTCTTAACTTGATTCTCGTGGCCTTTGTCCAAAAATATATCCAAAAAAGTAACATTTTCACCTTGGTTTCCATATAATTGATATGGAGGATATATTTGAAAAGAAGGATACATTGGTGGTGGAGGATGCATTTGAGGATGATATGCACACCATAATTAGGAAATGGTGGATAATAACCATATGGTTGTGGATAACCATGTGAAGGTTGAAAATATGAAGGTTGCTCTGGTGGATAAAAACCTTGAGTGCTAGTAGATAAATTACTATACCTAATGTTACTAGAACTCGATCTTCTACTAGATGAAGAGCCTACAGAAGTCTGCTTCTTGCCTTTTCCTTTTGATGGAGCTCTAGGTTCACTTCTATCTCTCCTAGGTTCAAGAAACATATTTCATCAAATTCTGATCTATCACGGAAATGTCCACTAGTGGTACCAACCCCATATTACCGACTAGAAACCTAATTTCACCTCTATCACCACTATGTCCATCATCATCATCAATTAGACTAAAACCACCACAATTGAGTCCATCGCCACTCTAACTTGGCGTTGCACTAGAACTTGAATGAGACAAATTTTGTTGTTGAGATTGATCAACATTCATTTCATCATCAGAGGTATCCACAGGCAACACACCGGCATTTTCACCATCAAACAATGGACTCTCTTTCTCTTGAAGCCATTCTGATAGTGGATTAACATCTTCAAAGATATGATCAAGGCTGATAGGATTAAAACTAGCGTTTATATCATCAATGCTCATTCTTTTTTATGCCTTATCTGAAGCCTTATATTAGAGTAGGTAAACACTAGTTTCTCAAGTTTTTTATACTTCAACCGATTTCTTGTCTTGGTGTAAATATAACTAAATGTGCTCTAATCTTTGTAACTCAAGAACACATGTGCTGTATATTATCCACCCCTCAGCTGTATAATATTATTTAAATTTTAAAATAACTTCAAAATATACAATATAATTAAATAATATAAATTAAATTAACTATTTACCCGGATTCATTTGCTTCCAAGCTCTTTGTGCTTGTGGAGTACCGAATGTCTCATGTTTTTCTCTAAATAGTAACAACTGCATAAATAAAAGATAGTAAAAATGAAAAAAATATTTCCATTTCAAATTATGTAATTAAGTTACAAATAATAATACTTGAATCTAACCTGATTAACCATTCTGACTTGAGAATCAAAAAAAGGTTCTAATCTTTCAATTATTGATCTTGTACCTTTTAATGTTTTTATTAGTACATTCTCAGAATGCTCCACCCCAAATTAAATTTGAGGATTGAGAAAATAACCTAAGTATAATTTATAAGAATATCATCAAATCTAAAGCTCAAAATAATAAAATATAAAAATAATTCTTAATTACAAATAATATTTTATTTCACCCATATTTAATCATCTAATTTTAGTCTTCATCTAATTTAACCTTTATTCATATCCAATAAATTTTTCTAATCAAATTCAATAAAAACTGAAATTAGTATATTATTATTCATAAAGTTAAAAAAATCAAATGTATTTTTAAATTTGAATTATTATTTAATTACACTAATTTATCATGATAGTAAAAATAAATGTTATATAAAAATTAACAAATAAAAAATTAAAAGATAAAATTATTAAAATTAAAAGATAAAATTAGCAAATAAAAAATTACACCAATTGGACTTTGCTCTTTTTTTTATTCATATTAACAAAGAAGCTCAATTTACTTTAAAAAAAATGAGACGATTGATAATTTGTAAAAAAAAAAAATTTAAAAATAAATCTACTCCTTTTTTTTTTCTTTTTTGAAATAAATTAGAATCATGCTATTATTAAAGAAAATATCAAAGTACATAATGTTTGAAAGAAAGTGGGCTAAAAAACAAAAAATTAAAAACCAACTAAACTGGACAAAAAATATTAGAATCCAAAACTTAAGCTGGACACAAACTTGGCCTAAAGAAAAAAGAAAAAAAAAAGGAAAAAAAACTAAATTAAAAAACAAAGCTGCAAACAAAAAAAATCCTAGCCCATACCTTTAGAAAACCACCTGCCTCTTACCTTCACCATTAAATCTGCCTAAAAACAAAAAAAAAAAATAGTGGCAATAGGTAAGTCTACTCTAGTACTCTTACCTTCGAAGTGCTCCGCAGCTTCGGTGCTCCCTAAATCCTCCAAAAAACAGTGGTAACTAGTATGGTAAGTTACTACTTTTTTTCTTTTGATTTTGGAATTTGGATTGTTTTTTCTTTTTTTGATTGAAAACTATCTGATTTTGGTGAAGAATATATTCCCTTAGTTTTGTCTTATTATATTTTTATTGATTATTTTTAAATTTTACGATAACGGAACAATAACGGGAATAGCGGTCTATTATTATCGCAATTGACCATTACTCGTTAAATTACGGCTGCGATCCACCGTTATTGGTGTTATTCCGCTTCACACTGTTATTTTTGGTAATAGCGGTTTTGGATGGTGCCGTTACCGTTATATAGCTGCCGCTATTCCGCTACCCTGCCGCTATTTAAATCCCTAATTCTGACCCACTTTTGTTGCCCAAAATACCTTTGAACGAGCCTTCAATGATTAATGCTTCGGTTGGACAAAGACCACCCTTTGTGTCATTTTTTGTCCTTTCATGATGTTGGTATCGTAATACCTAAAGATAGGATATCATGATACTGTCGATAGATTTGAATTTAAGGTGCTCCTTGGTAAGTGGCTATTGCGATACCCAAAGTGGATATCGTGATACCACTGTAGGTGATCTTCATCTTTGGGACTTGTTGGGGGTATCGTGATTCCAAGGGTAGGATATCGCGATACCCTCTCCTTTGGTGATGTCCTCGTTCGATTTTGGCCTCCAGTGCATCCTTACAACACTCAACCATATGTTAGGGTCCCCAATGACACTATTGGCCAATTTGGGTCTCAAAAATAAGAAAAACGAGATATTTACACTTATTAACTAAAAAACTAAAAACTACGAAAAACTATCGATAAGACGCTAATGTGCTTGAAAACAAGCTCCTCAAGCATCCCGTGTAACACCCTCGACCCGACCCGCTTGACCGGATTTAAATCTTGGGGTTACTACTCAAATTCAAACTTGAAACAAATTCATACTTAGACTTCTTTTAACTGAATAATACATCTTTTTATTTATACTAATAACTTAAGTCCAAATAAAACCTCAAGTATTTAATCATTTGACATGCCTTTATAGATGGCGAGGTCTTACAAATGGATAGAAAACTGACCATCATAACTCTACTTAAATTGCCATAAACATTTGGCGTTTGCTACTGTTGCGGGACTGGCCCATTTTGTATGTGTTACGAGAGCTTACAAAATAAATTCTCCTAAATTGTTTGCATGACTTTTAAGACTCGAACACGTTCAAATAGATCCGCTCTGTATGCATAAGTGTCTATTCACCATTTCCTCAATGTAGCCCTAGTGTCATCCCTCCAGATATGCATCTACACTCGAAACATAAAACACAGAAGGGTAGGTTTGACAGAACTTAGTGAGAAAAATTCCCCTCTTACCTGATTCCATTTTTTAGAGTTCTTTCTAAGCTTCCTTTCCTCGTTTTCCTTGACTTGGAAGTTGTAAGGGATTCGCCATATCATTCAGGATTGGTCTCTCCTTTGTGAACACATTTCTTCAGAATCCACTCGAAGGCTTCATCTATTGATGGTTGCCACGAAAGCCATATCACAGAATGCGCCACAAAGGTGTACTTTCCTTCAGAGATTGATAGCATGTAGTTCTTTAGATTCCGCCATGAAAGTGTTCTCTATCAGAGATAGCCACGGAGGCGCCATTCATAAGATAGCCACGAAGGCGTCCAGTCATAAGATAGCTACGGAGGCGTCCAGTAACTATGCCACAAAGGCACACTTTACAAATTTGCCACAAAGGCGTACTGTAATAAAGTAGCCACAAAGGCTCTTTAACAGAATCAGCCACAAAGGCTCCTTTCAAGTAAATGATGTTTTCGACGATAGGGATTTTCCTAATCTCAACGTCTTGAGATTTGCCCCTCATCGCTTGGCACTCACCCAACCGTCCTTTTCATCTTCTTCCACATGATGTTATCATTATCTAGAGCCATGCAAACTAGCACATTAAGAGAAGGGAATAGAAAGATGTTGTAAAACTAGAAAGTGACTTGTGCTATGTTTGGTTAATGGTTACTAGTGTAATAACATGAAGAAAAAGTTTATTCAACACATGTTCTAAAATAGTTAGACATAAAGTAAAGAATGATTAGTCCAAATTTAAACGTACAATTAGAAAGATGATTAAAATCTATTGTAAAAAATAAGACCTCTTCAAAATAAGTGAATTTTTTCTTTCTTTTTTTTTTTTGCCACAACAAGTCATGTGAATGATTAAAAATTATCAATTGTGATTAGTTTATAACTAACCAATAACTAAAACATATAAAAAAATATTAGTTTAATCCAACGTGACATTAGAGTTTAAATGGGAAACCAAAGTAGAGGTGACTATAAATAAGAAAGATGATCAGCAATGCAGGCAAATGGAAGGTCATCGAGAGGATCAAACTACCATAGAAGATTTCACAGAGATTAGGATGAATTTAGATGGGCGATGTGTTTACTTGCAGTTAGTGTAAAAACGTTAATGATGGTGAGATTAATTATTGTAACGATATAGTAGCGTAAAAAAAATATAAACTAAACACACCACACCGTACCGCATTGTCCATCCAAACTCACACTAAACGATTGGGTTTCAAATGGAAAAAGAGATTTGTAATTCATGTTAAGAAAACTTATGAAAACACTACTTGGTATTGCAATGATAGTAAGAAAAGCAATACGTCATAAACTAAGAAATCATTTATAGAAAAATAAAATGTCTGCATCTACACTCAAAATATGATGGTTGGTGTTCATCATCATTGCAAAAGAAGGTGCCACCCATCCCTTATTATTACTTTATCACAATTTAAATAAGTAACTAATAAATTCTCTGTAGTCCCAAAACAAAAAAAGAAAAACTAATAAATTCTGATTTCAAATGCATGCAATAAAGAAAAAACTTTTGTCATCTAACTTGAAGTATGTTTTAGATCCTTTTTCTTTTAAGTCACGGAAAAAGCCTTTCAGTTATAATAACAAATAGAGTTACTTTTCTAAAGCCTGTTTTATTTTTACTTTTTTTTGTGTAAATAGGAATGTTTGAAAGGGTGAGGCGGGTTTTGCCACATCCAAAAGGAACAAAGCCTGCCAACAAATTTTAAAAAAAAATAATAATAAAAAAGAAAATCATAAAAACATGTTTTTGCCAGCACATCCTGCAAACACACATCATTTTGCTCTCAGTAAACTCCTCCCTCTCTCCCTCCACCACCCAACCACAAGTAACTTGTAAAAAAAACATTCATATTTTCGGATAATATAATAATAAAGAACAAACAATTCACAGACGGTTTTCTTGTGTTGTCCGTGGGTTTCAAAAAATTTGGATTCACAAAAAAGTACAAACATATCGTGTGATTTCAAATATTTATAGATTATTTATTTATTTTTTAAAAATATTCAGGTAATATTTAATTTGATATATGATAATTCTATTCACAATTGACTCATGGGTATTTATTTTATTATTTATTTATAAAAGAATACTTTATTTTTTTTATGGATAATGAATTTATATCTGATTTGAATGTTGAAAGAGTATGCTATAAAAATAATCATTTTTATTTGTTTCAGATTATATTTTAGTCATTTATATTTACTCACTTACACTATCGTTTTGTTATAAAGTGGTCACTTTATCGTTAAGATCTGATACCTCCTTAACGATAATCCTACGTGACAGTCTAAATGATTTTTAAATGCCAACTTGAATGTCCAGTTGGGATAATTTTTTTAATTAAATAGATTTAATTAATTGAAAATTTTAAATTAATTACAACTAAAAAAGAAAAATTCATTTGGACATCCAAGTTAGCATTTAAAATTCATTTGGACTACCACGTAAGATTGAGTTAAGGAGATAACGGAGCTTAACGTCAAAGTGATCACTTCGTAACAAAACGATAACGTAAGTAATTAAAATGTAATATTTCAAACATAAATAACTAAAATGTAATCTGAAACAAATAAATATGACTATTTTGATAATTTATTTTATTTTAATATTCAAATAAATTTAAATTTTAAAATAAATATATCTATTAAAATACCTGAAACAAAGGATAAAATTTCTTATAAAAAAAATTGATATTCTTCAAGAAGGATAGGAGAAAATTTTCAATCTAAAATTCAGTTAAATTGATGCCATGTTTTAATACAATGGGGAAGAATTTAAACATAAAATCTTATCTAAAATTCGGTTAAAAAAAATGTTGTTTATTCTAAAGGTCTCAAGTTTGAATATTTATGTGTATAAAATTTATGTATCTTATCAAAAAAATTAAAAAAATATAAATAAATATTATTATGAAATCACATTAATATATTTTAAAAAAAAACTAAATCTCGATCCAACACATTTATGAATAGATACTTGGACACGCTGAAGTATAAGAAATCACACCCTCCCTTTTTAGTTTATCCAGAAAGAGAAAAACAAACAAACTCTCGTGCGTGAAAGCGAGTTCCGAACCATTTGCAAACGCACATTTTATTGCGTCCAAAATTATCCCACATAATTGTTCCCTTCATAAAGTTGGGAAAATGACTTCGTTTTACGCCCAGTCCCACCCGGTTCCCCCATCCCTCTTTTATAATCCCCAAAGAGGGAAAAAGCAAAATTAAAATTAAAATTAAAATGAGCCGAACATAGCTCATCGGGAACGCAACATTTACATTACTGCTACTACTACCACTAGATTTTTAAAAACCCTGCTTTTTTTTTAGATTTTAATTTTTTTGTGCTTTTGTTAATTTTTTCCCCAATTTGTTTGGGGCGATGGGGGAGCAGAAGAGTAGCAGCAATAACCGGTGGAACTGGGAGGTGAGTGGCTTCGAGCCACGGCGGACGTCGCCGTCGTCACCGGAGGAGCTACCTAGGGCCAGTGTTGCGCCGTTGATGCGACGGTACTCGATCTCGGCTGCCTCTTTGGCTTCGCCGTTTTCTTCGGATTTTTCTAAGCAGGCTTTGGCTTCTAAGGTGCTTCGATTGAAGGATAAAGTTAAGGTAACGGTGTGTTCGGCTTCGGATTGTGGAAGTTTGCGAGTGATTAGTGTTTTAGCTGGTCGCTTGTTCCGATGGAGTTGAAGAAGTCGCTTTAGTCTATCAATGTGATTTTAACTAAGCTCCGTTTTTAGGAATTAACATGCAGTGTTTTTGAGTAGTTTGTTTCAATATATAATTTTTAACAAATACAACTAGAATATGCTTTTTTTAAGTCATTTTCTGGAAGATTAGGTTTGCAGGGAAATTGATCCAAATTTAATAGAGGAGCTCAAAACTGTATAAAATTTTAATGGCGAATTAGAATTTGGATTTGATGAACCATAACTTAGTCATCAGTTTGTAGTGTCAGATTCTGATGAACCACAACTTGGTCATCAGTTTCTGGAATGTGAATTGCTGTTCATGCAGAAAACTCAGTTAGTTGAGAATGTTTAATACTGGTCGCATTCTTGCTACAAAAGCTTCGGATCCTTCTTGATGATCCAAATTGTGTTGGTTTCAACTGTTGTAAGATTGTGCATTGTGTCGAATGTTGATTGGGATGCCTGTTTTTATGATATTTGAGTGGACTTTGTTGCCAAATATTTGGATGAAAAGAAAAGTTTTATGATAGTTCTGTGCAAAACTTGTAATACTGACAATGAATCTTTGACATAATGCATGTGCTGATCTTGAGGGACGGCAACACGAACCATTACTAAACAGTGGCTTGAGAATAGGAAATGAAATAGCTGGCTGACAATTCAAAAGTCAATTAATCTAATGTTAATATACACCAAGGTCTGGTTTATTTTTCTTGGGAAGCCATTAAGGGATCTGTGCTCTGGTTTTCTGATGTGATACTTGTCTTTGATTCTATTAATAAATTAGCTTCTATATTATTACCTAAGTTTTGTTGTATCTCCTTGGTCTGAAAAGATAGCATATGGATTAGGTGATTGCTTGGGTTGAAGTTGATTACAAAATTTTGAGTGAATAATTTTGACTCTTGTCATATCCATTCAAGCTTAATGAAAGAACAGTTTTGGAAATCCTTAATTTCTCTGGTATTTTCTGAATTCTGAAATAATGATTGGTAACATATGATGTCTTCGATGTTAGAAGCTTTTTGGGGTGGGGCTAAAGCAAAAATTGTTTTGGCTCACTATAGTAATTTAGTATGCATTCCGGGTTTTATCATTGTAGTGTGTTGTGTTTGATGCATTTTTTTATTACATTAATTTGGCAGCTTGCAAAAGAAGACTACTTGGAGTTGCGACAGGAAGTTAATGATCTGCAGGAATATTCAAATGCTAAACTTGATCGAGTAACACGTTACCTAGGTGTTCTTGCAGATAAAACTCGTAAACTAGGTAATATATTAAGGTTTAGTGGTAGTTTGTTTGGGTTGCGTTCATGAATTCCTTATGCTTCAGCTATTTTAGTGGTTGGTTTGCATGTCTAATGGTATATTCCAAAGATTCTTCTCCAGGGTCTGGTTTATTTGTAATCACCTTGTAATTTTTAGAAAAAACATTGTGCTATCTTTTCCTGTTGCCTATGATTTTGTGCTCATGAGATGAATTTTGAAATAAAAATTTAAGGAAAAAAGTTAAAAGTGCTTTATGTTGACCCCTTGTCCAAAAAGAACAAAGGGGATCCAAAAATGCTTTTAAAAGAAGCACTAAGGAGAAATAAGGAGAGCAAAAGAAATAGTTTTTTGGTTAAAAACAGTAAAAAGGATAAAGAAAAGAAATTCTTTATTTCCTTTATGCATGTTGCAGGTGTTGTGTCACCCTTGTTTTAATGCCCTTTATTGGAAGTTTGCTGCTGAAGCATGGAACTATAACCACTAGGGAAGCTAAAATGTGGTAACGTTATAAATGTTTGGTAATGTGGATGCGGAAATCAACCAAAGCATAATGAGGGTCTTCAGTTTATCCACAATTTTATGCATTTGATGGTGAATGGTGTGATTTTGTTTTGTTAGGTTTGTCTTCAATATTTTTAGTTTGATAAGATGATTCAAGAATTTGTATTCTATTTTACAATAAAGGAAAGGGGGAAAGCAAAGGAAAGGGCAACATATCTTAAAAATATAAATTACTGCAAATTGATAAAATAGCTGGATACTCCAAATGGTTATACTATTGCCCCTTCATTTCAAGATTTTGTTGTTGCTGAGTTCTATTACTTCTTTTGATGGTTATAATTTGTCTCTAAATATAAATGGCAGATCAATTTGCCCTTGAAAGTGAGGCTAGAATATCTCCGTTGGTCAATGAGAAGAAAAGGTTGTTTAATGACTTATTGACAGCCAAAGGTACTTTCCAACTTTGTGATTTCTGAATGATCTCCCCCTCCCTTTATTTTCAGATATTTACTAGCATGTATTATTTCTATCTGTTTTTCATGTCATGATGATAGTACTTTTCTTTGAGAAATGAGATTCTTTTTTCAGGAAACATAAAGTTATTTTGCCGGACAAGACCACTCTTTGAAGATGAAGGTCCTTCAATTGTTGAATTTCCTGATGAGTGTACTATTCGTATAAATACTGGTGATGCTACAATTGCCAACCCCAAAAAAGATTTTGAATTTGACAGGGTTTATGGGCCTCATGTCGGACAAGGTTAGTACAGTTTTTTTTTTATTAATTTAAGAAAGAAGGAATTGACCAGAATTTGTGACTGTTAAAATATCTAATTTACTTTTTTATTGCCGGTAGTGGTTATACATGTTGGTTAAAACAAGAGTATAATGACATATGTTTCTCTTCAGCTGAGCTGTTCAGTGATGTTCAACCATTTGTGCAATCAGCCTTGGATGGATATAATATTTCCATATTTGCTTACGGACAAGCTTGGTCAGGAAAGACACACACCATGGTTGTTTCCTTCTATTTCTCTCTCTACATGTGTGTCATATGTGCATGTGCATGTGCTCTTGCACTATGTCTATGTATCTATCTATAAGATTAAAACTAGAATTGCCATGCATTTACTTGGGATAGATATTCATGTTTGCCACTAGTGGCTCTCACTTCCTCCAATGGAGCATCTTGTATCACTAGTTATGCCTTTTTAGGCCTCTTAAATCTGTACACTGCTTCTACTTCTTTTAATTTTTCTTGTATTGGGACTTGGCTGCATTTGGCTTGTCTGTCTGTATAATTAGAATGACTAGTAATTACTTTAGACGGATTGATGATTCATCATTGATATGATAACGTTTTTAACTATTTTAGTCTGTGCTTCTCAAATATATCAATTGCTTCTACTTTTCAATTTTCTTATATCTAGACTTTGCTGCATTTGGCTTATTTCTTTGTATATAGAATGGCTAGTGATTACTTTAGACGGATGGATGATTCATCATTATTTATATGATAACCTTGTACCCTTTTTTTAATCTGTATTGGTATTTTTTTCTTTCAAACTAAATGATCAGGATATTCAATTCCTGACAAGAGTTGTTCACCTTTATTAGAGAAGCACCTTATTAAATGGGAATTTTATGTCTATTCATGGCCTTTCATATGCTAATATTGGCCTTGTTTTGGCTTTATTTATCTCAGGAGGGATCTAACCATGATCGTGGCTTATATGCTCGTTGTTTTGAGGAGCTGTTTGATTTAGCCAACTCAGATTTAACTTCAACATCAAAATTCAATTTCTCAGTCACAGCCTTTGATCTCTATAATGAACAGGTTTTTTAACTGTTCTCACTGTATTCTCACATTTCTCGTGGTTGTCTCGATATCTCATTTTTGGTTTATATTGTTGAATGATCATTTCAACATGGTAATGCGGAAGTGTACTAATGCTGAGCCCTTAAATGTTCTTGTAGATAAGGGATTTGCTCTCAGAATCAGGGAGTACTTTGCCAAAGATATGTTTGGAGTCACCGGAATCTTCTGTAGAACTTGTGCAGGACAAAGTTGATAACCCAATGGACTTCTCTAAAGTCCTGAAAGCAGCATTTCAAAGCCGTGAAAGTGACACATCAAAGTTCAATGTTTCTCATTTGTATGACTTAAAATCCTGTACTTTCTACCTCTCTTTTGTCATTAAATGCATGGGCATGCTATTAAATAAAGTTAATTCTAAGAAAATTATATTTTTTCTTTGTTTCTCAGCTGCCTAATCCTCTATTAGTGATACTTCGATATGTATATTTTACGTTCAGTTGGCCTGCAATATCTAATTATTTGCACAAGATGTCTTTTAAAGCAATAAAATTTTATGTTGTTTTTGTAATCAGAGTTTTGAGATTGTTTAGTTGTATGCCAATGTTTAGGTTGAGATAGTGAAATACAATTTGATTCTTCTATTTGTTACTCCATTTACATTGTATTTTATGGTTTTCTTACTGTGTCATTCTGTATTTGTTTGGGTGAATTTCTTTTGTTACTTTTCTTCAGGATCATCATGGTGCACATATATTATAATAATGTGATCAGTGGAGAAAACTCATACAGCAAGCTTTCTCTTATTGACTTGGCTGGAAGTGATGGTCAAATTTTAGAAGAAGATAGCGGCGAGCGTGTGACGGACTTACTTCATGTCATGAAATCACTTTCAGCGTATGTCATCTTTACTATTATTTTTCCTTTTATTGTTAATATTTTCTGCTTGCTTACCAAGCTCGGAGAGCTGCATGTATGGAAGTTACCTCAGTTGACTGCCACCTTGTTTTTGAGAAGCTAATGGACTTAGTATATTCAATGCATTCACGCTAATTGTTACTAAGACCTTTACCCTGACAAAAATTTACCAGCTTTTTTCCCTCTATGTCCTCAGTTGACAATATCATTACTATAACAAAGGGTGTTGTTATAAGCTTAGAAATAACTGTCCTACTTTGGTTTATGGAAAATTTTCTGGACATTCTGAAAGAGAAAGAAGATAGAATTGCTACTTAGGGATGTAAAAGGTGCTTATATACATTGTGGGTATCTTTTTTGCACTACAACCATTGCCTGTCATAACAAGAACTTCCAACCTTCTCTTTTGTGCAAATGAAAATGCTTGTATTTGAAAATAAAAACGTTAGTATTTATTAGAAAGGCTTGCTTTCTCTTTCATGTGGACTTGTGGCATATTTCTGATTTCACTCTCACCATTTAGCCCTGTTGTTACCTTTTGTGTTGCATGTGTAGGTTGGGAGATGTTTTGTCTTCTCTGACTTCAAAGAAGGATAATATTCCTTATGAAAATTCAATGCTTACCAATATACTTGCAGACTCGATAGGTATCCTTCTGCTTCTTATATATTTAAAATTTACTGACATTTCAGGGTGCTTGGAATAGAACTGAAAAATTGGATTGCTTGTAATGCTTTTGTCTTCGTCTTTGTTTTGCATACATATTTGTTACATCAAAATAATTTGATGGGAAAATGGGCCTGCCTATGGCGGTAGGTATGCTGAAAGGGGAATTTGTTGGTTTCATTGCGTTTTTTATTAGTTGAGGTCTCTTTCTGCCGTAATAGTTAACTCTCTCTTGCACCTTGACTGCAAAAAGGTGAAATTTAGAAGATAAGAACTAAGGGAAGGTTACTGATGATAGATCTTCTCAAAGGAACAAAAATATATAGTAATCTTCTCTACCTGTCAAATATAAAGGTTTGCAGTTATTTACATGAGCTGCTTGTTTTACCTTTATACCATTTGATTGTTATTGATTAAGTTCATCTGTATGCTTTCAGAATCCTTGGCTTCCTTCTTTTCGAACCTACTGCAAAATTTGGTGCATAGCTTTTTAAAAAGATTTATGTTTCATATCTTTATCATGGAAAGTTATTTTCCCTCATTTTTGTACCATCTGCATACTTAATTCAAGCATCCTTGATGCTATATTATATTTTTTTAAATGAAGAAGCATCCTTAATATAATTGATCTAGTAACATTCAGGAAAATCTAGTGAGTGGTCTAAGAATAACTTAGTGGTCTTATTGATGCAACTATCTTGCATCATACATCATATGTCTTGCCTTTTGTTCTCCTTTTCTCCTACAAGTGTTGATACCTCACTATAACTTATTTAACATTCTGAACCAAGTTGTTATTGTAAATCCAATTTTCTTGTTTCTGCAGGGGAAACTCAAAAAGTTTGATGATTGTTAACATCTGCCCAAATGCTGCAAATCTATCTGAGACATTATCATCTCTCAATTTCGCCGCACGAGCTCGAAATTCTGTACTAAGCCTTGGAAATAGGGATACTATTAAGAAATGGAGAGATGTTGTAAGTCACTGATATTGATTTCTGAATTCAGAGTTAGATTTTAACTCCTTTTTTTGTTTTGTTATTTAATAAACCAGTATCCTGCATGATCATGTCAGTAAATTTATTTAAAGGAAGAAGTTTTAGCTATTTAGAAGTTAATATGCATGTTTGAAGGTCCACAAAGGGAGAGCTGAATCTAAAGCCAGAAGCAATATTAGGGTGAGATAAAAGACTTATAAACCTGTTAGTAGTGAAACACAGTTGAATTGAAGCCTAGAATCAACTTGGTGTCACATTGGCATTTTTCCCTCAGAAATAAACATAATTACTTGCTGTAGCCCATAAGAAATGTGCTGGTATATGCATTTCGCATTTTTCAGTTCTTTTGCTGGTATTGAATTGTTGATCATGGCTTAATTATTGGAATCTGCATCTTTATATCTTGCTATTATTTTTCTAGGCGAATGATGCACGCAAGGAGCTCTATGAGAAGGAAAAAGAAATTCAAGATCTGAAACAAGAGGTTTTGGGACTAAAACAAGCACTTAAAGGGGCAAATGATCAGTGTGTCCTACTATTCAATGAAGTTCAGAAGGCGTGGAAAGTTTCTTTTACTCTGCATTCAGACCTAAAGGTTTTGTAATTTTTTATTTTGGTTCTTTGTTTTTTCTCGGAGTTAAATCTTACTTAACTGGCTTACAGGAATTTGACATTTACCAGCTAGATCTTGGATTTTTGCTACAAAATACACACAATTTACAATTTTACATCCTTGGTTCTGTGTTTGTTTTTGTTTGTGGTGATGCCAGCCGCCCTTCTCCTTTCCACCTGTCTTTGGATTTTCAACTATCTGATGTTTCTTTTACTGTTTAGATCTCCATGCGACTGTCTTATGGGCATTTCATACTATCGCTATGGCATAATGCTTTATTTTTTATGAGGATTACAGAATGGTTTAGATGGTATGAAGTCTTGGTTCTTCAATATCTAGCCACATTCAAATGAGAATTGCTTTTGTCTTTAGGGGTATTTTGGAAGGTTCAAGGAATAAAGTAGTTGATGCTTTTGTCTTTAGGGGTATTTGCCTTATAGGTTCAGCATTTGGATTTTGTTTTATGCACATCAAGTTTATATCAAATTTCTTTTATCTTTGGCATGCATCTTCTGAACTATCACTTATTAATCCAAAATGCAGTCTGAAAATGTTATGCTTGAGGACAAGCATAAGATAGAGAAGGAACAGAATGCACAGCTCAGAAATCAAGTTGCTCAATTGCTGCAGTCGGAACAAGAGCAAAAACTGCAAATGCAACAATATGATTTGACGATTCAAACATTGCAGGTTGGTTTTAGATCAAAATTCATCATTTCGCGTGTCTTTTTATGTTCATATGCATGCATGCATTCATGCATATACTTCTATTGAGAAAAAAGAAGAGAGGAAAATTGAGAACGATAAATGTGGTTTGAATTTATAATTAAGGAATCTGTACATCCATTGTTCTGTTCTCAAGGTCAAGAGGTTTCATGTCTATCTGGTTGGTTGCTTGGTAAGATGACCTTTTATGATGTAGGGAAATGTAAAAAGTCTTGAATCACAACTCAATGAAGCCATTCGTTCTGTTGAAGCTAAGTCCGTTAGCTCAGAAAAGGGGTCTGGAGTTTCAACAATATCAAAAACAGCAGCAGATGGTATGGATTCTTCAGCTGTGACTAAGAAACTTGAGGAGGAACTCAAGAAACGTGATGCTCTGATTGAGGTCTGCTGAACTTGCAACTCCAATCTACTTTTTTTTTATTCTTTTTGTTGTTACTTAATGATAGTAGTGCTACTGCTAAAGGATATGTGTTACTTCACAATTTATAATCATGATCTGTTGAAGTTTTGGTGTCAATAATATCAGAGGTTGTTGCTTGTTTTTAATTCGAGACAGAAAATCCTGTGTAAAATAACTGTACCCCTTCTACCTACTTGATCATTCTACCATATAAATCTATCTATTAATTAAGGAAGCTTATCACATTTTATTACTTATCATCATTTTTTATTTAATGCACCTTATCTTTTGTAATTCTGCTGTAATATTGTAATATTATTGGGGTGTAGACTAGGAATGTTATGAAGTGTCATTGGCTTTTTCTAAAAAAGGTCAATTTAGTGGGACCTATTAGAATGTAAATGTGGAAAAATGGAGTGGGAGAAGACTACTTTATTTGAGATAACTTGTAGTTGTTCTGAAAGATTACTGATCCTTTATAATAAAGCTAAAAATCGAGTAGCCTTTAGCTGACAAGTCTATAGTGCAATAATTTTCCCTTTACAGATCACAGTTGGGAGCATCTATGTAAAAAAGTGCTTGGGTTAGGTTAATATGGTTTTGAGTATCTGTTATTCCTTTATAACTTTGACTGGTAAAATAATGTTTTGAGTTTATGTAGAACATGCTGAATTAGTTACTACACTAAAGGGAGATAATGGAGTTTCTGATTACGTAAAAATTAGTAATGGTAGAAAGATCAATTGGTCTTGAATCCAAACAACCCAATTAAATATGATGCCCGCTCGGATTATTGATAGGGAACTATATCATTCCTTGAAGAGCTGTCAGATGTTGGCTCTGGAAAAATATCTTTGAGCTCTGGCTGCTAGCTTTTCAAAGTTGTTTCTCTTATTTGTTCTTGAAATGCTTTTTCCAGTCACTTAAATGATAAATTAGACTTTCTCCCTATAGTTCAGTTTTGTTCTTACATGAATTTTATTGCAAATACAGAGGTTGCATGAAGAAAATGAGAAATTATTTGATAGATTGACTGAGAAAGCATCAACGGGTGGATCACCACAGGTAATCTTTTTATTTTAATTTCCTACGTATCAAATCAGCTCGATTGTATTACTTTACTGTCTGTCTCAAATTAGCATGAATAATTAGCCTTGTTGTATCATTTGTGGGCTTTTTCGCCATCATTCTTTTGTTATAAGCTTAGATGCTAATTTAGGTTTTTCTGTTTGTAAAATCTTTTATGATTTTGGGCTAAAATGCTGTTAATGCAGGTGCCAAGCCCATTTTCAAAAGGAACAGCAAATACTCAGGCTCAGGACCCTGGGAGGTGCTACTTCATTTTTGCAGTAGCTTCAATTGCATATTGTTTCAGACTACCTTCATGGCTGGTTGTTGAACTTCTTTTGTAATTGTCTTTAAACAGGAATGATCGACGGTCCATGGATGCCCCTTTGCAATTGGCCATGGATAAGACCGATGGTGCAGGTGCTTTGGTTAAAGCTGGTTCAGATAAGGTTAAAACCACACCTGCTGGAGAATATCTTACTGCTGCACTGAATGACTTTGATCCTGACCAATATGACAGTATTGCTGCGATTTCAGATGGAGCAAACAAGCTTTTGATGCTGGTAAGCTTTAGAACTTGTTTAATTGTTTGGTCTAAACTCTGAAGTCCAAACTATGATTTGGCGCCAAAAAGTCTTAAAACTCAATCAAAAAGGGATAAAGCTGTCCTGCAGTGTCATCCTTAATGATGGGGTCCCATAGAAACCAAATTTATGATTGTTTTTCTTTTGCAATGTTCTGTATATCCGTGCTTCTTTTTTTTCTGGATTGTTGAAAAAAAGCGATGTTACGTTCTTTTTGTATAGATTTTTTGGCAGAAAACAGGCATTTTTGTGGTTCTATATCTATTTAATGATCTCCTATCATTGGAAAATGCTGGGAAGTCTTTTAATTATTTTGAAGTTCCATATCTATATCGGTTTCTGTTCTAAAGCCTTGTATCCTTTTTGTCTTCTAATTATTTTGAAATGCTGGATTAATCCAATCTCAGTTTTCCTATAGTTCAATGTTAGGACCACTTACTTGAACAGCCATTAAATTATGCAGATTGATTGTATTACTTGTTAACATTCTCAGATATGTTTGGTAAAATGGTGGAGATCTACAAAATTTGACAGCTATCTACAATGTTGCAGGTCCTGGCAGCTGTCATTAAAGCAGGTGCTTCTAGAGAGCATGAAATACTTGCCGAAATTAGAGATGCTGTTTTTGCTTTTATCCGAAAAATGGAACCAAAGAGAGTAATGGATACCATGCTTGTTTCCCGTGTTAGAATTTTATATATAAGGTCTTTGCTTGCTAGATCACCGGAGCTTCAGTCCATCAAGGTAACTATATACTAGATGCTGGTTTTTACTCACTGTCTATATATACTTTTACCGTTATTGAGAAGAATGTGAATTTCATCTTTCAATTTGTAGGTTTCCTCTGTTGAGCGCTTTCTAGAAAAGCCTAATTCAGGACGCAGTAGAAGTTCTAGCCGGAGTAACAGTCCTGGAAGATCTCCTGTGCGCTATGTTGATGAGCAGATCCAGGGATTTAAAGTAAATATAAAGCCAGAAAAAAAATCAAAGTTGTCTTCTGTTGTTTCAAGAATACGTGGATTTGATCAGGTATGTGCTACCATAAGTGTTTGGTTCTTTTCCTTTGCATCAGCTGGTAGAGAACCGTAGCCTGCTCCTTGATGGAATCTTCTTATTGTTAATGGTTCTCATAAAAAAATTTACAGTAGTCATTATATGTTTCAAATCCTTTAATGCGTGGGAGACATTTATCTGGTTTAGATGTATCTTCATGTGGCGTGAGAATCATCAAAGTTCGAAGTTTCTTAAATGAGTACAATTAAACGTACAGGATACCCTGAGGCAGCAGCAGGTTACTGGTGGAAAGCTAAGAGAAATACAAGAGGAGGCCAAAAGTTTTGCGGTTGGAAACAAGGCTCTTGCCGCTCTTTTTGTCCATACTCCTGCTGGTGAATTGCAGCGGCAAATTAGGTCGTGGCTTGCAGAAAACTTTGATTTTCTTTCTGTTACAGGGGATGAAGCATCTGGGGGGACCACTGGCCAGCTAGAGCTTCTTTCAACTGCTATTATGGATGGTTGGATGGCTGGACTAGGTGCTGCACTCCCTCCTAATACGGACGCTCTTGGTCAGCTTTTATCAGAGTATGCAAAGCGCGTTTTTACTTCTCAGTTGCAGCACTTGAAGGTATGTAATATACCGTAAGGATAACTCTTTAGCCATCTTTCCGTAACTTGTCTTTTTTAACTATTTAGTTTAGACATGAGTATGCCAAATATTGGACTAAGATTTGCTATAGATATGCATTAATTTTATAAGGTGGTAGTTTCTATCTTCCCTCTGAATAATTGTTTTCTCAAACACCATGACATAACCCCATGGTTTTTTTACTAAGTAATTGCTTACCTTTTTGGTAGGAAAGTTGGATTGATAGTTTATTGGGTTATATCCAAAATCTGGATTAATCATTGCGACCTAGTCAAATCTTCAATACTTCTTACATTAAGAGAACCGTATAAGTTATTTTTCATTTTAGGTTCCTAAGGGATTAATTTTAGGATTTTTTTCTCTTACCCTATATTTTGACTGAACTAAAACAAGGGCAGGGAAAATAACTTTTCCTTGTTTGGATTTTTTTTATTCAAGCAATATAAATTAAAGGGAGTTGAATATCCTAGCTTTCCCTTGAAACCCTCCATATTTGTTTACCCCCAATTTGGGGGGAAATTTGGAAAAGGAAAGTAATTTTTTTAAAGATGTGAAATACCATTTTTTATCTTGTCAATCTTTTACATAATTTATTTTATGAAAAGGATATAATTGGAAAATAACCATTATAATCAATCATTCCCTTTTCTTTCCATTGTTTAACCAAACGAAGGTTGTAAAAATTCATTTACTTTCATTTCCTTAACTAATTTTAATTATTCAAACAAAATACTCACATACATCATTTCCTTTCTTTAACCTTCTTTTCCTTCATAGTTTTTTACCCAAACATGGTGTTAACTTTACTTGTGGCATGTGTTCTGTTGATATGGAGGTACATCTTAATAGAGTAGGGGTGGTTCCATGAGTGGAAGGATACCGATTGTTATTCTTGTTAGTTTCTTAAAAATTTTGGGTGCAATGTTTAGCATGTAAGAATTGTTGATGTTGTTCCAAGCAGGATAAGGTAGTGAGACATATCTCTTTTTAGTTTCAGGCTTAAGGTAGTTGTAAGTCAAAGGATAACCTCTTTTTTGGGTGTAATCATTCAACCTTTACAGTTCATGGGGAAAAAAGTTGTTTTATAGAAAGTGAGAAGATTATAAGTATAACCTGAGCACGAAAATCAATATATATTCATTATGTTTATTTACTAATATCTTAAATCTAGCATAATGAACAATTAAGAACGAGTCAGTAAATGCTGGACCTCTGATAATAAGTGCCTAAATCTCTGGAGATCTACCAATTACTTTTTTTACTCAAAAAATAATGTTAACCAGTCAAGAGGGAAGGCCTGCTATGTTCATTCTTTAATGACAAATAAAATAAGTTTCATTGCCTTGATTGATCAAAACGATTGCCTTGAAGGTTTTTGGGCCAGTTTCGCTGGAACTAATAAAAGGTGAAAGATGTTGAATTCTAGATTTCCTCGAAATTTGTTTCTTCCTATGTCTTTAGTGTGATATTGTATTTGAAACTCTGTTTGTCATCATTTTCATTCTTATCTGAGCTTTGTGTTTCTTGGGATTTTATATTGTAGTCTTCCTAGTTGCCCCAACTCTCTTTTGTCTTTTTCTTTTAGGGGGCTGGATGGAGGCAAGGGACTACAAACATTTTCTAGGCACTATAGAAAATTTTCACATTAATAGATAATTTTATTGATAATATTTAGTGTGACTATGCGCATCGAATTGCAATAGAAAAAGCTCCTGCTGTTCTAATAGTTGCCTATATATGCCTTGCAAGTGTTTCTTGTATATGCTTATGGAAAGCGCTCAATTTTATTACACCCCTCCCTGCTTAAAAAAAATGAACTATAAAAAACCAATTGTGCAGTTCAGTGTAGACATTGCAAGCATGTATATGCTTCTGGAAAACACTGCATATCCCCCCCCCCCCCACACCCAAAAGAAAAAAAAGGATAGAAGACCAATTGTGTGATTCAGTGTAGACATTGCTAGTAACCTTTTTTTTTTCCTCTGCTAGGATATTGCTGGAACCCTAGCAACAGAACAGGCTGATGATGCTTCCCAAGTGGCAAAGTTGCGTTCTGCTCTTGAATCTGTTGATCACAAGCGAAGAAAGGTGAACCATCATGTTTTTTTTCTCTGCCCCATAAATATCTTATAATTAGCTTCCATGCACAGATTAGCTGCTGTTTTATCTAAAGTTAATATATTTAATGTAATCATAGTGTGTACCAGTTTTTCGGGGTAGCTTAATTTTAATGTCATAATTCTTGATCTAGCGAAATTCATCATTATTAGAAAGAGATATTGAGAGTTGTGAATGCTTAACGTATCTGTTGCGACTTCTTGGCCAAGGCCCTGACTCTTTAGATGATCTTTGTGGTTGACCTTGATTACTCCAGTCAGCATGTTCAGTGTGGTTAGTTTTTTTTTTTTTCAAATAATGTTCAGTGTAGTTAGTTTGCTTCATAGATCAGGACAATTTATGATCAATAAAATACTTGTGTCTGGATGGTAGAATAGTTTGTTACTTATTCTGTCTTCAAATGTCCTTTTCCAGGTGTCTTAGGGTGTATGACATTGACCCTTTTATGGAAAGCTGAGAAATTCTTTTCATGTTCAATAAGAATTCAGGATCAATTTGATCTCTTTTTCTGTATCATTTAAATTTCAAATCTCCGGTTTCTATTGTATTATGTCCTATTGTTTGCTTGCTGTTATCCCTTTGTTATCTCCTTCATATACTCAAGCATTATTGGTCTTAGCTGAATTTTGCATGAAGACATTATTAGCTGGAACATGCTAATATTTTGTATGTCAGAAGTTATATATGCTTACAGATTAGAATGATATTTGTTTGTGATTAGATTTTGCAACAAATGAGAAATGATGCTGCGTTGCTAACATTGGAGAATGGTAGTTCACCCATTCAGAACCCTTCTACTGCAGCTGAAGATGCCCGTTTAGCTTCTCTGATTTCTCTCGATGGCATCTTGAAGCAAGTCAAGGTGTTTAGCTCTTCTCCAAGTTGCTGTTTACTTCTACTCAATGATTCTCAGTAGAGTAATAAAAAAATTTACATTGTTCTTATGTGTTGAGCAGGATATAACAAGGCAATCTTCTGTAAGTAGCATGGGTAGAAGTAAGAAGAAAGCAATGCTAGCATCACTAGATGAGCTGGGGGAACGGATGCCCTCCCTTCTTGACATCGATCATCCATGTGCTCAGAGGCAAATTGCCAATGCTCGGTGCCTGGTTGAGGTATGGGATTGTCTTTTTAGTGCTGCAGAATTTCTTCTACATGTGCTTCCAACTTGGTCATTAAATGAATTATCCAAACTAGTTTGTAACTATGTTTCTGTAGCTTTTCTATATATTTATGTGGATGGTCAGGGCCAGGTATGGAGATGCCTGTGCCATAGTTTATTATCCCTGAAACGTCTGAATCCTATGTTTTCCAAAAGCTTAAAGTGTTCCATACCATCACAAATTCTTCTGAACAAGACATGTGGTTTGTGAATTTGGTGCATAATGAGAACTCTTCGAACCTGTACTTTATGGTCATAGGGTTGTTGGTAACAAAATTGCCAAACAACATGAACAAAGTAGACTACCAAATGCTCTAGAAGGAACAATGATTTCGTTGTTACATCACTTTATCTGCCCTTTTGACAATTGAATGAAAAAGTGCTGCACTACATCTTATATTTTATTTAGGTTAGCATTTATAGTGCTTCATTTGTTTTTCTCACCTCTCTTTAATCTGCTATGTACTTCTGAAGTCGGTTCGTGAAGAGGATGATCCGGCACCAGAGATACACCATGCTCAAAGGCCATCTGCGGAATTGGGATCTGGTACTGATACAGATGTTGCACAATGGAATGTATTACAATTCAACACAGGCTCAACAACCCCATTTATCATCAAGTGTGGAGCAAATTCCAATTCTGAACTGGTTATCAAAGCAGATGCAAAGGTTCAGGAACCCAAGGGTGGTGAAATTGTGAGGGTTGTTCCTAGACCCTCTGTTTTAGAAAATATGAGCTTGGATGAAATGAAACAAATATTCTTCGAACTTCCAGAGGCTCTGAGCTTACTTGCCCTAGCCAGGACTGCGGATGGCACCCGAGCTCGGTATTCCAGATTGTATAGGACATTGGCGATGAAGGTTCCATCGCTAAGGGATCTAGTCGGGGAGCTCGAAAAGGGGGGAGTATTAAAAGATGTAAAGTCGTGAATGCAAAGGGTGTTTTTCTGATGTTGAAGTGTGTGTGTGTATGTGTGTGTTGATGGACTTTACATTAGGAGGGGGGTTGCGATTTACAGGGACAAAGTGGGTGTTGTAAACCTGTGATTTGACGTGCTTTGTAGGGATTTGCGGAGTCAAATGTATTGGAAGGTGGTGCAACTGTTGATGCCCCTTGTATCACATCACACGTTGATAATAGTGGCAATTTTATGCAGGCATCCATAATTTTTACATTCAAATATAATTTCCAACAGCAACAGAATCATACAAGCTTAAAGTAGAGCTCTAGGTATTTAGCTTTGTTTAAAGTTTTATATGTGGTAAATAAAACTTCTTAATTATAATTGGTTTGGATAATTTACTAGACCCTTGGTCTATAATTTCAAAAGGGCATTTTTCTAGAGAATTTTTGGGGATTTTTTGTAATTTTTATTTATAATTCGTAATTCAATTTATTTATCTCAAGTTTTAATTAAATCAATTCAGACTTGTTTCTCATCTTTGATTTCCAGCTTCCGAAAATTCAAAGACCAAGAATTTAAGAACTTGTCAACCGCCATTGTTGACACTTTTATTTAGTTTCGATTTTTCTTTTAAAAAATATATTCTGTACTTTCTATCAATTCCAATTTCCTTCTAATCTTGTCCCTTTTTAGCCAGGCTCCAAACTTTATTTGCATCCTAAAAATTCAATTCATGATATAACTCCTCTTGATTTTGATCCAATTAAATAAATTCGACAATGGGGTCACCAAAAGGTGATTTTATTTTATAATACTATGAACTGAATTGTAATTTAATCGACATGCATCTAACCATATCCCAAATCTACCCCTTCTTTCTAAACGGCTCATTGTTTACTGGTCACGCCATTTCTCATTCCTTTATCAACCTCGTAGGAGTATGGGCCGTGTCTCAGTCCAGTCCCACTGTGGCTGATTATCCTCTTGCATTTGCTACTAATCATCGCCTTGATAAGCTATTGCCTCGGCCTACAGGTATTAGCAGCCGTGACATTGGAAGCATCCAACTTGCACGTGTCAAGGATGATATCTATTTCACTAATCTGAAGTTGTAGTTAAAACAAGATATACAGACCTATTTTGGTCCCAAAAAAGTTCTGTCTTCTTTCACCCTGCCTCCCTTCACATAAAACTTTATGCTTCCTCTACTCAATTTCATAGTTGCATTTCTACGAAAAATGAATAGCTCACTATGTAAACTAAAATTTAGTAATCAAGTCTATAAAACAAGGGTTCCCATGATATTATTGTCACCATCAATAACTTGAAAACTATGTACGATATGTCAGAGACAACGAACAAATGTATTTTCCAAAAGGAGATTTGCAGCACATACCAATCTTGAATCTGTTGAACCAAAGCTGGGAAATTTTGTAGACAGGATCTATCTTTACGGTGAAGTGTGAAGTCAGTTTCAATGCTTATAAAATACGAGTTCTCTACTACAGTTGGCTTTGATAGCATCTTCTAGTTTCTCAGCTCGATCGAATTCAACTTTGAAGGAAACCATGGTGGTCCCATCTTTGCCTGTATCATAATTCTCTTTGATGTCCTCAACTTCGAAAGATTGTAACTGCAGCAAAGAAGAACAAGATTACCATGTGATACATTTTCCCCTTTCTAGGTCAAAGACAACGAGAGTAACAAAATGTTAGAAGAATTTCAATAATGCAACTTACATACACCAATCTTAATTAGTTATCACCTCTACATACCTAAAACCAAATACACATGTAAAGTCGAGAGCAAATGAAAATAAGGCATAAAATGCGAGAGAAAATTATATAGCTTGTTTTGATCCCCAAAAATAAATAGTTTAAAATCATCTTATCCCTAATTAAAAGATACCCTTCTTTTGAACCCACAGTTTAACTCGGTTGGTTCATGCAATTACCCTTAAGATGTGGTACTCACATAATCTGGGATCCAAATCACAGCATCTGTAATCCTTAGTTTACAACCTACTTTGTAACATGCTGGTTCCTGAAAATGATTCATTTGAGGTCACAATATGACTCAGATGAACTGAAACTACCACTTACAAATAGACATGAATAAATTGACTTTTTACTAAAGGGACATGTCGCTAAAGAAACAAGCAAGCGGCATCCAAGGATGTTACAATCATTATTCATACACATCCTAATGGTGATAACCAGATGAGAAACTACAACCACACACATTCCAATGGTGGAAAACGGATGAGAAACTAAATTATACAATCACACACATTCCAATCATGCTAATTGGATCAGAAACTAAATTACATAACCAACACATTCTGATGGCGATAAGCCAATAATCAGATGAGAAACCACATTAAGAGAAATTTATATAAAAGAAGCATAAAATTTTTCTACTTTTAATTTGTAAACATTATATGCAAACAACTAACAGACACTAAACACTAACCATAAAATATCAATTTAATTGGCATTTAGAAGGACCAATTTGAACAGGGAAAAAATTGCTCACTTGATGGTATAGAACTCCCAAAAGATCGAAAGGAACCTCCACTCCCATTGGAACCTTCAAAAATTCCAATCAAATATCAACATTTCCAAATATTAAAATCATAAAATTTAAAAATTAATATTGTCATACATAGATTATTTCCATTCTTACTTTAGATTTTACAAGACAAGTTGGAGCATTTCTCAAGCATTCCGAGGCCACTCCACCATAAGCCCTAACAAGTCCTCCCGTTCCCAATTTAATTCCTCCAAAATACCTGAAATTTATTTGAAGATTCATGTTATTTGTCCCTTCAATTTTGATCATGGCAATATATATCAAAAGTAAATAAATGTACCTAACAACGACCACCATGATTCTGTCTAAACCTGAAGAAACAATTGCAGAATGAATCGGCTTCCCCGCCGTTCCAGAAGGTTCGCCGTCATCATTCGACCGATACTGATCCCCAACCTATTAAACTTTTGATAGGTCAATTATGAGGCAAGATGAATGAGATGGTAGAAAAGCGTGGCGTCATATTAGATTACCTTGTAAGCCCAACAATTGTGAGTGGCACGCGGATCCTTGACTTGGTTGAGGAAAGAGTGAGCGGACTGCTCGTTAGAGATGGGACCAGCGATGGCGATGAATTTGCTCTTTTTTATTTCTTTTTCGAATGTTACTGTTTCTTTAATGGTGGTGAAGGCGCCTGCGTTGCTAGTGGCGCCGGAGCTGCTGGAGGTAGTGACCATTGCTTTTTTGGCGATGGAGTGGGCGGAAATTGAGGCGGAGAGGCGGTGGTTGAGCTTGTGGCAGTAGCGATAGCCAGGTGTTGTTATTGCAATTGGCATTTGCTTGTTTTTGGTGCCTTTCGTTTCAATAAAATCAGTCACAAACAAGCCTTTTTCCTATTCCGGCCGCCGTTTCAAAAGGTAGTCCACTCGTATTTAAACGATGACGTTATACAATCATTTTATTTTTTTTAAAATATGTCATAAACCATCTATTATTCGTAAATTTAAAATTTAATTTTTATATTTTTATTTTTAAAAATTTAGTTTATTTATTTTTTAAATTTTAAAATTAATAAATTAAAATTTAATCTTCATATATCTATTTTTAGAATTTAGTATTTTTATTTTTTAAATTTTAAAATTTAAAATTAATTAGTAACATTATTAAAATTATTTTATTAAAATCAAGTTCATTACAACGTAATTTTTTAATTACATTAC
Source organism: Gossypioides kirkii (assembly GCA_005610355.1). Classification (NCBI taxonomy): domain Eukaryota; kingdom Viridiplantae; phylum Streptophyta; class Magnoliopsida; order Malvales; family Malvaceae; genus Gossypioides; species Gossypioides kirkii. The sequence goes on from CP032253.1 coordinate 19,530,142, forward strand.
TATTAAACAAATTTTCTTTTATTTTAAAATATTACACAAATAAATTTAATAAAAAATTAACAACAATTAAATTTAAATTTTAAAACATCAAATTAATACACATTAAAATGATTTGTTTATTGAAGTAGTGTAAAAAAAAAGAGTTAAATATGTATATCAAACAATTATTTCCTGGAAATGGGTTTTCCGTTTTTGGACATCTACCTCCGTGCTTATAGTTGTGAATGTCCCCCCTTATACGTATTGCATTGCCAAGTTCTCCATCTCATCGGAATTAGGATGATGATTACAGATATTTTGACATCTTTGTATGTGTATTTTTATTTTTAGTAAAATACCATATAGGAGTAAATAATGGAAGTTGGCTAACAAAATATCGGTACAGAGAGGTCCAAAACAAAGAGCCAAATCCATGCAAAAAAACAAACACAGCCGAAAGGAAAAAATCAGAGAACCAACAAATCAACCTGAAAAAACATGAAGTAAAGAAAGCCAAACAAAACTTTTTACTTCCATCACAGATCTGAAAACCCTATACAGCGACGATCTCTCCACTTCGACAATTCCATGAAGCAGAAGAGAGGGGTTGAGGGAATCTTCCAGTAGATAAAAAAATAAGCCCCAACCAAAAAAACAAAAGACCGAGAAAACCCGGCTACGGGGGTTGAAGAAACCGTCGATCTGCATCCACTATCTCCAGTACCATGTCCGACGCATCTTCAACCCAAAAGCAATCTGTGAGTCGCCTCCGACCTTCTGCCGCCAGTGCATGTGCCGCCAAGTTTCCCCCTCTTGACACATACTCAAACCGGCAGCCGATGAAGTTTCTTGACCATTCCCAAATGTCGCAGGTAAGGGGTCTGGTTACAGAATAATCTTCCTTTAGGGATGAGACATTGTTGATTAACAACTTTGAATCACTCTCAAATATTACGTTTGTAAATCCCATTTCAGAGGCAAACTACATGTCGTGCAGGAGAGCCACCGCTTCAGCAACAGTAGCCGAAATACTCAGGTGATGTATTCTGCAACCCGCACTTAAAATATGATCTTCATCGTTCCTCGCAATAAAACCTGTAGTTGCTAATCCATTTGTCTCTGAAATCCAGCATCTATATTGATTTTTATCCAGCCAGGGGGGGAGGGGCACCATCGGATCATTTCCCTTGGTCCTGGGTGTTTAAGGATTGCTACAGACTACCTATATTCCTTCCCAAAACCCTTGATGAATGTAACAGTTTCCTCCACTTTTGAAATCTTCTTCTCATGTACAAGACTGTTATGGGCATACTAGATAGTAGGGTGAGCAAAATCTGATTCGATTTGAAAAATTCAAAAAATAATTCAAATTTTGAATTAAATAATTTAAATTATTTGAGTTAATTAAGTTATTCGGATAAACTCAAATAAAAAATTAAGTTTTTTCGGTTTAACTCGAATATGAATTACACAATTCCAGTTATCCGAAAATCCGAATAAGAAAAGGTAAAATTACGTCGTTTTGATAAATGTTTACCTTTTCTAAAGTTAAAAGTCAAAATCATTAAATTAAAAGTCAAAATTACGTCGTTTTAATAAATGTTTACTCGTTAAGTTAAAAGGCAAAACTATTATATTGTTTATATAGCTAAATAATATTGTACTTCGTCTACTAGTTAAACAACCGGTTCATGTAAACACAATATTGGGTATAAATAATAGGATTCATTAACTCGATTCGGTTTGACTTGAATTTTTTTGATTCGATTCGATTCGATTAAAAAAATTCAAATTAAATTTGGTTGCTAAAATAAGATTAATCAACTCGACTAACTCAAAATTTTTTGACTTAATTCGTCTCGACTCGATCGAATACTTACCCCTACCAGATAGCCCAAATTGTGATAGTTGCTTCAATTCTATTTTTAGCATCTAAGTTACTAAATATCCAAGATAACCACTCGGTAAAGTTAGAATCAATAATTTCACTTGGCCAATGGTAATTAAGAGTAATCCACGCATTCTTTGCAAAATGTTGAGATTTTCAAGCCAGAAAGAAAGAAAAATTGCAGAGTAAGAAATAGCAAAAGATTATCAAAAACTGATCTGATCTGATTAATTAATTCATAAAAACTAAAGTATACAAAAGTTTACATAGCTACCATAGGGTATGGAGCATATCTGCCCTTACATAAGTAGATTTAAAACAGTACAAAGTATGGGAAATATACATTAAAAAGTGATCTTAAGCTAGCTGACATAAGACCTATAAGTCAGCACATAATCTTGACCAAATTACATCACCAAATTTAAATGAAATAAAAAAACAACAACAAAAAAACAAAATGAATTTGGTCCTTCACATAATGCTCTGCTGTAATAGCTTCAAATGTGCTGCATGTGCCACTATGATCCAAGTCTGCTGTTGCATTGCAGGCCAAAAATTCAACACTCCTCCGTGGCATGTATGTAACAGACACCAATGTTACTTCTCAAAGTTTCAAATCTCAAAGTTCCAAGAGGCTTAGTTAAAACATCAGCAAGTTGGTTTTTAGAACTGCAATGAACCAAACTTAACTCCTTCGATTGCTCAACCTCCTTAACAAAATGATATCTGATCTTGAAATGCTTAGTTTTTGCCATGGAATGCAAGATTTTTTGCTATGGTAACTGCTGACTAATTGTCAACCTTAATTTCAGTAGCTTCAAATTGCTTTTTATTTAAATCACTTAGAAATTTTCTCAGCCAAATGGCATGGTTAACAGCTGTAGCAATTGCAATGTACTTTGCTTCTACTGTTGACTGAGCCATAGTTTGCTGTTTCTTTGAGCTCCAACAAAACACCCCTAAGCCAAGAGTAAAGAAATATCTAGAGGTGCTCTTCATATCATCAACTGACCCTGCCCAGTCACTATCTGAGTAGCCAACTAACTTCATCTCATCACTTTTCACAAACTTTACACCATGGTCCAAAGTTCCCTTGACATACCTCAAGACCCTTTTTGCTGCCCTAAAATGTGACACATTACAACAATGCATGAATCTAGAAAGAAGGCTTATAGCATACATGATGTCTAGTCTTGTTATTGTCAAGTAGAGCAGACAACCCACAAGGCTCCTATAGCCTTTTTCATCAACTCTCTCAAGGTCACCACTATTAGTCAGCTTCTCTCCTTGTGCAACTTGCAGGTTTGCACTTGTCCATACAAAACTTGGTTAGAATTTCGGAGGCAAATGCTTGTTGACTTATGAAAATAGCATTTTGAGTTTGAGTGACCTCCATGCCAAGAAAATATGTCATTCCCCTAAATCAGACATCTCAAATACTTCTTGCATCTTTTTTTTGAATTCATCTATCAGCTCCTCTTTACTTCCAGTCACTAGTAAGTCATCCACATATAGTGAGATGATCAATAAAGTCTCATGCTTAGCCTTATTAATATACAAGGTAGGCTCACTTAAGCTCTTTTCAAAACCAAGCCTTGATAGATAAGTGTCTATTCTGTCATACCAGGCCCTTGGAGTCTGCTTAAGGCCATAAAGTGCCTTTTTAAGCTTGTAGACTTTGTGTTCCTCATCTGGAACTCCAAAACCTTCAAGCTGATCAACAAAGATATCCTCTTTAAGAAAGCCATTTAGAAATTCTGACTATACATCCAATTGGTATACCCTCCATTACTTCTAAGCAGCCAAAGCAAACAAGAATCTTATTGTATCTAATCTTGCAACTAGTGCAAATGTCTCAGAAAAATCAATTCCATGCTGCTGACCGTATCCCTTCACAACCAACCTAGCTTTGTGCTTCTTTAGTGACCCATCAGCATTGTATTTGGTCCTAAACACCCATTTTACACCAATGACTTCCTTATGGACAGGCCTATTAACCAAGTCCCAAGTGTCATTTTTGTGTATCATGTCCATCTTAGCTTGTATGGCATCCTTCCAACATTCTTCCTCGGCAACTTCATCAAAGTTTGAAGGCTCTAGAATAGCCACATCACACCTCTAATAGATGTCAGCTATTGATCTTGTACCCCTGACAGATAAATCATCAAGGTCTTCCTCTTCATGAGCTTCATTTTCAGCAGGTTCTAACTCAACATCTTCTTGCCCTGATTCAGGTAGACTAGCATCTGTACCATTCCACTTCCAATAGCAGCTTTCATTAAACTTTACATCCCTACTTACAAAAATCTTCTTTGTGAATGGATTAAAGACTTTATAGCCTTTCTTTGTGCTGCTATAACCAACAAAAATACTAGGCCTTAACTTTTCTTCAAGCTTGCTTCTTTTCTTTGTTGGAACCAAGGTGTAGCAAAGACAGCTAAATACCTTCAAATGAGACACTAAAAGCTTGTGTCCAAACCAAGCTCAAATAGAGTTTTGCCTTTGACAACATTGGTTGGAAGCCTGTTGAGCAAATACACAGCAGTGTTTACTGCCTCAGCCCAAAAGTTGTTAGGCAGCTTGCTCTCAAACAATAAGCATCTTGCCATGTCAAGAACTATTTTATTTTTCCTCTCACAAATACCATTTTGCTGTGGTGTGTAGATGTTTGTTAGCTGATGCAAAATCCCAACTTCTTCACAAATCTTTTGGAACTTAGCTAACACATACTCAGTTCCATTATCAGACCTTAGTGCCTTTAGTTTACAACCAAATTGGTTTTCAAATAAAGCCTTAAACTTGATGAAAAAATCAACCATTTCTGACTTTTGCTTCAAAAAGTTTACCCAACAATACCTTGTACAATCATCAATAAACAGTACAAAGTACCTACTGTCACTCCATGAGGAAGTCTTCATAGGTCCACAAACATCTATATGAACCAAGTGAAGTTTTTATTGAGCTTTTGAAGCCATATTAGCTGGAAATGGCAGTTTGGTCTATTTTTCAAGCTGACACATTTCATAAACAGCATCCTAAACTTCTATCTTGGACATATCCTTAACCATATCCATTTTGTGTAGCTAACCAACTGACTTGTAGTTCACATGCAGCAATCTCTTGTGCCATAAGCCAGACTTATCAGCTTGACTAGCATATGCTCTTGCATTTAGCTGATTTACATCCAAAACAAAACATCTATCCAACATGGACACAATTACCAATTCTTGACCAAATGGATCTTCAATCATACACAAATTATTTCTAAAGGAAAGACAATAGCCCTTTTCAAGCAATTGACCAACATTCAACAAATTCTGATCAATATCAGGTACAAAGAGAACATCAGAGATTATCTTGTTACCTGACTTAGTGCTGATCACCACCTTGCCCCTTCCTTTGGCCTCAATAAAGTTTCCATTCCCTATTCTGACTTTAGAGTTGGTATCCAGCTCCCTGAACAACCCTTCATCAGATGCCATATGATGTGTACAACCACTATCAATCAGTTAATCTTTCTTCACACTTGCTGTAGTAGCAAAACAAGAAGCAGTGAAGACTTGCTCCTTTTGAGCTTGAACATCCTCAGCTGTTTGAGCCTGATCCTGCTATTGTAGTTGAGCTTTCACTTTGTTTTTGCAAACTTTTTCAACATGACCAAGTTGCTTATAGCTCTTGCATTGGATATCAGGTCTGTACCAACAATACTTCTCCAAATATGTGGTTTTCTTGTAGCGAGTTCATGGTGGGAACTTCTTTCTTGCAGCTTCTCTTTTGGACTTATCTTTTTTATCTGACCAAGCTTTCTTTTGTAGCTTGAGCTTTCTCTGCCTCTGGCCTGAAAAGCACTCTCAGAATGATCCTCTACTCTGTTTGCTCTCCTCTGCTCTTATGCATAAAGTGCATTGATCAGTTCAGTTAGAAATATAGCTAATAGGTCCCTAGAGTCCTCCAAAGAACATATTTTTGACTCACACTTCTCTGGAAGAGTTATAATAACCTTTTCAACTATTCTCTTTTCAGTGAACTCATCACCAAAGAGTCTGATGTTGTTAACAGTCACTATTATCCTATCAGCATATTGCTTAATGGTTTCAGACTTTTTCATCTTAAGGTTCTCGAAATCCCTTCTTAAATTTATCAATTGCTGCTGCCTAGTTTTCTCTAACCCTTGGAACTCTTCCTTAAGCTTGTCTCATGCTTGCTTTGAAGAGTTACAAGCCATCTTGGTGAAGATCACATCAGAAACACCATTCTACAGGTAAGATATTGCCTTGTACTTCTTTGCACAATCTTTATTATGTTATCTAATTTGAGCTATTGTAGGATTAGCTTTCAGAGGTGGTCGTTCTTCATTTGTATGAACTACATTCCACAAGTCATGAGCTTGTAAAGAAGTCTTCATTTTTACAGCCCATATGTTGTAATTTTCTCCAGAAAAAATAGGTGATGGAGAAGGTGAAAAACTCATTTTACAGCAACAAAAAATACTTCTGCTTTTTCTTTTCAAACACTCAACAAAGAAAACAAACAACAAGCAAAAGGCCCTCAAAGATGACAGGCTCTCGATACCATGTTGAGATTTTCAAGCCACAAAGAAAGAAAAATTGCAGAGCAAGAAATAGTAAAAGATGATCAAAAACTGATTTGATCTGATTCATTAATTCATAAAAACTAAAGTATACAAAAGTTTACATAGTTACCATATGGCATGAAGCAAATCTGCCTTTACATAAGCAGATTTAAAATAATACAAAGTATGGGAAATATACATTAAAAAGTGATCCTAAGTTAGCTAACATAAGACCTATAAGTCAGCACATAATCTTGACCAAATTACATCACCAAATTCAAATGAAATTAAAAAAATAACAAAAATATAAAATGAATTTGGTCCTTCACATAATGCTCTACCGTAGTAGCTTCAAATAAGCTGCATGTGTCACTATGATCCAAGTTTGCTGTTGCATTGCAGGCCAAAAATTCAACATAAAAGTACAATCCAAAGATACATGCACACTTGATTCACTAAAATTTTAACTGCGCGAACACCGATTATCACTCATTATTCTTCTAAAGTGGAGATTTTGTAAAGTTAGGATAAAATTCCTATAAAATTTCCATTACAATATCTTTATTTTTTCTTGGCATTGTAATCCCCACATATGCTTGAATAAGTTATGCTCTAGATCACTCAAATTGGCAGCCACTATTAGCCTCCTATACTTGTTTCTCATCGAGTAGATGCCCGAGACTTCACCAGACCAAACAAGCTTGTCTGACTGATTGTTTAGGGAAATAGGGATTCTCACAATTTTTCTTGCATTATCCACAGAAAATATACTATTAATCAGAATGTCATTCCAATTTGATAAATCAAGGAGCATTAACTCACTAACCATTTTCAATCCATAAACTGGCTGTGTAGTAATTTTCTCATGTGTCTTCCTCGGGAGCCAAAAATCATTCCAGTTCGAAACTGAATGCTCGGTCCCTATTCACCACTTTAAACTAGATTATAAGAGGTCTTTCGAACTCCAGATGCTTCACCAAACAAGTAAGGGGTTGGATCCTAAAGGGGTTTCCAAAAAATTCAAGTTATGGTAGTACTTAGCTCAAATGATTTTTACTGAAAGAGAGGTTGGGTTCTCAATTAAATGCCAACCTTGTTTGGCAAAGAGAGCAATGTTGAACTTTGAGAGGTCACGAAATCCCAAGCCACCTTCCAATTTCGACAAATATAAAGAATCCCAAGAGCACCAATATAGGCCTTTTTTATTTGCTTTCTTCTGCCACCAACATCTTACAATAATTGATTCTAATTCCTTGCACAAAGTACTTCGTAACAGAAAACACACATCGAATACAAGGGGATTGATTGAAGGACAGATTAATAAAAACTTCCTTCCCTCCTATCGAAAGAAATAAAGCATTCCACCCTTTGACCTACTTCACCATTTTTTCTTTTAAGTAATTGAAAGCCCTTCTTTTATTTCGACCAACCATTGAAGGGAGTCTCAAATACCTTTCAGGATTAGAGCTCGAATTGACTCCCCAAATATGGCAAATTTGATCCTTTAACTCCGAATTTACATTCAAACTAAAAAAAGAACTTGACTTGTCAAAATTGATAAGTTGACCAGATCCATCGACATATTGGTTTAAAAGATTCTTAATCGTTTTAAGAGTCTCTGTAGTAGCTTCCCCGAAGATCAAACTATCATCGGAAAAGAGATGATTAACAAGAGGTGCATGTCTATTAACTCGAACACCTTTTAGCTCATTTCACAAGGAGGCTATTCGTAGCGTCGTCGACAATCCCTCGCTGTAAATAAGGAAAAGATAAGGCCTAAGTAGGTCTCATTGTCGAAGGCTTCTGTGAGGGGTAAAGCATTCTCTTATTTTTCCAATCCAATCCCCAGAAATCCCAATCGTTCCATCTTCATCTGCAGAAATGGCCATTCGACCCTATCGTAAGCTTTGCTTATATTAAGCTTTAAAACAAATGATCTAGTACTCCCTGATACTCTCTTTGACATTGAGTGTAGAATCTCATAAGTAGCCAAGATGTTATCTGTAATGAGCCTCCCAGGCACAAAAGCACTCTGTGCTTTATCGATGCAATAGTGGAGAACCTTATAGAATCTATTCACGAGCATCTTTGCAACAATTTTATATAAAATATTGCAAAGGCTAATAGGTCGAAATTGAGTCATAGAGATGGGTTTACTAACCTTTGGGATGAGGATAATACGCGTCTCGTTTATCTCTGACATGTCATGAGCACCATTTAAGAGCGTGATATAATACTCCGTCATGTCCTTGCCTAAAATATGCCAAAATATCTAGTAAAATACTGCCCCTAAGCTATCTTTTCCGGAGGCCTTCAGTGGACTCATACTTTTGAGAGCCAAACAAACCCCCTCAAGAGTAAAAGGTCTTGAGAGCTCTTCATTCATGGACTCAGTGATACACGGTTGCACTCTTTCTAAGATTAAGTTAACATTAGATATTCCATTAGAAGAGAACAAGGATTCAAAATACCTTGAAGCCAAAGATAGTAAACTATCAGCATTATTGCACACACTCCCATCACTATCAACCAACTTTTCCACTACATTTCGTCTTCTTCTTTCAATTGCGACCTTATGGAAAAAAATTGTATTTCTATCCCCATGCTTCATCCAATTCGCTGTCGCTCTCCATTTTCAATAAATCTCTTCCTTATCTTCTTCTACATTAATGGCCAACTTTGTATCCACAATATCTCCCAGAACTTCATTGGTTGGGAAAAGAGAGTTTAATTAATTTAAATGATTCTGAAGTTCCTTTTGTGTCAACCATTGCTCTCTTCTTAATCGATTAAACCATTTGTTAAGACTCTTACCCATTATTTGCAATCTTGTCAGAATAGAACCAGAACTAGCGACCCATAACCCCATTTGCAAGAATTTTCAAGAAGCCAGAATGCTTCGAATCTGAAGTGGTGAACCCATACATTCGATCTGTCAACTTTTGAACTCAATAACAAAAGGAAATGGTCAGAAAACGCATAAGTTAAATGTTGGACGGTGTAATTAGGAAATAAATCCTTCCATGCATCATTTGCCACTCCTCTGTCCAGCTGTTCACGAATATTATTAATCTGTGTATAGCCCTTTTCCCATGTAAACCACTATCCAAAATACCCCATATTCAACAACTCACAGTCCAGTAACGCATCACGAAACGATTGCATTTGGCTTTCACGTCTGACTAAACCTCCCATTTTTTCAGAAGCATATGTAATTTCGTTAAAGTCTTTAATGCTACCCACGGAATATGGAGGTTATCATTCAAAGAACAAAGAAGGTTTCGGGATGCTTCTTTGTGCTTCTCCTCTAGAGCTCTATAAAAACAGTACATCTCCAACTCATGCTATTCGTATCTTCCTAAATAATGACATCTATATGCCTTCGGGAATAGGACTCAAGTGACACTTTACATTCTGGTTTCCATCCCATAGATAGGTCGCCACTTCTACCATCAGAGTCTACATCGATTCCATTCAAATTCCTACATCATTCTCTAATCTTCTTCATACTTAAACCTTGTAGCTTTGTTTCGATCATAAAAACTACAGAGGGGTTTATGTCTCGTAACATCTACTGGAGATGTTTCACTGTCCAAGGCCTCCCAAACTTCTAACATTCCAATTAAGGAGCTTTATTGTTCTAGGTTGGCCCCTTACCAAGGCCTGTCGATATACTTGAGTTGGGTACATGCATCATGGTACATGAATCTTCAATCAAATCCGCTTTCGTAGAAAATCACGAAGAGATGGTGTTGGGTTTAGGTTGTTTATACCCATCAATTTTCCTTATTGGGCTTGAATCCTCCTCACAAGTTATAGTATCATGCCTTAAAGCAGAATTAATGCTTCTGACACCTAGCTCAAAGGCGGTGGTCCTAATTAGGGAATTGCATGAAATAGCTTGATTTGACTTTCTATTTGTAGCCTGTGTGAATCTCTTTGCAATTGTGAATTAATGCCATAATTCACAAATCCATTCAAATCCCCCGAATTGCACTTGTCGTCATTAGGCCTCTTGTTTCCATACTTAGAACCTTTCCCTCCATCGACTCTTCCATGCCATCATTCGTCTTGGTTGAGCGCGAAGCGATATATCCCATTTGAACTCTAAATCTATTACCGGATTAACTGCTCTTATAGGACAATATCTCTCTCCATGGCCTACCTTACCGCATAAGAAACAAAACAATGTGAACTTTTTATATTCAAAGTGGACAAAGTCAGACGTACCTTTTTGGAGGGTTAGTCATTTTCTTCTATTCATTGGAATCTTAATGCTCATTCATACCCTGACTCGTATTTTTCCTTTGTAACCCCATTGAATAGTTGATGCATCATACTCCAAAAAAGTCCCTATAAAATTCTCCAGTTATTTTGCAACAAACTCAGACATAAAACCATGAGGAATATCATTTACCACAACCCAAAAATCTGCCTCCAATAGTTCAACCTCCAGTGGGTTGTCACCCTATTTTAGCCGATGCAATACTACGAGATGGGAATTGAAATTCCAAGGACCATACTTTTCAACCCGATCCACATTTTCCACACAATAGAAACGAAACAAAAAGTGCCCATTTTCCAAATTCGAAATGGATACTCCACCAATAGGATGCCATACGTTGGCGAGGGTTGATCTCATAGCTTGGAAATGGACTACGCTGGACGTGAGGAACCTTCCAACTAAACAGTTTTCATACGAGGTGTCTGTATCAGCCGACTCAATTCCTAGTTGTATTGAGTCTTCTTCAATATCTTCCAAAGACAAATTTGCCATCGAATCTTCCATAGAGAAATACTCGTCAGTGTGACTCAAAAAAAATTATAGTAGGAATCGAATAAGAAACTAAGAAAGAGAAGCAAATGAATCTAAGTAGCCAAAAGCAAAAAAAGAGCGCGTCAAAAGACATAGTAAAAGATTGTATGTTTAATTGAATGAAAAGCGTTATCATTAATTTTTATTATACTCTTTTGTAATTAAAAAAAGTTGTAATTTTTTATACGTGTTGGATTGATAGAGTGTAATTATATTGTAATTTTTTATATCATGTTTGGTAGTACAAATTGTAATTACATAGTTACATAATTTATATTTTAAAAAATATTAAATACTAAAAATATTATTAGTATGAAAAAAAATTCTAAACAAATAACAAAAATTAAAATAAAATCATCATATGCATTATGTTAGTCTAAAAAAGTAGTTGATAATACGATTATTAATAAAAAATAATAAGAAAATAAACATCATATACAATTTTATCTAATTATTCTAGTACATATTTGTTGGGTTATTCGCTCTTTAATATTTAACATACGCTTTTTATTATCATTTGTTGGTCCTTGACCAAGTTAATCATCATCTGAATTTTAATCTGCATCATTAATATTATTAATATCTCATTCCATATAACCTTCAAAGTATTAATCATTTCAATTCTCCCCATGATTAAATGTATGAATTTATAATTTTATTCTAGTTATACTATTCCCGTTCATCCCTATGCTTGAATTAGAGAAATTAAATTCACTCCTACCTGACATGTCAACTAGGGCATTTCAGTTAGGTTGTGTTTTTGGACAATTACCTGTGTTGCCTTAATTGAGTAAGCTATTAATGTAATTTTCTAGGTTTTAGGTACCTCAATCTAATTAATATGGGTAAAATTATGTAAATATGCGAAAAAAATTTTAAAATTAAGAAATTATGTCATTTTTTTATATAATTTATCGATCTATATTGTTTTTGGAGAGAGAAAGGATAACACGCCTTATAGGATGCATTTTCACTGATCTGACAGAGAAAACGCACCCTATAGGTTGCGTTTTCTTTTCTTGACTAAAAACACGTCCTACATGGCACATTTTCTCTACCAGATCAATGAAAATGCGCACTATAGTATGTGTTTTCTGTCTAACAGTAACTTTCCCCAGCAAGCAAAAATCCCAAGGGTTCTGAGACTCCAACAACCATATTTTTTTCTATAAACCCTCCAATTTTCGTTCTTTTCAACTCAACTTTCAATTCTCACAAGTTATTTCTCAATTTTTTTGTTCTCGATTTTATTATTTTCAATTGTCAATTCTCATTTTTTTATTCTAAATTCCCAATTCCAAAGTTTTTTAAAACTTTGATTTTATTAATTCTTCGATTTTTTTTAAAATCCTTTGATTTTATTTTATTAATTCGTCGATGGCATATCAGCGGCTTACGCATTTGGATGACAAGCACATATCCGAAGTTCAATTACAATTATAAGAAAATATTATTATTTATTTATTTTTAATCCGTTAATTATTATTATGTTAAGAAAAAATTATCAAATTATTTAATTTTAAATAGTTAATTATTATGTTGTTCAGATTAATAAATTTTGATGTTTATGTATTTAGGTCGAAGAATGAATTTTGGAGACGTACATAAACAACTTAAGAGAAGGTGCACTAGAGGTCATTCATGGACACTTGTGAGATGCATATTTTTTGTACGCGGCTTACATGCTTAGGAGGACTAAATTGGATTGTTGGGGATTGACCCGATTAAGCAATGAACAAGTTAAAATAGCGGAGGAAATTGAGAAATTAAACACACAAATTTAACTTGGGAAACCCCTCTGAATAGGATAAAAAATCACGGGCAAAGATAATTTTACTATAATAGCAAAAGAACGCAGAGTACAAAAGATGAAGATAAAAACAAAACCCCGAAACCCGAAAACAAAGAACCCTCAAAACATAAATATAAAATTTTTCAAAAGTGTTATGAGTTCTAATCTCTAATCGGTGTATTTTCTAAGGTTGTAAAGAGCCTATTTATAAGCTAAATTTCCAGGTCAAATAATAATAATAATAATAAAATAATCTAAACTAATAAGAGTTTGATTGAAACAAATAAATAAAGTTAAGTAGAAGATTATTTCTCAAATTTGACTGAAATATGAGTCATACTCAATAAATCTCCACATTGACTCGTATTTCCATAACGCCATCTTTGCTAAAACCCGCTACAGGCCTATCTTGAACTATGTAAGGAATGAACTGAGTCGAATCTGTGCTTAGAATTTAGAAGATTTCTAGCCTTTGACTTGTGCCCTGCCAAATCAAAACTAACCTGGATCTGATTTTCACGAACAAAGTGCCCTAAATTTTCAAAATCTGCATACAAAAGAGAACCTCTCTTCAACGAAACGATCATACATTTTCCCTCCTATGACCAAGTTGCCTCCGCTCCAAACGAGTTAACTTCAACTCTGTAATGGACGAGGGGCGTTTAATTTCACCAATCACTATAGAACCTTCCAAAATATAAAGATTACCGGTCCTTTTACCTTTTAACAAAATGAGAGCCCCACAAGACACCTTAATGCTGCTTGACTCGATGTTGATTCTGTAACCTTTTGAGTCTAAAATACTCAAGGAGATAAAATTCTTTTGTAAATCAAGTGCATACCTGACATCTGAAAGTGTCCTAATTGTCCCATCGTGCATCCTAATTTTAATAGTATCAATACCGATTACCTTACTGTATGAATCGTTTCCTATGCGCACAACTTTAACTTCAATCAAACTGTATGTGGAGAACCATTCTCTGTTGGGAAAGAACATCCTGAATCTAGAATCTACTCGGATATAAGCTCGGAGCTTTCTCACGTTGACACTAACAAGAAATAATCACCCTTTTCTTCGGCCAAATTAGCAGTAGACACATATTCCTCGTTGCTCTTAGAAGCTCTTTTATTTCGCAGTTTATAACAATCTACTTTGACGTGACCTAACTTCTTACAAAAGCGACACCTTTTGTATCGCTTCTTTGATGCTATCAAACGGAAGCTTGCCTATCTGCCTTGCTATCCGAACCAAACTCATTGTTGAGTTTGACTTTGCTCAACAATTGACCCTTCACATCCTCAAATAAGAGATTATCTCTCTCATAAATCATGGTTTCACTAAAAGATTTGTATGAATCGGGTAAAGAATACAATATTAGCATAGTCTGATCTTCATCATCAATCTTAACCTCAACATTCTTTAAATCACTCAAAAGAGTAATGAATTGACTAATGTGATATTTGAGAAGCTCACATTTGTTTATGCGAAACGTAAATAGACGTTGTTTCAACACTAAACGGTTAGCCAGAGACTTAGTTGCATAAAGAGTTTCTAGCCTTTTCCATAAGGCGGATGAGGTCTTCTCCATCAATACTTCCTGTAATACCCTATTCGCGAGGCACAACTGGGTTGCAGATAGGGCCTTTTCATCAAGCTCTTTACATTCTAACTAATCTAGATTCTCGATCTTTTTTCCGGTAACGACCTTTTTAAGGTCGGTCTGAACTAGAATTGCTATTATCTGAACTTCCCACAATTTGAAATTTGTGACACCATCAAAATTCTCAATGTGAAACCTTGTTGTTGCCATCTATGAACAGGCTGATCTACAAAAATTGAACTAGCTTTGAAACCACTTATTGGGGATTGACCTGATTAAGTAACGAACAAGTAAAAATAACAGAAGAAATTTTAAAATTGAACAGACAAATTTAATATGGAAAAACATTTTCGAAGAGGATAAAAAACCATGGGGAAAGATAATTTTACTATAATGGCAAAAGAACGAAAAGTACAAAATATGAAGATAAAAACAAAACCCAAAAACCCAAAAACAAAAAAGAAAAAACCCTTAAAACATAAACACAAAATTCTCCAAAAATATTATAAGTTCTAATCTTTAATTAGTGTATTTTCTAATATTGTAAAAGAGCCTATTTATAGTCTAAAATCCTAGGTCAAATAATAATAAAATAATCTGAACTAATCAGAATTTGACTCAAACAAATAAACAGAGTTTAACTAGAAAATTATTTCTCAAATTTGACTAAAATATGAGTCATACTCAACATGGATCCTCAACTCATCAATGCTTTGGTCTAGAGATGGAGACCGGAGATGCACACATTCTATCTCCCTTGTAGTGAGTGTAAAATTATACTCGAGGATGTCAGTTTACAACTCGATCTACTAGTCGATGGGGATGTCGTTACGAGGCCGATTATTAGTACCGATTAATGTGCAACATGCAAGCAACTTTTAGGGAAGGTACCACACAAGTTTAAGGGTAATTGGATCGAGATGAGATGATTGGATGACAACTTCTAAACTATCGAGGCTTCAGCGAGCAATGTTTAGAAAGAACAATTCGCGCGCGCATTCATTTTGAGGTTGATCAGGGATTTGCTAATGCTAGATAAATCTCTTAATTTGGTACACTTGAAGTGGCTACTACTACTAATCGATTTGAAAGAAATAGGACAACTTAGTTAGGGATCGGTGGTGCTAGTGATATTGTTTCGAGAAATGTGTCTAGCTAAGATATCAAGAAAAGCTAAAATAGGTGGTTGCATGCTCATTCTTCAATCCTGGGCTTGGTATCGACTACCATTTCTATGCCTCAATGTGCAAGTCCCTTATGAATTCCCACTCGAAACATGGTAAAACTCATTTGATAATATTGTTACCATTTTGGAATTTTTATTTTTGTAATTTTGAAATAACATATTTTTTAACAGGTGGAACAACCTCGCAAGCCACAGCGGTATACCAACCGATCTTGAAAACATCCGACTAGCTTTAGATCAAGAAATCGAGGAGGATGTCAATTTATGAATTTCATAGTTATCGATTTTTTATTCCTATATTTGAAATTAAATATTAGGCACTTATTGAAATTTATAAATTCGTATTGCAGTCTATATATGCCATACGCGAATCCGAGGATTCAAGAGTGTGTCCCGGAGGAATTTTTAATGAACAACGGCATTTGGCACGTGAAAGTGGCACTGATAGTTTTTGCAACGATCGAGATGCACGAATCCGACCGAGTGATGCGTCAGTTGGGTGCATGCAACGTATTCTGGGGAAACCTCTGGACCTCAATGAATTGTACAAGATCGACATGCAGGGGAGACTGGATGAAGATTGGGCAACATTCCACAAGAAGTATATCGATATGTGGTGGCAAAGGAAAGATTACTTCCCAACGCGTGAAACGTATTTGACGCTGGAGTTGGCGACATCTTCGGATTACATGGATTGGTTCAAACAATACGGGTAGTCATATCTATTGTTGACTGCAAAAAGGAGTAGCGAAAGTCGTCATAAGAGGCCACGAAGAGGGCCCATCAATCCTAGGTCAGGAGGACATGTCGCGGACAAATCGGAATATGCTCCACATGTACACGCGGACCTAATTCCAATGCAACCTCCCAGCCTGTATGGTCCATTTATTCCAGATACTAACCCATTTTATTTAATACCATTATCATAACAGGTACCAATTTATTTTACACCAGCACCACAACACACGCATTCATTCCCTACACCAATGCATCACCAATTTATTTTACACAAGCACCACAACACACTCAACCATTTCCTGCGCTAGCACCTCCTTTAGGGATGTTTTTCGTACCACTGCCACCCTTGCATCGTGTTAACACCCCATGTGCCATTGCCCCATGTGACACCATATAGTTGTTCACCTATAGTGTCGTAAACATCCCTAACTTCGCCATTCTTCCAACTTGAGTCGTCCTCGCAAACGCCGACTCTGTTAGGGAGGATGCATTACAGTCGGGTAGGACATAGACACATTCATCACGAAGGGAGGAGACGAGGCTTAAGATCAACTCCGACTTGCACATGAATACGAGGCCAAAGCCTAGTGGAGTCCCCAACCCAAGCAGTGCAATGAAACCCTAGGTGTACCCGATTATGGCACACATTCGGGGGATTGATGATTATATATTTTTTAATTTCTCGAAGTTATTTACTTTGTTTAACACTAGGAAGTAACCTTATTTGAAATATACATATCTTGTTCACTACAATTGGGATGCATGTACATAAGATTTTTAGCTAAAGGTTTTGAATATTTTTGGTCATGCTATAAACATTGTAATTCTTGAAGGATTTAAATGAAAATTTAGTAAATCAAAGTTGTATATGGTTTGTGTGTCTTTTACAGTTAAAAAAATTAGACAATTCGAACATACCTTAAAACTATAATTATAAGGATAAATATACAAAATCTTTAAGATAATTTTACAAATTTTTTAGAATTCTCTTTTAAGTAAATATATATTTTTAATATTAAATTATTTATAATTCTAATTCAAATATGATATATTTTTTAATATTTAAGATGAATATGTGTTTGAGGACCAAACTGATAGAATGTGTAAGTGCTGAGGACTAAATGTGTCATTATTCCAATTAAAAAAGATCACATCATCATTTCCATTAACAATTTAACGAAGGGTGACCAAAACAGAAACAATTGAAACATTAGTAACAAGAAAAGTTTTATAGTTTAGTGGCAAAAATAGAAGCACAATAATAATTGAGTGACTAATAATATAATTTACACCAAATAAAATGATTGCACATTCAAATATTTTAAAATACTCTATTTGTTTTTCTCAAATCCGAATATTGCATATTGTGGTACTATTTATAGCAAATTCAAAATGGATGCTAATATTAACAGTCAAATATCTATTATATGCATTTACTTTATTTGTAGATAATGAATTCGGATTGAATGTTCCTGATTTAAATTAATTTATTTTAGGAGAATGGAGTTCAGATTTGGATAAATTAATTTTAAAACAAATTTGTGGGTTTAGATTCATATTTTAAAAAGAAATGATAGATATTTATGTTAGATGTTTGTGTGTAAAATGTATTTAGGTATTTTAATGTGTATAGAATAAGGAAATAGGGAAAAGTAATAAAAAATAGGAAAAAGGAAATTAGATCTGTTCATACGTTGAGTTATTTGTTTAGGCTCGAAAGTCCGTTCAAAATTTAGGAAGGTTTGGACAAAAAAATTAGACTTGAAAATGGGCTTAGACAAAAGAATTAGGACTGTTTAAAATATATAAAAGTTATTGATTTTTTTATTACTTGAAAATTTGTTTTTTTTTAAATAATCATACGATAATAACCAAAAGATATAAAGCAAAGCTCATTTGTTAAAATAAATCCAAAAATTCAAAATTTAAAAATCAATATAGAAAAACAAAAAGCCAAACCAAACTGAATTATGATGAACTATTCGCAAAAGTAAAAAAATTTGACCGATCAAACCCTGGGCACCCCTAATTTTTTGTGTCATTTTATATTTTAACAAGCTAATTAATTAGAATAAATAATCCATACATTTAAATAGGATTAGACTCGAACATGTGATCTCAAAGTTCTCACGAAATTTCATTGGAAATTTATCTAAGGTTAAAATATGTCATATGTCTTTGTATTATTCATAAATTTGGGATTTAGTCTATTTACTTTTAATTATAAGAAATTAGTTCCTCTATTTTTTTGATTTCAAAATTTAAGTATAACTATTAACACTTTTAAAATTATTTTGTTAAATTTAAGTTCACTACAAGCATCATTTTATAGTTACATTGCTAAGTGATTTTTTTTTTTAATTTTAAAATGTCATATTAACAAATTTAACAAGAATTTATTAGTGTTAACAATTGAACCTGTATTTTGAAATCTAAAAAGTAAAGAAACTAAATTCTTAAAAATAAAAGTATATGGATTAAATTTTTAAACATATATATCTTATACTCATAACACATTCTCTATGCTTAAATCAAAACTCCTAATTATTGCAATCGCAATTGAATAAAAAAAAAATCATATATAATTAATTGACATAATGAGTTTTTGATCCTTCAACTTTGTAAAAATAAAAATTTTCCATTTAATTTTTCACCTCTTTTAACCTTTAAATTTGTATTGTTTGTCAAATCACTTCACAATAAATGAAAAAATTAACATTTATTAACTTTATTGACGTGACATATATATGAATTGTCATGTTAGTAATTAATTATTTTTTTAAAATTAAAAAAATATTAAAAATATATTTTACACTTTTTAAATATTTTTTAAATTTTAAATTTTTTAAAAAAATTAATTAATTATTGATGTGACAATGACAATACAATATAAATCATGTTAATAAAATTAACAAACATTAATTTTTTATTCATTTAAAAGTGATTTGACAAATAGCATCAAATTTAAAGACTAAAAAATGAATAATTAAATTAAATACTAAAATGATTTATTGTGGGAATAAAAAATCATATCTAATTCAATTTGTTCACAAATAGTTGGTAATGAAAACATATATAATAGGAAAATTATAATGAGTATAGCTATATTAAAATTCAAACAGTTATTTTCAACGGGGAAACAATTTCAAACATTAAATCTACCAATTGAACCACCTAAATAAGAATTAGGTGTAACACTTTATTGGGTATTGACTATTTCCAGGCAGTGGACCAACAATATGTATATTTCTATTTACGAAAAGTAAATAGAAGCAACAAAACTCAAATGTTTTCAAATTTCGGTTAAAATTAAATTAATCGATTGAATCGATTTAATTCGGTTAAATAATCGATTAATTGATTTAGTTCAATCAGAGATCGATTTAAAGTTTTTTAAAATTTTGATTAATGATTAATTCGGTTCGAAATCGAAAATTAATCGAATTAATTAAACTTAATAAATAATATTATATTATGTTTATTAGGTTATTACTAATTCGGTTAATTTAGTTAAATGAACATTATCAATTTATTTATTTTTATATGTTTTATATTTGTTTAACAAAAAACAAAACATATAAATTTCGATTAATCCAGTTAACTAACCAATTAATCGAAATATTTTGTTTGTATTAATTTTTATTTAAAAAAAATTCAGTTAAATTAATAGCTAAAAAATTAAAATATTAGATTAATTCGATTAATAATAATATAGTTAGATTAGCAATCGATATTGATTTAACACCTCAATAAAAATAATCGTGTTGAAATATTCTAGACCCAAAAAGGAAAATCATATGAAATGACAAAAGCCTCCACAAATTGACCAAACTAGCTTTGTTTCATTCAAACCAAAGAATTGCTAGGTCACAATTCCAATACCCAGATTTTCATTGGAAATAAATAAATAAATAAATCCCAAAGCAAAACATCACAACAGTCCACCATGTTGTTGGTTTTATAAGCAAATTTTTGTCCTTCAAAACTCTCTTCATTCTGAGCTTACTGAGACAGAAGCATGGGGAGGAAATTGGATGCTTTGCTTGGAAGAAACTTCAAGGCTTCCAAGTTTAAAACTCTGGCCAAGCTTGCTATTTCTCGGATCGGTATCTTGAAGAACCAGCATCAAGTCCGGTGTACCCACGCCCGGTCCGATGTGATTGAACTCCTTAACCTCGGTCACCATGAACAAGCCCTTCTTCGTGTAGAGCATTTGATTAGGGAACAGACTATGGTGGATGCATTTGCTATCATGGAAACCTACAGTAATTTGTTGATAGAGAGGGTCATGCTGATTCAAAAGAACAAGTACATTTGGTTTATTATTATTCCTCTTGGTTTTATATTAAGTTCTGTGAAATTTAACATGTTTTCTCGACCATGTATGATAGGGAATGTCCTGATGAGCTTAAAGAGGCAGCATCGAGCTTGATGTTTGCATCATCAAGGTGTGGTGAATTCCCTGAGCTTCTTCACATTCGTGCGGTTTTTTCATCGACTTTCGGGAAAGAATTTGTGGTTCGTGCCGTTGAATTACGCAACAATTGCAGCGTGGATCCTAAGGTGATACAAAAGCTTTCAACACGGCGGCCAAGCTTAGAAAGCAAGTTAAAATTGCTCAAGGAGATTGCTACTGAAAGGGGTATCAGCTTGCATTTGGAGGCAATGGCTGCAGAGGTGAGGAACTCAACTGAGTCAGCCAACGATTTGCCTGTAGGAAAAGACGTAGATGAAAGCTTAAGTGAGTCAATGAAAGCAAGGAAAAAGTACAGAGATGTGGCAGATGCTGCTCAAGAGGCTTTCGTATCAGCAGCAGCAGCACGAGCAGCTGTGGAGCTCTCCAGAATTGAACCCCAAGACTTTGATTCTCCAAATGATGCCATGGCCCGAAGCGAAGATCTGGAGCTGAATGAAATGGAAGAGACTAGACAAAGTTTATGCATAGAAAGGGCAGTTTCTAGTTCAAGTTCAGATTCGGAGGCAGACCTTTCAGGTGAGGTAAGTGATGGGGAGAAGGCAAAAGAGGAGCCACACACACAGCCCCATGACTTGAGCTATGAGGTTACCCAAAGTGATGAAGTCAATGAGGATGAAAGAAAGTTGGGATATCAATCTTCAAAGCTGAAGAACACTGAAAGCTTTCAAGAGCATTTGAATTCACGTATGAACAAAAAAAAAGGGTGTCGAAGAGGACTAGAAGAGATTAGACCATTGGATCTGATTTTTATTTATTTTAATTTGTTAGTGAAATTTTGTTTGTAGCTTACTCTCATTATCATTATTATTTGGTTAATATATTTATTTTTTTCCTAATACACACAACTGGACCTAATTTAGTGAAACCTTTTTATGGCTGATGAGATTCTTTTATTTGATTTTTACAACATTTCTCAATTTAGTGTTTGAAATTTCTTTTCACATTAATTCCTGAATTTAGATTCTATTAAACAAATTAATCTAATTTTTTTTTACAAATGGATAGTTGGCACATGGAGAATATAAAATTAATTGAATTAAAATAAAAAGAAAATAATAATTTAAACTTGGAAATTAATAAAAAATGATATTAGTAAAATACATCTTCATCCCTTTAAAGAAGGTTTCATTCCTGGCCGAGCGTTCACTTCGGAATTTTTACCAAAATATTATAAAAAAAAAAATTAATATCAAAATAGTATGTCCACCCTATTAATTATCAAAATGGTATGTTTTTGGGGTGGAGAGTTGTTGAGAGACAGTACCATAGTGCACACCTGACACAATTTTTTTTATTATATCTTTATATTATAAAATTAAAAAAATAAAATATTTGGTGGTGCCTAGTTAAGAGACGGAATCACTGTGCATTTTTAACCCATTCTCGTATATACGATACCCGTATATACCATTTTCGTATCTAACACCCTTAGTGCCATGTGGAGAGGTAACACTGAATGTGCCATGTTGAGGGGTGGCACACTTGTCCCATCACCAAAAGGGCATTGAATGTGCCTTATTGACAGGTGGCACTGAATGTATCTTGTCTGTAACACCCATAACTGTTTCCGTTACCGGATTAAGGTTAAGGTGCATTAGCAGACAATCAAACACTTAATCTAATATTACTGTATAATAATTCAACTTAAAATTATACCATCCCATATCCCATATCATACGAGTAACACCCTTATACCCGATCAGACCCTCGAAACCCTATATAAGAATATTATATTTGGTGCCAAAGCGATTTTGGCTAATCACTAGGTATTTTGACATTTAATAACAATATTTTTATTTAAACAATATCATATTATCATATTAGAAGTTTAGGGACTATACTGGTTAATCAAATTGGTTTAAAAATGATTAAAATATGATCTTCAATCAGTACAGGGGCAAAACATCAATACTTTAACAAAATGTATCGATATTTTATAAAAGGTATCTATACCATTGCACAAAATTGATAACAAAATAGCATTCAAAAAGTCTTAAAATTCAAAATTTTATGAAAATATCGATACCATAATCATAGGTATCTATACTTAACCTTGAATATCAATACCAAAGCCAAAATCGATACCAAAACTGCTCTCTGTTTCGAAAAATTTTGATTTTTAGGCAATCGATACCTTGGGTTATAATGACACAAAAACAGTTGGAAAATTGCTAAAAAAAAACCCCTTTGCACTAATTCAAAACAGTCAAACCAATCCAACTAACCTCAAATTCTTTAAAATTCATCAAAAAAGCCATATAATAACATCATTTATGCATGCATATGTCAAACACTTATAAATTCATTTCAAAAACTAACAAAATAAGTCATTAGATCACCAAAATAACAAGGTTTTCAAAATTTCCATTTTAGTCCATCTAACATTCACCTATACCAAGAACCTATGTACATGCCATACTAACCCCAAAATTCATACATATAACCTTGCCTCTTGGAGTGGTGATGAGATAGGATGCACTCGACCTCGATATTAGCCCAATGGATCTACCGAACCTACGCGTTTGAGAATTAACGCGATAAGTCTATGAAGACTTAGTAAGTAATTCAAGATTGTTAAAAATCTACTACTATAAAAAAAGTAAAATAAAATTTTATTCATTATATAGACATATAATGCATATCAAATTAGTCCTTAAAATTTAATATTATTCCAAAATCGTACTTACCATTACTTACCATAGCTCGTTAATTGATAATAGTTAAATTACGACACTATAGCCCAATGTAGACTAGTTGAACACTTAGGATATACGAAGATGAATCAATAATGCATTGTTAATGAATATCATATATCACTAAGCACAAAATGCAAATAACGATAAGTACTGAAATGCACTTTATACAATGATAAGCACCAAAGTGCGAAATAATACGATAAGCGTGCTAATATTCCTTAATGGTATGCCATCAATATCCTAATAGTTCGGGACTCGTATACACGGGCTTTTATGCATATTAAATCTTTACATTCATTTAATTTATAAAAAATAATGCAACGTTTTATTTTACACGATTTAGTCCTTATCACAAAAATAACATTAAAACATAAATTTTCTTCACTTTTAACACATCCAACACTATAATTTTTACATTACTTCATCTAAACCCATTTTCACCTATTCACCGTAGCATAACATATTTTAATTTCTTTCGATTCAGTCCCTTTTTACTAACACCATAATTCATCATATTTTAGTACACAAAACCACAATTTATAATATTTACATTATTTACTTCTACTAAAAACTTCTCATATCATCATTAATATAATAATTAAACTACTTAATTAACATAATTTAAACAAAATTAACTACTTGAAGTACTTACAACCAAAATTTGGATGATGAGTTTTTCTTCTCTTCTACTCATTGGCCACTTCTTTTCCTTTTCCTTCAATTTGGTCTCCTATCTTCTTCTCTTTTTCTTCAATAACATATCAAATATATAATATTCAAATGTTAAACTCTAATTAAATGACATCTCTACACTACTTTATTGAAGCAAACATGTATGTAATGAAAGTTTCCATCATTTCTTACCTTACAACTTGATATCACCACTAAAACCCTAACTTTCTCTTTCCTCTATATAGCTATGAAAACCCTTCTCATGAAATTAATGTGATTACTAGCTTTATCTATGGTTTTTAGCAAGAAAACACAAAAGAAATGGAAGAAGATGGGCTTGGAATGGCTAAAAATGGTGGAAGGAAGCTAGATAAAGAAAAGAAAATGGGTTTTGTATAGAAAAATGGGGGTGACGATTAGGATATGTGAGAAAGATGATGACTTTCATCTTTTCTCCACTTTTCTACACTATTCCTTAAGAAAATCTCATGATTTTTATTTAAAAATGGTCAAATTGCTAGCTAGTCCTTCGACCTATCATCTTTACACTTAGACCCTAATGATTACACATATAAATATCTTATTTTTCTATTACTATTTTACCCTCAAATATCTCTACAAATTCCATGTATGAATCATGTTTTATTTTAACAAAATTTCCTATTAATAAATCTCAAAACTTTCCAAATTCCTACTTCCACCACAACAATTTTTATACTCTTTCAATTTACTCTAAGCTTCTATTTAAATTTCTTCCTATCTCGAAAATATTTTCTAATCTCCTATTGGTTCTAAGTACTTCCTGATTTAATACTAAAAATCCCTATTTAGTAAATTTAAAAATTTCTCCACCATTTCCTGACCCGATCCGTCATTGTACCTAGACCTGAGATAAAATGTGTTTGTTACAATTCTCTCCCTCTTAATTAAAATTTCGTCCTCAAAATTTTACCTGATGTAAACAACTGTGGATATTGTTGCCTCATTGGCTCCTCTGTTTCCCAAGTAGCCTCTTTTGTATTATGATGTCTCCATAAGACTTTTACCAACGAAACTCTTTTATTTCTCAATTCTTTAACCTCTCGAGCAAGTATCTTTATCGGTTCTTCTTCATAAGTCAAATTCAGTTGAATCTCTATCACTTCCGTGTAATCACATGAGACGGATTAGACTGATATCTTCGCAGCATAGATACATGAAACACATTATGAATTCTGTCTAAGCTTCTATTTAAATTTCTTCCTATCTGGGAAATATTTTCTAATCTCCTATTGGTTCTAAGTACTTCCTGATTTAATACTAAAAATCCTTATTTAGTAAATTTAAAAATTTCTCCACTATTTCTTGACTCGATCCATCATTGTACCTAAACCCTAGATAAAACGCGATCGTTACAATACGTATACATTGAACTTAAAATCATTCCTTTGAGGCCTTAAAAAATGATAGAAATAATTCAGGACTAATTTGAATCAAATCAAAAAATTTAAGAAAAAATTAAAAAATTTGAGGAGCAAGGGCACACGGCCATATGCAATCCCGTGTACTTGCCTGTGTGTATGTTAAAAAAAGGGACACATGGTCATGTCATTGATTGTGTGTGGCTCCAAAAATGGGTCACATGCCCATGTGTCTGCCCGTGTGCACCCTGCAGCTAACACACTCAGCACACACACCCGTGTGTGCCCAAAGGTGTCTAGAATCAAACTCAACCATCACATATTTGACTAGGTACCTAAGTCTATTCATGCCACAACTTAACCATGACTTAAAATACACCAAAAAATACCTAAAACATCCTAAATACATGCCACTTATAACCGAACTAACAAATCGACAGCTCGTATCCGATGGTCTGCAAGGAAGAAAAATTCAAACGAGGTAAGCTTGCTTAAAGCTTAATAAATTCGCAATAAACTTATATTCAACTTACCATAAAGGATGAAATTTTAAACCTTTTACTAGACAATTCAATATCATGATCATAATTTTATTAATTATCTATACAAATCACAAATCTCACAAGGTTAGTGAGTTCATATGTAAATTTATAACTTTCTCATGATATCAAATTTATACATGAGGAACACATTTGGCATATAAACCAAACATCATATTTACTCATGTCAATCACCTTTCATTTCAACTATCTAAATCTAATGTTTCATTTCATACATATATTTTCACATAACCAAATCACATACTCTTCCATGTAAAAATTCATTAAATCTTACACTTACGTTTTATATATTTAACATATAAAGATTCATTATATGTCATACTTACATTTCCTTTTTATATAACATAACCTCACAAGGTTGGTGAGTATCACCAAGAAACATATAATTTCAACCATTAAGGTAACTTGTAATAATAACACATCAAATATATATTTCATCCATCATATGTTCAATAAACATACTTCATCATTTCAAAAATTATATCAACATTTTCCAATTCACATGTCTTGACCAAATACCTTTCATATATAATATATACACACTCGATTAAGTCTTTAACACCCGTTGAAGCAATTGAAATATCACTGAATACTTTTCAAACTCTTATCCATGTATTTCACATTTTTCAAAACATAATAATCAACTTAAATATTATCATCTCATAATCCAACTCATATCATACTAGTCTTAAACAGTTAAGCTCGATCACAAAGAAAACATTAAATAATTAATTTAATAAATTTACCTTTTCGACCTTTTCATTTATTTTTCTTTCAGATAATGTCTTTTTCAAATATCCTTTCGGATATAACCTTTTCAATGATATCCTTTCGAATATCCCTTTTCATAGTATCCTTACGGATATTCCTTTTCATTGATATCCTTGCGGATATCCTTTTTCAATAATATCCTTACGGATATTCCTTTTCATTGGTATCCTTACGGATATCCCTTTTCAATAATATCCTTACGGATATTTCTTTTCAAATATCTATTTTGATATAACCTTTTCAAATAATTTTAGAGAAAATTTACATCAAACATAAATAAATATACAAAGAATCTAATGAATAAATTTTATCAAATCAATTATAATGACCTGAAAGGAATTTACTAGAAAATTCCTTTTCTCTCGTTTCTTGATCCAAATAATAATTTTATTTAATTAAATAATTCAAATAATTTAAAATAGTTAATCCAAGCCTATGACCCATTTTATTTTGAATTTACAAAATTACCCCATCATTTTAACTTTTGTGTAATTTATTCCTTAAACCCAAAACTCACAATTTAAGCATGGTTAAAGATTACCCATGCAAATTGATTTTTACCTAGTACATACTCAACTTATCTTTATCAAAATTTCACAAGAAATTCATGAAATTTCACTATTTTAACATTTAATCTCTAATTACAAAAATTAACAAAATTTACTAAATCTAATAGTCTCTAAACATTTCATAGCTTCAAAATTTAACGCTTTCTATCAAAACTCAAACAATTTAACTCTAATTTAGATCTTACTCCCTATTTCTCATTTTTACTTTAATTTACCAAATTTCCAAATTTGGTCCTTACTATTTTAAATAAACAACTTATTTCATAATTTAGCCCCCTCTTCTCTTTTAACTTAAAATATCTCAAATAAATCATTAAAACTTTAACTACTCAACAATGGTAGTATTTAATATCTTTGACAATAACGAAAAATATAACATGGGTCGGCTAGATTAAGATACCAAGATTCCAAAAATAAAAAAATTACAAGAAAAATATAAAAATTTTATTTATTTTTAACAGATTTATTGAATATGGATAATTAATTTTTTGTTTGCATTTATTTCGATGGAGTAATTTTGAGAACATCAGCTGGATGTATATTTGAATGTCGACAATAAATAGCAATGAGATTTCGTCGAAATGTCTCGGTGGATGATATGAAAGCAAGGATTAGTGGAAAAAATTTTAGACATTGTGGGAGAAGGATATTGAAACTTTTCTACAAGTTTCTAGTTTCGATAGATCCCATCAAATTCTCTAAGATGGAACTTATAGACGATGAAGACGTGGAGACAATGATCACTTTTTATTGTTCAAATCAAAGTGACCAAAATGCACTGATTTAGTTGTTTGCCGAGTTAGTTGATGTGAAACCAACTAAAGATCCAACTCCAGTAGAAAATGAAGATCCAACTCCATGTATGGTGGCTCCAGTATCGTACGTTGAAAGTTAATCAATAGTATGCGAGATCGACATTAATCTTAATGCTACTACACTCGAGAATGATGCGGATGGAGATGCTGGATACGATAATAGTATTCCTTCTGATCACGAGGTCGATATTAATAGTGATCCCGATGTGGATGATGTCCCGGATGATATCGACGATGAAGGGGCGAATGACGATGGAAATTATAACGCATCTTCAGTCGAGAACCCAGTTAGACATATTGTGATGCATAACAATCCTGCTGGGGCACACATGTCGCTTATACACCCCGATACAGCACATGTAGTCGAGTTCGCAGAGTACCCTGATATACTACCTACTCATCGATTGGCCGTAGCACTAGAACTTGAAAAGTTTTTCATGGGCCAAAAATTTGAATCTAAGGAAGAGTGCGTATTTTCCATTAAGTGATATAGCATGAATATGTTGATGGACTACAAAGTCGCTGTGTCTAAACTGACATTGTATATTGGGGAGTGTTGGAAGTTGACAGAAGGTTGCAATTGGCGAGTATGAGCTACATTTATCCAGAAGTCGCAGATGTAGGAGATAAAAATTTTGTTGGGCCTCACACATGCACTTTAATTCGTATGTCAAGAGATCACCGAAAACTTGATTCCAAAACTATCTGCACATATATCATGCCAATGGTGAAGGACTTACCGACCATCAAAGTTTATACACTGATTGTCGAGATGCAAGCACGATTCTAGTATCGGGTTTCATATCGAAAAACATGGATAGCGAAACAGATGGAAATGGAACAGTTGTTAGGTGATTGGGATGCATCGTATAATGAGCTGCAGTGGTAGATAGCCGTAATGCGATAGTACGTGTCGGAGACTGCGATTGAGTTGATAACACGACCTTATTATGGCTCGGATAACAACCTACAATCGAGAAGAAGAATTATTCAGTATATGTTTTGGACGTTTGATCCCTGCGTTCGACCATTTCCTCACTACAAGCCATTTCGCCAGGTAGATGAAACCTAGCTATATGGGAAATATACGCAGATCCTTCTTATTGCGGTGGCTCAAGACGGGAACCAAAATGTGCTCCCAATAGCATTTTCTATTATGGACAAGGAAGACATGAAATTATGGGAATTTTTCCTAACGAACCTGCGAAGGTATGTTGTTCATAATGATAATATTTGCATAATCTCTGATAGAGGAAAGGGAATAATTACAGCCATTAGGCGTACCAGTCTACCATAAAGATCAGTTTACTATAGTTGACACATTACGACTAACTTTCAATGAGAATATAATAATGCAGACTGGCGGTGATGACTTGTGAAAATGAGTAAAAAAAATTAGTTTTAATTTATATTTTAAATGTTTTAATTCAAGGCTGTAACTTATCTTTTCTTAATACATACATAGCGTACAAGCTAGAGACGCACCAATTCTGGCAAAGAATGACCAGACTTGAGCGTGACAGGAAAGGTGAAACGAATAAGCCTTTGCGAGAGTGGTTGGGTACCATGGAGCTGTAGCAATGGTCTCAAAGTTTCGATGATGGGTTTCGATATTGTCAAATGATGACCAGCCTACAACATCGGTTAACGGCGTGTTCAAGAGAATACGACATCTTCTGATTTCGTTCGTGTTCTCGTTTACGTTTTGCAGGCTGGCTACCCTGATGCTAGTAATGGGGATGAAATAAGTTGACCAGATGAACGCCGAACACGTGTTTGTTGAAACTGTTAGGGATGCAATTGAGGCAAACCGTCGGAGAGTGAGGTCGATGAATGTTGAAATATATTCACGACAGTTTCAAAATTTTTAAGTTACGAATACCATTAGGGGTCGATCCGGCATCCCACCTAAGTCCTATGAGGTTGATCTCTAAAATAGACACTACGATTCCAGAAGGTTTGATACACTTTGTTATCTCTGTACACATGTCGTGGCAACTTATGCTCACATATCGCTCAATGTTGAACAGTTTATCGATCGCGTGACCACTCTCGAGTGCACATTGCTTATTTGGGAAGACGAGTTCCCCATACTACCTGGATTGCCTACATGAGAGATGCCTCTGACGACTTTCGAGCTTATCCCAAACAAAGGTTTGCGAAGGAATCTGAAAGGTTGTCCGTATGTGACCAGAATCTGTAATGAAATGGATAAGAGGGAGAAAACAAATGGCAAGCTTTGTGGCGTGTATAGACTAGCTGGGCAGAATCGGAGTAATTGCCCCCAATGAACTTACCATATTGGACAATCTTCCAGATCGGGTAGGAATTGAACTATTGTACTCGATTATGAAATGAAATTACAATGTACTCGATTATGAAATGAAATTACAATGTTTATTTTAATACATCCAATTTATATTACTATGTTTGTTCCAAGTTAAGTTCTTAATTATTAAGTAATTTGAATAAAAGTGGCTTAGGTTTTAAACCTTAAACCCTAAACACATAACCCTAAACCATGAATCCTAAACATATAACCTTAAACCTTAAAATGTATTTAAAATTTAAGTCGGTATATAAATATGAAATTTGAATAAATAGTCAAATAAGTTAAAATGTATGTGAAATTTTAGTAAAAAGTCATCAATAGTCAAATATACACAATTGACCACTAACAGATACAACTTTAATATCCATGGTTTGATGGTGTGGTCCTCAGTGTATATCGTCGTAGTGGTCGGCGTTCACGGCGAGGTTGGTCGTCAAGATCAATGTCATCAATAACAGCCATCTGCCCGAGAGGAGTGTAGTATTACGGTGATAATGATGGGCCGATTGGAGTGTAGTACGGCTGTGGCTCGACAAATTGAAGATGATATCCGTAGCTTGATGAGCCAGGGATATATGAGGATCCCCCAACGTCCGAATGATAAGAATCATCTGATGCCTCTTGCTCTTGCTCTGGCTCTGGCTCTTGCTCTAGCTTTAGCTCTAGCTCTAGCTCTGGTGTAAGAGGCAAATGATAGGGGTGCCCAAGTAGAGTCATGTGTTGGGGTATTATTGTCGATTAACCACTAATTAAAAATGGTTTCCCTGCCTAAAAGTACCACTGTATATAGTATAATGATGACTGTAAATCGGAAGTATACTTCATTGGAGGTATTCGCATCATCCGATTGTTCCACACATGAATATATTGTCGATGCACAATCGCTCAATTATTTTGATGTTTCCCTCTCTTATCAATCCCGTGGATATTCTCAAATTGCATTGGCGGGATAGGCTATTTATAACCAAACTATCGGTGTAACACCCAAAACCCGAATACCATCGTCAATTAGGATTCCGGTGTTTTCTATTCATTTATCACTGTTCATCTTTAAACATATTAATAATCAACTTTATCTAATAAGAAATTTACTTCTCGTGTTATATATCGACATTTAATCATAAACACAATTCAACAAGGGTAAAAATGACATTTCAAATATTTTAAGAGACTTCTACCGGTACCTGAAGGTCAAGTATCGGTAGTAGCTAAGTTAGTGAACAATTCAAAAACTGTGTAAATTTCTACCGGTACTTGTGCTAGCTCTACCGATACAAGTATGATTTCTACCTATACAAGTCATGCATCTACTGATACCAAAAACTCTAGAGAGCTAAAATTCTCACCCTGCAACTTCTACTGATAATAGCATACAAACTACCGATACATCAATACTAATAACTACCAATACTTGCAATTCAACTACCGATACAACTCAAGTCAGAGAATAACCTCTCTCCTAACTTGTACTTCTACCAATACATGCATAAATTCTACCGGAACAAGTATGTAAAATCTCAAGAATTATGCCAAGACATAAGTTTATCATCTTAAACATCTCCAACACAAATTATGCGTTAGGCCTTCACACAACATACATAATTTCTAAGTCTTTACAAAGCATATTAAGTTTAAACATCTAAATTGTACTTCATTCATACACACATTCAACATAGTAAGATTTCAACATTTTTTAATACAACAACAAAAGTTAATATCATCCTAGTACATGCCATAAGACCGAGTGATGCAAAAACTACCGACAAACTCCGCGATAGTGTGACTTCAAAGAAATGACGATGGTCCTATCTTCAGTCAGCAAACGATCTACAAAATAATAACAATAACTGTAGTAAGCTTCATAGCTTAGTAAGTTCGATAGTCTAAGGAGTTACCAAACATTGTAATAAGCAACAATGACTCTATCGAGCCAATATAATTCTATTTCTCTTTGAGTTATTTACAACTTCCTTCCTGTCCATATTCAGTTACCAGTACCCGATGCTACTTACACGAGCTATCGAGGACTTGTAACATATGCGGTACCCCAGCCATCGGTACGGTGCCTATCTGTACTAAAAACTGTTCCCTAACGATGTTGCTTACACGAGCTGTCGAGAGTATGCATAAAGCATAGTCCCAACCATCGTAGGGCTTATAATCCATTTAAGATCCATATCTCTTTCCCGAGTCACGATGCTGCTCACACGAGCTGTCGAGGACTCGCAACATATGCGGTACCCCAGCCATCGCGTCGGTACTATTTCAACGGCATAAAACCTACTATCTCTTTCGTCTCATTTCTTCGATCATCTTCAATATCAAATGCTTCAATTTTTTGAACATTGACAATGTGTATATATAAGGAATATTAAGTAAGATTTACATTACGAACTTACCGGACTGGATTGCAGTTTAGTAAAGACTTCAGGGACTAATCTGTTAATTTTCCTTTTCTGCAGTCTATAGCACGATCGTAGTCTACATTCACAAATCATTCAATTCTCACATTAAGTCATATAATTTAGTCATTCAACACAATTTTGTCCTTTTAGTATATTTACGATTTTACCCTTAATAGTTTCCTTTTATTCAATCTAGTCTTTTCAACATAAAACATGCAAAATAACAATTCTCTCACACAACCAACCATAGCTGAATTCTCTAGGTGTCTATCCAACCCTTTCACACATTTATTTTCACAACAATACTTGTAAATTTCATCACTTTCACATTTTGGTCCTTAAACCCTAATTTCATCAAAAATCCCTTTACAAAAATATTTAACCCATGCATCAAACACTCAAATATTTCAAAAGCTTTTAAGAACAAGCATTTTCATGAATGGTAAGTTTGATAACATTTGACAAATTCACTATAATGATCCATTTTTGGTGATATCGGAAAATGATAAATTTAGGGTTTTAAAAAAAATTAAAATTAATTTTGAATTCATGAAAATTTGATAAATATGTTTGATTAATTAAGGAAGAGTAACAAATGAGTGGAAAAAAAATTTAATGTTAGGGTTTCAATTAAAGATGGTGGATTAATTCATAAAGAATTCAAACTTGGAGTGCCATAAAGTTTGTGAGATAAAAGTTAAAGTATTAAATAAAGGAGAGTTCATATGATAATTAGACCATAATACTTTTAAGTGGACAATTCTAGACTAAAGTTTAATTAAAAACAAGTTTTACCTTAAAGGACAAAGTAGTAATTAAATAAAGGAAAGTTTAAACAAATAAAATAAAGAGGTTTTCTTCTTTAGTGGGATTTTCCACCAAAAAATAAGAAAATTAAAAGAAGAACACCATTAGAAGAGAAGGAAGGGTGGAATAACCCTTTGCATATCAAGATACAAGTAGAACGACGGGTAATCGAGGGAAGGAGAAAGTTGGTGAAAAAATGACTCAATCAACGGAAAAGGAACCTAAAATTTTTAGTAAGTTCGTAGTCCTTGAAACTCGAACTTTAATTATTTAATTAGTTACGTTGTTAATTAAATTGATATCTAATCGTAGATATATATATTTAAATAGTTGGTTGTGTATATATAAAAATGATTATGGAATGAATCATAGATATGTGATATAGATGAATAATGCAAAGGATTTAAATTATGGAATGATGTATTTATGTAATTGTCGGTTTATTCGAGTAATGTTATTTGATAGTTAATTATGTTCTTATATGTGTCATTGGATAATCTCATTGAATGGAAAATTATGGAAATATCTATATTTATACACATGTATGATTATGGAATAGATCAAGAATTACTCATAGTCATTTGTTGTGAATTGGTTAAATTATGAGATGAGGAATTGTTGATTATGTAATTAGGTAAGTTCGTACTCTCGAACTTATTACCTTATTTAATTATAGATTAAAGATTAAATTCATTTAATTGTTATCTTAATTCTTGATGCATGGAAATTGTTATATATATATATATAAATGTATTTTAAATGCTCATATACATTAAGGAATGAGGAAATGGTGAAGATGAGTATTTGTTTAATTTGTCAGTTTAACTGACTAGAGCTGGGCTCAGTTTTGCGGTTTATACGCTAGACACTGGGTGCCAGGATTTGACGGATATTTGTTGGTTAATCCAACTAGAGCTGGGCTCACTTTTGCGGTTTATCCACTAGGTAGTGGGTGCTAAGATTTGACGGATATTTGTTAGTTAATCCAACAAGAGCTGGGCTCACTTTTGCGGTTTATCCGCTAGGCATTGGGTGCCATGACTGCCAGTTTATCCGACCAGCGCTGGGCATAAACTGTTGGTTAATCTAACTAGAGCTAGGCTCAATTTCGCGGTTTAACCGCTAAGCACCGGGTGCCATGATTTGACGGAAAGTATATCGATAATGAACCGAAAAAAATGTGAAAGATTGACAAATAGTATATCTATACATGTGTAGTAAGAATTATAAAGAATGGTAGTATTACAATTATTTGGTTATTTAAATTATGTGTTATGTTGATGTTGGAACTATAATTTTGTTAAATGGAAGCATTTGCTTGAAAAGTGTAAATATTCATGTGAATGGTTATGTTGTGAATGAAAATTACTAATGTAATTGAATTTCCCATGATTTCAGGTTAATTTAATAGTAGATTACAACTCAACATCAAGGCAAGAATCTCGAACTCAAAGTTAGTGAGGTCATTTTTTGTTTATTTTGGCATGTACCTAGGCCCAGATTATGTTTAAGGGTCTTGTAGGAAAGGAACACATGTGAATATTAGTTACAATGTATGTGTTTTGATGTGAATTTAGTTGAATGACATGTATATACATTTTGAGCTGGTAAATTAAGGCTTATGTAAATACTTTAACTATAAAGAAATGTTTTGAATCATGCATAATATATTTATAATGGTTTTGGTTATGATATGCTTAGTATGCTTCGCGATTTGCCTGATTATAAAGTAGGTAGATGAACATTATAGATAATGATCTTATATTATTATGTAATACTTCGAGACCCTAATTCGATAACAATTATGGGTTATGAGTGTTACATTCACAAATTAGTCCTTGCATAAGCTAGATTAAGCTAATACGGACTCGAAAACATAAAAATTACTAAAAACGATCAAGGTTTACTTACTCAAATCAAAGCTCAAAGATTGAATGTGAAAACCCTAGCTTTTCTCTTCTTTGTCGTGGAAAAGATGAAGAAATAATGAATTTCTTCATTTTTTTCTATTTTAATTTATATATATAGTCAATGGTAATTTTGTAAATATTAAGACTTTCATCATTAAGCTTTAATTAACCATTTTTAAATCTTAATTAAACCTATTTATAACCGATATAAATCATACTAATCCACCCACTAAAATACCTTAGGTCAATTTGCTCATTTGGTCCTTCCAATTATCATCTTTACTTTTACACCTATTACGATTTAGTCCTTTCTATTCATTTACCTATTTAAACGTCAAAATTTCATACCCAAAACTCAATACGACGTTGATGACATCACTAATATTAAATAACTAATATTTATGACTCGACTTGTTGGAACTGTGGTCCCAAAACCACTATTTTCGACACCACTGAAAATCGAGTTGTTACAGTCAGAGTACTCGATCCCCAGCGTACAGCGTACCACTCCACTGATTGGAAATTGATAATCGGTGCATTAATGCACCATTGGTTTGAGTGGATGTAGGTAGAAGGAGGAATAACAACGACAATTTGCGATAAAGAATAGGGCATCTAGATGAATGCACAATTAATAACATGTCACAATATTAACAGGGGCCCAGTAATATAATTTAATAACTTGCCACAATATTAACACGAGTAAAGTAATATAATTTAATAACATGTCAAGGAATAACATACCCCATCCCCTGCATGTTGCTCGATCATCAAACTATGTATGGGAATCATGTATTGCCTCTCGATTCTTGGATTAGTTTTTCATCTAAGAAAACAAAAAAAATTGTTAGAATAATATCATTACAAAAATATATGACATAATTGCTATATTGGGTATTACTTTATCACATATTAACGAGTGGAAAAATATATGGTTAATGCTAGACGGATGCTAGGAATGGCATCCGATAAAGTGCCCATGACTGCAACAGTATTAGGCAACCGCTTATATCCACGACCAAAGGATCTATAGTGCGACAAAGTTCCCGATAAAATATAGCTAGTACCGCAAAACCCCAACTATACAAATGAATATTTTACAGATCAGATAATAGGGGCAAGTATATCATGTGGACCTTGTTGTTGTTCGCATTCGACATGAGTACACCCCCTATGATTTGCATAATATATGCTTGAACGGCCCACAAAACCTCTAGTTCAGTTGCATTATCGGGTAAATCTAAAAAATTGACCTTCAGTCATGTAAAGTTTAATCTCTTAAATTTCCCATCATTAGGTGAGTGTCCAAATAAGTCATAGCAAAGCACCGCCGGCTTTAGGATCGTACTTACACCGGTGACCACATTCCCATCGATGGGGAACCCTAGTTGCAGTACAACATCCTCCAAAGTGATGGTGCACTCCCCACATGACAAATGAAATGTATGGGACTTCGGGCGCCAACGCTCCACCAATACGGATATTAAATCATACCTCAAATCAAAAGTTTGGATCAATGTCGTTGATCCAAATTCGGCCAACTCCAAGTATGGAATCAAATGTTCATGGGGTTTATAGCTTAGGCCGTTCACACGACCCCTCAATGCGTGGTTTCGACGAGTGCCCTTTTAATTTACCAAAACTGTTAATATAAGCTAATTTAATTTCGTAAATGACATGAGTAACAAATAATAATTTTATTACCGCGAGATTGTCTGGCTGTGATGTTTCATTCACCGTGTTTGATATGTGATCACGCTCATTGTTAATCAAAAAATTCATTCTGTAATTTAAAAAAATTAATTTAATTAGTTCGGTACATAAATAATTATTTCGGTAAAAAATTAATAAAAACCTAAAAAATCACATTATTAAATATTATAAATCAAATAAATATTAAGTATATTCGAAATATAAAAAAAAATATGGGCATTATTGTTTTAGAGGTTATTTTATAAAACTTACTTTCTAACAAAATTAAATTAAATTAAATTAAAAACAACAAAACTTACATTTTTTTTCTCTCCCTTTAATCTACTCTACTAAATAAAATAACAAATCGCATAAAAAAGTAAAAATTAAACAAATAATTTATAATAATTACTAAAAAATAACTTTAAATTAAATTAAACTAAACTAATAATTTATAATAATCACCTTTCTTTTAGCTTTGTCCGTCCTCTAATCTATCTACTAAAAAAAATATAACAAATCACATAAATATTAAACTAAAAAAATATTTTATAATAATTACTAACAAAATTAAATTAAATTAAATTTAAAACAACAACAACAAAACTTACCTTCTTTTAAACTAACCTTTCTTTCTCTCATTTCAGTCTACTTTACTAAATAACAAAATTAATAACAATTCACATAAAAATTAAATAAAACAAATAATTTATAATAATTTCTAAAAATATCTTTAAATTAAATTTAAAAAAAAACAAAATATTTACCTTTCTTTTAGTTTTTTTCTTTCCTTAATCTATTTACTAAACAAATAAAATTATAACAAATCAGATTAAACATTAAAATTAAAAAATATATTTTATAATAATTACTACTACTAACAAAATAAATAAATTTAAAACAATCACACAAAATAAAATAAATTAACAAAATAAATACCTCTTTTTTTTCCTTCTTTCTTCTTTCCCTTCGTTTCCTTCTTCTCTCCTACAGGTTGCTACTTTACTCCTCTTCTCTTTTTTTTTTGCCTTTCAATTATTACCCCAAGATCCCCCCCCCTCCTCCCTTCTTATAAAAAACTAAAACCCCTCCCACACACAGCAAACTTTTGCATGCATTCTTGCCAGCTACCACGCCCGTTCTTCCCCATGTGATTTGACATGGATGTCACCTGTTGACTAGGCATTTTCGATGCTGCCTGTCAACGTGGTACAACCCACATTATACCATATTTGTATTTTGTTTCAGTAAGATCCTATACCCATATAAAGTGGCGCCGCCTCTTAAATGGACACCACCAAATATTTTAATTTTTAAAATTTTTTAATATAAAAATATAAAAAAAATATTGTGTCAGAGACATAGTAATGCCACCTCTCAACAACCCTCCACCCCCAAAACATACCATTTTGGTAATTAATGGGGCGGTTATACCATTTTGGTGTTAAATTATTTTTTTTGTAATATTTTGGTAAAAAACTCGTCCTCTCATATCCAACTTTTTATAGCTTGAATTTTTCCCACCTATCAAACTTTCTTCTCTTCTGCTTGCGCTTATTATCAACAAAATTCTCATTTTCTTTCTTTTAGGAATAAAATTTAGTGTTCCAATGTTTTTTAAAACCTTGAAATTTTTTTATCTTTGAAATCATGTAACTCTGAATTTGAAGAATAATAACAAAATATATTTTGTTCTTAGTAGGTCGCTGCTACGTTCTTTGTGAATTTGAGTTAAGAACCCCACCTCGATTGAGGCATGTGGAGGCACGAGAACCAATCAAATAGATCTGCAAGCGACCCTATAACACCCCCATACTCCATTCAATCGCTAAGTCAAGGCATCGGGATGTCACATTCGTTGTCGGAGCAACTACTGAAAATTTCATAATCAAATTATCATACTATTTAATTAATGTAGATCATTTACTCATTTTAGTAAATATAGAATTTACGACATAACTAATTATGAGTTAAAGGAGCTCATTAAAACATCCACAATTGATTAAAGACCAAATTGTAAAGTTTATAAAAATTTTGGATTATCGTCGCGACATTTGGGGTTCCACGTCGTGACATGGTGAATTTGCCATCATGACGTTGTCTCCATTTTCCTACAAATTGCACACTTTTTATTTATTTATTTATTTTTATTTCATTACCTAAACCGTATTCATATGTCATGACCGCCACTTAATTTTACATATCATCCACTTACATCTATTTCTAATCTCAAGTCCTCATAAAAACATGATATTCAATCAAAGATAACAAAATTTATAAAATTAACACAAATTTTTAAGTTTTACGAATAAGACCATTAGAGGA
The DNA here is from genome assembly GCA_005610355.1 of Gossypioides kirkii. NCBI lineage: Eukaryota > Viridiplantae > Streptophyta > Magnoliopsida > Malvales > Malvaceae > Gossypioides > Gossypioides kirkii. Next base: position 19,570,146 of record CP032253.1, read on the forward strand.
CTTGCACTTTCAAAAGTAGTTTACCCACTTAATGTATATTTCATATTTATTTCTAAATTGTGTCAATCAATTTAATTCATCATACAATTTTAATAATGATTTCAATATCACATCACTTAACAATTATTCACTTATTATTATCAATTCGTTTAAACATACTCACATGTATTAATCATTCCATCACTCATAACCATTTTTAAACATTTCTCTACTATATATATGTATTTCCTCCTCTTCCTCTCCATTCCACATCCTTTATATATATATATATATTTATTAAAATATTTAGCTTTTAGTATATAGCATGCTTATATGTAACAATACATTATCTATAATTCCACTATTTACTTATGTGTTAATTTCAAAGCTGTCCACTTGAGTCACAGTCACTAAATTATTTATACGTTGAGCTACAGAATTCGAAATTAAAATCCGCTTGATGTTTTTGAAACTAGACTCAAATATATTTTTACCATAAAAATTTTAGAATTTCTACTTTAGCCAATCCATACAGAAAATTCTTCAATTTGCCCCTTCTTTGTTGCTTGACAGTTTCGACCTTTCTTTACTAAAAATTAATTATCTATTAGCATAGGGTTCGGATAATGTTTCCATTTGTTTATCTTGAAAATAGACTCATTAAGAATCTAAACATATAAATTTCAGCCTCTAATCATTATTTTACAATTTTTTTATGATTTTCCAAAGTCAGAACAGAGGAGCCCGAATCTACTCCGACCTTGTTTCACAAAAACTAATATATCTCAAAATACACAATTCTGTTTAATTACATATTTAATTCAACCCCTAACTAAATTTATATATTTTTTGGTGAATTTTCAAAGTTAATTCACTTCTACTGTCCAAACTGTTTTAATGAAAATGTTTCCTTTCCATATTTCTTTACACTATGTTTCATTCAATCACACATAATTGTCATAATTTTGATTTCTATGCAATTTAATCACTTATGTTTATGTGTAGATTACATATTCATTTCTTAATCTTAGTACTTTTCACCATACAAACCACTTTCTCTCTTACCAATTTAGTGTTTTTAAGCCTTTATTCTTCATCAAATATTTTTTATTTCTAGTATTTAGATTAAATACATGTATCATACATCTCACTCAAAACATCTTTAACTCAATCTATTGAAATACAAGTAGATTTAGTATGAAACTTACCTCCTTTGTCAAGAATTTCTTCCTTTCTTCCTCATTTCAATGCATTTCTCTTGTTCACTACTTTCCTTCTTTTTTCTTCTCATTTTTCTCCACTTTTATCTACTATTTTCTTTCTTCTGAATTGATAAAAATATTCTCTAGAATCTCTACTCCATCTTCTCTCTCTAATATCTAAGGAAATTTTTAAAAAAATTAGGTAAAAAAATAAGTTTTCATGGAAAAGGATCAAATTGCAAAGAAAACAAATTTCTTTTTCTCATCCTTTTACTCCCGTTGGAAGGATGATCCATTTCCTTCATCCTTCCTTTCTTTTTATACTACCATTTTCTAAATAAAATAATAATAAATATCTAAGTAAAATATTAATAAAATAATATTTAACTAATTAATTAATGAAAAATATCTCCAAAATATCATCAACATCATTACATTCTAGAATTCTCCCTCTTGCTAATTGATAATTTTGCCCTTATTGGTCTTTCAAAATTCCATCCTTGACTCAACACTTAATTTGGAAAAATTACGATTTAATCCCTCATAATTCTTCACTTATTTAATTTGATCCCTGCATGCCAATTCCATATCATAGTAAATTGGCATATTTTCATTTTTGGTCCTTTAACTTTCTCATTTTTATACTTCGATCCCTTAAATATTGATTATTTACACTTGAGTTAAAAAAAATTCCATATATTTATGATTTAGTCCTCACTTTTAAATCAATATACTAAAACCTACTTCTTAATTATTATTATCAATTTTAGGGATGTTACAGACCCTCACCTTGTAACTTCAGATGGTTACTCAGTGATCAACTACCTACATGCCTCGTACCTCATCATGGGTGGTCTATTCATCATTAACCACTCGATCGGATCATTTTTTAAGATATTCGTTACTAACGGGTGCACTCTCCTCAAGTGGACCATCCAGAAACTATCACCCATCTAGAAATACCCTAAAGCACAACATAGAAAATGAGCTCTTCTCTATTCTCCTACTCATGTTTATCCTCTCCCTTCTCCTACTTTTTCAACTCTTAACCCCAACGCTGGTAAACTGGCTTTCCTTGACACCACGCCGACTCCTCTTTCTCAACCCTTATCTATGAAGCAAGGACACAGACACGTAATACAGGTATGAAATGATACAGACACGATGACACGGTAATTTTTAAAAAATGAGGACACGAATACGACATTATATACTAGTAAAAAACTATTTTTAATATTTTTTATATTTTTTACATTAAAATACTTAATGTAAATGAAAATATTAATATTTTTCATTAATATATAATCAATTCTTTTCCATTAAGCTCTCTTGCCATTACATAAAATATGATAAAACATAGTAATACATTTTTCAAGTTCATTACATAACATGTCATATCAAATCTAAATTTGAAGTTCAACCTATATCCCTAAGAAGACTTGTACAAAAAGAAGAAAAAATAAAGCAATTTTTTAGTTCAGGTCATAGCATTAGCATTTTCCATATCTTATTCTTTATTGGCAAAAATTACCATCTCCATATCCGGTTCATCAAAAGATAAGCTAGCAACTTCAAGAACTTCAACTCCTTCAAATGAGTCAAATACATCACCTCCAATATCTCACATCTTATTCTCTCCTTCTTTATAATGAAGAGTATTTCTTGAAAGTAATCAAAGATTAGTACGCACAACTACTAAATCTTCGGTACGTTGAGGATTAATCTTGTTTCTCCTCATAGAATGGATAAACAAATATGTACTCCAATTCCTCTCGCAACAAGATGATGATGAAGGTTGTCCAAGAAGTTTCAAAGCTAAATTTTGGAGCCAAGGTATTGAAGCCCCATGAACTAACCACCAAGACTTGGGATCCAAAAGTCATCTATCTTATAGTGAATCAAATAAACCAGAAACATCTAGTGCTCTTGAAAATCTTGCAAACTCTTGGAAAGTCATCTTCCTTTCTTGGTAGAAGGAAAATATCTTCTTAAGCACTTATTCCTTTCCTCTAGGATTTCTACATCTTTATGTGAAGGAAGGCGATTTGGAACCTCATTAAGCCAATCACTATAATAATACCTATGTAAACAAATAAATTTAAAATTTTAATTAATAATAAATAAAACAAGTATAAAAGAATAAAAACAAGGCATAATGACAACATTTGGGTGTTTTGTCACTTTGGCCCTTATGAGTTTTTTTTTTGCTCACTTTCATAAATAATATATATTTTTTGTCAAATTGATCATTTTTTAATGGTCTTCTTGACGTGACCGTTAAGGGACTAACGGTGTTGATGTGGCAATTTTTTTTCCTCTTGGGCGCGTCCACGTAAGCATCTGCTAACGTGGCATATAAGACAAAAATATGTCACGTCAGCAAAAAAAATTAAAGTTAAATCATAATTAAAATTAAAAAACAATTTAAAACACCTTTTATTTAACACAAACACACGAGCAGTGGAAAAAAAATTAACAGCTCCCCTTTGAACCCTAAATCCCAAATTCTCTCCTACTCCATTCAAATTATTTAGAAATTGAAGCTTGAAATTTAGTGGGTTTCCATCTCCTTCGAAAATATTGTTTGAAAAAACTAATTGGAAGCCATCAATGGAGAAGTTTTCTTATTCGAAGTTGGTTTCATCATTATGAAGGGAGTTTCTGAGTTTTTCTTTTCCTCTCTTCAAATCCTTTTATTTCTTTATTGAATTCATCATATATCATCTGCAAATCAGTTTTTGTACGGTTTGTTTATTGATTTTTTCTTTTCCCAGTTCTTTTTCATGATTTAGATGGAAGATTTTGTGGTGTTTGAAGAGTTCCTAAAAATTTTAGGGTTTTTCTAAATCTTTTCTCAACACCATGAATTGTTTATGGTTGTCAAATTTGAAGATTTTAGGTTGTTGAATTTGGGGATTTGGGTTTTGGGTGGTCGAATTTGGGGCTTTTAGGTAAGGGTTTTGATTTGGGGATTTTTGTTTAGGGTTTTTAATTTTGGAGATTTTGGGTTAGTGCTCTTCAAATCTAGGTTATTGCTACTCTGACAGATGAAGATACTTGCATGGATGGATTTTTAAGTAGGGCTATGTATGGTGAGGTGGTGTTTGGGTTCTACATTTTGTCTACAATGGATACCCTCAACCTTCCTTCTTTCACCATTTGAGTCTAGGTTCCTTTTGGTCTTCGTGATTCTCTGACCTTTGAGATCTAGGTTTTCAACATTTATTGTTTGTTGGTTGTAGTGTGAGTAAGACCCACTGAACTGAAAACAACTAGGTTTCTTGAATTGGTGGCCAAAGGATGCTAGGAAAGGGACACACGTGGTAGTAAAAATGAAGAACCCTAACTACTTAATGGTGGAAATCTAAATAAAAAAACTTAAAATAAAAAATTCATTTGCTTGATAAACAAATTTTTTCATCTGGTTTGAATCAAAATCAAAAACTCATTTGCTTGATAAAACCCAAATTGGAAATCAAAGACCATAACTGGAAAGCAAATATTTGTTTCTTATCAAAACTTAAGAATAGTTTTAAAAAACCCAGAAAAAAAATAGAGGCTTCGAGAACGAGATGATGATGATTATAATTTTAAAATAATTTTAATAATTTTATATTTTAAAAAATTATTTTAAATTAATTTTAATAATTTTATATTTTAAAAAAATAATTTTAAAATCATTTGCTGATGTGGCATATAAGACAAAATAGTGCCACGTCAGCATCTTCATACGTGAAAGTGTCTAGGTGGAAAAAAATTTGTCACGTCAACGCTGTTAGTCCCTTAACGACCACATCAGCAAGACCGTTAAAAAATGATCAATTTGACCAAAAAAAAGGTTATGTATGAAAGTGAGCCAAAAAAGACTATAAGGGCCAAAGTGACAAAACACCCAAACGTTAAGGGCTAATATTGTCATTATGCCTAAAAACAAGCATAAATGGAATATATGTTTTCTAAGTTTACCTTGGATGTAAAGAATGAGCCATACAATAAAGTGGTGTATTACTCTTAGTCTACCAATCAATAAGAATATCATATACCACTTCATAAAAGATTGATCTTTCATGTCATTTCTTCCTTTCATGCCTATAAATGTTTATCTTCACTTTTTCAATCATTTCATCCTACATCTCATAAACTAAGTGAAAAGTAGGCCTATACGTGTCTATAATTTGAAGCATATAATATATAGGTCTCGTAAAAGAAATGATATAATCAACCTTATCCCACCAAAGGTGATCTAAAATTTTTCCTTCACCAAAGAGGTTTTGGAAACGTCATCTTTTCTATAAGTAGACCATTCATCAGTAATAATCATATTTTAGAGACCCCGTTTAATGAGCTTGAGTCTTTTTAACATCACAATTGTATAAACAAATCGAGTATCTGCAACGGCAAGTAATTTCGAAAGCACAAAAGAATTAAATATTGCCAACCTAATAGAGTGATTCATTATGAAGTTTCTTATAAAGAAAGCATCATCACCAACATCATTTATCCAGCACAAAGTAACGTCATTTTTTTCAATGTTTTATGTAGCACATACATTTTTAAGGGAAATATTAATAGTATGTACCACATAAGGCGTCCAAAAGATACGAGGATGTTGCGTCTCTACTAATGATCCCGAGACTTTACAAACCAGTGCATTGTCGATTATCACTTAAACAACATTTTGTACCCCAACCTTACTTATGACATCTTTAATTAAAGTTGTCACATGAAACTTATCATTATATTCCTTTTCACAATTGACAACTTTCAAGAAAACAACTCAACCTTTAGAAACGACCATAAAGTTAATCAATGGTCGTCTTTGTGCACCCGTTCATCCATCACATACAAGACTAATACCTTTTTCCCTTCACATTCCCTTTATTGGTTGTAACAACCTCTTTATGTTTGCTCGTTCTTTTTACAACAACGTAGTCCTTAAATCATTATACCCCGAAGGTATGTACTCGGAATCAAATTCTTACTGACTAAGGTGAATGCATTCACATAATGAGGGCTCCTAGCTAGATGGAAAGGTAATCCACTTGAATAAAACATTAGAGAAATTTCACTATCTAAATTTTCTTGAGCGACAAGGTTTAATGATTGTTTTAAAGGACATTTTCTTCTTTTAAAACCTAAACTATGCCCTTGAAGTAAGGTTGTGTTTGTCCCAAAGGAAGATGCTAGTGTTTCAGAACTACGTGGCAATGGGATTATTTTTTGTTACAACTTGAGTTTCACATCTTCTACTATTTTTTGTATTTCAGCTAGATGTTGTAATGTTACTTTAGGATACACTTGAAATCCTTGCCCATTTAGTTTCAATAAATGTGCTCTAACCCTAAAGTATGACCCCTTAAATGTAACATTACAAAAATTACACACAAAACTAACATTCTCGTCTCCTTCAATAGTTTTCGATAATTTAGTAATATATCTCCAGAAAGGAGTGTTACTAATATCATCTTGAGACACACTAGCATTAGTTACATTATTTGATGAGCCAAAACTTCCACTACCCCTTTGAGATATCATAATTAAAAACCTAAAGTATTAACAAGAATTAAAAAAAATGTATACTTCAAGAATGATTATCACAAATCAATTATTTAACATACAAATATACGATAAATAAAAGAAAATAAAAAGTAACTAAAAAATAAAATAATGTAACTCATTCAAACTTATCAAAAAATGTAACTCATTCAAAGCATAAATAAAATAAATTATTAAACTGACCTTCAATTGCTTCAAACTTCTATGTTCGTCGAAAGTAAGAAAATGAAAATAAGAGTGTTTAAAATAACTTTTGAAATGTAAAAAATGGAAACGTCAAAGGTAGTAAAGCAAGTACAAAGCTCAAAAACTTCTTAAATAAGCTAATTCTTTTAGTTTTTGTTTTACTATTTTTAATTAGCTATTTAATGTTTTAACTTTTAAGTCTTTCCAACGTTTACATAGGTTGATAGTATAAAAATCAGCATTTCATTAATAGGAAACCCTAAACTTCACATTTCTTCTTTACATAATTTTCTTCCTACCGCTGACTCTTCATCTGTTACTTTTGAAAGCTAAAATTTCAACCGCCGTCTGTCAACCACCATGTTCTTTTCTTGCGTCTGTCACGTGTCCATTTTTAGACACCTGTATCATGATCAAGTCGAGATCGTGTCCAACCTCTCTCTTTTTTACGTACTTCGATGTGTCCTGTATGTATCAGAGCATGTCCGATGAGTGGGTTTGATCCCCACCCATGGGAATGGAGCATATCTCATGGCTAGTCATTTACCTCTTTGGATAACATTCGTGGAGAAAGGATTAGCTGCAGCTATTAACGGTGGACACCTTGGTTTCAACAAAAAAAATGTATTAATACTAGTAGAGAATAATAGATCTATTAGTACGATATTGACTATTTTGATTGATAACCAACAAAAGAAAGAAAAAAGTGAGATTTCAATTTATATTTGAGTCCCAAATATTTCATTTTTTGTTCCCTCCTTGGTGCTAAGGTTATTGAGTCTAAGCCAAATTAGCTTCCAATGTCACATGCGTTGCATGTAGAGGTGTTCGTGAATCAAGCCTAAACATGATATTAACATACTTTATACTTGCTTAAGTCTAACCCGAAGTTTGGGCCTAAAATTTTGCCCAAGTCTACCCTTACTTGCAAATGGATAACTCAAGCCTATTCATATTACTTTTAATTTTTTTAAAAATTATTTTTATTATGTTAATTTAATATTTTAAGTCTATTCATTTTTAATAATTATAATAGTATTATATATTACTATAGATTTAATTTGTATGTCTTATAAATTACATAAGATATATAAAAATAACATAATATAAAAAATTACAAACTTAAAAATGGGTAAGGTCGATCCTAATTTTTTTATCCAAATCCACCTAAATTTCAGACAGACCTTCGAGCTTGGGTAGGTAGCCTTACCCAAGATCAAGTTAAGTTGCATATTTAATATTTAATTATTTTTTAAAACATTATATTTTTAATTGCAGTAATTACCGTGAAACAATATTTCTTATTTGAATTATTGAATAATATTAAAATATATTAATTTATCAGTTCAAATATTATAATATAACCTTTACAAATAATAATTAACATATTCAAGTATTTCAGCATCAAGAAAAAAAAGGTCAAGAGTGCTCTCTCTGGTTTCTCAAAGAAAATCAATGTTTCGTTGTGGCTGAGAGTTTGGAGCAAGGTGGTGGCTTTTGGCTTTGTTTTTCTGTGGCATTTACTAAGAGAGATGATATCTCTTTTTTAGGGGATGAATTGTTACAGTTATCGGTGAAACGTTCTATGGTGATGCTCTTAGGTGGGTTGACATTATTATGCACTGTTTGGTCGAAAAAATCTTATAATCCAAAAAATTTTCGGTCTCAACTCAGAAGTACTTGGAAGACAAAGAGTAGGTTTGAGATTATTAAAGTTGTGAGGCCAAATCTCTTTATGGTAATCTTTGATGAGGAAGATGATTTAGAGTCCATCATGGCTGGTTGGCCTTGGTTTTTTAGAAGACAGCTGATCGTTTTTATATATTGATAGAAACGATAGAGAGAAAGAAGGTTAACCAACTTACGTCGCCTTTTTGGATTAAATTGGGGCTTTTCCCTCTAGAGTTTGGTAGGAAAAATCTTATGCATGCAATTGGATCATCGTTTGGAGGGATATTGCAATCTGGAGGTAAAGAGGATTTTTGTCAAATTTTTTTCAATTTATATGTTCATAAGCCTCTGCGGCATGGGGTGTTCATCAAAAGTGAATCAGGTGAAAAGCAATGGTTTCCATTTAAATATGAGAATCTCCCTAGTTTTTGCTTTGGTTGTGAATGCATGGGTCATACCTTAAAAGAATGTGATTGTCTCTGAAAAAGTGAAACAATTATCTGAAGATGATTTGCCATACTCGACAGCAATAAAAGCTGAGTCCACTATCTTAGGAAGTGTGAATCTTAAATTTGGGAATAAAGGGAAAAAATCGATGAGCTAGTATTATTATTTTGGACATTATAAGGATTCCCAGTTCATGATTGGTGATGGTCATATTCCAAAATTACATGGTATTGAATTCAAGTTGAAGAATCCTTACGACACTAGTGTTGAGGATCCGATCATAGACGAAAAGTCGAGGTTGGATAAGCTGTTGGGCAACCCAGGTCCTAGGCAGATGGAGTCATGTTCAATTGTAAAATGAGTTAGTGAAGAGATTGAGACAAATATTAATTCCACTATTTTAATTGAAAACACTACTTTGGGGGAGGTGGAGTTGGAAGGGAGTTTTAATAGTTTTCAAGTATTTGTGTCTGATCTTGAACTAAATAAATCGGACCTAGTGGGATGCTTAGTTAAGGATATAGTAAGAAGTATTCTCCTATTTTATTGCTAGAATTGATGGAGGCAAATTGTCATGCGGAGTCTAATATATGTAGTTATTTGGCAGTAAAGGGAAACGTAGAAGTTGAGAGGCCTGTGGAGGAGTACTTTTCAAATGGTACTGTGATGGAGCACGGTGGGGTCCTTGTTGAAATCAGGCCTAGTCAAGATTCTCTTGGAGGTCAGGATGATGGGTTGAATAGAATTAGGGAGGATAGTCGAAGTCCGAAGATGGAAAAGATTGGCACGAACAAATTCGAGAGGTATTGTTTCTCAACGGGAGGGTCTTGGTAAAAGGTAAAATCAATGTATGGCACAGGAAATAAGTGATGATGAAGATATGCCTCTGATAAAGGAGAAAAAAGTAAAATTCCAAAAGGTTACGGTGGACTCTGAAATGGATAATGTTGTTTTCTCAAATGCCTTGAAGCAAGCTTCAATTCCAACTCTATTAGGATCGGCAGTTACCAAGGAGGCAACCAACCGGGTACAATGAAAATTTTAGTTTGGAACGTTCATGAATTAGAGGGTTCACGAGCAGTTCGTTAACTTCGGCATTTGTTGAGGTTACATAAACCCTCGTTGGTTTTCTTGATGGAGACTAAGGTAGATAGAAAAAATGGAATTAATTAAAAGAAGATTAAGTTTTTTAAATGGTATTTATGTAAGTTTGGATGGTAGTAAAGGGGTCTTTGTTTGGCTTGGAAAGATGACTTAAATGTCTCCTTGAAATGTTTCTCTCCAAATTTTATTAATGTTCTAGTTCAAATTTCGCCTAAAGATACAGAGTGGAGATTTACTGGCTTTTATGGTTCCCCTTATGCTCACGTTAGGAATGAGATATAGGACAATCTTTGACGATTGAGGTGTGATAATGCGATCTCTTGTTGCGTATGCGGTGACTTTAATGAAATTTTATACGCTTCGAAAAAGAAAGGTGGTTTGATCAAAGAGGAAAAATGAATGGAAACCTTTCAAGAGGTTTTAAGATATTGTGGACTCGGGAAAGAGGACAGCTATTTGAAAATAACATCCTGGAAAGATTGGATCGTGAGGCAGCAAATATAGAATGGTTATCCATGTTTCCTTCAACTATTGTTCGGCATTTACCTTTTACCTCTTCGGATCATTGTCTCTTACTTGTGCAAATTAAGGAGGATAATATAATACGAAGGCCTCGAGTTTTTAAATTTGAAGCTTGATTGGTCATGGAAGAAAACTTCGAAGCAGAGGTGAGGAGACTTTGGAGTCCAACAAGGCGTAACCTTTTTTATAAATTGGAGGCCTTACGTGTTGGGATGATACAGCGGGATAGGCTAGTTCGTGAAAGGCATCATGGTGTTAATGTCTAGTTAACGAAAAAGCTGGAATTATTATTAAATGAGGATTGCTTGGATGAAATTTTGCAGGATATAGCCGAAACCAAGTTGTAGTTAAATTGGGAGATAAATAAGGAAGAGATTTTTTTGGAACAGAGAGTTAAGGCCAATTAGCTAAGAATTGGGATAAAAATACAAGCTTCTTTCATAAGTTTGCTTCTGAAAGGAAACGAACGAACCTAATTAACTCTCTAGAGTATGGAGATGGTTGTATGACTAGTAACCAGAATGAGATGGAAAACATTGCCCGCCAGTTTTTTGAAAGTCTGTTTTCAGCGCATAGTGGCTCTTGTAATTTGAGTAATATCTTATCTAGTATTAATAATTGCATTTCTGAGGATGATAATTGTTTGTTAATGAAGACATATACAAAGGAGGAAATTTTGGTTGCCCTTAAAAGCATCAGGTATTGATGGTTTTCTTGCTCTCTTTTTCCAAAGGTGCTAGCACATTGTTAGGGAAAAGGCTAGTAAGTTCATTTTGTGTGTTCTTAATGGTAATATTTATTTGGCTCTAATAAATGTCACTAATATAGTTTTTGTACCTAAAATTCAACATCATACTAATATGGCTAATTTTTGACTTATTAACCTCTATAATGTAATCTACAAAATAATAGCAAAAGTCATTACTAATAGATTTCAGAGAGTTTTGAATGGTTGTATAAACACTTCTCAGAGTGCGTTTGTGCCAGGAAGATTGATTATAGATAACGTCTTACTTGCGTATGAATTATTACACACATTCAATCAAAACGAGGAGAGAAGAAAGGTTGTATGGCCCTTAAACTTGAAATGGGTAAGGCATATGACAGGGTTGAATAGACTTTTCTGAAAGAAGTTATACGAAAAATGGGGTTTACCAAGTAGATTGATTATATATATCTTATTCTGTTAGTATTAATGGCAGAATGGGAGAGTTTTTGTCCTACCAAAGGTTTGAGGCAAGGTGACCCGTTAAGTCCTATTTTGTTCCTTATTTTTGGGAAAGGTTTGTCTTTGCTAATGCGGCTGGCGAACCAAGAAGGGAAGATTTCGAGTGTTAGGGAAAGTAGGAATGGTCCTCTTATCTCACACTTATTACTTGCTAATGATTGTATCCTTTTTGGGGATGCTTCCTTAGAGGGTATAAGGGCTTTGAGAAACATCCTTTAGGAATACGAAGTTTGCTTGGGTTAGTGCGTGAATTTTGAAAAATCCTAAATTTTCTTTAGTAAGAATACGGAAGACGTTAAAGGTAACTATTTACAGAGAACTGTGGTTTTAGGTTTCGAGATTTGGCCAGTTTTAATATCGCTTTACTTGCAAAGCATGAATGGCGACTCTTGTCTAATCTGAATTCATTACTAGCATGTGTTTTAAAAGAAAAATATTATCCAAGTGGGGATTTTTTGAGTTCAATTTTGAAATCTGGTGTCTCTTATACTTTGAAAAGCATTTGGGCTTCGAAAAAACTTCTACATGATGGTTTATGCTAGTGTGGGGGTACAGGTTCAAAATTTTCCATCTTTAATGATCATTGGATTTGTGATTCCATTAATTACCGATTATCAGATTCAAGTGTCGTTAGCAATTTGGTGTTTGTTGATGAATTAATAGATAGCCATACACAAAAATGGAAAGAAAATTTAGTGAAAGATACCTTTGTGACGTCGGATGCAGAAAAGATCCTTCAGATATCGCTGGCACAAAATCCTCATGATGACGAGCTGGTTTGGAATAGCGAGTCTTCAGGCATTTTCTTGGTTAGTAGTGCTTATAAACTATTACAGAGAAATGACCCTAATTTTATACAAACCATCTCTAAGGAAAATTATAGGAAACTTTGGAACCTAAACATCCCAACTAAGGTAAAAATAATCATGTCGCGTATTACGAATGATTTTTTTCCTACGATGGCTAATATGTTTAAGAAACGCTTAGTTGTTAATGTCATGTGCCCGATCTGTGGCAATGGGACTGAAGATCCTTTCAATATTTTTTGCTTTTATCCTGTTTCAAAATAGGTTTGGGAATTAGTAAGACTCGAATGGATTTTACAGTTCTAGTATCAAGATTGGGAAAGATGGCATTACTGGGTGTTTAATACACTTTCTCTTCCCTAAGTCTGCATCTTTTGTTGCTCAATCTGGACCTTTCGAAATGAACGGAACAAGCGATTACATGAGAGGACTTTTAAATCTGCAAAAGAGATGGTAACCTTCATACTCTACTACATTAAAGAAATTGATGACTCAGAAGAACGAAAGCATACCAATATAGTTCATTAGGGTTAGTGGTAACCCTTTTCGGACAATGTAGTGAAGATAAACTTTGATGCGACTTTTGACATCTGAAACTTCAAATTTGGGTCGAGGTTTGTAACACCCCTATACCTGATTCACACGTATAAACCCGGTATAAAAGTATTACATACAGTATCGGAGATTTTAACACGAGTATAATAAAAAAAAATTAAAATGATGTGTTTTAAGTTATTTTATTCAAAATACATCATTTCAATTCATCAACTCGTAGTAATCCAAAACAACATTTATAACCATCCATTGGAGACGCATAATAGTACCATTTATACATGCCATTTTTACCAAAAGTAATGTACCTAAACTGAAGTCTTCCAATAGTGATGTGATGTGATGAGAGGTCCCCTTAGCTTGACTTCAACTTCTCGTAGCTTTTGTACTTACACGTTAAGCCGATGAAGGCTTAGTAAGAACTACAAAAGTATTGAATGATCATTTAAGTACTCATGCATATAAACTTCTTGCCTTACTTACATGTAACCTGTAACTTACCACAATGGCACAACTTACACTTTTATCCACTTTCTGTAGTTTAGCCCATAGTAGACTTTCATAGAACCGTTAAGATATATGGAACAAATAGAGAGTACCAAATTACTAACAGAGAGCACATAAGTGCTGGGCAACAAAGAGCACACACAATGCTAAACAGAGAGCACACAAAGTGCTAATCAGAGAGCACACACAGTGCTAATAACAGAGAGCATGAGACGTGCTAATAACAGAGAGCATGAAACGTGCTAAATAGAGAGCGCGCTAGTGTTCCTTAATGGCATGCCACTAATATCACAATGTTTCTAATTTGTCTACTTGGGCACAATCTCAATTAGCATCATTTCTCATAAATGATATATCTCACATAAATACATTATCAAATACTTCACATTTATATTTTCGAAGCTGTCCACTTGCGTCACAGTCACTAAATTATTTATATCTTGAGCTACAAAATTCAAAATCATCATCCTCTTGATGTTTCTGACACTAGATCCAATCCTATTTTTACCATAAAATTTCTATAATTTTCACTTCAGCCAATTTATACATTAAATTCTTTCAAGTTACCCCTTCTCTACTGCCTGACAGTTTCGACCTTTCTTCACTATAAATTATCTATATTTTAGTAAAGAGATCAAATGATGTTAATGTCTATTTCTTTTGAAAATAGACTCATTAAAGATTCAGCCATATAAATTTCAGTCTCTAATAATTTTTATATATTTTTCTATGATTTTTAAAAGTCAGAACAGGGGAACTCGAACCTACTCTAACCTTGTTATAGTATATCCTGAAATATAAAATTCCTTTTAATTCACTGTTTCTTCCATATGAACTACACTCAATAATATTTAATTACATATATAATTCTAACCTTAACTCATTATATACAATTTTTGGTGAATTTTCGAAGTTAATCCTCTGTTCTGTCCAAACTGTTTTACTAAATCACACATTAATCCCTTCATTTTATCATTGTAAACATTCAAATTAGGTACCTATATAACAATTTTTATGCTAATAATTCACATACCATTAGAGAAATTAAACTATAATTCAGAACTCTTGTAGTACTTACAACAAAAAGGCTGATTTCCTTCTCTTTTCACTCTTTGCTCTTCTCTTTTCCTTTCTCTTCAATTTGATCCTTGCCTCTCTTCTCTTTCTCTTCAATTTCACATAAACACATATAAGTTATAAGTTATAATTCAATAATTTTCATGCTAAATAACAGTAAAATACATGTATATCATGAGAATTTAACCATTTCTTACCTTAACCATTAAATTCAAAATTTCTCAATTTAGTCCCTATGCTCTCTAACACCTCAAAATGAATTCTTTAAGGATTTTGAGGTGTCTACTAACCTTATTCTATACTTTTCTTTCAGAAATTTCAAAGAAAATAGGAGATTTTGGAGCTTGGAGGGCTTAAAAATGATAGAAGGACCTATTTAGAATAAAATCAAAAGTTGGATGGAAGAGAGAATGGCATGAACGGTTGAACTATGAAAAGAGCTGATATTTTTTACTTTTAATTGATTTTTTTAACCTTTCTCAAATTCTTTAGAAATCTCACTTAAAATATCTCACTTAATAAAAATGGTAAAATTGCACTTTTAGTCCCTAGACCTTCCAACTTTACACTTTGGCCTAAAACTTTATCTCCAAAAATATCTTCCACCAAATTACTTTTTTACCCCTCCTCAATCAATCTAATTCCCAAGATGACTCAAAATTTAATTTGGATAATTCGCTATTTAGTCCCTCATATTTTCTCTCCTTTACTATTTAATCCTTAAAATTTTTTAACCTTCCTTACTTCAACTAAACATTTCTAATTCTCAATTCTATTTTATCACTCAAATCCGATTCAAGAACACAGATGTTACAATTCTTCCCCCTAAAATAAATTCCGTCCTCGAAATTTACTTGCACTAAACAACTGTGGATATTTTTGTCTCATTGTTTATTCTCTTTCCCATGTGGCTTCCTCTAAGTTATGATGTCTCCATAAAACTTTTACTAAAGGAACCCTTTTATTTCTCAACTCCTTTACTTCTCGAGCTAAAATCTTTATCGGTTCCTCTTCATAAGTCAAATTCGGTTGTATTTCTATAACCTCCAGAGTAATCACATGAGATGGATCAGATTGATATCTTTGTAACATAGACACATGAAAAACATTATGAATCTTGTCTAATGTTGGAGGGAGAGCTAAGCCACAGGACCAACTCGTTGCAATATCTCATATGGCCAGCTAAATCTTGGACTTAATTTTCCCTTTTTACCAAATCGGAGAACTTTCTTCCATGGAGACACTTTCAAGAAAACTTTTTCACCCACATCGTACTCTATATCTTTTCTTTTCAGATCAGCATATGATTTCCGTCTAACTGAAGTAGCTTTTAATCGGTCTCGTATTAACTTTATTTTTTCTTCAGTTTCTTGAATCAGATCAGGACCCACTAACTTACGTTCACTCAGTTCTGTCCAACACACAGGAGTCCTACACTTTCTTACATACAATGCTTCATATGGTGCCATCTGAATACTTGATTGATAACTGTTATTATAGGTGAATTCAATCAATGGTAAATACTTTTCCCGATTACCTTCAAACTCAACAATATAGCTTCTCAACATGCCTTCTAGAATCTGAATCACCCGTTCTGATTGCCCATCTGTCTGAGGATGATATGTTGTACTAAAATTCAATCGAGTACCTAAAGCTTCATGTAATCTTTCCCAAAACTTTGAAGTAAATCTAAGATCCCGATCAGAAATAATAGATACAGGCACACCATAAAGTCTAACTATTTCATCTATATACAATTGTGCATACTTATCCATTGAGAAATCAGTTCTTACTGGAAGAAAATGAGCAGACTTGGTTAATCGATCAACTATCACCCAAATAACATCTTTCTTCTTTGGTGAAAGTGGTAATCCCGTGACAAAATCCATTGTAATTCTTTCCCATTTCCACTCTGGAATGGTTATCGTTTGAAGCAACCCCGATGCCACTTGATGCTCTGCTTTTACCTTCTGACATATCAAGCACTTGGAAACATACTCAACTATATTCCGTTTCATCCCTTTCCACCAATAAAATGGCTTTAAGTCATGAAACATCTTGTTACTTCTCGGATGTACAGCAAACGAACTATGATGAGCTTCATCCAAAATTCTTCGTTTTAAATCTTCTTTATTAGGCACACATAACCGATTATGAATTCTTAAACTTCCTTCACTATCAATTTCAAATTCATTACCTTTGCCTTCTTCAAGTTGTTTCTTTATCTTCATCAACTCTTCATCATCTTTTTGTGCCTTTTTCACTTCTTGAAATAGAGTCGATTTTACTCTAAATTCAACTAATAACTCACCCTCTTATTGCATTTCCAAATGTGCATTCATTGCCTTTAGGGCTGTCATTGACTTTCTGCTCAAAGCATCAGCTACTACATTCACTTTCCCAAGATGATAATCAATGATGCAGTCATAATCCTTAATTAACTCAATCCACCTCCTTTGTCTCAAATTCAGCTCTTTCTGAGTTAGCAAATATTTCAAACTTTTGTGATCTGTATAAATATAGCACTTTTCTCCATATAAATAATGTCTCCAAATTTTCAATACAAACACCACCGCAGCCAATTCAAGATCATGTGTCGGATAATTCTTCTCATGTGGCTTCAATTGCCTTGACGCATATGCAACTACCTTTCCATCTTGCATTAATACACAACCCAAACCATTATAAGATGCATCACTGTAAATCATAAATTCTTTACTAGATTCTAGTTGTATCAACACCGAAGCTTCAGTTAATGCTATCTTTAATCTATCAAAGCTTTGTTAGCATCTTTCATCCCACTCAAACTTCACATCTTTTTGTAGCAGTCTCATTAAAGGCAATGCAATCATAGAGAATCCCTGAACAAATCTTCTATAATAACCAGCTAACCCAAGAAAACTCCTTACCTCTGTCATATTCTTTGGTGGTTTCCATTCGAGTATAGCTTCAACCTTTTTCGGATCAACACTTATACCATCAGCCGACACAATATGACCCAGAAAAGTACCTTCTTTCAGCCAAAATTCACATTTACTCAACTTGGCAAACAATTGTTTTTCTCTCAGAATCTGTAATACAATTCGAAGATGTTTCTCATGTTCTTCTTGTCCTTTTGAGTACACCAAAATATCATCAATGAATACCACCATGAACTGATCCAAATACGACTGAAAAATTCTATTCATAAGATCCATAAATGCAACCGGAGCATTAGCCAATCCAAATGGCATAACCAAAAACTCATAATGTCCATATCGAGTCCTAAAAGCAGTGTTTGGTACATCCGACTCTTTTACCCTCAACTGATAATATCCCAATCTGAGATCAATTTTAGAAAACATATTAGCTCCCTTCAATTGATCAAATAAATCATCAATCCTGGGTAGTGGGTATTTATTCTTTATCGTCACTTTATTCAATTGATGATAATCTATACAAAGCCTCAAAGACTCATCTTTCTTTTTCACAAATAAAACCAGGGCTCCTCACTGTGACACACTAGGACGTATAAATTATTTATCTAATAACTCTTGCAACTGAGTCTTCAATTCTTTTAACTCTGTCGGTGCCATCCGATAAGGTGCAATTGAGATCGATGCAGTACTCGATACTAAATCAATTCCAAATTCAACTTCTCTTTCAGGAGGTAAACCAGACAACTCTTTAGGAAACACATCGAGAAACTCTCGTACCACCGATATCTTCTCAATCTCATTATCTTCTACCCGAATATCCAAAGTATAAGCAAGGAAGCATTATACCCTTTCTCAATAATCTTGAAAGTCTTAATTGCAGAGATTACATTCGATAAAGCATTGAATTTCTCACCAATTACCACTACTTCTTTTCCATCTGAATTTCTCAAAGAAATTCTATTTCTTTTACAATCAGCCATGACTCCATGTTCAGGTAACCAATCCATTCCCAATATGACATCAAATTCATGAAATGTAAGAGCCATGAGATCTACTGGATATTCACAACCCTGAATCTTTAAGGGACATCTCCTACACACTTTATTGACTTTTTCACTTTGCCCAAAAGGATTTGTAACAATCACTTCATGTTCAGTGGGTTCTACTACTAATTCTCTCTCTTTCACTAATGAGATGCATATGTATGAATGTGTAGAATCAGGATCAATTAATGCAATTACAGAAGAGTCAAATAAAGAAAATTTACCAATGATTATATCGAGAGCTTCTTCTTCTTCTCTCATTCTAATTGCATATGTCCTTGGTCTCCGAGACTCTGATCTATCAGCCCTATCTTTTGCCGATCTCATACCAATATTACCAAAATTTCCTAGCAATCTGCTTCTTTGTGGAGCTGAACTACCTTTTACAGACTGCTCGGTAGTATTCTCCATCATTCTTTGACAATCTCTTATAAAATGATCTTGAGACCCACATCTAAAATAGGCTCGAGTATTCAGTCGACACTCTCCCTAATGAAATCTTCCACAATGTTACACGGTGATTGCATTTGTGATAACCTTCTTCTAGTACCACCTGTACTAACTATGGAAGTTCCCCGTTGAGTTTATCGTGTTTGGCTTCAAGATCTCTTACTAGCAGAAAAAGAAGTGTATCTAGGATCTCTAAATCCTCCCATTCTTTTCGAAGAAGGGGGAGGTGCAAAACTAATGGCTGTTCTCTTTCCAGCACTTTTCTCTTTCGAACGAATCAATCCCTCCTCTAACCTCTGAGCTCGATCAACCAGAACAGGAAATTTTTGTAGATGTAACGGTAGAAGTGGAACATATATCTCTTCATTCAATCCCCACTCAAATCTTCTACACATATCTGCTTCATTAGCTATCAATTCTTTAGCATACCTGCTCAGTCTGAGAAACTCACGTTCATACTCAGCCACGGTCATGTTATTCTGTTTCAAGTCTAAAAATTCTCTTTTCTTCTTCTCCAAATATAACTCACTGATGTATTTCTTCTTGAATTCAGACAAAGAAATTTCAGTTGATCCTTTTTGCAGGATGAATATTTAACACTGTAGTCCACCACTGACATGCTTCACCTTTCAATAAAGACACTGCACATTTTAACTTTTCTTCCCTAGTACATTGTAACTCTTCAAACACTCTCTGGCTATTTTCTAACCATTCTTCAGCTTCTGCTGGATCATCATCTTTCTTTCCTCTGAATTCTTCGGCTTCATGTTTCCTTAATCTCTCCAAAGGAGATCGGTAACTAGATGTAGAAGGTTATGGCTGAGGAACACTAGTAGGAGGTGGTAGAGGAACAGTTTGAGCATTATTATTTCTTACAACTTGCTGTAACAATTGATTCATCGTTTGCAATAAAGCTACAATTGGAATTTCTTGTTGAGAAGGCATTGATTCACTTGTAGGTTGAGTTCTTTCATCAAACATGAACCCCCTATGATCATCAAAATGTACTGATTCTCGTTGAGCTTGGATCCTAGGTGGATCTTCTTCTCTAACAGGATTTGAGGCCCTACTTTCAACTTTATCTTCAGACTCTTCACGAGATCTATTTGACATATCTACTTTCAACAAAATTCACAAATTAAACATTTAAAACTAAGCATCCTCCCATCACATCAACATAATAAATGACATGTACAAGTGGACTCACTCTCGACCCCAAACATTAAAAAACCTTCGCTCTGATACCAACAAATGTAACACCCTTACACCTGGTTCACACGTATAAACCCGATATAAAAGTATTACATACAGTATCGAAGATTTTAACACGAGTATAATAAAAAAATTTTAAACGATGTGTTTTAAGTTATTTTATTCAAAATACATCATTTCAATTCATCAACTCGTAGTAATCCAAAACAACATTTATAACCATCCATTGGAGACGCATAATAGTACCATTTATACATGTCATTTTTACCAAAAGTAATGTACCTAAACTGAAGTGTTCCAATAGTGATGTGATGTGATGAGAGGTCCCCTTAGCTTGACTTCAACTTCTCGTAGCTTTTATACTTACGCGTTAAGCCGGTGAAGGCTTAGTAAGCACTACAAAAGTATTGAATTATCATTTAAGTACTCATGCATATAAACTTCTTGCCTTACTTACATGTAACCTGTAACTTACCATAATGGCACAACTTACACTTTTATCCACTTTCTGTAGTTTAGCCCATAATAGACTTTCATAAAACCGTTAGGATATACGGAACAAAGAGAGAGTACCAAAGTACTAACAAAGAGCACATAAGTGCTGGGCGACAGAGAGCACACACAGTGCTAAACAGAGAGTACACAAAGTACTAATCAGAGAGCACACAAAATGTTAATCAGAGAGCACACAAAGTGCTAATAACAGAGAGCACGAGACGTGCTAAATAGAGAGCGCGCTAGTGTTCCTTAATGGCATGTCACTAATATCACAATGGTTCTAATTTGTCTACTTGGGCACAATCTCAGTTAGCATCATTTCTCATAAATGATATATCTCACATAAATACATCATCAAATACTTCACATTTATATTTTCGAAGCTGTCCGCTTGCGTCATAGTCACTAAATTATTTATATCTTGAGCTACAGAATTCAAAATCATAATCCTCTTGATGTTTCTGAAACTAGACCCAATCCTCTTTTTCCCATAAAATTTCCAGAATTTTTAATTTAGCTAATTTATACAGTAAATTCTTTCAAGTTACCCCTTATCTGCTGCCTGACTATTTCGACCTTTCTTCACTAAAAATTATCTATATTTTAGTAAAGAGATCAAATGATTTTCATGTCTATTTCTTTTGAAAATAGACTCATTAAGGATTCAGCCATATAAATTTCAGTCTCTAATAATTTTTCTATATTTTTCTATGATTTTTAAAAGTCAAAACAGGGGAACCTACTCTGACCTTGTTACACAGAAACTAGTATATCTCGAAATATACAATTCTTTTTAATTCTCTGTTTCTTCCATATGAAACTACACTCAATAAGATTTAATTAAATATATAATTTGACCCTTAACTCATTATATACAATTTTTGGTGAATTTTTGAAGTTAATCCTTTGTTCTGTCCAAACTATTTTACTAAATCACACATTAATTCCTTCATTTTATCATTGTAAACATTCAAATTAGGTACCTATATAAAATATTTTATGCTAATAATTCACATACCATTAGAGAAATCAAACTATAATTCAAAACTCTTGTAGTACTTACAACAAAAAGGCTGATTTCCTTCTCTTTTCACTCTTTGTTCTTCTCTTTTCCTTTCTCTTCAATTTGATCCTTGCCTCTCTTCTCTTTCTCTTCAATTTCACATAAACACATATAAGTTATAAGCTATAATTCAATAATTTTCATGCTAAATAACAGTAAAATACATGTATGTCATGAGAATTTAACCATTTCTTACCTTAACCCTTGAATTTAAAATTTCTCAATTTAGTCCCTATGCTCTCTAACATCTCAAAATAAATTCTATAAGGAGTTTGAGGTGTCTACTAACCCCCTTCTATACTTTTATTTCAGAAATTTCAAAGAAAATAGGAGATTTTAGAGCTTGGAGGGCTTAAAAATGATGAAAGGACCTATTTGGAATAAAATCAAAAGTTGGATGGAAGAGAGAATGGCATGAACGGTTGAACTATGAAAAGAGATGATATTTTTTACTTTTGATTGATTTTTTAGCCTTTCTCAAATTCTATAGAAATCTCACTTAAAATATCTCACTTAATAAAAATGGTAAAATTCCACTTTTAGTCCCTATGCCTTCCAACTTTACAGTTTGGCCTAAAACTTTGTCTCCAAAAATATCTTTCACCAAATTACTCTTTTGCCCCTCCTCAATCAATTTAATTCTCATGATGACTCAAAATTCAATTTGGATAATTCGCTATTTAGTCCCTCATATTTTCTCTCCTTTACTATTTAATCCTTAAAATTTTCTAACCTTTCTTACTTCAACTAAACATTTCTAATTCTCAATTCTATTTTACCACTCAAATCCGATTCAAGAACGCGGATGTTACAAGGTTCGTCCCAAAAAATCGATCAAGGTGGGCCCTTGCATCAAAGGTAGTCATTCACGAACAAGTTACCTCTGCCTTTGCAATAGAGGCCCTAACATGTATAGAGGCCTTAAGACTAGGATTGGATTTGGGAGTAGACAGAGTTATGTTCAAAAGTGACTCTCTTTCGATAATTAAAAATACAACACGGTGGAGCAAGAAAAATCGATTATTGTAGGGTATATTCATGTATCAAAGAATGGGCAAAATCGTTTTCTTGGTTTTCTTTCCACCACACAAATAGAGTTGCTAATAAACTAGAAGATGTGATTGCTAAGGAATGTTTAAAGAAGAAAGAAAGATTTACCTGGCAAACGACATTCCACTAGTAGCGAGGGGAACTCTAGAAGATGACTGGCTCTAAGAACTAGACTGATCGAAAAGGCGATTGGAGTTGTAGCCGCTCATCCTTCGAACAAGCATACCAGAAGACGACTAGGCTCTTTTGGGATGTTTAGATCTATGTTATGAGGGGTTTGTTTACCAAATAAGTTTTTAAGGAAGCAAAGAACCGTCAGATGGTTTAATGGAAAGATTTGATGAACGGGCATTTAGCCTCTCGAGGACATGGGTTGTCTCTATCATAGGCGTAGGAGTAGGGTCAATTTTTCAACTTTCATCATACTTTTAAAATTCCTTTTTTATTTCTTCATTTTGTTGAATTACATTTAGGGTGCATTTGGGTCTGAATTTCAGTTTCATTTTGGTTTTTTTAGAGGTTTTTTAGGTCATAGAATGAGTCTGGTTTTGTTTTTTTGGGCCAGGTTTTTTTTTTGTAATTTTGATTTCTTTTATGAATAAAATAACCCAAGTCCAATTTAAAAAAAAATTAATATTTTTAGCATATTTAACATACAATATAGTTTTACTTTATGTAATCAATGCAAAATAATACTATTCAAAATAATAACTAATTAACATAATTCACTCTAATTTTATTAATTGATAATTAAGAAACTTAAAATTCTATTTAAGCAATAACTCTATTTTACATCAATAAAATTATCATTAACTTTATCTAAAATAAAATTAGCACAACTTTTGATTGTAATATCTTTTTGAACTAATAATTTTTTTATATATATTTTATGGTTAGAATTCTATTTAAGTAATAATTTTATTTTAAAATTACCACAATTTTTTAATTAATAATTGCATTTTAAATTCTAATTATTTTTAATGTATAATAATCAAAACTTTTATTAGATTATAATTATTTTTAAAACTATAATTATCACATGCTAAATAAGTACATGTCGTTTTTAAAAAAAATTAGGGTTTTGCATCGTTTTTAAAAATATTTAAGGAAATAGGTCAATTCCGTGGAAAGCTCGCCCAAATGGATGAACTTTTCAGATTCTAAGGTTTTTAAGGGTTTTGTTAATTTTATTATGGTTTAGGTTTTTAATATTAGGGTTTAGCTTTAGGGTTTTAAGGTTTTGGTTTTCGATTTGAAATTCGATTTGGACAACAATGCTCGATACGATTAGTGGTGGAAGTTTTTCATTCATACAATACTTTTGTCTTTATTAATAATTATCACTAGTTATGCGTAATTTAGTAATAAATAACAATTTTAACCAATGCCGGGGCCCCAACGTTTCTTTGTACAAAGAACATGTTGGCTTCATATGACTAGGGTTTCTACAGGACTTGCATAATTTCTGTTGACTGTTTGTCTCCCGAATGTCCATGTTTTCCTTATCCGGGTGGAATTCGGGCGACCTTTCGGGTGGCGACGCAAGTCTTGTTTGGCACCAACTCAAACAACGTGTTAGACATCGGGGGCCACATACTCTCATCTGGGACGACTAGGAATACAAGATGTGATTGACTAAAATGACTATACATCAAACAAGATCCAAGTAGAATAGATTCTAGATTCGTTTACGAATATATTCATTTGTGACATTCATAGTTTGACATTCTTTAATCTTGAGTAGATGATGAACTATGTATGTTTGACTCATATACTTTGATGTAAGTGAAAGTCTGAATTTAAATAGATAAAGAATCGAAAGATGGTACGTTGGGTATACGACATCTGCGGTATGCAGCATCATTCCACAATAGTGGAATTCTTAGCCCAACTAAAGAGTAAATGATATCCTCTCATAAACATTACATGATAGATGAAAAGTAAACACGATCACAGATCATTTGCTTTTGTGATAAATGACTTGATTACTATTTGATAGTAATTGACTTTTTATTAAAGAAAATGTATGATTATCATGAAATAAAATATGATCATATTAGGAAAACAAATTTATCCCAAAGAGATAAAGACAAGGTTATTGAACAAGCACTTATTAAGTAGCTTTCGTAATAGTATATAATAATAAGGAGCTTAATCACGATACTGTAACGTAATGACTTCGCTACTGAATAAGTTTATAATTAATAGACAAAAAGTTAAAACTTAATTATAAATTATTTGAGCTCTATGTATATAGGAAATTAAGGGGGTTGGAGGGGTGGTGTATGCAGTACTTGTCCCAGCTTGGCAGGCGGCAGCGTGGGTGAATGGGAGTGCAAGAATTCCTGGCATAGGCTGTTGGCTAATATTTACAATCCACTCATCCACAATGTTCCATCTTTTTTCATAAAAAAAGAAACAGTGAATGTTCCATCTGCTTTGATAGCGATGCATACGATTCTCACTATGAAATTGCATGCAATTCCCTGTCCACAACATGTCTCATTAAACATGCCATTTATTCCACAATCAGTTTTAATTTAAAAAAGAAATTAGCAGTGGCGCAAACAAATTGCTAAAAAGAAATTACAAATGGAACGAATAGAATAAAGTTCATTAGTATTCAAATTCCTTATACAATGAATGAAGAGCAGATGGTGAAGAATATATACTTTTTCATTATTTGACCATATTCTTACTTTCTTTTTCGTTTTAAACTTTTTAAAAGGGATAAAGTCTCTCTGAATTCATGTAAATCATTCAATAAGGTATTTCTATTTAAAAAATATGTAATATGGTTTATAAATATTATTTGACACCATTAAAAATAATCAGCAAATATAACAGTATGATCCTTCAACAATCTCTTCCCCTTCTCTTTATATTTATGGGTAAATTACACCTATGGTCACTTTTGTTTACCTCGAATTACATTTTAGTCACTTATGTTTGAAATGTTATGTTTTAGTCACTTACGTTATCGTGTTGTAATATTTTAGTCACTGAGCCATTAACGGTATAACGGTAAACTAATGTGGCACGTTAAATCATTATTTCAAACAAAAAATTTAGGTTGAATTATACAATTCATCCTCTCTCTTTTTCATTTTGAGCAATTTAATTTTTTTTCTTTTATGTTCTTTAAATTTTTCTTTTTTTTTCTATTCTCTTTTGCTTCTCCCTCTGGTTTCCTACCTTTTCCATTTCTTTTAACATATCAAGAAGTCGAATTGGTAGTGAAGAAAGAAGCAAAAAGTCGAAAGCTATCATTGCCTATAACCAAAACCCATAAACTCATACCATCTGCTAACTATCAAAACCCTCCACCACCACCCATCATCTTCATTTCATCCACTAACACATTCCACTAACTTGACCTCCTTCCAAAAACATCTCAAAAAATTCCCAACTTTTGGATTACCCAAGATCGAATCTCCGTCATCAGTCATTAGATCGGCTCGATTTTCTAATATGTGCTCCTTCATCACCAGTCATTGTCTAATCTTTGACTCTCTGTGATTTTTTGTGGCTTATTAATTGTTATTTACTTGGATTCTTTATTAATTTAAACATGGGTTTATTTGGTGAGGGGATGATATTGTTGGGTTTGTCATAAATGAGGTCATGGTAGTGGTGAAGGTGTTAGTGGATGAAATGAAGATGATGGGTGGTGGTGGAGAGTTTTAATAGTTAGCAGATAGCATGGGTTTATGGGTTTTTATGGCTTTCGACTTGCTGCTTCTTTCTTCAATATCAATTCGGCTTCCTGATACGTTAAAAGAAATGGAAAAAATGGGAAAACAAGGGGAGAAGCAGAAGAGAATAAAAAAAAAAGAAAGTTAAAAGAACATAAAAGAAAAAAATTAAAATTGCTCAAAATGAAAAATATGGGGACTAATTTTATAATTTAACCTAAATTTTTGTTTGAAATGATGATTTAATGTGCCACGTCAGCTTACCGTTACATTATTAACGACAATTAACGGCTCAGTGACTAAAATATTACAACACGATAACGTAAGTGACTAAAACATAACATTTCAAACGTAAATAATTAAAATGTAACCTAAAGTAAACAAACACTAAAACACAAAGCTACTTAACAAAAATGATTGTTTAATAAAAAATATTTTACATGAAAATAATTCACCCCGAATAACCTATTTTAGTGTAATATTTAAACACAATTGCTTTAATATATGCTTTCTTGACCACTTCAATAGAGATTGATGATAAGGTCATCGCTTCCTCCTCCGTAACCCATTTGAACATGGTGGCTATTGGTCACCAATTTTGAGTTGTCAACACATAAAGTTATGCTTGATTTAAATATATCCTTTGTAAGCTTTCTGTACACAATCGTCGCTTTGGCCGACTGGTTAAGGCGTCAGCCGCTAAGAACATGGGGTTTCCCCGCGAGAGTTCGAATCTCTCAGGCGACGGTATCAAATGGTTTTGTCAAATTCCAGTGGGGCCAAACTTTTAGCACCCTAAGGCTAAGGTTGCTGATATGATCCAACAACTTGGTCATGGCTGACCCGTCTCCTTGAACGTTTAATTACATATGTACACGTGGATGGCCTTTATACCATCGGAAAAGCCCCCATAATAATTAATCAACTTTACCAGTTCCAACTTTGAAATGGGAATGCAATTACCCCACCGGTCAAGGGTGGTTATAGCCACTCATTTGGAGCCTTCAATCAAGTAATTTTTTAAAAAACTTAATTTCACTCCTCCTTCAAACAAAAGTGTTATTATTTATATTCATAATCTTGGATTGTGTTTAATTTATAAAAGAGTTTGATCCATGTTTAAAAATAATTCAGTACAGAAAAATATAAATTTGCATGCATTAATAAATATGATTAGAATTTATAATAAAATTGTTAAAAAATATATTAGATATAATTTTATGCACTGTGAATAAATTAAATGATGATATATTATTAAAATTTTTAATTTATGATATGCCTAGTTCATTGACTTTAAATTATATACAGTGTAATACATCAAATATTAAAATTAATTTAAAGAGCAGAGGGTGACCGCTAAGCACTTGGAAAAGTCAGGCACATGGGAGGACAGCCATCGAATAGGGATGGGCCTATGCCTCTGATTGGCAATTACCCATCCCCTTATCACTGCTCGACACGTCTAAATCTCTAATGACTTGGTCCCTCCATTAGTTCCTAAAGGCTGTTATTTTTTTCTTTCTAACGCAAGTTGCGGGGCAAAGCCAGGAGTTACGATGGAGTTAAAAATTCTTATATTAACGTAGTTTTACCGTTTTAGTTAAATATTTAACTTTCGAAAGAGTCTAAATTACAGTTATTTTATTTAAAAAAAGTCAAATTGAATTATTTACAAATATCTCAACAAATAAATAGTTAATTTAAAGAGATTTTTAATAGAGAATTGAAGAGAGTTTCCTGAAGTGGTCAAAGAGCATGCATGTACATATTTGCAGATGAAATCCATAAGAAAGCTAAAAGTCGTATAAGGAAGAAAGAAACGTGAGACCGAGAATTCCAAACTTAAGAAATTTTACATATTTTGAGAAAAATAATATTACGTTTAAGTTTAAATACGATTTTATTTATTTATTTTAATTCATTTCCATTTTTTTTCTTTTAATTAATAAGAAACCAAATTGGAATTAAGAAAGCTAAAAGTCGTAAATAATTAATGAGTTATTTTTACTTAATATCCCCAAATTATATATATATATATATATATATTTGAATATACTGATGTGATTATATGGTAATATTTGTTCATATTTTCTTAATCCTTTGACAACGCACACACACTTTGCACACGGAAGTACTCGAACCTGAGTCTCCTAGAATGAATATCATCCTTTTTTTCACTGGAATCACTCATTAAATTCAATATCCCCAAATTATATTATATATTATTTTAGATTGAATTCAAATCTTTTCTTACTTTAGCTATAACTTGAGCATCAAATATCACTTCAAATATGGTGTGAAGCATATTTAACATCACAAATATCAAGTTTTAAATACGTGTATTTATTTGGTTAAAAAATAAATAATTCATTAAAATTTTAGAGGAATTTTTTAGTGAGATCCAAATTGCCCATACAACAACTACAAAACATACTTAACCTTGATTGTAAAATCTAAAAATTCTATTGATAATACATCAAATATTATTCCTAAATTTAATCTACATGTTTTAATTATGTTCTATGTCATATCCAAGATAATGAGAGGACTTACTTGATATTACTGAAATTTTGAAAATTAAATTAAAATATTTTAAAGTTTTATGATGAATTTAGAAGTTGAATAATAATAATGTAAAGATGCTTAAAAGGATGGATAAATAGGTTAATTTTTTTAAAAAATTTAGATAAAATAGATCATTTTTTAAGAGAGTGTGTGAAAGCGTATTATTTAAATCGTATTTTTTTACTTTTTTAATACAATTAGCTTATAGTAAGATGATTAAATGTTAATGATTTTGTCATTGAGATGTAGGTTTGAGTCCTCCTCCATTTACATTTGTATTTTTTATTTCATGTTTTTTATTTTTAATTAATAAATATATTGTTTTCAATTTTTTTAATTTTTTTTTAATTAATAACTCTTTTATTCATAAAATCAAATAATAATTATATAATTATATAATAAAAATATATATTTTTTACATATATCATTATGTTAAAAATATTTGAAATTATTAAATCCTTTATATATAATATATACATCAACTAATATTTTTTTATATATAATATTTTTATGTCAAATATTTATTTTTTTCCGTGTATATTGTGGGTATGGTGATTTTAAATATTATAAAATGAAATCATTATTTCAAATATAATTATTATTTTTATATGTAAAATATTTCAAATATTATTATTTTTTAATCTACATTGTAGGTATGATATTTCAAATATTTTTATATGTGAATTATTTCAAATATCATTATTTTTATATGTGAAGTATTTAAATGCACATGCAAAAATATATAATACTAAAATTTACTACACTCATGATATGGATTGAAAAATAAATATTACACTTATAAAAATTATATTTACTAAAAATAATGATATTTGTAATAATTATTTGATTTTATAAATAAAAGAGTTATTAATTAAAAAGATGAATTAAAAATAAAAAATTGAAAATAATATATTTATTAATTAAAATATAAAAAAATTGAAATAAAAATTATAAATGTGACCTATGATTCAAGGATAAAATCAATATTTTTTTAATCATTTAACCAAAAGAGATAGTATATTAAAAATATTAATTAAAAATAAAAAAAAACTTAAAACAATATGAAATAAAAAATACAAATCTGAGTGAAAGAGGAATCAAATTTGAGACTTAAGAACAAAACAACTAACATTTAATTATTTAACAAAATATTAATTATATTAAAAAAGTAAAAAAAAATGCGGTTTAAAGGAATAGTGTGTCCAGTTGAGTGCGCTTTCTTATCAACTGTGTAAAAAATACACTCAACTGAACGCGCTTTCAAACACACTCTCTAAAATAGTCTATTCCCTTAAATTAAAAAAAAAATCTATTTAACTAATTATTTTTTTGGCATATATGTGTATTTAGCCTAATAGGATTAACCCATAATTCATTTATCAACTTATTCACTACATATAAAAAATATAACCTAAATTATTTTGAAATTGCCGACTTGCATCCACCTCCACCTGATAGACCTGTGGCGGGCTCCAACCTATGTTGAGGGATATTTTTGACTTTGATGAAACCCACAAAGAAAGAAAGAGACCAGAGGCCAAAAAACGCGTATGCAATAAGGACGGCCCAAGAAGTGTCCTTCCAAGTTTCCCGTATTTCCCATGTGCCTTAGCCCAACCACGTGACCACCGCCGTCGCAGCTATAAATACGTTTCCCTGCCCACAAAGCAAATCGCCCCATTCATTAGCCGATTTTTCTTCGTTAGCATATGTCTCAAAGGCCTAACGTACCCCACTCTTCTTCAATAGCCTTTGGTCTCCATTCTCATCTCCTGGTTTCCAGTGAGATGAACCCTAATTCCAACTGGTCTTAATCGTTTCATCTCTTCTTTTTTCTTTTGATTTTTTTTAACTTCATTGTATTGCCTTTCAAAAAAAAAAAAGTAATTGCCTTGTTGATTTGCAAGAAAATTTTGGTAAAGTTCTTAAATTTTTTAGTTTAGATCTTCTTTGAGAGTGTCGCTATGGGAGTGAAGGGTTTTGTTGAAGGAGGCATAGCCTCAATCGTGGCCGGGTGTTCGACCCACCCGCTTGATTTGATCAAAGTCCGAATGCAGCTCCAGGGTGAAAGCCATGTCCCCAATCCGGCTGTTCAAACACTCCGCCCTGCTTTAGCCTTTCAAACAACCACTACTGCCACCTCTGCTATCCACATGCCTCCTCCGCCGCTGCGTGTTGGACCTGTGGCCACCGGGATCAAGATCTTCCGGACCGAAGGCGTCGCTGCTCTTTTTTCTGGCGTCTCTGCTACCGTCCTCCGCCAGACCCTCTATTCCACCACCCGCATGGGACTCTACGACATCCTGAAACAGAAGTGGACTGATAAAGAGACCAAAACCATGCCTCTCTCGCGGAAAATCACCGCCGGGCTAATCGCCGGAGGGATCGGCGCTGCCGTTGGGAACCCAGCCGACGTGGCGATGGTGCGAATGCAAGCTGACGGACGCCTCCCCGTATCTCAACGTCGTAACTATACCAGCGTTATCGACGCCATCACTCGCATGACCAAACAAGAAGGCGTCACCTCCTTGTGGCGCGGTTCATCTCTGACGGTGAATCGTGCGATGTTGGTGACGGCATCGCAGCTAGCCTCCTACGATCAGATCAAAGAGATGATTTTGGAAAACGGGCTGCTGAAAGATGGGCTGGGGACACATGTGGCAGCGAGCTTTTCAGCAGGGTTTGTTGCGGCGGTGGCGTCAAATCCCGTTGATGTGATAAAAACAAGGGTGATGAACATGAAGGTGGAGGCCGGGCAAAAGCCGCCGTACGCCGGCGCTTTGGATTGTGCTATCAAGACGGTGAAGGCGGAGGGGCCGATGGCTTTGTATAAAGGGTTTATACCCACAATCTCGAGGCAAGGCCCATTTACGGTGGTGCTGTTTGTGACGCTGGAACAGGTGCGGAAGTTGCTGAAGGAGTTTTAAGGCATTGAGAATAAAGACGATGACGAAAATGAATGTTAAAGTTACTTAATTGTTTCCCAGTTTTATGTTAAACGCGATGGCTGATTCTTATTCTAATAATGATATCAATAGATAACATATTTGCTCTAAAATTATTATAAATTTTTTTAGTGAATTATAATAATGGAGAAATATCCAAACAATAAATATGATTAATGCGATTCAAATTTAAATTATATTTGAAGGTGTTTCAATAATAAATATGATTAATGTAGTTCGAATATAAATCACATCTAATCATATATGAGATGATGAATATGAACATTATACCATAAGATTCAAAATTACTGTAAATTAGTTGCTGCAAATCCACCTCAATTTTGATTTGGGTTCATGATAGAGGTATTCATGGTATTGCCGTCCAACTCATTAATCACTATTGCCTTTTCAGCAAACAAACATAAACGTCCTTATCAAAATTGAGGTGGATTTGCATCTTCTTTTGGGGTACACGAGATATTTTGATGGTTGATTTGGTTTGCATTAGGGGTTGTTATACTCTTTAATGAGATTATTATGTTTGGATTTTTAATAATTTGATCATTTCGTAATTTCATATTTTTAAATCGTGTCAAAATATCATAATATAGAATTACGAATTTTTTATATTATTTAAGATTTCAAGTAGAATTTAAAATTTTGAATCAAATTATCCTTTATTTTCATACTATTTTATGATTTATTGCATTGATTGTTAAATATTTGTTATTAATTTTTTATAAAAAAAAAATTGTTTTGTTGAATGCCTAAGAAAATGAATTTTTATGTTGGGTTAAACTATCAACTTGAATTTGATTGATTAATTTTGTTTTATGAAATTGTTTGATTAATCTTAGTCACTAGTTTCTTTATAGGGTTTTATTTTTTTTTTTGGAAAAAAAATCCTCATTTTCTTATTTTACATAATTTACAAATAAGGTTAATAGCTTACATTACCAAATAAAACTCATATTTCCATAAACATTAATAATTAAAAAAACCAATTGGTTTAAAGAAAAATTCAATTTTTTTTTATAAATTACAATAATAAAATAAAACCTAAACAACAAACGTGATTAGAATAAAAATAAATATAAAATTCAAAACTCGATCTTTTTAAATTGGTTGGAAACCCCAAATCTTAATAAATAGAATATAAAGTTTGTAGGTTTATATTATGAATTTTAGTTTTACTTCTCTTTTTCATATTAAAAGCAAACCAGATTCTTTAAAAAAAACAATTATAAATTATATAAATAAATTATTGTAATTAAATTCAATAGTTGTTCAGTTGAATTCATATGATAAAATTAAGGTGTAATAAAAATGAATTTATTAAAATTGAATTTATTAAGTTATTATTATTTTATGAAAAAATTAAGACTAAAAAATGTTAGAACTTATAAAAACAAAAATCCTATACCAAGGGTAATTTAGTAAAATTGTTTTTAAGTAATTTTACATTATCAATCAATCAAACACATGAATTTTATATTTCAACCAAATAAACCAAACAAGGGAATCTCACATCCCCCCGTAATCTTATCTTCCCGTTATTTTATTACGAAATATAATTTAAGATTCCACGATTCAAATGCATATTAACTGTTGAATTCATTAAGTTATGTAGTTTCTAAAATTTGATGGGATAAATATGTTATCATATCTATAATATCATGTCAATTTGTTACTTTCAAATACTACTCACTAAAAGTTCAATTAATCGATTAATGATTATCATTTGCATCAATATTGAAAATTCAAAAAATATATAAACTTAAATTAATATACACTAAATCTATAAATATACACATGGCACAAAATTAATAATTAAATTTAATCAATTATTATTGTTTGCTAATTTTTAAAAAATATAAAGATTAAACTGAATGAAGTTGTAGGAAAACGAAGTTTATGCTTGACGTGGCAGGCGCTGATTGATTGACCCAGTCAACCTTGAATCCAAATTGGAATTGCAATATAAAACTATTATGTATAAATTCAATTCATCTAATCCAATTCAGAAATTTATTACTAAAATAGTTTTTGAGATCCAACATACGTATTTATAAAATTCAATTCAACTTATCTAAGAAAACATATACAATTCATACTTATTTTTTACAACTTCTGTTTCATCACTATTTTTCTTTCTTTCAACAATAAATTTAAAATATTTGTTGATTCTGAATTTGAGTTTTAGAACAATAATTTTATTTTTTCCATTTTTAATATATCTTTTTCTGTCTTCTTACTTTCAATTTTTTTTCTGTGTCATCAATTCTTTTAATTTTTTTAATATTAAATTAAAAATATATTATATCTTAATTAATATATACAATTATCTCGTGCATCAAAATTAGTATGTGTATAATATAACAAGATATACACTAAAATTGCGGCAAAGAGTACAATTATGTTTTTTATGTAATTTATATAGTTTTTTAATTATACTTTAAATTATAAAGGTTTAAGTTTAAAATAATATTTAATTAGATAAAGTAAAAATAATTTATTCATTTAATTTAACTTACATAAAAGTTTTATTTAATTATATATTATCTATAATTAATTTTTATTTTTAAAATAAATATTTAATTAGATAAACATATTTTTTTTTGGTGGGTAGATAAACATAAAATTTAAAAATTAGATAAATGTTTAATGAGATAAGTAAAAAAATAAAAAAAAATTGTTTTTCATTTAATTTAAGTTAAATGATTTTTTATTTATTAAATTATATACTGTTTTACTAAAAAGCACAATAAATATTTAGTCAAAATTTTCAAATTTATCTTATCTTGCGCTTCCTTCTATTAATTTATATTTCCATTGGCATTGTATACTTCAAACATATCGTGGAAAGATGTTACTACTCTTCACCAAATCTCAACTTTATTTCATAAATATTGTTTTCCTTCCACTTCACCAAATCTAACCATTAGTTTTTAACATTCAGACTAAACTGAAAACATCTCATAACGTTAAAAATTGAAATTGATTAAGAAAAATTTTAAAAATTAAAGTGAGAAAAGTAGTATACTTCATAGACTAAAGTGTGTATCAAGCTAAAAAAAATTCTATCGTTAAATATTTATGCACAATATTTTTTAGGGATAATGTCATTTTGTACCCCTGTACTTTTGTACTTGTTTGAATGCGGTACCTGAAGTTTCAAAATGTCCAATGTGGTACCTAAAGTTTAATTCCGTTACACAATCTGGTATCTGTCGGTAACGGTGTTAATTTCTAACTGATTTTGTCATGTGGAACAATTATGTGTCGACACATGACAGTGGGCAAGTTGAAGGGGTAGCTGCATGGGCAGATTAAAGAAGGGTTGTTTTGCAATCTTCCCTTCCCCCACTTTTTCAAAAAGCCCAGTTCTTTTTTTCTTCTTTCTTTCCATCTGTTACTGCCTGCAATAACAATGGGGCCTTTCCTCCAATGTTGAACCTATAATAATGAAGGTTTTACCAAATTGAAAGCAAAGTGAATGAAGATTTTTTGGGCAAATATAAAAACGTGTGTCACCTTTGATTGTTAATTAGAAAGGGATACATCCATGAGAAAATGCATTCAACAGCTTCTTCTTCTTCCTATTCTATTATTCAACGTCTTCGCTCTTTAGTCTCTTCAAAGCTACCTTTTTTTACCTTTATTTCCTTATATCTCCACGTCTAGGTTCATCTCTTTTCCCTTTCCAATTTTGTAGCTTTCTTTAATTAGAAGATTCTGGGTTTCTTTTCTTGCTGGGGTTACTTTTCTTGGGTCCAGATTTTTTTTTGGGATTGGTTGTTGTGGGAGTTTAAGGTTTATGTGTTTTGAAGCTATTTTTTGGGATTGGTTTTTCTGAGAGTTTAAAGTTTATGTGGTGATCACTTTAATTAATGGATTTCACAATGAATTATTACATCGAGGGTTTGAGCTTCTTGCAAAATCTGTTTCAATAGCTTGGTATGTTGAATTTAATGAATTAAATTAAGAAAATTAAGAAAGCTGAATTCTTAGTGCCATGTTATCTGAAATTTGACAATTGGAGTTTGAATACTTTTCCTTTCTGCTTAAGAATTTAGAATTGCTTCCAAGTTTTATAGAATTTACTTGTTAAATGATGAGAGAATTGTTGGGATGCAGATTTTTGACATTTGCCAATATTAGGAAAGCTGCACAATATGCTATTTCAAACCCAACAATGAGCCATTCGAAATTTAGGAAGTACGGAACAGTTGTTTCTATCGGGTTGCGGTTGCCGCAGTATAGAGTGTACTCCCATTATAGGTTCAACATTAGAGGAAAGGCTCCATTGTTATTGCAGGCAGTAACAGATGGAAAGAAAGAAGAAAAAAAAACTGGGTTTTTTGAAAAAGTGGGGGAAGGGCAAATTGCAAAACAGCCCTTCCCTAATTTACCCGTGCAGCTACCCTTCAACCTGTCCACTGCCACGTGTCAACACATAATTGGTCCACGTGGCAAAATCAGTCAGAAATTAACACCGTTACCGACAGGTACCAAATTGTGTAACGGAATTAAACTTCAAGTACCACATTGGATATTTTGAAACTTCAGATATCACATTCAAACAAGTGTCAAAGTACAGGAGTATAAAATGGCATTATCCCTATTTTTTATTGGTATAATAGACATGTCGAATTGATTCGAAATTTTACATTTATAATAAATATAATTATATTTATAAATTCAACAATTAAAATATTAAAATATCAAAAAAATAAAAAATCCAAAAATATAAAACCATTTCGTAATTGGTGTTAGACGTGATTCGTGAGAATAACCTCCATGTTTTCATTCCCATATTTTGCCCACTATTGTGTTACTGGGAATGTGATGAATAGTTTTTTTTTATGGGGAACCACCATTATAAATACCCTTAAGCTTAACGTAAGTACCAAAAAACATCTTTTTGAAAACAATTTCCTCTATTGAGGTTTTTTAGTACTTATATAGAAGACTTTGGCTTTTTTTGATGTTCTCCGTTTTTCATGTTTTGTATAGCTAAATACGACATCCTCGTCGATTATTTGATGCGCTTGATAAGTGGTGTTACAATGTTTCGATTTTGACATTTTGGTTCGAACGATGATTGAAGATATTTATGTTCGATCTTTTTTACTGCTTACATTTCGTTCAAACTGTAATTTATGGTTATTTATGATCATATTTGAATCTCATCCCCTATAAAATTGAATGGATAAATTAATATTTGTATGTATAACGTAAGATTTAATTTTACATAAAAATGTATATATTAAACGTTTCACATTCTAAGATTTTTATTTAAAAGAGGAAGTTATTGGGCATTTGATGGCTGAAATATTTCGTAGATGCTGAGACACATAGATTGAATACGACGCCAAGCTAAAAAGATTCGGGTGAGTGTGTTTTATGGGAGGGGGAGAGTGAGGTTGAGTTGGGTTGTTTCGTCGTTAGCAGAGAGAGGGTTCGTTGGGGAGTGAATAAGCCTAACCAGATAAGCCTACAGATGGGGGGACAATGGACAGTGATGGATGGCGATGGGCAACAACGACATGCCTTGGCGCATCGCTCATCTACTATTTTCTTTTTATGGGACAAAGATCGGCGCACCATTTCCATATCTAAATTCTAGGCTCACAGCATTCTCAACCCAATCAAAATTTCAAGCTTAAAAAAAGGAAATGGTATAAGATATGTCAAAATATTTTTTTTTTTTACCAAAAATTAGCTTGACGAATTTGAGCAAACATGAACATTTTAATTTTTATATAACTTGATTTTAATTAAGAAAATAAGAGTCATCGTTGATCTTTTTTATTCAAGTGTGATCGGACATAGATAAAATTACTTTTTTAAAAGAAAAATTTTGAAATTCTTTTAAAAAGATAATTATTTGGTTTGCGTTTTGAAAATAAAAAAGATACCTGAATTTGGGATTCGATTATATGTGAAGAAAGTATTAACATCCTCACCACTCAGAAATTGATAAATTCATAATCTTGAGCATTTAAACAAGCACATTCATAAATATGATAATCAACATCTCAAAATAAATAATAAGGGTATGTGCAAACCCAACATGTAAAATATTTCACCAACAATTTGCCCAAGAATATATTACTTAACATATGATAATTGCGACCAGTAATAACTTATATTTTCCATAATCTCGAACAACTGGATAGCATGTTTAGAAACGTTAAAAGAAAAAGATGATGGGACTGGAAAGGAAATTTTACCAACAAATTGATTACTCCTTTTAATCAATTGTGGCAATTCCCTTCAAATTTCAGATTCTCCTTCTTCGACTATCTCTATGACCCAAATGTCCAAATCTTGCAATTACTATTGGTTCTTTGCTAATCTTGTAATAAATTCCTTCCCTTCAAACACTTTACCTCCAATACAACAAAGGACAAAAGATTGTGTGAAACATCGACGTCATGTTATTTTATATCCTTTTATAATTATTTGATTTCATTTCAATAATTATTTTTATGCTATTGATACATAATTTTAATATTTTTTTAATACGAATCT
The DNA here is from genome assembly GCA_005610355.1 of Gossypioides kirkii. Taxonomy (NCBI): domain Eukaryota; kingdom Viridiplantae; phylum Streptophyta; class Magnoliopsida; order Malvales; family Malvaceae; genus Gossypioides; species Gossypioides kirkii. Next base: position 19,608,959 of record CP032253.1, read on the forward strand.
CAACTCAAATCTTGAATTTTGAACATTGAATCCAAACCTTAAACCTTGAACTTAAACTCTAAACCTTGAATCAAAAGGTTAAGTTCAAGGTTCAGAATTTATGGTTTGAGGTCCGAATTTAGGATTCAATATTCGAGATTTGAGATTTAGAGTTTAAATTAAAAAATTACTAAAATTATGTATAAAACATAGGGAAAAATTATAAAAATGTCAAATAATTGAGAAGGGACACAGGATGATATGGTGTCATTGTTTCATACAATCTTTTCTCTACTACAAACGAGATTTACACCACCCTAAAAATAATGATGATGAAAATTATTGCCAATTTTATTTTAAAAATAAATCAAAGGCTAGTTCTCTGTTGTTGTTGTTGTTGTTGAAGAAGTACATTTCAAAAGTGCTTTTAGAAAAAATCTACAAAAAAGTGTGGTTTGTTAATTTTTAGCATTTTTTTATTGTTGCCAAAATATGTGGTGGAAGGTTAAAATGTCCTTTTTAAACATAGAAATGGAAAGTATAGTTAAGTTATATGATATTTAAATAATTTAATATAATGATACATGAAGTATAAATTTTAAAAACTTTTCAAGTAATTGATATAAATTTTTTGTAAAATTAATTATACATAAAATATTTAAAAACTTAAATATAATAATTTATATTTAAATAATTTAATATAATGATACATGAAATATTTAAATAATTTAAAATAATTATAAATAAAATATAAATTAATCTAATTTTTATATACATTTAAATATTTAATAAAAATAAAAATTACTTTTATAATTTTCACTTCCAAAGACAAAAGTCAAAAACACATAAACCCCAACTTTTGCAATTGGATGGAAAAACACTTTTCAACCACAATTTTAACCCCAAAAGCCAGGTGTTTCATTGCTTCTACGATGGAAAAGCACATTTGGCTTCCCAAACGCAATAAAGAACGGGACCTTAGTAGGGTAGGAAGGGTTTTTTCATATGAATTTGTTGATTTTGTGTCCGGTTTTCAAATATTGTTTCTCAATTATTTTATTATATAAAAATATGAAAAGATGAAAATATTCTTATAATAATATTAATTATCATTTAAGGTAAGAGTATTTTAGTAATTTCACAGTTGAAATGATGTAGAGTTAACTCGTAACACTAACTCAATTAAGGACTTAATAATAGTATACAAAAACAATTGATGGAGGTAATAAATTGTGTACATTAAAATAAAAACGTACAAAAAAAAAAAACATTAGAGTAAAGCTTTGGTTGAGAAGTTAATTTAAGATTTTATTTGTCTAAGGCTTAATATAACATTTGGTACCTAAACTTGACATTTTTTCTTAATTTAGTACTTAAACCTTTTTTTGACCTAATTTGGTACGTTAACTTGACACTTTTTCCTAATTTGGTACTTAAACTTTTTTTAGACCAATTTGATACCTGAACTTGACATTTTTTTTCCTAATTTGGTACCTAAGCTTTTTTTTAGATTCAATTTGATACCTAAATTTATTAAATATTATAAAAAATTATGCAAAATAATAATGGTGTTGAAATTTTTTTGTTATGCTACAAAAATATTATAAATTTTAGAAAAAAAATTCATGTTAAAAATAGGTATTGAGCTATGCTTAACAAATTACTATTAAAAAAAGAATATGTACCAAATTAGGAAAAAGAGTCAAGTTCAGGTACCAAATTGGACGCCAAAAAGTTTAAGTATCAATTTAAAAAAAAGTGTCAAGTTTAGGTACCAAATTAAGAAAAAGTGTCAAGTTTGAGTATCAAATTGGACTAAAAAAAGTTAAGGTACCAAATTAAGAAAAAGTATCAAGTTCAGGTACCAAATGTTATATTAACCCTTTGTCTAATTAGTATGAGTTCAAATCATATCATATGCATAATTTAATTACGAAAAGATATTTTTATAATTTTTCTAATTGAATTGGTATTTGATTGATTCGTGATATCAATCCAGTAAAGTGTTTTATAGATATGTAGTATATATGTAACTTTTTTATTAACTTCTCTTAAGAAAACTTCACTATTAAGTTACAAACTGCAGGAAAGTAAGTTCTTTTTTTCATAATTTCATTCCTGTATAAAAATAGGTTTTAATTATTGCGGATGACAACTTGGCAACTTTATTTTAGTTTTGACTTTTTTTCATAATTTCATTCCTGTATAAAAATAGGTTTTAATTATTGCGGATGACAACTTGGCAACTTTATTTTAGTTTTGACTTTTTTTCATAATTTCATTCCGGTTTTTAAATTAGGTTATTGTCGATTAGTACTTGTCAATTTTAATTTAATGTTTTTGTGGAATTAAAAATTTGGAGGGCATAAACTGCACCGCCCAATTCTAATTTAATCTAAATCCAATTATAGGTAGACATTCTTTAGATAATAATTATTTTTTATTACAATTATTCATACATATTCTGCAATATTTACAAGTGTACTTGTGACATCTTTAAAAAATAATTTTGTAGCAGTATATTGGAAATTCTGATATTTAAATACTGTATCACATTTATTTTAGAGAATATTTTAATTTCTAGACATTTGAGAATCTGACATTTTAATTTCTACATGTTTTAACTTTGTTGTTAATAAAATACGTGGAATTAAATCAAATTAAAAAGCTAAACAATAATTTTTGTAGGAAACCAATTTTGCTTTTATAATTCTTATGTTTAACATATTTATAATTTGGTCCAAATTTGTCACCATTAATCCACATTATTCCTTAAAAGTTTCCAAGACCCACAAGCTTTTTATTTTGATTATGCCATGTAATTCCATCTTTTAATAGTTAAGAAACTAAAATGAAATTTTAATATGGTATAGGACCTTGCAGCAAACTTAATCCCAAAAGAATAAATGGTCAAGGCTTTATGTCGTCAAAAATTCAGTCCCCGTCAAAAATTTGTAAGGCTTGAATTGAATAATAGATAGTCCAGACCGCTTTCATTTTCAACTTTCAGCTTCTGGCTAAGGAGACGTAAAATGACTAAGAACACCTTGTTTTCCTTTGCTATTTAGATGGTAGCGATTGAACCTCATTCCTCTTTCATAACTTACAGCCCGGTTACAAGACTGTAGGAAAATGGATATCAAACCTGTGATTTCCCAAATTTTCATACATATCTTCCAAAAAAAATTAAGGCAAAGAAATGATGGCCTCCAAGGGAGACCTCTACAAAATTTCTGAAAACCATCGCTTCTGGTAGTCATTCCTTTCCAAGCAGTGTGTAGTTCGACTAAATCTGTACAGGCGGATAAATAGACCAAGTTATAAGTACTTCACGTAATTTAAAAAATCCTCGCAAACATCGACCGCACTTCCATCACAGATGGAGGTGGCTCCAAATCTTTTTCCTGGAGTGCATTCCCTAGCAACTTCTGCATCTGTGCCACAAAGATTTCGTCCAAAACCTGCAGTTTGGCAATGTTTTCAATAACATGTAAACTACCAACGCTAACGAACAATGGGCTAATACTATATAGAAATGACAAAGCTCAAGTGTTCATCCGAGGGATCCAAATTTATATCAGAATGTTCACTGGTCGAGGAGAGACTTACTGAAATTGCAATCCTTAAGCCTTTATACCAGGACATGTTCTCTCTTCGGTTTTCCATAAAGTGTAGAACATCCTGTCAGAAATAGAAAACAAATGTTATATATGTTTTCATGATTTTAAATTAAGGATATGAAGATATTTGCCTGTTCTACCTGTCCCATCCGGTCCCAAAAATTTCGACAGACGGTTATGAACACATGTGGCTCAAGAACAGAATGGAGGTTCTCTATCGTATTTATCAAAAGATCTTTCAAAGGCTGCATTCTACTTCTTACATCCGATTCAACAACAGTTTCCTTTGAGTCTTGGATTATCTTCTTCAATTTTGTAGCAGTCTGAACTTTTGTCTGTAAAAATAAAGAAATAGAAAGCATAAGAATATCTTTAACAAAACTGTGGAAATAATATGTAAATACTTGTGCATTCACATATTCCAGGATGCTAACAATGCATCTAAATATTAAACTAGGAAAGTGTAATCTTTATACTATTATCCGAAAAAATTATTTAAAAAAAAGAAAGAAGAAAAGAAAAGCTGGAAATTAGAGACTCAGAACAAAAGCAAGGAGATAATAATGTGTACTAGATTCCACTGCATGATAGACAAAATGAGTCCAGAATCACAGACGTTGGAAATCTCAAAAGCATGATATGAAACCAATAATAGATTCCACTGTGTACTAGAGGATACTCACATTCTCTGCAAGTTTCTCCACTATTGCTTGAATATGGTTTCTGAAGTCGGCCCTCAGCATTACCGTAATTTCACTGAGACGCTCTCCTGGAATTGCATTTCCACCAGGCGGAGTGCAAGGACACCATGACTTCAGCTTGGTTTCTATCTTGGGATGCAGTACAAAAAGTATCCTTTTCATGGAATTCAAGAGAACCCCCAACTGAAAAAATAATTATTTTTCTTTAGTTGTTAGGGGGTAAAAACAGGACAAATAAAAAAAATGCATGAAGAAAACTTTACCTCATCCGGAACAACGTAGATGACAGCAGTTCCTTTGGTGAATTTCTGAACATATTTGCCAATTATCTTAGGAGCAAGGCCATCCTTCAGTGGAGCTAGAACATCAGCATACTGTCTCTCTAAAGCTTTAATAATGGCTTTCTCGACATCTGCTATAGCCTTTTCATAGCCACAAGTAGCAATGACATAAACAGGTTTGGTTAGCATAAGGCAGATTAAACACATGTTTTTAGTTGCTATGTGATGGATGCTATTTATAATGCTAAATATTAATTTTAATTGATATAAACTGTAAGTAATAATTTTTTCTGGGACCAAATTTATTGTTATCAAATTTATGGTTTAATACGTGGTATAGTTCAATAAAACCAACTTTGAATACCTACAATATGATTTTTTTTATGTTTAATTTGGATTAAAACAACTACATTCATCTTCTCGCTAAACACTTATGTAATTCGAAAAAATCTAATTAAATGTTACTACTATTTTATTTATTATTAATTAATGATATTACGTTTGTTATATGCTAAAACTAATTTAATGAAGAATAAAAGATATTCCCAACACATCAAAAGTTTCTCCAAATTTGTGCTTTTTTGTCTATTATATATTAATCACAAGTCTTTAGGCAACTTTTAATTAACTAGAAAAAATTGATAGATTGCCATAAATAAGTTGTAAATCTAATACCATAATAATAGTAAGATGTCATATTAAGCAAGAACCTAACATAAGGCTCAAAATCAAAAGTACGAAATTCCCCTGAAAACTGATACTGTCATGAAACTAGGTAACATGTTATTTTGCAGTTTTAGGTCCATTTTATGAAATATTGTTGGGTTCATTTTTTTGAATTCTATATGCCATTCCTGTACTACATAATTCTAAAAATCTGTAATAAGAGTAAAATATATCATAACAAAACAAAAGGTCAGAACAACATACATTTTCCAAGATGATGGTGAATTCTGGCCAGCGAGAAATGATAATTTCATATTCATTCAATGTCTCGGTTAGCTGATCATACATATCATCTATGAAAGGAGTTGTTGATTGTGATGTTTTAATATCAGAACATTTAACCTGCAACCAATTTCAAGAAAATTGTCTTTGAGAGGGAAAATAGAAAAACCTTGGCTTACAATACAATCAATTTTAATGAGTCATTCACACTTGGCAATTCTCTGGCCTAGGCAGTCTGCATACATACACATATACATACATATATATATATTCAGAATGCTAATGAATGATGAACTGCATAGATCAAACCACAAAGAAAGAAAGTTCAACCCATCAGGGTAAAATGTGAGGATCCCAAATTGTATTCCAAGCAATACTGACAGTGGTTTTCTTAAGCAAATAAAAGGAAACAATGCACAAGTGTCCAAGAATTACTTGGTTTAAACCATTAAAAACTCAAGATAACAAAAAAAAAATGAACAAACTGTATTTGAACTTCCTAGATAGGGCATTTTCCATGAACTTGATAATGCAGTTATGCAAGTCTGCAACATGAAATTTGTACCTTATCTAGCTTGCATGAATCAAGTAAAGAATGGCGCTTCTCTTCAATCCAACATGTTATATAAGAGTGAAATAGTTCTTTTGCCTCGACTCCCCCTTTAACAGGTCTGAAAAATGTTACAAGATCAGAGAACAGAAAACAGAAAGTATTTTGAAACAATAGAAATTATAGATTAGAACAAAATTATTTTGGCCACCAAAAAGAACAAGTTCATAATATATATGAGCTAAAAGAAGTAAGATCTTTACTTAATATTTGAGGAAGACAGATCTCTTTGAAAATCTGCTGTTGCAATAACAAGTTCTATTACAGGACGAGAGGGGCCAGGAGGGGGGCATGAAACAAGAAATGCTCGCAATCTACTGCAAAGATCTGCACTGTATATAGGTGCAGAAAGATTTGGAAGGTCTATAAAACTGCAGAAAGTAGAAGATAGAGCAGCAACAAATATTAGTACAGAAGAATTGAAGCAGTCAAAAAGCAAAACCAGAAAAATACAAGTACAGGGGGCAAACCTAAATACCAAATAATTTTAAGAATATTTAAGAGCTACCAGTCATCTGCTTTTAACCCTTTTCAATTTGAACCTTCCTCCTTCAATAGATTTGCATTCTCCTCTTTCTTTTATTTTTCAAACTAATGTTACTAAATTTTTAACGCAAATTAGCTAACCAGGAAACTCTAGATTCTATGTTGCTACGACTTCTCAAAGTGGAAATGGGTACGGATTCATCACCTTCCAGAGGAAAAATGAGAATAAAACTTAAAAAACCCTCACTAGACACATATCCACGTCCAGCATTAGCTCACAAGTTTAAGCGCATAGCCTCAGGTGCAAATAAATTTCAACATATTGGAGCATACACAGTCTTAATAGATCAACAAGTGGAAAGGAAAAGAAAGAACAATTGTTTCAGAACTACAATAAATCATTTTGCATTCTATAACCTCTAAAAAAAAAAGAGAAAATCACCTAGGAAAAATATTCTGCTTGTGGATCTCTATATCAGTGAAAATCTCATTCTTGATACTTGAAATTAAAATTTTCATCTTCTGATAAGACATTGAAAGAGTCATTGGATCCATCAATGTACTGCCATTATTGCTCAAAACGAACTCGTCTGTTTCAGCCTGGTGCCTTCTTGATCTCTTTTTTGCAGCAGCCTGCAAGGTTATAGCAAATTTATAGAGAAACAAACAAGAAAGGAATATATAAAACCATGACTATGAGAAATAAGTCACTTATACCTGAAAATATCCACAGAACTTCAGTTGTATCTCGGGAGTTAATATATCATGTAATAGGCTATAGAGCTTGATGGCAGGGACCAAGGCAGGAGCTGGTGATCCAGTGGCGGCCTTAAAAACACTCATCATCCCTGATGGCAATGATTCATCTAATGACTTGTAATTTTCAAAGATCACATTTAAAATCTGCTGGACCTGATCCTCAACTTCCCCAAGGATGCGGTTCTGATTGATGTTTCAGAATTACATTCATAAGAAGAAAAAAAGAGTTTGTATATAGTAATACATTTTCTGAAACATGTATACATGCAAATGTTTACATGGATGCCTTTGTGTAATTTTAACTACTAAATTCTATGAGATTAAAGGATAAAAATTAAGATGAAAGAAAGATGCATCAAAATGACAATAGCAAAGTGGCATATCTATGACCTAAATAAAAAAATAAGATGGAAATTCAAGAAACATTTTAGTCAGCAGTGTACATTAAATAGTGAATCAGAAGATCCAAACTAACAAGAACTATAAAGGTGCTTCAAAAGGATGAATTAAACCTAGATACATGTTTAGCAATTCCGTTTCTGAGTAGATACAATCTGATTAGCATAATGACTATGAAGCTAATGGCCAGCCCTTTCTTAGTAAAACATACATCCGTGACATTGAAAAGAAAACAAAGATCAATTCAAATTATAAATATAATTTTGCTCAAATAGTGCTAAAACCTCTTGGTGACTTAATTTGTGCTTGGTATTGGCCTTCACAGGAGATAGTAAATCATGTATTAATGTAATGCAGTCTGCAGTTGATGTAGCCACATCCATGATATAAGAAAGGTATCTGTAGATAAAATCAGATAAATAAAACAATTTAAACTCGTAATGATAACATGAACAACCATTCTAGCATATACCCATACCTTAACTTTGTATATGCATCTGATACACCATAGTATGATGCAAATTCATTCACCAACCACTTCCAAGGGCCATGTAGCAACAAATTTCTTTCCTGAAAGTGTTGAACTTTCATTGCGACTTCCATCAAAAGATCATATGCTACAGTTTCTGCAACAGAACCACACTGGCAAAACAAATGTTAAGTCTTATTGTCACTTCTAGTATAGTTGTTTTTTTTTTTTTTTTTGTCAAGCTCTAATTCAAATAGTAAAATAGTAGCTAGTGGTAAAGGAAAATTATTTTTTTAAAACAAAACCCTTGAGTGGAGTCATTTGAAAATTTACTGGATGATTACATGTACCTTGAGATTATTTTCCTCTTGACTGGTTGAATAGTGTATATACAGTTGAATCCGGCCAACAAGTTCATGATCTGGCTCATGATATATTGGCCACCATCGAAGCTTGTCACCCTGCATAACCAATGTTTTAAGCTTTCAGCATAATCATCTGCCTTTCTCCTAGGCCATAAAGACTAGGTATTACTCAAAAATCCTTACAGGGTCATCAGCAATAGAAACCACTTGTGCTAGGACATGACCACAATACTGCCCCTTGGAGTCATGAACTTTGACAATCAAATCGTCACCAAGACCATCAGGTAAGCTGTGAAGTAAAATATCAGGAAAGAAAGTTTCCAGAGGTTATGGAGCAGGAGGAAAAAAAAAGATAACAAGCAAGCAAAAGTATGGAGGGAGGAAAACATATATAAGGGGTCAGAGGAGCTACATACAACACATGAGTTTCACTGGATCCTGGTTGCATTTTGGTCACATCATCCTCAGAAGAACTTTTTAATTTCAGCAAGCAACAATATGTTTCTAAGAATTAAAACCACCACCTGATGTTAGATAGTGCACAAGGCAACTACAAATTCAATTCATCAAGAGATTATACACAAGGTAATAGCATCCTATTCTCTAAGACAAATCAGCATGATTATCAACAACAACAACAACAACCTAAGCCTTTTTCCATTATTTCTGGTAGGTGGGGAAATAGATCCTATTGCACAAGGAGTGCTGCCTAATTAGGATCACATCCTTACAACAAACATGGATGAACATTACTTGAACTAAGATGTTCTCATTTAACCAAAAAAAAATTAATTGCTCTATGGTCTTATTATTCTTAACCTGTTAGACTACAAAATACAAACATAGATATGTAGTAGTTCAAGAAAGCACTCTCTCCTTGTTCAAATTCCTTCAAATATCGAGTGGTCTTGCTTACTTGGTAGAATAAAAGCTTTATTGAAAAAATTGTTACTCAATAGTATGAAGCTAACACCTATCCCTAGCACCCACCTATTAGGAAGAAAGAAGAGTGACTATAACTTCAATTACCATAGCTAGATATTTACAATAATTAAGAATATCTCCTATTTAGCATCCCATCAAAAAATAAATGCAGGAAAAAGCAAGTCATCTAAATGTTCAGAGGTTACAACTATTACAAGTGTAGTATTTTGCTCCATATAACTCACATGTCTTATAAAAGTTCCGCAGGATGCTGCAGGTGTAATTGATAGCTGCTGTTGATACCTAAGCAGCATTTCCCCTGCTCAAGTCATTTCCTAGAAATTAACTATTACTACTTGATAGTGCCAAAAATTCATATAATTGATTCCAAGTACCTCCAAACAATTGATGAGATCTTTAAAAGAGATGGATTGACATTGTGGAAATCCGGGATTCTTATTCGAAGATTCTCAGGATTTGATAGACAACATGTAGCTAATTGATTCTTGTTATAGCTTTTTTTTTTGTATATATAAGGCTGGATAATAAGGCTGCAAAATTCAGAATACTAAGAAAATTTCATCATCTCATTTCCTCTTAGAAATCTTCAAAATTCTCTTAGAATTTCTACAGTCATGTATTCATTGATCACAACAGTACTTACTGAATTTATGGAATGGCTCTTAACAACATACCACACTAATTTTAGTTATACATTCTCTATGAAGCTTTATGGAGTTATTAGAGAGTAAGGAAAGAAGCAGCAAATATGAGGAGAAACAACATGACCTAACAAAGGGTGTTGAAACCAATGAACCAGGACAAAGCCACAAAGGATAGATTCAAGAACAATAATAGTCTAACGACCAATTTTCTGACCATATTTTAGTATTTGAATCATAACATCAGACAACTAAATTATCATAAAACTAAAAGGGGTATAAATACCTGGAATTGCTTCATATGATGTTGAATTGCTGCGCAAAGTAGTCACTCCAGTTTTCAAGAGCTTGGATACCTCCTTTATATACTGGCTGCTAGCCTGCAGATAAGCTACGCTTTGCTTAGAAAGAGAACCAGTTACAGGTGTATTGGGAGCCACTCGAACTTTCCGAAGAGCTTCCCATCCAGAATGCAACATTGAGTTTACTTTGCCGAAACGTTGATGAATGGATTCCATCTTCACTATAGACAGACTACAGCCAGGAGGAGAATCTAAACCCATTTTGACTTTACGCACTGTCAAAAACAGAAAGAAGATAAATTTTAGGCTTAAACATGAAATATTATTACAATTTGGTGAACTTTTTTTCTGGAAACAGGACAGTACCTTGAACTTTCATTTTGCCAATGAACCTCTTTGATTTAGGAGCAGCTGCTTCACTAACTAACTCAGAAGATTGTTTTGCCAATAGCTCTTCTTCTGGCTGCAATAGTACCTGCTGTAGACTAGAAAATTAAATGTGGTAGTCAGAGATAGGTAACTCAAAGCGTAAAGGGAAAAACTAACAAGCCCGAATTATATTAACAATAAGAAAGTATCATGTACATGGACTGCATATCCAAATATAAACAAGAAAGATTGAATCTTACATGCACAGATGCACAAAGGCAGGCAAGCATGGACAATGCAATCATTGCAAGCAAAAGCCAGGAACATCGGGTGTTTCTTCTAAGTGAGCTGGTTAAAATGCAATAAACCTCATTGCAAGTATTTTGTATGTTCTAAAATGGTTCTTTATTAAATGAAGTTAAGAATTCAAAGCAGGCCGTAGCATCAACTACTATATATTTCATAACCAACTAGACTTGTCATCTTTGGTTAGGGTGGACCAGAAATATTTTCAAAGAACCAAATCGCCTCAATGATTCTTTGATAGAAATGAGTAATAACTAACCCTAATGCAAAGTTTTCCGGTGATGGTAACTATCATGGAAGGCAAGGAACTAACCAAAGCAACAGTATCACGTGGTCAATCTGTCTAAAGTTCCACATCCATCCATGCTTATTTCTGACCCCATATTTCCAAATATGGATAATTTTTCATACTTCTATCAGCATATCAAGTTATAGGGATTTCAATATCAGAGCGGTTTCATTCAACTAATCTTAAGTTGGATTTCAGAGTTAAACTAGTATTTTGATCACATATTGACCTTAAACTGGCAGGGCATTAACCGCAAAAACATGATAAAAACAAACAAAAAGGGAATATATGGACTCACCCAAATGCTTTCCTCAACTCTGCACATTCTTGATTCAAGAAGTAGGGAGCCTCCTCCGTGCAACCTTTGGCCCATGAATTTAAGCATAATCGTACACATGCATCATAAGACAGCACTGCACACCATGGACCAAGCCCACTGAAACATTTTAATCAATGCAGTCAGTTGTCTAAACTTATGAAGGCAAAATGCTAAACCAAAGAAACCCATGCCTAGCTTAGCTATTAACTAACCTTGCATGAAATATAGGGCGACGTGTGGGGATATTATTAGTGGATTCATTGGTTCCTCCATGTTCCACAGTCCTGTAATACATAATTGTTCAATTGAAGTGCATTGCAGACATTTTTCTCAGAAAACATCAAGGGAACTATGCATAGAGATGTAGAAACACAAACCTCACTGATTCGTCGAGAATCTCATCCCCACTGTTATCTTGAATAATGGTATCATAGTGAAAAGGCTTCACCTTTTGCATTCCTCCAGTGTGAAAAACCTACATGGATGTAGATAGCTGAGTACTACACAGAGTATAATGTTTTAGATTAACAATAAATTTAAGTTGATCATCAAAGCGGTCTTCACATTTCAATCTTATAATTTCATATTACAATCGAGTTAAAGAATACCCCCAAATGAAGCCATTCCCATAAGCAGTCCCATTCCCAAATGAAGCCATTTGTAAAAGCATGACCAAAAAGAAAAGTGCCCAATTTTCTACTTTAAAACTTAAAGGGGCACAATCAAAGCAACTTAATAAAATAATAACAAATTACCAAAGGAAATAACATTAAAGGAGAAAGTGCTTGAGTAGAAGCAAAATTCTTAGTGAGGTAAAAAAGGTTCTGTATCCAGAAATTCACTTAAAGATGCAAAACTGTTTAGATACTATTTCAATGCCTACCCTAGAAGTAACTGTAGAAGAATAACTATGTGAATTATATGCTTCCCCAGGAGGTGCACCACCATTTTTGCTTCTATACTGCATATACGAAACTTCAGTGCTACAGGCAGAATCTGAAAATTGCTTATCTACAGTGTCCGCCTTCCCACCACAGACCCGAGCTGGTCTCTGAGCACCATTTCCTAGTTTCAGCTGAGGTCCATAATGACCATGAGCCTCTGATTTCTGCATCGAAGCAGCTGCAACATTATGCACCTTATCATCTTGTGGAGATGAAATAAACGAGTACTGCTCGTCATGGACATGCTCATCGGAATCAGATGAGATGTCCATGTCTGATTCTGAACCATCATCATTGCCACTAACAGGTATTACATTCTGGGATAAATGTCCATTATGAAATTTTGCAGAAGGAGGTAATCCAGCATTTCTTAAACTGGTAATAGGATCAAGTGCTTGTTTTGATGTCATGGTCACACCGAAAAAATCTCTGTTCTTGGCAGCACCTCCCTAATACAAGTTTAAAACAATAAGATCAGAATCGACCAACACCTCAGACTACACTATATAAGTAAAAACTACTTCAAACATTAACATCACGAATCAATGAAATATCTATATATTTAAATAAACAAATGTTTACAGCAAATACCTAAACAAATGCATAAATGTATGAAATTATAGGATAAACAACTGAAATGACTCACCGCACGAACCCATCTGAACGCATCCTTGTCAAGGCCTTGGGTGAACATTGTATAGTTCTTCCACTTTGACCTAAAATCCAACCCCTGAGAGAGAGTTTAACACGCAAATTAACACACAAGCAAAAGAGCAAAACTAGCAAACTAAATTATTAATAACAGAATCTGGGGAATTCTGATCATGTTTCTTTCGTTATCAATCTTTCTAATCAAGCAGTGTGAAAAAAAAAACTAAAGTCCAAAACTTTACCAAAAAAAATGTCGAACTATAGCAAATCATTAATATGATCGATTGTTTTTAGATGAATGGAAAAGAAAATCTATATGAAAAAGATAGAAAAGTACAAGTTTCCAGCACCGACATTCTTTTATTTTATAATTTTCCTTAAAAGGATTCCGACAAACCAAACAGAGAAAATAAAGATGATGAGAATTCAATTCAACTTCACATGCCAACCACTGATTAGAGTAGTAACAAAGAACCCAATCACTGAAATCTCATTAGCTTCAACGATCAAACCAGCAAAAGGGTATCACTAAAACTCAATAAATCCCACCGCCGCCCAATGGGGAAGAAAAAACACCTTGACTTTTGATCAAGTTTAGTAATAAAGAGAAAGTAGAGATGGAGAAACTACTCACACAAAGTGACTGTGAAAAGAGAGTGAGAATTGGAGTGAGAGAAGAAGAAAAAGAGCAAAACACAAAATGGGTCTAGTTCAACAGTTCAAGCAAAAATTCTTCTTAGCTTTATAAAAATCCATTTATTATATTTTCCTTTTAAGACTTCAATTAAGAAGAATAAATGGTTGAAGATGGAAGCGAAATTTAGGAGAGATTAAACGAACATTAAGACGGAAACATAGAACTAACGGAGAGTCGTGAACTTAACGTCAAGCTGACGTGGCAAGTGAACGCGCGCCTCTTTATAACGGCTGGGTATATTTTAATAGTTTCTTTTTGGAGCCTGGTTTGGTTGCACACAGAGGAGAAGATGGGGTTACTTTAGGGGAGAGGGGCCCACGCGCCAGCGGGGGTGTGCTGTAAATCCCCCCTCCCCAGCTATTATTTATTTTTCCGCCCTGATTTTCCGCACTTATTTAAGACTTAATCGCGAAGATATACAATTAAAGGGTAAACTACCTAATTGGGTACCCAAATTTTAGGTATTTTCGTTTTGATCACCCAATTTTTAGGATATTTTCATTTTAATCACTCTAGCGTTAAAGTTCTAATGGTGGTTCAATGTACACACCACATTATATTTACACTTTCATTTTGATCTCCCAAAAACTCAATGATCAAAGTGAAAAAAACGATAGACACTAAAATAATACACAAAAATTATCAAATTTATTTGTTTATCCCATTGCTGAAATTCTAAATTTTGTTTTAATATTGAAATTTTAAATTTCAAAATATTAAAAAAAGATTTATTATATATATAGTCTCCAATCTTTCATGCTAAGTTAAAAGTAAAGAGAAAAATACTTTCAATTAATTAAATTAATCATTTTTTTCTTTTGGATAAAGAAGTGATGAAGAAAGTGCGAGTATTGTTAGGAATGAAAGATAAAATTAATTAATTTAATTAATCACAAGGATTTTTTCAAGGTCATATAATCAAAATAAATTTAGATTTCATAGACAACTATTAAAGTCAATACTTTTCATTGATTATTTTTAATAGAATTTCAAAACATGAAAATAAATTAAATAAAATTGTTGAAAATTTTTTATCAATTGATAATGTCAACCAATTTGCTACTATAATTTTAAATTTTAATATTTAAAATTTTATATTTCCAAACTCAAATTTAGAATTTTCGATAATAGGATAAACAAGTACAATTTGACAATTTTATGTATTATTTTAGTTTCTACCTCTTTTTACTTTAATCCTTGATTTTTTTATTCCAATCAATAATTAAAAAAGATATTTTTTTGGGTGATCAAAATGAAAGCGACTTAAAAGTTAGGCGACTAAAATGAAAATGCGAACATGATGTGACGTGTACAGTTAACCGTTGTTAGAGATTTAATGCTTAGGTGACTAAAATGAAAGCATCCTAAAAATTGAGTGATCAATTTACAAAAAATTCATTTTGAGTGACCAAAATGAAAGCGTCTTAGAAATTGGGTGATCAGCTAAATATTTTACCTATAATTAAATTACTAAAAGTAATGAAAAGTATAGAAAAGCGAATAAAAAATTTAAAGTAATATTAGAGGTGAGCAAAGCTTAATTCAAATCAAAAAATTCGAAAAAAATTCGAATTTCGAATTATTCGAATCGAGTTATTCGAGTTAAACGAATCGAGTTAAATTTTTTTTTTAATTTCGAGTTCCAATAGAGTTGAATTTTCGAATTCGAATAATTCGAATAATTCGAATAAACCAAATAAAACTATATTATTTTTAATTTTAAATTTAGATTATCCAAGCCCAAATATTTTTACTTTACCTCATTTTTTCAAAGCCCAAACCTTTTACCTTACCCAATTTTTTCCCCTAATGGCTAAAACTCATCCATAAACTAAATCCAAATATTTTAATTTTTTTACCTTTTATCTTACCCAAATGTTGTTTACTTGAACTTTTGTTTATTTTTTTTATTATAATCTTATTGTGTTGTCATTGTTTACTTGGACTTTTTTCACTTATTTATTTCAATTTTTCTTTGTATAATCATATTTAAAAACTTTAAATAAAAATATTTAAAAAATTTACATAAAATTAAACAACACCAAATTAATTTTTTTAATTCTCGACTAGATTCGAATTATATCTCACTCGACTCGATTCATAAAAATTTCAAATCGAGTTAGGATGATGAAATAGGATTAGAAAACTCGATTAACTCGAAAATTTTCCATTCGATTCGATCAAATGCTCACCCTTAGTAATGACATTAATTTTTGTACTCTTTGATTATTTCAAATTTAATCCCAAGTTTTATTTAAAAATGTAAATATCATTAATTTTTATTTAAAATATAGTCCCTACTAATAATTTTTAGCTAATTAGTGGGCATAAAATGTTAAGTAGGGATCACAATTTGACCGCGTTAAAGAATAAATTGTTAGTACGAGCATCTTTTATTTTTTATTTTTTTTGGTGAAAAAGAGACAAAATCCAATCAATAACGTAATCTAGGTTAAACTTAAGACAATGGATACCCTTAATCATCATACTAACATACGGGTTCCTTTTGTTTTATTTTTTAATTTTATTTAATATATATCTAAAATAACTAAATAATAATTTAGATAAGATTATGATGATATGATTTTGGTAACAATAAGTGTAATGTAAATACCATAGCCACCGCCTATCCAATTACGTAATGAAAAATGTTTATGACCATGCAAAATGACTAATGAGGTGTTTCTCGTAAGTTAGAACAAATTTAGAAATTTCATTAAGTGATTAGTTGAATAATAAAATTTTAAAAAATTAAATATAATTTTTTTTATTTTTTTATATTTTTGAGGATTAAAATGTTATTTTATTATAAATAAATTTTTAATTTTATCATTTTATAAGAAATTTAAATAACAATTTTTCATTTGAGAGAGCTAAGGTCCTGCTGGCTCCTCAAATTCGCCCCAACCAATAAATGAATTTAAAATAAAGTGGTTGATTTGGTGAAAACTTTCGGGTGATATATTAACTTGACAAAGTTCTCTAAATAGGTGAAAATATATAAACTTAATTTTTTCTTAAATATAATATTTATAATAATATATAATATGTACAATGAGAATTTAAAATTAAACCATCATAATAAATCAGGCAAACTATGAAATACTTTAAAATATGATAAATTAAAAAAATAATATGTACACATAAACATCTTATGTGTAAAAAATTATATAAATTTATAATATTTAGAACATGAAAAAATTAATTACACAATACGAACAAATATATTTTAGTAAGTAAATTTATTTTGATGAAATACAAAAATTATTAACATATGAAAATTAATGACAATAAGATTAATTAACATAATTTTAGTGATTTATTCTAATTAATTTTGGATATGGATGTTATTACTTTAATATTTTTAATTATTTTTTATATATGGACAATTCATATTTGAAGAGTTGAAATAAAATTTAAAAATGTGAATTTATCGTGAGATAGAGAAGTTACTGTACAAAACATTTAAAATTTAAAATTATTAGTTTTATTATTATTTTATCTATTAAAATATTTCTTTAAAAGATGAATTAAGTTTAAATTAAATTTATCTTTGAGAGAAAGTAAAAAAAACTTACTTAACTTTCTTTATTTTATTTTTTTTCATTTTTAAGATTTTATTTTATTTTATCAAAAAGGAGAATTGTGAGACGAGAATGAAAGAAAAAGGGGACGTCACTGTAGCCACCAAGAACCATTGTTTAGTTTATTTTATTTTAAGTTTTCCTTTGAATAAAATTTCTCTTTCACTTATTTTTTATTCTTTAATTTATGAGGGTTAGATTTAATTTGGCTAAATGTTGATAATTAATTTAGTGCTTGAATCATGAAATTTTGAAATCGTACCAATATTTTTTACATCAACATTTGTTAAATCTTCGATTTAAGAAATAGATTCAGTCATCTCATAATATCATTTTAGCATCAAATTGTGGAGGGGTGTTAAATAAAAAAGACACCTCTTGGTTCAGTGTTAGATGATATACAATTGGTAAATCGAAACGATTCATAATTGTTATATTTGGTCCACCAAATAACAAATTGACATGATCAATTGAGTGAGTAGTTGAATTCATCAAGAGTTAATGATCAAATTTAAACGAACCGCACAGTCGAAATCATTGATTTAAGTCCACACAATTTATTTTTAATTTTAAATTTAAGTATTTAATGATTAGATAAAATTTTAATCTCAAGTTTTTGATCAATTCAATCTAATGTTAAAATAATTTGTCTTAATAGTAAAAATTAAGAAAATTATAAAAAAAATTAGAATAACAACATAAATTTTAAAATTTTAAATTTAAGATAATAAAGTTAAATAAAATTTTAAAAGGATTTATTTTAATATTTTTTAACCATATATTTTAAACAATTAAATTAATTTCAAATTTTTAAAAAATTCTTCTAATATAATCTCTTCATAAAATAAAATACAAAATCTGAAATGTCTATAATTATTATCCTACCATTTAACTAAATTACTTAAACCACCAAAGAGCTACAGTGAATAGCAGTAGTAGCATCATTTTCCATTAGTCAAATTCTGGATAATACTTTCCGAAATTCAATTTGGTCCAAATCATTTATCTAGTAATAAAACATTATTTTCGTTTAATATTTAATTATAAAAATATTTTTTAATCTATACAATTTTTTTTCAATGAATTACAAGAGATTTATAAAAAGAAGACAAAAGCAACGTAACTAGCGCGACTTGAAATCAGATCATATCTAAGATTTTGAATACCATGTCCATCAAGTTGACACAGATTTTAATTTATATAATTTTAATTGTAAAACAAATTACTCGATAGGTGGGGATAAATATAATTAAAGATTTATGCTAACAATTAATTTGATTTTGTTTTAGATAATAACTTATGATAGTCAATGAATTAATAATAATACAAAATCATAATGCCAAAATTGACCACTAATATTTACAATTTTTGACATTTTAGTTCTATTTTTTGGCACTTTAATCCTTAACATTACATTTTGAGTTTAATTAATTAATTTTTAATCAAAAATAGTGATTGAACCATTAAAAATTAACGAGGCTGTAGCAATTTGATGTAGACAACGTTTAAATAATATGACAAAAACAACGTAGTTTTAAACATAAATTAGTTATATCTTAAATTTGACATGAAAATTAAAAAAAATATTTAAAAATAAGAAATAAAAGATTTGAAGACTATAATCGGTCAAAATAGATGAAACAATGCAAAAAAGGATCCATTTTAGGCATTGTAGAACCAGCTTAATCGGAACCAAAGCATGGTGATAATTTCATTCCCCGATGGGATGATATATATTAAGAATTATATTATATTTTTTTTACGCAAAAAATAAGTAAATTAATCTTGTACATTATATCAAAAAGTAAATTGATCTTTCATTTAAAATTTGATCTATTTTTACCGATAAAAATTGGTCTCTATATATCAGGATGAAGTACACGTGATTATTTTTTTAACAATGTTAGTTTTTAACAATACAAATGGATGAAACTTTTTAACGAAAAGGATCAAATTGTTTTTTATCTAATATATAAGGATTAACTTGTTCATTTTTTAAATAAACGGGGTCAAACGCAATCTATAATCTAACACAAGAACTTCCATAGTACTTTTACCATTTTTATATCGAAGAGGAGCTTGGCAATGCGACCCTTTTTTGTTTTGTCTTCGACTGGTATTTCAAAGTTCCATACTTAATAAACTCCGTGTGTTAACCTGATGATCAAAGATGTTCATTGCTCCAGGTGTAGCCTGAGTTCGAGTCACGCCAGTCGCGTTGTTGTTAGAGCTTTACCCCTTTGTAATTCACCAAAAAAAGAAGTTTCATATTTAAAATACTCTCTATTTTCTATTGATTCGAGTTTTGAAGAATGTTGATGTTTCATTTTTTTTTCTTAGCTTTAATTTCTGTATTTTTTTTAATTTTTATGTCAAATTGGGCTAAAGTGTTCAAAAATTAAAGAAGTAGGGACAAAATGCCAAAAGGTGTAAATGTGAGGGGTGTATTTTGGGATTATGCCCAATACAAATTATAGTTTTATTTTGAAGGGTGTATTTTGGCAACTCAGATCCAACCAAACTCTTGTCCTTTACCAATACAAATAAAAAAAAAAAACAAAAGAATTTCTCCACTCTTATCAAATTTAAAAGTTGGAATTTACTCAAATCAATTACTAAAAATTATGTCTCATGCCAAACTATAAAATATTTTAATTAAAAAATAAAAAATATTATGTCTCATGTGGCAACATGAACGTATTTATTTTTCAATTTGAAAATTGAGGACATCATATAAAAATATTATGATTTTTTAAATTGTATTAATTAGATAAATGTGGAGGTATAGCTAATATAAAATTATATTTGGGTCCTCCCCATATTTTGAACTTAAAAAATAAAATTTATTGTGTACATAATTATTGAAAATCTTCATCAAAGTTTATTTAGCACAAAAAAAAACCTTTCGCAAAGTTAGTACTAGAGTGTAATAGAGATTTAAGGAATCATGATTATCTTTAAAATGATAAATTTTTAATTTAAATTTTTTATAATTTATAAAATTTTAAATTAATAATAATAAAATTATACTTTAACCTTTTAAAATAATTATATTATATTTTTAATATAGTAAAAATATATAATTTAATTTTATCAAAAAAATTTCAAATTGCATCGCTGTACAAAGTCTCAACCTAAAATGGGGTGGATCTGTGTGGGCAATATTATCTAAAAGCTATGGTTTTATTTGAAGTCAGGCCTGGTGAGTCCTCCAAATTCTAGTTTTTGGGCAAATGTAAGCCCATCTCAATCTGATTTTAAACAAAGCCCCCTTGGGCATTGCTTATAGGTCAATAAGTGTTTTTCAATATGGTTGCATCAAATATGAAATGCTTTATATTTTTAAAGTTAAATTTATTTTATTTCCCTAGGATTGTAGTTTAATTGGTCAGAGCAGAAGCTGCAGGTTTGAGCCCTGTCAATCCCAACGAATAACATTTTTAAAATACATCACAATTGATTCTTTTGTTTTCTATCAAAGAGGATACAAATGATAGAATTTCATTCTCAACAATATCTTTATCTTTTTTTTTTTCCTTTCTATTTTTTGTTGGGGTTTATTTGTAAGCTATTTGTAAACGGTGAAAGTGGAAAAGTAATCAGATGATACATCATCAGATGATTGTATAAGAAAGGCGGTAGATTATGGAAAAAAAGGGTGGAAAAGAATATATATAAATAGAGGAAAGGAATTCTTTTGATTGGACCAGGCATCACTTTTTGTATTCGGTGTGGATAAAAGGTCTTCCTATGTTATACTATTCAATTCTCGACGATGAATCAATTTGATAGTCTAGATATTGTTATTCATGATATTGATCTGATTCGATGTCATTGAAATGTAAGTCATTGCATTGAATTTACAAGCGACAAGTTTATCATCTCTATGGAATTAAATCCCGAGTTATTGCGAAGTAAAAAAAACAATGAAATTATGGAAGTAAATATTCTCGTATTTATTGCTACAACGCTGTTCATTCTAGTTCCTACCGCTTTTTTACTTATAATATATGTAAAAACTGTCAGTCAAAGTGATTAATTTGGATGGAACTTGACTTTTTATCAAGGAATTTAGAAAAAAAAAGGATTCAAATCTCACGTCTTAAATAAAATGAATGGACTAGAATCAATAGTATCCTATACAACTCGATAGTATGGTAGAAAAAAATATGAATCTTTCTACCATACTATCTATATCTATTATTATAATGCAGAAAGATACAAGCTTAATATAGATGAATCCACAATATGTATCTTCATACATGTCGATATCAATTAAATATATGTACTATACATAGTATCTCAATTTTATTTCTTCGCTTGATCTATTTTTTTTGTGTTGATTTCAATTAATCTGAAATAATTGAATGGCAAGTCTTACGATTTTATAATTCTTTCATTTCATGGATTTGATTTTTTTGGTGGATACGGAGATTTCTATTAAAATAACCAGAAATGAAGGAAAATGGAATGGAATAGGCATATATTAATTAAATTAATAAAAAAGAAAAGAAAAGAAAACCAAGTAATCTTTTTTTTGAACATTCCAAAGAAGTAATTCGTTGAGCAACAGACAGATGATCTAAAGAGTTCTATGGTAGCTTTTCTTCGTATTTCGTTTTCAAAAAAGGGTATACCTTGCCGATTTTGAATTTAACTTATACCCTGCCGATTTTGAATTTAACTTCTTTGATCCATGATATGAAATGAGTTAATAAAGCATTTCATAAATGAAATTCAAATAAAACAGGGGGCTTTGTTTCAATAAGTGTTTATTTCATAAATAAAATAAACATTATACTTTATATTTTTAAAGTTAAATTTATTATTTCATTCATTCATTTAATGGAACCATACAATTTAAGAACAAATAACAAACACTCGTTGTAGATGGTGAAAGACAAGCTCCATCAATATAGCAAAAATTTTAGCCTCAACATCAATAGAACATTATGACACGTTGACAATTGACTTTGTCACAACTCAAACACGACATATTTGGAGTGATTGCAAGCATTTAATACGATAAAAAAATCAGTCTGGGATGGTTCAAAGCGGCGAGCAAAACTCGACAAAAGAATCGAGCATTCACCAAACTAGAGAGGATGACAATAAAATCATCCCTAAAATCACTTGTAAAACTTATTGACCCATAGGCAATGCCCAAGGGTCCAACTAAAATAACTCAATTTGTGCGTCTCACGGGAAAGAAACTAATTATTAGTATGAAATATACTATATAAATTAGAATGCACATATAATCTCTCATTACATAACCTAGACAAGCCTAAAAACATATAAAAATTTCGACTTGCTAATATAGATCTGGGTGAATAAGAAGTAACTCCTTAAAAGTAAACATTGCATCAATAATAATAAAAACAAAATTACTAAAAAAATATGCTCTCTAGTATTAGTAGCACTATCTAAATCAAATCTCCACATTCCAAGGACTTAATTGATTCACTCAACTCCAATCTTATCTTCAAATGCCAAGGATTGGTTTTCATAGATGAACCAAAGTATCTTGAAAATAACAACACATAATTAGCTCCAATTTTTTTTTCACCAAATTGCCAAATCAAATAAGACAAAATTTTTAACCTCCTTAGTGATACTATGCGGTTAACACTTTTCAAGTGTCACTTAACAACTTTTAGCACAATTTACCTTAATAAATTTACCCTATTTTCAGTTATTATATAACACCATTGGAACTATTAAGTTTTTTGATTTTATATTTAACCCAACAATCTAGTCATTTCCACTTATCAAAAAGGACATTGGTGCATAGTATTAAATTGCGGCCGCAACGCAACGTAACGACCGCATCATAACGGAAATGAAAATCACTGTGACGTAATATCGGCATAACGTATCAAAGAAATCGAATCACGATCGTTGCGGTTAAAATCCGTTATGTAACCTCCCAACGCAAATTAAAATGTAGCGCAACACCGCATCAGCACTGCAACAGATCGTTTAGTGCTTTGTTTGCTTAATTGCAAACTTAATTACATCTAATAATCAAATTATAACTATAGAAGCCCAATTTATTCGGCCTAAATTAAATAAAACTAAATAAACAAAATTTTACCAAAACCCATTTTATTTATAATACTAATGTCCAATTACAAGCCCAAATAAAACCCAATTACAAAGAGCCCACGCAGCCCACTAACTTAAGAATTCTCAACAACTTGAAACCCTAAAACATATCTAGTGTCATTGCCACGTCATTACCCTCCACGTCAGCATGTGCCACGTCAGCCACAAGATTTTTCAGCATCTGATCCCTCGACTGTCGACCCTTCGACTTTTGACCTTTGGACTTCTGACTTCTCGACATTCGAGGTCTTCTCTACCACCATTTAACCGAAATGGCGAGGGTGCTCCTTTCAATGCCGTTGACCCTGACGAAGCCTCTACCACTAGCACGAAAATGGACTTGCAAAAAAGAAGGAAAAAGACAATAGAGAATAGGAAAAACAGAGAAAAGAATAGTAAAACTATGTATTTATTTCGACTATAAAGAGCCAACTACCATGTCTGTAATGTTTACACACGAAAAATCGATAGAATCACAGAGATATTGAATATAAGCAATAGAGATTCAAAAGGCATTCAAAGATATATCGCTTTAAGATATTTATTTTATTTTATATACTGTTTTTATTTCTTATTTTGGAAATATATCATAAATTATAAATTAAATAAAACAAAAAAAGGGTAATCGGAGTTCGTACCTAGATTTGAACCACCGCCACCGTGGAAGAGAATGGAGTCCCTCTGAACCCGTCTATGTTCGCGAGGGATTCCACCGTTCAGTTTATCAAAAGGTAAAAAAGTAAAAAAATAGAATATAAAAAGACAAATTTCAAATAAAGAAGTAAAAAATATACATTCGAAAACCTTTCCTTTTTTTAATTTTTTTAAAAAGATATAAGTTTAGATCTGGGTTTTTTTATAAAAAATAAAAAGGGAAATAATAATAAAAGAATGTAAGATAGAGTTTTTTAAAAAAAGAGGGGAAAACCCAGATCTGAGTTCTCAAAATTTTTTATTTAAAAGAAAACAAAACTTTTGTTGTTTTCATGAAAATCTAGGCTCGATCTTGTTAGATCGAAGCCTAGGTTTGCTTTTTTCAAAAAAAAAGTAAAAAAAGGAAGTTTTACTTACCTGACCACCGTGCGCGGTGGTTCGCGGCGGTTTGAGGCAACGGTGGAGCGACGAATGTAACACCCCTACACCCGATTCACACATATAAACCCGGTATAAGAGTATTACATACAGTGTCAGAGAATTAAAAATGAATATAATAAAATTTTCTTTCAAATAATGTGTAATTGAATCGTTTTACTCAAAATATCACAAAATAATCAAGTATCATCAAAATAACATTTATAACCCATTCATTGAGGACATATAAGTACCATTTGTACATGCCATTTCACACAAAATAAATACACCTTATCTTGCAATCTTCCAATGTTGATGTGATTTGATGAGAGACACCTAATCCAACCTTAGCTTCTCAAAGATCTTGTACCTACACGTTGAAATAAACGCATTAAGCTGGTGAAGGCTTAATAAGTATTACAAGTGTCATTAATCATTCATCTTTTAATCACTCATTTCAAATTCATTCATATAATTGTTTATCCATGTAAAATACATACCTTATATATATATATATAACATTTAACTTACAGTAGTATTATGAAATTCACATATTCTTCCTCATTTCACATTTTAGCCATTCCAATCTCTTAGCTTACTTACTTTTATCATTCTTTGATTTCTTATACATATATTGTACTTACCTTTCATGTGATTATCATTTCACTTACCTCAATATCACAATTTGCACATTCTTTCTTTTCACATTATTTATCCTATTAACAAGACTCGAACCTTGGCGGATACATGGATCCAACCAAACACACCAGAATGGCACCCAGTGGCTCATCGGATAGTTCGAAGCAATAAAGTGACACCTAGTGTCTCATCGGCCTAGCCGAAGTAAAGTGGTACCAGTACCTCATCGAATCTATCCGAAGTAAATAATGACACCCAGTGTCTCATTGACTCAAGGTCGAAGTATCCCTGAACTCTTCCAATCCTATGGCATGCCAACTATATCCGACTCAGCCCGACTAGTTAATAGGGGTTTTTAATTTACAATTCATATCACTTTCACTATCAATTTTGATCACAAATCATTCAAATTCAATTCAAATATACCTATTCATGTATTTCTCACCTTTGTTTCCTCAAATAAATCCACAATTTCACCAATTAATCACACAATCAATCTTTATAATTAACCACATAATATTTCTCACATATATTTTTCTCACATATTCATCATCATATACCTCTTACTTTTATTTTCACATTAATTTTCAAAGCTGTCCACTTGCGACACAATTACTAAATTATTTATATCTTGAGATACAGAATTCGACATTAATATCCGCTTGATGTTTCTGAAATTAGACTCACATATATATTTTCACCATAAAAATTTCAGAATTTTTAATTTAGCCAATTTGTACAGTAAATTCTTCTAATTTACCCCTTCTCTGCTACCTGACAGTTTCGACCTTTCTTCACTAAAAATTATTTATATTTTAGTAAAGAGATCCAATAATGTTCTTGTCTATTTCTTTTGAAAATGGACTCATTAAGGATTCAACCATATAAATTTCAGCCTATAATAATTTTTCTACATTTTTCTATGATTTTTCAAAGTCAGAACAGGGGACCTCGAATCCACTCTGACCTTGTTACACTAAAACTAGTATATCTCAGAATGTAAAATTCCTTTTATTTCACTGTTTCTTCCATATGAAACTACGTTCAATCAGATTTAATTAAATATTTAATTCAACTCTTAACTCTTTTTATACAATTTTTGGTGAATTTTCGAAGTTAGTCCTCTGTTCTGTCCAAACTGTTTTAATGGACATGCTTTCTTTTTCATGTCTCTTTACACTAAATTTCATTTAATCATACATAATTAACATTTATAATTAAACATATCATTTTATCATAATTAATCATATATGTTAAAATTATAAACACTTTAACTTAATTAATTCTAAACCTTTTAATACTTGTAGTACTTACAACTCTTGTAGAAAGCTTCCTTTCCCTCTTTGATCTTCTATTTTCCTTTCTCTTCAATTGAGTCATTCTCCTTCTTTTCTTTCTCTTAATCACTTGTATTCAACACTAATTCCCATTTTCTTTCTCCTCCAAGACAAGTATGGATGCATTTCTTTTAACAATTGGATAGCTACTACACTTCTCTATTAATTTTATTCACTAATCTTGAAGAAATTTGGAAGAAACTAGCTTAATTGGTTTGTATTTGGTGAAAAAAGACTAATTTGTAAGAAAAACAAAAGTTGAAATGGTGGGAAAATGGTGGCTAACGTGAAGCACCATGGTTAATGGCTTTTATAACCTTTTCATCATTTCTTTTTTTCATTTCTCTAGATTTTTCTATCAATTTCTCTTTATAAAAATATCTTTCTTTAATAATGGTAAAATTGCACTTTTAGTCCTTGGGCCTTCCAACTTTACACTTTGGCCCAAAACATTGCCTCCAAAAATATCTTCTACCAAATTACTCTTTTGCCCCTCAATCAATCTAATTCCCATGATGACTCAAAATTCAATTTGGATAATTCGCTATTTAGTCCCCCATATTTTCTCTCCTTTACTATTTAATCCTTAAATTTTTCTAACCTTCATCACTTCAACTAAACATTTCTAATTCTCAATTCTATTTTATCACTGTTCCAAATCCGATTCAAGCTCGCGGATGTTACAACGAAGCCGCGGTAAGCCTCATAGCCCGAGAAGAGGACTGAAGAGAAGGGTTAAGAGGAAAAAGAGAAAGGATTTTGTTTTTTAAAGAAAAGGTGAAAAATGGGATTTTTTGGGGAAAATTTTGGTTCAAATAGCATTACCAAACGACACCGTTTTGGGGTCTGGTGTTTGACCCTCAAAACGACGTCGTTTCGTCCTTACCCGCTTCTTGACCCGACCCATCAGCCAGGATCTGTGTGTTTTTATTTTAAGGGCTATTTACGGATTTGGCCCTTCCGCATTTTTTAAAATCCATAATTTCATCTTTTTTATATTTTTAATTTATTTTAAAATTGTCCATAACTTTTATTTTTTTTAATTTAGTACTTAGACATTTTGGGTGCTTGAAATGTTGCCACGTGTCAATTTCTTGGGGATTATTGCCCATTAAGCCCCTGTTTTCTTTAAAAACTATATTTTAACCCCAAATTTCCCTAAAAATTCAAATTTTACTCTCGAGCTTTCTAAAAATTTATTTTTGACCCCTAAATTTTCTAGAATTTCATTTTCGACCCCTGAACTTTTTAAAATTTCATTTTCGACCCTCAAATTTTTTATAATTTCATTTTCGACCCTCAAACTTTCTAAAATTTCATTTTGACCCCTGAACTTTATGTAAATTTCATTTTGACCCTTACACTTTTTAAAAATTTCATTTTAACCTCTAAACTTTTTAAAATTACATTTTAACCTCTGAACTTTTTGAAAAATTGCATTTTAGCCTCTAAAATTCTCCAAGATTTTGATTTACCCCTATTTTTCCTTATTTTCACTTTGTGCTTAAAGTTTTCATTTTAATTCAAAATTAGTCATTTTTTAGTATTCTTCATCTCTTTTAGATTTCTTTTTGATATTCAAAATTTTTAATTTCACATATATTTTTGTATTTAATTTTTTTTTCTAACCAAAATCATCTTTCGTATTTTATTTTTTTAATGTTTAAATTAAGTCCCTTTTTTTATCTTTTTTTTTGTTTATTTTGATCTTTCGTTCAATATTCAAGATTTGATTGTCGTTTAAGTTCATATTTCACATTTGGATGTTACTCATATTTTTATCTTGTCATTTTTTATTTTTGCAAAATCATATGTATATTTTCCCACTTTTCATGCATAAAATGTTCTATTGATTGAATATTTTGATGTGAAAAAAAGAAATGTTCTTTATTTTAGGAATTCGAAAAATAGTGTCGTAACGTGTTGGGTGCAATTTTTCTCCAAACCTAAAAAATCGAATGTCCTACTTCAAAATCGAAAAATTGCTAAAACGTTTTTCAACAAATATTTAAAAAACTCATAAATTGTTTAAAAATAAATGCAATGCTCTTTTATTTTAGGAACACGAGAGATTGTGCCCTAACGTGATGGGTACGATTTTTTCTTTGAACCTAAAATAATCGAGTATCCTATTCAAAACCAATAGTTGCTCGATATTCTGTTATTTTAAGGGATTCAAAAATTGTACCCTAACGTGTTGAGTATGATTTCGCTTTGAACCTAAATGATTGAATACCTTATTTAATGTCTCATTCATATATTTATAGATCGCATCTTGAATTTTTACTCGAGTCTTCAATTTTCAACAATTAAGACCATAGAATAATCGATTAAGTACCAATTTTAGGCCTGTAAGGGTGCTAATCTTTCCTTACACGTAACCAATTCCCGAACTTACTTTCTAGATTTCGAAAACCAAATTATTTTTTCTAACATAAACTTAAATGTTTTAGGTGGTCCAATCACACCGAATTAAAAGATTGGTGGCGACTCCCATTTTCGATTCTAAAAATATTTTCGAGACTTTTTTCAAAAAATGGTTTCGATAGCTTGGCGACTCCACTGGGGACAAATAAGAGAGTCAAGCTGCGAGTCGATTATTTTTGGTCTTTTTGATTGAAAATTGAGAATTTGATTTAAATTTAATTTGCGATCCTTGCATTTTGTGTTCATATGTTTGTTTTTTTTAAATTTGAATCGTTCATTGTCGAAGTGAGGGTTCCATGCATTTGTATTGACCGGTTACTTTACCCCATAAGTGGAAGTGTGAAAATACGCCTTCGTGAGGTCTTCACCTCCGTTTAGGATAGTGGATCGCTTTCGAGAATACATTCGTACCTATTTTTGTGAAGTTTTCACTTCCTTGCAAACATATGGGAAATGTATCCCCCTGAACTGAACTCATCCGTATGAAACTATAATGGGTGAGGATAGAGGAATCTGCTGGTTCAGGTACCCTTTCTTTAGAACTCAAACCGCATGTAGTCGACTTTAGGAGCCTACCAAGCATCGCGATAAACCTTTAGCAGTCACCCAAATAGGAGAGCTACGTTATTACTTTTGCTTTTAATTGCAACTTTTATTATGAGATTTTATCTCTGTGTAGCATACTGACTTGCTTTTTTTGTCTTTGTTTCTATTTTTCGCATTGCATTTCCATCATAGAAAAGGTGTTGGTTCATATTCGATTACCAAATAGAGAGCTTTGTCATGGAAAATAGATTTCTTGATAGAGTGGAAGACAACATGGCCGTGCGCTTATGGTCGGAGGAAAAATAACGTGAGAAGGGAGATAGCTTAATAGAGGGGCATTTATCAAAGTTCTGGGATCGTACTCGAGTAAATGTGACCCAAAATAGAATGCAAGAATTGAGGAACACTCGGGGTCAGTGGGATATGAGACGAAGCAAATATTCTATAGGAAATACGGAGATATACCCTATTTACTAGAGGTAAAGATAGACAAGTGTCTCAGCTCTTACTCAACACCGGAATCCTGCATATAGTTGTTTCACTTTTGGAAACTTTGACATGACACCCACCGTGGAAGAATACACCACATTGATCCATTGTCCAAGGATTTCAATCGACAAGACTTATTCGAGATCTGCATGTGTTCCGACCTTTTTGAAAAGGTTGATAAATATAACTGGGATGAGTGAACAGTGGGTTGCATCACGGATTAAGGTAAAAAGAGATAACAAGTGTATCACTTGGAAGAGTTTAAGAGATTTAATACTGTCACACCCAAATATGAAGAAGCGCGTCGACATTTTAGCTCTAAGCATTTATGGGTTAGTTATCTTCCCAAAAGCACTAGGGCACATAGAAGATGTAGTTGTTGATCTTTTCGACCAACTTAGCAAGAGAGTCACATTAGTCCCAACAATACTCGTAGAGACCTTTAGATCGCTAAATGCTTGTCGAAGAGAATGAGAAGGGAGGTTCATTGGCTGTGCACCGCTTTTAATGGTTTGGTTTCATAGCCATTTTTGGAAGGTAGAAAAGTTTTTGTACAAGGTGTACTCGGCAGATTATTCGCCTCTGAAAGAATTCGTAGCCACACAAAGGGAGCAGAGTATATCTAAAGAAAAGTGGATAGCTATCCTTCAAAATCTTCGGGATGAAGACGTTGAGTGGAAAGTACTTTGGTTTATCATTGATGAGATTCTTTACCGTTGCGGCAGGTTCGATTGGGTTTCCTTACTCGGAGTGTGGGGAGTGGTAGGATACACCCTGTACTTGTGTTAAGGTAACACAAGACAAAGTTCATCTCGGTAACACAAGGTTTGGCCCAATGGGAGTTCACCTACAAAGAGGATAACTACAAGAAGAGGGTCAGAGAAATAACAAATGCATGAAAGCAAATGCATAGAATGAATGTGTTCACTGTAAACCCGATGACGACGTCGAAATATGACTGGTAGAGAAACAAAAGAGTTAATGATATTACTCTAGTACCAAATCCCGAAGATATTCGACCAATAGAAGAATGCTTGCAAGTGGTTCCGTCAGAGTTGGATATTATAAAATAAGACTTTGAAAGGAAGAGCTTCGAATTCGAGAAGAAAATGGAAGTGTTGGAAGAGAAAAAGATGAAGTTAGGATTGGATGTGGATATCCATAAGTTAGAGGCTGAAAAGTTAAGAAAAGGAAAGAACAAAGCTGAAGAAGACTTAGAGGATTTGAAGAAGAACTTTGTCTATCCATAAGGATTGCTGAGATAGGCAAAACGTCAGAACAATGGCAACAAGAGATTCAAGAACAAAATGATCTAGTGGAACAATGGAAAAGGAACTTCCAAGATGGTCAAGCTCGAGAGAATGCCATAAAAGGGGAATTGCTGGAAAATCAAGTTGAGAAGGCTGAATTGAAAGCCCAAATAGTCAAGCTAGAAGCAAGAGTAGTTGAGCTAGAAGAATCTTTATAGAGGCATCGCAATCGAAACTCTGTTACAGAATTGAAGATAAGTCTGGCCGAAAGTAAGGAGTTGAGAAAAAGAGTGCAAGAACTTGAAGCCTTGTTACAGAATAACGAGATACGAATCGAGATTCTCGAAAGGAATCTAGAAATAAGCGAGTGGCACCTTCAACAAGCTCAGAGGCAAGTTAGAGAAAGAGATTATGTTATGGGCGAGACACTCATGCAAATACGAGAAGTGGCTGATCACGTGTAAATGCTAGCCATTAAAGCTGATGAGATGAGCATGCAGTATGAATTAAAATCAAAACGGGGACAAAAACTAGCTGGACTTCTTAGTAAAATCAAGGCTTTGGGCATTAAGGCAAAGCCATTTATGTAATTCGCTTTATGTAAAGAAATTTGTCTTCTAATGGAGTTGTTCTAATGGAATTGAATTCAGAATCAATGCCTTCTCTTACATTGCATACATGCATTCATTCATTCACATTGCATTTTCATAAATTAAAATGACTCTAATTAATTAAATTTTGAAACAGTTAAACTAGAAACCATAGAGAATTCACACTGTTACTGTACTCGAAAAGTGATGGATTAAAGAATCGAGCATTTAAAACAAATCCAGAAGGAAATGCAATAGCAAATGCTAGCGCAGCTGCAAAACCATTTGGCAAAGGTGCAGCAAGATATGAAGGACCAAATTATAGAGTCTCAAAGGAGCATTATAAGTGAGCTAACTCAGCTGATAAGAGAAGGGGTTGATAAAGGAAAAAGTCATGCTGTAAGCCCGTCGGAGAAAAGTAAGGAGCTTAGATATCTCCCAAGCTATGCTTCTGTGCATATTCAAGCACCATCAGAAACGTACCCACGTGGGGTACCTGTAACGATAAGAGCACAACAACACCCCGACGACATGTCAGGGCCAGCAAATTTCCAAATGGGATTTGGTTCCTACCCTGGAGATAACATAGCCAATCGCGTTGTCCATGTCTTGGATGACGTGGAAGAGACCGAAAGAGCAAGGCCTGAGATCCCTAAACAGCTAGAGGACAGATACAAATGGTTTGAAGAAAAATTAAAAGCAATGGAAGGTGCTAATTCAAAAGGATCAGTTGCCCCGATGCACACATTACCATGTTCTGTAGGAAAATGACTCGGCATATCAATAATAACCAGTTATTAATACACTACTTCCAGGATAGTTTAGTGGGATCTGCTACAAAATGTACAATCAGTTGAGCCGTGCCAAGATAAGCTCATGGAAAGATCTGGCATAAGCATTCATGAAACTGTACATTCATGTAACTGACATGATACCTAATAGATTGACCCTGTAGAGAATGGAGAAGAAGCCAAATGAGAGCTTTCGATAATATGCTCAAAGATGGAGAGATATAGCAACCCAAGTACAACCATCATTGTTAGAAAGTGAAACGACTATGTTGTTCGTTAATACTTTGAAGGCTCTTTTCATTAACCATATGTTAGGAAGCGCTACCAAGAGCTTTTCTGACATGGTCATGTCAGGGGAAAAGATCGAGAATACGATCAGGAGTGAAAAAATTAACGTAGGGGAAGGTGTTAAGAGAGTAGCCCCCAGAAAAAAGGAAAATGAAGTTAATAACACGAACATGTACAAGACGAATTATTCGAAGCCAATGGTAATGGCACCGCCCAAGACCACAATGAATAATTACCAAAGAACTCCGAGGTAAGGGTTTGGCTCGAGGTCAAACACTGAATTCACTCTCATCCCTACAACGTACAAAGAACTTTACCAGAGATTATTTGATGAACACCTCATATCACCAGCCCATCTAAAACCACTGCTACCGCC
The DNA here is from genome assembly GCA_005610355.1 of Gossypioides kirkii. Taxonomy (NCBI): domain Eukaryota; kingdom Viridiplantae; phylum Streptophyta; class Magnoliopsida; order Malvales; family Malvaceae; genus Gossypioides; species Gossypioides kirkii. The sequence continues at coordinate 19,642,535 of CP032253.1, forward strand.
ATTCCCAAAGTGGTACGATGCGAACGCCCGATGCGAGTATCACACAGGAATAGCTGGGCATTTAATTGAGAACTGTGCAGCCTTGAAAAGGTAGATTCAACAACTTATCAATGTCGGGGTACTAAGATTCGAGAACCCTGAAGTCCTAATGTATCAGGGAATCCGCTACCCAATTATCCCAATCAGGGGGTGAATGCAATTGTCGAAAGAGAAGGTAGAAAGATCAAAACTCGTAATGAGATCACCGTTGAAATGGGTTTGGTGTGAGATGGTGAAGAGGGGTTTGATCACCCAAAATTCAGAGAAAGTAGTAAGAGTTGGATGCTATTGCGAGTTTCATGAGGATGAAGGACATGAAATCCAAGAATGTGACGAGTTCAAAACCTTGGTACAGGGTTTAATAGATAATAAAGAGTTAGAATTTTTTGAAGAAGATGAAAGACGTGTGTGCTTCCAAAGAGAACACAACAAAAAAAATTTTGAGGTCAATTACCCAATGATAATCATTTCCCGACCGAGAAGAAATGAAACTGAAGAAAGAGCAGCTCTCAAAATAATAATCCAAAAACCTGTAGCCTTTCCCTATAAGGATAGCAAAAGGGTACCTTAAATTTATGATTGTAATGTGATGATATCAAGGGGTGAGAATTCCAAGGTTGTATCAGAAGGAGTTCAAGATGTGAGTCTCATCACACTCGGTGAGAAAAACTATGACCCAATGAGTACAGAAATGAAACACTTGAAGGAAGAGCCCTGGAAGAGCCAAAAAAGGAAAGACTAATGGACTTAAGTCACCAATTAATGAGCCAGTAACGGAAAAAGAAGCTAGGGAATTTTTGAAGTTCTTAAAGCACAGTGAATATAGCGTGGTGAAGCAGTTCCATAAGCAGTCGGCTCGCATATCAATTTTGACACTATTATTAAGTTCGAAACCACATCGTAACGCGCTAATGAAAGTGTTGAATGAGACCTATGTAGCCGATGACATCTCAGTGAACAAGCTATATCGCTTGGTTAGTAATGTAAGCGTCGATAACTTCATCTTTTTTAATGATAATGAAATACCCTCAAGAGGTATGGGATCAACAAAAGCGCTACATATCACCACCCACTGTAAGGGTTACACATTACCTGGTGTATTGATTAATTACGGTTCAGCTCTAAACGTTCTACCATTAACCATACTGAAGAGGTTGCTGATCGATAGTTCTCACATGAAAGCATTCCACAATATAGTGAGAGCATTCTATGGGACAGAAAGAAAGGTAATGAGTAGGATTGAGATACCACTACTAATCGGTCCAAACTCATACAAAGTAGACTTCTTGGTAATGGTGTAACGCGTAGGTTTGTGCAAGTTTACACAATCGTTATCAAGTAATAAGTAAGTATTGAGTTATTGTCTTCACAGAGATTGTATTTGTGTTAAATCACTTAATTGTAAAATTATATTAACAACTTGGTAAATTTAAAAACATAATATGATTGAGAAGTGATGATTAAATATACTAAATGCAATGATCCCTAATGCAAATTAACCTAAGTATGCAGGGTATATGTATGAAATGAGTTTTAGCAAGATTAAACACAATTTGCAACAATTATAACATAAATAAACTAGGACAATTACTTTAATTAAATTCAATTTATTATCAACATGCTTAATAACATTCGGAAAAATATTCCTTGGTAACTCGATCTTTTATGAGTTTAGAAATTACATTAGGTCCTTTCGGAATCCTTTACTTAGTAAATATGCATTTTACTGATCCTTCCTTACTAAGGGTTTCTTAGCATTGTGTGAGGTAATAGAGACGTGTTAGGTTTGAAATAGTTTAATCACACAAATCTAAAAACTATGCAGATAACAGAGCTTGGTTAGAGTTGTTATGTAACCTGCAATTTAATCGGGTTAGGATCTAAATTGAGCATGCACATTTCAATTATGTGTCTACTAGCCGTCGTTTGGCTAGGATTGCTCAGCTAATTCAGGTGCATTTCAATCACATATGAACGAAATACAGACTTGATTTTAATTGAAAACATGATTGAATGAGGCACAAACATCATAAGCATGAATCAAATAAATATTATGAAATCAAAGAAATTATCCTAGCTTAAATGAAATTAAGCTAACATTGTTGTAAACAAGAACAAAGAACACATAGCAAACATTTTTCTGATTAAATTAAAGAAAAGAAAGATTAAACTTAAATCAAAGTGGCTGTCACCCAAGACTCTGATCAAAGAGGGCTCCTTTGTTCCTTCGATTTGCTCCTTTGCTGATGGCTCTCCAAGGTGGTCGACCAAGGGCTCTTTAAGAAGCTTAATTGCTAAAATATCTATGAAGAGATGATGCTAGACATGGGAAATGGGAAATGCTAGAGAGAATTGAGAGTAATGAAAGAAAGATGAGGGATGAGGGATGAGGGATGATTAGGAATGGTGAAATGGAGTCTTATTTATAGGTGAAGAGAGGATAGTAGTTTGCTAAAAATAAAGAGGTTTAGTCTCTTCAAGCTTCTTCAAAGGGTGGCCGACCATGATTAGTGGAATTTGAATGAATTTTTGCTTGATTTTTAAGCAATTTAAATGCCATAGCAACTCAGGACTGAGACTTGATCAAATGTAAATCTTCGAGCAAATCTTTGATTTCTTCAACATTGCAAGGACCTTGTGCAATTAAACCAAAAAGTGGTTTATAAGGGCAGCCATGTGTAGTCGAAATTAGGTTGACTTGGTCTTCAATTTGGATGGTTTTGTGATTCAGCAAAGTTTATCAGACCTGTCAAAAATAAATAAATTAATTAAAGGACTAAAAAAATAAAATTAACCCAATTTAATTAATTAATTCAACCCAAATTATTTAATGAAATATTTAAAATGAATTATTAAATATGATTTTATATTTTATTATTTAATTTAATTATGTATGGCTCATTTTATGTCTTAAAAATATAATATGTTCAAATAAATATAAAATAAGCCATTTTATGCATGAAAACTATATAATAAAGCATAAAATCACATTTTAATAATTTCTATATCCTAATTTCATATTTTCACATATTTCATTAATTTATTAAACATTTACTTAGTTTTAACAATGAATTTAAGTAAAAAGGTGATAAATTACGTAGGAAGAATCCTATATATTTTTCAGTTTACAAATGGATATCAAACCAAGCTACAACTAGCTGCTTGGAAGACCATGGATCCATTCGGCAGGGGCCATGCCGTCATCACTGCACTAGAAATTGAAGTTGGTGACCGAAGGTTGATTGGTCACAATCAGTGCTGAGGAAGACATAATTGCATCAATAGCAAATGATGCACCCTACATCGGAACGGACGAAGAGGCCTTGGAATGCTCTTTTCGGTCTTTGGAGTTTGTTAATGCAACCTTCATTGCCGAAGGAAGCAAGATCCCCACACCCAAAATATCACCAAACACAAGGATGGGTTTGCAAATGACGGTCGGGAAAGGAGCGTTAACAGGAAAGGGACTAGGAAGGTATCTTCAAAGGAGGAACAGTGTGCCAATGTTGGTAGATAAACGAGATCGCTTTAGCCTAGGGCACAAGCCAGATGTAAGGGAGAAGAAAAAGGAATTAGAGAAGAAGAGCACGTTTAACCGGGGAGGAAATCAGGTGGGGCCAATGGTTTTCCCCATATAACGAAAACTTTCATATCAGGGGAATAATCAATGCAAGGCCAAAATTGGAAGGGAAGGAGAGAAAATTGACTGAAGCAGCAAGAATGATGAAGGATTTAAGCATCAACGCTGTATCCAAAGAAAGGAATGAAGACAAAAGTTTGTGGGAAATTCGTCCTCACACTCCCAGGTGTACTCTTGACAAATAGAATGTAGAGGAACTCCCTGTAGTTTTTAGGGCCTCTCCAGAGTAATGCTCAAAACATACATTGTGACACCTTATACCCGACCCAATTGTTGGATCCGAATATAAAATGTCACATTTCGTTGCCGAAGTAACTTACTTTTCTATTATTTTATTTTATGAAAACGTAGTGAAAAAAAATATTTTATAAAAATTTCGGCAGCATTTCTACTTATTTACGTAAAATCCCCTCGTAAAATTTTGTATTTCACAATATAGTCATATTCAAATAATCTCCCAAATCAATTCCCAACACTTCAATTTCTCAAAACATTTCAACAAATTTGATATCTACGTTTAACCATTTCATCAAAACATTGGTTATAAAGTACTAGCGAAAGAGATATAATAAACATATATTTAAATTTAATTTATGACACAATATTATATATATAAGTCTATGTACATGCCATAAATATTAACCAAAAGTAAACTTTTCACCAACTTTGTTTGAGCTGATTTTCGGTTCTTCGGATGCTGTTGGAACGATCTACCGAATCTAACTACCTGCGCACGAAAAAATAGACAAACCGTATGCTGAGCAATTTTTATGCTCAGTGGTGCTAATATCATATAAATTATTACATAAGTATTAAATATAGATTAGTTAATAAAAGTAATTAATTAACAATAAGCTTTTTAATCAAATTTAAAATCACATAATCAATTTAATTCACAAAATAAGAAAATTCAAACATATTCAACTTTTGTTTTTTGCTTTTCTTTTAATCTCAATCCCGTACTAGAGTTTAGACTCATAATCAGATACACGAATCCGTCACCCTGAGTTGTTCAGTAACGATGGCTATCAAAGTAGTCCACGACCCTCAGAGAATTGAGACTGCCCACCACCCTCTGGGAATTAGGGCAAACAATAATAAAAACTGACCAACTTGGCCTTTTCTCCCTCGACTCTCTAGGAATTGGGGAGATCTAAATCCTCTGATATAAAGACTCTATGGCATGCCAACTATATCTGATCTAGTCTAACTTAGAGTACCGGGGTAAAAATCAAGTTTCACTTCAATTCTATTTTTCACATCATTCTCATTTTTGGTCTCATATCATGATCAAATCATATATTTTGCCTAATGTCAAATTAGGCTTTCAATTCAAAAACATATTAAATATTTTCTTACTCAAACATATAAAATCATAATACTCAAGCTCAAACCATAACCATGAATTTGCTAATTTAATCATTTGAAAAATAAACATGTTCCATCTCAAATCATAATTTTATAAATATTAACTAAATAATTCAAACTCATTCAAAACTCATAAAAATAATATAAAAATAAAATTAATAGAATTAATCATAATAATCTAATTATTCTAAAGCTTTATGTAATGAAAATAAGATATTAGCACAAACCGAATTTTAATCGCTTTACTTCTTCTCTTTGTCTTTCTCCTTCAAGGTGTTCGCTTCGTTTTTAGCTACAATATGAGCATTTCAATACGAAATAATATCATTTACCCATTTTAATACTAAAACTAATAAAAACAACATAAATATGCATAATTAATCAAGTTAATATACTAAACTTCCAAATCTAAAATTTTCATATCTTTCAACTCAATTATCCGTTTTCAATTCCGTGTTCACCGGAGTACTCACTAATTCATAAGCTATCATTTAGCATCAATATTACTCAAAATAGTCAATTTTCTCTACTACCCCTTCACTATAGCCAAATAAACCAAATAAACTTCCCATCCAATTTCATTTCTTTTTCACACTTCTAATAAGCTAGAATTCTTCTAATCATTCTCTATCAAGAAAATATACCTATTTCACTTAAATTTCCTAAGCTTCCATCAATGTTCTTTAATGGCAACTTTCAAAATACTTGATGAAATAAAAAAGTATTGGTATATATATGTAGAACAAGTTTTAAATATTCAAAATCTATGAAAATTTGAAGAAAAAATCATACATTATGCTTGAATTTTGAAGAAAAATGGTGAAAGAAAATTTTCTTTCTCCCTTTCGTGAGAACAGAGAGCATGAAACGGAACAAAAGAAAGATGAGAGCAAATGTTCTCTTTCTTTCTTTTCTTTATATTTTATAATATAAATAATAAAATATTATTATTTATTATAATAATAATAATAATAATAATAATATTAATTAATATATCATTTGAAAACATAAAAAAAATCATTGATTTTTTTTAAGTGATGGTAAAATTACCATTAGGTCATTTCCATCAAAATAAAAATAAAATATTTGCACTTTAGTTCTTATCCTTTTCCAACTTATTCAATTTAATCCCTGAACTCAATAACGAATTTTTTAACTAATCACATGCTCTTAATAATAATTCTCTATTTTTCCATGTCTAATAGTTTCCTCTAAAAATAATCATTACTTCTTATACTACTTTTTATTTATAAATCCTTGTTTCAAGGACTTCTACCATAAATATATATTTTTAAAGTGGGGATGTTACAATTTTCCCCCCTTTAAAAAAATTTCGTCCTCGAAATTTACCTAAAGAGTTGTGGATATTGAGATCGCATTGTATCCTCAGGTTCTCAAGTAGCTTCTTCTATATTATGATTCCTCCACAATACTTTTACCAAAGGAATTCGCTTGGTTCTCAACTCTTTTATGTCTCTTGCTAAAATTTGCACTGGTTCTTCTTCATACTATAAATCAGGTCGTACCTCAATATTTTCCATTGACACAACATGTGATGGATTCGATATATATCTTTGAAGCATCGATACATGAAACACATTATGGATTCGATCTAATTCTGGTGGCAAAGCTAGTCGATAAGCAATAGTCCCAACTCTTTCTATAATCTCGTATAGTCCAATGAACCTTGGACTTAATTTTCCTTTTCGACCAAATCTCATAATTTTTTTCCATGGAGAAACTTTTAGAAATACTTTATCTCCCACATCATACTCTATTTCTCTTCTTTTTAAATTAGCATAAGACTTCTGCCGATCTGAAGCTGCTTTTAATTTTTCTTTAATCATCGAACCTTTTCTTCTGTTTCTTGTATTAATTCTGGGCTAACCATATTCTTTTCACCAAGTTTAGTCCAACACAAAGGAGTACGACATTTACGTCAATATAAAGCTTCATATGGTGCCATCTGAATACTTGATTGAAAACTATTATTATATGCAAATTTCGCAAGTGGTAGGTATCGTTCCCAATCAGTATCAAAGTCAATGACACAAGCTTGTAACATATCTTCTAACAATTGAATCACGTGTTCTGATTGGCCATCTGTCTGAGGATGAAAGGCTGTGCTGAAATTCAATATGGTGCTAAATGATTCATGTAACTTCTTCTAAAATCTTGCAGTAAATCGAGGATCACGATCAGAAATAATAGATTTTGGCACACCATGCAATCTCACTATCTCAGCTACATATAATTCTGCAAACTTATCTAATGACCAGTTTGTCCTTACCGGTAGAAAATAAGCTGATTTCGTCAATCGATCCACTATAACCCATATGGCGTTATGCTTCTTTCGAGTGAGACGTAAATCACTAACGAAATCCATAGTTATTCTGTCCCATTTCCACTCGAGAATCGATATAGGCTGAAGTGGCCCTGTCGGAACTTGATGTTCAGCTTTTACCCTTTGACAAGTAAGGCACTTTGTAGCATATTCTGTAATCTCTTTCTTCATACTTGGCCACCAATATAATTCTCGCAAATCCCGATACATTTTGGTACTTCCTGGATGCATAGCATAAGGACTATTATGAGCCTCTTGAAGTATCTCATTCTTCAATTCAACCTTGCTTGGTACATAAATCCTTCCATGAAATCTTACACAACCATTATCTCCAATATCAAAGTCTCCTGGGCCATTGTGCTCAATTGTTCTTCATTTTTCCATCACCTTTTTATCATTTTGCTGAGCCTCTCTAATCTGCTCAATTAACAGGGGCTTCACTTTTAATTCAGCTAATAAGGCACCATCATCACAAACACTCAACTGTGCAAACATTGATCTCAAATCAGCTAAGGATTTTCGGCTCAAAGCATTAGCAATAACATTTGCTTTACCTGGATGATTATCTATCACACAATCATAATCTTTTAACAACTTTATCCAACGACATTGTCTCAAGTTCAATTCTTTCTTGGTGAGAAGATATTTCAAGCTTGTGTGATCTGTTTAGATATAGCACTTTTCACCATATAAATAGTGTCTCCAAATCTTTAATGCAAAAACCACTGCTTCCAATTCTAAATCATACGTCGGATAGTTACGTTTATATGGTCTTAGTTGTTGTGAAGCATATGCAATCACTTTTCCATCTTGCATCAAAACACAACCAAGACCATTAAGTGAAACATCATTATATACCACAAACTCATTTCTCGATTTTGGGAGTGTTAACACTGAAGCCTTGGTCAATAATTTCTTGAGCGTGTCAAAGCTTTCCTAGCACTGCTGATCCAATTTGAATGGTACATTCTTCTGAAGTAGTCGGGTTAAGGGCAAAGTTATCTTTGAAAATCCCTCAACGAATCTCCTGTAGTATCCCGCTAATCATAAAAAACTGCGGATTTCTGAAACATTCTTCAGTTGTTTCCATTCTAAAATGGCCTCAACTTTCTTCAGATCTACACGGATACCTTCAGTCGAGATTATATGCCCAAGGAACACTACTTCAGATATCCAAAACTCACATTTGCTAAATTTCCCATAAAGCTACTTTTCTCGCAATTTTTGTAACACAATCCTTAAATATTGATCATGCTCCTCCTTAGTTTTTGAATAAATTAAAATATCATCAATAAACACCACTACAAACTGATCTAAATATGGTTGAAAAATACGATTCATGAGATCCATAAATGCTGCAGGAGCATTAGTCAACCCAAAGGCATCACCAGGAATTCATAATGTCCATATCTGGTTCGAAAAGTAGTCTTCGGTATATCACCTTCCTTCAGCTTCAATTGGTAATAACCAGATCTCAAATCAATCTTAGAGAACACCGTTGCACCTTTCAATTGATCAAATAAATCATCAATACAAGGCAAAGGATATTTATTCTTTATCGTCACCTTGTTTAACTGACGATAATCGATATACAATCGCAACGAACCATCTTTCTTCTTTACAAACAACACTGGTGCGCCCCAAGGTGATACGCTGGGTCGTATAAAGCCTCGATCTAATAAATCTTGTAACTGTATTTTCAATTATTTCAACTCTTTTGGTGACATACGATAAGGGGCAATAGATACTGGAGTAGTTCCCGGATATACTTCAATTGCAAACTCCACCTCTCGGTTAGGCGGAAGTCCTGGTAATTCTTCAGGAAACACATCTGGAAATTCATTCATCGTACGGATTTCCTCCAATTTTGGACTTTTCATAGCCGAATTCATAACATAAGCAAGAAACGCTTCACAACCCTGATTAATCAACTTATCTGCTTTTATTACTAAGATAATTCAGGCAAAACCAACTGGTTTCATGCCTTTCATTTCCATTTCTTCACCATTTGAATCTTGTATCATAAACTTTTTCTTTCGACAATCAAGAATTACACCATGCTCTGACAGTCAATCCATTCTCAAAATAACATCAAATTCATCAAATGGCATCAACAATAAGTCGACTGGAAATATTTTACCCTGAATCTCGATAGGGCACTTCCTACATACTTGATTTACTATCACTAAATGTCCCATTGGATTTGAAACATTAATTCTAACCTCAAACATCTCAACTATTAGTTTCTCAATTTTAATCAACCTAGTTCTCATGTATATATGTGTAGAACCCGGATCTATCAATGCATGAATAAATATAGAAAATAGAGAAAAAATACCAAAAACAACATCAGTGGCATCACCCTCATCTCTAGTCCTGATAGTATAAACTCTGGTAGGAATGGTAGCCTCTGCACGACTCGCGGATGAATTAGTGACTCTCCCTTGATTGCCTCTACTATTGGCACCACCTTGAGTATTGCCACGACCTTGAGCTACAAAAGTTGATTTCTAAGATGACACAGGAGTAAAATCAACCGACTTCGAACAATCCCGAACATATTCCTCCATCGAACCACATCTAATACATGCTCCGATCTTACGTCAGCATTCTCCTTTATGACTCTTTTCGCAATAATCACACTGAGGTATCCAAACAGTACGACCAAGACGGTCTGTTCTGGCTATTGGAGTAGATGACTGTCTAGATCGGCTTCTGCTATCAGCACCAATCTAAAGCGAAGTAGATCTCCCTTGACCTTTGAAATCTCTAGCTCATTTAGAAGGTGGCTGTGAGCTAGAACCAATCGGCCTTTTTCCTTAAGTTTTATCATCCACTTTCTCTTTATCTAACCCTATTGCTTGCTCTACCATTTTGGCTCTTTCTACCATATCAGCAATCTCTGTAATCCTATGAGAAGCCAACTGAACTTTAATCTCATCTCTCAATCCCTAACGAAAGCGTTTGCAGCTAGCTTCATCAGTAGGAATCAATTCTAAAGCATACTTGGACAAGCGAAGAAATTCTCGTTCATAATCAGTAATGTTCATTTTTCCCTGTTTCATCTTAATAAACTCATTCTTCCTTTCTTCTAAATATAGTTCTCCAACATACCTCTTGTTAAACTCAGTTTGAAACAACATCCAATTAATTTGATCTGCTCGATAAGAATGAACCACTGTTTTCCACCAATGAAAGGCATCTCCTTGCAGTAGAGACATAACACATTTTAAACACTCAGCTGAAGTGCATTCTAATTTTTCGGATATCCTTTCAACTGATTCTAACCACTCTTCAGCAGTAGAAGGATCAACACCTCTCACACCTCTATACTCAGTTGCCCAATGCTTTCTTACTTCTTTAATCAAAGACCCTCTCTGTCTAGCGGAAGGTGCAGGCTGAGGTGCAACACCAGTAACTCTCTGTAACAAATCAGTAACAATACGCAATACTAGATCTTCACCTTGAATCGACTGTCTCTGTCCTGAAGTACTTGGGGATTGATGAACACTAGTTCCCTCATTATCAGGTGGATTAGGTCTATTTTCGTCTTCTATTTCTCGTTCAATACTATCTCTCGATTCCTCATATATTTTACTATACAAAATTTCAAATAAAGCAATTTCAGCATCAAATTTCAGCATCCGATTTTAGCTCAAACTAAATATTTAATGATGGCATGTACACTAGACTTAACTATACACAATACATCAAATTTTTACTCACCCAATATCAAATTCGGATGGCTCTGATACCACTCAAATGTGACACCTTATACCCTACCCAGTTGTTGGATCCGAATATAAAATGTCACATTTCGTTACCGAAGCAACTTACTTTTCTATTATTTTATTTTATGAAAACGTAGTGGAAAAAAATATTTTATAAAAATTTCGGCAGCATTTCTGTTTATTTATGTAAAATCCCCTTGTAAAATTTTGTATTTCACAATATTGTCACATTCAAATAATCTCCCAAATCAATTCCCAACACTTCAATTTCTCAAAACATTTCAATAAATTTGATATCTACGTTTAACCATTTCATCAAAACATTAGTTATAAAGTACTAGCGAAAGAGATATAATAAGCATATATTTAAATTTAATTTATGACACAATATTATATATATTAGTCTATGTACATGCCATAAATATTAACCAAAAGTAAACTTTTAACCAACTTTGTTGAGCTGATTTTCTGTTCTTCGGATGCTGTTGGAACGATCTATCGAATCTAACTACCTGCACACGAAAAAATAGACAAACCGTACGCTGAGCAATTTTTATGCTCAGTGGTGCTAATATCATATAAATCATTACATAAGTATTAAATATAGATTAGTTAATAAAAGTAATTAATTAACAATAAGCTTTTTAATCAAATTTAAAATCACATAATCAATTTAATTCACAAAATAAGGAAATTCAAACATATTCAACTTTTGTTTTTTTGCTTTTCTTTCAATCTCAACCCCGTACTAGAGTTTAGACTCATTACTTTTTATACTACTATTTATTTATAAATCCTCGATTCAAGGACTTTTACCATAAATATATATTTTTAAAGTGGGGTTGATACACACCTACTACTCTAGGCCTAAGAGTAGTAAGGATCTTTGTAAAAGGCCCATTGTCATTATCAGTTGTTTTAATGAAAAATGCGTTTCTTATCACATTTCGTAATTTTATTTATTTATTGCCAAGTTTGACGAATATTTTATACTATACGATTAACCATTCTTCAATTCAATTTATTCTTATTTGACAAGTATTTTTACCCTTGTCAAAATATTTTTTCATTCATAATCATACAATATAATCAATCATTCTTAAATTCATTTATTTCTTTGGATCTCTTCTTATCCCTCTAACAGGTCTTTTGATATCAATTATATGAGCGACACTATTGTTGACTCAAAGCCTTCTTTTGAGCAAGATATATGTTCAGAGGAATTTCAAGACTTTGAAGAGAACCAAAAGTGATGGAATAAGATGAAAAACAAATCCTGCTTCATAAAGAGTCTGTAGAAATCGTGAGTCTAGGAAATGAAGAGGAAAATAAGTAAAATCGGGACGAGCCTTTCTGCAGAAACAAGGTAGGAATTATTAAGCTGCTCCGAGAGTTTAAAGATGTTTTTGAGTGGTCCTATCAGGATATGCTTAGGTTAAACACTGATATTGTGGTACATAAACTCCCTATAAAGGAAGATTGTAAACCTGTTCAACAGAAGCTTCGAAGGATGAGGCCTGACGTGCTATTAAAGATAAAAGAAGAGGTCAAAAAGTAGTTCGACGCTGGTTTCCTCCAGGTGGTCAAGTATTCCGAATGGGTAGCTAATATAGTCCCGATCCCCAAGAAGGATGGGAAGGTATGAATTTGTGTCGATTACCGAGATTTGAACAAGGCAAGCCCGAAGGATAATTTCTCGTTGCCCCATATTGATACTCTAGTTGACAACACGGCTTGTCATTCATTTTTCTCCTTCATGGATGGTTTCTCTGGATACAACTAGATAAAGATGGATCCCGAAGATATGGAGAAGACCATTTTCGTCACGATGTGAGGAACATTTTGTTATAAAGTGATGCCATTCGGACTTAAGAACATGGGAGCAACATATCAAAAAGCTATGGTAACCTTATTTCATGATATGATGCATAAAGAGATCGAGGTTTACATTGATGATATGATTGCCAAATCTCGAAATGGGGAAGAATATGTGGAAGTCTTGAAGAAATTATTCTTAAGGTTGAGGAAATACCAGCTAAAGTTAAACCTAGTTAAATTCACCTTCGGAGTTACTTCAGGCAAATTTTTAGGCTTCGTGGTCAGCAAGAGAGGCATCGAGATTGATCCTAACAAAGTCAAAGCCATACAAGAGTTACCATCACTGTGCACTCAGAAAGAAGTTCGAGGTTTCTTAGGAAGATTGAATTATATCGCAAGATTTATTTCACAATTAATCGAGAAATGTGACCCAATCTTCTGTCTTCTCAAGAAACATAACCCAGGTGTGTGGGACGAAGAATGCTAGATGACCTTTGACAAGATCAAACATTATTTGTCAAATGCCCCGATTTTAGTACCACCAAGCCCTAACAGGCCTCTGATCTTATATCTAGCAGTCTTTGAGAATTCTATGGGATGTGTGCTGGGCCAACATGACAAGTTTGGAAGAAAAGAAAAGGTGATATATTACCTCAGTAAAAAGTTCACTGACTGTGAAACAAGGTATTCACCAATCGAGAAGTTGTGTTGTGCTTTAGTTTGGAGCACTCAAAGATTAAGATAATATATGTTGTATCACACAACTTGGTTGATCTCGAAATTAGATCCTTTAAAATACATGATGGAGTCGACCGCACTAAATGGGAGAATGGTTAGATGGCAAATCCTACTCTCCGAATTCGATGTAGTCTATGTGAACTAAAGGGCAGTAAAAGGAAGCGCAATAGTAGACTTTCTAGCCAGTAGAGCTCTAGAGGATTATGAGTCTTTGAATTTCAATTTTTCGAATGAAGACCTAATGCACGTTGCAACCACCGAGGATGAAGCTCCGGGAGAACATCCTTGGAGGCTAAATTTTGACGGTGCCTCGAATGCCACGAGCAATGGAATTGGGACAGTTTTGGTATCTTTAGAAGGTGACCATTATCCTTTCACTAGTAAGCTCGACTTCGACTGTATAAATAACATGTCTGAATATGAAGCATGTATCATGGGATTTCGTGCAGCCATAGAACGAGAGATCAAAATTCTGGAAGTATATGGGGACTCTGCACTTGTAATTTACCAACTCAAAGAGGAATAGGAAACAAGAGATTCCAAGTTAATTGACTATTAAAGATTGATTCTCGAGTTAATGAAAGAGTTTAATGAAATTACATTTCATTATCTCCCACGAGATGAGAACCAAATGGCTGATGCTCTGGCTACTCTTGCCTCAATGATTAAAGTAAACAAGCTGGAAGACATAAAGCCTATTAAAATGAGCATTTACGAAGCTCTTGCCCACTGTTACAATATCGAGGAAGAAGAAAAGGATGACTACCTTTGGTACCAAAGCATCTTACATTATGTAAGAGACCGCAAATACCCAGAGCAAGCTATTGAGAATGATAAGCGGACATTGAGAATACTAACAATTGATTACGTCCTGAATGGAAAAATTTTGTATAAAAGGAGAATAGATCAAGTGTTTCTAAGATGTGTTGATGCTATTTATGCTAAGAAAATCCTAGAAGAAGTCCATGAGAGGGATTGTGGGACGCATGCCAATGGTTTCACAATGGCTCGACAAATAATGAGATTTGGTTACTATTGGTCCACTATGGAGAGTGATTGCATCAACTATGCCAAGAGGTGTCACAAATGTCAGATTTATGGGGATAATATCCATGTACCGCCTTCACCTCTCCATGTCATGACTTCCCCATGGCCATTTTTATGTGGGGCATGGATGTCATTGGACCGATTTCACCTAAAGCTTGTAACAGATATCTATTCATCTTTGTGGTCATTGACTACTTCACTAAATGGGTAAAAGCTGCTTCCTACGCCAATGTTACAAAAACTATAGTTAGCAAATTCCTGAAAAGAGAAATCATATGTCGATATGGAATGCCGAAAAGGATCATATCTAACAATACCTTGAATTTGAACAACAGCAGGATAAGGGAGGTCTGTAGTCAGTTCAACATCAAACATCATAATTCATCTCCCTATCACCCAAAGATGAATGGGGCAGTAGAGGCAGCCAATAAGAACATTAAAAAGATCGTCGAGAAAATGACGGAGACTTATAAGGATTAACACGAGAAGTTACCATTTGCCCTTTATGCTTATAGAACTTCTGTCATAACCTCTACTGGGGCAATACCGTTCTCATTAGTTTATGGGATGGAAGTAGTTTTACCTATTGAAGTGGAGATTACTTCTCAACGAGTCTTGTTAGAAATAAAACTAGATGAAGCAAAATGGATCCAATCTAGATACGATCAACTGAATTTGATTGAAGAAAAGAGATTGAAAGTTGTCCGTCATGGTCAAATGTACCAAAAATGGATGATGTGAGCTTACAACAAAAAGGTCCGCCTTAGAGAATTTCATGAAGGAAATCTTGTTTTAAGGAAGATTCTCCCTATACAAAAGGATTTACGAGGAAAATGGATGCCAAATTGGGAAGGACCTTATGTGGTGAAGAAAGCCTTCTCTAGAGGAGCTCTCATTTTGACCGAAATCGATGGCAAAGAGTTCTACAACCTTGTGAATTCAGACTCGGTAAAAAAGTATTTCACCTAAAAAAAGGAGAGGTCAAGATGAAAACCCGCAAAGGGTATTTTGAAATCAAGGGGATTTTGAGTTGAAAACCCGAAAAGGGCGGCTCGAATTTGGAGTAAAGGATGGACCTATAATGATCAAAGAACGTTACACCTCGAGGCATCGACAAAGTTTTCCAAGCCTCCTAACACATATCAGGCTTAGAGTGGGTCTCATCAAGTCTGCTTAGGAAGCTCATACATTGATATTTAGGACACTTGATTTTGTTTTAGTTCATTTTGCACTTGGCAAATTTTTTTATAAATGTCTGCCATTTTTCAATCTTTTCTTTCATTCGAGCTTTGTCTCCAATAAAATTCAACTTTATTCACCTTATGGCTTTGTCCAAGCATTGTTGCATTAAAATAACAGAGAATGGATTAATGTGATAAAACATATAAAGGTTATTTGAGTATCATTTTAGGGAGTTCCTAAATAGTACAAAGACCTAAAACAGCGCCACTAGTTGGGAAGACCCACACTCGAAGGGTGGAAGGCTCCCCAAGGCCAGTAACTTAGATAATAGTCACTTATACCAAAAAAAAGGCCACAATGATACAACAATGATGAGATTTAGACGATCATCGAACGATGTTGACCTAAAGACTAAAATCATCATTCTCAAAAATGACATTTTTTTTACATTCATACTCATCACGAACATTTCATCCATAGCATACTAAGTGCATGGCAAAAATGCCAAGAGAAGCACATTTTACAGGTCTCTTACCTCGATCATGGGGTAGATCGAAGCATCCAAATCTCTTACCCTAATCAAAAGGCAGATTAAAGATCGCCAATCTCTTACCTTGATCATGGGGCAGATCGAAGCATCCAAATCTCTTACCCTATCAGAGGGCAGATTAAAGACCGCCAATATCTCAGCCCGATCATGGGCAGATTGAAGCATCCAATCTTTTACCTTAATCAGAAGGCAGATTGAAGACACACCAATCTCTTACCCTGATCATGGGGAAAATTGAAGCATCCAATCTTTTACCCTAATCAGAAGGCTGATTGAAGACATCCAATCTCTTACCTTAATCAAAAGGCAGATTGAAGACATGTAATCTCTTACCTCGATCATGGGGCAGATTGAAGCATCCAATCTCTTACCCCGATCATGGGGCAGATTAAAAATATCTAATCTCTTACCCCGATCATGGGGCAGATTGAAGATATATCAATTTCTTACCCCGAATGTAGGGCAGATTGAGGGTGAATCGCGAAGAGAAGATAAAAATTTAACAAGACCGGATGAAATTAGCCTTTCTTGGAGTCTTTGCTTCATTCTTGTTACACGATAATGAGCAAAGAGGGGCAACTATAGAAGCCAAATTTATCCGGCCCAAATTAAATAAAACTAAATAAACAAAATTTTACCAAAACCCATTTTATTTATAATACTAATGTCCAATTACAAGCCCAAATAAAACCTAATTACAAAGAGCCCACGCAGCCCACTAACTTAAGAATTCTCAACAACTTGAAACCCCAAAACTTATCCAGTGTCGTTATCACGTCATCACCCTCCTCGTCAGCACGTGCCACATTAGCGCCACGTCAGCCACAAGACCTTTCAGCATCTGATCCCTCGACTGTCGACCCTTCGACTTTTGACCTTTGGACTTCTGACTTCTCGACATCCAAGGTCTTCTCTGCCACTATTTCACCGAAATGGCAAGGGTGTTCCTTTCAACGCCATTGACCCCGACGAAGCCTCTGCCACCAGCATGAAAACGGACCTGCAAAAAAGAAGGAAAAAGACAATAGAGAATAGGAAAAACAGGGAAAAGAACAGTAAAACTATGTATTTATTTTGACTATAAAGAGCCAACTACCATGTTTGTAATGTTTACACACGAAAAATCGATAGAATCACAGAGAAATTGAATACAAGCAATAGAGATTCAAAAGGCATTTAAAGGTATCGCTTTAAGATATTTATTTTATTTTATATACTGTTTTTATTTCTTATTTTGGAAATATATCACAAAATATAAATTAAATAAAACAAAAAAAAAGGTAATCGGAGTTCGTACCTGGATTTGAATCACCGCCATTGTGGAAGAGAATGAAATCCCTCCGAACCCGTCTATGTTCGCGAGGGATTCCACCGTTCGAGTTTATCAAAAGGTAAACAAGTAAAAAAAAGAATATAAAAAGACAGATTTCAAATAAAAAAGTAAAAAAAAAAATACATTCGAAAACCTTTCCTTTTTTTTAATTTTTTTAAAAGATCTAAGTTTAGATCTAGGTTTTTTTATAAAAAAATAAAAAGCGAAAATAATAATAAAAGAATATAAGATAGAGTTTTTTAAAAAAAAGGGGAAAACCTAGATATGAGTTCTAAAATTTTTTTATTTAAAAGAAAACAAAACTTTTGTTGCTTTCATGAAAATCTAGGCTTGATCTTGCTAGATCAAAACCTAGGTTTGCTTTTTTTCAAAAAAAATAAGTAAAAAAGGAAGTTTTACTTACCTGACCATCGTGCGCGATGGTTCTTGACGGTTTGAGGCCACGGTGGAGCGACGGAGTTGCGGCAAGCCTTATGGTCGGAGAAGAGGACTGAAGAGAGGGGTTGAGAGAAAAAAGAGAAAGAATTTTGTTTTTCTTGAAGAAAAGGTGAAAAATGGGATTTTTTGGGAAAATTTTGGTTTAAATAGCATTACCAAACGATGCCGTTTCGAGGTCTGGTGTTTGACCTTTAAAACGACGCCGTGTCGTTCTTACCTGCTTCTTGACCCGACCCATCAGCCAGGATCCGCGTGTTTTCATTTTAAAGGTTATTTACGGATTTGACCCTTTCGCATTTTTTAAAATCCATAATTTCGTCCTTTTTATATTTTTAATTTATTTTAAAATTGCCCATAACTTTATTTCTTTTTTAATTTAGTCTTTAGACATTTTAGATGCTTGAGATGTTGCCACGTGTCAATTTCTTGGGGATTATTACTCATTAAGCCCCTATTTTTTTACAAACTATATTTTAACCCCAAATTTCCCTAAAAATTCAAAATTTACCCCAAGCTTTCTAAAAATTCATTTTTGATCCCTAAATTTTCTAGAATTTCATCTTCGACCCTCAAACTTTCTAAAATTTCATTTTTAACCGTCGAACTTTCTAAAATTTCATTTTTGACCCTCAAATTTTCTAGAATTTCATTTTTGACCCTCAAACTTTCTAAAATTTCATTTTTGACCCTTAAACTTTTTAGAAATTTCATTTTGACCTCTAAACTTTTTTAAAATCATTTTAACCCTCAAACTTTCTAAAAATTTCATTTAACCCTTGAAATATTTTAAAATTGCACTTTGACCCTCAAACTTTTTGAAAAATTGCATTTTAGGCTCTAAAATTCTTCAAGATTTTGATCTTACCCCCATTTTTCCTTATTTTCACTTTTTGCTTAAAGTTTTCATTTTAATTCAAAATTAGTCCTTTTTTAGTATTCTTAATCTCTTTTAGATTTCCTTTTTGATATTCAAAATTTTTAATCTCACATATATTTTTGTATTTAATTTTTTTATTTTCTAACCAAAATCATCTTTCGTATTTTTTTTAATGTTTAAATTAAGTCCCTTTGTTTTATCTTTTTTTGTTTATTTTGATCTTTCGTTCAATATTCAAGATTCGATTGTCGTTTAATTTCATATTACACATTTGGATGTTACTCGTATTTTTATCTTGTCATTTTTTATTTTTGCAAAATCATGTGTATATTTTCCCACTTTTCATGCATAAAATGTTCTAATGATTGAATATTTTGATGTAAAAAAAAAGCAATGTTCTTTATTTTAGGAATTCAAAAAATAGTGCCCTAACGTATTGGGTGCGATTTTTCTTCAAACCTACAAATCGAACGTCCTACTTCAAAATTGAAAAATTGCTAAAACATTTTTCAACAAATATTAAAAAAAACACATAAATTGTTTAAAAATAAAGGCAATGCTCTTTTATTTTAGGAACACGAGAGATTGTGCCCTAACGTGGTGGGTACAATTTTTTCTTTGAACCTAAAATAATCGAGTATCCTATTCAAAACCAATAATTGCTCGATATTCAGTTATTTTAGGGAATTCAAAAATTGTGCCCTAACGTATTGGGTATGATTTCGCTTTGAACCTAAATGATTGAATACCTTATTTAATGTCTCATTCATATATTTTTGGATCACATCTTGAATTTTAACTCGAGTCTTCAATTTTCAACAATTAAGACCATAGAATAATCAATTAGGTACCAATTTTGGGCGTGTGAGGGTGCTAATCCTTCCTTACACGTAACCGATTCCCGAACCTACTTTCTGGATTTCGAAGACAAAATAGTTTTTTCTAAAATAAACTTAAATGTTTTAGGTGGTCCAATCACACCGAATTAAAAGATTGGTGACGACTCCCATTTTCGATTCTAAAAATATTTTCGAGACTTTTTTCAAAAAATAGTTTCGACAATAACATCCGTATTTTAACTAGGAGTTAGGTACAGTGATGTATTGGGTCAAGAATTAGTGTAAATTTCTTAAAATATAATAAATAAAAATTTTGAGTATTAAATTACAAAGTATTTAGAACCGATAAAAAATTAGAAAATACCCCTTAAATAGGAAATTTTAAATAGATGTGTTGACTTAATTGAAAGAATAGAGAATTTGTTGTGATCAAAATAGGAAAAATAATAAATTAAGAGATATATAGTAGTAGTGGAAAGGAAGGAAAAATTTAAAATAAATTTAACCAAGATGAAGTATGAGTCATCTTAGGAATTATGAAAGATGAGAAGGATAAAAAGGTAAATAGTCAAGTAGATATTTTAAGGTGTAATTATGATGGATAAAAGTGAAAAGATGGATGTCTTAAGGATTTATTAGCAATTTTGCCATTTTAAATAAAAAAAGATGAAATATTTTAGTAGAATTGTGTACAAAAGTAAAGAAAAGATGAAAAGTAGATATTTTCACCCACCAATCGTCACTTTCATCTCTACCATCACCATTTTTTGTTTTTTATTCCCTTTGTGTCCTTTGTCCATTGTTGAACCAAGCTCCAAACGTTCCTTTTTCTTTGAGATTTCTTTAATGAAAACTAAAAAAAGGACTAGTGAACAACTTAATCTCATGAGAAAACTTCCATAGATGAGTTAAAAGGGAGAAAAGCATGAGTTAGAGTTTTGGATTTTCAAAGAGTTAAGGTAAGAGATGATAAAATTATCATGTCATTCATGTTTATTTTCATAATCTAACATAGAAAAGTTATTTGATTTTAGTTTTAACTTATAAATGATATATGTTTTATATGAAATTGAAGAGAAAAAAAGAAGAAGAGAGAGGATAAAATTGAAGAAAAAGAAAAGGAGAAGACTAAGGAGTGAAGGAAGAAGAAAATATATCATCTCAACCCTCTTGTTGTAAGTACTACAATGATTTAAATTTATTTTTCTTTAAATTTTTATGATTTTTAGTATAGAAATTATTTATGATAAATATGTAAAATATATATACATAATAAACAAATGATTAAATTGTAAAAATTATGTAATATGTAAAGAAAAATGTAGGTGAAGAATGTGTAATGATAGATTTGTTTGATTACTAAGTAATAACATCGAGAATAAATATATGAGTGAAAAAAGGTATTATACATGTGAATTATTCATTAAAGGTTAAATTGTAAAAAAGGAGAAAATGTGAAGTATTTTTCAATATATATCCTTATCATGAGGAGTTGAACTGTAGTATTAATTTTACTATGTAATTAATAATTAGTTATATTTACATATTATTTTTACATATTTAATTAATAATTAGTTATATTTATATTGAATTTTATCTGAATTTTTGTAAATATTTTGTAGTGTTAATTATAAGTTTTATATTTTTGTGAATATTTTGTATTATTAATTATAGGTCTTATAATTTTTTTCTATTTTTTATTTTTAAGTCTTATTAGCAGTGCTTCTGTCGTTAGAGTTTTATTATTTTTGTTTCATTTTTTAGTTTTAAGCCTTATCATTTTTGTTTTATTTTGGTGAATATTTTTTATTGTTAGTTTTAAGCCCTACAATTTTGTTTCATTTTTATGAATCTTTTACTAGTTGGTTTGAACTCAAGTAATGATTAATAATAGTTTTCATGCAAATATAAGAAAAACGGTCACGTTCAAGAAATAAAGAAAATGCAGTTCCTAATGATGATTATGGTTGGAGGTGGGGAGAACCTGTTGAAGGTGATTGTAATAATATCAAATGCAGATTTTGTGGAAGAATTTTTAAAGGAGGAATAACACGGTTGAAAGAGCATTTGGCTTAAAAAAAGTGAATGTAGCACCTTGTCCTCATGTCTCGGTAGAAGTTAGAAAAGCCATTGCACAACAACTTCAAGAATATCATAGTGAAAAGCTGCAAAGCAAAGGAAGAAAGAAGAATTAGAGAAGACAATAAGATTAAGAGACCATGGAAACTATGGTGATAGTGGTGATGATGAGTTAACTATCGCAAGACGTGAGAGTATGAGATCTCAAGTTGAATGGGAAGAAAGGCAATGTCGAAGAGCAAGAACTGATCAAGATTCAATTTTTAAAATTGGAGAAGGTAATAATTCTAGAACTCAAGGAATTAGACGATCATTTACTGTCTATAATTCTGAAAGAAGTGGGAGGAAACGTTAATGTACTAATCTTGACTCTCCTATAGCTAGACTAGCAAACATGAATCCTGTTCTTGAAACACCAAAAAATTCGAAGCAATCAAAACTTAGTTTGAACTTTCTTAAAAATGCAAAAGCTAGAGAAAGCAATGTCCAAGTTGATATTGCATGAAGCTTTACCTGCAAGAACCGCACAGTCACCATTTCTCCAACCTATACTTCAAATTGCAGCGGAAGTTGGAAAATTGGTTAAGGGTTCTTCATCTTATGAGGCAACGGGAGTGTATTTGGAAGATAAGTATAAAGTGATACAAGAATGGATAAATAGCTCTAGGCTTATATGGGAAGAAAGAGGGGTGATCATTATGTGTGATGGGTGGAAAGGGACAACTAATCAACATATAATCAATTTCTTGATTTATAGTACAAGAGGTACTGTTTTTTAAAAAATCCATTGATGCTAGCAATATTACCTCCCGTACTGTTGAGTATTATTTTGGTTTAATAAATAAAATAGTCGATGAAATCGGTGAATAATTTGTTGTTTAGGTGCTTACAGACAATGAAGCAGCTATCAAAGCCAACGGTCATATGTTGGTGCAAAAGAGAAGGCACTTGTATTGGTTTGCATGTTCTTCTCATTGCTTGGATCTTATTTTGGAAGAATATTGACAATAGAAAAAGTGTGAAAAAGGTCTTAGATGAAGCCGAAAAGATAACTTCTTTCATCTACAATCATGGACAATTGATTATATGAAAAAATATGCCAAGGGTGAGAACTCTTACAACCTGGGATCACTAGATTTGCTACCAAATTTATTGCTTTGGAGAGCAATGTTAGAAGCAAACAAGCACTAAAGGAAATTGTGACTTCTTCAGCATGGAAAAGGTCCACATATGCAAGAAAACCAACTAGACTAGAAATGATGGAAGTCATTAACTCAAGTGAGTTTTGGAAGAAGACTGTTGATGTCTTAAAGATCCAAGAATCGTTGGTTAAAATGTTAAAATTGTGTGATGGCGATGAAAAACCAACTATGAGTTTTATTTATGAAGCTATGGATCGAGCAAAGTTGGCAATTCAAAGAGATAGTCGCTATTACCAGAAATATTGAGACATCATTGATAAAAGATGGAGTAATCAACTTTTTAATGATTTGCATTTTGCTAGTACATCGTATAACTTTTAAATATTTTAATTTGTAAAGTATTTTATTTAAATATTTACTATATTATTTATTATACAAAAATTTTGGATTTAAACAATATATAATAAATAATATAATAAATATCTAAATAAAACACTTTATAAATTAAAATATTTAAAAATTTTACAATGTACCAGCAAAATGCAAATCATTATGAAGCTGATTACTCCATCTCTTATCAATGATATCCCAATATTTTTGGTAATAGTGACAATCTCTTTGAAATTGTCAACTTTGCTCGATCCATAGCTTTATAAATAAAACCCATAGTTGGTTTTTCATCGCCATCACACATTAACACTTTAACCAACGGTTCTTGGATCTTTAAGACATCAACAGCCTTTTTCCAGAACTCACTTGAGTTAATGACTTCAATAATTTCTAGTCCAACTGGTTTTCTTGCATATGTGGATATTTTCCCTGTTGAAGAAGTTATCATTTTCTTTAGTGCTTGTTAGCTTCTAACAATGCTCTCTAAAGCAATAAAATTGGTTGCAAATCTAGTGATCTAGGTCGTGAGAGTTCTACACCTTTGGTATATTTTTTTTCATATAATCAATTGTCCAAGTATGATTGTATATGAAAGAAGTAATCTTTTTTGCCTCATTTAAGACCTTTTTTCACACTTTTTCTATTACCAATTTCTTCCAAAATAAGATCCAAGGAATGAGCAGAACATGTAGACCAATACAAGTGCCTTCTCTTTTGCATCAACATATGACCGCTGGCTTTGATAGTTGCTTCATTGTCTGTAACAACCTGAACAACAAATTCTTCATTGATTCCATCGACCATTTTGTCTATTAAACGAAAATAATACTCAACAGTACGAGAGGTAACATTGTTAGCATCAATGGATTTTTTAAAAACAATACCTCTTGTACTATAAATCAAGAAATTGATTATATGTTGATTAGTTGTCCCTTTCCACCCATCACACATAATGGTCACCCTTCTTTCTTCCCATATAGGCCTAAAGCTATTTAACCATTCTAGTATCTCATTGTACTCATCTTCCAAATATACTCCCATCACTTTATAAGCTGAAGGAACCTTAACCAATTTTCTAACTTCCGCTGCAACTTGAAGTACAGGTTGGAGAGATGGTGATTGCATTGTGTGATTCTTTAAAGTAAAGCTTCATGCAATATCAACTTGGACATGGCTTTCCCTAGCTTAGCTTTTGCATTTTTAAGAAAGCTCGAACTAAGTTTTGATTGCTTCGAACTTTTTGATGTTTCAAGAATAGGATCCATGTTTGCTAATCTAGCTCTAGGAGAGTCAAGATTAGTCCATTGACGTTCCCTCCCACTTCTTTCAGAATTATGGACACTAAATGATCGTTTAATTTCTTTAGTTCCAGAATTACTACCTCTTGCAATTTCAAAAACTGAATCTTGACCAATTCTTGCTCTTCGGCGTTGCCTTTCTTCCTATTCAACTTTAGATCTCATACTCTCACGTCTTGTGATTGTTAACTCTTCATCATCATCACCACCACTATCACCATAGTCTCCACGGTCTCCTAATCTTATTCTTTCCTCTTATTCTTCTTTCCCCCTCTGCTTCGCAGCTTTTTCACTATGATATTCTTGAAGCTGTTGTGCAATGATTTTTCTAACTTCTACCGAGACATGTGGATAAGGTACTACATTCCTTTTTTTATTTTGCGTCCAAATGCTCTTTCAACCGTGTTATTCCTCCTTTAATAATTCTTCCACAAAATATGCATTTGACATTATTTCGATTACCTTCAACAGATTCTCCTCACCTCTAACCATAATCATCTTTAGGAGCTGCATCTTCTTTATTTTCGAATGTGGCATTTTTTCTTATATTTGCATGAAAATTATTATTAATCATTACTTGAGTTCAAAACAACTAATAAAATATTCATAAAAATGAAACAAAAATGATAAGACTTAAAACTAACAATAAAAAATATTCTCAAAAATGAAAAAATGATAAAGCTTAAAACTAAAAAATGAAACAAAAATAATAAGACTTAAAACTAAAAAATGAAACAAAAATAATAAAACTCTAACAGCAGAGACCTGTTAATAAGACTTAAAAATAAAAAATGGAAAAAATATTACAAGACCTATAATTAATAGTACAAATGATTCACAAAATTATAGAACTTATAATTAACACTACAAAATATTTATAAAATTTCAGATAAAATTCAATATAAATATAACTAATTATTAATTAAATATGTAAAAATAATATTTAAGTATGTAAATATAATTAATTATTACTTACATAGTAAAAATAATAATACAGTTCAACTTCTCATAATAAGTATATAAATTGAAAAATATTTCACATTTTCTCCTTTTTCACAATTTAGTTTTTAATGAATAATTCACATGTATAATACATTTTCACACATATATTTATTTTTCAATGTCATTACTTAGTAATCAAACAAATCTACCATTACACATTCTTCACCTACATTTTTCTTTACATATTACATAATTTTCACAATTTAATCATTTGTTTAGTATTTATATATATTTTACATATTTATCATAAATAATTTTTACATTAAGAATGATAAACATTTAAAGAAAAATAAATTTAAATCATTGTAGTACTTACAATAAGAGGGTTGAGATGATGTATTTTCTTCTTCCTTCACGGCTTTCTCCTTTCCTTTTCCTTCAATTTTATCCTTTCCCTTCTTTTTTTTTCTCTTCAATTTCATATAAAATATATATCATCTATAAGTTAAAACTAAAATCAAATAATTTTTCTATGTTAGATTATGAAAATAAACATGTATGACATGATAATTTTATCATCTTTTACCTTAACTCTTTGAAAACCCAAAATCCTAACTTATGCTTTTCTCCCTTTTAACCCATCTATGAAGTTTTCTCATGAGACTAAGTTGTTCACTAGTCTTC
Organism: Gossypioides kirkii; assembly: GCA_005610355.1. NCBI lineage: Eukaryota > Viridiplantae > Streptophyta > Magnoliopsida > Malvales > Malvaceae > Gossypioides > Gossypioides kirkii. Next base: position 19,669,014 of record CP032253.1, read on the forward strand.
TTTTTAGTTTTTATTAAAGAAATCTCAAAGAAAAAAGAAGGTTTAGGCTTGTTTGGTTCAACAACGGAGGAAGGACACCAATGAAATAAAGACAAAAGATGGGTGATGGTAAAGATGAAAGTGACTATTGGTGGGTGAAAAAGATGATTAATTTTTCATTTTTTTCTTTACTTTTGTACACAATTCTACTAAAATATTTCATCTTTTTTTTTATTTAAAATGGTAAAATTACTAATAAATATTTAAGAGATCCATCTTTTCACTTTTACCCATCACCATTACACTTTTAGAATATCTACTTGACTATTTACTATTTTATCCCTCCTCATCTTTCATAATTTTTAAGATGACTCGTATCTTCCTTCCTTTCCACTACTATTATGTATCTCCTAATTTATTATTTTTTCTATTTTGATCACAACAAATTTTCTATTCTTTCAATTAAGTCATCACATTTATTTAAAATTTCTTATTTAAGGGGTATTTTCTAATTTTTTATCGGTTCTAAATACTTCCTAATTTAATACTCAAAATTCTCATTTATTATATTTTAAGAATTTTACACTAATTCTTGATTCGATCCACCACTGTACTTAACTCTGAGTTAAAACACGGATGTTACAATTTAATTATTAGATGTAATTAAGTTTGCAATTAAACAAGCAAAGCTCTAAACGACCTATTGCGATGCTGATGCGGCATTGCACCGTATTTTAATTTGCGTTACTGCATTACATAACGGATTTTAACCATAATGATCGTAATTTGATTTTTTTGATGCGTTGCACTGATATTATGTCGCAATGATTTCTATTTCCATTATTGCGTTGTGGCTGCAATTTAATATTATGGTAGGACTAGATATATAGAACAGTTCTTACTCCAACGTAGCTTGTTCTTGGTGTTCTTATGTGAACCTAGCTCAGTGTTGATTGAATAAAAAGGGTTCTTAGGAAACCATTTGCGGTTGATGTACAGACTATAGGTTAATGGGAGGGACAGCATTGTCATCATTCAACTACTTACTCAGATTACCTAACATCTGGGAAGCGGTTTGGTACAGTTTTATGAGATACATTGTATTTATAATCTGCCGTCCTTTTTATTCCCTTGCATTAAACCCTAATCTCCTATTACCGTCCCTTTGTGAAAAGAACCAGGATGCGAATTAAAAACCTTAATTTAAAGTCTGATCGTACATAATGTGTTTGGTACTGGGCAGTGATAATAGTAGTTGGCAGCTACAAAACACGTTACTGTAAATCATTGAGTCGTCTTCTTTTTCCTTATTGTATTGTAATCAAACATTTTCTGCTTGGCTGTGTGATTGATGGGGGAGCAGGCTGATGAAGCATAAGGTGTTGGTGTTTGATAGGTGTGGTCGTGCAGGAAAGTGGGCTCGGATGATATGTAAGTTCTGATCTAATCCACTTCATTTGTCAGTTTATCAGAACTGTACGTTAATGATGATTTCCCCCATAAAAGCAAAATAAATAGATTCTACTCACTTGGGAGTTGTTTAACAATGATGATGCTGTTTTGGTGTTAGGAGGTCAGAGGTGGTTTTAGGCTTAGTTTTTTTTTTTTTTTTTTTTGTTGATGCTTTTGAAAAATGTTTCTACAAGAAATGTGGTGGGTAAATGCTATGAAAAATAATTCATTTGTTGATATCAAGTATTTGGTATCGTTGTAAACAAATTGGTGAAAAAATAAAATATCTTTTAGATTTTGGAAATTGGAATTTAGATTTTAAAATTTTAGTTTTGAAATTTAAAAGTTATGATTTTTTAAAAAAAATTTAAGATTATGAATTAATTCAAAATTTGTTGTTTTGATAATTTAAATTCATATTGATATTAATTAATTTTAAGTCTTAAAAAATATATATTTTTAAATTAAATTATTTAAGAGGATTTTAAATAATATTATTTAAATCGAACTGGACTGGGAATTCAGTGGCCTAATTATGGAAATTATAAATTAAAAGTTAAGGTCTATAAATTAAAACTGTGGAAATTATGATATAAATGTTTTTGAATATTTATATTGTACTAAATTAAATGTATGAAGCTTCATCATTATTTTCAGAATTGGATTGGATTAACCAGTCAGATCTGTTCCAATCTAAAATAGAGGGTCAGATTGGTTGACTCGTGAATCAGTTGGACTGGATGATTCATACTTTCTTAATCCTTTAACAACACACATACACTTTAGACACACAGGTGCTCGAATTCTGATTTCTTAAGATGAATAATATTCTCTTTACCACTGGAGCCGCTCGTTAAATTCTATATTATAAGTAAGATTAATTATCTATTGTTTGGGTTTTGAAGAAAACGTGAAAAGAAAAGAGAACAAAAAAAATTTTCATGTTTTTTAATCAATCTTAAATTTCAAAAATTTCAAATTTTAAATGGATTTTAAAATCTAAAAATTTAACTTTTATGAAATTGGACTTGGATTTACCCAAATTCAAATAAAACTTTTTATTTGCTATCTCTTTATTTGGATTTTTAAATTCACTTTTTTTATCCAAAGCATGGTTTCCAAACATGGCATTATAGACATTATGTTTATAAAACTTTAAATTTAATGATAAATAACATTAAATAATTTAATATAGTGATATAAATCTAAATTTTTAAATATATTAATAATTTCACCTCAAAATATAAAAGCCAAAAGTTAAAAACATCAAGTCTCAAGTTTTGCATTTGGGTGGTAAAACATTCTTTATATTTTAAAACCTAAGTATTCTGCAATGCTTGTGCTGTAGAAAAGTGCGTTTGGCCTTCCAAAACAATGAAAAATAGGCAATTAGAGTATTTGGAGATTTGCAAACATATTTTGGTAGGTTTATAATATTTAGGTTACTTGTAGTTTTTTTTTGGCTTGAAATTGAATGAGTGGAGATTGGAGTGGGCATCTCTGAATGTCTTTGCTGCTATATGTAAGATTATAAAGTGCTTGTCACAGGAGACTTCCTGATTAATCTTAGTGATATGTTGGATCATATTTAAATTTTGATCTATAATTTCTTGGGGATAAGAGATGTTGGGTTCCTAAAACATATGAATGACACACAATATATAATTCAGCGGTGACATGCCTAAAGGGAGACATGTGGAGCCAAATGGAAATCCCAGAGTGGAAAGCCATGGCTGATCTTCTGGATGGTTTAGATGGCCCAAAATAAACCATATGGAGGATGATTGGAAAGGTAAGCACTCTCTCCCAAAAAAGGAAAAGACATATCAAAGACTGTGTGTGGACCACTCAATTGAATCTGTATTAGGTTCCATCAATCCGCATGTGAAATGTGTTTTGTAGTAAAAGCTTCTTCAGACTTCATGTTTGGTCCAAAGAACCCACTTCTACATTTAAAAAAAAGGGAGAACAGGTAGGATGTAAGCATCTTGAGAAGGGATAGGCATGTGTGTGTAACATTTAGAAAAGTTCCAGTAGGTTAAAATTTTATGTTTTTCTAGATGGGTTTGTGATTTCAAAATAAAGGGAGAGATTATATATGTTGCCATTCCATTTCATCCACACATTTTCATAATGGTTACATGAACAAAGCAGATTTTAGGTCAAAATTGGTTATGAACAAGTAGCTTTGATTTTAAATTTCCATTGCCTGGGGCCTGTAATAAGTAACAAAATTCAGTTGATGTAAAAAACAAATTAAGAAAGGTAAGGGTATGATAAGTTATTTTCATTTTGATCTTTTTGGAAAATGAAAAATACTAACAAAATTGTGTTTGGCTGGAAAATTAGAAATGGGATAATATATAATTTGGCGCTTGAATTTTTTTCATTTGTACTTAGTTGGTCTTTAAATTTTTTTGACGTAATTGATCATTGAACTTTTATTCCATCAATTAAGTTGTTAGTTTGTGTTGACGTAACATAGCTAATCAATCCAGGGGTGTCAATTAAGGGCGAAGTCATACATTTTTTGGGGAAAGGGTTTGAAATTAAATTGTATATTTTTATGATAGTAAAAATGTAATTTCATTATTTTAATAGCCTATATTTTCATAATTTTTAAAGGATTAAATCAAATTTTTAAAATTTTTAGAGAGCTAAAGTGTAATTTTACCATTACTAATTTAAATTTTTATAAATTATCAAAGAGCTAAAAGGATAATTTCGCCATTTTAGGGAGATCTGAGGCCAATTCTCTAGCTCGCACATGGTGTTAACCTCTCAGAATGCCACGTGGTAAACATAATTAAAAATATATATATATAAATTAATTTACAAAATATAATATTCTTTTTACATCGAGAATGAACCTACTAGATAATCATTTGTTCAGGTTCATTACAGATGTGTTTATAGTAGTTATATACATGTATATATATATTTTTATAAAATATCAGTTTTTAGGTTTTTTTTATTATTTTAAGAATATATAAAATATAAAATATAAATTTATAAAAACTATTTAAATATATAAAATCCTATAATATATACATATGTAAAACGGTATAAATTTATAAAAAATTATATTTGTTATGAATATTATTAAATGGATATTCAACATTTCATCTCCCTTGACCTTTAACCTTCCATCTTCTTTAATCTTTCATATTCTTGTAACTATTTTTTCCTATTTATATATTAGAATATGAAGAGTTGAATCTCCCTATATATATAGAGAAGTATGCTACTTGTAAATGAGATGAAATATATAGAATACAATATATATTCTCTCTTTATTCTCATCTATTATCCTTGTGTTCTTTACATCATTATTATTATTTTATAACACGTTATCAGCACGAGCTTGCTCGATAGTATTCAATATTTTGTTGGAGAACAAGTAATCTAGACATACAACGTTTTTGTTGAAGCAACAAGGTTAAGGTATGTGAATTTCTCTAGGTGCTTGAAAGATTTTGAGATTTCAATATTCTTAATAAAAAAAAGTTAAAATAATGCTCATTTTTTTCCCCGTATTTAAATATGAATTTATATTTTATATATTCCATGATATGCTTATTTATGATCTAAGACTTTGAATAAGATTGAAGTATCAACAACTTGAATATTCTTTCTTAAATATGTATATCTTTCATAACATGTGTCATTGACATTATTAAAAATAAAGTAATCATTTTTAAAAATTTATTTTATTTGGTGACCGTTACCAAATGTACTATGTTGTCTATTAGATTATTATTTTATTATTTTTGAAACTAGAGACTCATGTTCAATATTTAGATATGTCATATGAAAAACTTAGTAAAAGTTAAATGTACTTGTTCCTTATATATATCAAAATGCATATGATATAGCTTATGGCTATTTGTTTCTTTGCGGATGAAATTTTCTATGAAAACCTTGATTATAGTAAATAAAATAATGTGATATATCTAGTTAATATTTCATAAAATAATTTTGAGGTATTCTATTGTTATGTTAATTAAATTGTAAGGTTGATCTTAGTTATCATAAGATTTTAATAGATCTAGATGATCATATTTCTATACTTAATTTTGAATAGACATGAATAATAGTGTTTTCTCGCTTTAGTTGTTAGCTCAGAATATATAACTTGACACGAATAATTATGAGAAAGTTACCATTGTGAAAGTTCAATGATTATCATCTACATGAAGAATTAAAAGTGTGAAACATCTAACTGTGAAAAAGCTTTAAAAAGAATTTTGGAACGATCTCATGCCTTTTAGTGAAAAAAACTTCATTCCCTGAAGTGTTACAACACATAACAACTATGAAAAATCAGAATATAGAAATCGTGGTTGTCGTTTTAATTGAGGATATGGTTAGAGATATACTAATAATTGTTATCATGATTGTTGTAATAGTGATTCTTCTAACCACCAGAAAAAGAATAATAAAGAAAATCAAGGAAATGGAGGTTAAAAATATTCGAAAGTTATTGCAAATTCATGCTACCAATGTTGTATGAAAATGCATTGGCCACATACCTGTCGTATGTTTAAGCATCTAATATAATTTTATCAAAGCATCCATTAAAAAAAAGGAAACAATATTGAGACAATTTTTGTCCAAAATGATGAAATGGAGGATAATTTTTTCGAAAAAACATAAAAATTTTCAATATGATGCTAAAGTTGGCCATGCATACAAGGATGATTAATATGTTTTTAGTTTGTGTCAAAATTTTGTTGAGATCCAAGCATTGAAATTTAATTGTTTGACTTAAGAATCATTAGAATCAATGTCTACTTGATATTTGCTTGGAGATGATCTCTTTCTCTTCATTACAAAGGATGCTTATAATTACTACTTCTCACCTATGGTAACCTAAGTTAGTCTAATCAATTTATTTTGAAATTTGATTTGATTTTTATTAATAAGTTTAATTTATATAATTCTCTATCCATAATTCTATGAATTTTTAAATCTCTTCACGTATTTAGTTATTGAGATTTTTATGTGGAGATAAATATTTTTATTTTTATTGGTTCATTTTAAATAGAATTGATTGGTTTAATTTTGAGTTTAATTAAGATATATTATTATTGGGAGTAAAAATACTTGTCATGAATTTTAAGATATTTACCTTATTTGGATAGTTTCATAATTGAGGTGAAGATTAGAAAATGTTTATGTTTAAACCTTTATAATTGTAAAGTTACTTTAATCTGACATTATAGTATTTTGCATTTTATTATGTTATATATATATAATATATTATCTAACCATAGTGATTTATTAGTAACATGAATTTATCTTTTATTATGTTTAATATATGTTTTATTTATACCTATTCATTTTATTTTTATATGAATAAATTAAGTATTTATTAAGGATATATAATAAAATGATTGCATGCTCCTGAAGAGCTAATATTAAATCAAACTGTAAAAAGCTCTTGAAGAGCTAATATTTCATCTCCTTGATATGCAAAATTTTGTAAAACATAATATTATTTTTCAAATCAAGAAGATATATGTTGAAGGAAATTTTTATGTGTTTTACATTAAAAACATGGATAGAAATGACATGAGATACTAATGTTTTTGTATTATAAATATTCTCAGAAGGAATACATTACATTTATATGAATAACATATGAGATAGTGAAAAGAAGTTCATAGTGTTGGTATGACCGGCTAGACCATCCCGAGTCAATGTTGATGCAAAATAATTTGATGCAATTTTATATGATTTTATTGAAGAATTAGAAGTTATATTTTAATAATTTTCATCATACTAGTTATTTGGACCACATGTTGATCTAACATCAGCTAAAGTTAGAGGTCGATTACATTTTTAGATGATAACCAAATAATATATAAGCTCATGTATCACATGTATGCAACCCGAAGTTTGCGATACTATTTCTTAAAATAATTTGATTGTGCACAATCTCTATAGAATGCAATTTGTGCTAACAACGCTGATGCATTATATCCCTAGCATGATTTTCGTAGTTTTAGCTGGGATAATTTTATGTTTCTATTGCCTATATGTGTTATATTTAATGGTTAGCAAAACTATGCCTTCATTTAGTTGCTTAACCATTAATATAAGAATTGCTTTACAATAAGCATGTAATTTTATTTGCATCAAGCCAACATGTAAGAAATATTTGTTTCGTGATAATTGACTTTCATTTATAAGTCAATGGATACCATCTAAAAATATCTGGATGTGCAATATCTATTTCATATTCCACCATAATGCACTAAGATGTATCATCTAATATGAAGTTGAGAAATTTTAGAATTTTTATTAGATATTAAAGGGAGATATATTTATAATTTTGAAAAAAAATATTGTTATATTGCAAATTTTCTCGACATTAAGGGGAGACAAATTAGTTAAATAATTATGTCATCATTTTTCTTTTGTGATCCTCACTAATATTATGTGCACAAAGTTTGAAGGATAAAAAATTATTTGCTAGATATGTTTAGTGATAACATTTAGAGATTTCATATACTAGTTGATACATATACGAGCTAAAATACTCCAAATAATTATATGTCCCAGAAGGAAAATGTGATAAAAATAAGTCTTGAGTATGCTAGAAGCATGACAAGCTAGTCGACTCCATAAAACAAAAAAAATCATTGAAAAAAAGGAGAAAGAAATGAAGATGATCACATACTAAAAGGAGGCGAGTACTCCTGAAGAGGCCCAAGGCATAACTTTTAATAAAACCCTAGAAGAGATTCAGGTACCTGAAATTATGAATATAATGAGATATCTCAATTAATTATGTCATAACTAAATATGATGGAGTTGAAAAAAAATGAAATTGTTGTCGACAATGATAATATACTTAGAACACTTCAATATTATGGAAAAGTGATGATCTTGAATGAAAATATACTTGAAAGCATTGATATGAGAACAAGTCATCAAAAAATAAATAAGTGTTTCTATTATAACTTATGAAATGTTTCTCGGACAAGAAGTCCAAACACCCGGAAGGTGTAAAGCCAAGAGGAGTACATGTTAGCATAATAGCGAAAAAAAAATACAAATCATAATATATAGAATTGACTTGTAACAAGAACGATCACAAGACACCTGATATTGATTATGAAGAGACATACTCTCCTGTGGTGATGCAACTACTTTTATGTTTTCGATTAGTCTGACAATAAGAGATGGGCTTGATTTACTCCTAATGGATGTAGTTTCAACCTATATATATGGCCACTTGATAATAACATTGACATGAAATTCCCAGAAGGTTTTAATCTGCTAGAAACAGCTAATTCAGGTTCTCGAGAACATTACTCAATCAAATTAAACAAATCCCTTTATGGATTGAAACAATCTGGGCGCATGTGGTGTAATCGCCTTAGTGAATACTTATTGAGGGACGACTATAAGAATGATCCCATTTCTCCATGCATTTTTATAAAGATATTTGGATTAAGATTTGTTATAATTGCTATGTATGTTGATGATTTAAATATCATTAAGACTCCTGAAGAGGATTTAGTGATAATGAAGTGCTCAAAAAAAAAAGAATTTGAAATGAAAGACCTTGGAAAAATAAGATTTTGTCTAGGGTTAAGATTACAAATTGAGCAGCTAAAGGATGGAATCCTTATGCATCAAACAACATATATAGAAAAAGTGCTAAGAAGATTTTACATGTATAATGCACATCTGTTGAGCACCCTAATGGTTGTTAGGTCACTTGAAGTAAACAAAGACCTTTTTCCTATCCTCGGGGAAATGATGAAGATTTTTTTGGTCTTTAAGTACCATATTTAAGTGCTATTGGTGCATTGACATATCTTGCTAGTCATACACGACTTAATATATCATTTACTGTCAACTTATTAGCAAGATTTAGCTCTTGTCCAACCTGAAGACATTAGAATGAAGTTAAGCATGTTTTTTTTTTTGTTATCTTTAGGGTACAAGAGATATGAATTTATTTTTCCCTAACCTATCCAAAACAGAATTAGTTGGTTTTGTAGATGTAGAGTACTTATCTGATCCTTAATGCTCGATCACAAATTGGTTATGTTTTCACATATGGTGGTATTGCAATTTCTTAGCGTTCTATGAAACAAACAATTACTGCTGCATTTGAGAAATTAATTTTCAACATTAGATTTCGTTGGTTCAAAGATCTTAAGTGATGGTTACATGAGGGGGAGTAAATTCACACAGTATATATATATGGTTGTGATATACTATGTATCAAAGGATTATGTGCACTTTTTTTCTTCACTAGGTTTTTGTCCCATAGGGTTTTTCTTAGTAAGGGTTTTAATGAGACATATCCTTTATACAATGAACATCCAAGGGGGAGTGTTATGAATATTATTAAATGGATGTTCAACCTTTCATCTCCTTTGACCTTTAACCTTCGATTTTCTTTAACATTTCATATTCTTGTAACTACTTTTTTCTATTTATGTATTAGAATATGAAGAGTTGAATCTCTCTATATATATAGAGTAGTATGCTACTTGTAAATGGGATGAAATATATAGAATACAATACATATTTTTTCTTTATTCTCATCTATTATCCTTGTGTTCTTTACATCATTATTATTATTTTATAACAATATTTATAAATTTTTATAACATATATTTGTAATATATAAAAAAATTTATAATATAAATTTTAATAATATTTTTTGCGTAAGCCATTAAATATATATATTTTTATAAATTTCTATGATTTTATAGGCTTTTATATATTTAAATAAATTTTATAAAATTATATTTTATTTATATTTCAAAATCATAGTAACCTAAAAACTAATATTTTATAAAAAAAATAAAAAATAAAAAATTATTACAAACACATTTATAATGAATCTGAGCAAATCTATATCTGGACAACCATTTGTTTAGGCTTATTTTTCATGTGAAAAAAATATTGTACTTTTTCTTAAGTAACTTATATATATCTATATTTTTTAAATTTATGTTTGTTGTGTGGCATTTGAAAGGCTATCACGTGACATTACCGGATTGGTTAACAATGTCACATCAGCATAAATTAATAGTATTAGTGCGGAAAATCAACCTGGATGACGGAATACAAATTTAGGAACTAACTAGGACTAAAAAGATTTAGAAACTAACTAAGTACAAATAGACAAATTCAAGATTCAAATTATGTGTTATTCCATTAAAATAACTTTTAAGAAATATCAAGAAAATATATAAGAAAATAGAAGAAATAAATATTTTTCTTCATTATTTTCATAAAAATATTTCGAAAATTAGAAAAAAAATTTGAAAATAACGGTAAATTGAGTTGACTCTTATGTTCAACTTTAAATAAGAGTTGAAAATTGTTATTTATGTAAGAATTATACTTTACATTAGTTATTTATATTTAATACATTAAAATGTATAATTTTATGTACTATCAAATATCAATGAATTAAATCATAATAAGTTATTAAAAGTTTAACTTTTAATTCTTTTAATTTTATTTTTAAAAATGATGTGTTACTATTTGATTCATTGATGATAAATGAAATTATAAATTATTGGGTGTTAATTTTTACATTAGTTACTATAAGTAAATATTTTTTATTATTTAATTAATTTTCGTATTAGCAAAGAAGCTGATTTTATTGAATTAAAATGCTAAACACATAGGAGTTCATCGTTTCAGGTGTGATCTAGATTCGAGTCACGCTAGTCGCGTTGTTGTTAAAGTTTACCCTTTTATTATAATTCAAAAAAAATTAAATTTAAATACACGCTGCCATACATTAAAGGTGCTCCAATGTCATTGTTGTTCATTCACTACTAATATTTCCTGTAAAACCAATTCATTCCTTGCCAACCATACTCTAAATCATATTCTTCATGTCTATTTTACAATCCATGGCAATTATCATGTTGAAGAATTTACTCCAAAATAACCAGTGGCACATTGAAACTATGAGCACCAAGTGATAAACCCCTTGCAAATTTTGCCATTGCATAATAGGAAACAATCTCGTTTTAATAGGTCCCAAACTACTCTTAACATCGAGTTTGGTAAACATCCACTATCTTGCCGGTTCAAATAGGAAACAATTTGTTGATAGTCAGTCTCTAGCATAACCTTGCAAGCTACTAGTATTCTTAGTGTAATGATTTGATTTATATGTATTTGTAATTTTTTGAACAAATTAGTTTAATAAAATATCCATCGGAATCATTAACATCTTCATATATTAATCTCAATAGTTTTTGCACACAAAGCAAAATGAAAGCAAATATTGACTCACTGATTATCTAGCGTTCAACTAATATTAAATGGTATTATATGGTCAGATCGTAATATGGAAAGATAAGTTATATTAGCAGATAAACTAAACACATCATTAGTGTAATCAGAATTGAGCAAATAGATTGAAAGACTAATCTGTCGTCTATCGAGTCCAATTGGAGAGATACCTTGTCTTGGGTATTGAAGCAAATGACTCCAAAAAGATAAAATTATAGATGTGACTGACTAGACCAATAGTACATCAGACAGGATCCAAGTAGAACATATCCTAGATCCGTTTATGAATTTATTCACATGTGACGTTCATAGTGTGGTCTACCTTAATCCTGAGTGGATTATGGATTATGTATACATGACTCGTATACTTTGATGTAAATAAAAGCCTGAGTTCAAATAGATAAAGAATTGAAAGCTAGTGCGTTGGGTATATGACTTTTGCATGATGTAGCATCATTCCACGACAGTGGAATTCATAGCCCCATAAGGGGTAATTGACATCCTTTCATCGACATTAATTATAGATGAAAATTAATGTTCCAATGGGTCATTTGTCTTAGTGATAAATGATTTAATTATTATTTGATAGTAATTGATTTTTCATGAAGATATAATGGGTACCATAAGATAAAATAGGATCATATTGGGAGACAATTTATCCTAAAGAGATTAATGATACCTTATGAGGGTAACACATTTATGACAAGGTCATTGAATGAGCACTTATTCAGTAACGTTCGTAATGATATATAATAAAGGAGAGCTTGGTCATAATACTTTGGTGAAATGACTTTATGACTAAATAATATTGTAATTATTAGGCGAAGAGCCAGAACTTAATTACACATTATTTGAGCCCTAATTACATATGTCCAATCAGTTTCTCCGCTAGCTTAAGATAACCAGATACGAATTACATGTTGAACCTATAATATGGAACGAATGAAAATGATGAAGAGAAATAGATTGCATGTATCACTATCCGCAATGAATGAATTTTCTTGCTAAATACAAAAGTTGACTTGAAAATTAATTTAAATTATTCAAATTATTATTTAATTAAATATAATTAAATAATTGAAGTCCAAAGTGAGAATTAGATTGATTAGTCATTGTGGATTTGTTGAATAAGGCAATTAAATATATTTTCCTAATAGATTCTAATACTATAAAATTACTATAACTTTAACAGAATTAAAATTAAGTTAAGAAAATAATTTAATTGATAAATTAATTTAGTTAATTAAATAAATAATATTTTGGAAATAGAAAATAAATATTGAGCTAGATAAATAATAAGTGTTGGATAAAAGTCTCAATAACATATATAATTGGACTCAATATATGAAAGACTCAATAAAACCATAATACATGTAAGAGGCGACAACCCTAGTGTATTCATATGGTGTTCAGTCACCCCTTAGTCTTCTACTTGTGGTAGAAGTTGTATTTTTTATTTAAATATTATTATTTAATTAGATCTTACTAAAAAAAACTTTTGTATTGATTCTCTATAAATAGGACCTATTTAATTCTATTTTCTAGAAAAAAACGCATAGTTTCTGGTTAAAGAGAGAATTAACTTTCATACTAAAAGTTGATAAAGTTTTCCATCTGTGCAATTGGTTCATAATACTTTGAGCCCACACTTAAAATAGTTTATGGTTTGAAACTAGTCAAGAAGATCGTTCGGTAGAAAGTCGAGATCGACTTAACCGCCTCATAAACATATATAATTTCGGTTGAAGTTTATTATTATAAATCTCAAAATAATTTACTTTTAAAGAAATTTTTAAATTTTTATTGTGCTTAAAAGCACTGGTTTTTAAATTGATTTGTTTCAACACAAGCCTTGTAACATCCCCATACTCGTCCCAATCGTTGAGTCAAGGAATTGAGATGTCACATTCGTTGCCGGAACAACTATTAAAAATTTCAGAATCAATTTATCATATTATTTAATTAATGAAGATCATTTACTCATTTTAGTAAATATTGAATTTACGACAGCACTAATTATGAGTTAAAGGAGCTCATTAGAACATCCACAATTGATCAAAGACCAAATTGTAAAGTCTATAAAAATTTTGGACTGTCGTCGTGACGTTGGGGTTTCACATCGTGACATGGCGAATTTGTCATCATAACGTTGTCTCCATTTTCTTACAAGTTCCACACTTTTTATTTATTTATTTATTTTATTTCATTACCTAAATCGTATTCATATGTCATAATCGCCACTTCATTTTACATATCATCCACTTACATCTATTTCTAATCTCAAGTCCTCATAGAAACATGATATTCAATCAAAGATAGCAAAATTTATAAAATTAACACAAATATTTAAGTTTTACAAATAAGACCATTGGAGGACTTGCACTTTCAAAAGTAATTTACCCACTTTATGTATATTTCATATTTATTTCTAAATTTTTCCAATCAATTTAATTCTTCATAATGATTTCAATATCACATCAATTAACAATTATTCACTTATTATTATCAATTCGTTTAAATATACTCATATATGTTAATCATTCCATCACTTATAACCATTTCGAAACATTTCAAATTCATCTACTATTTATGTTTTTCCTCCTTCTCCTCCTCTCCATTCCACATCCTTTATGTATATATATATATATATTAGATTTTTTAGCTTTTAGTATAGAGCATGCTTATATGTAACGAATATCTTTGAGTCATAATCATTAAATTATTTATATCTTGAGTTACAGAATTCGAAATTAAGATCCGCTTAATGTTTTTGAAACTAGACTCAAATATCTTTTTACCATAAAAATTTCAGAATTTCTACTTTATCCAATCCATACAGAAAATTCTTCAGAATTTTCCCTTCTCTGCTGCTTGACAATTTCGACCTTTCTTTACCAAAAATTAATTATCCATTAGTACAGGGTTCAGATGATGTTTCTGTTTATTTCTCTTGAAAATAGACTCATTAAGAATTTAAGAATATAAATTTCAGCCTATTATCATTTTTTTACAATTTCTTTTATGATTTTCTAAAGTTAGAACAGGGAAACCTGAATATACTCCGACCTTGTTTCACAAAAACTAATATATCTCAAAATATACAATTCCGTTTCTTTCACCGTTTCTTCCATATGAAACTAGACTCAAAAAGATTTAATTAAATATTTAATTCAACCTCTCACTAAATTTTTATAATTTTTGGTGAATTTTCAAAGTTAATTCACTGGTACTGTCCAAACTGTTTTAATGAAAATGTTTCCTTTCCATGTTTCTTTGCACTATGTTTCATTCAATCACACATAATTGTCATACTTTTGATTACTATGCAATTTAATCACTTATGTTAATGTGTAGATTACATATTCATTTCTTAATCTTAATACTTTTCACCATACAAATCACATTCTCTCTTACCAATTTAGTGTTTTTAAGCCTTTATTCTTCATCAAATGCTTTCTATTTCTAGTATTAGATTAAATAAATGTATCATACATCTCACTCAAAACATTTTAACTCAATCTATTGAAATACAAGTAGGTTTATTATGAAACTTACCTCCTTTGTCAAGAATTTCTTGCTTTCTTCTTCATTTTCATGCATTTCTCTTCTTCACCACTTTCCTTCCTTTTTCTTCTCATTTTCTCCACTTTCATCTACTATTTTCTTGCTTCTAAATTGATGAACATATTCTCTAGAATCTCTACTTCATCTTCTCTCTCTAATATCTAAGGAATTTTTTTTAAAAAAATGGGTAAAAAAATTTTCATGGAAAAAGACCAAATTGTAAAAAAAAAAGAAGAAAACTTTCTTTTATCACCCTTTTACTCACGTTGGAAGGATGATAAATTTCCTTCATCCTTCCTTTCTTTTTATACTACCATTTTTTAAATAAAATAATAATAAATATCTAAGTAAAATATTAATAAAATAATATTTAACTAATTAATTAATGAAAAATATCTCTAAAATATCATCAACATCATCATTGCATTCTAGAATTCTCCCTCTTGCTAATTGATCATTTTGCCCTTATTGGTCTTTCAAAATTCCATCCTTGAGTCATCACTTAATTTGGAAAAATTACGATTTAGTCCCTCATAAGTCTTCACTTATTCAATTTGATACCTGCATGCCAATTCCATATCATAGTAAATTGGTATATTTTCACTTTTGATCCTTCAACTTTCTCATTTTTACACTTTGATCCCCTAAATTTTGAATATTTACACTTGAGCCAAAAACTTTTTACATATTTATGATTTAGTCCTTACTTTTAAATCAATATACTAAAACCTACTTCTTAATTATTATTATTATTTTTTTACACTCCTCAATCCTCTCTTTTATATCATTTTCTCATCTTACAAAAAAAATCAAATATACATTATTCAACTTATTACTTCTTTTATTATATATTAATTTTAGGGATGTATTACACCAACCCTACTATTGACAACTCCATCAATATTGACCTTTAACCAATTTATAAACGGATACTTCTAGCTGATCATATTGGTAACTCTCCTCGGAATAACAGCTGTAGTGTTCATTACATTTAGCTAAACAATACTAGCAATCTGCGAGTTAAAACAAAGGCTTTTGTTCAAAGTGCTTTCACCATCAATAAAGTTTTCATCAAATGTGTCACTATTCCTTCTCTAAAGATTCCAAAACAATATATAAAAGAGACAATCCCAATCATCTGGTGTAACAACGGAGTACTTGAGATTAACAAGATTGACATAGATCTAGTCTCGTATGTTGAGAGTGAAGAAAGCTTCAAATATGTTGTAAATTTGACCAAATGGGAAATGTGAGTTATTATTGATGAATTTTCATAAGAATAAGTTGGCATATGTATTAGTCTGATGAAAATCAATTTGGAGACCACATTGGGAAGTCTAGAGACTAAATTGTAAATTTCCCAATTTTACTCAAAAAGGGAAAAATGTAATTTTCACCATTCGTAGATTCATACTAAAGATTATATATTAATTTTGAGATTTGGTTTGATAGGTGCCTATTATTATGAAGAAATTATAAAGAGTCCAAATGGACAAAATGGTAATTTTTCCATCTAAGGGCATTTTGGTCATTTCTCAAGAATCATATCTTGGAAATATTATTTTGATGAGATATTTGATATTTGGAAATTATTTGGACTATTGGATGTGTTATATGTGAATGGTTTAAATGTGGACCACACATTTTCTTAATGAGACTTTGACCACCTTTTACCATGAGATTTGAGTGTATAAAAGAAAAAAAAGGAATGAGACTTCATTCAACCCCCTTAGCAGCTGACGAAGCCTTCCATGGAGGCTTTCTTCTTCTTCTTCTTCTCTCATTTTTCTTGTCCTTTTTTTTCTTGAAATTTTTTCAAAATCTCAACACCCACCTTAGGATTTTGCTAAAATCTATTTAGAAAACTCCTTCATGGGCTTGAATCATTCTTCAAATGTATCACTTTCAGTTAGCATTTATTGTGGTTTTAGTGGGAGAAAGCTTCTATAAGGTAAGAAATGATATCTTCCATCTCTCCTAACATGATATTTGAGCTTAGATGTTATAAGAAAGTTTAGAAAGATGATTTATTATTATTTGGTGTATGGACAATGTTGAATTTTGAGAAATGGGGCCTTCAAACTATTTGAGCATGGATTCAAGTTTTAGGATGCATGATTTTTGTATTTTAGAGCATCCAAAGGTAAGTACCCTTGAATACTCATGCTTCTCTTATGCTTTGAAGCTTGGAAAATTAAGGCAATAAGGTTATATAAATGAGTTGATTATGTAAGTAAATATGTGACATGGCTTAAAATATATAAATTATGTCATTAATTGTTACACTAAAAATATTTAGTCATGAGATGTTACAAATTAATTATGAGATGTGGGAACTTTGGTTGCTATGAATGTGCTAATGAGTATATTTCAATGTGTGTGAACATGTATGAATCATGTTATTCATATGAAAAATGTTAATAATGTCAACATGGCCAAGTATGTGTTAAATTGTTAATTCCTACAAGTTGTTGATAAAGCCGATACAAGGTAAAAACATGAAATTGCTATGTAAAAGTTAATGAAATCATGACTCTCCACCCATAGGTGCCATTAAATGGAAATGAAATGTGCATGAGACATAATCAAAGTCATGGATTTTGTTATGATATAATATGGAAATGAAGATATGTTAAAGACTATATGAAATAAGGACCTTGGTTAGGTAAGGTTTAATGACCTTTTCTCGTGAAATTGAATCAGTTGACCCCTTTGAGTGTTTATGGTTATAATGAACCCCTATTATGAATGCTTTAAGCACATGTAAACTTGGTAAAAAGGTTAGGATATAGTTGGCATGTCAATTAGGGTATCATGTTCATGTTTTCTTAGAGTCCTATATTGGTGTTATGTGATATTACCTAGAGTTATGTTACTCTACCAATAGTCAAACATGTTTTTAAGGACCATTAGGCTTATGTTACCTCTTCAAAGGCCCTTATGATATATCCGGAGTTTTGTTACTTTCGGGCATAGCACTTCAATGCTCATTTTTGTTTGTGGATTTCCAATAGTGTTAGAGTCTTATTTTACTAAGATTACAATGGGCATCAATTTGAAATGTGGTAAGGATTAATAATGAAATGGAAAAATATGGTTATAAGGTGCATGATCTAAGTAAGCTAATAAGAAATTGATATGGTAACAAGTTTTAAATATGTGTGGTCTAAGTGAACCTGTTTCTATTAACATTATGGTAAATGATAATCTTGTATACCTCAGTAAAAGAAATGGAAACCAAATGTATGTATGTCTACATATATATAGACAACGAAAATGTGAGGAAGTTGTGGTATAAAGGAATACGTGTTGGATTAAACATTATAGGAACCCTTTATGGGAGTCTTAAGCATGAATTTCATAAGGTGATTCGATAACAAACCATGAAAATGCAGGTTGAGCCTTATAAGCCGATTGATTTAAATGAAATTGTTAGTAGCATTAAAATGTGGCTTGAATGAATTTGTATGACATGTTTAAGAAGGGCTCAACACTATCAAAGTATAGGATAAGGAGGTTTATCCTTGGTTACCTACTGCGATCGTCGAGCTCATGCGTTAGTGGTTTAAAACATGTAGCTTTAAGACTTGCCGAGGAGGTTGGACTTCGACTTGGGAGCATTGCGTCAGTAATTGAGGTTTTAAAGGTTGTAATTAAGGAATTGATTGTTCTTGACACTAGAATTATGGCATGTACGCAAAGACTTAGTTTGGATTTGAATTATTAAAAAAATTATTTGTAATTCAAGCCATTTATGTGTTTTATATCAAGCTTTATTTCATGGTTTACCTCGAATGTGTTTAAGACATGTATTCAAGTTTTAATGAGATTTGAAATTGATTTGTAATGTCTTGTAACATATGAAAATGATATGGATATGTTTCATCATGATTTTAAGTGTTTTTGATCGAATTTTTAGCTTCAAAGGCCTAGGGTTCAGTATCGTTGCCTTAGATATAGGTACCAAGTTTGCCATAATGTAAATTGTTATAGTACAGGGACTAACTATCTATGCATTGGCCTTAGGTATCAACACTTTGTCCCATAGACAAGGCCACTACATTGTTTTGGAGATTTTGAGCTTTCGAAGGCTCGTAGTTGATCCCGAATAACTCCACTCACCTACAATTTAATCTTAAATGATTTCAATATGTTTTTAAATTTACAAATTTGAATTTAACTATTTTGTATGATTTTATATAAATAGTTTAAACCTCAATTTCTTTAATAAATTAATAATTTTTATCACGATTGTATTCTGATAATATCTCTCATCCATATCGATAAACGAGACAGGTGTGAAATATTACATAAACATATAAGCATTATTATTAAAATTTAACATATTCAAATATTTGAAAAAATAACTTCTAGTTCGGAATTGGATTTAAATGCTAATTATCAAATATTAAACAAATTCAAACATCATACAAAACCGATTCGTATTCTTCAATAATTATATTAAAAAGTTTGGATTCTTGAAATTAGTTTTCAACTGAGGAAGTTGATTGGATTCTTGGAAAAGTTTTGTTTTTTATATTATTTTTAAATATTTTTTTAATTTTCTTGTAATATTTATTATTTTTTTAATTATAATAATTTGAATAAAATTTTATAATTTCTATATTTTTATTTTTAAATATTTATTTAAAAAATTTAGATGATAATATTATTGTGCCGTCATTAGTTGACACGTGATAAACAACGAGCAATTACTAATTTCGACCGTTTTTAATAAATTTTATGATGTAGTTCATTTACGACTTTATTAATTACATATCCGCTCAACAATTTAATTTCAAATTAATAAAGTATTAAATTTACAACTATTGTTATTAGTTTAAAAAAATTATATATCTTTCAATAAATATACCTTTTCTAATTTTAATTATAAATATAATATTAAAATTAATTAAACCAGTGTAAGCTTACACCAGTATACAAGTTTATTATAAAAAGAAAAGTACAAGCTTAGATTTTTATATGAAGCAAAAATAATCTCATTTTTGTTGAAAAATAATAATCTCATTTTTCTCACGAAAATAGTAAAAATATAAAAAAGAAAGTTTGTCATTGTAAGTTTATTGCATATTTATTTCCATTTTTGCATAAATTTTAAGATTTTCCATCAATTTCCTTATTGTTACGGCAGCTTTCTCCACTCTCCCTCATATCTCCTTTTACCCTAAAACACAAGATGGGTTCCCTTACATAAAGTTTCTTTCATTACAACAGTCTCTCCTCAGCCCCTCTTTCTTTTTGGCTTTACTGTATGATGATGAACATGTTCTACCCACGAGCCACTGATGGAACCCTTTTGTAAACTAAGCTTTTCACCTTGTTGAATTGATTAGTTCATTTTTGGGGTGTTTTATAATACCATCTATATTTTAGGACCCTCTCCTGAAAAATGGCAGAAAATCTTGATTGTTCAGCCTCAAATCTTCTCTGTACAGAGAACACAAGCTCTTGCTTTGATGGTGATCGTGATTTTAATGCCATAAATGAGTTTGGGTTTTCTGCTGATTGTCACCACCACCTTAAAAACCAAATCTTTAATCAACGACACCGCTTTCTTATAAACAACAAATCAATTTCTTTGATGGGTAGCTCTGGTTTTGCAATACAGAGTGATGATAGAATCAAAGAAATGATTGAAAAAGAGATAGAGCATTTGCCTAGAGATGATTATCTTGAGAGGCTGAGAAGTGGGGATTTGGACTTGAGTGTTAGGAGAGAAGCTTTTGATTGGATTTGGAAGGTCTGTGATCTTCAAAATCAGTTTTATTCCAATAAAACTCCTCACATTGTATTCTTTTCTCATCTAAACTCCTCACTTTCTATGTTTCTCTTTGTTATCTTATTCAATTTCATTTTATTTCTGTAATGGATTTTATGTTTTGTTTAGATCAATCAATTTCTGAGCTATTGATAATGTGCTATGAATGATGGTCTCATGGTTGGTGTAAGAAATGGTTAGATCATCTATGACTTAACTTTTTCATTTTTTGATCAATAGACTTGTGCTTATTACCAGTTTGGACCCTTGAGTCTTTGCTTATCTATCAACTACTTGGACCGATTCCTATCAGTATATGAATTACCTGTAAGTTCAGCCAAGTTTGGTTCTTTCTTTTCTAACATCATAATCATTTCCATTTGTTCTTTTCCAATCATGATTTTATGTTATTTTTTCAATCTTTTGGGATGGCATAGAGAGGTAAAACATGGACGGTACAACTGCTGGCAGTAGCTTGTTTATCAATTGCAGCCAAAATGGAGGAGACAAAGGTGCCATCGTCTGTAGATTTGCAGGTGATTAGAACATGTAGATTTGGTTTGATGTGTTTGGCAATAGATGTTATTCAGTTCCCTGATTGTGTTGGATTTGTTGTGGATTTAGGTGGGGCAACCAAGGTTTGTGTTTGAAGCTAAAACAATATATAGAATGGAGCTTTTGGTTTTAAGCACATTGAAGTGGAGAATGCAAGTTATCACTCCTTGCTCCTTCATTGACTACTTCATGAGTAAAATTTGTAATGATCAATGTCCATCATCAACTTCAATGTCTAGATCATTACAACTAATAATGAGCACAATCAGAGGTTTCTATCTCACTGTCTATTTTATTCCTTGCGTTACAAGTTTTTTGTTATTAGGATAAATGGGGTCTGAACTTTGGACTGATCCAATGAATGCAGGCATTGACTTCTTGGAGTTCAGACCTTCTGAAATAGCTGCAACAGTGGCAATTTCTGTTTCAGGTGGAATGCAAACATTAGCCCTTGATAAGGCTGTTCCAAGTTTCATCTTTGTAGAAAAGGTAAAAAAAAAAAAAAAAAACATAAGAAAGTGGAGCCCACATGAGTAATAACTCAAGAGAGGACAAATTTGTTTATGGTGTTAGGTCTTTTCAAGATATTGGCATTTGATCTTTTCAAGTTTAGTGTTTGACAAGTCATTGAAGTGAGAGTTCTCTATATGTTTGGCTTGTGGGACTTGTTTTTGCAGGGAAGAGTGTTAAAGTGTGTTGAAGTGATGAAAGATTTGTCATTGATCAAAGGGCCTGCTACAGCTTCTTCATCAGTGCCCCAAAGCCCCATTGGGGTGTTGGATGCTGCTACATGCTTGAGCTGTAAAAGTGATGAAATAAAAGTTGTGCCTTGTGCAAATTCTTCACATTCATCTACCCCAGACATTAAAAGGAGGAAATTAGACCACAACCACCACCACAACAACAACTAATCATCCCAACTGGATTTCAAGTCATGAGATCTGAATTTTGCCATGCCCCCTTTTCACACCCTTTTTAGTCCAAAAGATCAATTTTTGGTTGAATGGGAATTTTGGTGTGGTTTTGAAGCACAAAGAGAGAGTGAAAATGGGAATACAAAAAAATTAAGAAAAAATTGAAGGTGAAAAAAACATTATTTCAAGTCCTTCCATGCTTAAAGCATGAAAAGAGAAGAAAAGAAAGAAGCTGTCACCAGCTGTTTATATGGATATCAGAGGCAGATGAAATGGATGATGGTGGTGGTGTTTTTAGTTTAGATGGAAATACTATAAGTTTTTTTTTCTTAAATTTAATTCTTATTTGTTGTAGCTTCCAATTATATAAATGAGAGAAGAAAGTAGAGAGGTAAAGAAAAAAAGAATATAAGTTTTTGTTTAATATGGTGTTTTCAATGAAAATGAAATTATAAGGAAATATATGGCAATTACATTATTCTGTCTAAATTTGTTGGAAGCAAGAAGCGGTGTCGTTTATATGGTAGTAGCGGTCAACATCGGGTTGGACTTGGAAAAGAAAAGGTTTCCGGGTGGGTGTAGGTTGGACCCTTTCAGCATGCCTTATTCATTGATTATAATGGAGCTTCCTTTCCTCACTTTCACATCAACTATTTATACGTGTTTCTTTTTTTTTATTCTGTTTTAATTTCTTTGATTTTATTCTTAGCTCATGAATTTTTTTTTTTCATTTTTTTTTGTAGTAATTCATTTTAATACTTAAAACTAGATATGTTCATGGGTCAGAGTCGGGTTGGATTCGGGTTAGGTTTAAGCATGATATTAACATGCTTTATGCTTGTCCAAGTTAAGTCCTGTTTTTCAAAATTTGAGTTTAAAATTTTACCCAAACCCGTCTATATTTGCAAAAGACTAATTCAAGTTCATTTTAGACCCATCAATATTATTTTTTGATTTTTTAAAAATATTTATTTATTTTATTTTAATATTTAATAAGCTTATATATTTTTTATTTATTAAATTTTTATATTGTCATCTTAATATCATTTTAATGTTTACATTATAGTAATATTATATATTTAGTATACATTTATTTTTTAAAATGTTTTAAATTACATAATATAATAAAAAATAATATAAAATATTATAAATTTAAAACGGATTGAACCGATCATATTTTAAACGGGTTTAATTTTTTTATCAAAATTCATTTTTGGATCTAATACTTTTACCTAAACTCTCCTAAATTTCATACGGACCTTTAGCCTTAAACGAGTAACTCAACACATGAACAAATTTATTTAATACTATCATTTGTCTTAATTTAGCTTTAAAAAGTATCAAGTGGATGATGTCATTTGTACTGTATAGCGTTCTTATTAGCTGTTTTTTTAAGTTTTTTTTGGATAAACTTGACAAAATGATAATTTAATTAAGTACTACACCAAAACAAAAGTTTAGATACTAAAATAAAAATGAGTATAATTTAAGGCTTAAATAATGAATTAATTTAATTTTTTATTTAAAAATCAGTCTTGAATAATTCGTATAATTCTAGATTTAATCTATTTTTTCTAATTAGATTTTTTGAATTTTGAAATTTCACGCAAATTATAGTTGATAATTCATTAATTAAATTTTTAGTGAGTAATTTGTGGAAATAATAAGTGTAGTAGACCCAATCTGATCGGGCCCGTTCCAAGCATTAAACCAAAAATAAAATTTAAATTTAAAGTTAATTTAAATTTAAATGTTCAATTACAAATTTTTAGCCCAATTACGTAGCCCAATAAACAACTAAGCCTAAAGTCAAACCCTAGCCTAAACCACTTGTGTTGCCGCCCCTGCTTTGTCAATCCAGCTGACTACCAGCAACTTGTTGCTGCTACCCATCCCTAGCCACTCAGAGCTTGCCACGTCGGCACCATCACTATCAAGGACTGCTATCACCGCCACTGCAAGCCAAATCTGCAAAGAAGGAAAAGACGCACATTTAGTTGCAAACAACAAATTATCATGATTGAAACAGAGGCTTTAAAAGCCGAATTAAAGCATTTTGTAGGGGTTTTTTTTTGAGAAATTAATATAGACAGACATACTAAGCATTTCGAAATCGATAACAAATAGTTATTCAAAGCAACACAGGCCATCTTCGAAGCAATATACAGACACACTAGCATTTGAAATCTGGAAACTACAGTTCATACACCAAGTATTAACACTTTCGGTATTATCAAGGTACATATTAAATGCATATTTATTATTAATATATTTCATTTAATGTTCATTTATTTTTTATTAAAACAAAACTATTTGAAACGTTTTAATCTATATTAAATATGCTTATTTATGTTATCATTATCATCATTCATTATTATTCATTAAAAAACGTTTCAATTAATTATAATAAATAAAAAGGGAAGATTAAAGGGCGTATATCGATCTAGTTCGTCGTCGACGGGGCTTTGAATGGAGCTCCTCCATTCGTGGGGGTTTTGATGGTCGTATTCCTGTTCAAACATACAAAAAAATGGAATAAAGAACGATTTTAAAAATAAAGGAAATAACAACAAGAAGTAAATTCAGATTTCAAAAGGAAAATAGAAAGTCTTTTAAATCCATGTTCTTTCGTAGATCAGAAAAAAAATCGTTTCAGATCAAACCTTTTCAAAAACAAAATAGTCATAAAGGGAATAAAAAACGTTTTTAAATAAAAGAGACTTAAAGTTTCGTTTTTTTGGAGATCGAGATTCGATTGATAGATCTGAGCCCGATTTGGGTTTTAAAAACAAAGAATGATGGAAAGGGGAAGATTTTACCTCAAGCCACCGTGCACGGTGGCGATCGACAGTCGGACGATGATCGGAGGTGGCGGAGGAGTGATGGACCTGGGACGGCTCCATGGTCAGACGAAGAACACCCCAGAGCAGAGAGGAGAGAAAAGAGAAGAAAGAAACTTGTTTTTTAAAAAAGAAATGAAAAAAATGACATTTTGTTTGAAAATTTGGTTTAAATAGCATAGTTGAATGACGCCGTTTTGGCGTGATTACTCTAAGTACAAAACGTCGTCGTTTCAGGCTGACCCGATCTGACCCGACCCACTCCAGGCCAGGATCCGCGTGTTTTCAGTTAATGAGTTATTTACCTCTTCAGTCATTCTGCATTTTTGGTAGTTTTAATTAAGTCCTTTTAATTTTTAAATTTATTTCAATTTTGCCTTGTAATTTTAAAGGTTTTCCAATTTAGTCCTTTAACTTTCTAGAGGATTAAGAAGCTGCCATGTCAAACTTTTTGGGTTTATTACCCAAGCAGTCCCCGAACTTTTTAAAAATCACATTTTAACCACTAAACTTTTACAAAATTACATTTTAACCCCCAAACTTTCTTAAAATTACATTTTGACACCTAAACTTCTCTAAAATTACATTTTGACCTTTAAACTTCTCCAAAATTACATTTTGACCCCAAGCTTTCCCAAAATTACATTTTAACCCCTAAACTTTCCCAAAATCATATTTTGATCTCAAAATTTTCCAAAATTACATTTTGACCCCAAACTTCTCCAATATCACATTTTAACCCTAAACTTTTCTAAAATTACATTTTTACCCCTAAACTTTTCCAAAATTAAATTTTAACCTTGAATTCTTTGAAACTTTATTTTCGACCCCCTTTTTTCCTTTTTCTTCGATTTTTGTATATAAAATTTAATTATTATCCTTTCTTTTTTAATTAATCCTTTTTTTTTTATTTTGATTCGTGATTCTATCATATTTTGTATATTTGAGTATGATAATTAGTTGGGTATGATATATTCTATTCAAATTATCAATAATTTAATGAAAATTTTAATGGATAAGGGTTAGTTTGGAACAATTTTTAGTAGAGAGACTAAAATGAACTTTATAAAGTAGCATAAAATCTCTTGATAGACTTTGAACTTTTCGAGATGATAAAAAAATGATTAAATTGATCGAAAATGATTAAATTCAATTCATTCGGTTTTGTTTATTGGATTTTAATTTTATTTAGTTTTGATGTGTTAAATATTAAATTTATTTATAATACGAAAATAATAATTAGAATAAACTACACCTATTATCACTTTAAAATAAATTTGTCCTGTTTTGATCATTTCATTTTTTTAATTTAATCACCTTAAATAAGATAATTGTGTGAATTATTCATTGCCATTAAATTTTTTATTTTTTTAAAGGATTGTTAATGTAAGACATTAACATTTTGAGTGACTGATGGTGATATTTTTTATTGACTTTTAACTAAAATTCAAAGAAAATTTTGAACTAATTATAAAAAGTTACCTAAATTTTAGATTTTGTTAATGATAAGGTGACTTAATTTAAAATCATGTACATGTGACTGATCAGCAAGGTTAGAATTTAAAATGGATTGGTTGAATAAACTTTAAAAAAAAACCTAAAAAAAGTATGAACTCAGATTCTGCATTCTTTCTTGGGAGGTAAAGAAAAAGAATTTTCCAGTCAATGACTGCAGGCTTTTACTGTGAACTGAAACTCAAATGGCTTGTTAGAGCATTGGTAAAAGGGATTCAAATACTTTTAAGTTTGGTTGGTTAACAAACCAGTAAAGCGTGGAGAATAATATTTATATCAAGAATTAGGTCAAATTTACTGGTTTTTATTTCGAGTCTCTTTCATTTTTTGGTTTTTATAAAATCACTCGTTTGGTACTTTTTACTTTGCCTTTTTTTTAACTTTCACTTTTACAAACGTAATAGATTTACAAGTATAATATAAATATAGAAATATGTTAAAGCACTTATACCTAAAATCAAATTAATACAAAACATAATCGATGAAGAATCGAAAAAATTTGAACATAATCCATTCATAATATATGCATATGTCAAGGCTAGAGATCTACACATTGGTAAAAGTATTAGAGAAGCCACTATATTTAAGAGTATATTGCATTTCGATTTCTCTATTGAAAAAATGAGAAAATTAATCCTTATACATTTCATAATGTGTAAATTAATCCCTTCGTTAAAATTTTCTATTAAATAATGATTTGAAACATGCTGAAATTTATTTTTTATGGGTAAACTATAGAAATAATCACCCAACTATGCATTTTGTTTTATTTTTGTCACCCAATTATTAATTTTTTATTTAGTTACTAAACTTTTCGAAATTAAATATTTTAGTTACACTAAGTTGATGTGGGCTTTTTTTTTTAATATCTATTAACAAAATTAGCCTTATAATATTTACACATTCGAACAATTTGATTCTAAATATAAAAAAAATCAACAAGTCTAGCTTTAAATATTTACAAAATTTATCATTTTAGTTCTAATTCTAAAATTTCAATAAATTTGACCCTCAATATTTATAATATCTATCAATTTAGTCCTAACTCTAAAAATTTTAAAAACATTTTTTTTTTCAAAAAAGTTATTTTTAGCCCTTTATAATCCATCAGCTAACTAGTGATGTCAACCGGGCGGGGCAAGGTGGTTTTGTAACCACCTTGATGGTCTACCGCTATGCTACGACTGGAATTGATCCCGGCTTTAAAAAATTCAACCACTCTAATCCTAAACCCAAAAATTAAGAGCATAATTGAATCCGATCCAATCCAAATTGAGTTTAATTTTTTTATTTTTAATTTTTTGTAAAATTTTGATTAATTAATTTTCTTAATGAAAGGTTTTGGTTCTTATTAGATTTGCATAATGATTTATCTCTAGAGTTGTGTGCTAAAGTATATTTACACACATGCTATGATTACAACATAGAAGAAAAAAAGAAGAAAAAAGATTCCTTTAAAAAATTATTAAATTAAGAAGATAGAAAATGGAGAAAATAACCTTATAGGGGTGAAAGGGGACTAGTATAGATGTGGTAGAATGAGACTAGTAGTGATAAATTTTAGGGATTTTTAATTTAATTAATATTAACTATGTATAAAAGGTAATTTCATAAATATATCGGGCAGGGTGAGCGGTTTCAACCTTGACCCAACCCTAATTATTTTTAAAAATTAACCCGCCTCATCCATGCCCCCAACTTCAAAAGAAAAAATACCCTTTCAAGTTGGATTGACTCGGAATCCATTAGATTCGGGGTTTTTAATATCCCTATAACTAACCCATGTAAGATATTAAAATAAGAAAAAAAGAACTCTCTTTCAAATGACTTGCAAAAGAATTCTAAAAAGTTAAGATTAAACACAAAAAAATTTAAGATCCAAAAGAAAATAAAGGAATTAAAAATGTTATCTGTTTTGGTCGTAATGCAGTCAATTATTCAAAATAGGTTCCAAGTCAATTGATTTGGTGCAATGTAAACTCTAAATTATAGTAAAAAAAAATTATGCAAGTGACTTGAAAGAGAGTACACTTTTTCTTATTTTAATATCTCACATGGGTTAGCCAATGGGTTATAAAGGGTTACAAATGAATTTTTTTAAATATTTTTGTTAATTTTTAGACTTAGGACTAAATTGATAAATTTTGTAATGTTGAGGGTCAAATTTATTATTTTTTTAGAATTAGAATTAAAATGACAAATTTTGTAAAAATTGATGGCTAAAATTGTTGAATTTTTTATATTTAGGATCAAATGGATAGAATGTGTAAACATTAAATGACTAATTTTGTTTCTAGACCAATAAAAAAGTCCACATCAGTTCAAAGTGATTAAAATATTTAATTTTAAAAAATTTAGTGACTAAATCGAAAAAATTAATAGTTGGGTGAAAAAAAATAAAACGAAAGGCATAGTTGGGTGACCATTTTTATAATTTACTCGTAAAAAAATTTCAGCATTTTTCACATCATTATTTAGCAGAAAAATTTAACGAAAGAGTTAATTTGTACGTTTTGAAATGTATAAAGACTAATTTCTCCGTTTTTTCAATAGAAAAACTGAAATGCAATTCACCTTTTTAAGTACAAAGGTTTCCCAATACTTTTATCCCCACACATTGCACTTGTAGAGAATGGATTGAATGAGATTGTAATTCCATGTCATTCCCATTTATTTTCAATAAGAAAAATGACAAATCAAATTTTTTACTTCTAATTTTTAGCATTTTAAAAATGATTTGAATATTTTTAAGAGAAAAAATATGATTTATCATTCCCCTGTTAATAAGGAATGAAGATGACAGTAATCACAATTTCTTACTATTATTTTATATATGTTGCCCTATTTAAATATCATGGTGTGTATGTCATGTCATATTTAAATATAATAAGTGACGTTAAAACACATCACCAAAAAAGGGTTTGCTTCAAAATGAAAATACACATTTCGAAAAGTCAAGAAAGTAGATTAGAAAACAGAAGAAGATAAAGAAGAAACACAGTTTGTAGCTGACATTGGGAGACAACAACAGGCATTTGCTGCTACAGAAGAACCAAAAAGTAAAAACATGAGAGACAAGCGTGTTGAAAAACATCGATGAAGTAAATTTGTAGATATAAATTAAACATGGCCGTTGTTAACAGGAGATGAGATATTTACACCAAATATTTTTCCTTCTTCTGCACACTCTTCCCTATATATGCTTTTTGTTTCTTTTATGTACTGCATTTGGGACCCAAAGTATGTGTTAAATCTCATTGCTTAAA
Organism: Gossypioides kirkii; assembly: GCA_005610355.1. NCBI lineage: Eukaryota > Viridiplantae > Streptophyta > Magnoliopsida > Malvales > Malvaceae > Gossypioides > Gossypioides kirkii. The sequence continues at coordinate 19,699,165 of CP032253.1, forward strand.
CACAAAATCTCGAATTTTCATAGGCGAAAAAACAAATTTATCAATTTCATAGGATTCCCTGTTTAACCATGGAGTTAAGTAAACTAACATATTATTATTGACAAAATCAAACTTGAAATCTAAGCTATGGGGTATTCATTTTGGTGCGTAATACTGTAAACCTAAAATAGGTGCAGGTAGGAAGTTTCTATGACATGGGTCGTGATTTGTGAAATATCATTAGAATTATTTGTTTTTTTTCCCTTCCTTTCTGTTTCTTTTGCGTAAGATGGGGATGTCACGGCTCAAGAATCAAAGATTTGTAAGTTTTCTTAAAATGATATTTTTATATAATATTGTTTAAGTTCTTAATTGAGTTATTGTTACGAATTAATTAAGCACTAATTCAAACCAATAAAAATATGTATATAGTGTAACTTGAACCCATGTAAATTAGATCGGTACAACCTTAAAATTAACACTCAATTAAAGATTCATTTTGATATGTTTTTTTTTTCATTTTTATTTTACTATGCATAATTTATTATCTCCATTAGTTGTATATATTAATAATTGGAGTGCATTTAGTAGAGTTAATATGAGGTATTTATGTGTTTAAATTTCGTATTACTCACAATTCAATCTAATCTTTTAGGTATAATGACTTATTTGACCCTCCAACTTTATAAAAAAAATCATATTAGCCTCCATTAAAGTTTTCACCTTTTTTTGCCTTTAAACTTGCATTTTCTATCAAATCACCCCAGAATTATTGAAAAAGTTAACGTTTCTTTAGCTTTTGCTGACGTTACATATACATGGATTGCCATGTGGATGACACATTAGGGTTGATTGACTCTGATGAGTTAACCTGGGTACCATTGAGTGTGAGATGGGTTAAATTGAACTATGATGGCCAAGTGAGAGGCAATGAGGGTTCGACACAAGTGAGAGAAGTGCCGAGGGATTGTTTTGGGAATTGGCTACTTGGTTATTCTAGATTCTTAGGATCTTGTTCATCCTTTGAGGAAGAATTGTGGGGGGGGGGTGTTTAAGGGGCTTTTGAGGCCTGGAGGTTGGGAGTTCGTACGTAGGCTCAAGGTTAATTATGACAGTGTGATGGTAGTATAGCTTGTAACGGCACAATAGAGCGATAGTAATAACTTGCGACTAATTCGGGATATCAGATTATTATGCAACAGACATGGGAGGTGGTCTTCAAACATGTTTACAAGAAGGCTAATCAATTGGTAGCTGGTATGGCGAAGCTTACTCATAGTCATATTTTATCGATGGCATAGTGTACCAACCCTTCAGTGCACCTACATGATTCAATGGGTACTCGATATGTAGATAAAAGTGTTTCTTAGGCTTGATTAGCTGCTATTTGCTAAAAAAAAAACAAATTTTACGAAGACATTTTAGAAAAAAATGGGCTTTTAGGTATCTTACATACTATCAATCAAATAGTAAAATTTTATATTTTAACTTAATGAACCCAACATAACAATTTAAGCTAAATAATTTTATATTCCAAAACTTCTCACAAATGATGCATTTCGTTTGTTGAATCTTAGATTACGTTTCGTAATAGAATTACGGTAGTTTAAAATTACAGGTGGAATATAATATTACCTTATTTGGCTAGAATGCAAGATTTATGTATTTGATTATCGAAATGTACAAATACTTTTTTTTTGAAATAAAGGGTAATCTACAAAAATAGTCACTTTTGTTTAACTCAGGTTACATTTTAGTCACTTATGTTTGAAATGTTACGTTTTAGTCACTTGCGTTATAGTTTTGTTACAAAGTGGTCACTCTACCGTTAAGCTCCGTTATCTTCCTAACGGAAATCTTACGTGGCAGTCCAACTAGAGTTTAAGTGCCAACATGGATTTCCAAATAGGATTAGAATATATTTTTAATTAAATAATTTTTTTAAAAAAAAGATAAAAAGAATAAACTTTCACTCAAATTAATCTCTTTCTATTCCCCATCCAAATCCAAAGAAAATAGTTCCCCACCTTTTCTCACATCACATTCTTCCCACACAAATTCCCCAAATCAACCTAATTTAGTCGTTCCATATCTCTAATCTATCTCTCCCTCTTCTCTTTTGTTTTGTTTTCTAACTTTCTGCATCAAACATGTTCTGCTGTCTGGCATAACTGAATCATTATCGGGGAAAGTGATATTCCGACGACAACCGGGTGTGGAGGACCTGGTCTCCTCTGACAATCCTATTGACATTCATCTTCCCTGACTTGATCGTTCAACCCCAATCTGGTCATCTCCCTGCCCTAGTTGTTATACTCTTCTCAGGTTCCTCTTTTTTCCTTTTTCTTCATTGCTTATGAACTTTAAAATGGCATGGAATTCGTTACTAGTTGTAAACCTCATGTTAGATTAGTTCAACTTTCAAGTGAGAAAAGTGACTATTTTTGTAGTTTACGCTTTACATTATTTTTTATTTGATGATAAACAGATGAGATTACAAGAGCAAAAAAAATGGCAGAGCTACCATGTACAGCGAAGGTATCCTTTTTGTGCCGATTGTCTATACTTTATTCAGAAATTCTCATATGGAATGGAAGATGTAAAACACTTTGGATTCTGGTAATCTTACATGAATGATTGAAGATGGATGAGTTTGAATTGAATTCATTTGATTTGATTTTTGTGTTCTTTTTTTCGATTTAATATTTTCTTAAGGGAATTTGCAGGGAGTAAACTATCTGCTATGACTTTGCCTAATCTAATGTTGTGCAGTTTTTGGATTTAATTATCCCCTTTGTTCAGTATATTTTAGAGGATTACCTTAGTATATTATTTTAAAAAAATCAAATAGCTGAAATATGTTGGTGGGGTTTACTGTTAGTTCCTATGAGTTTAGTTCATGTGGTTTAATATGTTTATTTTTAGTTTTTATATTTTAACAATTTTTGAAATTTTCTTGGTTTCATACCTAGTTTGCTTTAGTAATCCTTTTTTTCCTTGTATAATGAGCTAAGTTTTATTTGTTGGCTATCCTGGAGTTTCCATGTGACAACTCTTGCTTCCTATTGTTGTCGATACATCATATGAATCGTCGTTTTCATGGCTTTCGACACCAAAAGTGACGTCTACCCTATTGTTTTAATTTAATAGAAAAATACACCAAAAGCAACGTTTATCCAATGATAACGAGTATGCACTTACTTCAGCTCTCTACCTTCAAGTCAATATTGCCAGTCAAGCACTCATCTTCGCCACACGGTCTAGGAGCTGGTCTTTCATCGAGCTCCCTGGTCCCTTGGTTCTCATTGCCTTCATTTTATCACAACTGGTAAATCCATAATCATATAAATTCGCATAGCTCAATTGAATTAATGTGAAACCAACTTAATTGTATAATAAAATCTTGTGACTTGGTAAAAAAGGTGGCGACTCTAAACTGGGGATTCGTCGGGATCCAAGGCATTGGATGGGAATGGGTCCACTTCAAGGCATTCCATCACCACATGAAGCCTAGTCCAATGATGAGCTTGCTCCAATTGTTTGATTTAGCTCAACGGCAATAACCTAAGAAGCACATTGATATTGAAAGGTATAGTCCACACTCCATAGCTTGAGATGTAAATTAATCCAATTTTAGTTATAAACACACATGTTTTGGTTTGCTTATTTTTGGTTTATTTATTCATATATGTTAAAGAATTTTAAACTTATATTTACATTATGTGTCTTTCATAAATAAGTTTATTTGGGAATATAAAATAAATCAAATATTCTTATCTATAATTATATAGAGAGCTTGAGCTGATTGAGTTTTAAATCGATTGACATGGGTATTGTTATTAATGCAGGAGGATGTGATTTGATCCAAAAGTCTGCAGTATATAAAGCATGTGATAGAGAAGGGAGTGCATCAGAAAGAAAAAATCTCCTACTTTGTAATTATTTTGTTTTAATCTTTTAGAGGCAGATGAAATGAGATTAGTTGTTTTTAATAGTGAAACTAGCTTATTTGGTTTTTTAACTATTTGATTCTTTTGTCACAATCATTTGATAACATCAACCATTTGATGAAGTTGCCTTTTGATAATATGCTTTATTTATGTATATTTTTGCTGTGCCATAAATAGTTCATTAGAGGTTTACATGGAACATTCTTTATGCCTTTCCTTTGCAGGTTCCTTCGTACTAAACTTAAGCTTTAATCTTAGGCTAAAAAGAAAATTTGATGTTTTTGTTCTCTACAAGAATGATTGAATTTTATCTTTAGTTTGTTGCTAGGTCAGTTAGGATCCCAAAAACATGATAGATATTTATGAATATTTTATTTACTTTTTGTTTATGTATGTGTCGAGATATTTGTTCCAATCCAAACAAATGATAGATATAAATAACATTTTAATTTTACTAAAATATCGGATTACATAAATTTAATTGATAAGAGATATATCATACTTATAAATAAGTTTTTTATTCACTTTTATTAAATAAATTTATACAATAATAAATAAAAATTTAAATTTTATATTGCATCACTTTATATTTAAACTTGATGAAGTTGCCTTTTGATAGTCCTTGAAAATGTTTTTATCTTTAAATGAGAAATGGAGTGAAGAGATAGTCTTTGTCATTTCTCAAGTAAATGGGAAATGTTTTTAATCATTTCTCAAGTAATTAGGAATACAAAAGTTTATTTCATATAATCATTTAAAAAAACCATATTGTTTTGCAGCCCTAAATTAAGATAAAATGCATCATCCTTACTATATCATGGTTCTACAACTTTTCCAAAAAGATAGTCTTTATCCACAAAACAAATTTCTCCAAACAAAATATATTCCTACCTATGCAACAAAATGAAATCCAATTCAGTCAAAGTAATTGATCTATCCTTGGACGTTTGAAAGGTAATTTGGCCCTAAAATTTGTTGTACCGGTTGAGCTTTGTTGGGTTAAGGGTGGTTGGCTTGAAGTGTTATCCATTAAAGTGGCTTGGTTTAAAATTTGCAAGCTCAATGATTGGTTTATCATTTGGTTTCCCCTGACAATGCCTTTGCAAGTCCTTGTATTATGGCCTGGTTTGCCACATTTGGTGCAGTTAGCTTGTTGTCTCGTCTTGCTTAGTTTGGGTCCACTCTTTCTTGCTTCACCAACTTCCTTCCTCCTTGTTTGTTTGGGTCTTCCTGGACACCTTCTAATCATGGGAGGAAGAATGGGTTCTATGTCCCTCACATGTTCCCATTGCATAGGACCTATACGAAAAAATTTAAAGATGTCAAACACATTGTACAAAAAAGTAATATGTCATAAAGGTTTAGGGTTTTAGGGCTATTACCTTTTACCGGGTTAATCAAGTGATTGTAAATTTTCAACTGGGTAGTGACAGTATAGCATGTATTGACATAAGTTTCAGGGCTCACACCAAGTAGTTGCTTGCAAGAAATAGCATGTTTACATGGGATTCCTGACAAGTCCCATTTTCTGCATGAACAAGAGAAATTAACGAGGTCAACAACATGCTTGTTGGCTAATCCACAGTCTACCTCATACTTTTCATTTCCAGCATATATTGGCCATACACTACAAACAAAGTAACATTTTAAAGTTAAAACTTTTGCATCCAAGTAACAAAATTCAAGCTAAGTAAAAAATAAGTTAGTTGAACTTACTTATTGGACTGCTTAACAATTTCAGACAACTTGTTTTGTATCCTTGGACACAAAGGTCCAGGATACTTCTCAGCAGCCTCCCTCATGGAAACCAATCTAGTCATGACTTTCCTTCTAATTATTTCCAACATCGTTAGGATAGGTTTATCTCTGGCTTCTAAAATGATCTATAAGGAGAGAAAGTCCTTGAATAACTCCAACAACAGTTATACAACATGAAGTGATAAACAGTCAGATTAGAAAAAAAGTTAACCTTGTTGAAACATTCACTATTGTTATTTAGAAGCAGATTAGATTTGCATTTGGTTGAGAAGTGTGCTCTTGACCAAGTCCTTGGATCCTTGTTACGCAGCCAAGCCTCAGCAGATTCTGACAGTGACTTCATTTCAAACATTGCTTCTTCAAATTGTCTTGGAAAAGTTGCTTTAGCAGCTTTCCAGTAAGTAAGACGCATAGTTTGGCCTCTAAATCCTTCCATGTTTTTGAAATTGTTGTAAAGATGTCTGGCACAATTTCTTGCTTCAGCATTAGGAAACAACACAGAAATCGCTTCTATTAGGCCCTGTAAAATAGTTAAAAAACATGATAAACAATAATTTTTATATAAACAATTTAGGGAACAATACAATATGAGCTACCTTTTGTTTGTCAGACATGAAACATATATTATAGGAGTTGTTGATTTCCAAATCCCTCTGTAATAGCTCAAGGAACCAAAACCATGACTGTTTGTTTTCACTCTCAACTGCAGCAAAGGCCACTGGATATATACAATCATTGGCATCAACCCCAACAGCAACAAACAAATGTCCACCATAATATCCCTTTAGCCAACACCCATCTAACCCTATAATTTTCCTACAACCAGTTAACCAACCTGATTTGCATGCTTCAAGGCATATATAAGGCCTCTAAAATAGCCTACATTCTAATTTACAGATGGTTATTGTATCAGGGTTGCTTCTTCTTAACTCAAGTAAATAATCATATATATTGGCATATTGGGCTTTGTGATTCCCTTGAACTAATTCCAGGGCCTTAATCTTAGCCCTCATACATTTAGTCTGAGACACTATTGTTCCAAAATCCACCCTAATATCATTCTGTAAAGATGTTAAGGAATAATTGGGATCAACTTGAAATTTGTGTAAATAGTGTCTAGCCATCCACTTTGAAGTGATATTCCTATTTTTCATTACGTTGCCACACTTATGGTGGTTGACTAAGGTCTTAATCCACCAAATTCCATCCATTGGATCCTTAGGACTTAATTTGGATGCCCACAACGTCCATGGGTAACCAGGTACACAGACTGCTTTCACCCTAAGCTTGTCATTCCTAGTTAGTTTGGTTACCACCCTATTTATCCTCCCACACTGTTTGATTGCATCTTTTAAAATGTCTTTGCTAGGGAAAACCAAACCCTTTATCAATATAAGGTTCCTCATATCAGTTTGAGGATTGAACAGTGGGTACTTTTCATTCCCATCTTCATTAGAATCTAAGTCATTATTCAAATCCTCATCACTGTTACTATCAAAATCATCTTTTAAACCTCAAAAATCTGAGCCCAATAAGTGGTCTAACTCTTTTTGTATCATTTCACCTATTAGTTCAACCTCTAGTTCATCTACCTTATCACCATCAGGCTCAAAAGAATCAGAATAAGAAGCATCTGACTCATAGGCTTTAAATGAACTATCATCTGAGTAAGATGCTTCTCCTCTAAAATCTCCTCCTAAAGTATTTTGTTCAACATCAAACCCTAAACCAAAAAAAGAGAATGAAATAGTATATTAGTGCCAACAAATTCCACAACAATTCAAACATGAAAACAACATAAATATGTGCATTAAGAGACATTATGACAACAACTATATCTATAATGACTTTTATTGATGCAGTGCAATTTTAACATGTAAAATTTTACATTGCTTTATTATGATGATGATGTGTGCAAAACATAAAGTATTTATGCATTCACTTTGGCATACAGGATGAGTAAAATCTTGTTATGGACTTGTTGTTTCAACTTGGGACTGTAATATTTTTATTGACATTTCTATTCAGTTGATACATCATACATCTATCTTCAGCCATATAAGTTTAGCTGTAACTTTGTTATAGTAATTTCCATTCCTATCAATTTTCCTACCATTGCATTTGTTATAGTAATTTGCATTTTTTCTAAAGCCAAACAGTTATTCAGATGGACAAAGTGAAGATATATTTGTTACTCAACAAATTTGTGAAAAATGTCTTGTTGCATCTTACTTTCTCTTCTAAGTTTCCTTATTTTTTCGCTTGAAGAGTTATTTGTGTTGCAGTCTTAGATATAATGTTTTACTGTCTATTGTTTTCTCATAGATCCTTATTATGGTGGTCATGAAAGCAATGGGGATGGAGAGTGATCAAGAAGTAATTCATATGGTTGGTAATAGTGACTTTCTTTTACCTTCTATAGAGGTAAGCTAACTGGTTAAGGATATGAAGTTGTTCACATTTTGTATTATTTGAAAGAATGGCAAATAGCTTCCTGAAATGTCTTTTGCAAATAGCTTGAATGCTTATGAAAGGAATATACGGATTTTAAATATGTATATATTTCTTTCTAAAAGGATAGTAATAGTTTGATTGATAAAGAAGTGGAAGTGGAAGTTGATGGAAGAGTGAGGAGTGCCTTGAATGTTTTACTAGTTTGCAGTGTGGATCTATGAATGCATCTATATATGTAAGATTAGATTACAGAAATGAAGCTAGTTATAGAGTATCGATAAGAAATGACTTAGGTAAGAGCCTTGACAGTAGGATTTAATCTCTCAACTCCTATAGAAATTTTATGCGAATAATGGCATATTTATCACATATTTTATAAGTACACATATTTTATATGCAAAAGATTTTCACCAGCAATAATGTCAGGGGCAGCCATTGACAAAAATGATATCTACAATGAAATTGGAACTTTAAAACCTGGGTTTATACTTAAAGCCATTGGGCTTATATGCAAGAAACCTCATACTCTACCAATTCTATAGAAAATTATAAATAAGCAACTATGGGTCAACTAATCATTCATTGACTTAACTGCAACATACATACATATAGTATTTACAGCATATATGTGCCAAGCAATCTCATATTCTATCAATTGAAAGGCAAATCATACATAAGCAACTATGGGTCAACTAATCATTCATTGACATAACTGCAGAGAAAGGAGAAAATGAGGGGTGAACTTTCAAGGATCACACTATTTTTTTCTCATATCTTTGGACCATAAATGCTCTTTGTTGAATAGATTCTTGTGAGGGAATAAAGTATGAATTTGTCTGGAAATCAAACACCCTATTAATTGGAGACAAAAACAAACTTGCATGGATTGGAGCAACAAGAAGCGAACAAAGAAAAAAGGAAAACAGTAAATCCATGGGGATTAAACTACAAGCTTGTTCTAACATGAACAAAATAAATTACCGACCAAAACCACAAAAAACCTAAACCAAAAGAGGAAAATAGTAAATCCCAACATGTCCCCATCCTTGCTGAAAAATTTGAAATACCCACAAAAGGATTGTGAACAAACAAGCCGATTCAAATAAAAAAAATAGAATTGAGAAATCAATTATTCAAGAATCGTGAAAGAAAACATACCTGAAACCTTCATTGAACCCATCTTTTGTTTTTTTATGTTGAATAAAGAAAACAAAAAAATAGTAAGATGAAAAGAAAATTAAGAAAAGAGAGGACATGAACGGTTTTTTAGCTAAGTTTTGGGTTTAAATTTTTTAATTAATTAAATTTATTTAATTAAAAATATATTCTAATCCTATTTGGAAATCCATGTTGGCAGTTAAACTCTAGTTGGATTGCCACGTAGGATTTCCGTTAGGAAGATAACGGAGCTGAACGGTAGAGTGACCACTTTGTAACAAAACTATAACGTAAGTGACTAAAACGTAACATTTCAAACATAAGTGACTAAAATGTAACTTGAGTTAAACAAAAGTGACTATTTTTATAGATTACCCTGAAATAAATAACTGGTTGTATTGAAGAGAAGAAAGGGCACACCCCCAAAGAAAGTACATCGAGAATCAATACATCATAAAGACAATTAAATGAAAAAGAGATGAAAACAAATCAGATAAAACAAGAAGAATATTGCAGAAGTAAAACAACCCTTGCCCTTTCAAAGTAGTAAAACCATCAACTTCCATAGCCAAGCATTGATGAGAAAATCCAAGAACCAAAGGCGAACAAGACTTTAGATTTGTGCATCAGAATGAAAATCTAGGATTTTCGACACTCTAAAGCCATAAATCCGAGAAGAGAAGTGTTGTATACTATCCATAGCGACTGTCCTCCACCACCTCCGAGGCTTCTTCCATCCAAAATCGTTCACCTCCCAGACGACGACCTTCTTGAGCCAAGGTATGAGCAGCTTGATTCACGTTTCTTTGAACATGATAGAAAGATATATGCTCAAACCCATCAATTTTTTATAAAATGTTTAAGATAATCGGGCTGAGCATTGAATTGTCGCGATCTCTTACATGTAGCTTTTTGATAATCGTCAACGAGTCTCCTTCTACTTGAATGCACTGAAAATTCGCCTCCTGAGCAAATCGATCGTACGCCCTAGCCTCAGCGACAAAAGCGTCACAGATGTGATGATGTGGAATAGTACATGCCCTCATGATTAGAACGAGATCATTTCTTGCAATTACTCTCGACCAAGATGCCCTTCCTGTATATGAAAAGCAAAGTCGAAGTTTAGTTTAATAAAACCTTGAGACGGAGGCTTCCACAGAGGTTTGGTAAGATCTTGAATCTTATTATCCAAAAAATCTAACCATTCAATTTCTGCTAAATACCCTAAAATAAAAGCCACCAAGTCTTGAACAGATTTGCACAATCCATCGTGAACCAGCCTGTTTCTAGCATGCCAAATAGCCTAAATGACAATAGTCATAATCTTTCGTTTTCTGTCACCAACATTTTTATAACAAGCACATAACCAGTCTATAAACCCAAGAACACTACCATGTGAAATGTTAGGAAGGTAAGCTCTTTCCAAATTTTTACAGAATCTGTACAATCTCGAAACAGGTGAGATATAGTCTCTTCCTCCTTATTGCAAAGTGGACATCGAATATTTGACACAATTCGCTTGTTGTAAAGATTATTGTAAGTAAGGAGAAAATTATTGTAGCATTTCCACAGGTGTATTTTTATTTTCCCCGGAATCTGTAATGACCAAATAGAGGTGTAAAAAGTTTTATAAATAGTGGTCATAGGATTTAATAAGAACTTGTTGTAGATAGGGATAGTCTTGTAATAAGAACTTGTAAGCACTCTTCACAGAGTAAGAGCCCGACCTTTCCAATCTCCATATCCAACAATCAGGCATATCAATCTAAGCAAAGGGGATAGAGAGAATCACTTGAGCTTGGTCTGGATCAGTGATCGAATTAACTGCCAAGACATTCCAGGTACCATTCTGTTTATCAATTAACTGAGATATAGTTGTGAATTGAGTATTAATATTGGTACATTTAATCCTACCATTCCCAGGACCTGACAGCCACTGATCATGCCAAATATTCACTAACTCGTCGTCTTCAATCCTCTAGCTTGATCCTTTTTCCATCACTGGTCGAGCACAAAGAATACTCCGTCAGGTAAGTGAAGGTAATGACCCTAAACTTGCTGATGAAAAATTTGTCGTAGGAAAATAACGAGCTTTCATAACCCTTGCTAACAGTCTGTCAGGTTTAGTCCATATGCGCCAACATTGCTTAGCTAAAAGTGAAAGATTAAAAAAAGCAAAATCACGAAATCCCATGCCTCTAACAGGCTTGGGCAAACACAATTATTACTACGAGCTCTAATGAATACCCTTCATAGTTCTAGAGTTCTTCCACTAAAACCCTTTAAAACATTCTTGATAGTAGCACAAACAGTCTTCAGAAACAAAAAGCACTACATTGCATAAACGGGCAAGGCTTGCAACACTGCTTTAATCATGGTTTCCTTACCTCTCATAGATAGAAACCGAAAGTTTCAACTATTCAAACGTTTACGAATTTTATCAATATACTGAGTAAAAAATCTTTGTTCATTGCGCCCCACCATCATGGGCAAGTCTAAGTAATTTTTCGAGTTTGATGACACATGAGCGCTCAATATGTTCCCCACCATATCTATGTCCTCTACCTTCACATTACTATCAAAATACAACAGACTTATCGTAGTTAACAAGCTGGCCTGACGCCTTTTCGTAAACAGTCATTACACATTTCATATGGTCTGCTCCCTCCTTTGAGCCCTTATAAAAAAGAACACTATCATCTGCAAAGAACAGATGATTACTCGATAAACTACCACATCCAGTTCGTACCCTAGGAATTTCTTTACTTTCCTTCGCCGCTACCAGACATGTCAACAGACCCTTAGCACACAATAAAAATAAATACGAACTGAACGGGTCTCCCTTCCTCAACTCTCTCGATGGTAAAAGACTACTGCTACATAGCTCGTTAATACACACTGTGTACAATACCGAAGCCACACAACGCATAATTAGCGTCATCCACTCATCATGAAACCTCAATTTAAGTAACATACATGTTAAAAAGTCCTATTCAACCCGATCATATGCTTAGCCATATCTAGTTTAAGAGTGAAATTTCTTTTTTTCCCCATTTCTTATTTTTAAGCATGTGAAGAATTTCGTAAGCAATCAACACGTTATCCGAAATTTGACGGTCGAGAATAAAAGCCCTTTGGGACTCATGAACACAAACATCAAGAAATCCACTCATTCTGTTCACCAAAGCCTTAGCAATAATCTTATATAGTACATTGGATAAGCTAATAAGATGAAATTGAGTAATATAGCAAGGGTTACTAACCTTGGGAAGGAGAACAATGTGGGTATCATTGATATTTTTAACAGTAATATCACCTCGAATCACCTTGAGACAGTAACTGCTAACATCCGCACCAACGATATGCCAATATTTATGATAAAAGAAACCCGAAAAACCATCTCATCTTGGTGCCTTCAAAGTTCCTAAACCTTTGACCGACACATGAATATCTTCAACAATAAAAGACTTAAGCAGCTGTGAATTCATTTCGTCAGTTATGCGCCTCTGAACATTTGCAAATACTTTCGACTCATCCCCATCTTTTGAGGCCATGAATAGCTTTTTAAAATATTTCACAGCTAAATTCATAATACTATCTTCATCATCCACCCAACGACCATTACTATCCTCTAAACCACGAATCATGTTCTTTTTCTTTTTCCCCGTGGCCATTGAATAAAAAAATGCTATGTTTCGATCACCATGCTTTAACCAATTGGTACGACTTTATTGATCCCAATATCGTTCCTCTTTATCAGCTTCGATGTTCAATCCAATCTGAATTTCAATAATTTCAACAAGCACAACATTATTCCGGTTCTTTATCCTGTAGTTTACTCATTCTGTCCAACCATTCCTTTTTTTGAAACATAAAATTACTCTTGGAGTGAATACTCCATTGCTGAAACTTTTTCCCCAAACCTTGTAACTTTTCCAAAAGTGGAGCAGAAACCGAATCCCAATACCGCCGAATGATATTCTCACAATCACCTTCCAATACCCAACTTGCTTCAAAGCGAAAAGGCTGTTTACTTCTTCTGTAAACACCTTAACAATCGATCGATGTTGTCACCATAATGGGGTAATGATCTGAGATGGAATGGCCTAAATGTCTGACAGTAAAATTCGAAAATTGATCCCACTAAAACTGATTAGCAACCCCACAATCAAGGTGTTCACGGATGTTGATCCTTACAAAACGGCCTCTCTCCCAATTATACCAACGTCCCATAAATCCCAAATCATGCAATCCACACTCTTCCAAAGTATCACGAAACAAAGACATGTTTTTCTCCGATCGTACTCCCCCCTTTCTTTTCAAAAGAAAACACAATCTCGTTGAAGTTCCCTATCACAAGCCAAAGCAGGCTTTGATCCTTAGCCAAATTTCAAAGCAGATTCCATGAGTCCTGCCAAAACCTCTCATCCGAATTTCCATAAAATCCTGTAAGTCTCTAGCAAAAATTCCCATCCTCTCGAATTTCGGCATCTATATGGAATTGAGAAAAACTCTTAAGAACAACGGTTTCGTGATTTCTCCAATCGGCACACAAACCACCCTTTGACCCATCCGTCCTCACATCAATTCCGTTCGAAAAACCACATTTGAGACGCACCCTTTCGATTCTTTTTTCATTTAATTTCGTTTCCATCAGAAACATAATTTGTGTATTAAAATTTCTCAGGTGGTTCTTGAGACAATAGACAGCCCGTGGATTCCTCAGACCACGGACGTTCCAACTAAGAGTTTTCATTGGACCCGGCTGACCAGTCCCGCGAGTTCATCCAACTCATTTTCACAAATCAGATACGCTTGATTCCTTCCCGATTTGTTCGAATCACTTGCTTGATTCCTTCTCGATTTGGTCGAATCACTTGGACATGAAACTTGCAAACCGTGATTATGTCTAGGCCTTTTTTTACCGTCCATCATAACAAGGGCCCTATTTTCTTTTACCAAATACATAGCATCAAAGTCAACCGTAGTACCTTTAAAATCTGGCTTTGATTTGCCCATTAAATTAATTCCATGATTCATTCCCCTTATAGCCATAAAATTAAGGATATTGGGATCCCCATCAGATTGACACTTTCCTTTCCCACGATTTCCAAAGTTTGACTCCCAATTACCGCCAGCATCTCTTAACCGTATGCTACCACCATCGACCATTCTCTGAGGAGCAACTTTGAGAGAGATATCCTAGCCAAATAATAGTTCTTTTATTCCATGCACCATGTGAAGAGGGCAATAACTTTCACCATGCCCAAGCTTAAAAATGTACGAATACTTAACAGCACATTTTACTAATTGTTCTTATTATAAAATTTTTGTTTTTTATAAGTTGAACATTTTTTGTCTTAAATAAATAAATAATACAAATTATTTCTTACATAATTTGTTTTGCTGCCTCACTGTTGAATTTGTCACTCCCATCTTTTCGCAAATGTTGAAATCTAAACTACTCCAAACGCAAGGGTTCACGACCTTCTTTCTCAACCTATTATATAACAAAATAATAGTTGTTAACAATATTCACCAATGAGCGCAGAGCAATTAACATAGGTTACATATTGATTAATATGTAATATTTACAAATTGTGCATTGAGGGTCGCATATCCTATTTTACCAGCGGTGTGTGCATAACGCACCTTTGTTCGAGATTCTTTCGCCTTTTCTGATTATGCCTGTTGTTTAAATTGATGGGAAAAAACTTTAGAGTAATAGGAAAGCTAAGTTTATTGTGACTCATTCAACAATTCATGCATATATGCACCCATTATTTGATCACACCGTAAGTGAAAACAAAAAAAATGGAACATTTAGTCTAGTAAAAGTGCATACCACAACTTGTGGTGTTCTCCATCGCTCCACCAGCCACTTTCATTGAACATCATGCACAACAAGAGGATTGTTTTCATATATTTCTTCAACTGGTAGACCTTTTTGGACCATCTCTTTGTAGTATCTAATCTTCAAAGTCGATTTAAATTCCTTACGGAGTTTTCCAACCTGTGAGAGGATGTCGGAGTCCTCCACCTTACCTTGGGGATCGAACTTTTCTTGCACATATAACAAATTATTGTAATACATTAAATTAGAAAATGATTATGTACCACATACATGAATGATTCTCAATATGTTTTCCAACACATTCGGAAAGATGTTTCCAATGTTTTCTATTCAAAGGAAAGATAGAGCTGGTCCTTGCAATTGTCCCAAGGAATTCAACCAATTTTGACGCTTCCTTCCCAATAGACTAGCCATATTGGTTGGCATCTACTACTATACAAGTTCTAGGTTGAAGATTCCGTATATCTTTCATGTTTTTAGGCCCTCACTTTCTCTTGTAGCCTCTGTCAAAAGTAGCAACTATAGTTTAGACATCAAAATGGAATAAAAAAAAATTTATGTATCAATGTGAAAAAATAAATATGATGGAGGAGCAAATTGTGAATATGGCAAAATAAAAAAACAATGTACCAATATTAATTATATAAAAGCATAATAAAATATGAATATAGAAATTATACCGACGACCTTAGGTGAATTGTGAGAAGTGAAATGCATTTTCTAATATAAGATAAGCGATACACAGTATGAATTTTTATATATAGTAGAGCAGTTTATAGATAAAAAGGGTTCATGTTGGTGACAAAAAATGATCCTTAAAAGGTTTTTTAGATGCATTAGGAGACTTCCACAACCATGAATAAATATAATTGGTCAAAAATTAATAATAGTAACAAATACATTTTCATTGCATTTGTAATAATAGAAGTACATTTTCTTTTCATTTGTATTTGTCAAAAAGGATCATCAAAATCCAGCATGATATTCTCTTTTATAATGTGAAAGTACACATACATTATAACTCAAACTTGAGTACTTAAGGCCTTAACATCTCAACTTATTTTAGTTGTTTAATTCGATTTTTTTCTTTCAATGCAACTTATTTAAACAATGTTAAATATAAGTCAATTAAATCTTAATTTAGTTACTACTATTAATATTATAACAATTAGGACGCGAGTACCATCTACTGAATCTAATTAATAAAAAAATTGAATACAAAAGAAAAGATTTCACATGTTCAATTATTGAAAGCACAACAACTAGCTCGTTCACGAATGACTTCTGCTCTAATACATGACTTAGGCTGTACCATATATTGATCTTAAAGTAAGCACAACATAAGTAATAGAGGATGCTTGGTCGTAACTATTCATTTCGAAAATTTATATATTGCAAAAACATTTATTTTTACTATTTTTCTTTCGATTTTGATTTTTTATCATTGTTTTCTTAATATTTTACCTTCTTCTTTTTGCATATTTCTTACTGGTAAAAAGGGGAGAAGGGCATAAAATAGTGTGATGTGTAAAAATTAAAGAAAATGCTTAGAATATATTACATGGTGTGAAGGCAACGAATTATGTCAGGAACCATGTCCCAAAACCCAAATCAGTCCAAACTCGAGCTAATAAAAAAAGACAAAACTCAAAACCCCTGAATTTAACAAATTCAAAAAGCATGTTCATAAAATCTAGAATGTGATTTTCTTAACCCTACCTAAACTCTAATTGGAAACAACCTGAACTCACAATGCTCCAACCCATACCCACAACCTTTGCCGAATGTAATAAAATGAGTCTAAAATCAGAGAAAGAATAAGTGAGAAGGCAATGGAAGTACCAGTCGGAGTTGCAGGTACTTCTTTCTTTGACTTGGAGTTTCTTCTCTCGTACTTTGACAATTGGTAGGAGAACTTCTCAAGGTGTTCGAACCCGTGGAAGAACCCCTCGAAGAAATTCGTACACCTCTTAATGTTCGCGCTTTGCCAATCATTTTCCTAGAAAAACAAAATGGTAATGGATGACGGTTAACAATGAAGGTCATGGGTTTTGAACCGAGTAAAGAACATGAGATTTGAACCGGGAAAATATGAATTTTCAACTATCTTTTAAGATTTGTTGTCAGAAAAATCAAAGTCGACGGTAAATTTGGAACAGGGTTGGCTTATTTATTTGCTTACTTTTTATTTTGGGTTTTCTCTTTGGGTTGGGCTAACAAGTATATATAGTCAAAACAAGGGAGAACTTCCCCATCACTAAATTGGCCATTGGGTCTTGAACCCATTTGTCCATTGTAATGCATGTATCCGACACTATGCTGAATTATAGTCAACATTATTCAAAGTGATAAAAAATATTACTAAGACAATTTACATCTAACCAAAATATTAAATATTCTTCTATAGTTAATTTTAGTAAATACATTAATTTCATTAGTTGATAACCAAAATAACATTGAAATATTAAATTTCTATTGATTCAAATAAATGTGACTAAATTAATTCTGTTTAATCAAACCAAATTAAAACGCCTTATTATACTATTGAAAATGTTATTTTTTTGAAAAATATGTCGGTTGAATTTATTAGAAATTAAAATAGAGAATTTCAAACAAAATTAAAATGTAGTAGAAAAATAACAAAATAAAGAGAAACTAAAAATCTAAAACATGAAACATCAGACCAGCAAAACATGTCCAGTGGGTTTCAACGACAAGGATGAAATGAAACACTAAATAAAAGAAGCAAGAAACAAAACTCTTTGTCTCTATACACCTACACGCTTAAGGATCGAAGTAGGAGTGGTGAGTGAAACCAACAATCTTGCAGGTTGCTTCGCAAAATAGATCTGACTGCATCGGTAAACGAACCACAAAAGGGGATCGAACTACTGAAAGACAACTGATAATCGCAAATCAGAGTCGAGTATTGTGAGAAAACTATCCACGAACGCAAATCTACCACAAAGGTAGACAAAAACGTGCCATAAGGCAGAAGCGTACCACAAGGCAGAGGTAAAGATCAAACGATGACAAACTTGTAAAATGTTTTAATTACAGATGTGCATTGGGTCTTAATGCACATATATCAAACTTGTTTAATAACTTGGCCATTTGGCAATTAACACTGCAAAATCATAAACCCTAAATTTAATCAAATTAATTCATATAATATTGATATTAAATTATATGAACTTATAGCTAAAGATCAAACGATGACAAAAATTGAAATCATCTTTTACCAAATTGATGTACATATACACACATCACCTGCAAAACACCACTTCTTAGACATATATCGTCAAAATTATAACTTTCAGTTAAATGCAAATATAAATAAAAAGATGTTGAAACTAAAATTATTAAGTTACAATATGATGATCACACTATGAATATATATATTCATCATCTTTTACAGGGGTTTCAATGCCTAGATTGTACAAATCTCTTGGCTTTATTCCGATAACATGGTGTCATCCTTCACTCTTACCATACTCGACATAAAATACTTGTTTCGTTTGAGAATCCAGTATGTATGCAATGTCCGAATCATGACTCCCTATATAGGTAAGCTCAGAAAATTTTACCATAATAAAACCATTTGCATCCTTCTTCATACTCTTTGGAGATTTAATATTCACCCAATCACATCTAAGCATGATAACCCAAAACCTTTCATAATAGTTTAGCTCAATAATTTCAATGCAATTGCCATAATAGTTTCTCTCATTAGAAAAAAGCATCACGCCACTATTTTGAGTCTTATGATATTGCTCACGCTTTTTAGTATGAACCATAAAACCTTTAATTATAAACCCATCATATATGGAAACCACCTTATGCGATCCTTCAGCAAGAGCAATTACATCAACATCAACTTGCTCAGTTTCCATATTTGGAACCTGACCATATAGTAGGAAATCAATTAACTCTTTTTCTGTTGAGTATGACTCATATTTTAGTCAAATTTAAGAAATAATCTTTTAGTTAAACTCTGATTAGTCTAGATTATTTTACTATTATTTGATCTAGGAATTTAGCCTATAAATAGGCTCTTTTACAATCTTAAAAAAATACACCCATTAGAGATTAGAACTCCTAACACTTTTGGAGAATTTTGTGTTTATATTTTGAGGGTTCTTTGTTTTCAGGTTTTTAGGGCTTAGTTTTTTATCTTCATCTTTTGTACTCTTCGTTCTTTTGACATTATAGTAAAATTATCTTTGTCCGTGGTATTTATCTTCTTCAGAGAGGTTTTTTCTACGTTAAATTTGTTTGTTCAATTTTTCAATTTCTTCCACTATTTTTACTTATTCGTTGCTTAATTGGCAATGATAAGGTTCGACATTGAGAAGTTCAATGGTGTCACAAATTTCAATATGTGGCAAGTTTGGATGATTACATTTCTAGTTCAAACTAGTGTCACGTCCCTAAAACTTGATACGTGGGGCGTGCGGCCTTAGACGCTTCTTTGATCAAACAACGCCTAAGTAAGCCTGATTTCCACGTTTGAGGATTCACCAAGAGAATTCCTCCAAGGCACCAAATTTGTATAGCGGAAGCTACTAGCCAAAATAAGGCTTAAAAGACAACAGAAAGGCCACAAGAACAAGAACAAGAGAGAAGAGTTTGAGTAAATGCTCTCTATTGTATTCACAAAGAAACAATACAAAGAATAGAGTATTTGGAGTGTGTTTTACAAATGAGGGGAGGCTCCCTATTTATAGTTGAGCTCCCCAATAATAGACGGTCAAGATTGAATTACATCGACGGATGAGATTAACCTATCCCTTAAATTATGGGATTTACAAGATTATTTCCAAATCAAATCCTATCTAATCCTAAAGATATGATTCTCTCTTATCTTCTAGGATTAGTTCCCATATTTGCCAAGATGCCTTAAGTTGATCAAAGCTTCATCATTGGGCCACCCAGGCTTCAATTTGATAGGCTTGACCAACAGCTCTCTGAATCAGGCCAGCTCATGTGGGGTAAATGATCCCAATGTCAATGATAGACCTCCATGGGACTCATTATGTGCAATGGTCACGGCTTTGAACTTTGGCCTGTGACATTCTTCCCCACCCATTCTCGCAACGCCCTCGTTGTGGCTCCAGAATGGTACTAACTTGATTCACCTCAGTCTCGTCTTGTTGCCTTAGCATTATCCCAATTAGTCTCACTATCGGGTCGTCCCCTCTTTTGGAACTTTCGCCTCGGCTTTCGTCGCCTCTTAATTTGAACCGTTTCACTTATTGGTACATCAGGTTGGCAAGTAGTCTCCGTACTCACTTGCCCACATTCTGACTCGCTTTGATCTGAATCTTCTTGATTCACATCACTTGGCCTCGAATTGCCCATAGTCCCTCGACCTCCTTGCTTAAGAACTTTGAAAGGGCCTCTACATTCTTTCCAAGCAACCAAGTTAGAATGCAAAACACTATCAAAGTGTTCCGAATGTACCTTACTCGTCGCATTTACTCTGGTCAACTGTCCAGCTTGCATCGTCATTCTCGCAAACTTTGATGCACCACCCACTTTTCCCATAAGTGGAAGCTCCTCCGATGTGTCCACAGAAATAAGCCTCATTGATCCTAACTTCCAAGTTTGCATCGCAATTTCTTCCTTTGAGTTCGATGCCAAACTCACCCTTTCAATGGGTTGAAGCCTCGCTGATGACTCGGTCAACTCTGTTGCTTTCCTCGAATTGAGCCTCATTGGTCTTAGCTTCACTGTTTTCATCGTAGCTTTCTCCATTAAGTCTGATGATAAACACACCTCTTCTTTAGGTGGAAGCCCCTCTGATGACTCAACAAGCTCCGATGTTGCCTTTTCTTTGACCCTCACGGATTGTTGCTTTGGACAGTTCCACAACTCATGCGGACCACGGCATAAGAAGCATTTGACTCGCTTCTTTTTGCTCCTCTTTGCCCCCTTGGCTTCGTTCGAACCAAGCTTATTGGGCACCTTGTTTGTCTCCTCGATGACAGACTTTTTCGAACATTTTCGCAACCTATGCTGACCATGACACAAGAAGCACTCGACTGGCTTCTTCTCGCTTTCGGCCTTCTTGGCTTCGACACCCCTTGCGCTCGAACCAAGCCTCGTGGCCTTACCTTTCGGCTTGCCCCTCTTAGACAACTCGGATTTCCTTGGACATTTCTTCAGCAAATGTGAACCGTTGTAAAGAAAACATTTTAACTTGCCTCACTTTTTGTTGGGTTTCTTCTTCCCAACTCGTGGTTTCCCATTACCACCATTATCGTCGTTGCCTTCGCCATTATCATCTTCCTTGTGATTCCCTTCACATACGCCCCTTTCATCGGACTTGGAAGATCCAAGCTTGTCTTTCCCTAGACCAAGCTTGACCATGGACTCTGTTACCGTCATGGCTTTTGACAGCTCTTGGACACCTCTTTGTACCAATTCCTGTCTGACCCATGGCTTTATCCATTCTTGAAGACAAGTAATGCTTCTTTCTCGGTCACATCTTTAACTTGGAGCATGAGTTCCTTGAACTCTCGAACATACTCTCCAACTGTGCCTTGTTGCATTAGCCATCGCAACTTTGCTCGAGCTTCGTCCTCGGCATCATCCGGGTAATATTGTCCCTTCAATTCATCTTGGGGCTCTTACCACGTTCCAATCTCATTATGCCTTTTATCTGTGATCCTGTCTCGCCACCATAAAAGCGTATTATCAGTAAGAAACATTGAAGCAATATTTACCTTACTCGTATCATCCTCGATGCCTTTAGCACGGAAGTAGTTCTTCATCCTCCACAAGAAATTATCCACATCGCATGCAGACTTTATCCCCTAAACTCCTTCGGCTTTGGGACATCATTAAGTGCTGTACTTGACACTCCTCCATTCCCCATGGCTGCTTGACACAAGGCAAACTCTCCCTCGAGCTTCTCCAGTCTTGTGCTCAAAGCCTTTGTCGTGGCCATTGTTTCCTCCTTCAAAGCCACCAGCATGGCTTCGAGAGCATCGCTCCTTTCTGTCAGCTTAGACCTATGGGAATTGAGTAACTCTTGTACCTCATCCCTAGTGTTGTTGAGCTTTATCATCACATAGTCCCTTGATTGTTCCCTCAAGTCATCTATGAGATCATAAGCTCCATTGATGGACTCCTTTGCGTCCCTCATAGACTCGTCAAGTCTGTCCACTCGATCCTTTATAGCTGACAGCATGTCCCTCACTGATCTCTAAGGCAACTTTTATTTGGCATCTTCTTTCGACATCACGAACGGTACCTTCGTGACACTAGCTCTGATACCACTTGCCACATCCCTAAAACTTGATACATAGGGCGTGCGGTCTTAGATGCTTCTTTGATCAAACAACGCTTAAGTAAGCCTGATTTTCATGTTTGAGGATTCACCAAGAGAATTCCTCCAAGGCACCAAATTTGTATAGCGAAAGTGATTAGCCAAAAGAAGGCTTAAAAAATAACAGAAAGGCCACAAGAACGAGAGAGAAGAGTTTGAGTAAATGCTCTCTATTGTATTCACAAAGAAACAATACAAAGAATAGAGTATTTGGAGTGTGTTTTACAAATGAGGAGAGGCTCCCTATTTATAGTTGAGCTCTCCTACAATAGATGGTCAAGATCGAATTACATCGACGGATGAGATTAACCTATCCCTTAAATTATGAAATTTACAAGATTATTTCCAAATCAAATCCTATCTAATCCTAAAGATATGATTTTCTCTTATCTTCTAGGATTAGTTCACATATTTGCCAAGATGCCTTAAGTTGATCAAAGCTTCATCATTGGGCCACCCAGGCTTCAATTTAATAGGCTTGACCAGCAGCTCTCTGAATCGGGCCAGCTCATGTGGGCTAAATGATCCCAATGTCAATGATAGACCTCCATGGGACTCATTGTGTGCGATGGTCACGGGCTTTGAACTTTGGCCCATGACACTAGGTTGAAAAAGGTTGTTACCGAGAAAAAGCCCGAGAATTTAGATCAATCAAAATTGGAAGAGCTTGATGAAAAGGCCTTATCTATAATTCAGTTGTGGCTCACGAATAGGGTATTGCAGGAGGTATTGATGGAGAAGACCTCATCCGCCTTGTGAAAAAGGCTAAAAACTCTTTATGCGACTAAGTCTCTTACTAACCGTTTAGTGTTGAAACAACATCTATTTACGTTTCACATGAACGAATGTGAGCTTCTTAGAGATCACATCAATCAATTCATTACTCTTTTGAATGATTTAAAGAATGTTGAGGTTAAGATTAACAATGAAGATTAGGCTATGCTATTATTGTGTTCTTTGCCCTTTTCATATAAGTCTTTCAGGGAGACCCGAATTTATGGTAGAGATAAACTTTCGTTCGATAGGCAAACTCGACAATGAGTTTAGTTCAGATAACAAGACAGATAGGCAAGCTTCCATTTTGGTAGCATCAAAGAAGCGAGTCAAAAGGTGTCGTTATTGTAAGAAGTTCGGTCACGTCAAAGTAGATTATTATATACTGCGAAATAAAAGGGCTGCTGAGAGTAACGAAAAAGATGTAGCTGGTGCTAATTTGGCCGACAAAAGTGGTGATGATTTCTTGTTAGTGTCAACGAGCGAGAGCTCTGAGGTTACGTCTGAGTGAATCTAGATTTGGGATGTTATTTCCACATGTGTCCCAACAGAGAATGGTTCTCCACATACAATTCGGTTGAAAGTGGAGTTGTGCACATGAGAAACAATTCATCCAGTAAGGTAATCGGTTTAGGATGCACGATGAGACGATTAGGACACTCTCAAATGTCAGGTATGTACTTGATTTACGAAAGAATCTTATCTCCTTGAGTATTTTAGACTCGAAAGGTTGTAGGATCAACATCGAGTTTAGCGACATTAAGGTGTCTCGTGAGACTGTAACACTCAAAATTCGTAATCATTACCAAATTAGGGACTCAAGGGTTTACAGAACTTTACAAATGTTTTTTTATACATACAAATCAAGCACAATATATATAATTACAACTAGCCACTCAGAATACTAGCTCCAATTATTCTTACACATTCATTTACAACAGATAACATATAATGGTTCATCTTTCCTTTCAGTTAAATTACATTCAACATAATAGGTTTCGATACAATTAAAGATCTCATACTTTTACACCAATCTAGAATAATAAGGGACTCATTCAAATTAATTTTAAAATATAGTACAAAATACCAAATTCCCAAACAAGGGTTACATGGTCGTGCGTCTCAAACGCATGCCCATGTTCCCTGTGTTACACACTCGTGCCATAGACCGTGGGCTCACTCGGATCACTTCACATGGCCGTGTCACAAATCATGTGCCAGGTCGTGTGAGCATGTGAAATTACCCCATACGTCCGTGTACGAAATCGTATGCTGGACCGTGTGATTTCGTAACAGGGCCACACGATCGTGTCCCAGCCCGTGTAAAACCTGCACTTATTTTACTCAGGACATACACCCGTGTAGTGGCTGGTGTCCGAAGTTGTGTGTACCTACTAAATGTCAAAAATAACCCACCAAATTTCCATATAATCTACTCATCATGTACTAAATTTAACATAGTTCATTTAGCTATAAACACACATCAAAATAAGGAATATTCATACTTACGTCCTTGCCATTTCATTCATATTCAATATACAGACAAGCAACATTAGGCAATTCATCCAACATGCATTCTTCAACCATTCAAATTAAAACTTAACAAAATTGAGCAAAGTAATAATTTAACATCCTAGTGCATGTCATATAATCCAAGTGATTTAATGACTACTGAACACACTTCCGGGATAGTGTGATTTCTTCAAGATGATCCGATCTTCAGATGGCAAAATGGGATCTACAAAACAACAACAATTTCATAGGTAAGCTTTCATAGCTTAGTAAGTTCGTAAAGTTTAACAAGTTACCAAATAACATGTGCTGATCAGTCTATAACTCAATCGAACTACGATAAGATTTTGCTTCAACAAGCCAAAACTAGAATTTCATCTTTTTGTTTGTATCATCTCTGTTACCAGTACACGATGCTGCTCACATGAGCTATCGAGGACTCGCAACATATGCGGTACCTCTACCATCGATACGGTATCTGTGCATATAACTGTTCCCTAACGATGTTGCTCACATAAGCTGTTAAGGACTCGCAACATATGCGGTACCCCAGCCATTGATACGGTATCTGTGCATATAACTGTTCTCTAACGATGCTACTCACACGAGTTGTCTAGGACTTGTAACATATGCGGTACTCCAGCCATTGATACGGTATCTGTGCATATAACTGTTCCCTAACGATGCTACTTACACGATCTGTTGAGGACTCGTAACATATGCGGTACCCCAACCATCGATACGGTATCTGTGCATATAACTGTACCCTAACGATGTTGCTCATACGAGTTGTTGAGGACTCGTAACATAGGAGGTACTCCAGCCATCGATACGATATCTATGCATATAACTGTTCTCTAATGATGCTGCTCACACGATCTGTCGAGGACTCGCAACATACGCAGTACGCCAGCCATCGATACGATATCTGTGCATATAACTATTCCCTAACGATGCTGCTTACACGAGCTATCAAGAATATTTACTTATGCATAAATCTTAGCCATCGTAGGGCCATATAATCCATTTTAGGATTCTTTCCAACATTTTCCCGACTCACGATGCTGCTCACACGAGCTGTAAAGAATGCAACAAATGCAGAACCTCAGCCATCGCGTCGGTTCATATCACCGGCTCAAAGCTTGATATTTCTTCTGTTCTTTGCTTTCATCTTTCTCAATCTCAAACATCATATTTTTGTTTGCAACGATTTTAAGGAATATAAATAATGTGCTATTTAAATGAAAAATTTAACGTTACAAGCTTACAGGACTAATTTGCAGTAATGGCTCAAGTATAAGGACTATCCGTCAATAATACATCTAAGACTAGCTCCCGAAACTGTATAGCCCCTAGTGACATATCCTTTGTGTCCCAATCATCCACGAGGTTCATATGGGTCATATACCACATCCACTTCAGTTAACTTTCATCCCAAAATACCATTTCGAACACATATCCATATAGTTCTTATTTATCAGACATAATATCGAATTAACTAATAATGAAATTTAGCTCAATTTACTAATTATCATATATCAATTGAATTAATTCATTCATAACATGAATAATAACTAACACAACTCATAAACATTTAAGCGTTTCGTTGACACCTGAATTCAACTATATCATTATGTCACTTCCAATCATGCTCTCAATATAATTTCATTTCAATTTAATTCAATTTCTCAAATTTAATATTTTCTAAGTACATAAATTAAAATACAACATACTTAAATTATTTCAAAAATTCACAAACAGAAACTAAATCAATTACTTTACTATACGAACTTATTGGACTGATTTGCAGTAATCGTCAAGATACAGAGATTATTCAATAATTTTTCCCTTGCCTCGATTTTCAACCCATTCTTGATCCAATAGAAACAACAAGCTAGGTCGAATGCTTCTTTCCTTCCCTTTAGGGTTTTCGGTTCTCTTGTGGAAGAAGATGAAGAAAAATCAATTTTAGGTTTTCTTTTATTTCTTATTAAATTTATTTAATTAAAATTTACTAGTTTACCCTTAATTAATTAAGTCAAATTTTCACCAATTAAAGACCCAAAACTGTCCACTACAATATCTCATGGTCTAATTACCATTCAAGTACCTCAACTTACCTTTCAATAAACATCTAATACCTTTAATTAATAGAATTCAACTTTTGCACCTTTTTCACTTTAATCATTTTTACTTAATTAACTATCCAAACGATAAAATTCCTTAACTAAAATTTAATACTATACTAATGACCTCTTAAATATTAAATAATTAATAGTTACGATCTAACACATCGAATTTGTGGCCTTAAAACCACCATTCCTGATCATACTAAAAATAAACTAATTAGTAAATCCTCATTTATTAGGATTTAATTACAATTTACCAAAATCCAGAGAGTTTCACATTATTTCTATTATTAGGCCATTTAAGAACAGTTCAATTACACAATTAGTGCTTCAATATATTAAATTCAATTAAACAAACTTGTTTTCAATTTATCCTTAAACTAATTAGGACTAAATGAATAAATAACCTAAAAGTTAGTGGATGGTAATCATGTCACCACCGCTTGGACTTTTTAACCATGGTTTAATTACCATTTTAGTCCCTTTACTATTTTTAATCAATAGCAATTAACTTTTATCTCTTTTACAATATACTCATTTTTTCTTAATTAAGCAGTTAATCATCAAAATTACCCAACCAAACTTCAATTCACATACAATAAGACTTCGTAAATATTTAATATTTATGGCCCTTAATTTCAAAAATGAGGTCCTGATACCTCATTTTTTTTAAAACCACTTGACTTTTGAACCAAACTACTTATACTAACTTTTAATTCAATAGTTAAATTCACTTATTCACAATTTCTTATAAAAATTTATTATTTACTTATTTAATTTAAATACTTATCATAAGAATTTACACGTCGGGTTTATGGTCCCGAAACCACTGAAAAACAGGTTGTTACAGAGACTCTCGTTTTGTTAAAAGGTAAAAGGATTGGCAGTCTTTATATTTTGAAAGGTTTTATAGTGACCGGTGAAATTAGACTTCCCTTGTCCATTACGGAGTTGAAGTCAACTCATTTGGAGTGAAGGCAACTTGGTCATAGAAGGGAAAAATTTATGACCGTTTCGTTGAAGAGAGGTTCTCTTTTTGATGTAGGTTTTGAAAAGTTAGGGAACTGTGTTCATGAAAATCAAACTTGAGTTAGTTTTGATTTGACAATATACAAGTTGAAGGCTAGAAGTCTTCCAGCTTCTAAGCATAGGTTCGACTCAATTAATTCCCTGCATAGTTCAATATAGGTCTATGACAGGCTTCGGCAAAGATGGTGTTGTGGAAATACGAGTCAATGTGGAGATTTGTGTGTATGACTCATATTTCAATTAAATTTGAGGAATAATCTTTCAGTTTCAATTAAACTCTGATTAATCTAGAATATTTTATTATTATTTGATCAAGGAATTTAGCCTATAAATAGGCTTTTTTACAACCTTAGAAAATACACTCATTAGAGATTAGAACTCCTAACACTTTTGGAGAATTTTGTGTTTACGTTTTGAGGGTTCTTTGTTTTCAAGTTTTCGGGTTTTCCAAGTTTAGTTTTTTATCTCCATATTTTGTACTCTTCGTTCTTTTGTCATTATAGTAAAATTATCTTTGCCCATGATTTTTATCCTCTTCGGAGGGGTTTTCCCATGTTAATTTGTGTGTTCAGTTTTTCAATTTCTTCCGCTATTTTTACTTTTTCGTTGTTTAATCAAGTCAATCCCCAACATAGTTTATGAATAAATTTTTATAGTGTGCCCCCATTATATAAATAATACGATAAATTATTTTAATAGGGACAATTTACTTGGTTCGCAAGCTATATCAAAAAGTTTTCAACCAACCATTTGTCTTCTGTGTGTTTACTCATCTGAATGCCATCATAAGTATCTCTCTGAGACTCCAAAAATTCCCTATAATATATTCAGTATTTTGCGAAAAATATTGTCAAAATGCATACAAATTAAGAAATATTACTTTATTCATTTATTGGTTAAGAAAAAGAACTGAATGACAAGATTTTCCTCAGGAAACTCACTGACGGTATGGTGATAACTTATTGTTATGCAATAGAACATAATGGTTTGCTTGTGCAAGAGGTCATATGTTCAATACCTTCGTTTTCATGGTACCCATTGGATGTCCTCCAAAAGAGAAAATGTACCATTTTTTTAATATTCCCATCATTCTTGGGAGGACGGGAAAATATAGTATCCACATCAGAAAAATAACGAGAGAAAACTGTAAGACATTCTGAAACTATGTACCCCTAATCAATGGAATCTTCGAGATAAGCTCCATCCCACACAGAAGCTTTCAATCTCATAAAATACTTGCATCACATATATATATTTACATACTTATTATATACTATTTTAAAATAATAAAGATAAAATATTGTGAAATATTATTGATATACTCCATATACCTTTCAATCGGGTACTGATAATGCTAGAAAGAACCATTGTTTTCTCCTTACTTATTGGTTAAACCATTCCCATTTTGTTATCTTTAGCACATATTTTAGCATTTTTTTAGTTTAGTTAATTGCACTTTATGACTCAATGGATCTTAGCCTACTTGCCCTTAATTTTGTAATTGTCGAAACCACTTTGAAAACGAAGGTTTCGAAAAAATATTTTAAAATTTGAAAATAGGGGAGTCGCCACCAATCTTTATTTGGGTGTGATTGGATCACCATAAAATGTTTAAAACGTTAAAAATTTCGGTCTACGAAATCCAAAAAAATAGGTTCGGGAGTCGATTACGCATGAGGAAGGATTAGCACCCTCATACGCCCAAAATTGGTACCATTTTGATTATTTTCGGGTTTTAATTTGTAAACCTTAAAAACTTGAATAAAGTTTAAAATATGATCCTCGAATGCATGAGTTATTTTTAAAAGAAATTATTTTTTCGTTTGGAAGTCTCGCTATTTTAAAGTGATCGAGGAAGAAAAAATTACATCCAGTAAGTTAGGACATAATATTTCGAGATCCAAAAATAACGAGCTTTCCTTTGCAAAACCTTTTTATATTTGAAAAAAGGATATTTGATTATTTCGATTTAACGAAGGATTGCACCTAGTGAGTTAAGGAGAAAATTTTCGGAATCGAAGATAAGAAATACCGCCTTGATTAAGGGTATTCGATTATTTCGGTTTGAAGAAAAATTACACCTAGTAAGTTAAGGCGCAAAATTTCGAAACGCGAAATTAAAGAATAATGCCTTAATTTTAAAATTTTGTGAAAACGATTTTTTAAACAAAAACACAATGAATGAGCAATTTTATAATGAGTATCGAATTACACGAAGTGAAAATAAAACGAACACAAAGAACGGGGTATAACAATTAAGATTAAATGCAAATATTATTAAAGAAATGAAACAATCGGGATCAAAACAAGACTTTTTGGATACTCGGGGACAAAATGGTAGATTTTGGTGAAATCGGGGTTAAAAATGGGATTTAGGGAAGTTTGAGGGTAAAATGGTAATTTTAGTGAAATTAGGGTTTAAAATGGGATTTAGGGAAGTTAGGGGGTAAAATGGTAATTTTTGAAAGTTTCAGGGTAAAAATGTAATTTTTTGGAAATTTTGGGGTCAAAATATGATTTTGGAAAAGTTTTGGGGTCAAAATGTAATTTTGGAAAAGTTTAGGGGTCAAAATGTAATTTTTAAAAAGTTTTGGGGTCAAAATATAATTTTGGAAAAGTTTTAGGGTCAAAATGTAATTTTTAGAAAGTTTTAGGGTTAACATGTAATTTTTAAACAATTTAGGGACTTACAAAGCAATAAAACCAAAAACAGGACACGTGGCAGCCCCACAGGCATCCAAAAGTCAAGGAATTAATTTGAAAATCTTGAAAAAATTTTGGACCAATTTTGTATTTAAATAAAAGTTAATTTAAGGACTAAATTAAAATAAATTAAAAATAGAAGGGACTAAATGCAAAATATACCAAGATAGTGACACGTGGCAGCCTATGGTGCTTTCAAAAAGTCAAGGGATTAAATTAAAAAGTAATGAAAATTATTGGGTCAATTTATAAATAATTAAAAATATAAAAAGGCCAAAATTATAGATTTAAAAAAATGTTATAAGACCAAAGGGGAAATTTCCCCATTGGTAAAAAAAATCTAAATCCTATCAAAACCACGTCACAAAAAAAGATGGGGTTTCTTTCATGCCAAATTATAAGAGAAAAAAAAAAGCATTTAATTTATTTGATTAAAAGAACTTTCTCTTCCCCCTTTCTTTCTCTCTTTACTCTCTTCTTCCCTTTTTTTCTTCTCCTTGGCAGGCCAACAAGGGCCACTAGCCACCGCTAGGCAACGCGCCACACGCGCCGGCGATTGCTTGTCCCCGCTACTGCTCCGCCATCGTCGGTCCTTACACGTGCCGTCCGACCACCGTTCGTGGTAAAACCAAGAGCCACTTTCCCGTTCTCTTTTCTTTATTATTTTTTTATTTCAAAACTCTTTCTCATTTAAACTAATCTTGATCTTTTCTTGGCTTTGTTAAAAAGATCAGATCTGGTTTTGAACCAGATCTACCACTTTAAAAACTTTCTCCATTTTCTTTATTTTCAAAACTTGTTTTCAATAAAACCCAGTTTTGATTTTTTTTTTAAAAAAAACATTCATTTAATCTCTTGATTTTCCTTTCTCATGTTTGGTGATGGTGCCTTGCTTTGCTATGCTCAAATCGACGGAGGGGACGCTGTGGGACACGCAGTCGGCGGTGACTATGCTCGGAGAAGACTTCGACGACGGTGGACAGATGAGTCTTTTCATCTTTTCTTTTTATTATTAATTAAAAATATTATTATTTATTAAAACCATTTATTACCCCTTTTATTCATTGTTTTTGAAGTAATTGAGAATAATAAATGATTATAATAAAACAGGTAAGTATTAATATACATGTATATATACTGAAACGTTTCCAAATTTAAAGAGGGAAATTAATGCATTGAATGAAAATGTTAATTCATAATAACAAATAACAACAAATAAATATATTATAATATACTTAATTTATAAAAACATTTTAAACTTGGAGAAGGTAATGAATCAACAGTGAATGCATTAATATTTATTATATACCTGGAAAGGGGAAATCGGAGTGCTTGATCTTTGTTTCTGTGTTGCTTCAAACATCTATTTACTTGTAGTATTGTAATGTTCAAAAGAAACCATAAAAAAAAGTCTGTAACCAAGGGTCACCATTTTTTGTCTAAGTATTGAATTTGGAATTGATTTTGGAACTGGGTTCCCCCTTACAAGTGATTTAATTCTGGCTTTTATAGCCAGATTACAACATCATGCTATTTTGTTGTTTGTCTTTAAATGCTTGTCTTATTTTTCTTTGCTTGTTCCAGGCTCTCTTTGGCAGCAGCAGTAGCAGGGTATGGTGGAGCTTGGTGGTGGCAGATGGAGCTGGTGGATAGCAGAATGTGGGAGATCAGATTTCAAGGTTTGACTTTGGGGTTGCTGAATTGGACCTGATTTTGGGTTGAAATGTAATTGGGTTAGGAGTTAGGGGTATTTGGGCCAATTGGGCTTTGTAAATAATGGACTTGCAAATGGACTTTTTAAGTTTAATATTATTTTAAATTTATTTAAATTTAAATTTAAAATAAACTTAAATAAGTAATTTTAAATTTTAAATTTAAAATGAATCTAAAATTAATTTAAACTCAAAGTTCAGTGCTGGTCAAAATTGGGCTCCAACAGTCATGTTTTGGTACTAATGTTGCTGCATTAGTATTTGTAGATTGCGTTCAGGATTGTGGCCGCATCCGACAGTTGTCCGAATAAGAATAGAAATGTGTGAGCTATCCAGTCTGGTATAACCAACTTGTACGACCAACGATAGCTTGATTCTGATGAAAGGACCCCTGCATAATTTGGGGAGAGGACTTTTTGGTGCCATAACCTTCTTCAACCTACCTTTTGAAGCTTTTGACTATGGAGGCTTAAGGCTCTCACAGGTGAACTGATGTGAAAAGGATGCAGATTAGCTCCTGACGAGAAGCCCTGAGTGCAGCATAAGAGGAAAGTGAGAGAGCAAGTCGAGTTGTCTAAGAATAGTATTCTCCACTTGTTTCTTTTATATTTTTTTCCTAAACGATGGTGATTACTTTCTATTTCATGCTTGTGTGGAAGTACACATGAATTCTGGGTTAAATGTTATTTTATTCAACCTTGCTTCTACTGTTTAATCTTTGGGTTTGAATGTTCTTAGCATGGAAATATTATTACGGTTACTGTCACTATAAGGTGCAGTGATAGTTCAAGCTAACAAGCATGACAACGGAAGTTGCATGAGAATTAGAGGAATTTAATCCACTTGTTCTTAATTGTGTTCCATTGCCATCATCGGAAGGTGTGGTTACTGATAGAAGTTAAGCTTGGTAAGATATTCATTGTAATTTATTACATCGACAATCTCCTATTCTTTTATACCTTGTGAGCACTTAGCATTCTATTGATTATTCACATTAGGAATCCCATTTTTTCATTATCATATTTCGTTTTTATTTTCAAGTTATTGCTCCGACAACTATTCTCACAAATTATCTCATTTTTACTAATTCATTGCATTGACATTAATAGAAAAAGACAACCATCCTTGTTGAATCGACATCCGGCAGACTTGAATCTTTCTACTATACTTGCATCGGCAGTGTAAGCTTGCACAATATTGCCGTGACGTTTAATAGCCGATCAAGTTTTGGCGCCGTTGTCGGGGTTGGCGTTCGTTTGATGTTTATTTTTGTTTTTGCACTTTATTTTTTTATTATATAATATTTAGTTGTTACTAACTTGTTCTCTTTTTGTTGCTATTTTTACATTTTATTTTCAAGTGTTTTATGACCCGAAGCAATTCGGAGTTTATTACTGATTTTGATCCAGAAATTGAAAGAACCGTTTGGAGGAGACTTCAAGAACAAAGGAATATGACTTTACCAAGAAATAATGCAATCAAACCCCCGATACCACCACAGAATGCTGAAGACCTACCGTTTCCGCAAGACAATCAAATACAAAACAAGACTATACGAGATTTTGTAGTACCTGTCTTCGATGACTTACAACTGAGAGTTGTTAGGCCAGCAATCCAAGCTGAGAATTTTAAACTCAAGCCTGTAATGTTTCAAATGTTGAATTCTAATGGGCAATACGCTGGACTTGTAACACCCAAAAGCCGAAACAGTCAATGGCTAGGGTCCTTGTGTCACTCTAATCATCTCTCACTGTTCATCTTTTAAAAATCATGTCATTTGTTCTTACATTATTAAATAAATACACCTAACACGTCGTAAATTATCATTTAATTATAATCACAATTCAACAAGGCAAAAAAGTTATTTCCAAGATTTTTGGAGACTTCTACTGGTACTTGTTGGACAAGTATCGGTAGTTGTCAAGTCAGTAAATAGTTCAAGAATAGTACAGACTTTTACTGATACTTGAGACAGTATTATCGATACAAGTGAGACTTCTACCGAAACATGTCATGCTTTTACCAATACTAAAAACTCCGGAGAGCTAAAAGTCTCACCTTGCTACTTCTACCGGTACAAGTATACAAACTACCGATACTTTTAAACACATAACTATCGGTACTTGCTATTCAACTACCGATACAATCTAAGTCAGTGAATAACATCTCTTCTACCCTGTACTTCTACCGATACAGCCATGGGTTTTACCGAAACAAGTATGCAGAATTCTAATATTCCCACAAGTTCTCAAGCTCAACCAGCAATTCTCATTTCATACATAAGACACAAAGACAAATTTACTTAAAGTTCAAAACATATATGATAATACATTTCATTTCATTGTAAGCCTACTTTAACCCAAAGTTACAAAACTGAACTATCATCCAAAATCAAGAGTTATATAACAACATCATCCTAGTACATGCCATAAAACCAAGTGATGTAAAAACTACCAAACGAGCTCCATAATAGTGTGATTTTTTTGAGATGATCCAATCTTCAGACAGTAAAATATATCTACAAAACAACAACATATACACAGGTAAGCTTATTAATCTTAGTAAGTTCGCAAATATCATTTTGTTACAAAATAGTCAAATCGGTTATAAAGATGATAACAAATATGTATTTATAATATTGTGAACAGTAACGAATTTAATCTCTTTCAATCTTCCAGATTTTAGCTCATACGACCACAAACAACATTAGCTCTCATGAGCCTAGAATGGTTAGCTCTTACGAGCCCAAAATGGTTAACCAGTATACGATGCTGCTCACACAAGCTGATGAGAATTCACGACATACGCAAAGACTCAGCCATCGATACGGTACAAAATTTCTCACTCTCGATGCTGCTCACACAAGCTAATGAGAATTCACAACATACGTAAAGACTCAACCATCAGAAGGGTCCATAATTCAATATTCGTTTAGAATCTGTCAACTTGCAATGCTGCTCTCACAAGCTGTCAGGATATTGCAACATATGCAAGATCCTAGCCATCGCTTCAAATTACATAATTGGCCTCAAGCTTGACATTTCGTTTATTCCTTTGCCTTTCCATCATCACGAATGTTTAACCTTCCTCGAGTTGCTGTAACAATAATGAAAGTATAAGAAACATACAAAGTGTATAAACTAACACTACGAACTTACCGGATGAAATTGTAGTTTGGCTAAACTTTAGGAACTATTCTGCTAATTTCCTTTTTCGCGATCCGTGGCACTATTGTAATCTAAATAAACAATTCATCAAAATTTCACATTAAAACACATAATCAAATCATTTAACATAATTTGGTCCTTTTTGAGAAAATTACGATTTTACCTCTAATACTTTTCTTTTATTCAATCTAGTCCTTTCAACAAAACATGCAAAATACCCATTTTCTCCTCAACCCATACCAGCCAAATACACCATGATCTCATACACATCCCTACAATCCATTTATTTCACCTAAAGTACACTCAATTTCATTATTTAGCATTTTAGTTCTTAAACCCTAATTTTATCAAAAATCACTTTACAAAAAGATCCAACCTAATCATCAAGCATCCAAGACTATCAAAAAATTTCAAAGAAAAGCATATTCAACAATGGTAGGATTCACAACATTTGATAGATTCTCAAATTAGTCCTTAGATTAGCTAGATCAAGCTAACACAGACTCAAAAACATAAAAATTACTAAAAAGGTCAAGGTTTGCTTACTCAAATCAAAGCTCAAAGTTCATCAATGGAAAACCCTAGGTTTTCTTGTCTTAGTTGTGAGGAAGAAGAAGAAATTAGAAGAAAAATGTGATTTTTCTTTTTTAATTTCATATTTATACCTAATGGCATAATTGTAAATTTTAAAACTTTTCTTATTAACTTAATTAATCACTTAATTAACCTTTAATTTTCCTAATTAATGACAATAAGTGTCATAATAAACCACTCACTAAAATATTTTGGTTAATTTACCTATTTAACCCTTCAATTATATTAAATTCAAATCAACCACTTATTTACAATTTAGCCTTAAGCTAATTAGGACTAAATGAATAAATATCCCAAAAGTTAGTGGAATGAAATCATATCCTCCACCGTTTGGACTTTTTGACCTTGGCGTAATTACCACGTTGGTCCCTTATTCTTAAATCAATCGCAATTAACCTTTACCTCTTTTACAATTTAATCCTTTTTACTCAATTCACTATCTAAACATTAAAATTCTATAACCAAATTTTAATCTGTTGCTAATGACATCATAAATGTAGAAATAAATTACTTTACGACTCGACTTGTCAGAATTATGGTCTCGAAACCACTATTTCTGACACCACCGAAAAATTGGGCTGTTACAACTCTCCCCCTTAAGAAATTTCGTCCTCGAAATTTTACTTAGCAGTACCTGTTTATTCTAATGTTTTCCTCACAATCAAAATCATTATTAGCTCATCCAAATCTAGAAAATAACATTCTCATATTAATCTCGAATAACACCAACCTTTGAACAATTTTTATTCTTTGTATCTGATTTATCAAGTTTATCCATAATTAGTATATTAGTTCAAT
Source organism: Gossypioides kirkii (assembly GCA_005610355.1). Taxonomy (NCBI): domain Eukaryota; kingdom Viridiplantae; phylum Streptophyta; class Magnoliopsida; order Malvales; family Malvaceae; genus Gossypioides; species Gossypioides kirkii. The sequence continues at coordinate 19,736,069 of CP032253.1, forward strand.
GTTTCAACCAATTCATTTTTGTCCACATTTTTCTACAGTAATATATATCTTCAATCAATATATTTCCAGATTAAATACCAAATTCATTACTTGATTGTAACATTAATCAGCAGGAACTCACCACTCGAACCTTCAGAGGCATCTACAACATACTAGACTAACTGTAACACTGAGATCCCAAAGGGTTTGTAACTAGTATTTCAACTTCAATTGACTCGATAGACATATTTTATTAGTTATTAAGTAGTATCGATATAAGAATAAATCAATCCTAAATAGTTCAAAGTACACACAGTCACATCAAGGATAGAATTTACCAGTCATCTCATCGGACACAGTTGCCTCTTCTTTGGCTCGAATAGCATAGTTTCGTGCAGGTGCTTGGACTTCGAATCTGTTTGTATTTTCCTTAACCTCATTATGAATTTGGCATGCAATGTTGCTCTGACTAGGATGCCTACCTTTTTGTGGTCTGACTAGGGGTTTTACACTCTGATTCTCTTCCTCTTTATGTGATACTGAACAATTTCGTACCATGTGGTCGATTGCTCCTCAATAGAAGCATGCCCCATTCTTTAAATGACACTCACCCAGATAAAATCTTCCATAATACTCACAAGCTCGGTTAGGTGCATTACTAACACTAGCTACACTATCCGCAGGCCTATTCTAAAATCTAGTTTCAAGTTGTGCCGACCCGCCCTTGCTCGGGTAACCAGATGAAGCTATCACTCGATTCTCATTCTCTCTGAATTTCTTCGGCGGCGACAAAGAGAAAGTTTTGGAAGAAGTCTTCTTACTGAATTCTCTGAACCTCTTTTCCTTTTGTCTCTTGTGGTTCTAAATTTCCTCCATTTTTTGTGCTTTATCTGACAGGATAACAAATGGTCGTATTTCAGAACCACCTACCATCATTTTAATCTCATCGTTTAGATCGTCCTCAAATCGGATACACATAGCCTCGTCTGTAGGTACAATCTCCTGTGCATACTTGTTGAAAAGCACAAATTCTCGTTCATACTCTACCACCATCTTGTTTCCCTGTCTCAACTCTAAGAATTCCTTCTTTTTATCCAGGTACTGTTTATTAATGTATTTTTTTGAACTCTACTTGGAAAAATTCCCAAGTAACTTCATTTTCAGGCACCACTACTACAATCATCATCCACCAATTGTATGCCTCGTCTTTCAGTAACGAAACAATACACTTAACATAGTCTTCAAGCGGACAAGCCATTTCATTCAGTACTCTCAGAGTGTTTTCCAACCAATATTCAGTCCTGGATGGATCATCCTCAACATTTTAGCAGAATTCTTTTGCCCCATATTTTCTTACCCTATCCGTAAGTATACGATGCCTCTCTTGTATCACAGGAGGAGGTGAAGGCCTTATCGGTGGTACCATAGGCCGGGCACAAGGTTGTGTAGTAGGAGGTGAGGGAGGTGGTACCATAGGATTATTCCTCATGAATTTTGAGAACCTCTATTCCATTAAGCCGAAGAACATCTTTTTTACTTTACTTTCTGTCATCGATATAATCGGTACCCCTCAATTCGTGTCAGAATCGGTAGCTGAAGTATTACTATTTACCCCGTTAGTCTCTCTTCGTTCTGAATCAGACATTTTTTTCTTATCTGCAAAAATAGTTGTTAGATCAAATCCATCTATATCACACTATCATAGGTTCATATGACATGTACTTCTAGATCATTTCACACAATCAATTCAGTCTAAGAAATAGCTAAATCGTAAGCTCTAATACCATTAATGTAACACTCAAAACCCGAAATTATCGACTAGGGTCCTAGTGTCACTCTAATCATCTCTCACTATTCATCTTTTAAAAATCATGTCATTTGTTCTTACATTATTAAAGAAATACACCCAACACATCATAAATTACCATTTAATTATAATCACAATTCAACAAGGCAAAAAGGTCATTTCTAGGATTTTTGGAGATTTTTACCGGGACATGTTGGATAAGTATCGGTAGTTGTCAAGTCAGTAAATAGTTCAGGAATAGTACAGACTTTTACCAATACTTGAGACAGTACTACTGATACAAGTGAGACTTTTTCTGAAACATGTCATGCTTCTTCGGTACTAAAAACTCCAAAGAGCTGAAAGTCTCACCTTGCTACTTCTACCAGTACAAGTATACAAACTACCGATACTTCTAAACACATAACTATTGATACAACCCAAGTTAGTGAATAACCTCTCTCCTATCCTGTACTTCTACCGATACAACCATGGGTTCTACCGAAACAAGTATACAGAATTCTAATATTCCCACAAGTTCTTATGCTCAACCAACAATTCTTATTTCATACATAAAACACAAAAACAAATTTACTTAAAGTTTAAAACATATATGATAATACATTTCATTTCATTGAAAGCCTACTTTCACCCTTAGTATCATGCAAGGTATAATAACTACCCAACAAAGGTTAGAACAATGAACCACCATCCAAAATCAAGAGTTATATAACAACATCATCCTAGTACATGCCATAAAACCAAGTGATGTAAAAACTACCAAACAAGCTCTACAATAGTGTAATTTCTTTGAGATGATTCGAACTTTAGATAGCAAAATATATCTACAAAACAATAACATATACACGGGTAAGCTTATTAAGCTTAGTAACTTCGCAAATATCATTTTCTTATAGAATAGTCAAATCGATTATAAAGATGACAAAGAATATGTATTCATAATCTTGTGAACTGTAACGAATTTAATCTCTTTCAGTGTTTCAAATTTTAGCTCATACAAGCACATACAACATTAGCTCTCATGAGCCTAAGATGGTTAGCTCCTACGAGCCTAGAATGGTTAGCTCTTACGAGCCCAGAATAGTTAACCAATATACAATGCTGTTCACACAAGCTGATGAGAATTCGTGACATACGCAAAGACTCAGCCATCGATACGACGCAGAATTTCCTACTCTCGATGCTGCTCACACAAGCTGATGAGAATTCACGACATACGTGAAGACTCAGCCATCGGACGGGTCCACAATTCAGCATTCGTTCAGAATTTTTCAACTTGCGATGCTGCTCACACAAGTTGTTAGGATACTGCAACATATGCAGGATCCTAGCCATTGCTTCAAATCAGATAACCGACCCCAAGCTTGACATTTCGTTTATTCCTTTGTCTTTCCATCATCACGAATGTTTAACCTTCCTTGAGTTGTTGTAACAATAGTGAAAATACAAGAAACATACAACGTGTATAAACTAACATTACGAACTTACCGGATGAAATTATAGTTTGGCTGAACTTCAAGGACTATTCTGCTAATTTCCCTTTTCCACGATTTGTGGCACGTTTGTAATCTAAATCAACAATTCATCCAAATTTCACATTAAAACACATAATCAAATCATTTAACATAATTTGGTCCTTTTGAGAAAATTATGATTTTACTCCTAATACTTTCCTTTTATTCAATCTAGTCCTTTCAACACAAAACATGCAAAATACCCATTTCCTCCTCAACACATACCAATCGAATATACCATGATCTCATACAAGTCCCTACAATTCATTTATTTCACTTAAAGTACACCTAATTTTATCATTTAGCATTTTAGTCCTTAAACCCTAATTTCATCAAAAATCACTTTACAAAAAGATCCAACCTAATCATCAAGCATCCATAACTATCAAAAACTTTTAAAGAATAGCATATTCAACAATGGTAAGATTCACAACATTTGACAGATTCACAAATTAGTCCTTAGATTAGCTAGATCAAGCTAACATGAACTTAAAAACATAAAAATTACTAAAAAGGGTCAAGGTTTGCTTACACAAATCAAAGCTCAAAGTTCATCAATGGAAAACCCTAGGTTTTCTTGTCTTAGCCATGAGGAAGAAGAAGAAATTAGAAGAAAAATGTGATTTTTCTTCTTTAATTTCATATATATACTTAATGGCATAATTGTAAATTTTAAGACTTTTCTAATTAACTTGATTAATCACTTAATTAACCTTTAATTTTCCTAATTAATGACAGTAAGTGTCATAATAAATCACTCACTAAAATATTTTGGTTAATTTATTTATTTGATCATTCAATTATATTAAATTCAAATCAACCACTTATTTACAATTTAGCCTTAATCTAATTAGGACTAAATGAATAAATATCCCAAAAGTTAGTGGAATGAAATCATATCCTCCACCGTTTGGACTTTTTGACCTTGGCGTAATTACCACGTTGGTCCATTATTCTTTAATCAATCACAATTAACTTTTACCTCTTTTACAATTTAATCCTTTTTACTCAATTCATTATCTAAACATTAAAATTACATAACCAAATTTTAATCCATTGCTAATGACATCAAAATGTAGAAATAAATAAATTTACAACTCGACTTGTAAGAATTGTGGTCCCGAAACCACTGTTTTTAACATCATTAAAAAATCGGGCTGTTATAGGATTGCCACATGAAGATGCACGAGAACATCTTAAATCATTTTTATTGATTTGTGCTTTCTTTAGTCAATAAGGCGCTCCTAATGATGCTTTGAAAATGCAATTATTTCCCTATTCTTTGTAAGGAAGAGCTCGTACTTGGCTCATTGGACTACCTGCCGACTCAATTACTTCTTGGAATGCACTAGCAACACAGTTAGTTTTGCGCTTTAACCCGCTAATAATGAATGCTCGTCTCCGAAATGATATTATAGCTTATCATAAGCTAGATGATGAGAATCTTAATACTACATGGGAACGTTATAAATCTTTGCTTCGACATGGCCCCATGCATGGCATTCAACAAGAAACACAAATTGAGATTTTCTATAATGGGCTGAATTCACAAACAAGGAATCTTGTCGACGCATCAGCCAAAGGTCCTTTGTTGGATTGTTCTTATGATAAAGCTGTTGGAATTCTTGAAAAATTTGCTCAGAATGATTATTAATATCCTATCTCTAGAGCTGCATAAGCAAAAGCTACTCCGGGAGTTATTGAATTGGATGCAATATATGCACTTAGTGCTCAAGTGTCTTCTCTTGCAAATATGATAAAAAATATAAAAGGGACTAGTGACGTTGCACCTATACAAGTCGCTCAACAAGTTGATGTTTCTAACTTTTGTTGTGAGATTTGTGGTGACAACCATAATTATGAAGATTGTCCATAACATGCAGAGAATGCCTTCTATGTAAGTAACATCCGTAACAATTCTTATGGCAACTCTTATAATAATGTTGCACGCAATCAACAATCTTGGGGAACTCAGAATGCTGGACAAAATGCTACGACATTTCGATATGAGAATACATCTAATCAAGGTAATTATAACCCAAGACAAGGGAATTACAATCAACACATTCAGATATATTCACAACAAGGCCAGATGCATCCACCCCAGAATCAGATGCAACCACAACATTCTTCAATGCAAAATCAGCATGTTCAAGGAAATCGACAATAATAGTACACGCAAGCTTCCCCATCTGATCCGTTAGCAGCTCTTGAGGCTTTAATGCGGGAGCATATTATTAGCACGGAAGCTATTGTGCAAGGGAATTCATCTTCTATTTGGGCATTGGAGGCACAATTAGGATAACTTGCTTCGAATCTAAATACTCGACCACCGGGCACACTACCTAGTGACACGAAAAATCCCAATACGAAGGTAAAAGAACACTACAAGACTATCACTCTTAGGAGTGGTAAACAAATTGGTGAGCCGACTATAGACTCTACTGTAGCACCTCAAGACATTGGTGAAGTGATCCTTGGTGAGAAGGTCGAATCTGAAGAGATTGTCGATGTATCAGACAAAGAAGTTCCAGAAATTGTCACTCATATGCCTAATGTTCGACCTTCGAAATTGTCGACGCAATCAAAGATGTCGACGCAATCTAATGTATCTCCACCTTTACCTCTTACACAAAGATTCAGAGAGAATAAGCATGATAAGCAGTATCAACAGTTCCTGAACACACTAAAGCAACTTCATGTCAATATTCCTTTAGTGAACGCTCTTGTGCAAATTCCTAATTATGGTAGATTTATGAAGGAGCTCTTGTCCAAGAAAAAGAAGCTCAGTGATTGAAACTATTGCACTCACGGAAGGCTGTAGTGTTGTTTTGACAAATAAGTTGCCCCCCAAAATGAAAGATCCTGGGAGCTTTACTATCCCATGTTTAACTGACAACCATTATTTGGGTAAGGCTTTATGCGACTTGGAAGCTAGCATTAACCTAATGCCACTATCTACTTTCAGAAAATTAGGAATTGGTCACATGAAACCCACTGTAGTGACATTGCAACTAGCAGATCGATCCTTGGCTCAACCTGAAGGGCAAATCAAAGATATCTTAGTTTGTGTGGATAAATTCATTTTTTCGGTTGATTTTATCATACTTGACTACGAGGCAGACAAGGAGGTTCCCATAATGTTGGGATGACTATTTTTAGCTACCAGATGAACTCTCGATGTCTACAAGGGTGAAATAGTCGTACAACTTAATGATGAGCACGTTACCTTCAGTGTTTTTGAATATATTCAATGCAAGGATAAAGAAGAATGTCATACTGTCAATGTGTTAGAGGATCTAATTGAGGAAGAATTCAATGACCAAAGCACACTACTTTCTGAGGAGTTTGCAGTGACACCTGATGATGATTTCTTAGATGATTATGACAGCATGGTTGAAGCCAATGGCAGATTGAATCCTTAGACTTAGCCAACAAAACGACTCCAATTTTTAAGCCATCTATTGAAGAGGATTCTACTCTAGAATTGAAACCACTACCTGCTCATCTTAAATTTGTCTTTCTTGGTGATAACAATACTCTCCCAGTTATTATCTCCGATGCACTAGATGTGACTCAAGAAGAGAAATTGGTCCATATTCTTAAGCAACATAAATGAGCTATTGCTTGGATTATTACCAATATTCGAGGCATTAGTCCATCTTTTTGCATGCACAAGATCAAGTTAGAAGATGAAGGCAAGTAATCGATTGAGCAACAAAGAAGATTAAACGAGAAAATGAAGGAAGTTGTTAAGAAGGAGATTATAAAATGTCTTGATGCTAGAATTATTTACCCTATTTTTGATAGCAATTGGGTAAGTCCAGTGTAATGCATTCCTAAAAAGAGTGGCATCACTGTGGTCAGTAACGACAAAGATGAGTTAATTCCTACACGCATTCCTACGGGATGGCGAGTTTGTATGGATTATCTCAAACTTAATGCGGCTACAAGGAAAGATCACTTTCCACTTCCTTTCAATGACTAAATGTTGGATAGGCTTGCTGGAAGAGCCTAATATTTCTTTCTAGACGGCTATTCTGGGTACAATTAAATTGCCATTGCATCAGAGGAGCAAGAGAAAACAACTTTCACATGCCTCTTTGGTACTTTTGCCTTTTGACGTATACATTTCGGTTTTGCAATGCACCAGCCACATTTCAAAGGTGCATGATGGCAATATTTTCGGATATGATTGAAGATTCTTTAGAGGTTTTTATGGATGATTTCTCAGTCTATGGGAATGATTTTGATCATTGCGTTGACAATTTGGATAAAGTATTAAAGCGGTGTGAAGACACACACTTTGTTCTAAATTGGAAAAAATGCCATTTCATGGTGACTGAAGGCATTGTGTTAGGCCATCGCATCTCTAGTCAAGGCATTGAAGTAGACAAAACTAAAGTGCAAATCATTGAGAAATTACCTCCACCGACAAATGTGAAAGGCATTCGAAAGTTTTTTTGGGCATGTGGGGTTTTACTGAAGATTTATTAGAGATTTTTCAAAAATTACAAAGCCCTTATCCTCATTGCTGGAACAGAATTGAAAATTCCTCTTTGACAATGCATGTTTGGATGCATTCATGCAAATAAACAAGTAGCTAGTAAATGCTACACCAGATTGGTTTCAACCTTTTGAAGTTATATGCGATGCAAGCGACTTGCTGTAGGTGCTGTTCTTGGACAACGCAAAGGAAAAATATTTCACGCCATCTATTATGTTAGCAAAATTCTTACAGAGGCTCAAATCAATTATACCACTATAGAGAAAGAATTGTTGGCTGTAATCTTTGCTTTTGACAAGTTTCATTTATATCTTGTCGGTGCAAAGGTTACCGTATTTACTGATCACTCGACGTAAAGATATCTTTTTACGAAGAAGGATGCAAAACCTCAACTGATACGCTGGATCTACTATTGCAAGAATTCAATATTGAGATAAAAGACCGTAAGGATCCAGAGAATCAAGTTGCAGACCATCTGTCTCAATTGAAAGTTGGCAGCGAAAATGGAAACATACTTCATATTATCGACACCTTCCCAGATGAGAAGTTATTTGTTGTAAATGCAACCCCTTGGTATGCGAATTTGGTTAATTATCTAGAATGTGGAAAACTCCCATTGAGTGTCACAGGCCATAAAAAGGAAAGATTTCTTCATGAAGTAGTGAAATACCATTGGAACAAGTCGTATTTATTCAAGGTATGCAATGATAATATCATTCGACGTTGTGTTCCGGAAGAAGAGATGCTTTCAATTTTGAAGTATTGTCATGATGCTCCTTATGGAGGTCATTTCGGTGGCATGAGAACTGCTACTAAGTTTCTTCAATCAGGATTTTACTAGCCTTCATTATTCAAGGACGCTCATAATTTTGTGAATCAATGCGATAAGTGTCAGTGCATCGAGTTTATATCCCGACGCAATGAAATGTTACAACAGTCGATTATGGAGGTTGAACAATTTGATGTTTGAGGTATAGATTTTATGAGACCATTTCCAAGTTCATTTGGAAATCTTTATTTATTAGTAGCTGTTGACTACGTTTCGAAGTGGGTTGAAGCTATTACAATCCCAAAGGATGAGCAAAGACAATGCTTAAATTTTTTCACAAGCATATACTTAACCACTTTGGCATACCAAAGTCATTGATCAGTGATCAGGGTACACACTTTCATTGCAACCAAGTGGCAGCCGCACTGAAGAGATATGAAGTTAATCATAGAATGGCTACTACTTATCATCCGCAAACTAATGGATAAGCTGAAGTATCCAATTGACAAATTAAGAACATTCTCGAGAAGATTATGAATCCTTCAAGGAAAGATTGGTCTTCCAGACTTGATGACTCTGTATGGGCATTGAGGACAGTATACAAAACTCCATTAGGGATGTCGCCGTATCAGTTAGTTTTGGGGAAAGCATGTCACTTGCCAGTTGAACTGGAACACAAGGCAATGTGGGGCAATTAAGCAAGTGAACATGGACTATAAAGCTGCAGTAAAGAAAAGGCTATTGGATATCACTGAACTAGAGGAGATTCGGCGAAATGCCTATGAAAATGTAGTAATTTACAAGGAAAATACCAAACGATGGCATGACAGAATTATTTTGTAGCGAAAATTTATCGCGGGACAACACGTTTTATTATTCAATTCTAGGTTGAAATTGCACCTAGGTAAATTACGCTCACGTTGGTCTGGAGCTTTCGAAGTGGTCGAAGTATTTCCTCATCGTGCGGTCACAATTAAGGATATACATGATGGACACCAATTCAAAGTGAATGGACAGCGGCTGAAATATTATTTTGGGAATATTGATCAAAAGTAGGCATAGACCATTAAATTGGTTGTAATTTTTTAATTTTTATTGAATTTATTATTACGTAATTTTATTTTATTTTATTGCTTTTGTTTAAGTTTGTTTTACTTATTGTTTTTCTTTTGCAGAATAAGTAAGTACCATTGTAGACTCACTTGGACTTTATTGTCAACGCAATCTGTACGATTGTACTACTACTGATGACTTATAAAAAATGAGGGCATATCAAGGAAAAGAAGATAAAACACTACAAAGACAAAAAATGCAAGAAGGAAGAGAAGAAGAGGAGGAAGAAGCATCATGCAACCACATTTATGGCTAAGGAAAACGGAGTTAGTTTATTTTAAGTTTTTACCTGTAGTGTTCATGCATTGCATGTAGCTATAATTTTTATTTTGTTAGTGCGCATTATCATTGCATTTTAATGTTAGTGCATTAGAGACAATGCAAAATTTAAGTTTGGGGGAATGCATATGAGGTTTTGAGATGCACCCACATTTCAAAATTTTTTTTCTTTTTGAGTTTAATAAAACATGTAAGGTTTATGAATGGTTAACGCAAATGTGTTTAAAATTTTTTTGTTACATTCGATGCTTAATTCTTAAATGATGTGAACCATCAATGAATGAGTTGGATAAAGTTAAATGAATGTTGTATCTTCAATTTTTTGTTGAATGATTTAGATTGCATTAGTAATGGATGACTAGTAGCATTATTTGAATCTTGAATGAATCTGCCTTTTACAGCTGCTTATATATATAAGAGACACTCCAATGTGGGTGTATTATGAACTGTTCAAGGGGGAACACTCCAATGCAAGTGTTAGAAAAACGAATCTAGCCAAAGGTTGTCAATGCATGAGTGTGTGTCGGTGCAATTACGCACTCCTTGGGGGTTTGTTGCACTCCATCATTACTTCTCAATAACAAAGATATAGTAATGCAATGATATCCCTTGTTCACAAAAAAAGAAAAGAAAAGAAATATATAGATACTTAGTATTGTACAATAAATGCTGTATTGGTAGATCGAATTTAGGATTTGAGGCATGACACTAGCTTTGATGAAGTTACAGTCTTAGTTATTCATACTTATGTGTTGTTGATGCAATATTCTTTCATCTGAATGTGATTCATTCATTGGGATTTTAGATGAATCAAGTTGTTAGAATGATCATTTGACTTGGTGAAATTTTGTGTAGCCTTGCTAGTTTCTGTTTTACTTAAGTACAAGTAAAAACTCAAGTTTGGGCTGTGATAATACCAGAAAGAACCATTGTTTTCTCTCTATTTATTGGTTAAGTTGTTCTCTTTTAATTATCTTTAGCACATATTTTAGTATTTTTTAGTTTAGTTAATTGTATTTTATGACTCAATGGACCTTGGTCTACTTACCCTTAATTTTGTCATGTTTTGGTACTAATGTCGTTGCATGAGTATTTTCAGCTTACTTTCAGGTTATCGTCGCATCTGACAACTGTTCGAATAAGAACAGAAATGTGTGAGTTGTCCAGTCCAATATAACCAACTTGTACGACCAACGACAACTTGATTTTGATGAAAGGACACTTGCACAATTTGGAAGAATATAAATACCCACAAGGAAAGAGAAAAAAAGGGGAGAGGTCTTTTTAGTGTCATAGCCTTTTTCAACCTACCTTTTGAAGCTTTCAACTATGGAGGCTTAAGGCTCTCACAGGTGAATTGACGTGAAAAGGATGCAGATCAGCTCTTGACGAGGAAACCTGAGTGCAACACAAGAGGAAAGTGAGAGAGAAAGTCGAGTTGTCTAGGAATAGTATTCTCCACTTGTTTCTTTTATATTTCTTTCCTAAATGATGGTGATTACTTTCTATTTCATGCTTGTATGAAAGTACACATGAATTCTGGGTTAAATGTTATTTTATTCAACATTGCTTCCAGTGTTAAATCTTTGGGTTTGAATGTTTTTAGCATGGAAATGTTATTACGGTCACTGTCACTAGAAGGTGCAGCGACAGTTCAAGCTAACAAGCATGACAATGGAAGTTGCGTGAGGATTAGAGGAATTTAATCCACTTGTTCTTATTTGTGTTCCACTGCCCTCATCAGAAGGTGTGGCTAATGTGCATGTTTAACTCTTAGATCAAATATAGAAGTTAAGCTTGGTAAGATATTCATTGCAATTTATTACATCGACAATCACCTATTCTTTTATACCTTGTGAGCACTTAGCATTCTGTTGATTATTCACGTTGGGAATCCCATTTTTTTCATTATCATATTTCGTTTTTATTTTCAAGTTATTGCTCTAACAACTATTCTCACAAATTATCTCATTTTTACTAATTCATTGCACTGACATTAATAGACAAAAGACAACCATCCTCGTGGGATCGATATCCGACAAACTCAAATCTGTCTATTATACTTGCATCGATAGTGTATGCTTGCACAATATTGTTGTGATGTTAAACAGCCAATCAGGTACATCCACCTATATTGAATAGTTCCACCAGGCTTTGCCTCCATCGACAAATAAATAATCAAATGAATCATAATTGTGAAAAAACTTGGAGGAAATATTTTCTCCATTTCACAAAGTGTTAACACGAATTATATTTGAAGTTGATAAACTTTTTGTGGATCAATATTTTTTGCACATAATCTCTTGAAGAAATCTGACAGATTTGTAATAACACTTAGCATCTTCTTTTCTATAAGCATCTTCTTTTTTATAACTCCTCTTAAGCATATAGGAAGCAAATCTTGCATGAGAATGTAACCATCATGACTTTTGAGGTTGCTTAACTTGTGCTTTTTCAAATTCACATATCGAGATATGTTTGATGCATAACCATCAGGCACCTTCATGTTCTTCACAATGGAAAGGAAAATATCTTTTTCCTTTGATGCAAGAGTGTATCACGCCTGCGGTAGGTACTCTTTCCCGTTTCTCATTTTTGGATGAAGATAACTTCGGATGCCAATATCTTGAAGGTACTCGCATGCCTTGATATTTTCTTTACCACTGCATGAGAAGGGTGCCAACGACATTGTCACATACGTTCTTCTCGATGTGCATGACATCCAAGTTATGTTGAAGTAGATTGCAACGCCAATAAGGCAAGTCAAAAAATATGCTCCTGTTCTTCCATAAGTCTCGTCTTAGTTTGTGAGATTTGCTTCATCTCCCTCTGCTGCCAATTCTTCAAAATCGTTAAACGTATCATACCCCTCATCTACATCAAGTTTTACCAACCCTTCATCTAGTTCTTATTTATCCCTCTTTCGAGCTTTTCCATAAATGAAATTGATACCTTCACTTCCCTTAAAATTTCTTCCCTGGATTATGGTATAGGAGCTACCCTACACACTATAGTGCCATTGAATTCACGACTCTGTTTTCTAAATGGGTGTTTAGCCGATAACCATCGATAATGACCTATACAATAGAACTTTTGACCATACTGTGGCCATCGAGATTGAGTTTTTTCTGCACATACTAGGCAAGCAACCCGACCTTTTTTGTACTCCACCATGAAAGATTAGTGTAAGCTGGGAAATCATTAATTGTCTAAAGAAGACAAGCTCGTAAAGTGAAAGATTCGGAAGCTAGTGAATCAAAAGCATTAACTCCTATCCACAGTTGCTTCAACTCATCAATTAAAGGCTGCATGTAGACATCATTGTCGTTGTTGGGTCCTTTCTCACTAGGGATAACCATTAATAAGAAGTACGGGTCATGTACTTTGACTTGTACTCATTGTTCGGAATGGATTGAATCCATCGCTAGCCAATCCTAGCCTAACATTGTGAGGATTAGCTACAAAATTAGGAAACCTCTTATGAAATGCATCCCAAGCAAAACCATTGGCTAGATGTCTCAATATACCATCTTTAGTTCGTCATTCTTTGTGTCGTCTCATGGATTGTGATGTCATAGAGGATTGAAACAATTTTTTAAGTTTGGGAATCAAGGGAAAGTATCGTAATACCTTGGTGGGCTTAGGACGACGACAACTATCGTCAACTTGTTCATCTGCATCCAACTCATCAGAAGATTTCCACCTTGAGCTTTTATAGACATCACAATTGACCTTTTTACTAGCACCGCCCCAATATAACATACAATCATTCGGGCATGCATCAATATTCACATACCCAAGATTTAGTGCAGAAATCTTTTTCTTCGCTTCATAGTATATAGTAGGGATTATGTTTCCATCTGGAAATGCCCCATTTAAGAAATCTAATAAACATGTCAAAGATTTTTCTAACCATCCAAAAACTGTTTTGAAGTGGTAAAGTCGAAGTAGGAATGAGACGCATGAGAACTTGACACAACCGGGATAAAGTGAAATATCACAATCATCTAGAAGAGTAGTTGCTCTATCTGTAGTCCTTTGGCCTTCATTAGCATCATACTCCTGACCATTATTCTGAAACTCACTTGAAACTCCACCAAAACTCTCATTAAGAGTTGGGATGTTGATACCTAGAGCATTAGTTATGAGATCTCTTATATTGGCTTTGTTATCTTGTGACAACGTACTAATTGACAGAGAAGTTCTCACCGTTTGGCTGATTTGCACCAATGTCCTTCCAATGGATTCTCCATGAAAAATCCAATGCTTGTATTATTCTATTATACCATAAAGACGAAGATGGTCACCCAAAATATGTGGTTCATGCAATATCCTATTATTGCAACAATGGCACGGACAATATATTTTTCCATTAAAGAGTGATTTTCCAATTGCAAATGATAGAAATTTTTTTATTCCAACCAGGTGATTAGCGCTAAATCTCGGAGCATCCATCCAACTTTTATCCACCACCTATTAAAGTAATTAATATTAAATAACATGAATATTTAAACTCGCAAACACCCACTTAGACATTCCATCGGTAACATACAAGGCAACAATCCATCTATTTAAACTTGCATATACCATTTAAACATTTCATCTACAATGATAAAAGACAATGCCAAATAATGCAAGCTGGTACTAGTGTAACTAATCATTTTAGAAGTTGAATTCAGAATAAGATGTAGTCACTAATCAATAAACAGAGTAGAAAGTAGAACATAATCAGATTTTCAGAATTGCATTTGTTGTGAAAATTATAAATTTTATATACCACATGACTCATTTAAAATACAAAAGAAAAAAGTCTATGTCAGAATTACTAAAAAAATATAAAGCTTAGATATTTCTCTCTTGAGTTGGCATATAAAGGACTTCAATTTTAAGAAATTGACTAAATTTAAATTGAAAAGATTGTTGCGAATGGAAATAGGGATGGGTCAAATGCAATGTCACCATCAGACGAGTCACTGGAATCTACCTAAACGTTTCAAAGTACTACTTCAATAATAAAGTGAATGCTTCTCATCTCTTTAATGCATCTATCTTTCTTCCCTTTGAAGATTTGAGGACTCTTGATATTAGTAATATTAGACTCGCTGGTTCTGTTGAAAATAAAGGTAATTCATTTGCTTTGTAATTATATATATATATATTGAAAAGAGGTATTGAAAAGCTATCCAAGTTGAGACATCTATAGAATCTAAGTTTTGCAAGAAATAATCTTTTTACGGGATCAAACCTTATTGATGGTAAAGTTATATAATGTCATGTATGTCTATATTAGATAATATCTATTCATCTTCATATAATTATTTTACTCCTTTTACTAGGAATTAAGTTGCTTTCAAGGCTGATAGTTTGGAAATTCTTGATCTCAGTAGAACCAACATGGCCAACAATTACTTGCCATATTTGGGTGGCTTTTCATCTTTAAGAACTTTAATTCTCCTGCGAAATTATTTACAACAAACAGTTGAAATTCAAGGTAAGGTTGTTTGTATAGCTTCCTTCAATTTTACTTTCTGTTGGAGTATAATACTGAATTGGGTTTGAACAAACTTTTATAATCTGAAGTAGTCCTCAAACTATTCCTAAGTTAGTTTTCATTTAAACCAATAGTCCCCAAACTATTAAGTATACTAGACACAGTTTTAGAAATAACATAATAAACCTTTTAGTGCAAATTACACGAGAATAGGGATAGGATTAGTGATAGAGTTGAACCAAGGGTCGTTGCTCAAATTGCAGAAGTTACATCAAGGGACTTTTATCTCATCCCATAAACTCATCACATAATGAAATCTGATATGAAATACACATACCTTGATTCTAATTTTTGGGGAATTCGTAGCAAACCATGGGTCTTGTCTTTTTGTTTGGCAAGCATGAAAAATAGCAACCATTCCAAGCTGCAAAATTCACACTAAATTCTCAATATGAATAATAAAAGAAGGACCTGGAGCTAACCATTATAAAAATCTAATCCAAATCTCATCCATTATCATCCCCACCACTATACAACCCATCTGAAAAAATTACTTAATTCAGTAAAAAAAATAACGTTTATTTTTTAATGGAACTAACAACCTAGTATAAACATGCACAAGACCTGAAGGCTCCAATATCAGAGTAGGCTGATTGTAGGGTGGCTCTGGTAGCACTGTAGGAGGAGGAGTAGGTTTTGGTGGAAGATTTAGGTTACCGTCAAACGACGGAGGTATAGGAGTAAGGTCCTGGACAGTTGGTGGGTTGGATGGTGGTGGTGGCTTAGCAATAGAGATTGAGGCAGGTGGTGAGTTAGGGGAGGTGGGCTGGTTTGACCCAATGGCAAGAGAAGGAAGGTTGTAAGAGAAGGATTTTTTACCAAAATAATATAAAAAAAAAATACCAAAAGAATATACTATCTTGGTTAATTACCAAAATTGTATAGATTGGTAGGTGGTGCCTCTTAAATAGGCGGCACCACTGCTATTTTTTGACATAATTTTTTTTATTTTTTAATTATATTTTTATATTAAAAAAAGTTAAAAAATAAAATTTTAGGTGATGCTTGTAAGATAGGCGGCACCCATTTTTTACGGGTAAGATATAAACTTGAATTTTAAATATGGGTATGGTATAAAAACATTAAATTATTGGGTGGTGCTTACCTGACAGGCGATACCGAAATGCTGTTGCTGCTGTCGCATGCTTCCAAAGCTGTATGCATATTGTTGAAGGGGATAATTGACCTTTTAGGGTCTCATGATGACCAACATGAGGACCTTATAATGGTCCCCAAAAATTTAACACACACACACAAGTAGGGAACAAGCACAAGCACAAAGAAGGGGGAATCGACAGCAGAAGGGGAAAAAAGAGGGGAAGGAAAGGTAAATTATTTAGGGTTTTGTTTAGGAGATAAAAGGATTTTTTTAATATAAAAACAATTTTTTGTTGTTTTTGATTTATTTTAGAAATGTTGTATGTTTTTGATTAAATTAAATTTTTGATTATTTTTTTTTGTTAATTGAATTTTTTATTAAATTAGGTTAAAAGGAAAAAGTTATTTGTTTGAAAGGTATGTTTAACTTTTTCCTTTGTAATTTACTATTTTTATTTCCAATTATAATTATGTTTGAAAGGTATGTTTAAAGAAAAAGGTTAAAAAAGCTATGCAACCACTGGATGCTATTACCAACAATGAACGCCCCGGTGACTTGCTCCAGACGAAGCTACTCAAGGCAACTAAGAAAGTAAAAAATAAAGGCTTCTCCCTTGAGGATGGCGAGGATTAAATGATGTTAGAACCAGAATCTATCAAGCATTCTTTCAAAGAAATGCTTCTAGGCAATAGCAGCACAAATTCAAAGAGGGAAGTGTGTTTATCTCTGGAAGAGGAAGAGGAGGTTGCTCTCCAAGATGAGGATGTCTCAATAACCTTGGACGGACCTTACTCGCAAGTGCACTTCTTAGAGAGAATCCACTCCCTGATCGACGAGAACAACAAACAAACTGTGGTTGTCCAAATGTTAGGCAGACCGATTGGATATAGAGCTTTAGCCATCCGGATTGAAAGTCTCTAGGGCCTAACAAATGAATATAAAATTGTTGATCTGGATAATAACTACTTCCTTGTTAAACTTACTAGCCAGAATGACTACAATCGGGTTAATATGTGAGGCCCTTGGATGGTGTACGGACATTACCACGTGGTGCAACCGTAGAGTCGAGACTTTTCAACGGAGGAGAGCTGCCCATCCAAAATCATAGCCTGGATTAGACTTCCCGGGCTTCATTATCGCTACTACATGATAGCATTAGAAATGACACCTATTTTTCTCTAAATTTGTGTATTAATTGTCCCTTTTATATCATATTTAGTATACATGTTGGGCATTTCATACTTAATATTTACATTTTCTAACTCAGTGTTTTGTGGCTTAAATTCTCGGCATTTTATCTCTTTTGTGTTACTAATGTCGCCATATACAACATGAGTTTTGCGTCTAAAATTGTCAGTGCAGAAATCTACCTCTGAAGATCAATGCTAAGAAACGTCCAAAAATGCAGCCACAAATTTAGCATGAAATTGCGGCCAAAGATGTCACTGCATGAAGACCTTCACCTCGTACAAGTGAATTCACGCTACAAACATACCTGGAAGCACCAGCGCAGGAGAACGCTAAGTTGTCACCGTAAATAAAGATCATAGATTACGCCCAAAGATGCGGCGACAACCTGCTAATACCTGATAAACACACCAGATTTGCGTGAGTGCACAGCTGGAAATAACCAACTTGTACAGCTTCCAAAATGGTTAGATATGAGAAGGAAGGAGATCTGAAATTTCCAAAGCTTATAAATAGGAGGGAAAAGAATAAGATGGGTATCAGGTGGTAAAGAATTAAATTCTGAAAAATCTCTCAAATCTCTAACGAGTTGCCATGGAAGCTTGAGGTTTGAATAGAGGTAATATGACGAGAAAGGAGCAAGACTTCTAACGAGAAGTGTCTACCTGCGGTGCAAGAGGAGCTATCACGGAATAGTTCTAGTAAACTAGGAATAAGATGCTTCGACTCTTTCTTTGGTACCTCTTAATTGTTGATGAATACCGTTAACTATCAATTGAGTATGGAAGTACCATATGAAGTTAGATCTAATTTGATTTTTACTCTATTCTCTTTATCTGTTTATTTTTGGATTTAATCGTTTTGACCACAGAAGTGTGATTACAGTCACAATTACTGGAAGGTGCGATGACAATTAAATCAACAAGCAAGACAATAGAAGTTGCTTGAGGTTAAGAAGGAATTTTGGCCACTTGTTCTCAAGTGCAAGGCATTACCAGCATAGGAAGGTGTAGTAATTACTCGCATTTGGGTCTTTGTTAAATAGAGGAAGTGATCCTCTCCACTTCTTTACACTTGATCATTTATTTTAAATTCTGAATTTACCTTTACAAACAGCCCATCAACTATTGATTTTATATTAATTTGCACTGACAATTTATTTCATATTTGCGTTGACAAATTAACTCTTTTAGCTGTACAGATCTTATTCAGTTGCGCTGACATTTTTAGTGACAATTTTTCTAATTTTAACTTCATTTGCTTTGACAAATAAACATCAAGAACTCTATCCTCGTGGGATCGATATCCGATAGAGCAAATCTATCAACTATACTTACATCGATGAGTGTCCACTTGCATTTAAATGTTGTGATGTTTACAGGCTGATCAAGTTTCGGCACCGTTGCCGGGGATGACGTTTGTTTGATGCTCATTTTTGTAGTTGCAATTATTCTTTCTTACTTAACTTTTTATTTTTACTAATCTATTTAACTTTCTTTGATTTTATCTCAAATTCTTTAGGAGTTGCATGTCCACAAGGAGAAATCCTAAGGATATTGTGAGCTTTGATCCAAAACTCGAACGGACTATTCGAAGAAGGAAGTAAGAGCAAAAGAAAATGGCTGGAAACAACAATGAGTTACCACCATTGCTGCCACAAGTTGTAGTTCCTCCAATACAGCCACAAGGAGTTAATAATATACCACCATCGCTGCCACAAGTAGAGCAAATCCCAAACAGGACAATCACAGATTTTTTTGTTCCTGTGCTTGATGATTTACAACCAGTGGTTGTTAGACCAGCAATATAAGCTAGCAATTTTGAATTGCAACCGGTTATGTTTCAAATGTTGAATTCTAATGGGCAATATACAGGTTTACCTCATGAAGATGCTAGAGAGCATCTCAAATCATTTCTGCTCATATGTGCTTCTTTTAGTCAACATGGTGTTCCTGATGACGCATTGAAGATGTAGTTGTTTCCTTATTCTTTGCAAGGGAGGGCAAGAACATGGTTCATTGGTTTACCAACTGGATTCATTACTTCTTGGAATGCACTAGCAACACAGTTCGTGTTGAGATTTAATCTACCGATAATGAATGAAAGATTGCGGAATGATATCACGACATATCATCAACTAGATGATGATAACTTACACATGACATGGGAACGCTACAAGACTTTGCTGAGACGTTGCCTCATGCATGGAATCCAACAAGAAACTCAAATTGAGATCTTCTATAATGGGTTGAATGCGCAGACAAGAAATCTTGTCGATGCATCTACCAATGGACCATTGTTAGATTACACCTACAATGAAGTCGTACGGATATTAGAGAGAATTGCACAGAATCACTATCCATATCCAATTTCTCATTCTGCTCAAGTAAAAACTAATTCTAGTGTTATGGAATTAGATGTTGTTTTAGCTTGAGTGCACAGGTATCCTCGTTGGCAAACATGATTAAAAACATGAAGGGAACAAGTGAAGTTGCTCCTATTCAAGTGGCTCAGTAGTTGGATGTTCTAATATTTTCCTGTGAAATTTGCGGTGACAACCACATTTATGAGGATTGCTCACAACATGCTGAGAACGCATTTTATGTCAATAACATCAGAGGAAATTCCTATAGTAACTCATACAGTAATCCTAATCGTACATAACCACCTTGGGGAACCAGAATGCGTCCACATTCAGATATGGAAATGCCTCAACTCAAGGTAATTTTAGACAAGTGAGTTACAACATGATAATGCTTAAATATGACATACTTTTGGATATTAAATATATATATTTTTAGAGTATGATCCTATTAAATTGGGCTATTTATTGTATTTTTATTTTGTAGGGACTCAAGTGGTGATAGAAGATAAATTGGAGACAAAAAGAATGGTTTTGGAGGAGCATTTGAAGTTGTGTGAAGATGGAATGCTAAAAGAGAGAGTTTATAGGACAAAAAGACTTGGTTTTATTTTATTTTATTTTTTAAATATATTTTATATTAGGATTTAATATTTAAGATATTTTTTATTATTTAAATTTGTATTTAATTTATGTTTATCTTTTTGTATTTATCTTTTAGAGTTTAAATTGGATCCAATTAGGGAAATTAAATGTTAGATATAATTCTAATTATCTTTTAGAATTTAGATTGGATTCAACTAGGAATATTATGTACTATATATAAGGGGTGGAGTGATTGAATTATTCATTCCTCATTCATTGAAAAAATCCTCCATCTCCCAAAATCCTAGTTCAATAAAAAACTCTATTCTTTTTATTTTGTGTTCTTCCCCAAAAATCATGAGTAACTAAAAAACCCTTCTAGAAAAAGGTTATCAAATATTCCTCCAAGGTTCATGAGGCTTAGAATCCGCGCTTAATTCTTTTCAACCTGAGTATTCATCAATTCTCTGTAATGCCGGATTGACGCTTCCGTCCAAAATCCCTACAAAAGTAATCTTTTCATCTTGTGCAAAGACAGCCGCTTTGTGTGTTTTGAGAAGGTTGCACAGTCGATTCGTTAACTTACTGCGTCAAAGGCTACCAAGCTAAAAGAGACAAAACAATGTGGAAAAGGTGATCTAATGTAAGACAGTCTCATTGGAGCGACGGTTGGCTAGAGTCAGGTTCCTCTAAAAACTATATCCAGAGCTGGTGGTTGTAGGTGCCCTCTTCCACTATAATTGGCTTATTCAGGCACGAGAAGAACCATCCAAAGTCTATGATTGAACCAAGGAAGAATCAAGATAACTGGAGGCTGGATCTTTGAATACTGATAAAACTTTTCTTCTTTCAACTTGTTTATTTTATGCTATTTATTTTTACTTCAACTTCCCTATTTTCTATTTCTTTTAATTTTGTTTCTTTTATTTTTCCTCAGATCTCGACGCTTTTCTTGGGCACGATTTGGCCCACGATCTCAACAGCCAGGACTTTTTACGACTCTCCAGTCCCTGAGGATTAGACCCTACTTCCCTTTTACTATTATTTACTTTAATTTTCGAAATAGGTTATATTTGGTGTTCCCGACGACACATCAAATTTTGGCACCGTTGCAGGGACTGGTAACGTATTAATCTTGTTTATTTCTCTTATAACCAGATCTGCTTCAGGAAATCTTATGTTCCGACACAACCACCTATGGATCAAACAATTCGGTAATTAGCCGAGACTCCTGATGGTCAACCACCATTATGTAATGCGTATCCTACTATGGATGCTAACTTTGAGCTTAAATCAGGTTTAATCCAATTATTACCAATTTTTCGTGGGTTGCAGAATGAGAATCCACATAAACATCTGAAGGAATTTCATATGGTTTGTTTGAGTATGAAACCTCAGGGGGCAACTGAGGATCAAATTAAATTACGCGCTTTTCCTTTTTCTTTAGCTGACTCCGCTAGGGAATGGTTATTCTATCTACCTCCTGATCTATTACAACTTGGGTTGATCTTTCTCGTTTGTTTCTTAACAGGTTTTTTTCAGCCCCGCATGCCGCTGAATTAAGAAGAGAAATTGTGGGGATTAGGCAAAAAGATGTGAAGTCTCTTTATGACTATTGGGAACGATTCAAGAAGTTGTGTGCAAGTTGTCCACAACATGGTATAATTGAACAGCCTCTTCTCCAATATTTCTATGAAGGCTTGAAACCTGTGGAGATGAATATGATAGATGCCGCCAATGGAGGAGCATTGGTTAATATGACTCCTCAACGAACAAGAGAATTGATTTCCACAATGGCCACAAATACTCAACAATTTCGAGCCAACCCTGAACCTACTCGAAGGGTTCACCAGCTAAGTAATTCCTCCTTAAAAGATAAAGTTGAAAAACTTACTAATGTTGTGAGTTCTCTTATTAAGGAAAATTAGGGCCGGCCCGTCAATGTGGATTTTGTGGTGAATTCGAGTACACAACTGATGCATGCCCTAGTTTGTATGATGATACTATGGTCCATTCTGATGTTGTGGGAAACTTTCTTGGACCACCTTAAAGGCGATATGATCCTTATGCAAATACATACAATCCTGGGTGGAAGGATCATCCTAACTTACGATATGGGACAAATTCACGTTATAACCAGCCATTCCAAAATCGAGCTCCACAACAAGCACAAAATTCAGGTACTTCCCTAGAAACTATGGTAAATAAATTAGCAGCTAATGTTCTTGAATTTCAGTAGCAATCTATAGATTTTCAAAAGCAAACTGTGGATTTTCAAAAGAAAACTGAGGCATCTATTAAGGAGTTGACCAGGCAAATGGAGAAAATAAATGTACAAGGTAGGCTGCCGTCACAAACAGAACCTAACCCAAGACAAAACGCGAATGCAGTGACTCTACGAAGTGGGAAAGTACTGAAACCAATTCATGGTAAAAATCATGCCCAAGAATCTACCCATGAAAATCAGAAAGACGATGAACAAGTCCGGTCGAAACCTCTATTACCCAAAATTCAACCTTCGCTTCCTAGACGACTGAGGCAAACCCAGAAAGGTAATGAGGAAAAAGAGATCCTCGAAACATTCAGAAAAGTTGAGGTAAATATACCGTTGTTAGATGCTATTAAACAGATTCCACGGTATGCTAATTTTCTGAAAGAACTTTGCACCAATAAAAGAAAATTGATTGGAAACGAAAAGGTAAATATTGATGAGAATGTGTCTGCGGTTTTGCAACGTAGGATGCCAAAAAAATGTAAGGATAGAGGCATGTTTGCAATTCCATGCAAAATAGGTCACTTTGGAATTAAGAAAGCTATGTGTGACTTAGGAGCTTTTATAAATGTAATGTCTTTTTCTATTTATGAACCACTTAACGTGGGTTCTTTGAAGAAAACAGGTGTTATAATCCAGTTGGCAAACAAGTCTATTGTACATCCCGAAGGAGTCCTTGAGGATGTGTTAGTGAAAGTCAACGAACTGATTTTTCCTACAGATTTTTATATGGTGAAGATGGAAGAGGATAAAACACCTGGGTCTTCCGAAATCTTGTTAGGGCGACCTTTCCTTAGTACCGCAAATACTAAGATTGATGTGCAAAGTGGAACCCTCACAATGGAGTTTGACAGGGAGATCGTAAAGTTCAATATTTATGATGCCATCAATCACCCTAGTGAAGTCTTGAACGTAAACCGTGTTGATATAGTGGAATCCTCAGTAGAAGAGCCTACCAAATCACTCCATAAAAATGAACCTAAAATATTATTTGATTATTTAGATCCATCTTGCGAATCTGTTAAGAAATTATTGCCCCCTATGAACACTAAACTTCTACCTTCTATTATGCAGACACCAAATTTCCAACCTCATATGATCAAAAAAATTTAGTAGGAACGACTCCAACTCTAGTTCGATTGTCAAGCTAGGGACGTTAAACAAGTGCTTGTTGGGAGGCAACCCAATTATTTTTTTTATTTTATTTTTATTTTTCTATCTTATTTTATTTATTTATTTATTTTATTCCAGGAAACTCGAGGAATTTATTTCACAAAAAAATCGATAACGAAAACTGCAACATACGAGAGCAACGATAACATGGGGAGTATTCTAAACCCTTTTCTTTTCGTATTTATCTTTACATTGAGGGCAATGCGTTTTAAGTAGGGGGAGACGTTCCTCATTGTTTTTGCTATTTTTATCTGCTGTTTGTACTGCTATGGGTTTATTGTTGCTGCTACCTTGCTATTTTCTTTTAAGTATATTTTGTCTCATTTCATGTGCATGATTTTACCCACGAAATGCCCACTTTTTTGCCCATCAGTATGATTCTTATTTGTCGAGTTAATTTTGATTTTGCTATGATTAAATTTGTCTCCACTATTTTATTTCTATTTGGCTCACAAGATTATGATTAATGAAGAAAACCCTATCTTGCTTATGGTAAAATTGATTGAGTCTAAGTATAAGACAACAGTTAATTCTGATACATGCTAAAATTGTTTTTCTTGATTGTTAGTTAATTGTCAAATTTATTTTTGATACTTGTTTGTTTTTCCTAGTCCTCTTAAATTAAAGTTCTCTGTCCGAAAAAAAGAAGAAAAAAAACCATTTGATGATTCAGTGGTTATGAGCATAGTTTAAAACATGACTAACTGAGTAACTGGGGTAAGGTGCTTGGATTGTCATCCTACTTCGCGTAAAAAGGTTGTGTGACGTGTTAAGCAAAATTCCGCTAACCCGAAAAAAATAGAAATAAATAAATTCGGAGTGTGTTAGACTGAGTAACTAGGGTGGAGTGTTTGGTTGTCATTTCACTTCATGTCAAAAGGGCTAACACATTCTACAAAAAAAAGAGAAGAAAAAAATTGAGAGCATGTTGGGTTGAGTAACCGGGATGGAGTGCTTGGGTGTCATTTTATTTTGCGTCAAAAGGTCCAATGTATTCTTAAAGAAAAAAAAAGAAAAAATTGACAAAATAAAAGGAAAAGAACTAAATTTGGAAACAAGGGTGAACAAATAGGTGTCTTGGTAAGTTTAGTAAATTATCTAACTCTCATGAAATAATTCAAGATGATTTAATTATTGTGTGTTTTAATTGGGTTGCTTTTTAGATTTTACCTACAGCAAACTAAAGGTTCTCTGTATTTTTTGTAAGCATTAAGTCTAATTGTTCGTAGAACTTTGGAGTATTATTTTCTACAACAATAACCAACAACAGCAGAACTATAATCACAATCCGTAATTGCATGCGCACCTAGATAATATGCAATCACATGACCAGATGCTCACAAAATCAAATGCATTCATATAACCAAATGCAGTCACAAGCTCGAATGCCGCCACAACAGAATTTGGTGCCAAATATGCAATGACAACATCAACAACAGCAGCAGCAATATTCTCCACAAAGATCAGATAATATGGCTGCTCTTGAAACATTGATACGAGAGCATATTACGCGAACGAAAGCAATTGTTCAAGGTAACTCTTCTTCTATTCGCACGTTGGAAGCTCAGCTAGGACAATTGGCTTCTAACATGAGCACAAGGTCACTAGGTGCTTTGCCTAGCGACACTGAAAATCCAAATCAGAAAGGGAAGGAGCATTGTAAGGCTATCACGCTAAGAAGTGGAAAGCAAACAATCGAGCTAAGCAATAGTTCCAACCAAGTACATATCGACGCATCCAAATCAAAGCAACAAAAAGAAGTTGCATCTGAAGAGAGCATAGTAGAAAGAAATTAGGGAAGACATCTGTAGTCACTCCTATGCCCATTATCCGACCAACAAAGATGTCGACGCAACTGTTCATGTCGACGCAACAGAATCCTTTACAACAACCCACTAACAATATACCTTTTCCATTTCCACAGAGATTTAAGGAGAAGGACCATAACAAAGATTATTAGAAGTTTGTCTCTACCTTGAAGCAATTACACATTAATATACCTTTAATTGATGCTTTTGTGCAAATTCCCAACTATAGAAAATTTATGAAAGAGCTATTGTCGAAGAAGAGAAAGCTTTCTGACATCGAAATGATTGCGCTCACAGAGCGGTGCAGCGCTATACTAACAAATAAGTTGCCACAAAGATGAAAGACCCTAGTAGCTTCACAATTCCATGTTCCATTGGAAACCACTATCTAGGTAAGGACTTATGCGATCTGGGAGCTAGTATTAACCTCATGCCATTATCCACTTTCAGGAAGTTAGGAATTGGATCTATGAAGCCTATTGCGGTGACATTACACCTTGTAGACAGATCTTTGGCACAACCAGAAGGATAGATTAAGGATGTCCTCGTCTAAGTCGATAAGCTCGTGTTCCCTGCTGACTTTGTCATCCTTGATTGTAAAGCAGATAAAGAGGTGCCCATTATCTTGAGGCGCCCATTCTTAGCTACGGGACATACACTCATTGATGTTTTTAAGGGCGAGCTGATTATGCGTCATAATGACGAGCATGTCACTTTTAGTGTGTTCGAAGCATCTCTGTCAGGAAGTAAGGAGAAATGTCATCACATTGGCATGCTGGATGAAGTTATTATAGACGAATTCAATGAACGAAATTCAGTAGTTCCAGATGAATAGGCAGTGACATCTACCGGTGATATCCTAACTAAATGCGACCATAGAACTGAGGCTAATATTTGTGAACTGAGACAAGGTTTTCAATTGGAATCTTTGGATCTATCTAACAGGATGATCCTTGTGTTTAAACCATCAATTGAACATGCTCCTACTTTGGAGTTAAAGCCATTGCCAACGCATCTAAATTATGTCTTTCTAGGTGACAATGACACATTACCTGTTATTGTCAGCGGAAGCCTGGATGTGAGTCAAGAAGAAAAGCTTATCGCAATTTTGAAACAGTACAAACGAGCCATTGCCTAGAGCATTGCAAATATCAGAGGCATTAGTCCCTCTTTTTGCATGCATGAAATCAGGCTGAAAGATGAAGGGAAGTAGTCCATTGAGCAACAACGAAGACTTAATGAGAAAATGAAAGAGGTAGTCAAAAAAGAGATCATTAAGTGGTTGGACGCAGGCATCATCTATCCCATTTCAGATAGCACATGGGTGAGCCCTGGCCAATGTGTGCCCAAGAAGAGCAGCATCATAGTAGTAAGTAACGAGAAGAACAAGCTAATCCTTACTCGCATTGCTACAGGTTGGGGAGTGCGTATGGATTACCGTCGTCTAAATGCGTCCACAAAAAAGGATCCTTTCCTATTACCATGCATTGATCAAATGTTGGATAAGCTAGCTCGTAAAGCCTATTACTATTTCTTAGATGGCTACTCTGGTTACAATCAAATCCCAATTGCGCCGAAAGATCAAGCAAAGACAATGTTCACTTGTACATTTTGCCTTCTAACGTATGTCATTTGGTTTGTGCAATGCACCAGCTACATTCTAGAGGTGCTTAATGGCTATTTTCTCAAACATGATTGAAGATTCATTAGAGGTATTCATGGACGATTTCTCTGTGTATGGGCAGAATTTTGACCAATGCGCCGACAATCTGGCGAAAGTATTGAAGAGATACGATGACACAAATCTCGTGCTGAACTGGGAAAAATGTCATTTCATGGCAACTGAAGGCATTGTCCTTGGTCATCAAATATCATGTCAGGGCATTAAAGTTGACAAAGAAAAGGTAAAAATCATTGAAAAGTTACCACCACCCACAAATGTTAAAGGAGTAAGAAGCTTTCTTGGTCACGCTGGTTTTTACAGAAGATTCATTCGAGATTTTTCCAAGATTGCAAAGTCACTATGCTCATTGTTGGAGCAGAATAAAAAGTTTTTATTTGATGACGCATGTCTGGATGCATTTGTCACAATAAAAGAGCAGCTAGTAAAAACTCCAATTATCGTCGCATCAGACTGGTCGAAATCGTTTGAAGCAATGTGCGACGCGAGCGACTTCGCTGTGGAAGCTATCCTTGGTCAATGTAAGGAGAAGGTATTTCATTCCATTTATTATGCTACTAAAGCCTTAACTGAAGTATAGGTAAACTATATGACTACTGAGAAGGAGTTACTAGTAGTAGTTTTTGCATTTGACAAGATTCATTCATATTTTATCGACGTAAAAATTACAGTCTACACAGATCACTCTACTTTGAGATACCTTTTTACAAAGAAGGATACCAAACCAAGATTGATCAGATGGATCCTACTTTTACAAGAGTTTGATATTGAAATCAAAGATAGGAAAGGATCTAAAAACCAAGTAGCATACCACTTATCTCGTTTGGAAGCTGGAAGCGAAGATGGCAATCAATCACATTATCTGTCGCTGTGTTCCTGAAGAAGATATGTCTTCTATCCTGAGGCACTGCCATGATGCTCCTTGTGAAGGCCATTTTAGTGGTGTTAGAACTGCTGCAAAGGTCCTACAATCAGGATTTCTTTGGCCCAAATTGTTTCGAGATGCCCATAATTTCGTGCAGCAATGTGATAAATGTAATGCACAGGGTCAATATCTTGACGCAACGAGATGCTCCAACAACCTATTATGGAGCTAAAGTTATTCGACGTCTGGGGTATAGATTTCATGGGACCATATCCAAACTCCTTTGGGAATGTATATATTTTAGTTGCGGTTGACTCGTCTCCAAGTGGATCGAGGCAACTGCAGTGTCAAAAGACGATGCTCGGACGGTGTTAAGGTTCTTCCACACATACATCCTTATAGGATTTGGAACACCTCGAGCATTGATAAGTGGACAAGGCACTCATTTCCATAACAATCAAGTGGCGACAACTTTAAAGCACTACGGTGTGAAGCATCGTATGGAAACAACGAATCATCCTCAAACGAATGGCCAAGTGAAAGTTTCCAATCGACAAATTAAAAGCATTCTTGAAAAGATGGTTAATCCATCTAGAAGAGATTGGTCTTCGCGGCTACATGATGCATTGTGGGTGCTTCGTACTGCCTATACAACTTTGTTGGGGATGTCCCCATATCAATTAGTGTTTGGTAAATCCTATCACTTGCCAATTGAGCTTGAACACAAAGCCATGTGGAGATCAAGCAGGTGAACATGGATTATGATGCTGCTAGACAGAAAAGGTTGTTGGACATTTCTGAGCTGGAAGAAATTCGACGTAATGCGTATGAAAACGCTGTCATATACAAGGAGAAAACTAAGAAATGGCACGACAATATCATCTTGAGGCAACAATTTAACCTTGGTCAGTTGGCACTTCTATTTAACTCACATTAGAAATTACATCCAAGTAAATTGCGTTCAAGATGGTCAGGCCCTTTCAAAGTAATCAAAGCATTCCAGCATGGTGCGGTGATAATTAAAGATATGAATGATGGTCACCAGTTTAAAGTAAATGGCCAACAACTGAAATACTACTTAAGCCTAGATGTCAAAGAACAAAATGAGACCATTAATCTGGTCACATTTATTTAATGTCATTACGATTTTTACTTTTACTTTTTGCTTTTTGTTTTCATTTGTTTCCTTTTTAGTTTATGCAGGAATAAAAAAACTCCTTTTTCTCGACGCATCTGATAGCACAACTTGTCAACGCATTTTGTGATGACTTAGCGAAGTGTTTCAGCCAAGAATCACGTCGATTGATCTCCATTCATCCCTAATCGTTGGATCAACCCAAAAAGTACGATCTGTAATCCTGACATTTATTGGCTATTGATGCAACGTTTTCCCACACCAATTGCAATAATCACGTCTCCTCCCCTCTAGAGTTTATAAAAATTCTTCTTCTATCGACTGTTTTCTTCTACTCACAACCTCCATTGTTACTGCAATTATTTTCTTTATTGCTCTTATAATTTTTCTGCCAGTTACTCTTAATCTCTTTCTTTAACTATTATGGCCAGATCTCAAAGAGCGAAAACCCCTTCAAAAACCCTTACTGAATTAACAATCGTCGTAGTTCATCACATCAAAAAACCACCGCAGAAAGAACCTGTTCTGTTCCTTTCAAAGGCGGCAAGGGACAAATAGCATGAAGTGATGCTCAAGTGAAATTGTCATCTTGAACAAGGGTTCTAATTGTCTCCACAATAGCCGTTAGGGAAACAAGTCGCAAGGACAATCTCTTGCCTGGGTTGGGAGTCTTTTTGCGGCCATCCGACCAGTTATTCCCCTATTATGGTATGAGAGTTCTTTGCCAACTTAGTGGATTCTGAACATGAGTTTGTTTTTGTACGCGAGGGTCTGGTGGCCTAGAGTGCCACCTATATCAACGAGCTCTTCCACAGATTGAGAAGGAAGATTCTCATACTGCGTTTTTTGAGGCTCTAACTGATGAAGGTGCTTATTTGGTGATGCGAGACTTAAGCGTCGAGGGTGCAGTGTAGACTAGCAATGGTCTGCATAACTACACTATGCATCAACGTTATCTCACTACTCAAAGTAAGGTGTGGTTTCACTTTGTTAACTGACGCATTCTGTCAATAACCCACAACACCGCTACGACTTTGGATTGCATGTGCCTCTTGCATTCCATTCTGAAGGGACGCCACATTGATGTCGGTGCAATTCTCTATGATGGAATCACTGAAGCTGCAAACAAGCAGACAGGTATCTTACCTTTCCCTTTTTAATAATGCTGCTCTACAAACAAAGGGGTATTGTGCCCCGTGATGGTGAGGAGGTGCTGGAGAACAAGGGGCCCATAAATGCATCTCGGTGGAATGTATGACGAGGGGGCAAGAAACCCCTCTAGTGAAAGAGATGCCCAAGAAGAAAGAGATAGGGAAAGGAAAGAAAAAGGAAAAGCACGAAAATGCTCCCATACACCCTTAGATAGGGAAGAAACTGACTGACATAGAACTCCTTGACCGTATGGATATGCGACAAATGCAACTTGTCAACGTATTAGAAAAAATGGACTACAGGCAAAACCTCTTCTATGCTTATACTCGAGTATGGAATAAAGCTATTATCGCCACATTGAGGAATCTAAGCCCAAACCTCATACTAGAGTTTCCTATTTTGCGTCATCATCTTTTGAGCAACCTATTCCTGAAGGTAGACCTCAGTCCGTCCCATCCTCTATTAGAATTCATATCTCCGATGATGAAGAGCATAAGAGACATTCCAAGGACATAGAAGACTGTTTCAGAACCATCGTCAGTTTGTTCGAGGATGAGTTTTCAAACAGCCTTGGGGCTAACATGGTGGAAAAAGAAGTTGTTGCTACGGATATGCGCATACTAGTTGTATCTATGGATCTAGAAGCAGGAAAAAGAGAGGGAAAAGATGAGGAAGGCACAGCAAAGAAGGCGAAACCTGAGGAGAAGAAGGAAACTGAAAGAGAGAAGGAAGAAGAGGAGAAGAGTGAAGAGAAGGAAGATGCCCCGATAAATTTTGAGGAAGAATTTGTCGACGCACCTACCAGGGCATCTGTTGAACACTTGGTGCCACTTTGAGCGAGCCGGTCAAGGCAGTCACTAGCAGCACTGAGGATTATTATCCTCTAGCCATTGTGCCTTATGTGGAACCACTTGCTGAAGTTCACCCATCCGACGTGACTGTCGATGAAGCCTCTACTCAACCGGTTATAGAGGAGTAATTCGTTGTCCCGATTGACTCCAAGGATAAGAAAAGAAAGAGGAAGCACAAAAAGAAAAAGAAGCATAACGAAGAGCGCCCAAAGAAGAGGAAGGAAGCCAAGGAAGCCAATTCATCGACTGTTGAACAATGAGTTAGTTTACTTTTCAGTAGTTAGTTGCATGCATCTCATTTAGTTGTCAATGCATTTTTATTTGTCACTGCATTTTATTTATTAGTACATTTGCATTGTAGTTGCATTTCCATTCTAATTTGTATAATATTGTCAGTGTATTGGAGATAATGCAAACATTAAGTTTGGGTGGAATTTGTGTGAAATGGAAATGCAATTGCACCCACATATTTGAAAATTTTACTTTTCTTTTTAGTTTAATGAAAGTATGCAAAGTTACAAGAAAAATGTGGTCACAATTTTTGTTTTATTCGTAAATCTTGAATTGTTTGGAATGATGATATGTGAATTGGATGAATGTGAATGAATATTGAGTCCTTTTATTTTTGAATTAATGATTGGGATTGCATTAGTAATGAATGAGTAGTATCAATCCTTGAATCTTGAATTAACTTATCAATTACAGCGATATTTACTAATAATAAGACACTCCAATGTGAGCGCATTGTGACTTATTAAGGGAAAACACTCCACTGCATGTGCTTGAAAAATTATATAGCCAAAGGCTGTCACTGCAAGAGTGTGTGTTAGTGCAATTACATACTTCCTGAAGGTTTGTTCCACCCCATCATTACTACCCAGGAATAAGGGTATAGTAATGCAATGATATCTCTCAGTCACGCGTAAAAATAGAGAAGAAGAAAAAAAAAAGCAAAGAAAAGAAAAGTAGAAAAAATATATATAGTAATAAATACTGTATTGGTTAAGAAAGGTTAAGATTCAAAGCATGATGCTAACATTAGTGAAGTTGCAGTTTTAATTGTTCATATCTATAAATTGTCGGCACATTATTCTGTCATATGAATGCAATTTATACATCAAGATTCTAGAGAATTTAAGTTGTTAAAACGATGATAGCGATGACAATTTTGATTGTGACTTTGTTAACTTTTATTTACTTGAAGACAAGTAAAAACTCAAGTTTGGGGGTGTGATAGCATTAGAAATGACACCTATTTTTTCCTAAATTTGTATATTAATTGTCCCTTTTGTATCATATTTAGTATGCATGTTAGGCATTTCATACTTAATATTTACATTTTCTAACTTAGTGTTTTGTGGCTTAAATTATCGGTGTTTTATCTCTTTTGTGTTACTAATGTGACCATATACAGCATGAGTTTTGCGTCTGAAATTATCAGAGCAAAAATCTACCTCTAAGATTAATGCTAAGAAACGTCCAAAAATGCAGCCACAAATTTAACATGGAATTACGGCCAAAGATGTCACCGCATGAAGACCTTTACCTCGAACAAGTGAATTCACGTTACAAACATGCCCGGAAGCACCAGCGCAGGAGAACGCTAAGTTGTCGCCGCAAGTAAAGATCATAGATTATGCCCAGAGATGCGATGATAACCTGCAGATACTTGATAAACACACCAGATCTGCGTGAGTGCACAGTTGGAAATAACCAACTTGTACAGCTACCAAAATGGTTAGATTTGAGAAGGAAGGAGATCTAAAATTTCCAAAGCTTATAAATAAGAGGGAAAATAAGAAGATGGGTATTAGATGGTGAAGAATTAAATTCTGGAAAATTTCTCAAATCTCTAATGAGCTACCATGGAAGCTTGAGGTTTGAAGAGAGGTAATCTGACGAGCAAGGAGCAAGACTTCTAACGAGAAGTGTCTACCTGCGGTGTAAGAGGAGCTGTCACGAAATAGTTCTAGTAAACTAGGAATAGGATGCTTCGACTTTTTCTTTGATACCTCTTAATTGTTGATGAATACTATTGATTATCAATTGTATATGAAAGTACCATTTGATGTTAGATCTAATTTGATTTTTACTCTATTCTCTTTATCTGTTTATCTTTGGATTTAATCGTTTTGACCACGGAAGTACGATTATAGTCACAGTCACTGGAAGGTGCAGTGACAAGTTAAATCAACAAGCAAGACAACGAAAGTTTCTTGAGGCTAAGAAGGAATTCTAGCCACTTGTTCTCAAGTGCAAAGCATTACCAGCACTGAAAGGTGTGGTAATTACTCGCATTTGGGTCTTTATTAAACAGAGGAAGTGATAGCAGTAAGATTTCATTGAAGTATAATTGCGTTGACAATTCATTTATTTGTTACCTTGCAGCCACATTTAGTATTACGACTTGTGAAATCAGTGATCCTCTCCACTTCTTTACACTTGATCATTTATTTTAAGTTCTGAATTTACCTTTACAAATATCCTAACAACTATTCATTTTATATTGATTTGCTCTGACAATTTATTTCATATTTGTGTTGACAAATTAACTCTTTTAGCTGTGCAGATCTTATTCAGTTGCACTGTCATTTTTAGTGACAATTCTTCTAATTTTAACTTTAGTTGCTTCGAAAAATAAACATCAAGAACTTTATCCTCGTAGGATCGATATTCGATAAAGCAAATCTATCAACTATATTTGCATTAACGAGTGTTCGCTTGCACTTAAATGCTGTGACCTTTACAGACCGATCACTACATAAAAGGGCTCATTCGAGCTTTGGCATCTGTCATAGGCAAAGTTGTTAAGGTTGACTACAACACTACAAATGGAACTAGAGGGAAGTTTGCAAGAGTGGTTGTGATGGTGGATATCTCCAAGCCCTTATTGTCGTTCATTAGGGTGGACAGGAAAAAGCAATCAATAGTTTACAAGGGCTTCCCATCCATATGCTACACCTATGGTAAGGTTGGTCATATCAAGGAAAACTGCAGCCTTGGGCCGAAGGAGCAAGCAACTGACAAATCGGAGTTGACTATGGAAGAAACTATAAATCAGACGCAGCCGAGCCAAGTGGGGAAGCCGGATGCCAATACAAAAGAGCAAGATTTATATGGCCCCTTAATACAAGTGTCGAATCACCACAACAAGAAGTAACTGTCAGCCACCAGAAATGGTGGGTATCCAGCGAACCAACCTACGGGTGTTCCTTCATCGCAACGCTTTAGTGCCTTGGCCATACCAAAACGAAGACAGTCTACAAAAGCTTACAACTCACCTACCTTCTCCCCTATAAGAAGCCAACGGCTATTCGAAAGCTAAAAAAGGAAAGGGAAATCAAAGCCTATCTTCAAAGGCTAAAATAAGCCTACATTCGATGCTAAGCACTAGCTGAAATATGGCCTACTCCAAAAATGTTTCCATGTCAGTTCCTACTACCACAAAAGCCAAAGAGATAAGCAAGGGTAAACATCAAACAAATATGGAAAAATGCCCCATGCAAAATTCGGGAGTTAATCCACCGACCAGTGGGCCATCCCCACTCCCATCATCATCTTCAACTCCACTTGTACGTCGCACTCCAACAAATGCCCACGCCTCCTCCCATTTGAAGCCTTCGAGATCGAGGGTCAAAGTTCTAAAATACCAAGCTGTTGTGTATGCTGATCCATGTGGCAAACCCAGGCCTCAAGTTGTTCACCAATGGGCCCATGGACATGCTAATATTTCTTCTAACCAAGGCAGGTAAAAAATTGGCCCTATTGCTCCACAAGTCGCAAGCATGAATGTTGGGACAGCATGCAACGATAATTTGGTCCAAGTCAACTTAGTAGCTGACCCTAACTACAAGCTTCGAGACCCACCAAGAGAACAAAAATCAGGTTCATACCCCTTCCAATATTAATTCCATTAATTCGACACAATTGCCTCTTTCCCTTGGTGCAGGTGAATTTAAGGAAGGCGAACACTCCAATGCACAGGAAAATATTTTAGAAAAAGACTCTTCAAGTTTAGATCCTGATTCTGATTATTTTGATGAAGTTGCTATCCAAGTTACTAATGGAATTTTAGATCCCATGAAACATTTAAAGAAAATTCAAAATCCATTGGGCGTATCATAGGCAAAATTTATGGTAGAATGAGCATTGCTCGGGGAGGGAAAAAATCAAATATAGTTGTTCGAGGGAAAGGAAGTCGGCTAAAAGCTTTCACAAACTCTCAAGTTTCGCTAGCTGATACAATAGAGGATATGGTGAATATCATCTCAATGGATTTGGCTAACGAAAAGGAAGCCGAAATGCACATCGAGATGGTCTCTAATGATGGCACTAAATCCTTTCAGTGATGGTACATTTCCCTCTTTTACTCTTTTTTACATGACTATTTCAATCTTTTCTTAGAATTGTTTAGGTCGAAGTGATTCGTAACCACTCACAATTCATCACTACTCGTATTTGGACTGATTTTCACCTGTTTCCTATCATGGTCTCCTTTGTGTATGGAAGCCCCAATTGTAAAAAGCGCTTCGAGCTTTAAGATAAGCTTAATATCTTGTCCTGTGGATCAAACTCCATGGGCGATTATCAAGGACTTCAACGCCATTCTATCTTCTAAAAAAAAGTGAGGGGCTCACGTCTGGTAAGAGATGTCCCTAGTTCGATAAATTTGTGAAATCGACCAAGATGTATGATTTGGATTTCAAGGGCCCTCTTTTTACTTGGCACCATGGAAATCTTTTTGAAAGATTGGATCGTGCTTTGGGAAACAAAGTTTGGCTTAGAAATTTTCCAAGCAGCTTAATTACCCATGTGCCGAAGATCAAGTCCGATCATAGACCTCTCCTTCTTAATCTTAAGCTAGAGCTCACTTTGCCTAGAGGAAGACTGTTTCGATTTCTTACAGGATAGACTGAACACTCAAAGTTTAGGAAATTCGTTCAAGATCAATAAGACTTCACAAGCTCTATGTCGAAATCTTTAGCTCGACTCACTGTTGATTTAAAAAATTGGAACAAATCGGTCTATGGCCACATCACCACTCACAAAAGGAATTTAATTCATAAGTTGTTTATGGTTCAAAAGCAAATGGATAACTTGGGCTCTAACCTCTTAGCCACTCATAAACAGGAATTAAGACAAGAATTGGAGAATGTGATGCACCATGAAGAGTTATTATGGAAGCAAAAGGCTAGATGCGATTAGCTTCACTTAGGGGATCGTAACACCATATTCTTTCATACTTGTGTCATCCATAGAAGAAAGAATAATCGTATCACCGCCATTCGAAACTCTAGCGAAGATTGGATCTATAACCCAGAGATCATCGAAATGGAAGCAATCAACTTTTACCAGAACTTGTATGGCGAGGACCTTGAGCCTATGAGGAGTCTACCTCTACACAAATTCCCTAATCTTGATCCTCTCGACCGTGACCTTTTGAGTAAACTTGTTACTGATGTGGAAATTAGAAATGCCCTACTTGACATGGCCCCGCTCAAAGCTCCAAGCAGTGATGGTTTTCACGCCCTCTTCTTCCAAAAATAGTGGGATATCGTGGGCATTGCAGTCTATGAATGGGTTAAAAATGTTTTCAATGGTGGTAACATTAATGATGAGTTGAATAATACTCTATTGTTCTTATTCTCGAGGTTCAAAATCTAGAAGGCTTCTCTCAATTCCGGCCCATTAGCCTTTGCACTGTCCTTTACAAATTGGTGATGAAGGTTATTGCTAATCAGTTCAAGCATATCTTTCTGAAAATTATTGCGCAAGAACAAGCTGGCTTCATTGCGAGAAGGAACATTACTGATAATATCATCATCGCTCAAGAGGTTATCCACTCAATGAAAAGCTGCAAGAACAAGAAGTGGATGGCCGTTAAAATTAATCTTGAGAAAGCCTATGATCGTATGCGATGGGTCTTCATTGATACATCTCTCCAAGCAGCAGGTATCCTTAATTACCTCCGAAATGTTATTATATCTGCGATCTCTAATTCTTCTATGCAGGTCTTATGGAATGGTGTCTCGACTCCCAAATTCAGACCTATTAGGGGA
Organism: Gossypioides kirkii; assembly: GCA_005610355.1. NCBI lineage: Eukaryota > Viridiplantae > Streptophyta > Magnoliopsida > Malvales > Malvaceae > Gossypioides > Gossypioides kirkii. The sequence continues at coordinate 19,773,818 of CP032253.1, forward strand.
ATTAGACAAGGATGCCCTCTCTATCCTTATCTGTCTGTCCTCTGCATGGAATGGTCAGGCCACTTCATTGTCTCAGCCATGGCTAGAGGAGCCTAGGGCCCTATATGCCTATCCCGCTCGAGGCCACCCCTCTCTCATCTTTTATTTGCAAATAATCTTGTCATTTTTTGTAAAGTAGACGAGAAGCATGGTAGAATGCCAAAGGAGATCCTCCATGAATTCTATGATCTATCTAGGCACAAGGTTAATCCTAGGAAAACAAATATCTTCTTTTCTAAAAGAGTTATGGAACCCATTGAGTTCATGCTTAGCAATCTATTGGGATATCAAAAGACTCACAACCTTGGGCATTATTTGGGAGTTCCGCTCTTTCATCAAAGATTACTAATAGCACAATGCACTTTGTGGTGGAAAAGGTCAGAATGAAACTTCAAAGTTGGGATGCTCGGTAACTGTCCATCGCTGGTCGGGTAACTCTTACGCAGTCGATCCTCCTCTCTATTCCCGAATATTTCATGCAATTCATGATGATACCTAGGAAAATCTATGATGAGATCAAAAGGCTAGCGCGTAACTTTATCTGGGGTACCACCGAAGGTAAGAAGAAAATGTCCTTGGTGAGTTGGGATTCTATCTGCCAACATAAGGAGTGTGGTGGTCTTGGCTTGAGACAGCTTTGTGACCAAAATATCTCCTTCCTGCTGAAACTTGGCTACAAACTGATCTCTGACGAGGAAGTATTATGGGTTCATGTCATCAGAGCAAAGTATGGGGTGAATGATCCTGTACTTAACAACATTGTTAGATCTCGAAGCTCTTTCCTATGGAAGTCAACTTTCAAAAGTTTGGACTCTTCTACGTGAGAATCTTATTTGGTCTATCGATAATGAAAACAAAATTCAGGGTTGAAAGGATTAATAGATACCTAATGTTGGCCCTTTAATTAATTTTGTACCCGCCTATGCTAACATTAATCCTAATAATCTACTCAGTGATTTTACCACAAAGGAAAGAAATTGGAATTTTCATTTCTTGCAAGTTTGGTTAACGGAAGAGGTTATTTGTCACATCAAGGGCATCCCACCATCGCATCCTCTTGAGGGACCTAATAGATTATCTTGGCGACATACTTCTATTAGGGTTTTCACCATCAAAAACGCCTTTAAAATATTGAGAGAAGAGACATGGAACCTTAAAGACGAGCTATGAAAGATGGTCTGGAAATTCTCAAGACCGCAACGAGTTTGCTTCTTCCTTTGGACAGTTCTCAAGCAGAGACTTCTTAATAATGTGGAGAAAGTGAGGTGTGGATTAGCTGTGGACCCTTCATGCCTAGCCTGTAGTTACGGTTCTGAGGACATCTTGCACACTATTCGTGATTTTACCGTTGCCAATAACGTTTGGAAACAAGTAATCCCGAATACCCAATAGTCGAATTTATTCTCTAACTCTCTACATAAATGGTTCTCTCAATCTACAGATCAGATCAAGCTCACACGGGGAGGAATCCAGTTAGGAGTGCCTTTTCGGACTTTTGGCTTGGCGTCTTTGGAAGAATCGAAACCTCTTTACCTTTCAAGGCAAATCGTGGAGCCTGGATGAGATAATCAACGCTTCATTATGTTAGGCTAAACCTTTTTCCTTGACAAATAAAAGAGATGTGGTTGAAGATAAAGACTCTAACCGTAGGGAGCTACTAGAAGGAGAGTGGCTCTACCTCAACACTGATGGAGCTGTTCGACTTAGGTTTGGGAGCACGACTGCCGGGGGAGTTTTGCGTGATAAGAGTGGAGAGTGGATCTTAGGGTACCACAAACATCTAGGCAAATGCTCTATCCTTGATGTGGAACTTTGGGCCATTCTTGACGGGCTTAAAATCATCCAACGAAAAGACCATGCTAAGGTTGTTATTCAATCTGACAGCTTGGAAGCGATCAAAGCTATCCACGAAAGTGCCTCAAGAACCTCACATTCGGCTCTCATTAAAAGGATACACCGCATCCTGTCCCAAGAAACAAGTTGGCGCATATGCTATATACCCAAAGAGGAGAACCAAAGCGCGGACTTCATTGCCAAAATGGCCTTTGGCGGAGAGGAAGCTCTACAAATTCTGGAGTTGCCCCCGCAAGCAATATTAAATCTCATTAGAGCTGACAAGGAAAAGAATTTTTGCATTCTGAATTCCAATCATGTAACTTAATTTTGTAAGTTTTTCTTTCACCAAAAAAAGAAAAAGAAAAAGGTTGTTTGTTTGAAAGGTATATTTATCTCTTACTTTTATTTTTTTTTCCTTTGTATGTATCATTTATTATTTCTCAAGATATTTTATTTTTTCAATAAATAAAATTGTTATTTTTTTCAATAAATTACATCAATCGAATGTTAGAAAAAATTATTTATTTTTTAGCTTTGTAATAAATATTAGTGTATATTTACCTTACAATGTATTTTTAAATATTAATGATTTTTTAATTTTTTGAAAATAATAATTTTATTAAAATATTTTTAAATGGGTGATGAATATTAAAATTATTTTAGAAATATGTAATCCTTATATATTTGATTTTATTATTAAGTGGTATATATATTTAAAAGTTAAAAATAATTTATTTTCATTTAAAATAAGTATACGATGTTTTGGTACAATTTATTGACCAATTGAATTAAATTATATGATTTTTTATTGCAGATATCAAAATGAATTCTTTGATTAAAGATGATGAGCACATATCAAAAAATGTTAATAATAAGGTAATAAATTGTTATTTGTTACATTATAAAAGGCTCATTTCATTTACGAAATTAAACTAGGTTATATTAACTATTTTGGTAATTTAATAATGTGAGGAGGAGTATCGCAAATTAAGGGGTCGCGTAAATGGTGTAAACTATCCACCGAATGAACACATCATCCCATACTTGTCGACAGCAGGATTTGGATCAGCTACATTGATCCGCACTTTTGATTTGCGTTACGACCTAATATCCGCTTTGATCGAGCGGTGGTGGTTGGAGACCCACACATTTCACTTACCGTGTGGGGAGTGCACCATCACATTAGAGGATATTGCATTGCAGCTCGGGCTCCCAATCGATGAGAGTGCCATTATTGGCGTACGTACGATATTTGATCCGGCTGCCCATTGTAATAACTTATTGGGAGACTCACCCGGCGATGGTGATTCTAGATTTACGAGGTTGAAGTTTACATGGTTGAGGGAAAAATTCAAGCATTTATCAAATGATGCCACCGAGCGAGAGGTGATGTGCACCGCTCAGGCTTATATCATGCATCTCATAGGGGGTGTACTGATGCCAACCGCAAATAACAATAGGGTCCATCTAATTTACTTGCCTCTCTTAATTGATTTTGATGAAGTAGGTTCGTATAGTTAGGGCTCGGCAATACTAGCGATGTTGTATCGCGAGCTTTGTCAAAAGATAAAGCCTTTTACTGTTAACATATGCGGATGCCTAATATTGTTGCAATCGTGGACTTTTTATCGGATGCCTTTCCTAGCAGCAGTTAGAAAATTATTATACGTTTTCTTACTTGTGAATAGGTGATAACATCTAAGAATTATAACAATTATTTGACTTTTTTTGTGAAATTGTTCTAACAAGTTATTTTTCGTAGATGTTATGGGAATCCAAATATCGGGAGGTCAATGATAATTCTAGTATACCGATAGATGATTGAGACACATGCCGGGGAGAAGGTAAGTTATTCGTAACATGCAATGACTTTATTCGTCTTAATTTATTAATATTAATTGAGTCATGTTACTATAACAATGTTATTTAAATTTGCAGTTCATTTGGATGTCCTATTCCGCCTCGAACATTGTCATTATTATTCCCACTTCTGCTCACGCTTACTCGCACTTGTGGTGCATTAACGCACCCATTATATGTTTTCAGACAGTGGAGTGGAACCATGAGGATCGACTATTGGGATAGTTCGGGTGCATACAATACATCCCGGCAAACCCAATAAACTTGGGGAAGATCTATGGTATTGATAAGAAGCGGAAACAAGGACTGAACTGGGGACAACTGCATAAAAATTATGTTGTAGTGTGGAAGAATCGGGCGAAGTGAAGACCTTAACTTCATATGGATCTTTGTTTCGCTATGGAGGCATCGTTAGAATATAAATAGTGGTATTTCCAAATGGGGAAACCATTTTTATTTGGTGGGCAAACAATGTCAGCCTTCCCGTACATGCCACCACGTGGGCAACACTCTCATCCGCCTGAGCTCAAGCACGAGCCCGAGCTTGAGCCTGAGCCTGAGCCCGATCTAGATGACTAACCAATTTGGTAAGTTCGTTGGGGGCAATTACGTTGATTATGCTCAGCTAGCCGACACACTCTACAAAGCTTGCCACCATTTGTTTTCTCCATCATGTCCATTTCGTTGCGGATTCTGGTCACATTCGGATGACCTTTCAGATTCCTTCACAAACCTTTGTCCGGGATAAGCTCAAAAGTCGTTGGAGGCACCTTTCATGTAGACAAGTCAAACAAGACGGGGAACTCAATTTCTCAAATACGTAACGTGCGCTCGAGAGTGTAGACAGGTCGATGAACTGTTCAACACTGAGCGACGAGTGAGCACAAGCTGTAATGACATGCGCACAGGGATAACAAAGTGTATCGAAACTCCAGCAATCGTAGTGTCTGTTCTAAATATCAACCCCGTAAGACTTAGGTAGGATACCAAGTCGATGCCCAATGGTCTCCGTAACTTGAAATCTTTGAAAATGTTGTGAATATATTTCAACATTCATCGACCTTGCTTTTTAATGGTTTGCATCCATTGCCTTCCTGACAGCTTCGACAAACACATGTCCGGCATTCATCTGATCTATTTTTCGTGTCCCCATTACTGGCATCAAGGTAGCCAACCTATAGAACGTAGCCGAGAACACAGATGAAATCAGAAGATGTCGTATTCTCCTAAACACGCCATTAACAGACTCTGCCAAGTTGGTCGTCATTTGACCATATCAAAACCCGTCAACGAAACTTTGAGACCATTACCACGGCTCCATGGTACCCAACCACTCTCGTAAAAGCTTGTTCGTTTAACCTTCCATGTCAGGCTCAAGTCTGGTCATTCTTTGCCGGAATCGATGTGGCTCTAGCTTGTACATTGTAGGAATATTAAGAAAACATAAGTTACAGTCTCGAATTAAAATATTAAAAATATAAATTGAAACTAAATTTTTTTACCCATTTTCACAAGTCATCTCCGTCAGTCTGTATTCTTATATTCTCATTAGAAGTTAGTCACAATGTGCTGGCTACAGTAAACCGATCTTCATGGTACACCGGTATGCCTAATGGTGACAATTATTCCCTTCCCTCTATCGGAGATGATGCAAATATTATTATTATAAACAACATACCTTCGCAAGTTTGTCAGGAAGAATTCCCATGATTTCATGTCTTCTTTGTCCACAATAGTAAATACTATCGAGAGCACGTTTTGGTTCCCATCTTGAGCCACCGCAATTAGTAGGATCTACATATATTTCACATATAGCCAGGTCCCATCTACCTAGATAAATGGCTTGTAGTGAGGAAATGCTTGAACGCAGGAATCAAACGTCCAAAACATATACAGAAAAATTCTTCTTCCTGATTGTAGGTTGTTATTCGCGCCATAATAAGACCGTGTCACCAACTCAATGACAGTCCTTAGCGCGTACTGTCGCATTGCGGTTATCCACCCCTGTAGCTCATTGTACGACGCATCCCAATCACCGAACAATTGTTCCATTGCCATCTGTTTCGCTATCCATGCTTTTCAATATGAATCCCGATACTAAAATCGTGCATGCATCTCGACAATCAGTGTAGAAACTTTGATGGTCGGCTCGTCCTTCACCATTGACATGATATATGTGTAGATAGTTTTAGAAATGAGTTTTCGGTGATGTTCTGTTGTAGTACATGTGTGAGGCCCAACAAATTTTCTTATCTCCCACTTTTGCGACTTCTGGATAAATGTAGCTCGTACCCTCCAACTGTAACCTTCTGTCGAGCACTCCCCAATATACAATGTCGGTTTAGACACGACAACTTTATAGTTCACTAACACATTCATGTTATACCGCTTAATGGCATATACGCACTCTTCCTTGGAGTCAAATTTTTGGCCCACGAACACTCTTCAGTTTCTTGTGCTATTGACAATTGATGAGCAGGTATTATATTAAGGTACTCCACAAACTCAGTTGCATGTGTCGTATTAGGGTCTATAAGCGACATGTGTGCCCCAATAGGATTATTGTGCATCAAATACGTGGACCATTCAAGACCTTGTCATTCAGGCCTTCCTCGTCGATATCATTTGGGACCTCGTCCACATCGGGATCACTATCACTATCGACCTTGTGATTAGAAGAACCACTACTATCATATCCATCATCACCATTTGCATCATTCTTCGGTGCAACATTAAAATCGATGCCAGTCCCGCGAGCTACAGATTGACTATCAACGTACAATGTCGAAACCACCATACTTAATGGAGTGGGATCTTCAGCTGTCTCAACATCAGCTAGCTCAACAAATAACTAAATCGGTGCATTTTCATCACTCCGATTCCCATAATAAAGAGCGATCATTGTCTCCACGTCTTCATCGTCTACGAGTTCCATCTTGGTGAATTTGATAGGATCTGTTGAAACTGGAAACTTGTAGAAAAGTTTCGAGATCCTTCTCCCACAATGTCTAGCAATTTTTTCACTAATCTTTGCCTTCATATGATCAACCGAGACATTTCTATTAAATCTCATTGCTAGTTGTTGGCGACATTCAAATATACATCCAATTGTTGTTGTCAAAATTTCTCCATCGAAATAAACGCATACGAAAAATTGATTTTCCATCTGTAAAAAAATAATATCAATATCATACCATTTCGAACAACAAATAAATTATTGTAAATAAAATTGCTGTTAAAAATTTATACTAACCTTCTCTAAACTCTTCTCTTTTGTTTGAACAAAATTTGACTTCTTCTTCAAAAATTTGTGTTTAAGCTGATCAGGATGCGGTGCTTAAATAAGCACTGGTGCCGCCTATCAGATGGGCACCATTGGTGCTGCCTACCCCATAGACACCACCCAATATTTTGAATTTTCGTCATGTCTGACCCGTATGACCAATACAAAAAATAGGTGCTGCCTATTTAAGAGGCACCATCCACCCATCTATACCATTTTGGTAATTAATCAAGGGAGTATATTATTTTGGTATTTTAATATATTTTTTTTTGTATTATTTTGATAAAAAATCCATGAGGATGAAGAAGAAGAAAATAATAAAGTAAAAGTAATGTAGAATGACTTTTTTGGTAAGCTTAATACATGCCAAACAATAAAACTAACAAAAAGAAAACCATACCAAACCAAATTCGATACAATGAAAATATATTAGCAATCAAAAATTCAATGAAGAGTAAAAAGGGGTCTTACACAGAAAATTAAGTTGTCTAACAATTCGATCCTTTTTACAAAATTCCAATGCATTAAGGTTCCATCCAAAGAGAATAACAAAGATATTCTTTTCCGAACCTAATTTTCTTTACCTTTTTTAACTAAAGAAATAAAATGATAACAATAATATATATTTCCTCAAAATAAATACATTATATGGCTGACATCTATCAACACAATTATTACAAAATAACAAATTTTTTGTAGCCTATTAACAAATAATAAGATTTGAACTTAATATCTATAATCTTTAATATTTTAATTTAATTATTTCAATCAAAACATTTTTGTAGGGAATAAATTATATTAAAATCATCCTAAAAATATAATTTTTAGGCACCAATAAAATAGTACCACATAATTAAATTTTAAAGATAATAAAGTATTCTTATACACTCATCTATATCTAATATATTCTCCTTAATTTAACTTTAATTGAATTACTTAGAATATATAATTTTTTAAATTATAAACAGACATCTTTTCTTCTTTTACAAATTTTAATCATTTAGTTTTTTTCATAAGTTAATGTTTTTAATTTTTTTGCGACCAATTTTTGAAAAATTAGAAAATTTTTGTGCAATTTTTCCATGTCATTGACACATAATTTTGATAATTATTTTACCCTGAACCTTGTGCTCGAACCCTAAATCTTAAATCTTAAACCCCAAACCTCAAGATTTAGAGTTTGGGTTCATGCTATAAGGTTTAAGGTTTGAGATTTAAGGTTTATTTTTAGGATTTAAGTGTTTGGGGTTATGGGTTACGAGTTTGGGATTTAGTGTTCGTGTTTTTATGGTTTGGGGTTATGAGTTTGGGATTTATGTTTGGGGTCTAGAATTTGTGGTTTTAGATTTAAGATTTAAGGTTTGAGGGTTCTAAATTCAGTGTTCAGGGTAAAAAACTAAAATTATGTGTCAATGACATGGAAAAAATTGTTAAAACATCATTATATAATTGGAAAGAGACCATGAATAATGTGGTGGGAATGATCAAAAAAATAATTTATCTATGGATGATTGTATAATATAATAATTTAATGTCTTTAAAATTTGATGATGTGGCAAAATTTTATTGGTGCATAAAAACTTCAGTTTTTAAGATCATCGTAATGTAAGTTACATAAATTAATTTGTCAACTCTTATTTAAGTGTTGCCTTAGGCATGCATATCTCAACCCTTATACAAAGAGTTGGCCAAAACATCTGTCGGCAAGTCTATTCCAACACTTAGAAAATTTTTGGCATAGTGTTAGACAAAGCCGACTCTTATTTAAGCGTTGTCTTAGGCATGAATATCTCAACTCTTATACAAAGAGTTGGACAAAGCATATGTCAGCAAGTCGATCCCAACACTTAGGAAAGTGTCGGCCCAAAAGTATCGGTCCAAAAGTGTCGGCATAGTGTTGGACAAACCGACTCTTATTTAAGCATTGCCTTAGGCATGCATATCCCAACCCTTACAAAGAATTGGTCAAAGTGTATGTTGGCAACTTTATCCCAACACTTAGATCGATATAGTGTTGGACAAAGCCGACTCTTATTTAAGCGTTGCCTTAGGCATGCATATCCTAACCCTTATAAAAAGAGTTGACCAAAGTGTATGTTAGCAAGACTATCCCAACAGATAGGAAAGGAAAGTGTCTACCCAAAGTGTAGGCATAGTGTTGGACAAAGCCAACTCTTGTTTAAGCGTTGTCTTAAGTATAAATATCCCAATCCTTATACAAAGAGTTGACCAAAACATGTATTGACAAATCTATCCCAACACTTAAAAAAGTGTAGGCCCAAAAATATTGTCTTAAGATTATTTTGTTGTAATGACATCTTGACATTCAAGAATGTAAGCTTATAAGATTACCGAAATATTAAGAATCTAAACACTATAATTTCATTTTAAAATATAATATTACCAACCTAAGGTAACGGGCTAAAAATAATCTTATATCATAAACAAAACCCTCTAAACACTTGAGTTATTGGCGTCTGATTTAGCGGAAGTCAAAGTCAAAGCAAGAGAAGACTGGTATCTCTTTTTCATCTTTCAAGTGGCATTTTGATTGATCCATTTCTCAGCTTCCAAGTGAGTTGGGAAGGGTAAAAAACAAATAAATAAATTATGAAAAAAAAAGGAGAAAAAACTAAAAATTGTCCTTTTTATGATTGTTAACGAAAACAAATCAATCTAACAACTTGGAAAGAAAAAAAATAATCAAAGTAAATGAGAGTGACATGGTAAAATAGAGTTTTAATAGTAAAATGACATATATTTTTCATTTTATTTTCTCTATTTTTAATCATACCAAACAATATTTGAAAATAATTTCTTTTCCATCTTCCAAGTAGAAAAACACATATTTCACTTATATTAAAATTTGGGTAAAGAATAATTAAGGTTACTAAATTATTAGTAAATTTATATTTTGGTCGCTTAATTTTAAAAAATTACAAAATGATCATTGAATTATTCAAAAGTTTTTATTTAAGTCAATTAAGTTTTCTTTAAAAATAGTTCAGTTAGCGAGTTCCAATCAACAATTTGGAGGTCGATATAGTAGATTAGTACCAATCGACGAGTAGAAGAACATATCTTAGATCTAAGTCAATCTAACGGTTAATGTCGAAGATCGATAAAAAAATTATTTTGATTTTGATTCGTAAATTCGTAAAGTTCAAAATTGTTTCATAAAAAAAATTGAATTGTAGAAGAGAAGAGGAATAAAAGCTTTTGATTGGTGCAAACGGTATGAACCAAAAAGGCTATACAGTAGCAGTTCTAAAAGCTCGATGACTTAAATAAAAACTTTCGAATAATATAATGATTATTTTATAAATTTTTTAAGTTAAATAATTTACTACTTGTAATTTACACTTAAAATTTTTATGAACCCATTTTTACTATAATTGTCTCAATTTTTATTCTCCACCTAAAATATTCTATATGTATGTATAGATTGGTTATAAGTTACGTCAAGTCGTCATAGTCTTGGATGAGCATTCAAGAATGAGCAAGCATTAAATATATTTTTGCTTTAAGCATCATTTGACAAAGTCAATCAGGGTTATTAACTAAAACTAGAATAATCTCGCTTGCTAACCACTAAATCAAAGGTTAAATAACAGTAAATGTTCCCAAATCCCAAACCCATCTTTACATTCGCCTCAGTCATTCAATCTCCTTCCCTTCAGAATTATTTACCCACCAAAAATGGGAAATTACTTAAAAGCTAATGACGAAAGTTGGGTTTAGATGAGAGGTGTAGTACGGTATAATGTGTTTAGTTTATTTTTTATTTCTTATTACAGTATCATTACAGTATTTAATCTGATCATCATCTTTATTTTTACATTAATCGCAGATAAATATATCGCTTATCCAAACTCACTCGAAGCAACATTCCTATAAATAACTCAGAAGGGCTGCTAGGCCCGACCCTGGTGTTAGGCCACCACAAAGCATTGCACCTCCAAAGACTTCGTTTTTTATTTGGTGAGTTTTAAGTCTCCACCTTTGTAGTTCAAATTCAGCTTACTTTTCAAGTTTTAGGCTTGGAGACCAGCACCTCTATTTAGGCCCATTAAAACTTAGATTCGATAACTGTATGTTTTTATGAATTTTTAATGATTTATTTAATTAAATCGAATAAATAAATTTTAATGATTTGATCAATTATATCATCAGTATTATTGTGAAAACTTTGGTAAAAGATAAGAATCGGTAATGTTTTTCAAACAAGTGAAGAGTAAAGTAAACTCATGGGCATGGCCATGGGGGAACATAAAGAAATGGAGCAAGGCTAAACCCTACACCTCCCTTCAACCAACTTATGAGAGCCTTAGTTAAAAGTAACTATCCAAGAACACAACATCAAGCATGTGGGTATTGTACCCTATGTTGATTGTGCTTTAAGGGCAACCAAAAACACCCCATTTATCCCTTCCACGTAAAGTACTTCCTTAATCCAAGAACATACCCTTCAATCTATATGGCAAATTCACAATTCTGTCTCCATTTCTCCTAGAGATATTTGAACCCTAAATCTCAATCAGCCAACTAAAATAACTTCTCTAACTGTCATTTTTCTCTCTCCTACAAAACACCCCATGCAAGTGTCAATATCGTTTCCAACTCTACCTTCGGTCCCATGCCCTCCACAAGTCTTAATCCTTCTACTTGTATTTAAAATTTCAGGTGTGGCTCTGCTATTAGACCACGAATAAGACAAGGAAAAGCATAATCTAGAGGATGGACCAGGACGAGAACCAGCAGGCCAAATACTCCAAACCAGCGGATATACTAGGTTCCTCAGCCCCTTCTTTTTCTAGCCATTATTTTGTTTGTCATATATATCTGAATTTTCATTAAGCACTGCTGATTTTTTACATAATTTGGTGATGGGTTCTTGCAGATTTATCTGCTGATGATTATAGGGTGACCACTCAAATCCAGAAGCAGAAAAAGCAAGGGGCAGCCATGTGCGAAGAGGAGTGGAGAATTCGAGGCGAGCTTGAAAGTGAAATAGAAAGAGATTTGGAAGAAGAGATTAAAGATGGAATATACCATCTGGCATTTAGATTGCACCGCCTTTATCAGCACAAAAGAGAAAGGAATGCTGATGACATATCAGAATCTGGGCATAAACAAAAAGACAAAACACTTTCTGAGGTGAATATTTGTATAAAAATGGAGGGTGGAACCAAGATAGAGATAAAAGAGACAAAGAAAGAAGCTCCTAATGATGGAAAGGGTCAGCCTCTTCGACCCCGTAGTTCAAGATCAAGAAATGGGAAAGGCAAGCTTGGGTCTAAGTCCAATGGTAAGAAGCTTGATTGGGCTAAGAGTCTGAGAGCAGGGGCTGACCCTGAAGCCAAGGTACCATGCAATGGACGGGGCTTCAGCATGAATCGTAACCTAGAAAACACGAGGAGAAAATTGGTCAGTGCCACAGGCTCAGTGCTGAGAAAAGGAAATATAGGTGCAAATAACAAGGTTCTTGAGCTGGGATGGAAATGGTAAAATTAATTTGGTTTTGTTACGTGACAACTAAATAAAACGGAAAAGGATTGAATGAAACAGTGACACCACGTCATTTGTGTCTCTTTTCCAATAGTTTTATGTCACATCAGTATTTTCATTCTTAATTTCAACATTTTCATCCTGAAAAAAATCAAATTACAATTAAAATCCTAAAATTTAGGATGAAATTGTTGATGTGTCATAAAACTATTAGAAAGAGATAATATCCCTATTTTATACAATCTTTTCTCAAATAAAACATGGTTTGAGTCTGTTTATTTGTTCAAGTTCTGCATGTGAGTAAATACTAATCGTGTCAATGAATCTCGTGTTGATCTGATGGTTAAAGGTGTTTATTGCCTTAAGTGTAATTTGAGTTCGAGTCGCGCTAATTACATTATTGTTAAAACTTTATCTTACTATTATAATTCACTAAAAAAAAATACTAATTATGTCAATAAATGTGATGTGTGTGAATATAGAGTTTTTCAAAGGATCTTTGTAAAAATCATTGTTTCCTCACTCGTTGATTGTAATCTTTCTATTCAGTGGTCTAAGTTATTTGTACTTCTATGTAGAAAAGCTGAAAACGAGTGTGTTCTGTACAAATGTATTTAATTTTTTTGGTTAAATTATTATGGTTTGGTTGTTATATTATACTTAAATTTGAAATTTAGTCCTTAAACTTTAATATAATTTGTTATCTCTACTTTATAATATCATTGGTTAAGTTAAAATAATTAACACGGTTGATTATTTTGGTTAAAATATTATAATGTAGGTTTTTCTTTCTTAAAAATACCATTCTAACACACAAACAAACAAAAAATCATTGTTAGTATTATGAGTTAGAAAGCATATATTTTTATTAAAAAATAAGTATAATAATAAAAATAATTTCTAATGTTTGGATGTTGGGTCATTTTGATCATTAATATTTTTTTGGAGCACTTTCATACTTAGTTTTTTTTTTTATCAAATTGATCTGTTTTTAATGGTGATGCTGACGTGACTGTTAGTTGACTAATGATCAATATAAACCACTGACGTGACAGTCCAAATGTATTTAAATTTTAACGTGGCATTATTTTATCTTATATATCATGTTAGTAAATGATTTTAAAATCATCATTATCACTGTTTCTTCTTCTCCATTGTTAATTTTATTTTTGATGAAATCCATTGTTAATTATTTTAAAATCATCATCATCAAAATTCCATGATCCTTAAACCTAAATCGGTTTTCATCATCTATGACCAAATTAACTCTTGATTCATTTTTAATTGGTAAAAGAATTACAATAGTTTGAGCTCACATTAGTTTCATGTTTTTGGCCGCATTTAAGTTCCAGAATATATTTGTTTTCATGAAAAATGGGCAAATAGTTTATGAAAAAAATTGTGCAAAAAAATAAATATACAAATTTGGAAGACCAAAAACATCGATTTGTCTTCTGTTTCCTTCGAAATATAAACAGAAAAGTTATACAAAATTGAGAAAATGATGAAAAAACTAACGAAACAGAAAAGAAAAGAAGAACGAAATGAATCGGTCTAGCGAACTCAATCTTGATTTGGTTTCCGTGGAAGGTGGCTCCTTGGAGAGCATCCTTTACCGCCTTCGCATCCTTCATGCACTTAAAGTAGACAAAAGCATAGCTTCTCGCAGAGTATGGGTGACACTATCGAGTGCGTAGAATTTGTTGAACAACTCCATATCCGAATTATCCGTTTTGCCCGATAGATTTCTTTAAGAATTTGTTAGAACGAGACAGAGAAAGGAAGATATGAAACCCTAAAGTTTTAGAAAATTTATTAAAAATTAATTTGAAAAATACCATGGAAACAAGGAGAGATTTGGGGAAGTATATAAACGGCAGGCAAGGATAAAGGATAGAGCTATCTGGAGGAAATACATACTAAAAAATGGAAACAATGAGAGATTTGGGGAAATATATAAACAAAATGCAAGGATAAATGGAAAAGAAGATCGGTGAGATGGAAGAGCTCAGTGAGAGGAAATACATACTAAAATGGAGGTCATTTAACGAACGAAAAAGAAGATCGGAGACAAGGAAGGTTAAGGCTCAAGGATGGATTTTGAGATTTTCAAAGAGTTTTTTTGAGAAAACAATGGAGAAGAAGAAACAGTGAGGATGATGATGATTTTAAAATAATTTAAAAAAATAATTTTAAAATATTTACTGACGTGACATATAAGATAAAATAGTACCATATCAACATTTAAATACATTTAGACCGTCACATCAGCAATTTATGTTGACCATTAGTCAACTAACAATCACGTCAGCATCACTGTTAAAAACAGACCAATTTGACAAAAAAAGATTAAGTGTGAAAGTGTTCAAAAAAACATTAAGGGCTAAAGTGACCCAACATCCAAACGTTAAGGGCTATTTTTATCATTATACCTAAAAAATATAATTTAATGTTTTAAATTGAATTGTTAACACAATTAACTATTTCGACTAACTAATAATATTATAAAAAGTAAATGATGAAATTATTTCAAATTAAAATATAATGACTAAATTCAAAATTTAAGCGTTGGAGGGACCACAATCATATTTTATTTAACTTTTCAAAGGGTTTTTTTGACAAATTCAAAGGGGTTTTTTTGTGTATTTAGAGGATCTTAACTGCCTATGTTTGAATATATTGCATAAGTCATATACCCAATGCATTAACTTTCAATTCTTTATCTATTTGAATTCAAGCTTTTACTTAAATCAATGTATACGAGTCATATATACATAGTCTATCATCCACTCAGGATTTAGGTATGTCACACTATGAATTTCACAAGAGAATAAATTTGTATATGGATTCAGGATATATTTTTCTTGGTTCAGTCCGATGTATTGTCAGTCCAGTCAATCACATCTATATCTCTATCTTTTGGGAGTCATCCGCTCCGATGCACAAGATAAAGTATCTCCCCAATTGAACTTGATAGACAATATATTAGTCTTTCAATTGGTTTGCTCATTTCCGATTAGACTAATAACATGTTTAGGTTCATCTACTAGTATAAGTTATCTTTTTGTATTACGATCCGACCACATAATACCGCTTAATATTAGTTTAAATATTAAACAACCAATAAGTCATGTTTGCTTTTGTTTTTCTTTACATGCAAAAACCACGTGAGGACTTACTCGTCATGTTCCCTGTCCAATGTCCTGACGAACTTCATTGGTTGTCATAGTTGAACTAAGGTCTTACCCCCATAATCCTCGTGTTTAATGTCCCGACGGACTTCTCTGTGTTTAACGTCCCGTCGGATTATCCCATGTTTAATGTCTCATTGGACTATCCCGTGTTTAATATCCTATCAGACTATCCCGTGTTTATCATCCTGTCGAACCTTCCCTGATGCCATAGCGTCTTTCAACTAGGGTTTTACATAGTGTAACCCCGTGTTTATTATCCTGGCGAACTATCGAAGGATGTCATAGCGTCTTTGAACCATGACCTTAATCCTATTTAGTCATTTTGGCGTGCTTTCACATGATGCCATAGCGTCTTTCAATTAAGGTCTTACTCATTATTACCATGATGTCATAGCATCTTTCAACCATGGTCTTACTTATTTTTATAATGATGTCATAGCATAGTTCATCTATGGTCTTACACATCAGTTTGGTGATATCATAACATCTTTCATCTATGGACTTACTCATTTTTAGGCGTATAACCTGTGATCGGACCCATGGCCTAGCCATGATCTTTACTCTTCTCATCTCATTTAATTCATTCCTCTATTTCACCATCTTATACCTTGATGCTCGAACACCATAGTGTCCCCTCTGCAACTCGAAGCTTCGCTCATCACGGGTGCACATAGCAACACCGTATGGTAGTATCAAATAAAATTACCCTTTTTCCCAAGTCCTAACTTCTTCTAATCCCTTTGATAATTTCCCTCCATATCATGCATTCCCAACTAGTATGGTGGATACTAAATAACCCATGCAATCATGCAACATACTTTAGCAGTTTATGGTTTAAGTACAAAAAGTCACATGATACTTCTTTGCCTTGTTCGCTTTAGCTTTTTTGGACACGGGAGCTTCCTTTCTCTTTTCAATTAAGCAAGACAACCAATTTATGGTTTAAGGTTAGTAATCCCAATTTAAAACTTAGTTTTCCAGAAACATGTGGAATCCTTAAATGGTTTTTGGAAACTCTTATCTTCATTCTTTGAATCACTACGTTTACAGAAGGACTAAAAACTTTACTAGTTTACTGGATTCTCCACTTTTTTCGACTTAAACCTCACGATCGTCTCTCTATGCATAGCTTTCTTTAATAATTGCTTCCTCGGAGCGACCAAGGAAGAAGATGAAGGAGAGAGAAAAATGAAACAAATTGGAGAAGAAGTCTCCCGAGAAGTCACTCTCCAACTATTTATAGCCCTTCATGCGTGGTCTTCCACCATATAACAGTCATTCATCCATAATCATTTTGTCTCCCACTAAATCGACTGGTTCTAATTCAACCGAACTAAAATTGGGTTTCCACCCTATCCAATTTCAGTTACCATCTTATCCTGATTTTCAGTAGATATCGTCAGCTTACGATCTCTTTCAATTTAACCCCTAAATTATCTTTAATTTTCAAGTTTAAAGGATTTTGAGTGTGACACTTGTCGTTTGTTTTCCTGTTATTTGTCATGGTATCATAAAAGGTGTTACTTCTACTCAACTCTATTTCTTGGAATTTAACAATTTGTTATATATAATTTTAGAGTTCGAGTTGGCTCCCAAATACCTAATCCTACGTTATGCGACAGTCTAGAATTGAGTTGTGTAAGTTCAGGAACTATCCTTGCTGCAACTAGTCTTCAACTCCATTTTTTAGTTGAGGGTATTGTAATGGGCTTTCCCTTTATAATATAAAGCCTATATGGCTCATTTGAAAAATTCTATTTCGATGGTGATGATGATGATAGTAATAAAAATCGAACTATGGGAGGAGCATTTATTTAATTTCAAAACAGGAAAACAAACAAAGTATGCTTTAATTTTACAAAGGTTTGGACAATATTAATTTGGTATACTCCAAACAGGGCGTGGCATCCCACATTAAAAGTGTTGATGGCACAGTTATGTTGGACAAGAAAATTAATGGTCAGGTCGGAGAGCAGACCAGAAGAGATATAAAGAGGGAAATCATGGTCTGGCAATGAACCGTCATAGTCTAGTCTATGTCCATCCATCAACTATCCAAAACAAAAATTATAAAAGGAAAAGTGTTATCTCGATAAGGCGTTTTAAAAAGTCCTAACTTTTTAACCTTTTTCCCCCTTCGCGATTCTAAATTTTTTGTTTTTGGTTCTTTTGCTTTACAAAAGGTAACAATTCAAACGAATCTTAAGAGGACCCCCCACCCCCACCCTTCCATTGGGTTACCCCTGGCCTGTTCTGTTGTGTCTCTTGTGCACTATTATTTGGAGTCATATAGGACCCAAACCCACCCATTGTGTTCTGTGTCTCATTTTGCATCCATTTCTTCCTACATTTTCATTTTGCACCCAATCTCTCTCTCTCTCTCTCTATCAGTTTTATTGCTTAGTGATAGAAACCCTAGTTAGCTCCTTTTAATATTGAAAACTGCTAATTGGTAGGGATGTCAATTGAGCGGGGCGGGTGCGGGGATACTTCTTCTGCATCCATTCCCGTCAAGAATTTTCACTCTCATCCTCGTCCTGCGACTTGCTATGAGTGTAAAACTCAAAATCATTTCTATCTCGAGACCCACAAGATTAAAATCATCCCTGTCCCACCATCTACGTAGGTCCCTAGACCCACTTAATCTCCGTTATATCCGTCCCACAACTCACTTTATATAATATAGTTATAAATATCAATTAAATAAAATTCAAAATCTTTCATTATATACTAAATTTTTATATATTTCTTTTCTATTTCAATTTCAAATTTGACCATCCGATATATCCCATATAAAATTATATTTTAAAAGAAATGTGATAATTTACTGTTAATAGTATGAATTTTTATATATTAGTTAGAGTATTGATTAAGATTGTCAAAATTTATTTATATTTTAATATAAGGCTAAGGAATCTTGAGATGGTGTAATGCTAAAATGATAAGTGCTCTATAGTAAATCATCTTATTTGATAATTTATTATGCTTATACATCAATTTATTTGAAAGCATTAGCAAAGATGATTTGAAATCAAATGTAGATAGAATTTCGCTTTAGACTCTGTCAAATCAAATTAAGTTGTACACCCGAGATATTTGGAGATATATATATTAAATATATATAGTAAATTATAGATAAGGTTTAATATATAATTTACTATTTGAATTTGATATTTATTTTTAATGTAATATATGTGTTATTTTTTAGTCGAATGTGGTATTTACATTTAACAAAAGCTTTACATTTTGGTATTTGAAAGTAATATTGTTAATTTTCTAGTGTTTGATTCGAGTCTTAAAATTGAATTGGAAAAAATTCATAATTAGTTAATACTATTAACAACTAGCTTTCATCAAAACATCCCTAAAACCTGAATTAAATCACATTCATTGAACTATATTTGACAAATTAAACGCAAAATTAAACAAATTCACAATTAACACAAAATTATTTTTTAACAAAAGCATGAAAAATTCAAACCTAATAGTATTAGCAATTAGCTTTCATCAAACTAACCATAATACCCGAATTAAACACTAAAAAATTTATACTGTTAGTACCAAAATATATACCTTTTATTATATACAAATACCAAATTGAATAAAAATAACACAAGTACTACATTAGAAAAAAAAATGTTAAATTCGTGTACAAAATAATAAATTAAGCTTATAGTTAATAAACAACATCAGAGTTGCTATTATGGGAATAAGCATACTAACCCTAAATAACTGGATAGATTCATCCGTTAAATAAAAGTTAGGTCATAAAAGATTTTTGTTCAAGCTTTCTATTATCATTCATCTTGGGTTTTAAGGTGCAAGTAGAACTTTGACCCTGAAGTAGTAAATTTTCAATTAAATTCTTTTAAAAATTATTAAAATTAATAGTAAATTTATATTTTAATTTTCTTAAATTTAATTTTAACACCCACCAAGTTGAACCTTTGGACAACCCCTCTCCATACCCCGAAATGTAGGTCCTCATACATGAAATAAATTGAATATGCTCGCATGGAGTGCTGGAAGAAATAGAGTTTTTTAAAGCTTCCATTTTAAACTGATGTCAACACATAGCTTTAATTAAGTAGCCAAAATCATGAATAAAGACAATGTGCCATATTAAGTAGTACAGGTAGGAAGAAGATGATCAATCACAATCTGATGCAATTTGACCAAAGATATAATCGACTGGACCACACTATTCCAACTATATGCAATTGCCATACGCGCATATGCAGCTTTAACTGATACTGTGGTTAGAATTCCCGAATCAAGCAATGTGCATATCTTGTTGGTAAGATATAGACACCAGAGCAAGCAAATAACATCACAGAAACCATAAAAAAAATTTGCCACTGTAACTTTGAAACCCCAAGCCCTATCTTTAGTAGTAGTAGCAAAATGGCCCAAAAATAAGCACCTCCCTCATCTGAAAACCTTGCCTTATATAAGGAATCCATACCCCTCTTTTACCTGCATTGCAGGTGAATTCTGACATAAACAGCTCACTGATGGTAGTGCTAGTAAATAATCTCTTAGTCTGCACCATCACACCACTAGTACATGTTTTTTTTTTTTTTAGTTAACACAAAATGCTTGGTTACATAGGAATTTAAACCTAAGGCATGGATCGACCAACCAATCGGAGCACATCTAGTCAAGGCCTATGTAGCCTAATAGGCATCTAGGGAGTTTAGACTCACTTAAGCTTACTAGGGAATTGAGAAGACAGAACATTGCTTTCTAGGGATCTTAAGGGAATTTAGCCACCAAAAAGGCTGAAAATGAAGCCATGGGTTTTGATTGAAGAGAAAATTGCAGACAAAAACATGTGTCTTTTTACTTGCCTTGATGCTTGGGGATTCCACATGTTTCCATTCAAGGATTAAAAAAAAAAAAACAAAGAAAACGAAGATGGAATTAAAAGGTCAAGTTTAGGGTCTATTGAGTTTCACGAGCATGGTGTTATAAACCCACATCTGGATTTGAGCTTTGCATGGCAGAAATTATTACTGTAGATGATGCATTTCCTTCCCAATGTGATTCTTACATGAACATCTGGTTAGGTTCTTAAAGTTTGACAATAAATGTATATCATATAAAGTTTGAGAATCCATTATTTTATACTATCTACAATAAATCACTAATGAAAGAGCAAATATATTACTAAATAAAAGAAATTTTCAAAAAAGAAGAAGAAGCAGGAAGAGCCCCTTCTGTACTCAAAGACTGAAAAAGTAAATGCATTACCGGGAAATATATATATATATATATAAACAAAAGGAGGCTTGCAATTGGTAACAGAAAGTAGCCCATCTGATCAGAAACTTTGTTTGATTGAACTTAGAAATGTACCAATGTAAACAAAAACAGCACAAAAAGGAAGTGAAAACAAAACAAGTGTGCAACAAGGAAAGCAAAGTGCATTTGGGTGGAGGAAAGAAGGATCAAAAAGTGCATTCATTGAATGATGCCATGCCATGATATGTTTCAAACTCAAGCTCAACCCCTTCCTTCCTCTCACTTTTTCCCAAGCACATATATCAATGTTAGTGCGGCAAGAAGATTTCCTTAAACAAAAAAGTTTGATTAGAAGAAGCAAAAGATCTCATGCAAAGGACCATTAACTCTGAAATTGCAGATAAACTCACGTACAAAGGAAATGTTAAATATATTACACAAGGAAAATCATGGTTAATCCAATTCCTTGCTTCTTATCTCAGTTAATTACACAAAAAAGATCTTACTCGTGAAAAGCTCATAATCCATCCCCATGCTCAAAAACCTGTTAAAGCTCTTCCATGTTCAGGCCTCTTGCATTGTATTGCATTGCATGTCTCCACTTTGCCTCAATGCACCATTATCTAAACCCATTTTCACATTAAAATAGAGCTTTGATATGCAACAAAATCAAAGTATATTAGAACTAAAAAAAAAATTCATCTCATTAGAGCTAAAATTAAGTAGCCATTAACATTATGTAGCAATATTAATATTAGTAACCTACCTTTCAACATCATAATCACTACAAAAGTACCAAATGTTAACCCGCCCCCAAAGTAACCCTAAAAAATCTAACTAAAATCCCCCCACCCCAAGTTCTTTTTTCTCATTTTTGTTTTCCACTCACTCTAAACCGTGAAGAAGGTGTTTCTAGGGTTTCTTACCAAGAGTGTTCTTGTTATTATGCATCCAAACTTTGAAGACATGCCTTTTGACCCCAGTTTCGTTGCAGAACTGTTGAACAATCGCTTCATCTTGTTTTTGAATCCGCCACCCTAACCTCTCAGCCAAAGCCAACATCTTCTCCTTTTGTTCCTGCGTGAACTTTGTTCGAAACCTCTTCCTCGAACTCCCTTGATTCGAAACATCCTCTTGATCTTCCCTGCTGTGTCCTCCGCCGCCTCCTGATATCGATGGTAGGGCTAACGGCCTTTGCTGTCCAGCCATGTGGAGGTACCCCGTTGGGGGTCTAAAGTAAGGAGTGAATTGCGGTGGTTGGTGGTGGGGGTGGTGGAAGTAGAGGTCCGTCATGGTGACGGAGTGTGGGGAGCCCAGCTCCGTTTCCTTACGGTGGAAGTTCCGGTGGCAGTTACAAGCTGCGCATTTGAGAGCATCGAGGGTACCTTCGGTTCCAGCTGGCATGAACTCACCGCAACCGTCGACGGCGTGACCGCCGATTCCCACCGCGTGGTTCTTCAAGCACTCTCTGTACCTTGGTTTCCTCTGCTGCTGTTGCTGCTGCTGACCCGTTGGAGTTATCGAACCCGGTTCGACACCTGACATTTTAACTCGAGAGGAGTTTGCAAGCGGGTCATAACTCGGTGCCAAACCCATCTCCTCTTCTTGCTCCTCTTGATCCTCAAACTCCATTTCTCCCACCAAAGACAAAAATTTACCCCCCGCAAAAAAGAGATTTTTATAAAAAGAAAAAAAAAACACCCTTTTTCTTCACTAATAGAGACGAAAAAGAAGATAAGAGGAGCAAGACAGTGTGACCATAATTTTTTTTTCCCTTGAACCTGTCTTTTTATCTGCAAAAGAAGCAGTTTTCTTCTCTCTTTTTTTTTTTTTTTAACCAAGGATCCTTCTTGATTACTCTCCCGTTCCAAAACAAATATCTTTTAACTCCTCATCTTATTTATTTATGTGTTGATTGGTTTTTTTTTACTGAACTGTAAAATACATTGGGCTGGTTTATAAGAATAAGAGTGGGTACAGTGAAGATAGCAGGGCTGGGGTTTGTCCACTGTTGGGTACAGTCTGCAGAGCGGACAAAATAAAGGAATCCAACGCTTCACGCGCTAACCACGCTCTTCTCTCAACACTGAAACTTACGTTATTTATTTTGGATTGGAATGGGACCCTTTCAGATGGTGTTGTACTCTCGCGTAATCTCGTTACCGAAAGGTGGGACATCAAAGTGAGGTCAGGTGGCGCGTGAGGCGGCGCGTAATGAGATAGTACAGGGGTTGCAGAAGAAGATGGGGGGACACGGAATTACTTGGGGAAGCAATAAATTGTCGGCATTAAAAGCGAAGCTTGGGCACGACATCTTACGTGTATGCCAAAGTTTCCGACATAAGTGGTGACGCGCTGTTGGCGTCAACATGTAATTAATTTTCCCGCTAGGTTCTGTAAGAGAGAGAGAAATTAAGGATGGAGAGGGCAATAGTAGGAGCATAAATATGGTTATTAATACTCTCCTCTGATTCGCGTGCAAGGAACGTGCTTAGTAACTCATTAGTGCGGCGGTTTGTGTTTCGAGGTCAAAAGTGTCTTTTCCATACCCAAACCATGCAGGCATGCACACAATAAGGTGATTGGGGGAGATGTTCTTTTTCTGACTATTGCTTCTCTTTCCTCAAAATTTCAAATAGAAATAGTCTTAGTAAAAAGCCCATTTAGAAAACATTTCAATTAAATTACTCAAAAATAAAAAATAAAAAACAGAATGGACATTTTGTTTTAAAAATTTTACGGGAATAAAACGATATTACGAAGGTTTTCAGAATATTGACAAAAAAATATTTTTAGTTAGAAGCGTTTTCTATCATGTTAACATTAAAAGTGACAACACCAATATTTTTTTTATGTTCTGGTGTCACCTATTAATGTGAAAATAAAACTTAGAAAACATATCTTTATATATACTTAAAATCTCTTTTTTTTTTCTTAAGTTGTATGGGATATATGAGTTTATATAAACACATAATTTATTTGTAACTTATTCCTATTCAATATGAGATTACTTACTCTTTTACCAATATATTTTCTCATGTTTGGTGTTGTGAATAAAAAGAGAGAAATAATAATTCAATTCAATTTAATTTTTTAATATTATTAAAAATTTCATGTATCAACTCTTAATTAGTTGAAAGAATTTTTCTAGCAAATCTAAATATAGGCAATAATAGATATGAAATTATAGTTTAGATTGTTTTTTTTACAAAAAAATAAATTTAAATATCTAACAAAAAAATATACAATTTGAAGATTGCTTATTCCAACTTTTATTTATACAAGATTGTATAATAATAATAATAATAAAAGAAATCAAGTAAACATGATTATCAATGATAATTACGGGATCATATGATACTTTTTCATTAGTGTTTACATAAATACTAAAATTCCAATGTTGGTTGTGAATAAAGTGAAAGGAACTCAACAAAAATAATTAAAAATAAATACAATTTCAATAAAAAAATAAAAATACAACACTCTAACTTCGTATCTTTTTATTTTCAATTTAGGCATAATGACAAAATTAACCCCTAACGTTTGGGTGTTTGGTTACTTTGACTTTTATAGTTTTTTTAACTCTTTTTCATACATAACTTTTTTTTGATCAAATTGATCATTTTTTAACGGTCATGCTGACGTAGCCATTAAAGGACTAATAGCGTTGATGTAGCCATTAAAGGACTAATAGCGTTGATGTAGCAAGTTTTATTTCCACGTGGACAATGTCACATATGCACCTGCTGACGTAACATATAAGACAAAATTTGTCACATCAGTAAAAAAATTAAAGTGAAAAACATAAATTAAATTTTAAAAAAATGGTAAAAAACTTTTTGGGGTAAAAAATTAAATTTCATCTTCTTCCCCATCTACTCAAACAACTGGATTTTTGAAATATTCAAATGAAATCTGAAAAAAAAAGATTGGAACCCTAAATCGAGAACACGAACAAAAAATGGGAAAGAACAAGAACAAGAAATCTTCAGGTTTCTCCTTTGCCGCTAAACTCTCCCTTAAACTCTTGTTTTCTTCTAAGATCTAACATTCAATCATTGACTTGAAAAATTTGTTTTACAGGTAAAATCTTAGTAGTTTCGTTCGTTTTAAGAATAGAGGTTTGAAGATGAGGTGATTTTAATCCTTTATTGCTTAGGGTTACTCTCACCTAAGGGACAAGCAATGATTATATTTTTGGTTATATGTAATTAATTCTTTTTTAAACTTGGTTTTTTTGGGTTCATTGATTGGTCTGGTTTGTGAAACTAGATTTCTTATATGTCTGTAAAATTTGAACTTAAAATAGTGTAAATATTTAAGTTGTGAATTTGAATTTTCATTTGTGTCAAGGAATTGTATGTTCTGTATCTGGGTTGATATGATCTTGCCCTTTTGACTCACAGAGTCGAACTATGATTTGGCTTTTGGTGCTTGTGTTGTGATGATTATGGATTGATACTTCATTATGGTAGTGTATGAATCATGTGATTGTTCCAAATCTTTCTTCTTCTTGTTCTTTCTCATTTCTTGTTCTTGTTCTCGATTTAGGGTTCCAATCTTTTTTTTTCTAGATTTCATTTGGGTATTTCAAAAATCCAGTTGTTTGAGTAGATGGGGAAGAAGATGAAATTTAATTTTTTACCTCAAAATTTTTTTTACCATTTTTTAAAAATTTAATTTTTGTTTTTCACTTTAATTTTTTTGCTGACATGGTAAATTTTGTCTTATATGCCATGTTAGCAGGTGCATGTGTGGTAGTGTCCACGTGGGAAAAAAATTGCCACATCAGCGCTGTTAGTCTCTTAACGGCCACGTCAGCATGACCGTTAAAAAATGATCAAATTGACGAAAAAAAAGTTATGTATGAAAGTGAGCCAAAAAAAAATCATAAAGGTCAAAGTCACCGAACACCCAAACGTTAGGGGCTAAATTTGTTATTATGCCTTCAATTTATTATATATTCTAAAATACTTTCTATATTTCTATAGAGAAAACAGATTTTAGTGCTATCTTATGTTGTTATTTGTAAATAAAAAAAATTGCAAGTGTAAATAATATTTTTAAATATAAATTAATACATGATTATAAAACGAAAATAACACAAATACGGTACGAAAATTTTCATGATAAAAAAATAAAAGAAAATAAAAAAATTATAAAACATAGTGTAACCTTTAATATTATATTGTTAGTTAAAAGAGTAAGTAATCCCACATTATTTAGGAACAAACTGCAAATGAATTATTAGTCTATATAGGCCCATATCTCGCATCGCTTAAGAAAACAAGGGAAATGAGATTTTGGGTCTACATAAAGACATGTTTTGTAAGTTTTATTCCCACGATAATAGGTGACACTACGAAATAAAAAAAATATTGTTGTTGCCACTTTTAGTGTTGATGTGGGAGAAAGTGCTTATAGTTGAAAGCATTTTGTTGTCAATACGCTAAAAGTGCTTCCAACTAAAAATGCTTCCAACTGAAAGCCTTTTTTTGCAAATTAGTTGAAAATGCTTTCAACTGATGTGTTTTCGTAAAATCAATCTATTCCCGTAAATTTTGTAAAAAAGGTCTATTCTAGTAATTTTGTTTTTGGTAATTAATTTTGAGTAAATAAGTCAAAATTTTGATCTAGAATTTAATTTGAATATAAATCATTAAAATCGCCTGCCTTTTTCTTCCTCCTACCAACCATTTCTTTCTTTCTTTTTCTTATTCACTCTACATATCTTCTCTCTTTTTCAGCTTGCAGATATATTTTATGGGTATTTTTGTTGTCTTCACAAGTTGCGATTGACAGATGATGGTGCTTGTCATTCACTAAAACTTCACCGAACACAAGTAGTTTTTCTTGAAAAGTGGGTGACTCTTCGTTAGCTTCTTAAATTGTTTCTGTTTTGTGAATATTTGAGAATAATAAATGATTTCACGAGTCAATTTGGATCTGTGTTGTCTTAAGTTTTATATGTTTTTATTTGTTTTTCTATTATTTAATAAGTCTTCAGTTTAGAAGTTTTTGTTTACTCTTGTAGTACATTTTTAGTCTTTATTATGCATGTAATCTTAGTTTTACAATTGATTTTAGGGATAGTTTTGTTATCGTCCTCTTTAGTTTGGTGAATACTCGATTCTTTTATTGATTTTTGCTCGTCGCTTTAGACCATTCGGGGTTGATTTTCTTATCGTATTAAATGCTTGCAATCACTCTAGATATGTCGTGCTTGAGTTGTGACAAAGTCAATTGTCAATATACCATAATATTCTATTGATGCTGAGACTAAAACCTTTATTATGTTGATGAAGCTTATATTTTACCATTTACGATGAATATTTATTAATTTTATTTTCTAAATTGTATGATTTCATTTATTGAATAAATTAATGAAATTACCTAATATATGCATATATGTGAGAATTCGGAATAAAAATCAGGAGGCCACGAGCTGTTTCAGATTAATATTTAATGATTCCCCTTTCAATTCTACTAAAAGAATTCATGATTTCCTATTTCAACTTTATCTTCACTTCAATTTGAATTACATTATATATATAAAAGTCAAGATGAAAAGTGAAAGATTTTCATTATTTTTTTATTTTTTATTTTTAAATATAATATCTATATTTTTAAATCATTATTTAAGTTCAATTAAATGAATTATAGTTAATTTATCCATTAATTTAGCTTAAATAAACTTCTATTTATTTAAAATAGTTGTTATATTATCTAGGTTAGTTTTTATTTTAATAATTAAATATTACCCATATTTAATTTTTGAGTTAATTTTATGTTTAAAATAAATATTTTCTTAGTTAAACATAAATTTAAAAATTAAATAAATATAAATATAAATGGTTATTTTATCGATTTTATCGAAGTTAAATTTATGAAAAAGATTATTAGAGATTATAATAATATTTTTACTAAAAATGGTTCGTATTTTTATTTTTTTATATTTAATATAATATCATTTCTATAAAAAAATTTATTGACTAATCTTAGAAAATGTACTTAGACATTTATCAGTAATAATCAATTTGGAAATCATTTGGGTTCGATCCTTAGAATATATAAACACTTATAAATATTACAACTCGACACTTTATGCTTACAATTAAAACCGCGCTTTTAAATTGTTTTATAAAATTATTTGTTTTTTGCGCTCGTATGCATGTGGTCAAGTTGCGCTATTTTTGAGAATTGTAACGGTTTAAATGTGTTATTAAGTTAGTTATTTCAAAAGAGAAATATTAGTCTAAAGACGAGGAGATTAGAAAATGCTTTACTTTTCATGTTTTGTGTTTTTTTGGTATCATTTTTTTACCTTGTTGAGGACAACACTTAATGATGTTTAATAATAATGATTATAGGCGATTAAAGGACCAATCGAATATGACGAGAGGTTGAGTTCAACGAATAGAGATTCAACGAGCTATTGGAGTTATGATGGCAATTTTGGAAGGCAAGAGTATTCATATGAACATCCTTATGGTTCGTATGAATATGCAAACGAGATAGGTGGCTATAATCAAGGGTGGTCAGGTAATTATCTGACATATGATTTGTATTCTCTATATTACTATTCGAGAAGTAATATGGAAAATGGTGAGTATACTTAAGACCCATCCCCTGTTACACGAATTGGAATGTTGGAGGATAACATGTCTTTGTGCCAAGCTATCATGTCCTCTATGTCCAATAAGTTGGAGCAAATATTGGAAGTCGTCCAACGCCGAGCTGAATTGAACACTTCGATGGAAAAGTCAATCATGAGGCTCATGAACTCGAAGAAGAGGCCCACCTTATCATAGTTGAAAATGAAATGTTGAATATGGGTGTTCAACAAGAGTTTAGAGTTAAAGATTGTGATGAGGTTGTGATAAACGAAGGTGTCTTCACTCCGATTGACATAGGAGTAAGAGTAAGAGTAGGAATAAGAGTAGAGATAGATGTAGAGTAATATCTAAAATTGAAATTAAGTGATAGTGTGGAGGAGCAAACACACTTTCCAACTATTATTTTGGAGCATCCAATCAATGTACTTCACGATCACATGTATTTTTCTTTCGATGTGGGAACTGCGATTCAGGGCGATACGACTTTACATGACATTGAGTTCATTTTGCCTGAGGCCATAGTACCCAAAAATGAGCTTTGGAGTTGGTTAGGCTTTGGAAGAAAGTGGCTCATGATGTGGTTGTCTAGAAGGTAAAAAATAAGATTGTGACAATGTGCTTGAACTATAAGGGGGTCCTTTGATCTGCTAGATTTGTACCTAGCAGATTGAACTATTTTTCACACTTCAGGAGCTTGAAATTAAGCATTTTCCTTAGGTTTGCTTAGGATTTAGTTTAGTTTTCTTGTATGGAACAAATTATGTAAAAAGTGTAAAAATGTGCTTTTTATTGTCTTTAAGGTCGATTAAGGCCTAAAGGTTAGCTAATAAACTTAACGAGTGTGTAGGAGACCTTTAGAAGACAAATAAGTATGAAGCTGATCACTACGTCACGACATAGACTGATCTATGTCGTAACAAAGGGACCAGACCTGAAGAACATCAAGACTGCCTTCTATGTCATGACACGAGCATGGTATGTTGCGAAAAAGCTTGGAAGAATCATCCAAAGGAATAGACTGTCTTTTCTGTCGCAACACGGCTCATGTGTGTCACGACATTGAATCCTAGACGCGGATTTAACACCGAGTGAAAGACATTTCAGTCTTTACAATGCCACTTAAACACGAAGAACGACAGCTAATCTAGAGTTGAGGAAAACGACCGTTTAGTGCTATAAATAGGGCTTTTAGCACTTAGGTTTACACATCTTGAGTTTAGCATTTTAATTTCCTTTGTTATTTTCATTTTCCTTTTTGTGGAGACGAGATTTGTAATATTCACATAAACGATTGTGGATTTTATTCTCAACAGATTGTTAACAAGTCTTGAGTTTCTTTCAAATCATATTTTCAATATCAAATTTAATGTTTACTTTTACTATTGATTTTATGATGTTTGAAGAAACCATGATGAACTAATCCCATTGTAAGGGATTAGGGAGTATAAGTATGATTATTTAATTATTGTATACAGGGATTTTCAATCGGATCAACTATTTGGAAAAAGAACATGAAACAAACATTAGGCCTGACAACCCTAGAAAGTCATTTAGGTGGGGATTAACCCAAAATTGGCATTGTCCATTCGTGAACACCTTTACCCCAAACCAGTTTAGACTATGACATCGAGAGATAAGTAGTCTTTATTAACTAGTTTTTTTGGTGGAAGATGGAAGATCCTGTTAAGGTAGCGACTAGTTGAATGAAGAAAAGTCCCCAAAATCGATGATTGAAGAATCCATACCGAAGCGAGTGATCGCGTCTGAAATGTCACAGCGATTGTGTAAGCGAATACACATCGATGCAAGTATAGTTGATAGACAATTCTATCGGATATCGATCCCATGGGGAAATTGGTTCTTGATGTTTAAATGTCGGAGCAACTAGTACTGAAATTAAGTAAATTGTGAGTAAGGATGTCAGTGCAATTATGTCAGATCTGCATACTAAAATAGTTAATAGTGTTAACGCAATCAGAGTTAAATGTTAGAGGTTAAATTCAATGTACTGAAAGTAAATCAAATCTGTTGAGTGTTGAAAACTGAATATTTAAATGCATGAAATGTAAATATGATCAAGTGGAAAGGATTGAAATGGATCACTGATTTTTCTAAGTCACAACGCTGGATGCGTCGACAAGGTATTGTATAGACGAATTGTCGCAACAATAATGCATCAATGAACTCTTACCAATATTAGCTTGTCGTTTACTCGAGACTTAAATACCCACAATCACCCTACGTCTCGGTGCGAGAAACGATGTGCATCTAAGAATAAGTAACTAGAATCTATTCTAGTCCCAAGCAACTATCGTTGTTTTACTTGTTAACCTAACTTGTCATCGTATCTCTCGATGTCGGTAGACTGTAAAGCCACTCTCGTGTGTGATGCAGTTAGATCCAAGAATAAACAGATAAAAAGCATTAAGTAAGAATCAAAGTGATCTAACAATGAAAGATACTCTCGTATTCATTCAAATGTCATTAGAATCCATCAGCATAAAAGAAGGATTAAAGAATACAATCGAAGCTTACTATCTTTAGACTACTAGGACTACTCCTTAATCGTTCCTCTTGCGCAGCATCGAGCACGTCTCATCAGAAGTGGTTGCTCCCTTGCTCCATTAGTTCACTGTTCAAGCTAAAATCTCTAAATCACACAGAAATTGCAGAATTTAATCCTCTACCTCTTGATGATTTCTTCATTCTTCATTCTTCTATTTATAGCCTTCAAAAATTACAGGTTTCAGCCTCCCATTCTCAGATCTAGATCTAGATTTTGCAGCTATCAAAGTTGGTTAGAGTACAGTTGTGCACTCACACAGATTTAATGTTTTCTTCAGAGATCTGTAGGTTGTCGTTGCATTGCTGGGTGCAATCTGAAAACCGTAATTACGGAAACACCTGTGATGTTCCTACGCTGGTGCTTCCAGATGTGAATTCAGCTTGAGTCTACCAATTCAGAGTTCATGTTCAGTGCGGTGACATTGCTAGTTGCAACTTCAAGCTGATCTTGTGGTTGCATTCTTCTTCCAGCATTGAGCTCTTGGGCTGAGTTCCTGTACTGACAATTCTAAGGTGCAATATATCGACTGCTTGCGTCGACATTAGTACAAAAAGATATAAAAATAACAAGAATTTAAACTAAATAGCAATGAGTTGGAAAATATAAAAACTAAGTATAAAATGCTCATGACGCATGTTAAATGAGATACAAAAGAGACAATTAAAAACTAATTTAGGGAGAAAATATATCATTTGTAATACCATCACACCCCTAAACTTGAGTTTTTACTTGTCCTCAAGAAAACAAAAATTAACAAAGTGACAAGCAAAAATGTCACCGCAATCAATATTCTCACAACTTAAATTTTCTGAAATCATAATGCACAAATTGTATTTACATGATAGACTAATGCGCCGACAATTTATAAGCATGAATAATTGAAAACTGCAACTTCATAAATGTTAATGTCATGCATTGAATCCTAATCTTCCTTGAACCAATACAACATTTATCAAAAATTTCTTTCTTTTTCTTTTTCTTCCTTTTTCTCATTTTTTTCTTTTTCAAATGACTGAGAGATGTCATGCATTACTCTACTTTTGTTTCTGGGCAGTGGGTTCAACAAACCCCCAGAAGGTATGTAATTACGCTGACACACACTCTTGTAGTGATAGCCTTTGGCTAGATGATTTTTCTAAACCTGCAACAGAGTGTTCTCCCTTGAAAAGTCATAATGCACTTACATTGGAGTGTCTTTTATTCATATAATGCCGCTGCAACTGGTCGGTTAATTCAAGATTCAAACATCAACACTATCCATTCATTGCTGAAGCAATTCTAATCATTTATTCAAAAATAGCAGACTCATCATTCATTCATATTTCATCCAATTTCCATATTAGCATCCAAACAATTCAAGAATTACACATAAAAATAAAAATTGTGGGCATATTTCTGTTAAAAATTTGCATATTCTCATTAACAAAAGAAATATGTAGACTTCAAATATGTGGGTGTAATTGCATTTCCATTTCACATTATCTCCCCCAAACTTAGTGTTTGCATTATCCCCAATGCACTGACAATATTACACAGAAATAATGGAAATGCAACTAAGTTAACAAAAGGAATGTAGTGACAAAACAAAATGCAGTGACAATAAGAATGCATGAAAACTATCTAAAAAGAAATGTACCAACTTATTCGTCAACAGTTGATAAAGATACTGCCTTGTTTTCTTTTTCTTCTTCTTTGGGCGCTCACCTCTTCTTTGTGCTTCTTCTTCTTCTTCTTCTTCTTGTCTTTGCGCCTCTTCCTCTTTTTATCCGTCGCACCAATCGGCTCGATGGATTGCTCCTCCTGGATAGGTTGGGTGTTGGCCTCATTGATTGTCACTTCTGATAGGTGGATTTCGGGTAGCGGTGCCACATAGGG
Source organism: Gossypioides kirkii (assembly GCA_005610355.1). NCBI lineage: Eukaryota > Viridiplantae > Streptophyta > Magnoliopsida > Malvales > Malvaceae > Gossypioides > Gossypioides kirkii. The sequence continues at coordinate 19,806,839 of CP032253.1, forward strand.
CACGGTAACAAGATGATTCAGTTCCTCGATTTTGCTTATTACAACCTCAGCCTGGCTTGAATCAGGTTGAGCCTTATCAGAGCTTGATGCCCCCACACTCTTCGGTGTACCGACAACATCCTCTACGATCGTTGTCGAGGCATCATTTTCCTTCTCTTCTTACACCTCGATAGTGTCCTCTTCATTCTCTTCTTCCTTTTTCTTCAGCTGGTTATCTCCATGGTCCGCACCTTTATCCTCATGCTGCTCTAGTTCTTTTGGGCCAATGTTAGCGCATTCCACTACGTCGACACCTTCATCCACAACAGCCTCACGTTCAACCATATTCATACTAAGGCTATTGGAGAACTCATCCTCGAACAAATCGGCAATGGTGCGATAGTAGTCTTCATCAGATTTCAAGTGCCCTTCTTCCTTGTCATCATCTGAGATGTGAATTCGTGTTGGTACAAGGGCATGCCTACCATTAGGGGTAGGTTGATCGGATGACAAGTACTGCATCTGGCGGAATATGGATGGAAAGATTGGAAAGTCTAGCAATGAAGTGGGGCTAATCTGGAGTAGTGCGTCAACAATAGCCTAGTTCCAAGCCTTTGTGTAAGCATAAAATTTATGCAGCCTGTAATCCACGTCATCGACGACACCATCGGTGTGAACTGAGCACATGTCAATACGGTCAAGATGTACTTCCATTAAAGCTAGCTTTTTCGCCACTTGTGAAATTGTGGGCGCATCGAATTGTTCTTCCTTCTTTTTCCTTTTGTTTTTATCCTTCTTCTTCGAGACTTCTTTGGCCACCGGTGTCTCCTGGTCATAAGTCATCCGTTCAACGGAGATGTTATTGATCGGGCCTTTGTTCTTTAATATCTCCTCACCATTCCTGGGCATAATGCCCTTCTGTTTGCAAAGCAACATGATTAGAGAGGGGAATGGGAGTATACCAGTTTGCTTGCCAACGGATTCTACGACTTGATCGTGGATGATCTCTCCGATGTCGATATGTCGGAAGTGTAGGATAGAATGCAAGAGACACATACGATCTAATGTCGCCGTAGTGCTATGTGTCGAAGACATAATGCGGTTGTTGATGAAGTGGAACCATACCTTGCAGAAGGTTGTGAGATACCTTCTATGCATGGTATAGTTGTGGAACCCATTACCAGTCCATGTGACTCCATCGACAAAAAGGTCCTTCATCATCTGAGTTGTGCTTTCATTATCCAAGCTATGTATAAACGGTAAGTGGTCGTCCACCCTCTCGGGGATCTTAACAGTACAATGATTTGGGCGGCACTCCATGGGATGAGCCCCTCCCTTACAAAAACGAACTCTTGCTCAGGATCCACAAGATTGGCATAGAACTCCCTGACCAGTGTAGGGGAGTAACTAGATGGATGTTTACATAAAAACTCCCACCCAAGGCGACTGATGGTACGGGCAACATGTTTCCCCAAGGTCTGATGTAGGGACAATGACAGACCTTGTTTAGGGTAGAGGTTTCATTTCAGCATGATATTTTGGCAGCGGTCCTTGATTGTAGACATCAAAAATAGGACCGGGCCTGAAGACGGAGATGGTGTTATGATTGGAGCCACAGTGGTTGAAGTTATTGGGTGTTTTAGAGGGAGCCATTGTTACTGAAGAAGAAAGTTAGAGAAGTTTGTAGAAAAAGATAGCTTGTGAATAGAAAAAGGAATATAGAAGCAATGAAAGGGACGAGATGTAACAACAATGGAAGATGTGAGTAGAGAGAAATCTGCAAGAGAGAGGTTTTATAACCAAGGCGTGATGATTGAAAAAAATCACGGGGAAACGTTGCATCTGCAGTTATTAATTGCTAGACTGCAGATTGTACTATTTCATTTAATCGAACGGTTGGGAGAGAAGAGAGATCAACCGACGCGATTCTTGCTGAAAAGCTATGCTGACTCATCATAGAATACGCCGACAATTCGTGCTTCAATGTTTCGAAAAAATACGATTTTTATTTCTGCAAGGAATTTGAAACAACAAAAGTAAAAGTGAAACAAATAAAAGTAAATAGAAAAATGCGTCGACATTATTTGAATATGACCAGATTGATAGCCTTGTTTGGTTCTTTGACATCTGGGCTCACATAGTGCTTTAGACGTTGGCCATTTACTTTGAATTGTTGTCCATCCTTTAGATTTCAATTGTCACTGCATCGCTCTAGAATACCTCAACAACTTTGAAAGGGCCTGACCATCTTGATTACAATTTACCTGGATGCAATTTTAAACATGAGTTAAATAAAAGCACTAACTAACCATAACTAAATTATCGATGCAAGATGATATTGTCGTGCCATCTCTTTTTCTTTTCCTTGTATATTGCGACATTCCCATAAGCATGTCGGCATATTTCTTCTAGCTTAGTGATGTCCAACAATCTTTTTCTTCTGATAGCATCATAATTCATATTCACTTGCTTAATTGCCCACATGGCTCTATGTTCAAGCTCAACCGGTAGGTGACAAGACTTACCAAACACTAACTGAAATGACGACATTCCCAATGGGTTCTTGTATGCAGTGCGAAGCGCCCACAATGCGTCATGTAACCGCGAAGACCAATCCTTTCTAGATGGATTAACCACCTTCTCAAGTATACTTTTAATTGGTCGATTGGATACTTCGGCTTGACCATTGGTTTCTGGGTGGTACGTAGTAGCCATACGATGCTTCACACCATATCTTTTTAATGCAGTCGCCACTTGGTTGTTATAAAAATGAGTTCCTTGGTCACTTATTAATGCTCTTGGTGTTCCAAACCTTGTGAGAATGTATGTGTGAAAGAACTTCAACACCGTTCGAGCATCATCTTTTGGCACCGCAATGACCTCGATCCACTTCGATATAAAACTCTTGAAGGAGTAGGATCCATTGTATCAGTTTAGGCTTAACGTCTTTCTTTGTGAAAAAATATCTCAATGCAGAGTGGTCCGTGTATACTATAGTCTTCGCGCCGACAAGATATGAATGAAACTTGTCGAATGCGAATACTACTGCTAGCAACTCCTTCCTAGTGGTAGTGTAATTAACTTGCGCTTCAGTTAGAGTTTTACTAGCATAGTAAATAGAATGGAATACCTTCTCTTTTCTTTGGCCTAGTACAGCTCCTACAGCAAAATCACTTGCATCGTACATTAGTTTAAATGGTTATGTCCAGTCCGGTGCAATGATAATTGGAGCTTGTACCAGCTGCTTCTTTATGTCATGAATGCATCCAGACAGTTGTCACCAAACACAAACTTTTTATTCTGCTCTAGAAATGAGTATAACGGTTTAGCTATCTTGGAAAAATCTCGGATGAATCTCCTATAAAAGCTAGCATGTCCAAGAAAGCTTCTTATTGCTTTGATGTTGGTGGGTGGTGGTAGTTTTTCGATGATTTCTACCTTTGCTTTTATCAACCTCAATGCCCTAACAAGATATCCGATGCCCAAGGACAATGCCTTCAGTTGCCATGAAGTGACATTTCTCCCAATTCAGAACAAGATTTGTGTCCTCGTACCTCTTCAAAACTCTCTCAAGATTATCAGCGCATTGGTCGAAATTCTGTCCATAAACAGAGAAATCATCCATGAATACCTCTAAGGAATCTTCTATCATGTCCGAGAAGATTGCTATCATACACCTCTAGAATGTTGCTGGCGCATTGCACAACCCAAATAGCATACGTCGAAAAGTAAAGGTTCCAAAAGGGCATGTGAACATGGTCTTTGCTTGATCTTCTGGCATAATGACAATTTGGTTGTATCTAGTGTAGCCATCTAAGAAGCAATAATAGGCTTTAATAGTTAGCCTATCCAGCATCTGGTCAATGAAAGGCAATGGGAAATGGTCCTTCTTTGTGGCCGCATTCAGTCGATGGTAGTCCATGTATACTTGTCAGCCAGTCACAATGCGAGTAGGGATTAACTCATTCTTGTCGTTGGTCACAATTGTGAAACCATTTTTCTTAGGCACACATTGGACGAGGCTCACCTAATTACTGTCGAAAATAGGGTAAATGATGCTCGTGTCTAGCCACTTGATAATTTCCTTCTTCACTACTTCTTTCATCTTTTCATTAAGTCATCTTTGTTGCTCAATTGATTGCTTCCCTTCATATTCTAGCCTTATCTTATGCATGCAACAAGAAGGACTAATGCCTTTGATTCTCCAGGCTATGGCTCTTTTGTGTTCTTTCAAAATGTTGATGAGCTTATCTTCTTGCATTGCGTCGAGAGATGCGTTGACAATAACAGGAAATGTCTCGTTGTCACCAAGAAAGACCAAGAAAGACATATTTCAAATGCATTGATAATGACTTTAACTCTAAGTTAGGAGCTTACTCAATAGATGGTTTAAACACTAGAATTGTCCTGTTAGATAAATCTAAAGATTCTAATTGCCAATTATATCTCAGGTCACAATTGTTAACCTCCTCTTTGTCGACACAGTCATCTAGGATTTCATCGGTGGATGTCGTCGCATCCTCATCTAACATTGCTGAACTCCTTGCATTGAATTCTTCCATAATGATCTCATCCAATACGTCGATGTGGTTACATTGCTCTTTACTTCTGGATGGAGATGCCTCAAACACATTGAAGGTCACATGCTCGTCGTTATGACGCATAATAAGTTCTCCCTTAAAAACATCGATAAGTGTTCGTCCCATTGCTAGAAATGGTCACCCCAAGATAATGGGTACCTCTTTATCTGCTTCGCAGTCTAGGATAATGAAATCAGCAGGGAACACGGGCTTATCTATGTATGCAAAGACATCTTTGATTTGGCCTTCAGGTTGTGCTAAGGATCTATCCGCAAGTTGCAATGTCACTACAGTGGGCTTCATCGAATCTATTCCTAATTTCTTGAAAGTAGATAGAGGCATAAGGTTAATACTTGGTCCCAAATCACATAAAGCCTTACCTAGATAATGATTCCCAATGGAGCATGGGATTGTAAAGCTGCTAGGATCTTTCATCTTGGTTGGCAACTTATTTGTAAGAACGGCGTTACACCCCTCTGTGAGTGCAATCGTCTCAATTTTAGACAATTTCTTCTTCTTTGATAAGAGCTCTTTCATAAATTTTCCATAATTGGGTATTTGCACAAGAGCATCTACAAGAGGTATGTTAATCTGTAATTGTTTCAAAGTAGAAACAAACCTTTGATATTCTTTATCATGGACTTTCTCTTTAAATTTTTGCGAAAATGACAAAGGTATTGTGACATTGGGTTGTTGTGGAAAACTCGGTGGTGTCGACATTGGCAGTTACGACGACAACTTTGTTGCGCAAACAGAAAGCATAGATGGTACTACAGTTGGTTCCTCTTCATTTATGTTTAGTTGACTTCCTTCAGCTGCAACCTCTTCTTGTTGCTGTGGTTCAAATGCGTCGACATGGTCTTGGCCAGAATTGATTGGTTCAACCATCTGCTTCCCACTTCTCAGTGTAATAGCCTTGCAATGCTCCTTCCCCCTCTGTGTTGGATTCCCCGTATCACTAGGTAGAGTGCTTGGTGATCTTGTGCTGAGATTAGAAGCCAACTGTCCTAGCTGGGCTTCCAATGCTCGGATGGAAGAAGAGTTGCCTTGCACTACTACTTCAGTTCGTGTGATATGCTCGTGCATCAACGCCTTAAGAGCAACCATAGGATCTGACTTTGGTTGAGAAAATTACTGCTGTTGATGTTGATGATGCTATCCTTGCATATGTGACAACCAGACTGTTGTGGCTGTAATCGAGATTGTGTGTGCATCTAGCTATGTGACTGCATCTGTTGAGAACTCACCTGCGAATTCTGATTATAATTCTGCTTTTGGTTGCTATTGTAACTCCTTTGTCTATAACCCTCTTGATTTGAGGAATTTCCATATCTAAATGTGAAAGCATTTTAATTACCCCACGGTTGTTGAGATCGGTTGTTGTATGAGTTACCAAATGAACCCTCTCTGATGTTATTGATGTAGAAAGCATTTTTTGCATGTTGTGGGCAGTCCTCATAACTATGATCATCGTCGCAAATTTCATAAGAAAATATCGGCGCATCCAATTGTTGGGCCACTTGAATAGAAGCAACGTCATTTATTCCCTTCATATTCTTTATGATATTGGCCAATGAGGATACTTGTTCTGACAAAGCAGAAATAGCATCTAACTCAAGAACTCCAGGGTTAGTTTTTACCTGTGCAGAACGAGAGATTGGATATTGATAGTTATTCTGAACAATCCTCTCTAAAATTCTTACAGCTTCATTATAAGTTCAATTCAACAAAGGACCATTAGCCGATGCGTCGACAAGATTCCTTGTCTGAGCATTCAAACCATTGTAAAAAATTTCTATTTGGGTCTCTTGCTGAATTTCATGAATTGGGCAGCGTCGAAGCAATGTTTTGTAATGCTCCCATGTTGTATGTAAGTTCTCATCATCTAGCTGATGATATGCAATAATATCGTTACACAACCTCGCATTCATTGTCGGTGGATTGAAACGCAAAACAAACTGCGTTGCTAATGCATTCCAAGATGTAATGGATCCTGTCGGCCATCCCAAGAATCATGTTCTTGCTTTACCCTGCAACGAATAAGGAAATAATTGCATTTTTAAGGCATCATTAGGGACACCATGTTGACTAAAGGATGCACAAATAAACAAAAATGATTTTAAGTGTTCTCTTGCGTCTTCATGAGGAAAACCAGAATATTGCCCATTTGAATTTAACATCTGAAACATCACCAGTTTCAACTCAAAATTTCCAGCTTGGATTGCTGGTCTCATAACCCTTGGTTGTAAATCATCAAGTATAGGCACAACAAAATCTCTTATTGTCCTATTTTGCACTTGTTCTTCTTGTGGACGCAGTGGTGGTAAATCATTAACAATTTGTAGCAGCATTGGAGGAACTCCATCTTGTGGCAGCAATGGTGGTAAATTATTGTTGTTGTTGTTACCAGCCATTTTCCTTTGTTCTTGCCTTCTTCTCCTAAGTGTCCTCTCAAGCTCCAGATCAAAGCTCACAATGTCCTTAGGATTTCTCCTTATGGACATGCAATAATTAAATAAATCTAAAAATTATCAAAAAGAAAACAAACAAATTAGTAAAAATTCAAAATTAAGTATAAAGAATTAATTGCAACTACAAATATAAACATCAAGCAAACGACAAATTCCCCGACAATAACGCCAAAACTTGATCGTGTCTGAAACGTCACAGTTATTGTGCAAGTGAACACACGTCGATGCAAGTATAGTTGATAGACAATTCTATCGGATATCGATCCCACAAGGAAATTGGTTCTTGATGTTTAAATGTCGGAGCAACTAATACTGAAATTAAGTAAATTGTGAGTAAGGATGTCAGTGTAATTATGTCAAATCTGCACACTAAAATAGTTAATATTGTCAACGCCATCAGAGTTAAATGTTAGAGGTTAAATGTCAATGTATTGAAAATAAATCAAATGTGTTGAGTGTTGAATGCTGAATATTTAAATGCATGAAATGTAAATATGATCAAGTAGAAAGGATTGGAATGGATCACTGATTTTTCTAAGTTGCAACGCTGGATGCGTCGACAAGGTATTATATAGACGAATTGTCGCAGCAATAATGCATCAATGAACTCTTACCAATATCAGTCTGCCGTTTACTCGAGACTTAAATACCCACAATCACCCTACCTCTCGGTGCGAGCAACGATGTGCATCTAAGAACAAGTAACTAAAATGTCTTCTAGTCCCAAGTAACTCTCGTTGTCTTACTTGTTAACCTAACTTGTCACCGCATCTCTCGATGTCGGTATACTGTAAAGCCACTCTCATGTTTGATGCACATAGATCCAAGAATAAACATATAAGTAAGAATCAAAGTGATCTAACAATGAAAGATACTCTCGTATTCATTCAAATGTAATTAGAATCCATCAGCATAAAAGAAGGATAAAAGAATACAATCGAAGCTACTATCTCTAGACTACTAGGACTACTCCTTAATCGTTCCTCTTGCTTAACATCAAGCACCTCTCGTCAGAAGTGGTTGCTCCTTTGCTCCATCAGTTCATCGTTCGGGCTAAAATCTCAAATCACATAGAAATTACAAAATTTAATCCTTTACCTCTTGATTATTTCTTCATTCTTCATTCTTCTATTTATAGCCTTCAAAAGTTGCAGGTTTCAGCCTCCCATTCTCAAATCCAGATCTAGATTTTGTAGTTGTCAAAGTTGGTTAGAGTACAACTGTTCACTCACGCAAATTTATTGTTTTTTTCAAAGATTTGCAGGTTGTCGTTGCATTGCTGGGTGCAATTTGAAACCGTAATTACGGCAACACCTGTGATGTTCCTACTCTGGTGCTTCCAGATGTGAATTCAGCTTGAGTCTACCAATTCGGAATTCATGTTCAGTGCGGCAACATCACTAGTCGCAACTCCAAGCTGATCTTGTGGCTGCATTCTTCTTCCAGCATTGAGCTCCTAAGCTGAGTTCCTGTACTGACAATTCTAAGGTGCAATATATCGGCTCCTTGTGTTGACATTAGTACATAAAGATATAAAAATAACAAGAATTTAAACTCACTAGCAATGAGTTGGAAAATATAAAAACTAAGTATGAAATGCTCATGATTCATGTTAAATTAGATACAAAAGAGACAATTAAAACAACAATTTAGGGAGAAAATATATGTCATTTTTAATACCATCAACGAGCTAATCCCCCCAAATCTATTTATCGAGTTTTCTCATCTCTAGTTCCTTTGTTTTATTTCTTTCATTTTATGTTCTTTAATTCAAACCCCAAAACTACTTTATTTTATTTTCATACTATAAACCCTAAAGAAAGTACTAATTATTTCTTTTCTTTACAGGAATCTAAATTACTACCGCTCAACCTCCCTTGGGTACGATCCTCGGAATACTTACCAAGTGTTTCATTGTAAAACAAACTATATTACAACCTGACCCGTATACTTGTAGAAGCCTTAAAATACACACCGAACGTGAGTATGTTCAGAGGCTATCAAGTTTTTGGTGCCGTTACCAGGGAGGCAACGCTTTTATTATTTTTATTTTTGTGTAGTTATTAACAACGCTTTTAAAAAATTTTTAGGATATAACTACGAATTAACAATACTAACAGTTCTTTTTTTTTAGATTAACTACTCTCAACCAACATTCTTACACTATTTTTATGCCATGGATGATTACTATTACATGTGTTTGGATGAGGAATATAATTACGACGATGACATCTACGAAGACGGATACTATGAAGACTGGGAGATTCATAGGAGCCAGACTACCCCCTTACAAGTAGTTTCAATACTGGCTGGTATGTCGAGACATGAAGGAGTCTGTGTTGCGAAAAAGGCATATTGATGGGTATGTCGCTACACGAAATACCTTATGTCATGAAATACCTGATCGCACAACCTGGTGTTTTAACCCATATTTTACTCGATTTTCTAAACCTAAAACTCTAATTTTTTAGCATCCTATATATACTAAACTTAGTTTAAACCTATTAACTACTTAAACACTTCAAACACTCTTCGAATTTCTCTAAATCTCCAATCTTCTCCTCTCTAAACCCAAAACCACCATCTCTATCATTCAATCAAGGAGGGCCGACTCTAGCAATAAAAGGATCAATCCAAATCATTCGAAAAGGAACAAAATCAAGAGAAAGGTATCACAAAATCAAGAGAAAGGTATCTCTAAAATTCTACTGTTCCTTTGATTATTACTCATATCTGCTTATTATTAGAGAATAGAGATGCCCCCTAGAAAGAGCAAAAGAACCACAGTTCAGCACGAGGATGATGATTCGGGCTATGAAAGGTTTGAAAACGTCGAGACCGAGAATGATTTCCTAGCATCACAAGGATGCCCACCAATTCAAGAATGAGGATCCGAACCTTCCATGATTCATTGCAAGAAAATCTGGCTGCTAGTTATGTAATAGTCCATTTTCGGTGATATTGGAAATTGATTAATTAGGGTCTTAAAAATTTTAAATTATGATTTTTTTATTTTGATTAATTATAGTGGAGTGACTCATGAGTTGGTTAAGGAAAATGAGATGTTTAAGATATTAGTTAAGAGGGAATAGGTTGAATTGTAAAGGAGGAAAAATTTGAATTACATAGAGATTTGGTGTGGTGATTGCTAGAATATAAAATAGATGAGAGTGTGTTTGATAAATAAGTCAATCTTTATGAAATGACAATTTTAGGCTAGAATTGAATTAAACATAAGTTTTAGTTAAAGAACAATTTGGTAATAAATAAAGAAATGATTAAATAAGTAAAAGAAAATGGTCTTCTTCTTTTTCAATCAAAAAAATAATTGAAAGAGAAACTCCACTAGAGAGGGAGCTTGGGGATTTTGGTTAGAAAGAGCCATTGCATAGCAAGAGTTGAGCCGAACAAATATTAGAGGAGGGAAGGAAAAGATCACGGAAAAGTCAACCGCTGATTAAACGACACTCGTGAATTCGGTAAGTTCGTATACTCGAACTTATTATTCTTGGTTTATTTGTTTATTTAATTCCATTACATTTACCTTATATAGAAACCATCAGGCCATGTATAACATATATTCATGTATGAAATCTTGATGAATTGATGTTGTCTTTGAGATGATAAAAGAGTTGAATTGTGTGGTTGATTATGAATTGAGAAAAAAATGATGGCTATGAACTGTACGTTATTCGTTGGTTTAACCAACCAAAGCTGGGCTCACTTTCGCTGTCTAACTGCTAGGCACTGGGTGCCAGGATTTGACGCATTGTTTATTGGTCAAACCAACCAGAGCTGAGCTCACTTATGTGATAATCCGCTAGGCACTGGGTGCCAAGATCATCGATTTATCCGATTAGCGCTGGGCACAAACCGTTGGTTAATCCAACTATAGCTGAGCTAATTTATCGCGGTTTGTTCGTTAGGCACTGGGTGCCATGAATTGACGAAATTCGTTGGTTAATCCAACTAGAGCTGGGCTTACTTATTGCGGTCTATTCGCTAGGCACTAGGTGCCAGGAATTTACGGTTTTGGTTGATAGTAAGGAGAATGAGTTATTGACCAAATGGATTAAGGCATAAGTTTTAAGAAGAGGAAATGACATTTATTTGAACTAAGGTTAAATTATGAAATGGGACTTTAGTTGAAAAAAAATTGGCCATGTGCATGTGATTATATAAATGTGGATAATGATGAACTAATGTAAGTAAATTTTTATGTTTTTAGGTTAGAAGTTAGTAGATTACAAAATCAGCATCACAATGAACATCCCGTACTCCTAATCAGTATTAATTCCTTTTTGGTCTTTTGGTATGTACCTAGGAAAGTTATAGGTGTTTAAGTTTTCTAACACTTGGGTAACTTTTGAGTATAGCTTGTATATAAGTTTGTTTATGTGAATATGAATGATATGTTATCTTTTGTTAAGAATGATAATTTATGAATGGTGTATTGAAATTGGTTGGTTGTGTTTGATTTAGTTGGGTTAGTAATAAACCTCTTGATTCTTCTATGTCTTGTATGTTTAGAATTACGTGTACCATACTTATAATTGATAAATTAAGGTGTGCATTTGCATTTAGTATGTATTAGTTTCAACAATAGTTAATGTCATGTCTAGTAGCTTAATTGCTAAGGATGCACATGTTAGTACCTTGAATAAGGGCATATCTTTAGGTTAACTTGCTAAGGAATGTAGGTTAATTTGGTATATTGTTGAAGAATTAAAATAGGGTACACATGGCCTTTGACACGGGCTGTCACACAATCGTGTGCCATATTTTAGGTGAAGGGCAAATGGCACCGGTAAATACACGGGTTGTTACACGATTGTGTGGCCCCTTTTCGATTAGACCCATGGTCTGCCACACGGCTTCCCCACGGGCATGTGAAACAAGTCAGAATTGGAACACAGCTTATCACATGGTCTGTGACACGACTGTGAGAATGCTTTTCGAGTATGTACCTGGTACACGGCCAGGGGCATGGGCGTGTGTTTGAGACATTGCTGTGTGCCCTATTTTGAATTGTTTAACAATGTTCGTATTGAAGTTTGATGATGGCAAATGTTAATACGTAATATGTATGATTAAATTGGAGTATATTTCATATATATTGAATGATTTATATGTATTGTAAGATTAATGGAGATAAATTTGAGAAATTGTTAGAAATATATTAATGATCTATTGATGTTTAATAATACTCCGAGACCCTAATTGATAATGGTTTCAAGTTACGGGTGTTACATTTAGTGGTTTCAAAGTTTTCAAGTTTAGTCGATTCTCTACTTAAATGGACTCGTAATTGTGTCTAGAGGTACATGCCAAAGTTGTGTTATAGTTGAGTCGAGATGTAGGTGCTGACATGAGATATTTGTTTTATAGAAAAAGGTGAAATGATGTTAGACGAATCAAATAATGAGGTGAGTCAAGAGAGTGTTGATCATGAATCTACTGAAGAATTGGATATAATTGAGTTCATTACTGAAAGTATGCAAATGGTGCACAACAAGCAAGTGATAATAGAGGCCCTAATGAGGGTCGAAGTGATACAAACTTATTGCGCGCGATTGCTGAAGCCTTTTAGAGGGTAGCTGAAGTAAACCCCACGGTGATGCCAACAATCGTGACCAAACGAGCTCCTATTAAGGAGTTAAGAAGATACGTTACTGCAAAATTTGTGGGATTAAAAGGTGTAGATTCGTCAACTGCTGAACAATGGCTAGAATCCACGATCAGAATCCTGTAGCAATTGGAGTGTACTCCCCGAGAAAGCGTTACCTGCGCAGTACCATTGTTGCAAGGTGAAGCTTATACATGGTAACAAATAGCCACGAGGCATGTTCCTAAAGAAAGAATCGATTGGAAATTCTTCCAATCGGCATTTCAAAAGAAGTATGTTGCAGAGTTGTATTTGGAAGATAGAAAACAAGAATTTCTTTTGTTGAAGCAAAGAAATATGTTAATGGTGGATTATGAACGAGAATATTCACGACTCAGTAAATATGCCACGAAATTAATTCCAACAGAAGAAGAGAGTTGAGAAAGGTTTCTGCGGGGCATGAAAGACGAGATAAGAACGTAGTTGATAGCTTTAAAGATCAAAGAATTTATGGATTTATCGAAAAGAGAATGGTGGAACAATCCCTGAGTTTGAGTAACAAAGTGAAATATCCCCATGCTACTAGAAAACGTTTTGGGACTCCCAATTTCTTCTCTGCACCAAACATAGCAAAAAGACTCGAGAATTTGGAAAATCAGTTGTGAGATCAGCTACGCCACACAGAACACAAGATCGACAACATATGATGTCCGTCGGTAATGTAAAAGGGCCAATCAGGGATTCAGAAATGCAAACTTGTGAGCATTGTGGAAAGAAATACTGGGGAAAATGCTGGAAATTAACTAGAGGTTGTTTCTGATATGGGTCGTTAAATCACTTTGCATGAGAATATTTGAAGAACGAAGAAAGTATGCTCAATGTTGCTTAGAGAACTACTTCTGTTACATGGGGTCGTGGAGCAAGTAGAGGAGGATCGGTTCTGAGAAGTAGGTCAAATAAGGGAAATGAGTCGAATACTTATCTATCGGAAATCAAAGCACCAGCTCATGCATATGTTGTAAGAACTCGCGATGCAGGGGATGCTACTAATGTAGTAGCAGGTATTTTTCTTTTATACTCCACACTTGTATACACGTTAATAGATCCTGGTTCTTCGCACTCATATATTAATTCAGGATTGATTAAAAAGGGGAGTATGAAAATTGAGATGTCACGGGTAGCTATGTCTGTATCGAGTCCCTTGGGGCAAACTATATTAGTAGATCAATTATGTAAACGATGTCCGTTAGAAATTTATGATTTAATATTTCCTGTTGATTTATTAATTATGCCCTTCGGGGATTTTGATGTGATTTTGGGAATGGATTGGTTGACCGAACACGGAGTTGTTTTAGACTGCCGTAAGAAAATATTTTCAATCCAAAATGCGAGTGGGAAGATCATTGAAATTGATGGTGTTAGATCAAGTGGATCGACTCGAATGATATCAGCAAATCAAGCAAAGAAATTGATGAAAACGGGATGTGAAGCTTTCTTAGCATATGTGATTAAATTTGACTCTAAAAATGTTGAAATGAGCAATATGCGGACGGTCTGCGAGTTTTTCGATATGTTTCTTGAGGAGTTGCTGGGAATACCACCCACTTGAGAGGTAGAGTTTGCAATAGAGGTGTTTTCGATTACAGCTCCAGTATCTATAGCTCTGTATCGAATGGCACCAACAAAATTGAAAGAATTGAAAGTACAATGCAACATTTGTTAGAACGTGGATTTATTCGGCCAAGTATATCGCCCTGGAAAGCTCCTGTTTTATTCGTTAAGAAGAAAGACGGTACAATGCGACTTTGCATAGATTATTGACAGCTAAATAAGTTGACAATTAAGAATTGATACCACCTTTCACGTATCGACGATTTGTTTAATCAACTTAAAGTAGCATCGGTATTTTCTAAGATCGATTTGAGACCAGGATACTATCAGTTAAAAGTAAATGAAAGTGATGTTCTGAAAATAGCCTTTTGGACTTGTTATGGGCATTATGAATTTTTGTGATGCCCTTCATATTAACAAATGCTCCAACAACATTATGGACTTGATGAATTGCATCTTTCAACCATATCTCGATCAGTTCGTAGTTGTCTTCATCGACGACATTTTGATTTATTTAAAATTAGAGGATAAACACGAACAACATTTATGAATTGTACTATAAGTGTTACAAGAGAAACAACTATACGGAAAGTTTATCAAATGCGAATTTTGGCTACCGAAGGTGGTATTTTTGGTCCGTGTGATATCAGCTGAAAACATACGAGTGGATCTGAAAAAGATAAAAGCAATTGTTTAGTGGAAAGCACCGAAGAATGTATCAGAAATTCTCAATTTCATTGGCCTAGCCGGATATTATCGTCGTTTTGTGAAAGGATTCTCAAAAATAGCTATGTCGATGACCAATCTCCTTCAGAAGAATGCACAGTTTGTTTGGAGCAAGAAATGTCAAGAGAGTTTCGATGAGTTAAAGCAGTTATTGACCGAGGCACTAGTTCTAGCCTTTCCAGAATCAGGAAAAGAATTTGTAGTCTATAGTGATGCATTATTGAACGGTTTGGGCTATGTGTTGATGCAAGAAGGGAAAGTGATTGCATATGCTTCTCGACAGTTGAAAACTCACGAACGTAACTATCCGACTCACGATTTGGAGCTTGTGGCGGTGATCTTTACTATAAAGATTTGGAGACATTATTTGTGTGGAGAGAAATGTCATATATTCACGGATCACAAAAGCCTTAAATACATTTTGACTTAGAAAGAGTTGAATTTGAGACAATGGCGTTGGGTGGAGCTATTGAAAGATTATGATTGCGTCATTTATTACCATCCCGGTAAATCTAATGTCGTAGTGGATGCATTGAGTAGAAAGGCAGCTTGTGAACTACGAGCCATGTTTGCTCGACTCAGTGTAAATGATGATGGTAGTTTATTAGCTGAACTTATGGTCAAATCGATGTTGCTAGAAGAGATCAAAATTTCTCAGTTGAATGATAAAGATTTATGAAAATTAGAGAAAGAGTATGAGATGGTATAATTGAAGACTTTTGCATTGATGATCACGGTTGTTTAAGATTAATGAATCACCTTTGCATTCCGTAAAACGCTAATTTAAAGAAGATATTGCTGTATGAAGCACATGATAGTAATTTTGCTATGCATCTGGGAGGAACAAAGATGTATCGTGATCTACGAGAATTGTATTGGTGGCCAGGAATGAAAAGGGAAATTGTTGATTTCGTAAGCAAATGTCTCACATGTTAAAAGGTGAAAGCGGAACATCAAGTTCCTACGGGACTTCTTCAACCATTTCTATCCCTGAATGGAAATAAGAACATATCACTATGGATTTTGTAACCGGGTTACCTTTGTCTTCGAGCAAGAAGATTACGGTGTGAGTGATTGTGGATAGGTTTACAAAGTCAGCACACTTTATTGCAGTTAGAGCTGATTGGTCATTACAGAAGTTAGCGAAAATGTATATATGGGAGATTGTCAGACTAGACGGAGTGTTTGTCTTAATTGTGTTTGATAGAGATCCTCGATTTACTTTGAGATTTTGGAAACAATTACATGAATCTCTCGGTATAAGAATTCATTTCAGTACAACTTTTTATCCACAAACGGATGGACAATCGGAGCGTACTATTCAAGTTTTGGAAGACATGCTTAGAGCTTGCGTAATTAACTTTGAGGCAAGTTGGGAACGTTATTTACCATTGGCAAAATTTGTCTACAATAACAGTTTTTAGGCAAGCATACAAATGGCTCCATACGAAACCTTATATGATCATTGATGTAGAACACCGATTTGTTGGTCAAATTGAGTGAAAAGAAGATGGTGGGAACAGAATTAATTAAAGAGATAGAAGAAATGAGCAAAGTGATTTGGGAAAGGTTAAAAGCAGCCTTGGATAGACAGAAATCGTACGAAGACTTGAAACGTCGTGATATTGAGTATTCAATTGGTGATAGAGTTTTCTGACGAGTATCTCCATGGAAGAAAATATTACGATTTGGTAGTAAGGGAAAATTGAGTCCTCGTTTCATAGGTCCATATGATATTCTTGAAAGAGTAGGACTTGTTGCGTATCGTTTGGCTTTACCAGATGAATTACAAAGAATGCATGATGTATTCCATGTATCCATGCTTAGAAGATATCAGTCGGATCCATCTCATGTTATTTCGACGGGTGAAGTGGAAGTACAACCTAATTTGTCGTATAAGGAAGATTCGGTTAAGATTGTGGCTTGTGTGGTAAAAGAATTACGTAATAAACGAGTTCCTTTTGTGAAAGTTCTTTGGCGTAGTCATAACGTCGAAGAAGCGACGTGGGAACTCAAAGAATCAATGAAATCTCAGTATCCTCATCTCTTCTCTGGTAAAAATTTTGGGAACAAAAATACCGAAGGGGGGAAGAGTTGTAATTATCCATTTTCGATGATATCAGAAATTGATTAATTAAGGATTTAAAAATTTTAAATTATGAGTTTTTATTATTTTAATTAAATAAGTTTGATTAATTATAGTGGAGTGACTTATGAGTTGGTTAAGGAAAATGGGATGTTTAAGATATTAGTTAAGAGGGAATGGATTAAATTGTAAAGAAGAAGGAAAAATTTGAATTCCATAGAGATTTGGTGTGGTGATTGCTAGAATATAAAATAGATGAGAGTGTGTTTGATAAATTAGTCATAATCTTTATGAAATGACAATTTTAGGCTAGAATTGAATTAAAAATAAGTTTTAGTTAAAGGACAATTTGGTAATAAATAAAGAAATGATTAAATAAGTAAAAGAAAATGGTCTTCTTCGTGAGTGGATTTTTCCATCTAAAAAATAATTGAAAGGGAAACTCCATTAGAGAGGCAGCTTAGGGATTTTTTTAGAAAGAGCCATTGCATAGCAAGAGTCGAGCCGAACAAATATTAGAGGAGGGAAGGAAAAGATCACAAAAAATTCAATCGCGAATAAAATGCAACTCGTAAATTCGGTAAGTTCGTATACTCGAACTTATTATTCTTGGTTTATTTGTTTATTTAATTCCATTACATTTACCTTATATAGAAACTATTAGGCCATGTGTAGCATATATTTATATACGAAATCTTGATGAATTGATGTTGTACTTTGAGATGATAAAAGAGTTGAATTTATGATTGTAGTTGATTATGAATTGAGAAAAAAAATGGTAGATATGAATTGTACGTTATTCGTTGGTTTAACCAACCAGAGCTAGCCTCACTTTCGCGGTCTAACCGCTAGGCACTGGGTGCCAGGATTTGACGAATTATTCGTTGGTCAAACCAACCATAGCTGAGCTCACTTATACGATAAATTCGTTAGGCACTAGGTGCCAAGATCATCGGTTTATCCGATTAGCGCTGGGCGCAAACCGTTGGTTAATCCAACTAGAGTTGAGCTCATTTATTGCGGTTTGTCCGCTAGGCACTAGGTGCAATGAATTGACAGAATTCGTTGGTTAATCCAAATAGAGCTAGGCTTACTTATTGCGGTCTATCCGTTAGGCACTGGGTGCCAGGAATTGACGGATTTGGTTGATAGTAAGGAGAATGAGTTATTGAACAAATGGATTAAGGCATAAGTTTTAAGAAGAGGAAATGACATTTATTTGAACTAAGGTTAAATTATGAAATGGGACTTTAGTTGAAAAAAATTGGTCATGTGCATGTGATTATATAAATGTGGATAATGATGAACTAATGTAAGTAAAATTTTATGTTTTCAGGTTAGAAGTTAGTAGATTACAAAATCAGCATCACAACAAACATCCCGTACTCCTAATCAGTATTAATTCCTTTTTGGTCTTTTGGCATGTACCTAGGAAAGTTATAGGTGTTTAAGTTTTCTAACACTTGGGTAACTTTTGAGTATAGCTTGTATATAAGTTTGTTTATGTGAATATGAATGATATGTTATCTTTTGTTGAGAATGATAATATATGAATGGTGTATTGAAATTGGTTGGTTGTGTTTGATTTAGTTGGGTTAATAATGAACCTCTTTATGCTTCTTTGTCTTGTATGTTTAGAATTAGGTGTACAATACTTCTAATTGGTAAATTAAGGTGTGCATTCGTATTAAGTATGTATTAGTTTCAACAATAGTTAATGTCATGTCTAGTAGCTTAATTGGTTAGATGGACTTGTTACTTGTAAGGATGCACATTTTAGTACCTTGAATGAGGACATATCTTTAGGTTAACTTGCTAAGGAATGTAGGTTAATTTGTTATCTAGTTGAAGAAGTAAAATAGGGTACACACGGCTTATGACATGGGCTATCACTCAACCGTGTGCCATATTTTAGGTGCAGGGCAAATTACACGGGCAGACACATGGGCTGTTACATGGTTCGATTAGACCCACAGTCTGGCACACGGTCTTCCCTACAGGCATGTGAAACAAGTCAGAATAGGAACACAGCCTGTCACACGGTCTGTGACACGACCAAGGGCACAGGCGTGGGTATGTGAAACACGGGCTTGTGTTTGAGATACACGGTTGTGTGCCCTGTTTTGAATTGTTTAACAATGTTTGTATTGAAGTCTAATGATGGAAAATGTTAATATGTAATATGTATGATTAAATTAGAGTATATTACATGCATATTGAATGATTTATATGTATTGTAAGATTAATGAGATAAATTTGAAAAATTGTTAGAAATATATTAATGATCTATTGATGTTTGGTAATACTCCGAGACCTTAACTGGTGATGGTTTCGAGTTACGGGTGTTACAAGTTAGGTACCACCAATAGGTATAATTTTGTGTTACCCCAACAAGTAATGCTGTCATACCTATAGTCCAAGAGTTTTATGCATCTCTCAAAGATGCTATTATTAGTAGAAGGACTTGTAGGAAGGTAGTAGTAAGGGGCAATATGTTCCCGTTTTACTTGAAGATATCTGCGAATACTATAACGTACCCTATCTTGAGAAAGATTTCGTAGATGGTGTGAATTTTAACACATTTGGAAATATTGACATGGAAGAAACCATTAGGTTCTTAACACAGGGAAGGGGTGTTTGGAACTATAGACCGAATATAGGTTTGCCTTCAAACTTCAATTAGGCTATCATGTTTTCGATTGCAAAAATGTGGATGCAATTCCTGACAACTCGAATCGCGCCAGCTTTAAATGTTTCTAATGTTAACACCTTTCGAGATGTCTTATTATATGGTGTTTTGTAGCGGAAACAAATTTGTGTATGTGCTTGGATATATAGAGTGGTGAAGCATTTTACTCAGAACTAGAAAACTGGCCTTTGTTTCCCCATTTAGTGGCGGCATTATGTAAGAAGGCGGGAGTGCCAATGAGCGAGAACGAGTAATTCTTGACGCTGACTAGAGGCATCACCGGGGACTCCTTATACAAACAGTACTTTGAGCTTCAACGAAGACAAACTAAGGATTAGAATCAGCGGAGGAAGGAAAAGATGTATGCACCATCTTCATTGAAAAAGAAGGAAAAATAAGGATCGGAAAGTAGAGCCAAGGAAGCATTGACACGAAGCTTGATGGCATGATTCGGTGGATGCAAAAAACTGGACTTGTCTTAAAGGATTTTGCACGACTGAATGGGCTACCCACCCCAAACTATCCATCGAACATGTTTGGTGTAGAAGAAGAAGTTGATGAGGAGGCTGATTTGGAGGGGGCTAATGTGGAGCACGAGGACCCCAACATGGAGGATGAACATGAGGCTATGTTTCAGCCTCAATATTCAACTCCCGACGGACTAGTCATTCGGATTCCAACAAGATAACAAGGTGGGAGCTCTCACCAAAAGTACTTCAGGAAGGGCAAAGCTCCAATGGACCCACAATTCGATTCAGAGGAAGATTAAGTGTTTTGAACATTTTAGCTTAATGACTTTATTTTATTTTTAAAAACTTGTATGGATGATTTTGGTTTGTTTTTAAGACTTATTTATTAGTAGGAGTAGGCATAGAGTAAATTTATTTTGCATACATATGCTTTAATTTTTATGTAGGAACCCCATATGATAGAGACATAACAACTGGAGCTATTCACAACAAAAGGAGAGGAAACCCACCATTAGTAGAGGAGCTTTCACGATCAATCGGGTAACTTCGATCCTTACTTTTTGAGGATGCACATTGAGAATATGTGTAATCTAAAGTGTGGGGGGTAACATCAAAATTATTGCATTTTTCTTTTATTTTTCTTTTGATGAGTTCTTGAGCTTGTAGAAATACAAGTGATTGGTTAGTAGCATGTACAATAGGTTGGTTGTATTTTTAAGTAAATTTGGCATGATGATGAGCACTTTTTAAACTTTTGAGCATGAAACTACTAAGTTTTATAGGTTACACTAAGTATAGATAAAGAGATATAATTGGTACCAAATGATATGAATAATATGAGGAAACGAGCATTCTAGTATATATGATAAATGGTAATTTTGGGACTATGTTTAGGGATGACCTAAGGAATTGTTTGGATACATCTAGAACCAGATAGTAAACCTTATTCTAATTTGCCATTTAGTACCCATATTTAAGCTTATTAACCCTTCTTGATGAACCACATTACAAACCCTAAAGCCTAAAAAGTGAATTTGTGCTTACTTTTTCTCTTTGATCCAATTTTGCATGATAATAGACGTATGGCCATATGTATTGAGGGTAAGTAGACACGTCAAAGTGGAGTTTGAAAAAAAAAGAGTGAAAAAGGAAAATCGATATGGGATATAAACTTTAGAATAGTCAGAAAAAATGAAAACAAGAAAAATCAAAAGAAAAGATGAGTAGAAAACAAAAAGAAAAAAAAAATGAAAGGTGACAAAGTCACAAAAACACAAAAAGAAGAAAAATCTTGTTCAAGAAATAGGAGAATACTCATAGGCTAGCTAAAGGGATTAGACCATATTAAGATTTACTAAGTTGAGAGAAAAGGAGGGTGAGAGGAGAAATAAGGAGGTGAGAGGAAATTAGACACTTATTTTTTTAACAAAAAACGACCCAAGGGCCACCTCAAATATTATTAAATTGGATCATGAATTATAAGGGGTTGGATAATCTCAGGGATATCCATATTAAAAAAGATAGAACACAAATTTTCTAATGAATATTTACTTAGTCTATTTGCTACAGTATTACATTCACAAGAACAAAAACCGAACGGTGAAATTATCTTTACTGTTGATTAGCCTGACACATTCCTGAATTTTGAAGCCCAGCAGCGTGACGTCCTCATGGGGCTTAGCAACTCTGTTGAAAACATTCGTGTAGTCGCCTTCAAAAATCACGTGGGAGATGTTATTATCAATGACCCATTTTATTCCGTACAGTAAGGCCTCAGCTTCTCCACAGTTATCATCTATCACGTTATCCATAAATTGCATGCCTCCCCCATGAACAAACCCATCGTTGTCTCTGATAACAAAACCAAGGCCAGCCTTACGATCAATCCATACAGCGTCCACGTTAACTTTGAGAGTACCTTTAGGTAGTTTCAGCCATCTCTTTGGATTAGTCTCCTTGGACAGCATCGTAATATTATTAAAGTTAAAAATTTGAAAGTCCCTGCCACACTCCATGGCCCTTTCCCATGTAAGCTTAGGAGCCTCGAAAAAACCTCTGAATATGAGGTTATTATAGGAGTTCCAAACGTTCCAAAGAATCAAAATCAAGCATTCAAAGGCCTTCTTGTCGAGCAGCCTTATAGTGGATTCAAGCTAATCGATACCAATCTTCTAGTCAGAGGCAAGGATCCTATTATCCACCCCATCAAGCTGAAGAATCTCCTTAGCAAACGGGCCATCTCTCAATGCATGAACCAAAGATTCTTTAGTCAATCTATATCGAGGACAACGACTGTTGAAATTCTGGTTGATAGTCACTATTTTTGCGTTAGTGGGAAGCAAATCATGTTCGAGCCTCCAAGCAAACACTTTGACTTTGTGGGGAACCTTGAGCTTCTATATGAGTCTCCAAAATAGCCTATGAGGACCATAACCAAGCTTTTTGAGGATGAGCCACGAGTAACCCGATTTAGTAGTGTAAACACCATTGAGCGAGTGAAACCACACAACTCTATCAACTGGACCATTTTTAATGATGGAGGTGTCACATATTCTATTCCCTAGCTCTTGACCATAAATTTCCTTGACCCGATCTCTATCCCAATCACCCATAGGCTCGTGCCAAAGATCACAGACAACCATACGCTGGTCACCATGTAAGGGCCCTATAAAGGAGTTGCTCCCCAGCCCTTCAAACCCCCAATTGTGCTTCCTTATGCTAATATTCTTCCCAGTACCAACTTCCCACCCAAAGCCACTAACAAGAGCCTTTGTCGCCCCATATAATCTGGGCCAAACATAAGAAGGTTTATCAAGCTACTTCGAGTCGAGCAGGTCTCCGGATAGGAAGTATTTACCTGACATGACTTTAAAACACAAAGTATCTTTGTTATTCACCAGCCTCTAGAGCTGTCTCCCAAGTAAGGCGAGATTGAACAATCGGAGGTCTTTGAAACCCATGCCTCTTATGCCTTTGGGGGAGCATAATCTGTCCCAGCTCAACATGGCCCACTGTCTACCTTTGATTTTTCCTTCCTATCAAAAAGACCTGGCTCGAGCCTCTAGTTGATCCGTGATGTCTTTAAGGAGAAGAAACACCAAGAAGGAATAAGTTGTTAAGGACTGCGCCACAACTTTGAGGAACACGTCTTTGCTGCCCCAAGACTAGAGCCTTTTCGACCAGCCTTTGATCTTACTTGTGCACCTGTCCACTAAGAATTTGAAGGCATCAGTTTTGTTCTTACCAACACAGAAGGGCAGGCCAAGATAATTGTCAAACTTATCCACGGTCCTCATTCCCATTATGTTAGCAAGAACAAGTTTCTTCTCATTAAGAGTTTTAAAGCTAAAAAGTATAGTAGACTTAGCTTGGTTAAATTTTTGTCCTAAAGCACGTTCAAAATTGTGGAGCAGCCTCTTTGCCAACACCACATCCTCACATTTATTCTTGATAAAGAGAAGAATGTCATAAGCAAAGAATAATTGGCTGATGCGAGGGCTGTTCTAACAAGCTCGAGGGCCCCATATCTGCCCATTTTCTTGAGCATAAGAGAGCATTTTAGACAGAGCTTCCATGTAAAATAAAAAGAGGTAGGGGGAGAAGGGGTCTCCCTGTCTACGGACGCAGCTCGGCTGGATGGTTTCGGATAAGCTCGAGTTGCACTTCACATGTACCTAACAAATCTTCCACACCCATGCCTCGACAAAACCAAGTTGGAGCATGACTTTCTCAAGGAAGGACCACTCAACACGGTCGTAGACCTTGCTCATATCGAGCTTGGTCACGCAGCCTTTGTTAGGATCGTTCTTAGTGTTATAGAGGTAGTGGACAAGCTCATGAGCAATTATGAAATTGTCATGGATCATGCGCCCAGGCAAACGCACTCTGGTTATTGCTCATGCAGTAAGGAAGGAGGAATTTTAACCGATTCACCCACACCTTGGCAATCAACTTGTAAATAACCCTACACAAGCTTATCGGTCGATAGCTTGTCATGTCTTTCGGCCTAGGGATCTTAGGAATTAACACCACGAATGTATCATTTATTTCCCTCACACTCCTGCCACCATTCAGCACCTCTTTACAATGACTCAGTACATCCTTGCCCACCACAGTCTAGTTCTCTCAAAAAACCATCCTCGATAGCCCATCACTCCTCGGGGCCTTTCTTGGGTCCATTTAGCCAAAGGCTCTTAAAATCTCCTTATCCTTCTATACTACCACTTACCGAGAGAGCTTCTGACTTTTTTACAAGCCTCCAAAACATCCCTCTACCCCATGGTCCTAGCTTCTTTGATTACCCTTTTGGCCTCTCCCTCCTTAGCCCAACACTCCTCGTACTTAAAACAAAGTCTCAGATCACGAGGTTCATTCCTAGGCCGTCTCTCAAGCATATCGAGAATAACTAAGTCGTGGTCTGAGTGAGCCTGGTGAACGATATCCGATGCAAGGAAAGGATCTTTACTAAGCTAGCTGGTCGACACCTGAAACCTATCCAATCTCTCCATTATCAAGCCATCACCCCAACGATTGTTAGACCAAGTGAACCAGCCTCAGTCAGGCTTCACATCCACCAAAGTCAAGTCGCTAATAACCCTTCAAAAATTTTCCATGGCAGCCCCACTCTTGTGACGACCCCCACTTTTCTTAGACGCATCTAGGACTTCGTTAAAGTCCCCCACGACCCAATCTTCGTTAACCCTGCTGCTAATGTCTCTAAGCAGCTCCCAAGACTGAGTTTTAAGGCTAAGTTCTGGGAAGCCATAAAACCCAGTAAATCGAAAACAGTCAATACCCTCCATTTCCACTAGCGTGTCCACATGATTCAAAGAGTAACTCTGGATGTCAACTTTGCACTTCTCATTCCAAAGAACAACCAAGCCTTCACGCCTACTATTAGCAATCACAGCAAAGACACCTGCCAAGTTGCACCACCTCCTTATCTTGTTGAAATCACATTGCCTAATTTAGTTTCGCAAAGAAAAATCACGTCAGGGCGAATGGTAGTGAGAAGTTGTCTAAGTTTTGAGACTATTGTAGGGTTCCCCAACCCACGATAATTCCAACTAATGAGCTTCATGGCTCACGGTAGGGCTGGTCGTCAACCTCCGCTTGGGAAGGGAAAGCTCCTTCCATTATCTTTCTCCTCATCAACCGAACTAGACTAAAGTTATTGCCATCCATATAGCACTTAGTCTTATTTCTCTTAGGCTTGCTCCTCCCCACTTTATCGCAAAGGAGCAATGTGGGACGTTTTATCTAGGTAGAGCACGACACTAAGGCCTCCTTTGAAGATCGCACTTCTCTTTAGCCACCTGCTGCGTAGCCACTAACATGTTCTCATTCTGTTCAGAAACAGTAGGCTTCTCTCCTTGGTCCTCCCCACCAGCTATAATTTTCACACCATTCTTCAGCCTTCCCCCACTCATAACAAGGCCTGAAAGTTGCACCCTAAGTCAGCACCCGTATTGATAGTCCTTAGGATCAACCTATTACGCAGCCCTAGTGCACTTTTGCATGCCATGCCCATCCCTTCCAAAAATATAACAGAAAATTGGCAAGCGCTAATACTTAATCAGCCCCGTCACCTCCTAGCCCTTCTTGTCCGTAAAGCAACCCACCCTTCGCAAGGGTTTAGCCATATCCAAGAGGACTCTAATTCTTATGAAGTCCACCCAACATCCCCCTCTATCCCTCCAATCAATGGCTAACACTTTCCCAATGGCTCTCCTAACTTCCATAGCCACTTTTCTGTCCATATGCTTTATATTTTTTTTGAAACAAAATAGGCCAAAAGGCCACCCTCAAATATTATTCAAAAGAATCATTAATAACAAGATTTTGGATTTCCTAGGGAAATCCAAGTCAAAGAGAAAATTACACTTATTATGAAGTCCTATGTGGCTTAGACAATCAGCCACCTTATTACAAACTCTATTACACCACGAGATTTTACAATTATTTAAAGATAAAAGCATATGTCTACATAGCCAAAATTTGCACCCCAAGGTTGTAATATCCTCGCGCTTACTATTAATTCTATTGATAATAGATGCGCTGTCACCTTCAAAAATAATATTTGCCCACTCCTTTTCTTTAGCCCACGTGAGACACCTGTAAAGACTTTCAGCCTCTACCCAGTCTGAATTGATTGGATTAGGAATGAAATAAATACCACCCTAGTAAACAAAGCCATCCTCGTCACATGCGATGAAACCCAAGCCAGCTTTATTATTATCCCGTGCAGCGTCAAAATTTATTTTCACCGTACCATGCAGAGGTTTTGTCCATTTTAACTTGCAGTTCTGTCTAGGGATCAAGGCAGGCTGATAAAGATTATAAATTCGAAAATCATGGTTGAACTGAGCTACCCGATCCCAGACTACTCTAGGTTTATCCATGCTGCTTTCAATCCAATCAACTCTAGTCGACCATTCAGAGTTTAAAATACGCCCATCAACCCCACCATAAGTCAGAACCTCTCTAGCTTTGGGGCAGTCACGGAGAGCACGGGTTAGAGTTGCAGTCGACTCGCTGCACTTGGGGCATAAAGGGCTAGTAGAAGTATTCAAAGCAGCGATTTTTGACTTTGTGGGTAATAAGTTGTGACAACTCTCCAAAGAAAGATACGAACCTTCGGGGGTAAACTGAGCTTCCACAATTCCTCTAAATAAGTCTGTACGGGCCGTAGCCAACTTTTTGCAAGGAAAGCCAAGAGTAGCCAGATTTCGTTGAGTAGATCCCCTGAGGACAATGGAACCAGATTACTCTATCCATCATACTTTCTTGTAAAATGGGGAGCTCGCAAATTTTGTTACCTATGTCTTCACCGAAAATCTCAACCACCTTGTTTTTGTCCCATGCAGTGCCACAAGGCAACCGGAGATCACGGATAAGAGTATAGGTAACACTCTCAGGGTTAGAAATTAATGCCTTATTATCCAAGCCCTCGAAACCCTATTGGTGCTCTTTGATGTTTATAGTTTTATCGTCTTCGACTTGTCACCCGAAACCCTTTTCCAAGACTTTAGCAGTAACATAAAGGCTAGTCCAGGCAAAAGAAGGTTTATCCACCTTTTCAGAGTTGAAAGGGTTTCCGTCAGGGAAGTATTTGGCCGAGAGCACCTTGAAACATAAAGTTTCCTTGTGATTGATCAGCCTCCAGATTTGCCTGCTAATGAGGGATAAGTTGAAGAGCTTTAAGTCCTTGAACACGATGCCTCCAATCCCTTTTGGTAAGCATATTTTGTCACAAGCCATCATAGCCCATCCCCTCTCCTTTTTGTTGCTAGCCCACTAGAAGCTTTTAAAACAAGATTCCACTTTCTCCAGAGTGCCTTAGGGGAGGAGAAAAATGGCCAGAAAATGGGTGGGAAAAGATTGAAGAACGGCCTTAAGAAAAACTTCCTTGCCACCAAAAGAAAGAAGCTTATTTGACCACCCTTTCATTCTCCTAACCACTTTTGCAACCATGGTACTGAAGGCAATAGTTTTATTCTTTCCAACGACAACAGGAAGCCCAAGATAGTAGTCCATCCTGTCCACAACTCTCATACTCAGCAAGTTTCCATAGTAGGAGCGTTGGTTGCTAGGAGTCTTGGAGCTGAAAAAGAGGGAGGACTTGTCATAATTAATCTTTTGGCCAGAAGCACGTTCAAACACGTTTAAAATATGTTGGAGATGTTGCACGTCCTCACGTTTGTTCCTGACAAAAAGTAATGCATCATCAGCACCTGTAACAAGTTCCACTTGCTGCGTAGCTACTAACATGTTCTCATTTTGTTCAAAAACAGTAGGCTCCTCTCCTTGGTCCTCCCCACTAGCTATAATTTTCACACCATTCTTTAGCCTTCCCCACTCATAACAAGGCCTGAAAGTTGCACCCTAAGTCAGCACCTGTATTGATAGTCCTTAGGATCAGCCTATTGCGCAACCCTAGTGCACTTTTGCGTGCCATGCCCAACCCTTCCACAAATATAACAGAAAATCGGCAAGCGCTCATACTTAATTAGCCCCGTCACCTCCTAGCCCTTCTTGTCCGTAAAGCAACCCACCCTTCGCAAGGGTTTAGCCATATCCAAAAGGACCCTAATTCTTATAAAGTCCACCCAACATCCCCCTCTATCCCTCCAATCAATGGCTAGCACTTCCCCGATGGCTCTCCTAACTTCCATAGTCATCTTTCTGTCCATATGCTTTATATTGATATACTCAAAAAGGGACCAACATAAACTTATACTCTGACCATCCTTTGTCCTTTACATATGGCACCATTGACAAGATATCTTGGTCGAACAACCATGGTGCCATATTAAAAATACAGTTCCTATCTTCCATCGACCCAATCCCACCTCCACAAAATTCACCCAGTTATTAGTGTACCACAAAGATCGAAGCACACGATACATCTCCTCTTTATTCACCCTTGCCTCATTCAGCAACTTCCCCACCACCCAAGTCTTCCAACCCACTGCCTCTGTTGGTTCTGAATCTAAAGTAAACAACTTCCTGGACTCTTCTTCGGAGAATTTAAGTTTGGCCAGCATTTCCCTAACCTCTTCATCCATGGTGACTGGACTGCTCCCCTACCTCACCCCTACCAAGGCAAGGCCATGAGACCACGAAAGAGAGCCCAAGAACCAGCCCCGAGCACAGCCTCACACCAGCACGCCAAAAAGGACAAGAATCAGAACGACCAAAAAATACTTGAAACCCAAAGAATCTAAACAAAAAGTTACAAGAAACAAACGAACAATTCCAAAGAAAACAATACGAATGCAAAACGTAACCCACAGCACCCTCCTACAGCGAACAGAAGTCGAAGGAGAATATGTGAGTTTTAAAGCCCCATGCAAAAGACATGAAAAAGTTACGTAAAAATAATTAAAATAATTGGCAAAAGAAGAAAGAGAATGTAAAAGAAGAAAAGTCAAAGAGAAATCTGACAGACAGCTAGTCCGTAAAACCCAGATACGATGACATGCGTCGGTGGGCCCCTCAGCACCAAACATAAAGAATAGTCAGGAAACGTCCCATCAATGATACCAGGCATGTCAGAGCCACAAGAAACTCTCCAGACAAAACTATAACACCTCCCACAAAACTTGAAGGATCAAGAAATCAATAGGATCAAGAAGAAAAAATACTGAATTAAAAAAAGAAGTCAGAATGTAATAAAGATTATAACAACATCACTTGACAACCCAAGAAAGTAGCCTGATGATGAACTGATCCCTATAAAAAAGCAACGACACACATAGCAATCTAAAAACACTAAGAAGTGAATCATTGGACGAAATCTGTAAACAGGAACCAAGAGCAACATCCACAGAATGAAAACACATGCATAGATGACAAATCTCTAAGAGGACATAATAGAAATAAAGCAAAAAACCAAACCCTCCACCGTTAAATACCACAGTGGACACCACAAAACACCTCCCCATTCAATCGCAAGTGCGAGAATGGAGTAACAAAAAACAAGAAGCAAAATCACCTAATTCTTGGAGAAAGCATGAGACGCACACTCCGAAAGGAAATTAGACACTAAAAGGGGAAGAATAAGGAACAATACAATGTGCCAAACTGTTTTTGTGTTTGTAACCTCTTGTGCTTACTATTCTTTGAACTCTATACCTATTATAAGCCTTAGAATGTTACAAGCCGAAAAGACCTATGTGTCCAAAAAAACTCCATGCATAAATGAATATGACATTACACAATTCCATTATAACTATTTATATTGTACTAGGATAATTAAAGTACTTGTATGAGGTATTGATGGAAGTATACCAATGAAATCTTGATATTTGTATCTCTTGTAACTTACTAAACTTAGAGGCTTTTAATCAAGAATGGTAGGATTATTTACTCATCATGTTGAAATTATTAGAAGATATATAATGCTTAGAGTAAATGTTGAAAATCCAATCCTTTTATGATACATACTCAACCTCTTATGCTTTCTTTTCTTTATTTTATTTTTGATTACTTGAGAACAAGCAATGACTTAAGTGTGGGGGAGTTTGATCTACTGGATTTGTACCTAGCAGATTGAACTACTTTTCACACTTTAGGAGCTTGAAATTAAGCATTTTCCTTAAGTTTGCTTAGGTTTTAGTTTAGTTTTCTTATATGGAATAAATTGGGTAAAAAGTGTAAAAAGGTGCTTTTTATTATCTTTAAGGTTGATTAAGGCCTAAGGGTTAGCTAATAAACTTTGTTATTGTGTAGGAGACCTTTAGAAGACAAATAAGTATGAAGTTGATCACTATGTCATGACACAGACTGATCTTTGTAGCAACAAAGGGACCAGACCTGAAGAATATTAAGACTTCCTTCTATATCGCAACACGGGCATGGTGTGTCGTGAAAACACCTGGAAGAATCACCTAAAGGAATAGATTATCTTCTATGTCGTGACACGGCTCCTGTGTGTCGTGACATCGACTCCTAGACATGGATTTGACACCGAGTGAAGGGCGTTTCGATCTTTACAATGCCACTTAAACACGAAGAACGATAGCTAACCTAGAGTCGAGGAAAATGGTCGTCCATGGCTATAAATATGACCTTAAGCAGGGTTACACATCCTGAGTTTAGCATTTTAATTTCCTTTGTTATATTCATTTTTCATTTTGTGGAGACGAGATTTGTAATATTTGCATAAACGATTGTGGATTTTATTCCCAACAGATTGCTATACAAGTCTTGAGTTTCTTTCAAATCATATTTTCAGTCTCAGATTTAATTTTTACTTTTACTATTGATTTTATGATGTTTGAAGAAACCATGATGAACTAATCCTATTGTGAGGGATTAGAGAGTGGAAGTATGGTTATTTAATTATTGTATACAGGGATTTTCAATCGGATCAACTGTTTGGAAAAGGAAGAACGTGAAACAAACACAAGGCTTGACAGCACTAGAAAGTCATTTATATGGGAATTAACCTAAAATTGATATTGCTCATTCATGAACACCTTTACCCCAAACTAGTTTAGACTGTGACATCGAGAGATAAGTAGTCTCTGTTGACTTGTTATGTTCGTGGAAGATTAGAAGATCCTGCTAAGGTAACGACTAGTTGATTGAAGAAAAGTCCTCAAAATCGATGATTGAAGAATGCATTCCGAAGCGAGTTAATCCCCTTAAATCTGTTTATCAAGTTTTCTCATCTCTATTTCCTTTGTTTTATTTCTTTCATTTTATGTTCTTTAATTCAAACCCCAAAACTATTTTATTTTATTTTAGTACTATAAACCCTAAAGAAAGTACTAATTATTTCTTTTCTTTGTAGGAACCTAAATAAGTATCGCTCAACCTCCCTTGGATACGTTCCTAGGAATACTTACCAAGTGTTTCATTGTAAAACAAACTACATTACAACCTGACCCGTATACTTGCAGAAGCCCTAAAATACACATTGAACGGGAGTATGTTTGGAGGAGGTCATCCTTATTCTAGTCATGAAGAAAAAATTCGATTCAAGGTGTCGAGGACCTCTTGGAAGTTCTTCTATTGAGGGGATAGAAATTGCCCAAAAGTTGATAAGTTTTCTTTTTGCTAGCTATTATTTTGTTTTTATTTTCTTATTATTGCATATTTTGCTTTTGGAGGGTTTGTTTTGTTTTCTTTGTAGGTCTTCCCATAGAGAGATACACAACATTGAGACCATTAACGAAGTTTGAGGACTACTCCACCATTTTGCTACACGTAATCTTAAATTGAGGGAGTTTTCTCAAACTAATCTTTAGTAGGTGACACATTGAGAACAATGTGTAACTTAAGTGTGGGTGTACATAGAAATTTTAATTTAATACATGTTTGGGGAATACACATTGAGGACAATGTGTAATTTAAATGTGAGGGGCATTTATTGAAAAATTTTGTATGTTTTGTTTTTTTATAATTGTTTATTTGTTTTATCTTTTTATTTAATTGTTGCATGGTGTTTGAACATTGTTTGATTTAAAATTGGTTAAATGTGGCATGATATTCTGTAATAGATTCTTTGACTTATACAAATTTTGAATTATACTTGATAAATTTTATTCTTTGTAAGCTAGATTAGTTAGTTTAATTAGTTACATTGTATAATAGAATTGATGTAGTTAAAATTCATGAAATTTTTAAAATTTTAACCAAATGATGAATGAGTATGTGGATAAATGTGTGAATGCATGCATTGGAATTTAAAATTATTCATGGAAACAAGTAGAAGCATGTTTAGGTTTTGTATATATTGAGATGCTAAGGGATTTTCTAAGGCATTGTTTATTTAGCCAAGAGCCTAAATAACTAACCTATAGGCTATATACATCCCCAATACCCTGATTTTAAGCCTTGTGATCTTGTCTTGATGAACTAATGTTTTTGAAACCTTTAGGTTAAAGTGAGTTAAAGACTCAACCCTTCTCGGTCTTTGATCTTGAATTGCACTATCATTTTGAGTTAAATGACTTGCTTATTCTTAAAACATGCTGAAATATGTGCAAAGGAACCAAAAATAAACACATCAAATTATGGAAGATCAACAGCTCAGAGCAAAGTGGAAGGTGTTGTTAGATCCTTGAAAGATGATAAGAAAAAGGTTGTGACCAAGAAAAAGAAATGGAAACAAAGTACCATTGCCTGGAGAAGAATGATAAGGAGCTGGAAGAGAAGAGTAAGTAACTGGAAGCTTTTCAGAATGAGTTGGTGAAGGAAAAAGAATCCGCACCACTGATGAGGCTTCCTTTGCCTTTGCTCAATAGAAGTAATTGAACTCCTTTCGAGACTAGCTAGGGTTGGCCCTACAAATTTTTTATGGTCCTTTTAATTTTTTTTGGGTGAATATGGCACCCTTTTTAGTGGAAGACTTTGAAGCAATGGATTTTTACTTATATAATCTAGATCCCGAGGATGAGGATTGACATGATTTTAAAGAGAGGCTTCTAGTTTCTTTGACAACACCTAGCAAAGAAACCCTTGTTGAAGCATCAATAAAGAATGCTTCTGCAGAAGGTGGCCAGTCCGGTAAAGAGGTTGATGGTGAGGCACTAGAGGGTGTGGATCCTCCCGTTTCTAGTCCTTTATCAATATAGAATAGTGATTCATATTAATAAAATTTTTTCTTTCTTTCTTTCTTTCTTTCATATTTGTTTCACTTCTCTATTTATCTTTAGTAGAATTTTCTACTCAAAGTAACTGGAGATAATTACAACTTTTCATTACTTAATGCAGTTTTCTTTTTCTAAACCTGTTATTTTTAAAAGAAGAATGTGCCATGTTTTTTTTGATTTGTTGCCTTGTAGAAGGTCTAGATTGTTTGAAATATCATGTATTGTTTCTTATTACTTCTTGATAGGCATAGTAGATTCTTTGAATGATCCTATTGATAGACGATTTTTTGTAAACTCAAAATTTGTGCTTGTGATAGAGATGACTTGTTGATATGCCTTTTGTGTTACAAAAACCCATAAAAAGTCCTACTTCCACACTTGGTGGAAGGCTTACGAGAGGTTTTGCTCCCAACATATAAAGGGAGGCTTAGGAGAGGTCTTGCTTCCAAACATGGGAGGTTTACAGGGATCTTGCTCCCAACGCATGGAGTGATTCTTACGGGAGCTATGAAGATGCTTTATCATGTATGGTTGATTTTTAAATGACAAGTTGTAATATTTTATCCATGTTGCTCAAAACTATACAAAGGGAAATAACATGAATAATTTGTAATTTAAGGGTACATGCTTGTTATTTATATATAGAATCTGTGTAGATTGCAAGCATCCCAAGTTCGTGGTACAACTATTCCATCCATTCGTTCTAGTCGGTATGTTCCAAATCTGACGATAGCAGCCTGATAGCATTAGAAAGAACCATTGATTTCTCCCTACTTATTGTATAATTTGTTCCCATTTGGTCATCTTTATGATACATTTTTAGTATTTTTAATTTAGTTATTGCATTTTCTAACTTAATGAAGCTCAACCTAATTTCCTTTGAATTTATGATATTTTTACTACTGATGTCGCTACATGAGTCTGTTTAGCATTGCTCCCAAACATGTCATTGTAGGAATCTGTCTAGAAGTATCAATGCATGAATGTGTCCAAAGTTGTTGCTGCATAAGAGGATCAAGAATTGCGCCCAAAAATGTTGCAGCACCTGACAGCTATCTGGTTAACACACCAGAAATGTGTGAGTTGTTCAGCTGGTATAACCAACTAGTACGGCCAGAGAATGTTAGATCTAAAAGGAAGGATACCTATACTGTGAAGTGCTGTTCAAAACTAAAGAGAAGGACAGAGAAGGGATCTTCTTGCTCAGCTAGATTTGATTTTCTTCTTTAATTCAAATTTTTTGAAGGCTTGTATCCATGGCAGCTTAACTTCCCAAGGGTGACCTGATGCAGAAGAGAAGGCTGAACTGCTCCTGACGAGGAGCATCCTAAGTGCACTATAAGAGGAGAGTAAGAGAGCAATTTGAGTAGATTGGGAAAAGAATGCCCTATGTTCTGTTATTTCTCTTTCTTAAACGCTGGTAATTCTTATTATTTCAAGTTGTATGAAAGTACATTTGAAATTTAGAACTGAATGATATCTATTTCAATCTTACCTTTACTGTTAATCTTTTGGATTTAATTTTTTGACCACGAAAGTGTGATTGCAGTCACTGTCATTGGAAGGTGCAGCAACAAATTAAGTTAACAAGAAAGACAATGGAAGTTACTTAGGGATTGAAGGAATTTAATCCACTTGTTCTTGAATATGTTGCATTGCCAAACTGAAAGGTGTGATTATTGTGCATGTTTGAGTCTTAGATCTAATATGAGAGTCAAGTTTGGTAAGATTTTAATTGTGCTTATTTGTAGTGACAAATTACCTGATATTTTAAACCTTGTGAGTCACACTTAGTTTTCTACCAACTTTTCACGTCAGGAACCTCATTTCATTATCATTGCTTTACTTCTTAAATTTTTCATTATTTCTTCGACAAATCAATCTCATACTTTTACTACATTTATCTATTCATTGCTCTGACAACTTTACCACAATTTATATTGTTTTATTTGTTTATTGCATCAACAATTATAAACAAAAACATCCATCCTCATGGGATCGATATCTGATAGACTTACATCTATCTACTATACTTGTATCGACAGTGTACGCTTGCAAATATTTGCTGTGACGTTCATAGCGCGATCAAGTTATGGCACCGTTGCTGAGGAATGGCGTTAGTTTGATGTTTATTCTTGTTTTTACATCCATTCTTTATTTTCTAATCTTTACTTGTTACTAACTTCTTTTCCTTTTCATTGACTACTTTCATAATTTTGTTTTTAGGTGTTTTATGACCAGGGGCAATCCTAAATTTGTTGTTGGCTTAGATCCTGAAATTGAACGCACTATTAGAAGGAGAAGACAAGAACAAAGAAATATGACTCTGCTTGGAAATGATGTAGCCATACCACCATTACCGCCACAGAATCCTGTTATACCTCCTATACAACCACAAAAATTAATAATCCATCACTACCGCAAGATGATCAGATACAAAATAGAACTATTCGAGACTTTGTTGCCCCTGTGTTGGATGATTTGCAGCCTAGTGTTGTTAGGCCAGCTATTCAAGTTGGAAATTTTAAATTAAAGCCGGTCATGTTCCAGATGCTGAATTCTAATGGGCAATATGCTGAGATGCCTCATGAAGATGTGAGAGAGCACCTTAAATCTTTCCTACTAATTTGTACTTCTTTCAGTCAGCACGGTGTTCCTGATGACGCCTTGGAAATGCACCTATTCCCTTATTCATTGCAAGGATTAGCTCGTACCTAGTTCTTTAGATTGCCTGCTGGATCAATCACTTCATGGAATGCGCTTGCAGCTCAATTCATTTTGCGATTTAATCCACTAACGATGAATGCTCGTCTTAGGAACGACATCATTACGTATCATCAGCTGGATGATGAAAATTTGCATACTAGGTGGGAGCATTACAAAACTCTTCTTCGATGCTTCCCCATGCATGGAATTCAACAGGAGGCGCAAATTGAAATCTTTTACAACTGGTTGAATGCACAAAAAAGAAATCTTGTCGACGCATCTGCTAACGGTCCTTTGTTGGACTATACATACGAGGAAGCTGTCAAAATTCTAGAGTGAATTTCTCAGAATGATTACCAATATCCAATCTCTAGAGCTACACAAGTAAAAGCAAATCCCGGAGTTATTGAGTTAGATGCTATATCTGCTTTGAGTGCACAAGTGTCTTCGCTAGCAAACATGATAAAGAACATGAAGAGGATTAGTGAAGTTGCACCCATTCAAGTTGCTTAACAAATTGATGTCCCTACATTTTGTTGTGAAATTTTCAATGATAATCACAATTATGAAGATTGTCCACAGCACGTGAAAAATGCTTTCTATGTCAATAACCTACGTGGAAATTCTTATGGTAATTCCTATAACAGTTCTGCAAGAAGTCAACAACCTTAGGGAAGTTAGAATACGATGACATTCAGATATGGAAATTCATCTAGTCAAAGTAATTTTCAACAAGGGAATTACAATCAGCAGCAGCAAAATTTTAACCAGAGTCCTCAAATGCATGCACAACAAGATCAGTTGCAACCGCACAATCATGTACAGCCATAACAATCTTCAATGCCACATCTGAATGCTCAAGGACAACAGTAGCAGTAGTACACACAACCACGAGCTGATCCTTTAGCAGACCTTGAAGCCCTGATATGTGAACATATAACACGAACATAAGCCATTGTGTAGGGAAATTCATCTTCTATCCGAGCATTAGAAGCACAGTTGCGGCAACTAGCTTCCAATTTTAAAACACAAGACTACCAGGTGCTTTACCCAGTGATACAGAGAACCCAAACACAAAAGGGAAGGAGCATTGCAAGGTTATCACTCTTCGGAGTGGGAAACAAACTATCGAGCTAACTATCAGCTCTGATGCAACACCTATCATCACTAGTGATATAAATCAAGGTGAGGAGGTTGCATCTAAAGAAGTTATAAAAGAACCAAATAAAGAGGCTCCACCAATTGTTACCCTCATGTCTACTATCAGACCAATAAAATTGTTGACGCAACTGCCGATGTATCCATACCATTTCCATTTCCATAGTGATTTAAAGAGAAGGAGCATGATAGATAATATCAGCAGTTTCTGACTACATTAAAACAACTGCATGTCAATATCCCTCTTGTGGACGCTCTAGTACAGCTTCCCAGTTATGGGAAATTTATGAAGGAGTCCCTATCCAAGAAGAAGAAGCTGACTGATACTGAGACTAGGGGTGAGAATTCAATCGAGTTAAGTCAAATCGAGTAAAAAATTTTTGAGTTATTCGAGTTGACGAGTCCTATTTTTGCAACCGAATTCAATTTGAATTTTTTTTAATCGAATCGAATCGAGTCAAAAAATTTTGAATCGAGTCGAGTCGAGTTAATGAATCTTATTATTTATACTCAATGTTGCGTTTACATGAACCGATTATTTAACTAGTAAACAAAGTACAAGATTATTTAACTACATAAATAATATAATGGTTTTGCCTTTTAACTTAATGGGTAAACATTTATCAAAATGACATGATTTTACATTTTAAATTAATGGTTTTGCCTTTTAACTTTAGAAAGGATAAATATTTATCAAAACGACGTAGTTTTACCTTTTCTTATTCAGATTTTTGGATAACTCGAATTGTGTAATTTATATCCGAGTTAAATTGAAAAACTTAATTTTTAATACGAGTTGATTCAAAATTTGAATTTTTATCGAGTTTTTGAATTGAATCGGATTTTACTTACCCCTAACTGAGACAATTGCGCTCACAGAAGGATGCAGTTAGTCTTGACAAATAAGTTACCACCTAAGATGAAAGACCTTGAAGCTTTACAATCCCATTCTCGATTGGAAATCATTACTTGGGAAAAGCTCTATGTGATTTAGGCGCGAGTATCAACCTGATACCATTGTCTACATTTAGAAAATTGGAGATTGGTCATATGAAGCCCACTGTAGTGACATTACAGTTGGCAGATAGAATCTTTAGATTTGACCAATAGAATGTCTTCAGTGTTTGAGCCATCTATTGAAGAAGCTCTTACTCTGGAGTTGAAGCCATTACCTACCCATCTTAAGTATGTTTTTCTTGGCAACAATAATACATTGCCAGTTATTGTCTCTACAACCCTAGACGTAACTCATGAAGAAAAATTGATCCATATATTGAAACAGCATAAGCGTGCAATTTCTTGAAGTATTGTTGATATTAGAGGCATTAGTCCCTCTTTCTGCATGCACAAAATTCGGTTTGAAGATGAAGGAAAGCAATTAATTGAACAGTAAAAGAGATTAAATGAGAAAATGAAGCAAGTGGTTAAAAAGGAAATTATTAGGTGGCTGGATGCCGGCATTATCTACCCAATTTCTGATAGCACTTGGGTGAGCCCAATCCAATGTGTCCCTAAGAAAAGTGGTATCATGGTGGTAAGTAATGACAAGGATGAGCTAATCCCTACTCGCATTCCTACGGGCTGGCAAGTGTGCATGGATTGTCACCGATTAAATGAAGCCACAAAGAAGGATCACTTTCCACTCCCCTTCATCGATCAAATGCTGGACAGGCTTGTTGGAAAAACCTACTATTGCTTCCTTGATGGCTATTCTGGCTACAATCAGATAGTTATTGCACCGGAGGATCAAGCAAAAATGACTTTTACTTGTCCTTTTGGCACTTTTGCCTTCCACCGAATGTCTTTTGGTCTCTGCTATGCACCGACAACATTTCAAAGGTCCATGATGGCAATATTTCCAGACATGATTGAGGACTCATTAGAGGTATTTATGGATGATTTTTCTGTTTATGGAAATACTTTTGATAAATGTGCTGAAAACTTGGCCAGACTTTTGAAGCGATATGAGGACGCAAATCTTGTGCTAAATTGAAAGAAATGTCACTTCATGGAAACAGAAGGCATTGTCCTAGGTCATCACATTTCCTGTCAGGGCATTGAAGTGCATAAAGCGAAGGTTGAATTTATTGAGAAGTTGCCCTCGCCAACTAATGTAAAGGGTATTTGGAGTTTTCTTGGACATCGTAGATTTATTCGAGACTTCTCCAAAACTACAAAATCTCTTTGCTCGTTGTTAGAGCAAAATCAAAAAATTCCTGTTTGATGATGCATGTGTGGATGCATTTATGTAAATAAAGAAGCAGCTCGTGCAGGCACCCATTATTGTTGCACCAGATTGGTCGTAACCATTTGAAGTAATGTGTGATGCAAATGATTTTGTAGTGGGTGTAGTATTAGGACAACGCAAGGAAAGAGTACTTCACGCTATATATTACACCAGCAAGACTCTCACAAAAGCTTAGATTAATGACACAACCATAAAAAAAGAGTTATTGGCTGTAGTCTTTGCTTTCGACAAATTCATATCTTGTCGGCGTAAAAGTTACTGTATTCACTGATCATTTCACGTTAATATACCTTTTGCAAAGAAGGACGCTAAACCAAGGTTGGTATGATGGATCCTGCTACTACAAGTGTTTGATATAAAGATAAAGGATCAGAAGGGGTCGAAAAACAAAGTGGCAGATCACGTGTCACGTTTGAAAGTAGGTAGTGAAGATGGAAATACATTTCAAATTGTCGACGCATTTCCTGACGAGAAGTTGTTTGCTGTCGACGAAACCCCATGATATGTAGATGTGGTCAATTACCTAGTATGTGGAAGGCTACCTTTGGGCACAACAGGTCATAAGAAAGAAAGATTTCTTCGTAACATAGAGAAATATTACTGGAATGAGCCATACCTATTCAAGGTATGCAATGACAATATAATTAGGCTTTATGTTCCAGAGGAAGAAATGCTTTTAATCCTGAAGCATTGTCACGACGCCCCTTATGGAGGTCATTTTGGTGGTATAAGAATTGTTGCAAAGGTTTTTCAGTCAGGATTTTATTAGCCCTCATTATTTAAAGACGCCTACAATTTTGGGCACCAATGTGATAAATGTCAGCGCACCGGATCAATATCTTGACTCAATGAGATGTTACAGTAGCCAATCATGGAAGTTAAATTCTTTAATGTTTGGGGTATGGGCCTCATGAGACCATTTCCAAGTTCGTTTCGAAATATTTATATCCTAGTTGCTGTTAACTATGTATCAAAGTGGGTGGAGGCCATTGCAGTCCCAAAAGATGATGCAAGGACAGTGCTGAAGTTTTTCTACAAGCATATACTTACTCGCTTTGGCACGCCTAAGGCATTGATCAGTTACCAAGGCACTCACTTCCATTGCAATCAAGTAGCAGCCGCATTGAAGCAGTATGAAGTTCACCATAGAATGGCGACCACATATCATCCACAAACTAATGGGCAAGCTGAAGTCTCCAATTGACGGATCAAAAATATTCTCGAGAAGGTGGTAAATCCATTGAGGAAAGATTGGTCTTCTAGACTTGATGATGTGCTGTAGGCATTACGAACAGCAAACAAAACCCCACTTGGGATTTCTCCGTATCAACTTGTCTTTGGTAAAGCATGTCACTTGCCTGTGGAATTGGAACATAAAGCAATATGGGCAATCAAGCAAGTGAACAAGGATTATGATGTTGCTGGGAAGAAAAGACTGTTGGACATCACTAAACTTGAGGAAATTAGGCGCAATGCCTATGAAAATGTCGTAATATATAAGGAAAGACCAAGTGATGGCACGATAAAATTATTTTGCAGCAACAATTTACTACAGGACAACAGGTGCTATTATTTAATTCTCGACTAAAATTGCACCCAGGTAAATTGCGCTCACATTGGTCTAGACCATTTGAAGTTGTCGAAGCATTTCCTCATGGTGCAGTTACAATTAAAGATATACATGATATGCACCAATTTAAAGTGAATGGACAACGACTGAAGCATTATATTGGCCATGATGATCACAAACAGAAGGAGACCATTAATTTGGTCACCTTTTTATAACCTCTCTTTATAATTTACCATGTAATTTTAGTTTATTTAGTTTTTGTTTTAGTTTATCTTCCTTAGTATTTTTGCAGGAATAAAGCTCTTTCTTTTGTCGACGCATGCAAAGCTCCTTGTCGACTTATCTTATTTGCTGACTCACCAAAATATCGAAGCATATTAGGAAATAAATCATGACGTTTCATCCCTTATTCCCCAACTGTTGGATCGGTTTGAAAAAGTACAATCAGAGTGGACGCATTTATTAATTGCAGACCTATTGTCCTCTCTCTACATCATAAACAAACACGCCTCTCCATCTACTCTTTCCGTTCCCTATAAAGCAATCCCTTTTGTGCCGACTGTGTATTCAAAAACCTCCATTATTACTCTTTTCATCAAGTTTCCACCTTTTCTACTCTATTACTACCTTTGCTACCAACAAATATGGCCAGAACTCGAGGCACTAAGACACCATCGAAAATTGTTGTGGAATCTTTATTTGCCGCTGTGGTTCGTGAAACAGAGCATCACCCATCCAAAGAACCTGTGATGTTCCTTACAAAGGCAGCCAAGGATCGTTTTCAAGAGAATATGCTAAAACAGAACAGCCATCCTGAGCAAGGTTTTCAGCTGTCGAAGTAATAGGATCTTGAGAAGCAAGTGCATAAAAACATCGCAAAGATGGGATGGGAAACTTTCTGCCACCATCCTGGGAGCTACTCACCGTCCCTGGTGTGAGAGTTTTATGTGAACCTCACTG
Organism: Gossypioides kirkii; assembly: GCA_005610355.1. Classification (NCBI taxonomy): domain Eukaryota; kingdom Viridiplantae; phylum Streptophyta; class Magnoliopsida; order Malvales; family Malvaceae; genus Gossypioides; species Gossypioides kirkii. Next base: position 19,848,801 of record CP032253.1, read on the forward strand.
ACAATGAGTCAGAGTTTGTGTTTGTTTGTGAAGGGTTAGTACCTTGGGGTGCTGCCTACATCAATGATCTCTATAACATTACAATGAACGAGGATGAACATATGGCATTCCTTGAGGAACTCACAGAGGAAGGGGCTAACATTTTGATGCAAGACCTTTGCATTGAAGGAGCTGTGTGGATGAGCTCCAATCCAAATAATTACATAATGCACCGATGATTTCTGACATTGCAGACTAAGGTTTGGTTTCATTTTATTAACTGTTGCCTGATACCTTTTACCCACAGCACAACTGTAACTTTGGATCGGATATGTCTAATACATCCAATCATTAAAGGATGAAAAATAGATGTCGGTGCAATTTTACACCAAGAAATTATGGATTATGCTACTAGGCAGACTGGTATTTTGGTGTTTCCCTTTTTGCTTATGTAATTGTGCCAACAACGAGGAGTGGTGCCTCGTGAGAGAGGAGATTTTGGAAAATAAGGGACCTATCAATGAAGTTTCAATCAAGCGCATGACTTGTGGGAAAGACACTCCCACTATAAAGAAGGTTAAGGCCAGAAAAAGAAAAGGCAAGGCAAAAGTAGAAGAAAAGAGAACCAATATAACCATAGATCCATCTTTGTGGCATAAAGTCATGGAAGTAGAGAAGATCACCGAATCCATCAATATCAGGCAGATTAAACTTGTCACCACTGTTGAGGATATGTAGAGGTCTCAAAACTTATTCGATGTCTACACCAGGGTATGAATAATGTCATTGTGACCACACTGAGACGTATGAGTAAGGCACCTCTACCGGAATTCCCTGTTTTTCCTCCGATTATCAAAGAAGTAGAGCCTTCAACTGAGGAGGCTGACTCCGGAGGAAAGGACCAATCTGTGGCTTCCCTACAAATGGTGCATATTTCTGATGATGCAAGAGAGGTTGATTCGAGGGATTGTCTAAGGAATATTGGAAGCTTATTTGAGGATGAATTTTCTACTAGTCCAGAGGCCATTGTTGCTGAGGAAGAGGCTCATGCTGATGAAGAGAACATACCAGTAAAACATGTGGAGATAGGGGAAGGAAAAGAGGAAGAAACAAAGGAAAGAAATGATGTCGAGGCAAATTCAGTTAAGGAATTTGTCCCCGCACCTACTGTTGTGGGTGCATCATCTGAAGATTTGGCACCACCTGAAGCGAGTCAAGCAAAGGCTATGACTGCAACAAGTAAGGATTACAATCCTCTAGCTATAGTGGTCTATATTGCACCACTCGCAGAGATCCACCCATCTGATGTCACAGTCGATGATGCCGGAGTGCAGCCCAATGTTGAGGAACAATCCGATGATCAAGCCAAGTCGAAAGAATGAAAGAAGAAGTGCGCCAAAGATAAAAAGTGCCGCAAGGAAGGAAAAAAGTGCAAGAAGAAGAAACATCATGCAACCACATATATGGTTGCAACAAATTGAGTTAGTGTTATTTCAGTTTTTAGTTTTAGTTTTCATGCATATCATGTAGCTATAATTTAATTGTCACCACATTCCCTTTATCTTTGCATTTCAATTGTCACTTCATGTGCATTGTCATTGCATTTTCATGCGTCATTGTAAATTAATGTTAGTGCATTGGGGATAATGCAAACTTTAAGTTTGGGGGAATGTATATGGGAATGAAAATGCAATTGCACCCACATGTTAAAAATTTGTCCTTTTGAGTTTAATGAAGCATGCATAGTTATTGAAAATATGCTTAAATTTTTTCATTTGATGATTAATTCTTGAATTACGTGAACTGTTAATGAATGAGTTGGATGAATTTGATTGAATGTTGTATGTTCAATTCTTGGATGAATGACTTAGAGTGCATTAGTAATGGATGAATAATATCATTCTTTGAATCTTGAATGAATCTGCCATTTACAACTACTTGTATATAAGTATAGTTATAAATAAAAGACACTCCAATGTGGGTGTACTGTGAAATGTCATGGGGAAACACTCCAATGAAAGTGCTAGAAAAAGTAATCTAGTCAAAGGCTGTCACTACAAGAGTGTGTGTCGGTGCAATTACATACTCCTTGGGGGTTTGTTGCACCCAATCGTTACTTTCTAGGAAAAAGAGTATAGTAATGTAATGACATCCCTTAGTCACATATAAAAAAGAAGAAAAAGGAAAACAAGAAAAAATATCTATATATTACTGTACAATAAATGTTGTTTTGGTAGAAAGAATTTAGGATTTAAAGCATGATGCTAGCATTGATGAAGTTGCATTTTTAATTATTCATACTTATGAATTGTCGGCGCAATATTCTATCATTTGAATGTGATTCATTCATTAGGATTTTAGAAGATTCAAGTTGCTAGAATGATCATTGCCTTGATAAAATTTTTGCTATAACCTTGCTAGTTTTTGTTTTACTTAAGGACAAGTAAAAACTCAAGTTTGAGGGTGTGATAGAAAGAACCATTGATTTCTCCCTACTTATTGTATAATTTGTTTTCATTTGGTCATCTTTAGCATACATTTTTAGTATTTTTAATTTAGTTATTGCATTTCTAAATTAATGAAGCTCAGCCTAATTTCCTTTAAATTTATGATATTTTTACTACTGATGTCGCTGCATTAGTCTGTTTAGCATTGTGCCCAGAGATGTCACTGCAGGAACTTGTCCAGAAGTATCGATGCATGAATGTGTCCAGAGTTGTCGCTGTATAAGAAGATCCAAAATTACGCCCAAAACTGTCGCAGCACCTGACAGCTGTCTGGTTAATACTCCAGAAATGTGTGAGTTGTACAGCTGGTATAACCAACTAGTACGGCCAAAAAATGCTAGATCTGAAAGGAAGGACACCTATACTGTGAAGTGTTGTTAAATACTGAAGAGAAAGAGAGAGAAGGGATCTTTTTGCTTGGCCAGATTTGATTTTCTTCTTCAATTCATATTTTCTTAAAGCTTGCATCAATGGCAGCTTAACTTCCCAAGGGCGACCTGATGCAGAAGAGAAGGGTGAACTGCCCTTGATGCGGAGCATTCTAAGTGCACTACAAGAGGAAAGTAAGGGAGCAATTTGAGTAGACTAGGAATAGAATGCCCCAATTGTTCTGTTATTTCTCTTTCTTAAACGCTAGTAATTCTTGTTATTTCAAGTTGTATGGAAGTACATTTGAAATTTAGATCTGAATGATATCTATTTCAATCTTGCCTTTACTGTTAATCTTTGGATTTAATTGTTTGATCACGGAAGTGTGATTGCAGTCACTATCACTGGAAGGTGTAGCGACAAATTAAGTTAACAAGTAAGAAAACGGAAGTTGCTTGGGGATTGAAGGAATTTAATCCACTTGTTCTTGAATATGTTACATTGCCAACATTGAAAGGTGTGGTTATTATGCATGTTTGAGTCTTAGATTTAATAGGAGAGTCAAGTTTGGTAAGATTTTCATTGTGCTTATTTGTAGTGACAAATTACTTGATATTTTAAACCTTGTGAGTCACACTTAGTTTTCTGCCAACTTTTCACGTCAAGGAACCCCATTTCATTATTATTGTTTTACTTCTTAAAATTTTCATTATTACTTTAACAAACCATTCTCATACTTTTACTGCATTTACCTGTTCATTGCTCCGACAACTTTACCACAATTCATATAGTTTTAATTGTTTATTGCATCAACAATTATAAACACAAATATCCATCCTCGTGGCATCAATATCCGATAGACTTACAATTATCTACTAGACTTGCATCGATAGTGTACGCTTGCACATATTTACTGTGACATTCATAGATCAATCACAACCACTAGATATGATCCTTCCATGGGGTTGATATCTTTCCCTTGTTTGTCGTTAGTTGGCTTATATCTACATTCCTAATTACTAGATCCCCTACTAGAGATTCTTTCTTGTAGACTTTGGAGTTGTAATATTTGGCTACTTGTTGAGCTCTTGATCTGTTGATTTTATACCTGCAAATTGAACTAGTTTTCACACTTGAGGAGCTTGAAATTAAGCATTTTATTTATATTTCTATAGGATTTTACTTGGTTTTAATTTCTAAATAAATTGTGAAAACCAAGTGTTAAAAGGTTACTTTATTGTCTTTAAGGCCGATTGAGGCCTAACAGTTGGCTAACATACTTCGTGAGTGTGTTGGAGACCATTAGAAGGCGTACCATATAAAAAATGATCACTATGTCACGACACGGGACAATGGATGTCGTAACATAGGGACCAAAATGAAGAAATCATGAATCTACCTTCTTTATTGCAACATAGTATGTCTATGTTGCAACAAACTCCCAATGTCACGACATAGCATGTCTACATCACGACAAACCCCTGAAGATGTCTACAGAAAAGTACACTGACTATTATGTCACGACATAGGACCTGGTATGTTGCGACATCGACCCTTGGACGTGGATTTTACACCAAATAAAGGGCGTTTTGGTCTTTAAAATGCCACTTAAACACGAGAAATGACAACTAACCTAGTGTTGAGAAAAACAACCGTCCAAGGCTATAAATAGGGCCTCTAGCACTAGGGTTTAACCCACCATTTACTAGTTTTTAGTTTTATTTTGTACTTTCATTTGAAATGAGATTGTAGAACTTGCATAAACGTTCGAGAAATTTTTCCCGACAAGTTGCCAATACAATTCGAGTTTCTTTTTCATTCTCTTTATTCAATTATATGTTTTTATATATTATTGTGTTCATAATGATTAAGAAATCCATGAGGAACTAATTCCATTTTAGGGAATTAGCGAGTAGAAGTATGAATATTTGATTATTGATTAATAAGGATCTTACCTTTCGGATCAACTATTTGGGAAAGGAAGAACATCAAACAAATACTAGGCCTGACAACCTTGGAACGTCATTTAGGTGGGAATGAACCCAAAATTGGTATTGTCCATCCTTGAATACCTTTTCCCCAAACCGATTTAGATTGTGACATGTAGTCTCTATCGACTTGCTATGGTGGTGGAAGATCGAGAGATCCAACTAGGGTAGTGACTAGTTGATTGGAGGAAAATCCCCAAAACTCAACAATTGAAGTGATCATATGGAAACAACCTAATATCCCAAAGTCGTTTATAAGATTTTCTACATCTCAATTACTTTCTTTTATCTTCTCTTCTATTTATGCTTTTCATAATCAACTCTTTTATTACTATTCGTACTATAATCCCTAAAGCAAGTACTAATTACTTTTTTTCTTTGCAGGAATCTAATTTACTATCGCGTTACGCCTCCTTTGGGTACGATCCTCAGAATAGTACCAAGTGTTTCGTTATACATACTATATTTACAACCTGACCCGTATACTTGCGAAAAGCCTAAAATCTACACCAAACAGGAGTACATTCGGGGGTGGTCAAGTTGTTGGCACCGTTGTCGGGGAAGCAATGCTTTTTTAAATTTTATTCTTTATAATCCCTAAAGCAAGTACTAATTACTTTTATTCTTTGCAGGAATCTAATTTACTATCGTGTTACGCCTCCTTTGGGTACAGTCCTTGGAATACTACCAAGTGTTTCATTGTACACAATATATTTACAACTTGACCCGTATACTTGCGAAAAGCCTAAAATCTACACCGAACAGGAGTACATTCGGGGGCGGTCAAGTTATTGGAGCTGTTGTCGGGGAAGCAATGCTTTATTAAATTTTATTCTTTCTTTATTAATAAAATAATTAGGAAAATTTTAGGATATAGTTACGATTTAACCATACTAACAATTCTCTATTTTTTTAGATCAATTACTTTTAATCAACATTCCCATAACATTTTTTTAGGCCATGGATGATTACTATTAGAGGTGGTCAAATGAGAGGGACAATTACGACGATGGCATCTATGAGGATGGATATTACGAAGATTGGGAGATCATGGAAAATAAAAAATTATTCATGATAGAACAGAGCCAACATGGAAATGAATCCTCAACACACCAGCAGAGTAATGATCAAGGTATTGATATAGTTGAACACTCGCATAAGCCTACTGGTAATTTATATGAGGTAATTGAAGAAGATCATGATGTGCCCAATTGTTTAGACGAGCCTCTTTTTGATTTGGCTAGAACCACCTTTGAGGTTGCATCATGAATGGTAGATAACATGGAACAGGTAGAGAAAATGCTACAAGGTATATCTGAGGCACTACTCTAAAGGGAAGAGGTCGTGAATGATGTTCCCAACTTTTATCCAAAGGAATTTGAATCTGGCCATGATGAGAATTATGGTAAGATGAAATCTGAGCTCGTAATTACAGATCATAAGGAGGAGATTGAACATATTCTGAGCATCGAAAACGAGCCTCAAGAATGGTGGATGTCACGTTGGTCGAAAATATGACAGATCATTGGACGCGATCAAAGGGGTTGGTTTATATATATCAACAATAGAACAAACGACGAATCAAAGTGTCGAGAACCAGTTGGAAGTTCTTCTACAGTGGCGACACGGATCGTCTCGATTTTTAAAAGAACTTTTATTCCTTAATTTAAATTTTTTTAGTTCTTTATTATATATTTTATTATTCGTTTATTTTAATCGAGTTTAGTTTTTTTCTTTCAGTAATTAACAGGAAACAATGGTATGTCGCGATACACCATCTTCTGTGTCACAACACAGGTGGCAGAATCGAGGAAAAATAGGAATGATGCTGATGTTTTGACGTAGCCTTCTTCATGTCGTGACAGAGAGAACAGGTTAGGTGACTTCTAGAACTGAGGAGGATGTCGCGACAAAGAGGAATTGAGATGTTTGTCACGACGAAGACTCTTTGTGTTGCGACATCGACTGTAATTTTTTACAGGATCGACTCGACCCGACTGCGTAACCCAACGGCTAAAGGCTTATTTTTTCAAAAATTTCCACCTTAAAACCCTAATATCTAACCCCTATAAATACTAAAACACTATTCTAACTTATTCTATCTTATTTTAACTCATAAAAACCCTTTAAAAACCTAAAAATCCTTTCTTTTCCTATTTTCTCTTTTCCTTTTTCAAGTTTTCAAGCAAGGGGAGAAGCACAAGAAATCAGGTTTAAAGTTCCTATTCTCATATTTGTATTATTTTAAATGCCTCCTAAAAATGTTAGACGTACTATAGAATCTAAACCATTATTGGGAACAAACCCTTCGAATTTTGTGAATGCAAATGTGGAATGATACTTTAATGAGCTTCAAGGGAAAACATTCATTTAAGATAGGGGTTTTGACCCTTTGATGGTTCTATGCAAAGAAATCCAGTCTCGAGTTAGGTATCATAGGTGGGAACAATTTTGGATAATTCCTAAGGAACCTGCGATTATCCCAGTGGTTCAGGAATTTTATGCTGCTTTAAAATATTATATATCTAGGACTAATGATGAACTTAATTGGGAAACCATAGTGATAAGAGGAGTTAGTGTTAAAGTAACCCCTAAGAAAATATGTAAATTCTTCAATGCTCTTTATTATGTATAGGATTTCTTAGATCAAACTGATTTAGAATCCTTTAGTGATATAAACATGAATGAAGTAATTACATATCTGACTAAGGGGAAGGGGAATGGAAGTTTAGGCCTAACACTAGTATCCCTCCTTCTCTTAACCAAGCCATTATGTTTCTTGAAGCCAAAATATGGATCCAATTTATATGCACTCGCATGATACCTGCTTTAAATGTTTCTAATGTTAATGCTTTTCCAGTAGTAGTATTATTTGCAATTTTGCAGAAAAAGCAGCTTTGTATAGGGAAGTGGATCCACCAAAATATGAGTCGATATGTAGGAAGCCAAAAGGTGGGGATTTTCTTTCCTCACTTAATCACGGCTTTATGTAGAAAGGTAGGAGTGCCCATGACATCTACCGAGCAAACATTGAAGCCATCAAAGAGTGTCATTGGTGACACCCTTTTCCAATAATACGAGGAGCTTCGCACTAAACAAATGAAACAGGGGAAGAGAAAATCACGAGACTTGATGGCTACACCAACTTCCACACAAAGGTTGGCACCAGCCCAACAAGGAGTTGGTGAAGAAAGTCATCCAAAGCTCGATTGGATGATCTAATGGATGCAGGAATCAGGATCGGTATTCCAAGAGGTTGCTCGACAACATAACATTAGGGTCCTTAACTACACATCAGACATGTTTGGGGCAGTGGATAAGGAACATAATGAGGAAGAACTAGAAGATGAGGATGACAGTGATGATGAGGAAAATAAGATGGACGAGGAGGACTAAAGTGTTTTTGGATTTTTAAAGACTTGCATTTTGGGGATTATTCTTTTTAAGACTTATATAATTTGTAAAAGCAGGATTAGAATTTATTTTTGTATATATTCTTTAATTCTTTTTGTAGAAACCCCACATTATGGAGACACAATAATTTTGAGCATTCACGCCAAAGGGAGAAGGACAACTACCATGAGAAGAAGAGGACCTTCAGATAAATCGGGTAACTTCTTTCCTTACTACTTATAGGGCTACACATTGAGGATAATGTGTTTTCTAAAGTGTAGGGATAACATAGGAATTTTTGGCATACAATTTTCATTTTTAGTTTATATTTTGTCTTTTGATGTGTGCTTGAGCTTGTAGAAATACAAGTGATTGGTTAGAAGCATGTATAATAGGTTGATTGTATTTGTTGATAAATTAGGCATGATGATGAGGAATTTTTAGTTTTTGAGCATGAAATTTTTGAGTTCTATAAGTTACATTAAGTATAGGTAGAAAGGTGTTATTAATACCAAGTGATGTGCATAATACGAGAAAATGAGCATGCTAGTATATATGATAGATAACAATTTTGATATTGTATGATTAAATTAATATTAATGCATATTAAGATGTTTAGGGATGACCTAAGGCGTTGTTTGGATACATCTAGAGCTAAAAAGTCAAACTCTATTATGAAGTTCCAATTAGTACCCATTTTTGAACCTTATGGTACTTCTTGATGAACTATACTACAAGCCTCAAAAACCTAAAAAGTTGATTTGTGTGTACTCTTTTCTTTGGTCCTATTTTGCATGAAAATAGACGTATGGCCATATGTATTGAGGGTAGGTAGACACATTACGGTGGAGGTATAAAAAAGAGGGAAATAAGGAAACCAATATAATGCACGAACTTGAGTTTAGCTAAAAGAAAAGAATAGTGAAAAATCAAAAGAAAATGAAAAAGATGAGTAGATACAAAATAAGAGAATCTTGAGTAAGAAAACTTATGCAAGATCATAAAGTCACCAAGAAGAAAAAGAATCTTAATCGAGAAACAAAGAAAATAAAGTACTCATAGGCTAGCTAAGGGGATTGCTTTATATTGAGATTACCTAAAAATTGGAGAGAAAAGGAAGGTGAGAGAAGGAGAAATAAGGGGGTGAGATGGAATGTGACATTAAGGGGAAGAATAGGGAACAATACAATGTGCCAAACTATTTTCGTGTTTTTAACCTATTTGTGCTTAACTGTTCTATGAAATTCATAGCTATCCTAAGCCTCAACACGTTAAAAGTCGAAAATCCCTATGTGACTTAAACAAACTCTATGCATGAATAGATATGGAAATTGTATGATCTCATTCTAGCTATCTTTATTATACTAGGATAATTAAAGTACTTGTATTAGGTATTGATGGATTTATATCGATAAAACCTTGATATTTGTATTTCCTGTAACTTACTGAACTTATATTGTTTCTAACAAAAAATAGTAAAATTATTCACTCATCATGTTAGAATTATTGAAAAATATATAATGCCTAGAGTAGATGTTACGAACCTAATCTTTATATGATACAGACTCAAGCTCCTTTTCTCTTCTTTCTTTTATTGCTTTATTTTGTTTTTCTTGTTTTGTTTGCTTGAGGACAAGTAAAGACTTAAGTGTCTGTCGGTTTTATACCTAGCAAATTGAACTAGTTTTCACACTTGAGGAGCTTGAAATTAAGCATTTTATTTATAATTCTATAGGATTTTACTTAGTTTTTACCTCTGAATAAATTGTGAAAACCAAGTGCTAAAATGTTACTTTATTATCTTTAAGGCCAATTGAGGCTTAAAAGTTGGCTAACGTACTTTGTGAGTGTGTATGAGACCATTAGAAGGTGTAGCACATAAAAAATGATCACTATGTCACGACACAGGACAATGAATGTCACAGCATAAGGAACTGAATGAAGAAACCATGAATCTACCTTCTTCGTTACAACATAGCATGTCTATGTTGCAACAAACCACCTATGTCACGAAATAGCATGTCTACATAGTGACAAACCCCTGATTATGTCTATAAAAAAGTACACTAACTACTATGTTACAACATAGGACCTGGTATGTCGCGACATCGACCATTGGATGCAGATTTTACACCAAATGAAGGGTGTTTTGGTCTTTAGAATGCCACTTAAACATGAGGAATGACAACTAACCTAGTGTTGAGGAAAACGGTCATCCAAGGCTATAAATAGGGCCTCTAGAACTAGGGTACTAGTTTTTACTTTTTAGTTTTATTTTGTACTTTCGTTTGAAACGAGATTGTAGAACTCGTATAAACATTCAAGGAATTTTTCCCGACAGATTGCCAATACAATTCGAGTTTCTTTTTCATTCTCTTTATTCAATTATATGTTTTTATATATTATTATGTTCATAACGATTAAGAAACTCATGAGAAACTAATTCCATTTTGGGGAATTAGGGAGTGGAAGTATGAATATTTGATTATTGTTTAACAGGGATTTTACCTTTCGGATTAGCTGTTTGGGAAAGGAAGAACATCAAACAAACACTAGACCTGACAACCCTAGAATGCCAATTAGGTAGGAATGAACCCAAAATTGGTATTGCCCATCTATGAACACCTTTTTCCCAAATTGATTTAGATTGTGACATCTAGCGATAAGTAGTCTCTATCGACTTGCTATCTCGGAGGAAGATCAAGAGATCCAACTGGGGTAGTGACTAGTTGATTAAAGGAAAATCCCCAAAACCCAACAATTAAAGAACTCATACGGAAACAACCTAATATCCCAAAGTCGTTTATAAGATTTTCTACATCTCAATTCCTTTCTTTTATCTTCTCTTCTATTTACACTTTTCATAATCAACTCTTTTATTACTCTTCGTACTAAATCCCTAAAGCAAGTACTAATTACTTTTATTCTTTGCAGGAATCTAATTTACTATCGCGTTACGCCTCCTTTAGGTACGATCCTCGGAATACTACAATTATTTCGTTGTACACACTATATTTACAACCTGACCCGTATAATTGCGGAAAGCCTAAAATCTACACGAACAGGAGTACGTTCGGGGGCGGTCAGCTCTTTGCAATCTACCGATATCGAGAGATGAAATGACAAGTTAGGTTAACAAGTAAGACAACGAGAGTTGCTGGGACTAGAAGAGATTCTAGTTACTTGTTCTTGATTGCATAACGTTGCTAGCACCGAGAGGTGGAGTGATTGTGGGTACTTAAGTCTCTTGTAAATGGAAGATTGTTATTGGTAAGAGTTCATTGGTGCGTTATTGTTGTGACATTTCATCTATACAATACCTTGTCAACGCATCTAGCACTGCGACTTAGCTAAATCAGTGACCACTCCAATCCCATATTTACATTTCGTGCATTTAAATATTCATCACTCAACACTCAACACATTTGATTTACTTTCAGTACATTGACATTTAACCTCTGACATTTAACTCTGATTGCGTTAATAATATTGACAATTTTAGTGTGCAAATCTGACGTAATTACACTGACATCATTACTTACATTTTACTTAATTTCAGTATTAGTTACTCCGACATATAAACATCAAGAACCCATTTCCTCGTGGGATCGATATCTGATAGAATTTTCTATCAACTATACTTGCATCGACATGTGTTCGCTTTCACAATCACTGTGACGTTTCAAACGCGATCAGTGATCCAAGTATCTTTTGATTCTATGGCAAGAACTTGACTTGTTTCCACATAGCTCAGATGTTATTTATGTTCCAAAAAGATTTTTCCCCTTTTTGTAATGTTGATAGTAGCTGGTAATTTGGATACGGTACCAACTCTAGCATTTTCTATCCTAGGGATTTTATTCACCTGGACCATGATCTACCGTAATTTGATATGAAAAATTAGGCTTCCCCATTACACTTGAGGAACTTGTTTTCAAGTATAGTAGTGTCTTTTCTATAGTTTTTCGTAGTTTTTAGGTTTTGAGTTAATAAGTACAAAGGCCTCATTTTTCTTGTTTTTGAGACCCAAATTAGCCAATAGTGCCATTGCAGGCCCTAACATATGATTGATTGTTTAGGGATGTGTTGGAGGTCGAAAGAAAGAGAGAACTTCACCAAATGAAAGGGTATTACAACATCCTATCTTCGAAATTACGATGCCTCCAAAAGGCCCCAAGGATGGAGATCACCGATAATGATGTCGCGATATCCACCTTAGGGTATAATGATATCCACTTGCTTTGGCAACCCCCATCTTATAGGTATCACAATATCTATATCGTGAGTGGACAAAAAAATGAAACAAAGGGTAGTCTTTGTCCAACAGAAGCACCAATCATTGAAGGCCCGTTCAAGGATATTTTTTGCACAAAATTGGGTCAGAGATAACTTCTTAAATCAACCAAAATTTGGTTGATACAAAAGATGTCACAATAGAGTAGTTTTAGCTTATGGTTTCTTTAGTTTTTCTTTCTCTTCTTTTAGGGTTTCCTAGTTCCATCTTTGTAGTTGTAGATTTATATTTTCCTGTAACTTTTCTTCTTGTTCTTAGTGTTCTTGTAGTTAAGTTAGTTAACACTATAGCTTAGGTTTATTTGCACTTTCAGTCTCTGTACCTTGCTTGTAATGACATTTTTAGTTTTAGTTAATGCATTTCAGTTTATTCTAAGTTCAATCTGTTAAAGCTTGTTCCTTTTATGTTTCTTGCTTTAGATTTTTATGCTGTATGTTGTTCTTTATATTTCCTTTAAGTTTTCTTACTAAAAAATCGAAACTTTTACAATATTCTTAAGGTTTTCTTTAATGGCTTTCAAGTTACTGATCTACCATAATTCAACGTAGCAGATTAAACTAGTTTTCGCACTTTAGGAGCTTGGAATTAATCGTTATTTTTAAGTTTTAATCTTATTTTAGTAAGTTTTGATAAAACCAATAAAATGTGTAAAAAGTGTAAAATTGAGTCTTTTATTGACCTTAAGGCCGAATGAGGCCTAAAGGTGAGCTAATGCACTTTTTGAATATGCAGGAGACCATTAGAAGGTGTACCATATAAAAAGTGATTGTTATGTCACGACACAGGACATTGAATGTTGCATCATAGGGACCAGAATGTAGAAATCCTGAAGCTGCCTTCAATGTCGCAACATAGCACGAGGGTGTCGCAACATACATCTGAAGATGTCCAATAGAGGAGTGTACTGATATTCATGTCGGGACACGGGACTTGGTGTGTCACAAAATTGACTCTGGACGTGGAATAATCACGAAACGAGAGAGTTTTGGTCTGCACAATGCAACTTTAAGCTCGTGAGCATAAACTTACTTAGGGTTGAGGATGACGACCATCCTAACTCTATAAATAGGCTCTTTAGGCACTCATTTTACACACACCATTCCATTAGTTTAGATTCTTTTTTTTAATTTTGGTTTAGTTTTTCTCTTTTTAGGTTGTTATTTTCATTCTTTATCTTACTTTCTTTTTCAGAGATTCGATTTTTAGATGCACGTAGACGTTGTGGATGTATTCTCACTTATAATACAAGTAAAGAGTTTCCTTAACATTTATAATTTCGATTCGATCTGTATGTTTACTCTTTATAACGATTTTATAATGTTTATGAAAAAATGAGGAACTAATCCTTTTATTAGGGATTAGCGAGTAGAGGCATGATTATTTAACTATTGCGTAGGGTTTCTTAACGAATTGGTTGTTCGAGAAAGGAAGAACCTGTAAAAACCCTAGGCTTGACAACCTTGGGAAGTCATGAAGGTGAGAATTAACCCAAAATTGTATGGCCCATTCGTGAACACCTTAACCTTGAGCCGGTTTGGACTATGAGGTTGAAAGATAAGTAGTCCCTATTGATTCATTATCCTAGTGGACGTATCGCAAGATCTTATTAGGGTAATGACTAGTTGGTTAACAAGAAGCCGGAAGTAATAGTTGAAGAGGCATGTCGAAGTGAGCTGACCACCCCATAACTATATTTGAACAATTTGTCCATTCTTTCTATTTACTTTTTATAGTTTTAATATTTCATTATTTCTTTATAAAAATTCCCAAAAATAATTTTATTTATTATTCGTAATATAACTTAATTAAAGTACTAGTTAGATCTTATTGTGTAGAAATTGAAATTGATTTAGTGTTACGCCTCCTTTGGGTACGATCCTCGGAGTACTTACCTACTTTGTTATAACTATATTACAACCTGATCAGTATCTTTGTGGACACTGCCTCAGATCTATTTATTTTGGAAGTAGTATTCACACTCTGGACGTTAGTACGTCTAGAGGCGATCATGTATCTACTTAACCCTCGATACGTATGGCCAAACATCTATAGTCATGCAGTGTAGGACCAAAGAAAAAAGGTACAATACAAATTAACGATTTTCATGCTTGGGGTGATTTACCTTCTTTCTTTAGTCCTAAACTGCAAGACTATAGAAGTCTGGCCATACGTATTAAGGGTTAAGTGGATACATTAAGATAGATTTTGTTAAAAAAATAGAGTGAACTAGGAAAGATTAGTGTGATATAGGAATTATAGGCTAGCCTAAAGTGCAAAACAAAAAGAAAAGCAAAACGAGTAGAAAAAGTACTAAAAAATAATGAAAGATAAAAGCATTTGTGAGTGAGTCATACTGAAGAAAAAAGTGACGGAGTCACAGAAGTAGAAAAACTTAGTCAATAGTGCACAAAAACCCGTTAGCTAGTCGTAATTGCTATATTAAGCTATGATTTTATATGTGAAGAGATAAGGAAGGCGAGAGAAGGAGAAATAAGGCAGGGAGCGGGTAAGGGTCACTAATAGGGGAAGAATCTGGAACAATATGATTTGCCAAACTATTTTCGTGCTTGAAACTTTTGTGATACTTACTATTCTTAATTTTCATACCTATCCTAAGCTTCAGAACGTTACAAGCTGAAATGTCCCATGTGATCTAGGTATCCTTATGCATAAATGGACACTACTAATCAATCGCATGAGCAACTATTTATATTCTGCTAAAATAATCAAATTACATGTATGATTTGATGATGGAGTCCTACATTCGAGACCCTTAATGATTTTATACTTTGTAATGTACTGAATTTAGATGTTTGATGTCAAAAGCTGTAAATTAACTATTAATCATGTCAAGGTTAATTGTAAAAATGAAATGCCTAAGTCATATGCTCTAAGGTCAATGCTTGTATCTTATTTTCTCAAGGGTGGTCTTTTCTATTCCTTGTTTTTGTTTGTGTTGCTTGAGGACAAGTAATGACTTAAGTGTGGGGAAGTTTGATCTGTCGTAATTCGGTGTAAAAGATTTAACTAGTTTTCACACTTTATGAGCTTGAAATTAAACATTATCATAGGGTTTAAGTATGTTTTAGCAAGTTTCGTTGAATTCAATAAAATATGCAATTTGAGTTTTTTATTGACCTTAAGGGCCAAATGAGACCTAAGGGTGAGCTAACGCACTTTGTGAATGTGTAGGAGACCATTAGAAGGCGTACTAAACCAATATTGACCACTATATCGTAACACGGATGCTCGATGTTGCAACGTAGGGAACAAAATGAAGAAATTCTGAGGTTGCCTTTGATGTCGAGTCACAGCCTGAGGGTGTCGCAACATACCCCTAAAGAAACCCTGAAGAGGAGTACACTAACGTCTATGTTGCAACACAGGTTCTAGTGTGTCATGATATCGACTTTGAACGGAAAATTAATATGAGTTGGGAGCGTTTTGGGCCGTACAATCCAACTTAAAGCTCAGGAACGTCAGCTAACCTAGGGTTAAGAACGAAGACCACCTAAAATCTATAAATAGGCTTCTTTGGCACATGTTTTAGACACCAATTCCTTAGCTTAGAATTTCTCTCTTTAGTTTAGTTTAGTGTTTCTCTTTTTTCTTAGGGTTTAAATTTATTTTCATTTGTTCTTTATTTCATCTTGGGAATTCTGGTTTGTGGATGCAATTAGACGTATATTTTAAATGAAATTCCAAACCATGACATTACCGTAAATGTGGAAGTCCGTTAGGACTGTATTATATGTGGAAGCCCGTCAGTATTGTCTTATATGTGGAAGTTGTAAACTCGAAAATATATAGGTTTTTCCTACGGATTTTCATCACTTTTTTACTTAAAATCGATGTTAAAATCGAGTAATAGTTTAATAAATTAATAAAATATGCTCAAATATTAATTTAAGACATGAAAATTATAAAAATGTGATTTTATGCTTTATTATATAGTTTTTATGCACAAAATGACTTATTTTATGGTTTAATTTAATATGTTGCATTTTAAAGTATAAAGTGGACCATACAAAATTTAGTTACTTTGAAGGCATGAAATTATATTTTATAATCAAATATAAATTATTTCATTAATAATTCGGTTGATTAAAATGTTATGAAATTGGGTTAATTAAATTAATTAATTTAACCCAATATTAATTAAATTGATTTGGACAAGTCTGATTATTTTGTTGGGTCATGAAAACCGTCAACCGAAGAGGATTTGAAGCTGAATTTCGATAACACCATGGTTGCCCAATAAATCATTTTTGGTTTAATTGCAAGGAGTCCCTATAGTTGAAAAGAAATAAAAATGTGGCCCAAAAGGATGTTGTTGACTGATTCTTGGTCCCTATTTGATGTGACAAGTTGGTTGCTTAAAAATGAAGCAACCAAATCAATCAAAATCCCCAAAGCATGGTCGGCCAAGTATTAAAGGAAAATGACGGATTCAAACTCTCTATTTTTTAGTAAATGTGCCCCTACCCCTCACCTATAAATAATAACCATTCCATCACACTTCAAAAGATCCCTCATCACTACATTCTCTCATTCTCTCATCCTCTCAAGTTCTTTCTTCCATTCCCACGCCTAGCATCCATCTCTTTCATTGAGATTTTAGCTAGTTAAGCCTTTGGGAGATCCCTTGGTCGACTGCCTTGGAGAGCCATCAGCAAAGGAGTGAAGGAGTCTTCTTCAATCGGAGTTTTGGGTGACAACCACTTTGATAGGGTTTATTCTTTCTTTTCTTTTATTTAACCTTATAATGTCTGCTATGTGTTCTTGAATCTTGTCATCAACAATGATAGCTTAATTTTATTAAGCTAGTATGATTGCTTTAATTAAATTATATTCGTTTGGTTCATGCTTATGATGTTTGTGCATCAATCGATCATGTTTTCAATTAATATCAAGTCTGTATTTCATTCATACGTGATTGGATGCACTAGAATTAGCTGAGCAATCCTAGCCAGACGACGGCTAGTGGACATAATAATTGAAATGGGCATGCTTAAGTTAGATAATAACCCAATTAAATTGCAGGTTCATAATAACTTTAACAGAGCTCTATTATCTGCATAGTTTTTAGATTCGTGTGATTAAACTATTTCAAACCTAACACGTCCGTGTTACCTCACATGACTGTTAAGAAACCCTTACTGAATAATGATCAGTAAAATGCATATTTACTAAGTAAAAGATTCCGAAAGGACCTAATTTGGTTTCCAAACTCATGAAAGATCAAGTTGCCATAGAATGTTTTCCAAATGTTATTAAACATGTTAATGATGAATTAAATTAATTAATGTAATTATCCTAGTTTATTTATGTTATTATTTGTTGTGAATTGTGTTTATCTGTTGCTAAAATCCAATCATTCATATAGATAATTTGCATACTTAGATTAATTTGCATTAGGGATCAATTGCATTTAGATTAATTGCATTTAGTTTTAATCATTAGCCCTTCAAATATATTGTGTTTTTACTACCAAGTTGTTTAATTTAATTTTACAATTAATTGATTAACATATACAATCCCTATTGAGACGATAACTCGATACTTACTTATAACTCTACGCATTACAGAAGTCTGTTAGGACTATCTTATAACTGGAAATCCTCCAGGGCTATCTTATAATTACGATTCCAAAACGAAGGGATCCTCTTGTATGAGACTACCAAGAATGAGTTTGACCTCTTGTAATCTATTATTATGTGCAAGCAATCTATTTATGTGAGTCTGTATTTGAAAGACATGACTATCCGTCATTACCAATCCATCATGACTATCTCATATGTATGATTCCATGAATAGGGGATTCGTTGTTAATAATCAAGATACATTTTATCTGTTCAAAGAGAATACTACCAAGAATGGGTATCTATTATTGCAAAGTAGAGGCTGGATGAGACGGACCGTCAGAACTATCTACTTGATTGAGATAGGTAGACTTTCTTTGAAAATCCGTAATGGAGTATTCCTTATGAATCCATTAGTATGTTTCGCAATGCAAGAACTTGCATACTTGGGACTAAAACATAAATCCATGAGGAACATAATACGGATATGAGTCCATTAAGACAAGTCACTAATAGCAGTTCGTAGTAGGGATTACTCACCAAGATCGACGCTATTTGCTTATTTGTAATTATCGATGCAAGATGTGCTATGGGAATTTTCTATAAGCTATCTTTCTCAAGTTCGCAAGTAAGAATCTGCAAGGATTTTCTCTGAACTTAGATGTCCTAAGTCAAGAGTGGTAAGATTGCTTATCTATCATGTTGAAATTATTCAAGAATATGAAATGCATAAGATACATGTTTTGAATCTAATGCTTGTATGATATATGCTCAAGTAACTTGTGTCCTTATTTGTTGTTTTTACTTTTGATTGCCTAAGGACAAGCAATGACTTAAGTATGGGGGAGTTTGATCTGTCGTAATTCGACCTAACAGATTAAACTAGTTTTTGCACTTTATGAGCTTGAAAATAGGCATTTTTCTTAGGTTTTAATTAGGATTTACTTCAATTTTAGTTAAATGAATAAAATGTGTAAAAACTGTAAAAATGAGTCTTTTATTGACTTTAGGGCCGATTGGGGCCTAAAGGTTGGCTAATGAACTTTGTAAGCATGCAAGAGACTATTAAAAGATGAACAACATCGAAATTGATCATTGTGTCACGACACAAGACAAAAGATGCCACAAGATAAGTACCATAATCAAAGAATCTTGGAGTTGTCTTCTATGTCACGACACAAGCATAGGATCTCGCGGTAAAGCTTGGAAATCACACCAAATGAGTATATTGCCTTCAATGGCGTGACACAGATCCTATGTGTCACGGTATCAACTCCTGAATTCAGAAATACACCGAGTGAGGGGCATTTTGGTCTTCACAACACAACATAAACTCAAAGAACGACAACTAACCTAGGGTTAAGGAAAATGACCATCAAAATGCTATAAATAGGCCCTTTAAGCACCTAGGTTTACACACCTTTTCTCTTAGCTTATTTATTCCTTTGTAATTTAGGTTTAGTTGTTTCTTTCATTAGGGCTTTAGTTATTTTGTTCTTTTGTTATTCAGAGAAAGTGATTTGTAAGCACGCATAAACGTTTAAGGAATTCTTTCCAAACTTAAAAACAAATCAAGGATTTTCTATTCACAATATTTTTAATACGTTCATAATGTTTCATCTATTTATTGAATATGTTTTGTTTATAAAACCTTTGAGGAACTAATTCCCTTTATGGAGGATTAAGGAGTAGAGGTATGATGATTTGATTGTTGTGCAGGGATTTCCAACAGATCAATTGTTTGGAGAAGGAAGAACGAGAAATAAACCCTAGGCCTAATAACCCCGAGAAGTCATTTTGGTGGGAATTAACCCAAAATTGGTATTGCCTATTTGTGAACACCTTTACCCCAAACCAATTTGAACTGTGAGGCGAAAGATAAGTAGTTCTTGTTTATTCATTATGTTAGTGCAAGATCGGAAGATCCTGCTAGGGTAATGAGTAGTTGATTGATGGAAACCCAAGGTAACAGGTGATGAAATCATGCCAAAACGAGCTAATCCCCTATAATCTACTTTATCAAATCTCTTATCACGTTTCCAAGTTTTTATATCTTTCCCTTTTATTTATTATTAGTTATATGATCGCACTATGAACGTCACAATAATAATGTGCAAGCGTACACGGTCGATGCAAGTATAATAAACAGATGTAAATTTGTCGGATATCGATCCCACGAGGATGGATGTTTATTGTCTATTAATGTCGATGCAATGAATAAGTAAATGGAATAAAATTGTGAGAGTGATTGTCGAAGCAATAATGTGAAATTAAAGAAGAACTATAATATAATGAAATGGGGTCTCCAACGTGATTAGTCAGCAGAAAACTAAGTGTGGCTCACAAGGTTTAAAATAACAGGTCATTGTCACTGCAATGAGGCACAATGAATGTCTTACCAAACTTGGCTCCTCTATCTGATCAAAGACTTAAACATGCACACTAACCATACCTTCCAATGTTGGCAATACAACACATTCAAGAACAAGTGGATTAAATTCCTTCAATCCCAAGAAACTTTTGTTGTCTTGCAAGATAGTTTAAATTGTCGCTGCACCTTCCAATGACAGTGACTACAATAACACTTCCGCGCTAAAAACATTCAAACCCAAATATTAAACAGTAAAAACAAGCTTGGATAAAATACCATTTAGTCTAGCAATCAAGTGTACTTCCATACAAACTTGAAATAAACATTCATCACCAACGTTTAAGAAAGATATATAAAAGAACAAATGGAGAATACTATTCCTAGGCTACTCGACTTGCTCTCTTACTCTCCTCTTGCGTTGCACTTAGAGGCTCCTCGTCAGGAGCAGATCTGCCTTCTTCTTCACGTCGGTTTGCCATTGAGAAGTCTAAGCTTCCATGGCCGCAAGCTTCAAAGATGGATTTTAGAGGAGAATATTCGAAAGAATACCCCTTTTCTCTCTCTCCTCATGAGTATTTATCCTCAGCTCAATAGTACAGGTGTTCTTTCCTCCAAATCTAGCAATCTCTGGCCATACCAGTTGGTTACACCAGCTGTACAGCTCACGCATTTCTGGTTTTTTTAACCAGACAACTGTCAGATGCTGTGACAAATTCTGAGCGCAATTTTGGACCTGCTCATGCAGCAACAACTCTAGACATATTCACTCAACGATAATTCTGAACAAGTTCCCGCAGCGACAACTCTGGGCGCAATACTGAATAGACTCATGCAATGACTTTAGTCGTAAAATATGATAAAATTAAAGACAACTTAGCTAAGGTCCATTGAGTTAGAAAATGAAATGAACTAACTTAAAAATTGCTAACATGTGTGTTAAGGATGACTAAATGGGAACAACTTAAATAATAAGTAGGGAGAAATCCATGGTTCTTTCTAGTACTATCACACCCCGAACTTGAGTTTTTACTTTTCCTCAAGTAAAACAGAAATTAGCAAGGCTATACAAAAATTTATCAAGGCAAATGATCATTCTAGTAACTTGAATCGTCTAAAATCCCAATGAATGAATTACATTCAAATGATAGAATATTATGCCGACAATTCATAAGCATGAATAACTAAGATTGCAACTTCATTAATCTCGACATCATGCTTTAAATCCTAAATTCTATCTACCAAAACAACATTTATTGTACAATAAAATATGTACATATATATTTTTCTTTTCTTTTCTATTGTCTTTTTCTTTTTTTAATATATATGTAACTAAGGAATGTCTTTGCACTACTATACCCTTGTTCCTGAGAAGTAATGATGGAGTGCAACAAACCCCCAGGAAGTATGTAATTGCACCGACACACACTCTTGTTGTGACAGCCTTTGGCTAGATTACTTTTTCTAACACTTGCATTGGAGTGTTCCCCCTTTAACAGTTCACAATACACCCACATTGGAGTGTCTTTTATTTATAACTATATATATATACAAACAACTGTAAATGGAAGATTCATTCAAGATTCAAAGAATGATACTATTCATTCATTACTAATGCAATCTAAATCATTCATCAAAGAATTGAAGATATAACATTCAGTCAAATTTATCCAACTCTTTCATTGACAGTTCACATGATTCAAGAATTAAGCATCAATTGAAAAAAAAATTCAAACACATTTGCAATAACCTTGCATGCTTCATTAAACTCAAAAAGAAAAATTTTTGAAATGTGGGTGCAATTGCATTTCCAAACTCCATATACATTCCCCCAAACCTAAAGTCTGCATTATCCCCAATGTACTGACACTAAACTCTAATGACAAATAAAAATGCAATGACAATGCAAATGCAATGACAATTAAAAAGTAATGACAACGAGAATGTGATGACAATACTTACTAACAGACTACAAATTACAGCTACATGCTATGCATAAAAACTAAAGCTAAGAACTAAAATAAAACTAAGTCAATTTTCTGCAGCCGTTGATGTGGCTACATGGTGCTTTTTCTTTCTTCTCTTTCTCTCGTCCTTTTTGCGATTCTTGTCCTTAAAGCGCTTTCTTTTTCTTTCTTTTGGCTTTGCCCGATCCTCGAATTTCTCTGCAACATCTGGCTGTGCCCCGGCATCATAAGTTGTGGCTTCTGTTGGATGAATCACTTCGAGTGGTCTAGTGTAGACCATGATAGCCAAAGGATTGTGATCCTCATTCAGTTCATCCAAAGCCTCCGCCTAACTTGCTTCAGTTCTTGCCAAGCCCTCAGTTGCTGCACCCACAACTGCAGGTGTAGTGACAAATTCGTCAGCTAAATTTTCCTCAGCTTCTATTCCATCATCTTTTTCTTCCTCTTCTTCAACTTGTGTTTCCTCCCCTTTAGTAGGTGTCTCTTCTTCAACAACATGTACATCCGAACTAGTAGTGAACTTACCCTCAAACAAGCTTGCAATATTCTGTAAACATTCCTCCACCTCCCTTGATTCTACCTCCTTCTCATCATCAAATATGTTCACTATTGGAGGGAAAGCCACTGATTGGTCTTTCTCCCCTAAGTCAGCCTTCTCAGTTAAAGGCTCATATTCTCTGATAATTGGCGGGAATACTGGGAATCTAGGGAGAGGTGCTTTTCTCATCCGCCTCAATATGGTCATAACAGCACTATTCTAGGCCCTGATGTAGGCGCAAAATAAATTATGTGACCTCTCCATGTCTTTCACAGTGGCGACAAGCTTGATTTGCCTAATGTTTATGGAATCTGCAATCTTCTCGACATCCTTCATTTTATGCCACAAAGATGAATCTGCAGTCACATGTGTACCCTTGTCTTCATTGTTGTTTCTTTCTTTGTTGTTGCTCTGGGTAACAGTTCCTTTTCAGCATGTTCTCCTATAAACGATCTTTAGTCACCTTTGTGACGAACATCACAAGCTCTTTGGACATTGGAGGCTTTGTTTCACGAACGACTGTTGTAGATGAAGAAGGTTTTGTAATAGATTTGGGTTTTTTTCATTACTCCGCGAGTTCTAGCCATTGTTTTGGTAAGTAAAAAAGGTTGTAAGGTGGAAAGGCGTAAGCTTGAAGAAAGTTTTTGAAAAAAAATGGCGTCTTTGTGAATAGCACAATCGGCATAAAGGGTTTTTTATAGGGAACAAAAAAGGCAAATAGAGAGGTGTGTCTTTTATGCATCAGAGGAAAGGACATAAAGTCTACAAGAATAAATGTGTCCAATAGAATTACACCTCTTCAGACCGATCCAACGGTTAGGTGTTGATGGATGAAATGATATGATTCGTTTCCTGATACACTCTGATTTTTTGATGAGTCAGCAATTCCAATATAGGCAAACGAGTTGTGTTGACAAGGAGATCTACATGTGTCGACAAAAGAGATGACTTTATCCTGCAAAAAATACTAAGTAAAATAAACTTAAACAAAAACAAAAGAAAATAAAATTACATGATAAAAATGTCAAGAAAAATTAGAAAAATTTGACCAATTTAATGGTTTCTTCCTGTTTGTGATCATTATGGCCAAAGTAATGCTTCAATCGTTGTCCATTCACTTCAAATTGGTGCCGATCATGTAAATCTTTAATTGTGATTACACCATGAAGAAATGCTTCGACAACTTTGAATGGTCCAAACCAATGTGAGTTCAATTTACCTGGGTGCAATTTCAGTCGAGAATTGAATAATAACACCTATTGACCTACAGTAAATTGTCGTTGCAAAATAATTTTATCGTACCATCGCTTGGTCTTTTCCTTGTAAATTGTTGCATTCTCATAAGCATTACGCCTAATTTCCTCAAGTTCAGTGACGTCTAACAGCCTCTTCTTCCCAGCAGCTTTGTAATCCATGTTCACTTGCTTAATCACCCACATTGTCTTGCGCTCCAATTCAACAAGCAAGTGACATGCTTTTCCAAAAAAAAAAGCTGATACAACGACATCCCAAGTGGGGTTTTGTACGCTATCCTCAGTGCCCACAAAACATCATCAAGTCTAGAAGACCAATCTTTTCTTGAAGGGTTCACTACCTTCTTGAGAATATTCTTGATTTGTACGTTGGTTTGCGGATGGTAAGTGGTCACCATTCTATGATTAATTCCATACCGCTTCAGTGGGCTGCCACCTGGTTACAATGGAAATTAGTACTCTGATCGCTGATCAATGCTTTAGACATGCCAAAACGGGTGAGTATATGCTTGTGGAAAAACTTAAGCACTATCCTTGCATCATCCTTTGGGACTGCAATGGCTTCAACCCACTTTGATACGTAGTCAACAGAAACTAGAATATAGACGTTTCCAAATGAACTTGGAAATGGTCCCATGAAGTTTATACCCCAAATGTCAAAGAGTTTGACTTCCATTATTAGCTATTGTAACATCTCATTGCGATTAGATATAGAACCAGTGTGTTGACATTGATGACATTGATGCATAAAATTGTGGGCGTCCTTAAATAATGAAGGCAAATAGAATCCTGATTTAAGAACCTTTGTAGTAGTTCTCATGCCACCAAAATGACCTCCATAAGGAGTATCGTGCCAATGCTTTAGGATTGAAAGCATCTCTTCCTCCAGAACACAACGCCTAATGATATTGTCATTGCATACCTTGAATGAGTACGATTCGTTCCAGTACCAGATAATTAACCACATCTGTATATCACGGGGTTGCATCGACAGCAAACAACTTCTCATCAAGAAATGTATCGACAATTAGAAGTATGTTTCTATCTTCATTGCCAACTTTCAAACGAGACAGATGGCTCGCCACTTGGTTTTTTGAACCCTTTCAATCTTTGATCTCTATATCGAATTCATGCAATAATAGGATTTAACATATCAGACGTGGTTTGCGTCCTTCTTTGTGAAAAGATATCTCAATGCTGAATAGTCAGTAAATACAGTAACCTTTGCATCGAAAGGTATGAGTGAAATTTTTTGAAAGCAAAGAATACAGCCAACAATTCTTTCTCTGTGGTTGTATAATTAATTTGAGCCTCTGTAAGAGTCTTGCTGGCATAATAGATAGCGTGAAATATTTTTTCCTTACGCTGATCTAGGACAGCACCCACAACAAAATCGCTGGCAACATACATAACTTCAAATGGTTGAGATCAATCTGGTGCAACGACAATGGGTGCTTTAACTAGTTGCTGCTTTATTTGAATAAATGCATCCAAGCATGCATTATCAAAGATGGATTTTAGAAGAAAATATTCGAAAGAAGACCCCTTTTCTCTCTCTCCTCATGAGTATTTATCCTCAGTTCAATAGTATTGGTGTCCTATCCTCCAAATTTAGCAATCTCTTGTCGTACCAATTGGTTACACCAGCTGTACAGCTCACGCATTTCTGGTTTTTTTTAACCAAACAGCTGTCAGATGCTGTGACAAATTTTGGGCGCAATTTTGGACCTACTCATGCAGCGACAGTATGGACATATTCATGTAGCGATAATTCTGAACAAGTTCCTGCAGGAACAATTTTGGGCGCAATACTGAATAGACTCATGCAATGACATTAGTAGTAAAATATGATAAAATTAAAGGTAACTTAGCTAAGGTTCATTGAGTTAGAAAATGCAATGAACTAACTTAAAAATTGCTAAAATGTGTGCTAAGGAAGACTAAATGGGAACAACTTAAACAATAAGTAGGGAGAAATCCATGGTTCTTTTTAGTACTATCATTATAAAACCCAAATCATTTATTTAAACTCTCGTACTATAAATCTAAAGAAAGTACTAATTAGATCTCTTTGGTGCAGGATTTAGAGTAACTAGTGTTTTGCCTCCCTTGGGTAAGATCCTCAGAGTACTCGATACTTCGTTGTAAATTACATTACAACTCGACCCGTATACTTGCGGAAGCCTAAAATATGCTCTGAACGGGAGTATGTTCGGAGGTGGTCAATATGGTTCAGGGGAGAATAACAATGCCAACTATTATGACCAACAATTTTAAGATCAAACTAGTAATGATCCAAATGATCCAAAACAATCTACAATTTAGAGGCACAAAGACGGAGGATCCGAACCAACATTTAAAACAATTCCTTAAACATTGTGATACTTTTAAATACAACGGGGTCATGATGATGCTATTCATTTTAGTTGTTCCCCTTCTCTTTAATAGATAATGCTTTCTCTTGGTTAGATTCGCAGGCACCAAGATCAATCATGACATGGAAAGAACTAGCAAGGAAATTCCTGTAAAAGTTCTTCCTTACCAGCAAGAAGGTTTAACTAAGCAGGGAGATCGCTACGTTCAAGCAATTAGAAGGAGAAAGTGTCCATGATGGTTGAGAGCATTTTGAGACGCTAATTTAGAAACGCCCACATCACAGATTACCTGAGTGGTTACATTTGTAGATGTTTTATAATGGGTTGGACGCACATGTACGGTTAGGGTTAGATGGAGCAACATGAGGAGATTTAATGAACAGGACATATGAGGACACAAATGAACTGATAGAAAAATGGCGATGAACTCCTGGCAATGGCCAACTGAACGCTATACATATAGCCATAGACCATCTACGGTGAAGGTTATTTAGGAGGATGACAGATATCCGCAGTTAGAGTTTAGAATCAATTGCATAGAGTTCGTGAATAGTGCCCTATCTATATATGGAGGGGATAAACCACTCTTCCATTATATCAATAATCCAATTGGGGATGCGAATTATGTTAGAGTATACCTAAAGACCAATCATAAGATGATTGTAATAACATACTTGTTTTATCTTATTTATTAATATAAGGCATTGCTGATGGTATTACAAATGACATATATTTTCTCCCTAAATTAGTGTTTTAATTGTCTATTTTTGTATCTCATTTAACATGCATCATGAGCATTTCATACTTAGTTTTTATATTTTCCAACTCATTGCTAGTTAGTTTAAATTCTTGTTATTTTTATATCTTTTTGTACTAATGTCGACGCATGCAACTGATATATTGCGCCTTAGAATTATCAGTACAGGACTTAGCCCAGGAGCTTAATGCTGGAAGAAGAATGCAGCCACAAGATCAGCTTGGAGTTATGACCAACGATGTCGTCGCACTGAACATGAACTCTGAATTGGTAGACTCAAGCTGAATTCACATCTGGAAGCACCAGCGCAGGAACATCTCAGGTGTTTCCGTAATTACGGTTTCAAATTGCACCCAACAATGCATTAACAATCTGCAGATCTCTGAAGAAAACATTAAATTTGCGTGAGTGCACATCTATACTCTAACCAACTCTTACAGCTGCAAAATCTATATCTGGATCTGAGAATGTGAGGCTGAATCCTACAACTTTTGAAGGCTATAAATAGAAGAATGAAGAATAAAGAAACCATCAAGAGGTAGAGGATTAAATTCTGCAATTTCTGTGTGATTTGGAGATTTTAGCCGGAATGGTAAATAGATGGAGCAAGGGAGCAACCACTTCTGACGAGAGGTGCTCGATGCTACGGAAGAGGAACAATTAAGGAGTAGTCCTAGTAGTCTAGAGATAGTAAGCTTCGATTGTATTCTTTAATCCTTATTTTATGTTGATGAATTTTAATGACATTAGAATTAATACGAGAGTATCTTTTATTATTAGATCACTTTGATTCTTACTTAATGCTTTTTACCTGTTTATTCCTGGATCTAACTACATCAAACACGAGAGTGGCTTTACAGTCTACCGACATCGAGAGATGCGGTGACAAGTTAGGTTAACAAGTAAGACAACGAGAGTTGCTTGGGACTAGAAGAGATTCTAGTTACTTGTTATTAGATGCACATCGTTGCTTGCACCGAGAGGTGAGGTCATTATGGGTATTTAAGTCTCGAGAAAATGGCAGACTGATATTGGTAAGAGTTCATTGATGCATTATTGCTGCGATAATTCGTCTATATAATACCTTGTCGACGCATCCAGCGTTGCGACTTAGAAAAATCAGTGATCCATTCCAATCCTTTCCACTTGATCATATTTACATTTCATGCATTTAAATATTTAGCATTCAACACTCAACACATTTGATTTACTTTCAGTACATTGACATTTAACCTCTAACATTTAACTCTAATTGTGTTGACAATATTAACTATTTTAGTTTGCAGATCTGACATAATTGCACTGACATCCTTACTCACAATTTACTTAATTTCAGTATTAGTTGCTCCGTCATTTAAACATCAAGAACCAATTTTCTCATGGGATCGATATCCGATAGAATTGTCTATCAACTATACTTGCATCGACGTGTGTTCGCTTGCACAATCGCTGTGACGTTTCAGACGCGATCAAGTTTTGGCACCGTTGTCAGGGAATTTGGCATTTGTTTGATGTTTATATTTGTAGTTGCAATTAATTCTTTATACTTAATTTTTAATTTTGACTAATTTGTTTGTTTTCTTTTTGAGAATTTTTAGATTTCTTTAATTGTTGCATGTCCACAAGGAAAATCCTAAAGACATTGTGAGCTTTGATCCGGAGCTTGAGAGGACACCTAGGAGGAGAAGGCAAGAGCAAAGAAAAATGGCTGGTAACAACAACAACAATAATTTACTACCATTGCTGCCATAAGATGGAGTTCCTCCAACACTGCCACAAATTGTTAATGATATACCACTACCGTGTCCACAAGAAGAACAAGTGCAAAATAGGACAATAAGAGATTTTGTTGTGCCTATACTTGATGATTTACAACCAGGGGTTATGAGACTAGCAATCCAAGTTGGAAATTTTAAGCTGAAACCGGTGATGTTTCAAATGTTAAATTCAAATAGGCAATATTCTAGTTTTCCTCATGAAGACGTAAGAGAACATTTAAAATCATTTTTGCTTATTTGTGCATCCTTTAGTCAACATGGTGTCCCTGATGATGCCTTAAAAATGTAATTATTTCCTTATTCGTTATAGGGTAAAGCAAGACATGGTTCTTGGGATTACCGACAGGATCCATTACATCTTGGAATGCGTTAACAACATAGTTTGTTTTGCGTTTCAATTCACCGACAATGAATGATAGGTTACGTAACGATGTTACTGTATATCATTAACTAGATAAAACTTACGTATAACATGGGAGCGTTACAAAACATTGCTTCGACGCTACCGAATGCATGAAATTCAATAAGAGGCCCAAATAGAAATTTTTTACAATGGTTTGAGTTTTCAGACAAGGAATCTTGTCGACGCATCAGCTAATGGTCCTTTATTGGATTGTACTTATAATGAAGCTGTAAGAATTCTAGAGAGGATTGCTCAGAACGACTATCAATATCCAATCTCTCGTTCTACACAGGTAAAAACTAACCTTGGAGTTCTTGAGTTAGATGCTATTTTTGCTTTGTCAGCACAGGTATCCTCATTGGCTAATATCATAAAGAGTATGAAGCAACAAATGACGTTGCTCCTATTCAAGTGGCCCAGCAATTGGATGCGCCGATATTTTCTTGTGAAATTTACAGTGACAATCATAGTTATGAGGATTGACCACAACATGCAGAAAATGCTTTCTACGTCAACAATATCAGAGGGGGTTCATTTGGTAACTCATACAACAACCGATCTCAACAACCGTGGGGGAATCAAAATGCTTCCACATTCAAATATGGAAATTCCACAAATCAAGGGGGTTATAGACAAGGGAGTTACAATAGCAACCAACAACAAAATTATAATCAGAATTAGTAGGTGAGTTCTTAACAGATGCAGTCACATAACCAGATGCACACACAATCTTGATTATAGCCACAACAGTTTATGCTGTAAGGACAACAACAATTTTCTCAACCAAATTCAGATCCTATGGCTGCTCTTGAGGCATTGATGCGCGAGCATATCACACGAACTGAAGCAATAGTGCAAGGCAACTCTTCTTCCATCCGAGCATTAGAAGCCCAACTAAGACAGTTGGCTTCTAATCTCAGCACAAGACCACCAGGCACTCTGCCTAGTAATACAGAGAATCCAACACAGAGGAGGAAGTAGCATTGCAAGGCTATTACACTGAGACGTGGGAAGCAGACGGTTGAACCAAGCAATTCTGGCCAAGATCATGTCAACGCATTTGAACCACAGCAACAAGAAGAGGTTGCAGCTAAAGGAAGTCAAGCAGACGTAAATAAGAGGAACCAACTGTAGAACCATCTATGTCTTCTATTTGCCCAACAAAGTTGTCGACGCAACTGCCAATGTCGACACCACCTAGTTTTCCATAACAACCCAATGTCACAATACCTTTGCCATTTCCACAAAGATTTAAAGAGAAAGTTCATGATAAAGAATATCAAAGGTTTGTTTCTACTTTGAAACAGTTACAAATTAACATACCTCTTGTAGATGCTCTTGTGCAGATACCCAGTTATGGAAAATTTATGAAAGAGCTCTTGTCAAAGAATAAGAAATTGTCTGAAATCGAGACGATTGCGCTCACAAAGGGGTGCAGCACCTTGCTTACAAATAAGTTGCCAACCAACATGAAAGATCTTGGCAGTTTTACAATCCCATGCTCCTTTAGGAATCATTATCTAGGTAAGGCTTTATGTGATTTGGGAGTAAGTATTAACCTTATGCCTCTATCTACTTTCAAGAAATTAGGAATAGGTTCGATGAAGCCCACTGCGATGACATTGCAACTTGTGGATAGATCCTTAGCACAACCTGAAAGCCAAATCAAAGACATCCTTGTACAAGTAGATAAGCTCATGTTCCCTGCTGGTTTCATTATCCTAGATTGCGATGCAGATAAAGAGGTACCCATTATCTTGGGGCAACCATTTCTAGCAACGGGACAAACACTTATCGACGCTTTCAAGGGAGAACTTATCATACGTCACAATAATGAGCATGTGACCTTCAGTGTGTTTGGGGCATCTCCATCCAGAAGTAAAGAGCAATGTAACAATATCGACATATTGGATGAGATCATTAGGGAAGAATTCAATGCAAGGAGTTCAGCAATGTCAGATGAGGATGCGGTGACATCCACCAATGAAATCCTAGATGACTGTGTCGACAAAGAGGAGGTTAACAATTGTGAGTTGAGATAGAATTGGCAAATGGAATCTTTGGATTTATCTAATAGGATAATCCCGGTGTTTGAACCATCTATTGAGCAAGCTCCTACCTAGGAGTTGAAGTCATTGCCAACGCATTTGAAATATGTCTTTCTTGGTGACAATGAGACATTATCTGTTATTACCAACGCATCCTTCGATGTAACGCAAGAAGATAAGCTCATCCCTATTTTGAAATAACACAAAAGAGCCATAGCCTGAAGCATTGCAGATATCAAAGGCATTAGTCCTTCTTTTGCATGCATAAGATAAGGCTAGAAGATGAAGGGAAGCAGTCAATTGAGCAACAAAGACGACTTAATGAAAAGATGAAAGAAGTAGTGAAGAAGGAAATTAACAAGTCACTAGACACGAGTATCATTTACCCTATTTTCGATAGTAATTGGGTGAGCCCTAACCAATGTGTTCTTAAGAAAAGTGGTTTCACGTTTGTGACCAACGATAAGAATGAGTTGATCCCTACTTGCATTACAACTCGTTGGCGAGTATGCATGGATTACCGTCGACTGAATGTGGCCACAAAGAAGGACCATTTCCTACTTCCTTTCATTGACCAGATGCTGAATAGGCTAGCTGGTAAAGCCTATTATTGCTTCTTAGATGGCTACTCTTGATACAACCAAATTGCCATTGAGCCAGAAGATTAAACAAAGATGACGTTCACATTCCCTTTTGGAACCTTTACTTTCTGACGTATACCATTTGGGTTGTGCAATGCGCCAGCAACATTTCAGAGGTGTATGATGGCAATCTTCTTAGACATGATAGAAGATTCCTTAGAGGTATTCATGGATGATTTCTCTGTTTATGGACAGAATTTTGACCAATGCGCTGACAATTTGGAGAGAGTTTTGAAGAGATACGAGGACACAAATCTAGTTCTGAATTGGGAGAAATGCCACTTCATGGCAATTGAAGGTACAGTCCTCGGGCATCAAATATCTTGTCAGGGCATTGAGGTTGATAAAGAAAAGGTAGAAATGATCGAGAAACTACCACCACCCATCAATATCAAAGTAATAAGAAGCTTTCTTGGACATGCTGGCTTTTATAGAAGATTCATCCGAGATTTTTCCAAGATAGCTAAACCGTTATGCTCATTGCTAGAGCAGAATAAAAAGTTTGTGTTTGATGACAACTGTCTAGACGCATTCATGATAATAAAGAAGCAGCTGGTACAAGCCCCAATTGTCGTTGCACCAGACTGGACACAACCGCTTGAACTAATGTGTGACGTAAGTGATTTTGCTGTAGGAGTTATACTTGGCCAACGAAAAGAGAAGGTATTCCATTCTATTTACTATGCTAGTAAAACTCTAACTGCAGCGTAGGTTAATTATACTACCACTGAAAAGGAGTTGCTAGCAGTATAGTCTTCGCATTTGACAAGTTTCATTCATATCTTGTCGGCGCAAACACTATAGTATACACAGACCACTCTGCATTGAGATATCTTTCACGAAGAAAGATGCCAAGCCTAGACTGATACGACGGATCCTACTCCTTCAAGAGTTTGATATTGAAATTAGGGATAGGAAAGGATATAAAAATCAAGTAGCTAACCACTTGTCTCGATTGGGAGTTGGAAATGAAGATGGACAAACATCCCAAATTATCGAAGCATTTCCAGATGAGCAATTATTCTTTGTCGACACATCGCCCTGATATGCCGATGTAGTCAATTACCTAATGTGTGAGAAGCTACCACTGAGTGTTACGGGTCATAAGAAGATCAAGTCCATACGCGATGCTGCAAAATACTACTGGAACAGCCATACCTATTCAAGGTATGTACCGATAATTTTATTCGTCGTTGTGTACTTGAAGTAGAAATGACTTCAATCCTACGACATTGCCATGATGTCCCTTATGGAAGACATTTTGAGGGTCCAAGGACTGCTGCTAAGGTCCTACAGTCAGGATTTTATTGGCCCATATTGTTTTGAGATGCCCATAACTTCTCACAACAATGTGATCGTTGTGAACGCACTGGTTCAATATCCCGACATAATGATATGCTCTAACAACCAATCATGGAGGTAGAGCTCTTTGACATTTGGGGTATAAAATTCATGAGACCATTTCCAAACTCTTTTGAGAATGTGTACATCTTAGTTTCTGTTGACTATGTATCGAAGTGGATCGAGGCAATTGCGATGCCAAAAGATGACGCTCGGGCAGTGTTGAAGTTCTTTCACACATATATTCTCACAAGGTTTAGAACACCAAGAGCATTAATAAGTGACCAAGGAACTCATTTTTATAACAACCAAGTGACAACTGCTTTAAAAAGATATGGTGTGAAGCATCGTATGGCTACTACGTATCACCCACAAACCAATGGTCAAGTCGAAGTATCCAATCAACAAATTAAAAGCATACTTGAGAAGGTGGTTAATCCATTTAGAAAGGATTGGTCTTCGCGGCTACATGACGCATTGTGGGCGCTTCGCACTACATACAAGACCCCATTGGGAATATCACCATATCAATTAGTGTTTGGTAAGTCTTGTCACCTGCCAGTTGAGCTTGAACATAGAGCCATATGGGCAATTAAGCAGGTGAATAAGAATTATAATGTTGCAGGAAGAAAAAGATTGTTGGACATCACTGAGCTAGAAGAAATAAGTCGACATGCTTATGAGAATGTCGCAATATACAAGGAAAAGACAAAGAGATGGCACGATAATATCATTTTGCATCGACAATTTAGCCGTGGTCAGTTAGTGCTTTTATTTAACTCACGTTTAAAATTGCATCCAGGTAAATTGCAATGAAGATGGTCAGGCCCTTTCAAAGTTGTCGAAGCATTCCAGAGCGGTGCGGTGACAATTGAAAATCTAAAGGATGAACAACAATTCAAAGTAAATGGCCAACGTCTAAAGTACTATGTGAGCCCAGATGTCAAAGAACCGAACGAGGCCATCAATCTGGTCACATTCAAATAATGTCTATGCATTTTTATATTTACCTTTATTTGTTTCACTTTTACTTTTGTTGTTTCAAATTCCTTGCAGAAATAAAAAATCGTATTTTTTTCGAAGCATTAAAGCACAAATATTCGACGCATTCTGTGATAAGTCAGCATAGTTTTTTCAGCAAGAATTACGCCGGTTGATCTCTCTTCTCCCCCAGTCATTCGATCAAACGAAATAGTATAATTTGCAACTTGGTAATTAATAACTGCAGACGCAATGTTTCCTCGTATTTTTTTCAATCATCACGCCTAGGCTATAAAACCTCTCTCCTATAGATTTCTAGCTACTCACATCCACTATTGTTGCTACATCTCATCCCTTTCATTGCTTCTATATTCTTTTTTCTGGTCACAAGCTATCTTTTTCTGCAAACTTCTCTAACTTTCTTCTTCAATAACAATGGCTAAAACTCGAGCATCAAAAAACCCTTCCAAGACTCCCTTTAAAAGTACCCCCAACAACTTCAACCACTGTGTCTTCGATCACAACACCATCTCCGTCTTCAGGCCCGGTCCTATTTTTAACGTTTGTAGTCAAGGACCGCTACCAAAATATCATGCTGAAACGAAACCTCCACCCTGAACAAAGTTTGCAATTGTCTCTACATCAGACCTTGGGGAAACATGTTGCCTGTACCATCAGTCGCCTTGGGTGGGAGTTTTTCTGCGAACATCCATCTGGTTACTCCCCTACACTGGTCAGAGAGTTCTAAGCCAATCTTGTGGATCTTGAGCAAGAGTTCATTTTTGTAAGGGAGGGGCTCATCCCATGGAGTACCGCCCAAATCAATTTACTGTTAAGAATCCCTGAGAGGGTGGACGACCACTCACCGTTTATAAATAGGCTGGATGATGAAAGCACCGCTCAGATGATGAAGGACTTTTGTATCGATGGAGCCACATGGACTGGTAACGGGTTCCACAACTATACTATGCATAGAAGGTATCTCACAACCTTCTGCAAGGTATGGCTCCACTTCATCAACAGCCGCATTATGCCTTTGACACATAGCACTACGACGACATTGGATCGTATGTGTCTCTTGCATTTTATCCTACACTTCTGACACATCGACATCAGAGAGATCATCCATAATCAAGTCGCGGAAGCCGCTGGCAAGCAAACTGGTATACTCCCATTTCCCTCTCTAATCATGTTACTTTGCAAACAGAAGGGCATTATGTCCAGCGATGGTGAGGAGATATTAGAGAACAAAGGCTCGATTAACAACATCTCCACTGAACGGATGACTCGCGACCAAGAGCCATCGGTGGCCAAAGAAGCCACAAAGAAGAAGGATAGAAACAAAGGGAAAAAGAAAGTAGAACAATCTGATGCACCCACAATTTCACAAGTGTCGAAGAAGTTAGCTTTAATAGAAGTACATCTTGACCGTATTGACATGCACTTAGTCCACACTGATGGTGTCGCCGATGACATGGATTATAGGCTGCATAAATTTTATGCTTACATAAAGGCTTGGAACGAGGCTATTGTTGCTGCAATACACCAGATCAGCCCCACTCCATTGCCAGACTTTCCAGCCTTTCCATCCATATTCCGCCAGATGTAGTACTCGTCATCCGATCAACCTACCCTTGATGGTAGGCATGCCCTTGTACTAACACGGATTCACATCTCAGATGATGACAAGGAAGAAGGGCACTCAAAATCTGATGAGGACTGCTATCGCACTCTTTGTCGATCTATTCGAGGATGAGTTCTCTAATAGCCTTGGTACGAATATGGCCAAACGTGAGACTGTTATGGATAAAGGTGTTGACATAGTGGAATGCGCTAACATTGGCCTAAAATAACTAGAGTAGCATGAGGATGAAGGTGCGGGCTATAGAGATGACCACCTGAAGGAAAAGGAAAAAGAAGAGAAGGAAAAAGAGAATGAAGAGAAGGACCCTACCGAGGTACAGGAAGTGAAGGAAAAGGATGCTCCGACAACGATCGCTGAGGATATTGTTGGCACACCAAAAAGTGTGAAGGCATCAAGCTCTAACGAGGCTCGACCTGATTCGAGCCAGGCTAAGGTTGTTATGAGAAAAATCAAGGAACTAAATTCTCTTGTTATCGTGCCCTATGTGGCACCGCCCACCGAAATCCACCCATCCAAAGTGACAACTGATGAGGCCAACACCCAACCTGTCTAGGAGGAGCAATCCGCCAAGCCGGTTAGTGCGACGGATAAAAAGAGGAAGAGGTGCAAAGACTAGAAGAAGAAGAAGCACAAAAAAGAGGATGAACACCCAAAGAAGAAGAAAAAGGAAGCAAAGGCAGCATCTGCATCGACTGCTGACGAATAAGTTAGTACATTTCTTTTTAGATAGTTTTCATGCATTCTTATTGTCACTGCATCGGGAACAATGTAGACATTAAGTTTAAGGGGGGATAATGTGAAATGGAAATGTAATTATAACTACATATTTGAATTCTACTTGTTTCTTTTGTTAATGAGAATATGCAAAATTTCAACAGAAATATGCCCACAATTCTTATTTTTATGCTTGAATTGTTTGGATGCTAATGTGAAAATTGGATGAATATGAATGAATGATGAGTCTGCTATTTTTGAATGAATGATTAGAATTGCTTCAACAATGAATGGATAGTGTTGGTGTTTGAATTTTCAACTAACCGATCGGTTGCAGCGGTGTTATATGAATAAAAGACACTCCAATGTTAGTGCATTATGACTGTTCAAGGGAGAACACTCCGCTGAAGGTTTAGAAAATCATCTAGCCAAAGGCTGTCACTGCAAGAGTGTGTGTTGGCACAATTACATACCTCCTAGGGGTTTGTTGCACCCCATCGTTACTGCCAAGGAACAAAGGTAGAGTAATGCAATGACATCTCTCAATCATTTAAAAAAGAAAAAAAATTGAGAAAAAGGAAGAAAAAGAAAAAGAAAGAAATTTTTGATAAATGTTGTATTCGTTCAAGGAAGATTAGGATTCAATGCATGACATTAACATTTATGAAGTTACAATTTTCAATTAATCATGCCTATAAATTGTCGGTGCATTAGTCTATCATGTAAATACAATTTGTGCATTAGGATTTCAGAAAATTCAAGTTGTGAGAATATTGATTGCGCTGACATTTTTGCTTGTGACTTTGTTAATTTTTATTTACTTGAGGACAAGTAAAAACTCAAGTTTCGGGGTGTGATGGTATTACAAATGACATATATTTTCTCCCTAAATTAGTGTTTTAATTATCTCTTTTGTATCACATTTAACATGCATCATGAGCATTTCATACTTAGTTTTTATATTTCCAACTCATTGTTAGTTAGTTTAAATTCTTGTTAGTTTTACATCTTTTTGTACTAATGTCGTCGCAAGCAGCCAATATATTGTGCCTTAGAATTGTCAGTACAGGAACTCAGCCCAGGAGCTTAATGCTGGAAGGAGAATGCAGCCACAAGATTAGCTTGGAGTTGTGACCAGCGATGTCGTCGCATTGAACATGAACTCCGAATTGGTAGACTCAAGCTGAATTCACATCTAGAAGCACCAGTGCAGGAATATCACAGGTGTAGCTGTAATTACAGTTTCAGACTGTACCCAGCAATGCAGCGACAACTTGCAGATCTCTGAAGAAAACATTAAATCTGCATGAGTGCAAAGCTGTACTCTAACCAACTTTTACAGCTGCAAAATCTAGATCTAGATCTGAGAATGGGAGGCTGAAACCTGTAACTTTTGAAGGCTATAAATAGAAGAATGAAGAAATCATCAAGAGGTAGAGGATTAAATTCTGTAATTACTGTGTGATTTAGAGATTTTAGACGGAACGGTGAACTGATGGAGCAAGGGAGCAACCACTTCTGACGAGAGGTGCTCGATGCTACGCAAAAGGAACGATTAAGGAGTAGTCCTAGTAGTCTAGAGATAGTAAGCTTCGATTGTATTCTTTAATCCTTCTTTTATACTGATGGATTCTAATGACATTTGAATGAATACGAGAGTATCTTTCATTGTTAGATCACTTTGATTCTTACTTAATGCTTTTTATCTGTTTATTCTTGGATTTAACTACATCAAACACGAGAGTGGCTTTGCAGTCTACCAACATCGAGAGATGCGGTGACAAATTAGGTTAACAAGTAAGACAACGAGAGTTCCTTAGGACTAGAAGAGATTCTAGTTACTTGTTCTTAGATGCACATCGTTGCTCGCACCGAGAGGTGGGGTGATTGTGGGTATTTAAGTCTCAAGTAAATGGTAGACTGATATTGGTAATAGTTCATTAATGCATTATTGCTGCGACAATTCGTCTATACAATACCTTGTCGACACATCCAGCGTTGTGACTTAAAAAAATCAGTGATTCATTCCAATCCTTTCCACTTGATCATATTTACATTCCATGCATTTAAATATTCAACATTCAACACTCAACACATTTGATTTTCTTTCAGTACATTGACATTTAACCTTTAACATTTAACTCTGATTGCGCTGGCAATATTAACTATTTCAGTGTGCAAATCTGACATAATTGCACTGACATCCTTGCTCACAATTTACTTAATTTGAGTATTATTTGGTCCAACATTTAAACATCAGGAACCAATTTCCTCGTGGGATCGATATCTGATAGAATTGTCTATCAACTATACTTGCATCGACGTGTGTTCGCTTGCACAATCGCTGTGACATTTCAAACGCGGTCAATTGCCATTATTATTTCAGTTTCTTTTCTGTGTATATAAAAATAAACTATTTTATAATAATGTCTTGAGAATAATATGATTATTCTTAAAAGTTCCTTAGTCGAGTATTATTGTGGGCTTGGGAAACAATAATGCATTAAGACTAACGTGTAGTTTATTGATGACAAAGTGTTGTCATTAACATGGGATGTCAAAATCAATACATGAGTATGTGTGTTAGAGAACAACATATTAGACTGACCCGCTATGAGTATGTTTCTTAGATTATTATGTAATAGTCACAACATTACTCATAGTGATTACTATGTATACGATCCTCAAACTTGAGATCATTATTATCCCAACATCGTAAGTCGTATATTTTAATACAATCAAACATCCACGGTAACTGATTGTTCTATAAAGGCTGATGTTGGATATACCATAATCTATATAGTGGGATATGTTTGATCAATATAAGATTTTTCCGTCCTAAATAATGGGAGCAATATCTTAGGCCACTTGATTGAGTGAGACTAGAAATGCATGGCTATGCTTGAATATGTTGATATGAGATATCATACTTATTTGTTTTTCATATTCTACTGAAGAAATCAAGAAACATTAGATGGACTATGCAAGTGTGACTATTCCATGACTTGTGTCCATTCTAGATATAAAGGACAAAATGATTTAATATATGAAGGGTTAATCACAGAGAGGTTATGTCGAATCATGACTTCATGTAACTTAGGTAGCAATGATGCATTGCTAGATGCCACTTATTGTTTGTAATATTAGAATCGTTCTAGTATTGCTGCTAACGTTACAAGAACCTACAAGGTCACACCCTATGGTTGAAACAAACGGAATCCAAACACAATTGGTGTTATGTTTAGCTATCACATGACTTAAACAAATTATTGAATTAATTTAATTTGATAATTAAATATTAAACACATTATGTGTACAAACTTGTTGTACATAAATAGAGAACATAATTAGTATCAATATATGACTTTGGTTCATATAAAATTTTAATATTAACTGAATATATTTTAATGAAATTATTAAAATAATTAATTGTAATAATAATTTTAGTCAAATATTAAAACATGGAAGTTAATATCCTTTTGGAAAGGATATAATGTTTTAATAACTTTTCATATGTTTCTCCAAAGAGATAATTCCATTTTTAATATATGATATTAAATAAAAGGAATGAAGATCTTGAATTGGTGTTAGGTTTTAGAAATCAGAATTAAAAAAAAGTGTTTAGCAGCCATCAACAAAAAATATTCTCTGAAAAGTTTAGAGGGTGATTGTCGTTCATTGTCACACCGGATGGATTACGTAGAGGCTGAAACTTTTCGTAGCGGCTTGAATCGATATACAGTTGCACAATCAACAACAATTTGTTTTTTCCAAACGATTAAAGGTAATCATTCATACCCTTTATGCCCCAATTTGTTCCTCGCACATGGATCCCTGGTTGTGATCACCGGATTTAATTTTTTCGCTGCGTCATGGGGTGTACCGATAACCTAACAAATTACATAAGGAATAAGGGTGGAAACCCTTATTCAAATACTTATAATCCCGAATGGATAGATCACCCAAACCTGATATGGGACGAAAATCAAGGAGGAGGTAATACTTCGAAGTAAGTTAAAAACGCTAATTATCAACCTCCTTATTTGTAGCAACCTTAGTAAAAGGCTAACCCAAATGACCATACTGTATGTGGTTAACGCTTGGATCAAATAGAGAAGGAAATGCAATAAATAGGGACAAAAGTGAAACAAGTGCAGTCTGAGTGCACCAATTCAACGAAGACATTGACTAAGCTAGAGGAACAAATGAGCCAATTGATGAGTATGATGGGAGATATCAAGAGACAAATTGGCACTGGTATTCCTAGCTACACAAATGATAATCATCGAAGGGAAGAGAAAGAGTATGGGTAACCAATTGCTCTTCGATCAAGTAAAGTACTGAGTGGCCCAGAGAACCTTACTCAAGGGGAACCACAGAAGAATACTAATAATCTTAATGAAGAGGCCTCGAAAGTTTATGGTGAACCAAAATTGGAAGAAGTAGTTGAAGTGGCAACTGAGCTAGAGAAAGAGCCAATAAAGAAACCTGGAACTATATAGGTACCATTCCATTCACAGTTAGAGAAGACACAAAGACGGGATGAAGATGAATTTGTAAGTTTTCTAAACTTGTTTAAAACATTAAATGTTAACATGCCTCTAATCGAGTTAATTGAAAAAGTCTCTACAAATGCTAAATTTTAAAAGAAACCATTTCTAGGCATAGGAAATTAAAATAGGAGAGCAAGTTAACATAAGTGCCTCTTGTAGCACAATTATAATTAGACAGATTCCCCAAAATCTAAAAGACCTGTGAAGTTTTACAGTCTGCATAGAGATAGGGAGTATTCACTTTAGTAAAGCCCTATGTGATTTTAGAGATAACATAAATTTATTGCTTTTATCCATATATGAAAAACTCGGGTTAAGGGACCTCAAAAACACACAGATCATGCTACAATTAGCTAAAAGATCTTAAGTGCATCCAAAAAGAGTACTAGAATATATGTTAGTTAAAGTGCTTAGCT
Source organism: Gossypioides kirkii (assembly GCA_005610355.1). NCBI lineage: Eukaryota > Viridiplantae > Streptophyta > Magnoliopsida > Malvales > Malvaceae > Gossypioides > Gossypioides kirkii. The sequence goes on from CP032253.1 coordinate 19,890,691, forward strand.
TCATCATCCCAACGAATTTTGTAATATTAAACTTCGAGGAATATTGTGAAATACCTATCCTATTAGGTAAGCCCTTCTTAGCAACATCGAAATCCAACATTGATTTGGAAAAGAAAAAGTTAACAATGAAAATCAATGGTGACATGTAAATTTTTAAATGTGACCATCAACAAGATGAAATAAAGAGGGAAGGATTAGGGAGATCATGTTATAGAATATTTGCAACCATCCCTAATAACCTTAAGAAAAAGGAAGTGTTTTCGGTGATTAGTGCAGGACGAAAGCATAGGTACAAGGAGTGGTGCAAGCGAAACAAGGTGGAGCAGCATTACAAATTGTGGACAAATAGAGATATAAACATCTCAAAGGAAACATCCTTGTGCACCTTATTCGGGTTTTCGGATGAATCTGATAGTAAAACTTGATAATATCAACTAAACCCTAATTTTACGTATATTAGTGTATGTTAAAACTAATTGTTTAGTGTATATTTTAAATTGTATAAAATTTGCATCTTATATGACCCGAGAAACTTTAAAGATCAGAAATTTTGGTTAAAACAAAGTTGGTATTGCAACTCAGCATCCTTGTGTCGCAACACCGCGTCCAGACTCACAAAATCGAGAAAATCATCTTGACATCGTGACACAAAAGATAACCTACTCAAGGTTTCAAAATTTCAGTGTGTCACGACATCAAACCCCAATATCGCGACATCAATAAACTGATAGGTATGTCGCAACACGAAATCTATGTGTCGTGACATCATTGCAATTTTATGCAAGGTTGACCAACCCGACAACGTAGTTCGATTAACTAAACACTTTTTTAATCCAACTTTAACCCTAAAAACACATGATTTAAAACCAAAAGCATATTAAACAACCATCCAAACTCACCCTAACTCCTTAAACATCCCATAACCTCTCAAAATTTTCATAAACCCTAAACCCTCTTTTCTTGCTTTGTTCTACTAGTTTGATATAAAATTTCCTCTTTTAATCTTTTTTTTTTTTTACAGTAAAAGGCCTGAAGGCCAAAATAACTCTATTAACAACAATCAGAAATTATATCATTTTAGATACTACTCGGGTAATCTATATCAAAATAGAAATTACAATGATCGGTCAAAGACAATTTAATAAGTATATCAGCAACCCTATTAGAATTGTTGGTACACCAATTAAAATTACAAAAAGACAAATCAGCAGCCTTACTAGTTAATTTGCGTGATAAAAATCCTGTAATGGTGATGTCGTCGTTAAGCTTAAGAATCTTGTTAATGATGTCCACACAATTGCTTTCAATGGTGATATTAGAAAAATTATTCTTCCTAGCCCAAGTCAAACCCTCACCAATGGCGTTCGGTTCTGCCCAAGCCGCAAAAAACACATTATCTTGAAAGCATAATTTTCCACCAAGCACAAAACCATCCTGGTCACGTGCAACAATACCATCACTTGACTTGCTTCTTTCCCAAGCAACATCAATATTGATTTTAATGATACTTGGAGAAGGTTAATCCACTTGTCCTACCTTACGAGTTTAGGTAGCATGACGGTGCTAGAGAAATTATGGATCTAGTAGTCTGTACAAAAGGTCGACGCCCTTTCCCAAGTGATCTTCGGTTCTTCATTTTTTCCTTGAAAGATTAAGTTGTTTCTACTATTGTAATACCCAAAACCCATTATCATCGTCGGTTGGGGTTCCGGGGACTTTTCAATCTTTATCATTGAATAAATTCTCTAATATTCAAAATTTCAATATAAATAAATAATATGCATGAAGTTAAATGTAATCATAAGTACCAATACAATTCATAAGGGCAAAAATGTCATTTAATAATTCTGGGGGACTTTTACCGATACCTGTTTGACAAGTTTCGGTAGAAGTCAAGTTAGTGAGCAATTTAAAAGTAGCTATAGTTTTCTACCGGTAGTTGTGGAAGTTCTACCGGTACAAGTATGACATCTACCAAAACAATTCATGCTACTACTGATACAACAAACTCTAGAGAGCAAGTAAGTTTTGCCCTTCAACTTCTACTGCTACAAGCACTTGGACTACCGATACATCAAATTTTACTATCGGTACAATGCAAGTCTAACCAACATCTCTATTACTCTGTATTTCTACCGATACATGCATGAGAACTACCTAAACAAATAAGCAGATTTCCAAAAATGCACAAAATACTTCTAAGTATTGTACCTAACCATACCAAAACTTTCCATTGTCATAAACTTTATATGTTGATCATTCAAAACAATTATATGTAGACTACAACAAGTTGATACAAGTTCACCAAAATCACAAAATACAATTGAAAGCCAATATCAAGTTTGTAATCATTCTAGAAATCCTTATACATCAAAATATATCAAGCTCATAATCCTACTACATGCCATATAAGCCAAGTGATACGAAGCCTATCGAACGAACTCCTAAGATAGTGTGATTCCTCTTGAGGATCTGATCTTTAACAGTAAAATGAATATACAAAATAAGGAATAGACACACATGTAAGTATTCAGAGCTTAGTAAGTTCGTATAACATTTAACTTACAAAATAGTATATTTGGTTATAGAGAGAGGAATTAAACAACTTCGACATCCTGTGTCATTGGAAACAAGTTGATCTCTTCGAGGCTTCTAAAAATTTAGCTCAAACGAGCCCAGATAGAGTTTAGCTCTTACAAGCCCAAACAGGTTATCGCTCTTTCGAGCCAGACAGAATATTGCTCTTTTGAGCCAGACAGAATAACACTCTTATGAACCAGAATCTAGAGTATCTACATCGTCCATCATGCTTTTCGTGTCAAGAATACCACAAAGATAATAGAAATTAGAGTTATTAAATAGAGTTACGATAGCACAAACTTACCGGATGTGATTACAGTTAAGGTTAAACTTTAGGGATTATTCTACAATTTTTCATTTTCCTTGATCTGCAGTCTGCTCATGATCTAAATCAACAAATCATTAAATTTTCACATTAAATCATGAAATTTAAATCACTTCTTGCATTTATGTCATTTTTGGGAAATTTACAAAATTACCCTTTTACTTTCATTTTTATTCAATTTAGTCCTTAGACCTTAAACATGCAAAATAACCATTCCCATGTTCAACCCATGCCATCCGAATACACTAGGGTATATTCTCAACTCATACATACAATTTATTTCACACCATGTACATGATTTTACCATTTTAGCAATTTAGTCCTTAAACCCTAAATCATCAAAAATCACTTTACAAAATCAACCAATCTAACAACCAAACTTCCAAAACCTTCATAAACTTCCAAGAATAAGCTAATTCATCAATGGAAAAGTATTCAACATTTGACAGATTTACAAATTAGTCCTGTGGTTAGCTAGATTAAGCTAATACGGACTCGAAAACATAAAAATTACTAGAAACGAGTGAGAAATCACCTACCAATTAAAGAGCTTACTTTGGCCAAAAGTTCTTTTTATGTTTTTTAAGGTTTCTAAGTGATTTTATTTGAATAAGATGAATGAAATTCATCTAAATTCCCTTTTACTTTAATTTTACTTATTTTCAAATTACTAAAATGTCGTTTTGAATTAACATAATTTTCCACCAAATAATGACCCATAATCGTCCACTATACCTCTTTAATGTATATTTACTCATTAAGGACCATTTTAAGTCCTCTCTTTAGAAACTAACATATTTAATCAATGATTCCTACATTTTGTGACTTTTACGATTCAGTCCTTTTTACTTAATTAACTATTTAAATGATAAAATTTCGTAACCAATATTTAATATGATGCTAACGTCATCATAAATATTAAAATAAATAAATTTATGTCTTGACTCGTCGGAGTTGTGATCCCGAAATCATTATTTTCGACACTACTGAAAATCGGGCTCTTACAACCATTCCAAATACTCCATAGTAGCACAATCAAACATTCAAAGGCTTTTCGGTCAAGCAGTCTCATAATACCTTTCAACCAATCAACACAGTTCAAATGATCCATATGAAGTAACTTGTCATCAATGCCTCCACACTTAAGGGCTTCTCTAGCTTTCGTGCAATCCTTAAGGGCATGAATTACTATCTCCTCAGCCCTATCGCATCTCGGACAACTGCAAGAGGATGACTAAATTATTGAAGCTATTTTCTTGTTAGTCGGTAAGAGGTCATGGCCGACGGTAAGAGGTCACGGCCTTCCAATAGAATCTATGAGGGCCATACCCCATTTTTCGAAGAATTAACTAAGAATAACCAACCTTAGTAGTAAAAGTCCCACTAGTAGCATGAAACCAAATGATCCTATCATTCAGACCATCACTCATAATAGGAATATCACAAATTCTATCACACCAATAATCACCAAATAAATCATGCACTTTGTTTCTGTTCCAAGAGCACTCACCAATATCCCACAACTCATGAACAGTAACATTATTATCAACAGTCTGCATGTCGAGAAGGGAAAGACAACTCAGCCCCTCAACCCCCCATCTATCAGCTTTAAGTCTAGCGATGCAACCATTTCCAATCTGCCACTCGAAACCTTATTCAAGCTCCTCAATTACGATTCTAAGGCTTGACCATTCAAAGGAGAGTTTATCCACTTTTTTCGAATGGAATAGGCCACAATCTGGAAAGTACTTTGAAGACAAAACTTTATAGCACAATGTGTCCTTATTATTGATGATGCTCTTTTAATCCTATTTGGTATAGAAACGAACGGGGTGCATTTAAAGGAATGAAAACAAACGAGCATTACAAGGAATCCGAAAAGAGTTTTATGAGGTTAATGGTTCCTAACTTATCTTTTTGTTGTTCTATTGAATGGATTACTTGGAAGTTTGTTAGTTATTAGCCAAAAAACAATATTTAATATGCCTTCAAGAAAGATTAGGAGAACTAATGAATCAAAACTATCGACAGTTCTGAACCCCACTAATTTTTAAAACCCAAACATTGAAAAATATTTTCTAAAAATTTAGGGGAAAACATCTATTCAGTAGAGCGGATTTGAACAGTCAATGATTCTCTGCTGGGAGATTTGACCTTTAGTTTGATATCATAGATGGGAACATTTCTGTACAATCCTAAAAGACTCTGCTATGGTCCCTGTAGTTTAGGAATTTTACGGGTCTTTGTGGGACCAAAAATCTAAAAGAATCGAAGGTTATACATGGGAAACAATAACTGTGAGAGGGAAGGCTGTACGAATTACCCCTCGGACTATTTGCGAATTTTATAATATTCCATTTTATGAAAATATTTTGTGGAAGAAACTAATTTAGATTAATTTAGAGATATAAATTTGGATAATGTTATAAACTTTCTAATAGAAAGAAGGGGTGAATGGAAATGTCACTCATGTATTGATATCCCAACCTCTTTTGATCAAGCAATAATGTTCCCTATAGCGAAAATGTGGATTCAATTTTTATGCACCAGAATTTCTCCTGCTTTAAATGTGTCTAATGTCAATACATTTCGAGCGGTTTCGCTTTACGCTCTTTTGTAAAAGAAACAAATATGCATCAGAAAATGGATATATCATAACATGAAGCGGTGCATTAGTGGCCAGAAAGTGGGAATCTTCTTCCTCTACTTAGTGGCAGCTCTATGCAAAAGAGTAGGCTTTCCAGTGCCATTCACTAAGTAGACTATGAAGCCATCTCAAAGCATAATAGGAGATACTTCATATATTTAGTACATCAAGCTTCGGAAGAAACAAGTAAATGAGTGGAACAAAAGCCAAGAAGAGAAAACAACTACTCCAGGGTCATCTCAAAGGAAAGCAAAGTCGACCGTCCGACAAGAAATTGGCCAGAGTAGTCATCCAAAGCTGGATTGGATGATACATTGGATGCAAGATTCAGGTCCAATTTTTCAGGAATTCATGCGGCATGACAAAGAGGAGCATGAAAGCGAAGAAGAAGAAGAAGACGAAGAAGAAAGAAGTGAAGTTGAGGAAGGAGAGGAGGATGAGGAGATAGATTTTGAAGAGGATGATTGAACATCTGATTTTTATTTTTTTAAAGATTGTATTAAATTTGGATAATTTTAAATTTTAATTGTTAGGAGTAGGAGTAGTAATAAATTGTTATTTGTTTTCGCTCTACAATTTTCTATGTAAGAACTCCACAAGGACGAAGCACAATAATTTCGAACTTCTAGCGATATAAGGAGAAGGCACCCACTAGTAGCTTATGGCAATACTATGATCAATCGAGTAAATTCTTTCATTATCGTTTTAGGGGTTACACTTTAGAGATATAAATATGGATAATGTTATAAACATTCTAATAGAAAGAAGGGGTGAATGAAAATGTCGCTTATGTACTAATATCCCAACCTCCTTTAACCAAGCAATAATGATCCCTGTAGCAAAAATGTGGATTCAATTTTTGTGCACCAGAATTGCTCCTACTTTAAATGTGTCTAATGTTAATACGTTTCTAGTGGTTTTGATTTACGTTGTTTTGAAGAATAAACAAATATGCATCGGAAAATGGATACATCAGAAGATGAAGCGGTGCGTTAGTGGCCAGAACGTGGCAAAAGAGTAGGCGTTCTAATGGCACCCACTGAGCAGTTTATGAAGTCATCACGAAGCATAATTGGAGATACTTTTTATATATAGTACATCGAGCTTCGAGCGAAACAAGTAAATGAGTGGAATAAATGCCAACAAGAGAAAACAGCTACTCTGGCCTCATCTCAAAGGAAAGCAAAGTCGATCTTCTAATAGGAAATTGGCGAGAGTAGACATCCAAAATATATTGGATGCAAGAATCAGGTCCAATTTTTCAGGAATTCGCACAGTAGAACGAAATTAGAGAATATGTTCATGCCCATACATATAGACAAGGACGAATAGGAGCATGAAAGCGAAGGAAAAGAAGAAGGAAGTGAAGTTGATGAAGGAGAGGGGGATTACGGGATAGATTTTGAAGAGGATGATTGAACCTCTGATTTTTATTTTTTTTAAAGATTGTATTAAATTTGGATGATTTTTAATTTTTAATTGTTAGCAGTAGGAGTAGTAATAAATTTTTATTTGTTTTTGCTCTATAATTCTCTATGTAGGAACTCCACATAGACAAAGCACAACAATTTCAAACTTCTAACGATATAAGGAGAAGGTACCCACCAGTAGCTTATGGCAATACTATCATCAGTTGAGTAAATTCTTTCATTATCTTTTTAGGGGTTACATAATGAGGACAATGTTTCATCTAAAGTGTGGGGGTAACATAGAAATTTTGTTTTAATTTTTATGTTTTTCTTCTCTTTTTATTGTCAATTGTGTGCTTGAGCTTGTAAAAGTACAAGTGATTGGTTAGGTGCATGTGCATAGGTTGACTGTATTTACTGTAAAATTGGCATGATAATGGTGATTTTAAATTTTTTATGATTAGACTACTAAGTTCTTTATATTACACTGTAGATAGGCATTAAGCAATTGAATGTACCAAGTGATATAGAGAATACAGGAAAACAAGCATGCTTGCATGAATGATAAATTGTTGAATTTGTTATTGTTTGGTTCATTAAATTTGTGAATATTGAGATAGCTAGGGATGACATAAGGCATTGTTTGGTATATACCTAGAGCCAAAAAGCTAACCCCTATTTATTCATCTTTAATATCTATATTTGAGCCAAAAAAACCCTTCTTGATGAACCTCTATAGAAAACCTGAGCCACAAACGATAATTTGTATTTTCTTTGGTCCTGAACTACACGACTATAGACGTCTAGCCATACGTATTGACGATTAAGTATATACATTATGAAAGTTTTGTAAAAATAGAGTGAAATAGGAAATATCAGTGTGATATAGAGATTATAGGTTAGCTCAAAAGTACGAAACAAAAGAAAAATCCAAAAAGAAAATCAAACGAGTTGAAAAAGTATGTGAAAAATACAAAGCAATTGTGAATGAGGGACACGAAAAAAGAAAGAAAAGTGACAAAGCCACAAACATGGAAAAACTTGTTCATTAGTGCACAAAAACTTTTGAGTTAGCCGTAGTTACTATATGATGCTATGATTTTATATTAGGAGAAATAAGGAATGTGAGAGAAGGACAAATAAGGTGGTGAACGAGAAGGGTCACTAATGGGGAGAAAATAGGGAACAATATGATGTGTCAAACTATTTTTGTGCTTGAAACTATTTGATGCTTACGATTCTTGAATTCCATACGTGTCCTAAGCCGCAAAACATTACAAGTGGAAAAGCCCTATGTGATCTAGGTAAACTTATTCATGAATTGACATCATACTAAAAATTGTATGTATGTTTGTCTGTATTTTGTAAGGATAATCAACTACTTGTATAATTTATTGATGGACTCATATATTCGAGAACCCTACTACTTGTGTGCTTTGTAATATACTGAAATTGGATGTTTGATGTCAAAAGTGGCATGTCAGCTATTTATCATGCCATGTTTACGTGTAAATATAAAAGGTATGGCATGTGTTCCAAAGCCAACAGTTGTACCATAATTGCTCAAGGTTCATCTTTTCATTTACTCTTTTTTTTTTGCCTTGCTTAAGGACAAGCAATGACATAGAGTAGAGGAGTTTAATCTGTCGTAATTCGGTGTTGAAGATTGAACTAGTTTTCGCATATGAGGAGCTTTAATACAAGCACTTAAGCACTTTAGTTCGATTTTAGTTAAGTTTTCGTGATTTTATTTAAATTTAATAAATTGTATAATTTGAGTATTTTTTTGACTTTAGGGGCCGAATGAGACCTAAGGGTGAGTTAATATGCTTTGTGAGTGTGTATGAGACTATTAGAAGGCGCAATAACTCAATATTGATCGTTGTGTTGCAACATGGGAAGTTGGATGTTGCAAAATGGGGAGCGAAATGGAAAAATCCCAAGACTACCTTCTATGTCGTAACAAAGCCTGAGGATGTCACGACAAACCCCTGAAGCTACCCTGAAGATGAGCATATTTCCTTCGATGTCGCGGCACAGGCTTTAATGTGTCGTGACATCGACTATGTACGAGAAATAATAACAACTAAGGGTGTTTTGGTTCTCAGAATCAAACATTAAGCACGAGAGCATTTGGGAAAAGAAGAACATAAACCCTAGGCTTGACGACCCTAGGAAGTCAACAAGCTGGGAATTAATCCAAAATTGGTATGGCCTATCTGTGAACACCTTAACCCTGAGCCGTGAGATAGAGAGATAAGTAGTTCTTGTCGACTTGTTATTCTGGTAAAAGATCGAAAGATCTTGCAGGGTATTGACTAGTTGGTTGAACAAGAAACCCAAAGCAATAGTTGGTTACAATTATCAAAGCAAGCTAATCACCCATTCTCAGACTTGATAAATTCCATTATTTTATTTCCCATTATTTATTTATGTTATTTTCATTATCTTTATAAAAACCCTAAAAATCATTCTTTTATATTTTATCGTAATATAATTTTTTTAAAGTATTAATTAGATCTATTTGTGCTTAGGTTATAAATAACTTAGTGCTCACCTCCCTTGGGTATAATCCTCAGAGTACTCGTTACTTTGTTGTAACTATATTACAACATGACCCGTATACTTGCGAATGCAGCCTAATTGACATATTTGGCGTAGGATTCTTACTCTAGACATTGGTAAGTCTGAAGGCGGTCAAAGCGTCAACTGAGCTAGGGTTGAGGAAAACTACTACTTTAACTCTAAAAATAGGCTCATTTAATACATGTTATGGACAATTTTCATATTATATAATTTTCTTTGAAATTCTAATCTTTAGTTTTTTCTTTTCTTAGGCTTTAGGATTATTTTCGATTTTGTTATTTGTTTTCATTAGGAGATCCGTTCTGTGGAATTGAAACAACTTTATATGGATTCAGCATTATATTTAATATGATTCGGACTTTTCCTAAACTTTATTTTATTGATTCATTATTCATGTCTATTTTCTATTTCAATTTTATCATGTTTACAAGATCCATGAGAAACTAATCCTTTTTTGGGGGATTAGCGAGTGGAGATATGATTAATTAACTATTTTGTATGGTTCTCTTAACGGATCAGCTATTTGGGAGAAAAAGAATGTAAACCCTAGGTTAGACAACCCTAGAAAGTCATTTAGGTGGGAATTAACCCAAAATTGACATGGTCTATCCGAGAATACCTTAAGCCATTGTGAGGTTAAGAGATAAGTAGTTCTTGCTGACTCGTTATTCTGGTGGAAGATGAAGAAATCCTGCTAGGATATCGACTAGTTGATTGAACAAGGAACCCGAAGCTATAATTGGTTATGATTATCGAAACGAGCTAATCACCTATGCATAGATATGATATATTTTACTCATCGATTTCCCAAAATTTCTTTTATTTTTATTACTACAAAAACCCCAAAAAACTTTCTTATGTTTTATCGTAATATAATCTATTTAAAGTACTAATTAAATCTGTTTATGCTTAAGTTAGAGTTAAATTAGTACTCACCTCCCTTAGGTACGATCCTTGGAGTACTCTTTACGTTATTGTAACTATATTACAACCTAGCCCGTATACTTACGGATACAGCCTATTTAATATATTTTGTGCAAGTCCAATTTCGGATGATCTTCAACATGCCTGAAAAACAATAAATTGGGTCACCATACAAAATAGAATGTTAGAAAAAAAGGTTAGAATTCGACTCGATGTTGTTAACCATGATACATACCAAGTACAACATATGTAGGTGATGCGGTAAACTTCCTGATTGTTCAAAACACAAACTTCTTCCTCGTCGATGCCATGATTTTCCATGAACATCCTGTTCTATGCATTTCACACTTCACCTCATATTTCTCGTATCAGGAGTAGTAACGACAAAGTTTATGCCAAGTTGTATGTTATATCGCTTGATTGCAGCTACAAATGCATCTTTGGAGTCAAACTCCACCCAACCTTTAAATGGCCAAAATTTATTGATGAAGTCATGCCTTGGTTTTCTATGAGAGTGGTCTAGGATTTCTAAACCACCTTCAGCGGTAAGATCAAGCGTACGCATGTGGGGTGGGGGTTTGTATGTCGTGAAACCCGAGTCATCCTATCAAGTGATGTCTGAAGCTTGACCACCAGATCCATTGTCTTCTGGTTTAGTAGGAATGGGATCTGGTTCTAAAATTTCTGCAATTTTAGCACCATTCAGTCCGGCCTCCTTTATTGGGTCATTGTTTCTTTCAGACCCCTCTTCGTCCTCTTTGTCCTCTTCGTTCTCTTGTCCTTCTTCATTATCAATGGCAGTTGCTTCTACCTCTTGATTGGATGTGCCCTCGCCGATCGAGGTGGTTGGGAGTAGATCATCCGTTCTTGTAAATATGATGTCAATTACTAAATAACTTATATTTAGCCCACACCATTAACTTGATGGCATATTGTGTGAGTGTTATCGGTGTTGAACATAGGCATATTAAAGTTGAAATCAAAGGCACTGACAGAATGTCGTGTGGGTATGTCGTAGGCCCAATTGCCAAATACGCTTAACTGTCCCCTAAAGTTGAAATTGAGGGGAGAAATTGATGAATTCCTCACCATTGATGATGATTCTAAGGTGTCTTTGTATGAGCTTCGCAACGATGATGTGAATCCTCCTCATAATCGTGTGGTCAGACTTTCTGCTTCTTGATCTGGCATGGAATTTGGTGAACACGGTGTAATCAAGCGCGGGCAACTTTTTTCCACTTCAAAAAAGTTGACATATAACTCTAGTAAAGCATTCTCACTAGAGCAATGGGATTCGATCATCGTCTCCAACTCGTTGTCCCTTGTGATCTCAAAAATGGCATATCTAATAGGATTAAATGATGTTAGATATCTACATTTCAGGCTCAAAGTTCTTCTCAGAATCCCCACATTGCGTCTAATCCTTGCCTGAAGCTCTTTTAATCTTTAGATTAGGCTGATACAAAAACGAGCCTAATTTTGATATCACAAATTTGACTGTGGTAATGGATAACAACTCTAACTTGTCTGCTTATCTTGAACTAAATAGTCTATTCCACATGTTTAAAATTGAAAAATGGTAAAAAAAATATTGTTCTCATTACCTAACTCCCTAAACCTACACGTAATTTAATTAATTACCTCTACTTTGAACACAACGTGGGTATGAAATTCAAGATTTCACGATCCCGATAACTTCTAATCCTAATTATCTTTAAAATCAATAATCTGCTTGAAAGGTCAGTATGGTAAATCCAGGTACTGTATTGAGTTTATTTTATAGACCTCTTACCCTGACACACATGAAATGATTCCAGCAACAACACATGCCCCGAGTATCACGGGTTTTTGAGGCTTACACTTAAAGTTGAATTTTGTGGGGGAGAAAACACTCCCCTACAATGGCATTTTTTATCACCAAGATAAGGCATTCAAATTTATCCTGAACACCTCGAGTTGCAAGGACTCAAAGGAAAAACAATAAGGTTGGGTGGGGTTGAAACACCTAAAGAGAAAACACGCCCTGCAAGGAACGTTTTCTCTATGGCTGTTTCACCATTGCTTCTGCCTCTTCAGCCCTGCAACCTCGATTTCTTAGGATAAAAAAATTCCCCTTTTTACCTTGCCCCATCCCTTATATAAATGCACGTTCTCATCCCCTACACACCCATACCTCAATCCCATTTAAATTGTTTTTTTTTTCTTGTTCTATCGGTTTTATACCTAGCAGATTAAACTAGTTTTACATTGAAGAACTTGAAATCAAGTATTTTCTTTACATTTTCATAGGATTTAAATTAGATATTTCTTTTAATAAAGTGTGTAACGTAAGTGCTAAAATGTTGTTTTATTGTCTTTAAGGTCAATTGAGGCCTAAAGGTTAGCTAACATACTTCGTGAGTGTGCAGGAGACTATGAGAAGTTGCATGAATATGAAGCTGATCACTTCGTCATGACATAGGATGTTCTACGTCGCAACAAAGGGACTAGACTTGGAGATTTCATAGACTGACCTCTTTGTCGTGACATGCATGGGCTATGTAGTGACAATGCCTTCAAGATGAGACTACATACGGGGATTGGTGGCTTCATCACGACACAGGCCCTGGTGTGTTGCGACATCAACCCTTTGATGTGGAATCTGCACCGAGTGAAGTGTGTTTCGGTCTTTATAATGCCACTTAAAAACAAAGGATGGCAGTTGACCTAGGGTTAATAAAGACGGTCGGCCAAGGCTATAAATAAGGCCTTTAGCACTAGGTTTAAAGACACCATTTACTAACTTTTAATTTTTACTTCTTATTTTTATTTCAGAAACGAGATTGTAGAACTCGTATAAACTTTCGAGGAATTTTTCCCGACAGATTGTCAATACAATTAAAGTTTCTTTTTCATTTGATCTCTTTAATTTTATGCTTTCATGTATTGTTGTTTTGTTTATGATAAAGAAAACTATGAGAAACTAATTCCATTTTAGGGAATTGGGGAGTGCAAGTATGATTATTTAATTGTTGTTTAATAGGGATTTTTCATTTTGGATCAATAGTTTGGGAAAGGAAGAAAATCAACCAAACACTAGGCCTGACAACCTTAAAACGTCATTTAGGTGGGAAAGAACCCAAAATTAATATTGTCCATCCATGAACACCTTTTCCCCAAACCAGTTTATACTGTGACATCTAGCGATAAGTAGTCTCTATCGACTTGCTATGCTAACGGAAGATCGGAAGACCCAACTGAGGTAGTGACTAGTTGATTGAAGAAAAATCCCCAAAATCCAACAATTGAAGAACTCATACTAAAACGACCTAATATTCCCAAAGTCATTATTGATTTTCTACATCTTAACTTTTTACTTTTTATTTTTTTCTTTTTACGCTTTTCACAACCAAACCTTTTATTTTATTTCGTACTATAAGCACTGAAGTATTCACTAATTACTTCTATTCTTTGTAGGGATCTAATTCACTATTGTCTCATGCCTCCATTGGGTACGATCCTCGGAATATTACCAAGTGTTTCATTGTAACACAATATATTTACATCCTAACCCATATACTTGCAGAAGCTTAAAACCTATACCGAACGGGAATACGTTCGGAGGCAGTCAAGTTGTTGGCGCCGTTACCGGGGAGGCAACGCTTTAGTGATTTTTATTCTTTCTTCGCTAATAGAATAATTAGGAAAATTTTAAGCTATAGATATGATTATATTTACTTGCTTAATTTAATTTATTTTTGTTTTTTTTTAATTTTTGGTTTATGACTCAGAGCTAAGGAAACTTGGTAGATTTGATCCCTAACCTTGAAGCATTGATTAGGCAAATCGCAGAACCCAGCAATCGATGCAAAAACCACTACCACCGGAGGAAAGAGAAGAAATAGCATATCCAATTGAAGATCCTGCTATCAACATTGAAAACATTCGTATACCTCCAAAACTCCCCGCAAACGAACTAATGGTGAAAGCACCAAGAACTTTGAGGGAGTATTCTTTACCTACTTTAGATCTAACCCAAGGAAGTATTATTAGACCTACCATCACTGCTAATAATTTTGAAATAAAACTCGCTATGACTCAAATGATACAAATAATTTACAATTTAGAGGGACAATGGCTGAAGATCCCAGTTTACATTTGAAGTAGTTTTTACAATTGTGCGATACTTTTCGGTTTAATGGTATTACTGATGGTGCCATACATCTTAGACTATTTCCCTTCTCTCTACCTAATAATGTCTTTTCTTGGCTAGATGCGCTGGCACTAGGTTCTGTTACAACATGGGATGAACTGGCGAGAAAATTCTTACAGAAGTTTTTCCCTATGGGAAAGCAATCCAACTTAGGAGAGAATTGTCAACATTCCGGCAATTTGAAGGCAAAGGGTTCCATGAAGCATGGGAACGGTCCAAATGCTTGTACAAAAATGCCCTAACCATGGTATGCCGAAGTGGATGCAACTTCAAACATTTTATAATGGGTTAGACGCATCAGCCGAATCAATTTTAGATGGTGCAGCAAGAGGAGCCCTAATGAATAGGACTTATAACGATACTTATAGGCTAATCGAAAATATGAAAATGAACTCTTGCCAGTGGCCTATTGAGAGGTTCACTTATAGGCAAAAAACTACTTCGGTAAAGATGATCCAAGAGGATAACAAGTACCAATAATTGTTGGAAAGACTAAACCGAATCAAATCTGCTATAGGGACACCACCATCCTAAGGAGAAGATAAGCCTCTATATCATTATCTCGCCAATCTTGAGGAGGCTAATTATGTTAGTAGTCGAAGTGGAAGTCCTACTCAAATGCATATAAATCAAGATGAAAAGACCATCCTAACTTTAGATGAGGAGGAAGTCAAGGGGGAAGTAGTAACTACAACACACAGTCAAGAAATCCCAATTACCAACCACCATTCTTGCAAAGGCAGCTGGAAAGAGCGATTCAAGTGACCATACTGCATGCGGTCAAAGGCTAGACAAGCTTAAAGGGGAAATGCATTCCATGAGAGAAGATGTGAAGCAAGAGTAGTCTGATTGCACTAATACCGCCAGAATAGTGCTAAAGCTAGAGGAAAGGATGGACTAAATAATAAGTATAGTAAACGATCTTTCAAGGCAAATTTGTTCTAGTATCCCTAGAAACATTGAGAACAATCCTCGATGAGAAGGTAAAGAACAATTCAAAGTAATTAAGTTGAGATCAGGCAAAGTACTGAGTAGCCTAGAATGGTCCAAAAGTGGAGAAGAACCTAGCAAGTCTCATGATGTTATAAATATCCCTTCTGATAATGACACTGACATCATGACACCTAAAGAGGTACCATAAAAAGAGGCATTGAAAAAGAAAGAAGACGTGCCTAAGAAAGATAAGGGTGCCTCGATTCCATTTTCGAAGAGGTTAGAAGAAAAGAAGAGACAAGATGAAGATGATTTTGTAAGTTTTCTAAACCTTTTCAAATCATTAAACATTAACTTACCTTTGATTGAATTGATAGAAAAGGTACCCAACTACGCCAAATTCTTAAAAGAGATCATGTTAAGGCATCGAAAAACCAAGGTAAGAGAGAAAGTAGAGGTAAATGCATCATGCAGTGTAATTATCTCTAAAACAATTCCCCAGAAGCTGAAGGATCCCGACAGTTTCACCATCCCGATTAAAATTAGGAATCTTCAGTTCAAAAAGGCATTATGTGACCTAGGTACAAGCATAAATTTTATGCCTCTGTCGGTATTTGAGAAACTTGGGAACGAAGATCTCAAAAATACCCAAGTCACTCTACAACTAGTTGATCAGTCATCTGTACGATCGAAGTGAATTCTAAAGGACGTACTAGTTCAAGTATGAAGTTTCATCATCCCTGCAGATTTTGTTGTGCTAGGTTTTGAGGAAGACAAGGATATCTCCATTTTGCTCGAGAGGTCATTCTTAGCTACATCTAGATCTACCATTGATCTAAATATGAACGAACTGACGAAGCAAATCAACGGTGATGTAGAAATCTTCAAATGTGGGGATAAGAACGATGGAGTAGAAAAATACAAAAAGCACTACCACTTGCTTGACCTAGATGAAGCCAAAGGAGCCAGTAAAATCCCTTTCATGAATAAAGAACGTATCAACATATTTAAAGGAAGGGATTGATTTAAGGAAATGGAAAAACTCAATGAGAAATGGGTTAAACCAAAACAAAAATGGATCCACTCGACGAGGGTAAGCATACCGAATGAGTCTGGTCGTAAGACTTAAAGGTAAAAAGGTGGTACTAACTTTTATATATTATTGTATATATTTCTAACAAGTTTTTATTTGAGCAATTAACAGAAAATAGAGGTATGTTGTGACACACAATCCCTTGTGTCGCAACATAGGTGACAGAACTGAGGAAGAACAAGACTGATGTTGATGTCGCGATGTATCTCTCTCCATGTCATGACAAAGAAAATAGGTTAGGTGATTTTTGGAGCTAGAGAGGATGTCACAACAATGCCACAAGTGTGTCGTGACAATGAGGAACTGAGGTGTTTTTCATGACAAAGACTCTCTGTGTCACGACATCAACTGTAATTTTTGTAAGATCGACTCGACCCGATTGCGTAACCCGACGGCTAAGGGCTTACTTTTCTGAATTTTTACACCTTAAAACCCTAATATCTAATCCCCTATAAAAAACATTATTCTAACTTATTCCATGTTATTTTAACTCACAAAAACCTTCAAAAACCTAAAAATTCTTCTTTTTCCTACTTTCTTTTTTCATTTTTTTCAAGTTTTCAAGAAAGGGGAGAAGCACATCGAATTAGGTTTTAAGTTCCTACTCTCATATTCTATTATTTGAAATGCCTCCTAGAAAGGTTAGAAGAACTGTAGAATCTAAACCATCATTGGGTACAAACCCTTTGAATTTTGTGAATGCAAATGTGGAAAGATATTTCAATAAGCTTCAAGGGAAGACTTTCATTCAAGAGAGTGGTTTTGACCCTTTGATGGCTCTATGCAAAGAAATTTAGCCCAAAAATTTTGGACAATCCCCAAGGAGCCTACAGTTATCCCACTAGTTTAAGAATTTTATGTTGTTTTAAAAGATTATATATCTAGGACTAATGATGAACTCAATTGGGAAACCTTAGTGATAAAAGAAGTTAATGTTAAGGTAACCCCTAAAATAATATGTAAATTCTTCAATGCTCCTTATTATGAACAGGATTTCTTAGATCAAACTGACGTAGAATCCTTTAGTGACATAAACAAGAACGAAGTAATTACATATCTGACTGAAAGAAAGGGGGAATGGAAATTTAGGCTAAGCACTAGTATCCCTACTTCATTCAACCAAGCCATTATGTTCTCTAAAGCCAAAATGTGGATCCAATTTATATGCATACGCATGATACCTGCTTTAAATATCTCTAATGTTAATACTTTTCAAGCAGTATTATTATTCGTAATTTTGTAGAAAAAGCAAGTTTGTCTAGGGAAGTGTTAGCTCGATGGATCAACTCGATAACGATAACGGAGGTTAAATTGACCTTTTAGAAGTTGTGATGGAAGCAATTTAATTTTGCAACAAAGGATACAAGGATTTATAGTGGTTCGGCCCCAAATGTCTACTCCACTACCTTAGCTTTCCACAACTAAGGATTTTCCCAAATCCACTAGATTTGTATAACCTTTGAGGACAAGGTTTAACCTTATAATCTCTCTTAAGACTTATACCTCAAAATCGTAAGATAGAACTCTCTTAAGGTTTCTACCCAAACCTTAAGTATCAACCCTCTCTCAAAGAGAAACAAACAAGCAAACAAAGAAACAATCCTTACAAGATTAGGATGTTTGCTAATTAAGCACAAATACAAAGAAAAACACTTGAGGTAAATGAATACAATGAAAGCTCACAAGTGTTTACAAGAAAAGGTATGAAAGAATTAAGCTCTTGGTTGTTTTGATTGATCTTTAGGCTTTGCACATTGCTCTTCTTTATGCTAGACCTTTGGAAGATGATATTTATACCCTCTAAGTGAATTCCAACCGTTGTGGTTGTTGGGAAAGTAATGTAGCCATTGCAGCTATAAAAACCAGCATTAAAAGTAGTCTGCAACTTAGTTGTTCCGGTATAAGCATACTTGTATCGGTAGAACTATAGTTGTATCAATAGAAGAGGAGTTCTATCGGTAGAAGTCCCAGGGTAGACGACTTTACAAAATATTACCGTTGGAATCATTATATCGGTAGAACTCTGAGGGTTTCATTTGGTATCAATAGAACCCATCAAAGTATCGATAGAAGTGTAGGGGAGGCTGAATTTTAGCTACTGACTTGACTTGTTTCGATAGAAGTCTTCAAGGTATCGGTAGAAGTGGAGTTGTATCAGTACAAGTGGAGTTCTACCGGTAGAAGTCTCACTGGAGTCTTTTCCACTTACCTTTTATTCAAAAACACTTTAATTTGTTATATCAAAACATATTATCCAATAAAGCTTAGTTTAACAGGAGGTAAATCCACCAAAATATGAGTCGATCTGTGGGAAGCCAAACGATGGAAAAAACATTTCCTCACTTGATTACAGCTTTGTGTAAAAAGGCAGGAGTACCCATGACATCCACTGAGCAAATATTAAAGCCGTCAAGGAGTGTCATTGGTGACACTCTCTTCCAACAATATGTGGAGCTTCGCACTAAGCAAATAAAAGAGGGGAAAAGGAAATCAAAAGACTCGATGGCTACACCAACTTCCACACAAAGGTTTGCACCAGCCCAACAAGAAATTGGTGAAGGAAGTCATCCAAAGCTCGATTGGATGATCTAATGGATGTAGGAATCGAGATCGGTATTTTAAGAGGTTGCTCGGTAACACAATCTTAGGGTCCCCAATTACACATTGGACATGTTTGGGGAGGTGGATGAGGAACATAATAAGGAAGAAATGGAAGAAGGGGACGACAATGATGATAAGGAGGATGAGATGGACTAGAATGAATAAAGTGTTTTTGAGACTTTAATTTTTGGAGACTTGTAATTTTGAATTATTTTTAAGACTTATATAATTTATAGGAGCAGGATTAGAATTTACTTTTGTATATATATGTCTTAATTCTTTTTGTAGGAACCCCACACTATGAAGACACAAAAATTTCGAGCATTCATGCCAAGAGGGAGAAGGACAACCACCACAAGAAGAAAAGGACTTTCACGAGCAATCGGGTAACTTCTTTCCTTACTATTTATGGGGTTACACGTTAAGGGCAATGTGTTTTCTAAAGTCTGAGGGGTAACATAAGAATTTTTGCACATAGTTTTAATTTTAAGTTTTTATGTTTGTTTTGATTTGTGCTTTAGCTTGTAGAAATACAAGTGATTGGTTAGAAGCATGTATAATAGGTTGATTGTATTTATTGATAAATTTGGCATGATGATGAAGAATTTTTAGATTTTTGAGCAAAAAATTTTTGAGAATTTTGAGTTCTTTAAGTTACATTCAGTATAGATAGAAAGGTATTATTGATACCAAATGATATGAATAATATGAGGAAACGAGCATGCTAGTATATATGATAGATAGTAATTTTGAGATAGTATGATTAAATTGATATTTATGCATATTGAGATGTTTAGGGATGACCTAAGGTATTGTTTGGATACATTTAGATTTAAAAAGTCAAACCCTATTCTGAATTTTCAATTAGTACCTATTTTTTAGCCTTATGACCCTTCTTGATGAACTACACTACAAGCCTCAAAAACCTAAAACAATGATTTGTGTGTACTATTTTCTTTGGTCCTATTTTGTATGGAAATAGACGTATGGTCATATGTATTGAGGGTAGGTAGACACATTACGGTAGAGGTTACAAAACAAAGAAGGAAATAGGAAAATCAGTAGAATATATAACTTTAGTCTAGCCAGAAAGAGAAAAGTAGTGAAAATCAAAAAGAAAAATGAGTAGAACAAAAGAAGGGAATCATTAGTAAGAAAACATAGTGACAAAATCACAAGTCACCAAAAAGAAGAAAAAGAATCTTACTCAAGAAACAAAAAAAGAATACTCATAGGCTAACTAAAGGGATTAGTTTATATTGAGATTTTCTAAATTGGAGAGAAAATGAAGGTGAGAGAAGGAGAAATAAAGGGGTGAGATGGAATGGGATGTCAAGGGGAAGAATAGGGAACAATGCAATGTGCCAAAATATTTTCATGTTTGTAACCTTTTGTGCTTAACTATTCTTTGAATTTCATACCTATCTTAAGCCTCAACACATTACAAGCCGGAAAAGCCCTATGTGAGTTAAACAATTCTATGCATGAATAGATATGGAAATTGATTGATCTCAACATGGCTATCTATATTGTACTAGGATAATCAAAGTATTTGTATTAGGCACTAATGGATTTATATTGATAAGGCTTTGATATTTGCATTTCCTAAAATTTACTGAACTTATATCTTTTCTAAACAAAAATGGTAAAGTGCTCATTCATCGTGTTAAAATTATTAAGAAATACATAATACCTAGAATAAATGTTACGATCCTAATCTTTGTATAACATGCACTCAAGCTCTTCTATTTTCTTTCTTTCTTTTATGTCATGTTTTATTTGCTTGAGGATAAGCAAAGACTTAAGTGTAGGTGAGTTTGATCTGCAAGTTTTATACGTAGCAGATTGAACTATTTTTACACTTGAAAAAATCAAATATTTTCTTTATATTTTATAGGATTTAATTTAGATTTTTCTTTTAATAAATTGTGTAACTTAAGTGCTAAAATGTTGTTTTATTGTCTTTAAGTCCAATTAAGGCCTAAATGTTAGCTAACATACTTCGTGAGTGTGCAGGAGGCTATAAGAAGTTGCATGAATATGAAGTTGATCACTTTGTCACAACATAGGATGTTCTACGTCACAACAAAGGGACCAAACTTGGAGATTTAAGAGATTGATTTCTTTGTCGCAACATGCATGGGCTATGTCGTGACAACACCTGCAAGATGACACTACATACGGGGATTGAT
This sequence comes from Gossypioides kirkii, assembly GCA_005610355.1. Taxonomy (NCBI): domain Eukaryota; kingdom Viridiplantae; phylum Streptophyta; class Magnoliopsida; order Malvales; family Malvaceae; genus Gossypioides; species Gossypioides kirkii. The sequence continues at coordinate 19,912,173 of CP032253.1, forward strand.
GGCTTCGTCGTGACATAGGTCCTGCTGCGTCGCGACATCGACCCCTGAACGTAGGATCTGCACCGAGTGAAGGGCGTTTCAGTCTTTACAATGCCACTTAAACATGAAGGACGGAAACTAACCTAGGGTTAATGAAGACGGCCAGCCAAGACTATAAATAGGGCTTTTAGCACTAGGTTTAAAGACACATTTACTAGCTTTCAGTTTTTACTTTTTATTTTTATTTCAGAAACGAGATAGTAGAACTCACATAATAGTTTGAGGAATTTTCCCGATAGGTTGCCAATATAGTTAAAGTTTCTTTTTCATTTGATCTCTTCAATTTTATGCTTTCATATATTGTTGTTTTGATTATGATTAAGAAAACCATGAGGAACTAATTTCATTTTGGGAGTTGAGGAGTGGAAGTATGATTATTTAATTGTTTCTTAACAAAGATTTTTCATTTCGGATCAGTTGTTTGGGAAAGGAAGAAAATCAAACAACACTAAGCCTGACAACCCTAGAATGTCATTTAGGTGGGAATGAACCCAAAATTGGTATTGTCCATCCGCAAACACCTTCTCCCCAAATCGGTTTAGACTGTGACATCTAGCGATAAGTAGCCTCTGTCAACTTGCTATGCTAGCGGAAGATCGGAAGATCAACCTGGGGTAGTGACTAGTTGATTGAAGGAAAATCCCTAAAACCCAACAATTGAAGAACTCATACTAAAGCGACCTAATATCCTCAAAGCCATTATCGATTTTCTACATCTCAACTTTTTATTTTTTTATTTCCTTTCTTTTTATGCTTTTCAAAATCGAACCTTTTATTTTATTTTGTACTATAATCCCTGAAGTGTTTACTAGTTACTTCTATTCTTTACAGGGATCTAATTCATTATTGTCTCACGCCTCCTTTAGGTACGATCCTCAAAATACTACCAAGTGTTCCGTTGTAACATACTATATTTACAACCTGACCCATATACTTGTGGAAGCCTATAACCTATATCGAACGGGAGTACGTTCGGGGGCAGTCACTTGCATGTTCAAATTATCAGGTTTAAAATTTTATTTCTCTCTCGCTTTGACAGAGACATAGTCATAGTTTTAAGTTGTGTTTGGGTTTACGGTGATGTCGTCAAGCTTCGTAACCTATAAATTTCACCTAACGTGTGAGTATGGAGCCATCACTTAAGAAACTAGGATCACTTTACAACTCAAGGTCTAAGATGACAATGATTATACGGTCTCGGGTTGAAGTGTAATGAAGGCTTCAAGTTTACAAAGGTTATGTTGTCAAATGATAGAGCATAATAGGGGTCATAGTTGACGGCGGTTATGCGAGCACGACAACAAGGTTTTACTCGTTAGAGGAGGATTCTTTATAAAACCCAAACACAAGTTCGAGTAAGAAATTATAGGGGTCTTCCATTATAATCAAGTAATTCGTATTATCCATCTCTACCAAAGGCAGTGACCTTATTACTAAAACCTGTTACACCTTAATTCTATCATAGATTGTAGTAACAGGGTCACGTCCTTTGGTGGAGATGGGTAAAAGAAATCACTTAATTATATTGAAATGTCTCTGCATTTTTCTTCCTTGTACTTGTGTATAAGTTTTATAAAGCATCCTTTTCTGATGAGAAAACTAGTTGTCGTACTCGCATAACCACTGTCAACTATGACCCCATTTATGCTGCATCCCTTGACAGCATAACCTTTGTAAACTTAAAGCCCTAGTTACACTTCAACAAAGACTATATAATCACTGTCAACTGGGACCTTGAGTTGCAACATAATTCGGCCTCCCAGGTGATGTCTCCATACTCGGATAGCAGATGAAATTTGCAGGTCACCTAGCTCCACGGCACCACCATAAATTCAAACATTCCTTAAACTATAACCATGTCTATCTCAAACATGGACAAAAATAAATCTACAAACTTTTAATTTTCAACCGCAAAAAAAATAACTTTTAGCAAAGTGAAATGCATTATCACTACAACATCAATGAAAACGAACTCTGTAGGATGTGTTTTCCTTTCTCTCCAAAAAAAACATAAATCAATAAATTTAAAAGAAAAACAACGTAGTTTATATTCTTAATTTTTTTTCCTTTTTTAAAGGTGTTAAATTCTGAATTGTTAAGCCATATGGCTTAATTGTAAGGTGCCACATGTCACTTTTGTTAAAATATTTTTTAATTTTAAAATATGTTAAGTACTTGAAATAAAATAACCCACATCTTTTTTAACCTAGAAATGAAAAATTAGAAGTATAGATTCTTACCAAGTAATTTTTATTAACCAAAATAAAATATAAAAACATTAAAAACAAATTAAAACAAAGGACTTCATAAACCTTCAGTTTTGTGGAAGTCTCCTTGTTGCCAGTCCATCGTCACTGCTCATCCGATCACCTTTTCCAACAACAAGTACCGTCAAAGTGGGGCTTGTCTCTCCCCTTCCCTTCTATTGATTTATTTTCTTAAGAAAATCTCCCTAAAGCCCCTAAATCTCAATTTAAAACCTTGAAAGATCGACAACACGACATCCGCCATACATTGTCTGATCAACTTCGTTTCAAGGTATGTTCTTCCTTGTGGCTTCTAGTCCGTCTTCACCATTGGGATTTGAGAAATAAGCTTAGAAAGCCTCGAACAAAAATCTAATTATGCTTCTCTTACAGTGGTCGTTGTTAGTGTAGGTAGTGTCAAAGCAGTTAGCAATAGTTATTAGTAACTGATAATAACCGTTCATCAATAGTTGTCAGTTGCAACAATTGCTTTCTGTTATTGACAGTTATCATACCTTTCCTTGTTGTATAAATGTAGTCCTTCAGCATTAACGAAAGTTAAGCAAAGATTAATTCAGTAAAACCCTTTTGTTTCTTTCTAGTTACTTAACATGGTATCAGTAGTCTTTTTCTTCATGGATAATTAAGGCCTTATGGCTGTTTTGTTACTTTTTCTTTCCTTTCTTGAATTGCTCGATTCTGTAATGCCAACAGAAACATCGATTGAAAACAAGTTCTTCTCAACAAAAAAGATTAATATCCTCTTTGATGACACCAATTACCTGCTATGGCATCAACAGGTATTACTTGCTTTTAAAATTTCTAAGTTACAGCATTTTCTTGATTCAAAACCTAGTGTAACTCCATCAACAATTACTAATAATGCTGGTGAAGTGCAAGAAAACCATGCATTTGTGTTGTATGAACAACAAGACTGTGCTCTTGCTTCTTGGTTGTTATCTTCAATCAGCCAAAGTGTGCTACCACAACTCATAAGTATGGATTCTAGCTCTTAGATCTGGAATACTCTTGCAAACATTTATGGGAGCAAGACTACGTCTAGGTTAAGGTTTAATAGACGTGCCCTTCACTCTCAAAGAAAAGGTGATCTGCCTATGAAGAATTTCTTAATGAAAATCAAAGGGTATTATGATAACTTAGCCAGTTGTGGAGAAGTCATTACGAAGCATGAACATGTTATTGTAATTTTAAATGGGCTTTCTCCTAAATTTGAGTCAGTTTTAATCGTAATAACTGCTGGGCAACTTCCTTCCAATTTTTAGAATATAACCACCCTTCTACTTGAAGCAGAAGCAAGAATGCAATCCACAAATTTAGAGGCTCCTATTATTGAATTAGTCTTCTAACACAGTGAATGACACTGGTTCACCTTCTTATAGACCTTCTTCAAATTTCACTCGAGGTAGAGGTCATGGAAGGATGTCTGGCTCTCGTATTCAGTTCAATTGTGTGGTAAAAAGTTTGCATGTTACAAGAGCCCTACCTTCAGACCTCCTCAAGCCAATGTCTGCATGTTTGGCAATAACAATTGAGTACCAAGATGAGGACCTCATCAAGCCAATGCTTTCAGTTCACCAGTTCCACTTCTTATGTGTCTTTCGTATGGTTACTGGGTGTATGCTCCTGCTACCCAAGCTTTTACTAATAACTGGGTTAATCTTTTTTATGCAAAAACACAATCAGGTCAGCCAACTAATTCACAAGCTTGTGTTGCAACTCCTGAATTTGTTGGTGATAATGCTTGGTATCCAGACTCAAGGGCCACACATCATCTAACAAAATCCTCCTCTATAAAAGATCAGACTGCCCCATACAATGGCTCAGGTAAAGTGTATGTTGGAAATGGATCTTCTTTACTTGTTTTCCAAACTGGTCAAACATACTTACTTACACACTTGATAGCATTAGAAAGAACCATTGACTTCTCCCTTCTTATTGTATAATTTGTTCCCATTTGGTCATCTTTAGCATACATTTTTAGTATTTTTAATTTAGTTATTGTATTTTCTAACTTAATGAAGCTCAACCTAATTTCCTTTGAATTCATGATATTTTACTACTGATGTCGCTGCATTAGTTTGTTTAGCATTACGCCGAAAAATGTCACTAGAGGAACCTAACTAGAAGTATCGATGCATGAATGTGTCTAGAGTTGTCACTGCATAAGAGGATCTAGAATTGCGCCCAGAACTATCGCAACACTTGATAGCTGTTTGGTTAACACACTAGAAATGTGTGAGTTGTAGAGCTGGTATAACCAACTAGTACGGCCAGAGAATGATAGATTTGAAAGGAATGACACTTGTACTGTGAAGTTGCTGTTAAATACTGAAGAGAAGGAGAGAGAAGGGATCTTCTTGCTTGGCCTGATTTGATGTTCTTCTACAATCCATATTTTCTTAAAGCTTGCATCCATGGCAGCTTAACTTCCCAAGGGCAACCTAACGCAGAAGAGTAAGTTGAACTGCTCCTGACGAGAAGCATTATAAGTGCACTACAAGAAGAGAGTAAGGGAGCAATTTGAGTAGACTAAGAATAGAATGCCCCATTTGTTCTATTATTTCTCTTTCTTAAATGCTGGAAATTCTTGTAATTCGAAGTTGGATGGAAGTACATTTGAAATTTAGAACTGAATGATATCTATTTCAATCTTACCTTTACTGTTAATCTTTGGATTTAATTGTTTGACCACAGAAGTGTGATTGCAGTCACTGTCACTGAAAGGTGCAGCGACAAATTAAGTTAACAAGCAAGACAACGAAAGTTGCTTGGGGATTGAAGGAATTTAATCCACTTGTTCTTGAATATGTTGCATTCTTAACATTAGAAGGTGTGGTTATTGTGCATGTGTGAGTATTAGATCTAATAGGAGAGTCAAGTTTGACAAGATTTTCATTGTGCCTATTTGCAGAGAGAAATTACCTAATATTTTAAACCCTGTAAGTCACACTTAATTTTCTTCCAACTTTTCACGTCAGGAACCCCATTTCATTATTATTGCTTTACTTCTTAAATTTTTCATTATTGCTTCGACAAATCAATCTCATACTTTTACTGCATTTACCTGTCCATTGCTCCAACAACTTTACCACAATTTATATTGTTTTATCTATTTATTACATCAACATTTATAAACACAAACATCCATCCTTGTGGAATCTATATCTGATAGACTTACATCTATCTACTATACTTGCATCGGTAGTGTACGCTTGCACATATTTGCTGTGACGTTCATAGCGCGACCAAGTTTTGGCGTCGTTGCCGAGGATGGCGTTAGTTTGATGTTTAGTCTTGTTTTTGCATTCATTCTTTATTTTCTAATCTTTATTTATTACTAACTTATTTTCTTTTTTGTAAACTACATTTATATTTTTCTTTTAGGTATTTTATGACCTGGAGAAATCTTGAATTTATTGTTGGTTTAGACCCTCAAATCGAATGCACCATCCGAAGGAGATGACAAGAACAACGGAATATCGCTCTGTCAGGAAACGATGCAGCCATACCACCATTGCCGTCACAAAATCCTGTTATACCTCCTATACAACCACAAAACATTAATAATCCACTGCTGCCGCAAGATGATCAGATACAAAATAGTATTATTCGAAATTTTATTATCCCTGTGTTAGATGATTTGCAGCCAAGGGGTGTTAGGCCAACTATTCAAGTTGGAAATTTTGAACTAAAGCCGGTCATGTTCTAGATGCTAAATTCTAATCGGCAGCATGCTGGGCTGCCACATGAAGATGCGAGAGAGCACCTTAAATCCTTTCTACTGATTTATGCTTCTTTCAGTCGGCATGGCGTTCTTGATGACACCTTGAAAATGCAACTAATCCCTTATTCATTACAAGGACGAGCTCGTACCTGGTTCCTTGGATTGCCTGCTGGATCAATCACTTCATGGAATGAGCTTGCAACTCAATTCATTTTGCGATTTAATCCACCAACGATGAATGCTCGTCTTAGGAATGATATCACTGCGTATCATCAACTGGATGATGAAAATTTGCATACTACATGGGAGCATTACAAAACTCTTCTTTGACACTGTCCCATGCATGGAATTCAATAGGAGATACATATTGAAATCTTTTACAATGGGCTGAATGCACAAACAAGAAATCTTATCGACGCATCTACTAATGGTCTTTTGTTAGACTGTACATACGAGGAAGCTGTCAGAATTCTAAAGCGAATTTCTCAAAATGATTACCAATATCCAATCTCTAGAGCTGCACAAGTCAAAGCAAATATCAGAGTTATTGAATTAGATGCTATATCCGTTCTGAGTGCACAAGTGTCTTTGTTAGCAAACATGATAAAGAACATGAAGGGGATTAGTGAATTTGCTCCCATTCAAGTTGCTCAACAAATTGATGTCCTTACATTTTGTTGTGAAATTTACGGTGACAATCACAGTTATGAAGATTGTCCACAGTACGTGAAAAATGTTTTCTAGTTAATAACATCCATGAAAATTCTTATGGTAATTCCTATAATAGTTCTGCAAGAAGTCAACAGCCTTCGGGAAGTCAGAATGCGACGACATTCAGATATGAAAATTCATCTAGTCAAGGCAATTTTCGACAAGGGAATTTCAATCAGCAGCAGCAGTAAAATTTCAATCAGCAGCAGCAATAAAATTTTAACCAGAAACCTAAGATGCATGCACATAAAGATCAGATGCAGTCGCACAATTGTGTACAGCCACAAAAATCTTCAGTGCCACATCTGAATGCTTAAGGACAACAGTAGCAGTAGTACACACAACCACGAGCTGATCCTTTAGCAGCCCTTGAAGCCTTGATGCATGAACATATAACGTGAATAGAAGCCATTATATAGGGAAATTCATCATCTATCTGAGCATTGGAAGCCCAGTTGAGGCAACTAACTTCCAATTTGAACACAAGACCACCAGGTGCTTTACCCAGTGATACAGAGAACCCAAGCTCAAAAGGGAAGGAGTATTGTAAGGCTATCACTCTTCAGAGTGGGAAACAAACTGTGGAGCCAGCTATTAGCTCTGATGCAGCACCTGTCATCACTAGTGACATAAATCAGGGTGAGGAGGTTGCATTTGCAGAAGTTATAGAAAAACCAAATAAAAAGGCTCCACCAATTATTACTCTCATGCCTACTATCAAACCAACAAAATTATCGATGCAACTTTTGATGTCGACACAACCAGTTATGTCAAGGCAACCTGATGTAACCATATCGTTGACATTTCCATAGTGATTTAAAGAGAAGGAGCATGATAGATAATATCTACAGTTTCTGACCACATTAAAACAACTGCATGTCAATATCCCTCTTGTGGATGCTCTAGTACAGATTCTCAATTATGGGAAATTCATGAAGGAGCTCCTATCCAAAAAGAAGAAGCTGATTGATACTGAGATAATTACGCTCATAGAAGGATGCAGGGCAGTCCTGATAAATAAGTTGCCACCTAAGATGAAAGACCCTAGAAGCTTTACAATCCCATGCTTGATTGGAAATCATTACTTGGAAAAAGCTCTATGTGATTTACGAGCGAGTATCAACCTGATGTCGCTGTTTACATTTAGAAAATTAGGGATTGGTCATATGAAGCCAACTGCAGTGACATTACAGCTGGTAGATAGATCATTGGCGCAAACTGAAGGACAAATTAAAGACATCCTAGTTCGCGTAGATAAGTTTGTGTTCCCAGTAGATTTTATTATCCTCAACTGCGAAGCAAATAAAGAGGTACCCCTAATTTTGGGACGTTCATTCCTCGCCATTGGACGCACTCTCATCGACATGTATAAAGGCGAATTGACAATGTGACATAATGATGAACACGTCACTTTCAGTGTGTTTGAGGCCATTCCCTGCAAAGACAAAGAAGAATGTCACCATATTGATGTGCTGGACACATTAATGAGGAGGAATTCAATGAACGAAGCACAGCAGTTTTAGAAGAATTTGCGATGACATCGAATGAAGATTTTCTAGTTGATTATGACAGCAAAGCTAAAGCGCATAACATCGAGCTTAGACGTGGATGGCAAATGGAATCTTTAGATTTGACCAATAGAACGGATCCAGTGTTTAAGCCATCTATTGAAGAATCTCCTACCTTGGAGTTGAAGCCACTGCCTACGCACCTGAACTATGTTTTTCTTGGCAACAATAATACACTGCCAGTTATTGTCTCTGTAACCCTCGACGCAACTCAGGAAGAAAAATTGATCCATATATTGAAGCAGCATAAGCATGAGATTGCTTGGAGTATTGTTGATATTAGAACAAAATTCGGTTGGAAGATGAAGGAAAGCAAACAATTGAACAACAGAGGAGATTAAATGAGAAAATGAAAGAGGTGGTTAAAAAGGAAATTATTAAGTGGCTGGATGCAGGCATTATCTACCTAATTTCTTATATCACTTGGGTGAGCCCAGTCCAATGTGTCCTTAAGAACAGTGGTATCATGGTGGTAAGTAATGACATGGATGAGCTAATCCCTACTAGCATTCCTACGGGCTGGCAAGTGTGCATGGATTATCGTCGATTGAACGTAACCATAAAGAAGGATCACTTTCCACTCCCCTTCATCGATCAAATGCTAGACAGACTTGTTGGAAAAGCCTACTATTGCTTCCTTGATGGCTATTATGGTTATAATCAGATAGCTATTGCACCGGAGGATCAAGCAAAAATGACTTTTACTTATCCTTTTGGCACTTTTTCCTTCCACTGAATGTCGTTTGGTTTCTGCAATGTACCGGCCACATTTTAAAGGTGCATGATGGCAATATTTTCAAACATGATCGAGGACTCATTAGATGTATTTATGGATGATTTTTCTATTTGTGGAAATACTTTTGATAAATGCGTTGACAACTTGGCCAGAGTTTTAAAGCAATGTGAGGACACAAATCTTGTTCTAAATTGGGAGAAATGCAACTTCATTGCAACAGAAGGCATTGTCCTAAGGCATCGCATTTCCTATCAGGGCATTGAAGTGGATAAAGTGAAGGTTGAAATCATTGAGAAGTTACCTCCGCCAACTAATGTAAAAAATATTCAGAGTTTTCTCGGACATGCAAGTTTTTATCGTAGATTTATTCGAGACTTCTCTAAAATTGTGAAACCTCTCTACTCGTTATTGGAGCAAAATAAAAAATTCCTATTTAATAGTGCATTTGTGGATGCATTTATGCAAATAAAAAAGCAACTCGTGCAGGCACTCATTATCGTTTCACCAGATTGGTCGCAATCATTTGAAGTAATATGTGATGTAACTGATTTTGCAATGGTTACAGTATTAGGGCAACGCAAGGAAAGAGTATTTCATGTTATATATTATGCCAGCAAGACTTTCAAAGAAGCTCAAATTAATTACACAACCACAGAAAAAGAGTTATTGGCTGTAGTCTTTGCTTTCAACAAATTTTGCTCATATCTTGTCGGTGCAAAGATTACTATATTCTCTAATCATTTCACGTTAAGATACCATTTTGCAAAGAAGGATGCTAAACCAAGGTTGATACGATGGATCCTATTACTACAAAAGTTTGATATAGAGATAAAGGATCAAAAGGGGTTAGAAAACCAAGTGGCAGATCATTTATCTTATCTGAAAGTGGGTAGCGAAGATGAAAATACATTTCAAATTATCGAAGCATTTCCTGATGAGAAGCTGTTTGCTGTCCACGTAACCCCATGGTTTGCGAATGTGGTCAATTACCTGGTATGTGAAAGGCTACCTTTGGGCGTAACAGATCATAAGAAAGAAAGATTTCTTCACGACATAGAAAAATATTATTGGAATGAGTCATATATATTCAAGGTATGCAATGACAATATAATTAGGTGTTGTGTTCTAGAGGAAGAAATGCTTTCAATCCTGAAGCATTGTCACGACGCTCCTTATAGAGGTCATTTTGGTGGCATAAGAACTACTGTAAAGGTTCTTCAGCCAGGATTTTAGTAGCCTTCATTATTTAAAGATGCCTACAACTTTGTGTACCAATGTGATAAATGTCAGCACACCGGATCAATGTCTCGATGCAATGAGATGTTACAGCAGCCAATCATGGAAGTTGAACTCTTTGACATTTGAGGTATGGACTTCATGGGACCATTTTCAAGTTCATTTGGAAACGTTTATATCCTAGTTGTTGTTGACTATGTATCAAAGTGGGTGGAGGCCATTGCAGTCCCAAAAGATGATGCAAGGACAGTGTTGAAGTTTTTTCACAAGCATATACTTACTCGCTTTTGCACGCTTAAGGCATTGATCAGTGACCAAGGCACTCACTTCCACTGCAATCATGTAGCAGAGCATTGAAGCGGTATGGAGTTTACCATAGAATGGTGACAACATATCATCCACAAACTAATGGGCAAGCTGAAGTCTCCAATCGACAGATCAAAAATATTCTCAAGAAAGTGGTGAATCCATCGAGGAAAGATTGGTCTTCTAGGCTTAATGATGCGTTGTGAGCATTACGAATAACGTACAAAACCCCACTTGGGATGTCGTCGTATCAGCTTGTCTTTGGAAAAGCATGTCACTTGCCTGTGGAATTGTAACATAAAGCAATGTGGGCAATCAAGAAACTGAACATGGATTACAATGCTGCTAGGAAGAAAAAGCTGTTGGACATCACTGAACTTAAGGAAAAGACCAAGCGATGGCACAACAAAATTATTTTGCAACAATAATTTACTGCTAGACAACAAGTGCTATTATTTAATTCTCAACTAAAATTGCATCCAGGTAAATTGCGCTCACGTTGGTCTGAACCATTTGAAGTTGTCAAAGCATTTCCTCATGATGCAGTCACAATTAAAGGTATACATGATAGGCACCAATTTAAAGAGAATGGACAACGACTGAAGCATTATAGTGGCCATGATAATCACAAATAGAATGAGACCATTAATTTGGTCACATTTTTATAACCTCTCTTTACATTTTTACCATGTAATTTTAGTTTATTTAGTTTTTGTTTCAATTTATCTTCCTTAGTATTTTTGCAAGAATAAAACTCTTTCTTTTGTCGATGCATGCAAAGCTCCTTGTCGACGCATCTTCTCTGCTGACTCACCAAAAAATCGAACCATATCAGGAAATAAATCATGACGTTTCATCCCTTATTCCCTAAATATTGGATCGGTTTGAAAAAGTGCAATCCAAGTGGATGCATTTATTGATTGCAGACCTATTGTCCTCTCTCTGCAGTATAAACAAACATGTCTCTCCATCTACTCTTTTATTACCTATAAAGCAAACCCTTTTGTGCCGACTGCGTTTTCAAAAACCTCCATTGTCATTCAAAATTTTCTTCAAGATTCTACCTTTTCTACTCTACTACTACCTTTGCTACCAACAAATATGGCCAGAACTCGAGGCATTAAGACACCAGTGAAATCTATTGCAGAATCTTCATTTACCTCTGTGGTTCGTGAAACAGAGCATCACCTATCCAAAGAACCTGTGATGTTCCTTACAAAGGTAGCCAAGGATCATTTTAAGAGAATATGCTGAAACAGAACTGTCATCCTGAGCAAGGTTTTCAGCTATCGAAGCAACAGGATCTTGGGAAGCAAGTGCATAAAACCATCGTAAAGATGGAATGAGAAACTTTCTTTCGCCATCTTAGGAGCTACTCACCGTCCCTAGTGCGAGAGATTTATGCGAACCTCACTGATAATGAGTCAGAGTTCGTGTTTGTTCATAAAGGGTTAGTACCTTAGGATGCCACCCACATCAATGATATCTACAACATTACTGTGGACGAGGATGAACATATGGTATTCCTTGAGGAACTCACTGAGGAAGGGGCTGATATTTTGGTGCGAGACCTCTACGTCGAAGGAGCTATGTGGGCGGGCTCCAATCCAAATAATTACACAATGCACCAATAATTTCTAACGTTGTAAAGTAAGGTTTGGTTTCATTTTATTAAATGTCGCCTGATGCCTTCCACCCACAGCATGACTGTAACTTTGGACCGAATGTGTCTGATACATTCGATCATTAAGGGATGAAAAATAGATGTTGGTGTAATTTTGCACTAAGAAATTACAGATTATGCTACTAGGTAGACTGGTATTCTGGTGTTTCTCTCATTGATTATGCAGTTGTGCCAGCAATGGGGAGTGGTGCCTCATGAAGGAGAGGAGATTTTAGACAACAAGGGGCCCATCAATAAAGCCTCAATTGAGCGCATGACTCGTAGGAAAGACACTCCCACTATAAAGGAGGCTGAGGCTAGAAAAAGAAAAGGCAAGGAAAAAGTAGAAGAATAGAGAACCAATGTAACCATAGATCCATTTTTATGGCGTAAAGTAAATGAAGTAGAGAAAGATCACGAACGCCATCAACATCAGGTAGATTAAATTTGTCGCCACTATTGAAAATATGGAGATACCTCAAAACTTATTCTATGCTTACACCAAGGTATGGAATAGTGTCGTTATGACCACACTGAGACGAATGATCAAGGCACCTCTACCAGAATTTCCTATTTTCCCTTCGATTATCAGAGAAGCTGAGCCTACAACTGAGGAGGCTGACTCCGGAGGAAAGGACCAATCCGTGGCTTTCCCACAAATGGTGCATATTTATGATGATGAAAGAGAGGTTGATTCGAGGGAAGTAGAGGACTATCTAAAGAATATTGCGAGTTTATTTGAGGATGACTTTACTGCCAATCTAGAGGCCACAGTCGCTGAGGAAGAGGCCTTGCTAATGAAGAGAAAACACCAGTAGAACATATGGAAACAAAGGAAGAAAAGGAGAACAAAAGAAAGGAAGGAAAAGATGTCGAGGTAGATTCAGTTAAGGAATTTGTCCTTGCACCAACAGTTGTGGGTACATCATCTGAAGATTTGGCGCTACCTGAAACGAGTCAGGCGGAGGTTGTGTCTGCAATTAATGATGATACAACCCTCTAGCTATAGTGGTCTATACTGGACTACTCGCAGAGATCTACCTATCTAATGTCACGGTCGATGATGACGGGGCTCAGCCCGATACTATAGAGCAATCCGGAGATCAAGCGAAGCCAAAAGAGAGAAAACAAAAGCGCACTAAAGACAAGAAGCACCGTAAAGAAGAGCGAAAGTGTAAGAAGAAGAAGCCCAATGTAACCACATCAACAGCTGCAGTGAATTGAGTTTATTTTTATTTCATTTTTTAGTTTTAGTTTTCATGCATATCATGTAACTGTAATTTAATTGTCACCACATTCCCTTTATCCTTGCATTTTAATTGTCACTGCATGTGCATTGTCATTGCATTTCCATGTGTCATTGTAAATTAATGACAGTGCATTGGAGACAAATCAAACTTTAAGCTTGGAGGGAATGGAAATGGGAATGGAAATGCAATTGCACCCAGATTTTAAAAATTTTTCCTTTTGAGTTTAATGACGCATGCATGGTTATTGAACATATGCTTAAATTTTTTCATTTGATGCTTAATTCTTAAATCATATGAATTGTTAATGAATGAGTTGGATGAATATGATTGAATGTTGTATCTTCAATTCTTGGATGAATGACTTAGAGTGCATTAGAAATGGATGAATAATATCATTCTTTGTATCCTGACTAAATTTGTTAGTTACAGCTACATGTATATAAGTATAGTTATAAATAAAAGACACTCCAATGTGGGTGTATTGTGAACTGTCAAGGGGGAACACTCCAATGCAAGTGTTAGAAAAAGTAATCTAGCCAAAGGTTGTCACTGCAAGAGTGTGTGTCGGCGCAATTAATACTCCCTGGTGGTTTGTTGCACCCTATCGTTACTTCCTAGGAACGAGAGTATAGTAATGCAACAACATCCCTCAATCACATATAAAAAAATATAAAAAAAAAAAAAAAAAGGAAAAGAAGCAAAAATATCTATATATTACTGTATAATAAATGTTGTTTTGGAAGAAAGAATTTAGGATTTAAAACATGATGCTAGATTGATGAAGTTGCATTTTTAATTATTCATACTTATGAATTGTCAGCGCAATATTCTATCATTTGAATGTGACTCATTCATTAGGACTTTAGATGATTCAAGTTGCTAGAATAATCATTGCCTTGATAAAATTTTTGCTATAACCTTGCTAGTTTTTGTTTTACTTGAGGACAAGTAAAAACTCAAGTTTGAGGGTGTGATAGCATTAGAAGAACCATTAATTTCTTCCTACTTATTGTATAATTTGTTCCCATTTGGTCATCTGTAGCATACATTTTTAGTATTTTTAATTTAGTTATTGCATTTTCTAACTTAATAAAGCTCAACCTAATTTCCTTTGAATTTATGATATTTTACTACTGATGTCGTTGCATAAGTCTATTTAGCATTGCGCCCAGAGATGTCACTGCAGGAACCTTTCCAAAAGTATCGATGCATGAATGTGTCCAGAGTTGTCGTTGCATAAGAGGATCCAGAATTATGCCCAGAACTGTCGCAATACTTGACAGTTGTCTGGTTAACACACCAAAAGTGTGTTAGTTGTACAGCTAGTATAACCAACTAGTATGGCCAGAGAATGCTAGATCTGAAAAGAAGAACACTTGTACTGTGAAGTTGCTGTTAAATACTGAAGAGAAGGAGAGAAAAGGGATCTTCTTCCTCGGCCAGATTTGATTTTCTTCTTCAATCCATATTTTCTTAAAGCTTGCATTCATGACAGCTTAACTTCTTAAGGGTAACCTGACGTAGAAGAGTAGGTTGAACTGCTCCTGACTAGGAGCATCCTAAGTGCACTACAAGAGGAGAGTAAGGGAGCAATTTGAGTAGACTAGGAATAGAATACCCCATTTGTTCTGTTATTTCTCTTTCTTAAACGCTGGTAATTCTTGTTATTTCAAGTTGTATGGAAGTACATTTGAAATTTAGAACTGAATGATATCTATTTCAATCTTGCCTTTACTGTTAATCTTTGGATTTAATTGTTTGACCACGGAAGTGTGATTGAATCACTGTCACTGAAAGGTGCAACGACAAATTAAGTTAACAAGCAAGAAAACGGAAGTTGCTTAGGGATTGAAGGAATTTAATCCACTTGTTCTTGAATATGTTGCATTCCTAACATTAGAAGGTGTGGTTATTGTGCACGTTTGAGTAATAGATCTAATAGGAGAGTCAAGTTTGGTAAGATTTTCATTGTGCTTATTTGCAGCGACAAATTACCTAATATTTTAAACCCTGTGAGTCACACTTAGTTTTCTGCCAACTTTTCACGTCAGGAACCCCATTTCATTATCATTGCTTCACTTCTTAAATTTTTCATTATTTCTTCGACAAATTATTCTCATACTTTTACTGCATTTGCCTGTCCATCGCTCTGACAACTTTACCACAATTTATATTATTTTAATTGTTTATTGCATCAAAAATTATAAACACAAACATCCATCCTCGTGGGATCGATATCCGATAGACTTACATTTATCTACTATACTTGCATCGACAGTGTATGCTTGCACATATTTACTGTGACGTTCATAGCACGGTCAACACTCCTGTCCACTTTGCATGAGATTATTATTACTTGTACGAAGCATCATTAAGAATCTTTTGGCTGTGTCTAAATTCACCAAAGACAATCAACTACTATTTGAATTTTCACCTACCAAGTGCCTAGTTCGTGATCTGCATACTAAGGAGGTTCTTCTTCAAAGACATGTCTCTGATGGTTTATACAGGCTACAAATTCCCACTCTTGATAAGACAAATCAACTCAACTCCACAACACAGTGTCATTCAGTTGTTAAGTCCATACTTCTGAGTGTTTGGCATGCTAGGTTAGGTCATCCTTGCTTCACTACACTCAAGAGTGCCTTAGCTCGTTGTAATGTTTCCTTTGTTGACAATAAAAATGTTGTTGAGTGTATTGCTTGTCACTTTGGAAATGAACACAAATTGCCTTTCTCACTATCAAAATCTGTTTACAAAACTCCACTTCAGATGGTTGCAACATATGTCCGGGGGCCTGTTCCTCTTTGTTCTAATGGTTTCACCTACTATGTGGCATTTATAGGTGCCTACACTAGGTATACCTAGCTTTATTTCTTGAAGAGAAATTCAGAAGTGGCAACTGTGTTTCCCCATTTTCACAGGCAGGCTGAAAGAGTACTTGGTGTCAAGCTGCAAGTGCTTCAAACAGATGGAGGGGGTGAATTTCAGGCTTTACAAGGGTATTTGGCACAGGAGGGAATTCTTCACAGGAAAACTTGTCCATACACCTCAGAGCAGAATGGACTAGTGGAGAGGAAGCATAAACAAATTGTTGAGTTTGGGCTCTCAATGCTAGCACATGCAGGATTACCTCTGAGCTACTGGTATGATCCTTTCAGTAGTGCCACATATTTGATTAACAGGCTACCATCTGTTCCTTTAGGAAATGTGTCACCATATGAAAAATTGTTAATGTTGAACCAGGTTATCTACCCCTTAGAGTTTTTGGATGCATGTGTTTTCCAAATCTCAGGCCCTATAATTTTAACAAACTTCAAATTTCAATCTATTTCATGCCTCAAAAAGGTTATAGATGTCGAGATCCCACAGGTAGAATCTTTGTCTCTAGGCATTTCACATTTCATGAAAATGAATTTCCATTCAAGTCTATCAACGGTAATGTTAAACAAGTTGTTGTGGCATCTTCTCTTAATGTCAGCTCCAAAATAATCTTAGTACCTGTAGTAAACTCAAACACACCAAAGCTGTCCAATGAGTCATCAAACTTATCCTTACCTTCTCCCACTCCTCCTAACTCCCTTTCTTTGTGATTACCATCTGCTATGTCACCCAGTTGTATCCACAACTGTTAGTACTAATTTTGAACCCACAGAAAGTCAGACATCTCATTAAATATCACAGTAACCTCACCAACAATCTCACCTTCTAACAACCAATATCCACCCCACGGTTACTCGTAGCAAAGTAAGTGTGTTTAAGCCAAAAGCCTATGTGTTTAAGGTAGCAGGTTCATCAAATATGGTGCATTATGATAGTTCACTTGATACTGTTCCAACTGATGTTCATGATGCAATGAAGTTAACATAGTGGCAGGAGGCAGTTCACAATGAATTACAAGCCTTAATCAATAACAAGACATGGACTTTGTGTGCTCTTCTAGAATCCAGGAGGTCAGTTGGATGTAAGTGGCTTTTTAGAGTGAAAAAGAAACCTGATGGCTCAATTGATAGGTACAAAGCAAGGTTATTTGCAAAAGGGTTCTCTCAGCATGCTGGTATGGATTTTGCTGACACATTTAGTCCAGTGGTTCGAGCAGCAACAATTCAAACTGTGTTGGCACTTGCAGTCATCAATGGTTGGGTACTGAGATAGATGGATGTAAACAATACCTTTCTCAATGGCATTTTGACAGAAGAATCTATATGGACCAACCACCAGGGTTTGAAGTGCATGGATCGAGTGGAAAGAAGCTGGTGTGTAAGCTTAACAAAGCCTTGTGGGTTGAAACAAGCACCTAGAGCTTGGTTTCACACCCTAAGACAGCACTTACTGGAAGAACTTGGGTTTAAAGCCTGTCAAATAACCACTTGTAATATGGTGTGACAATACTTCAATAGTTGCTATGGCTGCAAATTCCACTCACCATGCAAGGGTGAAGCATGTGGAGATTGATTATCACTTTGTGAGAGAAAAGGTTCTTGATGGTCTTTTTCAAGTTAACTTTGTGCCATCTGAAAGCCAGGTAGTTGATGTGTTGACTAAACCCATTACACCAAAGCAGTTTGCTCATTTTAGAGAAGCTCTTCAAGTTATGCCAATTGAAGAATGAAAAAATCCAGGGGAATGTTAGTGTAAGTAGTGTCAAAGCAGTTAGCAATAGTTATTAGTAACTGATAATAACGGTTCATCAGTAGTTGTCAGTTGCAATAGTTGCTTTCTGTTATTAACAGTTATCATACCCTTCCTTGTTGTATAAATGTAGTCCTTCAACATTAAAGTTAAGCAAAGATTAATTCAGTAAAACCCTTTTGTTTCTTTCTAGTTACTTAACAGTCACTAGTTAGCCTCATCCAAATGACACTACTTGAGACCTTTCAACATCTTCTATTGCTTTATCATTTTCACTCGCATTTGGAAGTTTGTTGTATCTTTATAAATATGCCATAATTCTATGTACTCTTCACAAATTTGGAATTTAGTCTCTCTACTTTTATTTTCAAAAACTTAGTCTCTTTATTTTTCAGATTTGAAAATCAAGCTCCATTGTTAACATTGTTAACTTTTTTGTCAATTTTGTTGATATCACATTTTTAAATAAAAAATACTTGGTATTTATGTAACTAAAAATGATATTATAATGAATATGAATTTAATAAAATATTTTTAATAATTCTAACAATTGAACCTAAATTTTGATATCTAAAAAATAGGACTAATCCAAAAATAGAAGTGTATGGACTAAATTTCAAATTTATGAAGAGTACAATGACTTATGACATATTTTAACCTAGTATAAAAATATGAATATTTTAATTATATAAATATGAGTATTTATTTAAATAATGCTTAGCTTCATTTATCTCTTACAACTCTAATGTGTCAATATGTGCTCTCATATATATAATATATGTAATTTAAATTAAGTTCTAATTAAGTATTATTTATTATTAAGTTTGTATATGACATTGATTATTACAAAATATTTTTTTATTATAAAATAAATTTGATTGTTAAAAGGGAATTACACTAAAATATTTTATAAAAAATATAGTTATGTCGTGCTTTTTTTTACAAAGAACAATATAAAATATAAATTTATAGATATAAAATAAACTCAATTAAACAATAAAAAGATAAGAAAATTTCAAATGTATGTTTGTTTCATTAAAAACAATTTCTATGAAATATTTTCAGGAAATCTATCAAACAATAAAAAATATTTTACACAGATTCATCTAAATCTTAAAAATATTAATTTTTCTAGAAAAATAAATTATTTTTCAGAAATATTTTTAAAAAGTAATTTTTAATAAAACAAACGAAGCCTTGGATAAATTTCTTTTACAAAGAACGGGGAGAAAGATTAGATTTTCCCAGAAAAATTATAATAGTAGCATATGAGTGGAAGAATATTCATAAATCTGGCAAAGAAAGAAAATATGATTTTTTGTTCATGAGAAAACCTGGTAAAGTGGGGAAAGTTTACAAGTATAACTTGTGGTGAAGCAGATTGTTTGCTGCCAAATTATTTGAATTGAAGAATATACTCCACCGCATTAAATTAAATTCGATGGAGTGGAAGATTTCTCTTCACAACATTTTGTTATATGCCCTAAGTCTTTCATTTTTCATTTGCTACCTACAATGAAAAAAATAACAAGTAAGTCTGAACTAACTCTAAAATATAAAAAAAAAATTGAATATAGTTCATATAATATTTAATTAATATGAAAACTGTAAAATAAAATAAAAACTACTAAATACTAAAATTACATCCTAAGATACTACGAAAACTATATTACAATAACTCTTAAATATGAAAGTTTTCAGATAATAAAAATGTTGATAAAGTACAAAAAAGAAATATCCATTATTTCTATTTTTTAAAATCTATTATATTTATTTAAAATCGAGATCTCAATATCAATTTTTTTATGCTAAATTATGCTATGAGCCTCCGTACTTTATAAAAGTTATGGATTGAATCTTTGAACTTTAATTTGGTCGGTTTTAGTAATTGTATTTTTCAAATTTTAAAATTTCAATTTTTACCAGATAGTAAGTGTTAAATTTGTTCAGGTCTGTTATTTTTAAAATATGATACGACAAACAAACTATCGTATGTGCAATATTATGCCAACTTGTTATTTACACATTTTACTTATTAAAAATTCAGTTAATAGATTAACGAATGTCATTTGCTTCAAGATTAAAATTTTAAAATTTGAAAAGCATAGCGACTTAGAATGATCCAACTCGAGGATATGAATTAAATATATAAATGTAAGCATAATACATTACTAGTAATTGAATTTAACTAAATAGATTTAACAACTACTATTTAGGTCAGATACGATGGATGGATTCTTCTTGGGTATAACAGGTGTGTGGGCATATGTCCAATTCTCGATTCAAAATTATGGGACGTTTTGGAAGGCTTGACGATTGCTATGGATAGGGGTTTTGACAGGGTGTTAATCGTTTTCGACAGTCAAGAGACGGTACACGCTATTCAGGAGAGTGCTACAAAGGTGTCAAATTCCACTTTGGTTAGAAGAATTAATCTTTGTTTGGCTAAATTGACTCAATGGTCGATTTAGTACATTTCCAAAGATTTCAATAAAGAAGTTGATGTTGGAAAATAATGTTTATTAGGGAACTTTGAGTCATATTATTTATGGGTAAAATTGGAGTTTTTAATTAATAAATTTTATTATTATACTCTAATCCATGAGACCTTTAAAACGATATATAATATGCTCAAAATGGTTGAGTAATAAATGAGAAATTGAAGCTCAAAGTAAGCTACATGAAAATGATTGTTGAGGAAAAATGATGCTTAAAACCTCATATCTCACATTGTTAAAAGTGTTTATAAGTTAAAAGCAACATATTGATTAGTAAATTACTAAACCAAAGCTCTCCTTTAGGGGGTGTCAATCAAACCAAAATGGATTAGGGGCACACCCGCATGACGTGGGCGATGCGAAATATCTAGATTGATCAAGTCTTACTAGGCTTATTGAAATTTTTTAGCCCATTTAAATATTTTTTTCTTTAACAGAACTGTCCTTTAGTGTTTCAAATACAGTTACATAGTTTTATTTGTTTTAATTTTTTTTGTAACTCACTATGTTAGTAACCTACAAAATATTATGTTTGTAGCTCTCCTCATAATGTTTATAACTCTCCCCATTATGTTTATTTTAAATTTCATGTACCCGTTTCATGAAATTTCACTATAAATAGCTCTTTCTTTTTTTCATTTTTACTAATAAAGTGAAGAACTGTCACTTTTGCTCTCTCTCAAAATTTTTTCATATTTTCTCTCAAAATTTCAGTTCTGTTTTTGGTGATAGAGAATGCTTGATTAGCATTCACCTGTTACAAAAGTTTTACTGCTTTTGGTAATTGATCGTTGTTATATCTTGGGAGATATACATTCAAAAATTCTTTAGCACCGAGGAGAGTGCGAATCTGTCTTAAGAAGACTGTTTATACGGGCCTCAACGGATTTTTATTTACAATCCATTTACAAATACTAAGTAAAATATAATTGTTATTTATTTTTAAATTTATTATTAACTTCAAATTATATTTTTTTTTATATACTACCTTTTATCTAACAATTGATAGTCTAGCTAAAATGGTTGTTGATAACTGGGGTAATACTCAATTTTTTGAAATACCAACATTGGGCTTGGATGTATCTATAATTAATTTTTTATAATGAAATTTCATTTACCAATAAAAATTTAAAATTCAAAAAATATAAAAATTAAAATTATTCAATCCAAAAAAATAAACTAAATTTGATAAGATCAAAATCCACAGAATAAATCCACAACTTTTAAAAAAATACATAAAAATTAATACTAAAATTTAACTTTTTTAACATCAAAATTTATTTTTGCATCACAATTTGGATTGGAGAAATTGAACAGAGGGGAGAGGGAGGCAACATTAAAGATAATCCATTAATTGTAAGTTGTCGTTTCATACATAATACCATCCCAAAATTTTATGCTACAACTAATAGTTGGGAAACGGAATTTTAAGACTTTGACCTCACCTTTCTCTTTATATTTTCTCAAGTCTTTTCCTTCTTTAATTTTTAAGACTTTAATTTTGTTGATTGACCTAATAATTAAATATATTTATTATTACAGATATGATTTGTATTCGAATCTCGTCAATTGTATTGATTTTAAAAGTTTTATTCTTTTCTTATAATTCAAAAAACAATAGGTTAAGGTCTAATCTCTTAAGAAGTAAAACCTCCGATTTTTTTACAAATATAATATAAAAAATAAATAATTACCAAAATAATACCCCAATCCCATTAATTACCAAAATGATATGTTTAGTTAGGTAGAAAGTTATCAAATGGCAGCACTCTAAGGATAAAATACCACTTGTCAGCACCCTTTTATGCAGTGTGTGTAGGGTGTTTTAATTTGGATGGTTGAGGTTTAATGTATATTGGTAAAAATTAAATTAGGTTTTTTGTATTATATAATAAGAGGGGACCAACGGGTATTGAGAAAGAAAGAATGAATGAAAAGAAAGAAAAAAAGAAGGAAGAAGGAGAAGAAAGAAAAGAGAATGAGAATGAGAGAAAGGTATTGTATTTATTTTTAAATGTATTTTTAAAATTTTTTAATTTGTTAGTTAGTAGTAATAATTTTAATTTTATTGTTTAATGTAATTGATTTGTTATTATAATTTTATTTGTTTAGTAGGTTGATTAAAAAATTAAAAAAAAGAAAAATGGTAAGTTTGATTATTATTAGTATTTATTATTTTAAGTTATTTGTTTTATTTTATTTAATTTTTAATTGATTTGTTATTTAATGTTTTTATTTAGTTGAGTAAATTAAGAGGAGAAAGAAAGATAAGTTTGGTTATTATGTTATTATTAATTTACTTTAATTTAATTTTGATAGTAAGTAATTTTTATTTTGTCACTAGTAGTAAGTAAGTAATAATATAAATTAATTTAATAATTAAATATTAAAATGGGTTATTTAACAAAATCGTACAATAACTCATTTTTAAGCTATAATTAAATTTAGTTACAAGTATGAAATTAAATAATTTAATTCAAATAAAATTAGAATATATTTATAATACTCGTAAAAATAATTATATAATAAATTTAGAAAGAACTAATATAAAATTTAAAATAATTTTTATTTAAATGGTAAAATTTATATTTTTAGTTTGGGTCTCATGTGAATGAATATATGTTTTAAATTTATATAAAATATAAAAAGATAAAAATACTCTAAATTAATTACCAAAATATAATATAAAAGATAATTAATTACAAAAATAATATCCTCATCCCATTATTTACCAAAATGGTGCAAAATAAATATTTATTTTGCACCATTTTGGTAAATAATGGGATGAGGATATTATTTTGGTAATTAAATATTTATTTTGTACCATTTTAGTAAATAACCTATTTTGATATTTAATTATTATTTTTGTATTATATTGGTAAAAAAATAATAATAATTGTAAATTTATGTATTGAACTAATTGATAATTTTTTTTCAAGTTGCAGAATGAATTCATTAATTAACGAGCAACGTCCTCACATAGCAAAGTCGATGAATGAGGAAACACACGGAGCCAATATGAGAGTAATAAAATTATTATTCGTTCCTTATGTCATTTACGAAATTATTATTTGTTTACAAAATTAATTTAGGTTATACTACCTATTTCTGTAAATTAACAGGAAGAGCTCGCGTACCGTTCATTGAGGGGTCGTGCAAAGGGCCTCAAATATCCCTCTCATGAACGTCTGCTTCCATACTTGCGGGATGCTAGATTTGGATAAGCGGTATTGATCAAAAAGTTTGAGTTACGATTGATTTAATAAGTGCATCGGTGGAGCGTTGGCGCTCGGAGACCCACGCATTTCATCTGCCTTGTGGGGAGTGCACTATGACATTGGAGGATGTTGCGCTCCAACTTGGGCTCCCAATCAATGGTCTACCGGTCACCGGCGTTAGTTCACTTCAAGAGCCGGTAACAATGTGCATCCAATTACTAGGTCGCTTACCTAGTAATAACAACGATTTTACGTCGTTGTTATTTACATGGTTGAGGACCAATTTTCAGCAGTTGCCCGAAAATGCAATTGAAATTGAGGTGGCTTGGGCCATTCGAGCCTATATTATGCAAATGATAGGGGGCGTACTCATGCCGGGCGCGAACAACAATAAGGTCCACTTGATGTATTTGCCCTTACTAACTGATTTGCGAAAAATTGGTTCATATAGTTGGGATCTGCGGTGCTTGCGATGTTGTATCAAGAACTTTATCTCGCCATAAACCCTTCTTCCCGAGATATAAGTGGATGCCTACTGCTGTTAAAATCTTAGGCGCTTTATCGGATGCCATTCTTGACATCCGTTAGGCACCAAACATATGTTTTCCCACTCATTAATAGGTGATTACCATATACCCAAAATTTCAATTATTTGACATATTTTATTAATTTTATTATTCTAACAAGTTGCTTTTTGTTTTCTTAGATAGAAAACAAAACCGGGGATCGAGAGGCAGCTTACAGTTCCCTTATATCGTTTGATGCTCAAGCAATATGCCGAGGAAGGGGTATGTTATTCATTAACATGTTAAATTATACTACTTGACTCGTGTTAATATGGTTGCATGTTACTAAATTATATTACTTTACTCTTATTAATATCTTGACATGTTATGAATTGTGTAGTTCATTTGGACGCCATATATACAGCTAGAAATCACCGTTGTTATTCCCTCCTCGACATTCCTCCACTCAGACCAATGGTGCATTAACGCACCGATAATCAATTTTCAAACAGTAGAGTGGTATGCCGGGGATCGAGTACTCCGCCAGTTTGGTTGTAAACAGCTTATCCCGTAATTGCCATTCCAATTAGGGTCTATCCATGGGATGGATAAGAAGGAGAAACCAAACTGTGATTGGGGGAGAGTGCATGAACAATATGTTTATGTGTGGAACAACCGGATGATGCGAGTACCTCCGATAGAATACACTCCAGATTTGCAATCATCGGTACAGTACATGCAGTGGTTCATTCAAGTAGAGAAACCATATTTACTTGGTGCACAATCGACGATAATTCCCCCACACATGTCTCGATAAGGTCGCCTTTATCATGTTGCTCCTGCCCTAGAGTCAGAGCCAGAGCAAGAGTAAGAGGAAGAGGCATTGGATGATGATGATTCTTATCGTTCAGATTTTGCGGGATCGTCCCATACGCCTAGCTCATCAAGCCAAAGATATCAGCCTCAGTTTGACGAGCCACCGCAATACTCAAGCCAAGAATATCAGCCTCAATTTGACGAGCCACCGTAATACTCTACTCCTCTCGAAAAATACTTTACTCCCCGGGGCAAATAGACCCTAATGATGACAAAGAGCTTGACGAGCAAACTCGACGTAGATGCCGGCCACTACGAAGATATACCTCGAGAATTATACCATCGAATCATGGATACTAGGGTTGTATCTAATAGTGTTTAATTGTGCATATTTGACTATTAATGAGTTGTAATGATGACTTTTTACTTTAATTATACATATATTTGCACCTATTTGATCATTTATTTAAACCTTAAACCCTAAATCATAAATCATAAGCCCTTAACCCTAAATTAAAAGCCATTAACCTCAATTTCACAACCTTAACCTTTTTTTAAAACCTTAAATTTAAAACCCTAAAATTCAAAACTCTAAACCCTTAAACCAAAGTACAAATATAAAAATTATTAATTAAATACAAATGTTAAACATAATTAATTTCAAATTCATTCATAAACTTAATTAATTTCAAATGAAAAATGTCCAATACAAATAGCTTAAGCCCTACTCGATCCGGATGACTGGCCAATATGGTAGGTTCGTTGGGGGTAATTACCCCGAGTATGCCCAGTTAACCTACACAGTCCACACAGCTTGCCGCCGTCTGTTTTCTCCATAATGTCTATTTCATTGCAGATTCTAGTGATATGGGGACGACCTTTCGAATTCCTTCGCAAACCTTTGTTCGGGATAAGCTCGAAAGTCGTCGGAGGTGCCTCCCATGTGGACAAGTTAGGTAGGACGGGGAACTCATTTTCCCAAATATGTAACGTACGCTGGAGAGTGTAAACAGGGTCGATGAACTGTTTAACATTGAGCGACACCTTAGCACAAGCTGCAACGACATGCGCACAGGGATAACGAAGTGTATCGAACCTCCTACAATCGCAGTGTCTATTTTGGAGATCAACACCGTATGACCTAGGTGGGATACCAGGTTAACGCCCAATGGTCTCTATAACTTGAAATCGTTGAAACTATCGTGAATATATTTCAACGTTCATCGTCCTCACTTTCTAACAATTTCATCCATTGCATTCCTAACAGCTTTGACAAACACGTGTCCGGCGTTCATCTAATAAATTTGTCACGTCCCCATTACTGGCATTAAGGTAGCCAGCCTATAAAACATAGTCGAGAACACGGATGAAATCGAAAGATGTCGTATTCTCTTGAACACGCCGTTATTCGAGTCTGCCAGGTTGGTTGTCATTTGACCATATCGATACCCCTCATCAAAACTTTGAGACCATTACCACGGCTCCATGGTACCCAACAACTTGCGTAGAGGCTTATTCGTTTGACCTTCCATGTCACGCTCAAGTCTGGTCATTCTTTGTCGGAATCGGTGTGGCTCTAGCTCGTACGCTGTAGGAATATTAAGAAAATATAAGTTACAGTCTCGAATTAAAACATTAAAAATATAATTTGAAACTTAATTTTTTACCCATTTTCACAAGTTGTCTCCGCCAGTATGCATTCTTATATTCTCGTTAGAAGTTAGCCGCAATGTGCCGACTACAGTAAACCGATTTCCATGGTACACCAGTGCGCCTAATGGTCGCAATAATACCCTTTCCTCTATCGGAGATGATGCAAATATTATCGTTATGAATCACATACTTCCGCAAGTTTGTCAAGAAGAATTCTCAGGATTCCATGTCCTCTTTGTCCACAATAGCAAATGCTATCGGAAGCACATTCTGATTCTCGTCTTGAGCCACCACAATTAGTAGGATCTGCGTATATTTCTCGTATAGCCATGTCCCATCTACTTGGACAAATGGCTTGCAGTGAGGAAAAGCTCGAACGCAGGGATCAAACAACCAAAATATATACTAAAAATTTTTTCTTCCAGATTGTATGTTGTTATCTGAGCCGTAATAAAACTGTGTCACCAACTCAATCACAGTCCCCGACACGTACTATCGCATTACGGCTATCCATCCTTGCAGCTCATTATATGATGCATCCCAATTACCGAACAACTGTTCCATTACTATCTATTTCGCAATCCATGCTTTTCGATATGAAACCCGATAATGAAATCGTGATTGCATCTCCACAATCAATGTAGAAACCTTGATGGTCGGATCGTCCTTAACCATTGGCATGATATGTGTGCAGATGATTCTGGAATTAAGTTTCTGGTGATCTTCTGACAAACGTGTTGAACTGCATGTGTGAGACCCATCAATTTTTCTTATCTCCCACATTTGCGACTTCTGGATAAATGCAGCTCGCACCTGCCACTTGCAACCTTCCGTCGACTTCTAACACTCCCCGATATACAATGTCGATTTAGACACTGCGACTTTGTAGTCTATCGACACATTCATGCTATACCGCTTAATGGCAAATATGCACTCTTCCTTGGATTCAAATTTTTGACCCATAAATAACTCTTCACGATCTGCTGCTACGGCCAATTAGTGAGGAACTCGGCATGTGTCGCATCGGGGTCTATAAGCGACATGTGTGCCCCAGGAGGATTATTGTGCATCACAATATGTATAACTGGATTTTCGACTAGATTTTCATCGTCATTCGCCCCTTCATCGTCAATATCATCCGAGACTTCATCCACATTCGGATCACTATCAATATCCACCTCATTATTAGAAGGAATACTACTATCATATCCAGCATCATCATTTGTATCATTCTCGGGTGCAGCAGCATTAAGATTGATGTCTATCCCGCGTACGATTGATTGACTTTCAATGCACGATACTGGAACCACCATATACGAAGTTGGATCTTCATTTTCTATTGGAGTTGGATCTTCATTTTCTACAAGTTCCCACATCAACTGGCTCTGCAAATAATTGAACCGGTGCATTTGGGTCACTTTGATTCGAACAATAAAGAGTGATCATTGTCTTCACGTCTTCATCGTCTACAAGTTCCATCTCGATGAATTTGATGGGATCTGTCAAAACTGAAAACTTGTAGAAAAGTTTCGAGATCCTTCTCCCACAACATCTAAAAATTTTTGCACTAATCCTTGCTTTCATATCATCAACCGAGACATTTCGACGAAATCTCATTCCTATTTGTTGCCGACAATCAAATACACATCCAACCGATGTTCTCAAAATTACTCCTTCAAAATAAATGCATACAAAAAATTGATTATCCATCTTCAATAAATTTGTTAATAAATAAATAAAATTTAAATAAATAAAATACAAATTTAAAAATATATCATACTAAAATAAATTTATAACAAATTAATATCAAACTTAACATTAATCACCTAAACTATGTATAAAAATAACAAAATAATTACCTTTTTAATTCTCCTCTTTTTCTCTTTTTCTCCTCTGTTCTTCTTCTTGTTTCTCTTTATTTTTTTTTCACACACTTAACAAAATTTAAACATCCAAAAACCCTAACCACCCTTTTATAGGCATTTTGTGTCGCCACTTAAATTGGTACCACTATTATTATTATTTTAATTTTTTAATAATATTTAAATAAAATAAAAATTATAAAAAATTCGAAAACCCCTTGGTGCCGCCATCCTAAAATCCTCTTTCGGTATCCTATTCTCTTATTTAATTTTATGATATGTATTTCATTTTATTTTTATTAAATTAATAATTTTTTAATATTACTTTAGTCAAATAAAATAATTAAT
Organism: Gossypioides kirkii; assembly: GCA_005610355.1. Taxonomy (NCBI): domain Eukaryota; kingdom Viridiplantae; phylum Streptophyta; class Magnoliopsida; order Malvales; family Malvaceae; genus Gossypioides; species Gossypioides kirkii. The sequence continues at coordinate 19,941,206 of CP032253.1, forward strand.
TTTTGTATATTATTTGAGTAAATAAATATTTTTTTATATTTTATTTTGATAGAAAAACCAAAATCCTAACAAAAAAATTCAAACCTTACACACAAACACGGCACAAAAGGTTGCTGACAAGTGGCATTTTACCTTTAAGTGCCGCCACTTAAAAACCCTTTATGGGTACCGCCACTTGGTGTTCCTCCATTAGGGTGTTAGGTATTTTTTTCGTATTTTTCTCGTGTACAAATTTTTTCCTTGATGCCGCCACTTGATAACCCTCCACCGATAAAATATTATTTTTTTTATTTTTAAATATATAAATATAATAAAAAAATTCATGTTAGAAATACCCTAGAGGGTTGCCATTTGATAATCGTCCACCTAACTAAACATACCATTTTGGTAATTAATGGAATGGGATATTATTTTGGTAATTATTTGTTTTTTATATTATATTTGTAAAAAAACCAAAACCTCCTTAACCTTGTTTTTCTTATTAATAATCTTTACTATTTGATTCAACATGCATGCATTTGCTTCCTTATAATGGTATACCAAGAAGTTTTAGAACGAAGAAAATATAAGCATTCAGTTCATAGTCAACTGTAATTTCTTCTCCAATTTTTTAAAAAAGTGAAGTGATAATAGTGTTGATTATTCTCTTTTAACAGTACTCTCTTTAAAGCTAGACCAGTCCAGGATAGCAACTTCGGAAGTAGGGATTAAATAGTAAGTCAAAGGCTGGAACTTGGTGATTTTTTTAGGGTAATTAACTTCACTCCTTTATCTGCAACATTGGTTCCAGAAAGTTAAAACGCCAATGGTTAATGGTTTTATGAGAATCTGATCATCTTCATTCAAAACCCATTTTGTTAATCAGATATACCCTCTGAATTAATTAATGCAGAAAACCCCGCAAGAATTTTGACTTTGCAAGCTCTAAATCGGCCCCACTTGTTAATCAGATATCTTCCTCTTTATAAAATGATTTTATTTGATAAATAAAGTAGAAAAGATTAGGATGGGGAGGTTTTCCATGTGATCCTCATAAACAACCAACAAGGGCAAGGAGAGACGTCTGAGGGAACATCCTCACGATTCAGAGACAGAGACCGTACAATTCCAGAAAACAATAGAAAACAAAAAGCCAAAGACAAACACTTGTTCTATCCAATAAAAGAAAATCTATGGAAATATACGCAACATATATTATACAATAATGTCAGCTGGAGGGAAACCGCTAAGCCAATACAGTCACAAATTGAGGCAGATTTTCATGGTTTAGGGCAGTTTGACATATCCCATTTTCCTGCTCTCACACGTTTCCCTTCTCTCCATCTCTGTATCTCTGTCTCAGGCCAACCAATTTCACCAAAACCCAAAAAAGTAAAACAAAACTCTGTAATATATAAGCTACTGCAAAAATTATACACTGTATTCTTAATCATGTATGAACGGGACGGGAAGCTAGACTTCAAAGAACAATACAAATAATAAAGAAATGTTTTATTCTTTCTCATAGAGGGAGAGTTGGGGAAAGAGGGAATTGCGGGGAAAAGGGGGATGGATTGTGACAGCACAAGAAAAATGAGTGGGACTACCCTTGATTTCCATTTTCCATGTTCTTTGCCTCTGTCACCTGCCTTTCTTTTTCTTTTATACCAAAAGAAAAAAAACGACAATGGCCCTCAGCTCTGCTTCTTGTCACACCACCATTTGACACCCAACATAATATGAACAAACAATTACAAACAAAGAAAGAAAAAACCATTGAGTAATTTTCAGTTGTGTTCCATTGAACGGAACAATCGGGTATTTATACATGTTACTATTCATGGAATTGACTCTACTGTTCATGAAATTGACGTTCTGAACGGATTCCGGATATGTTGAACATGTGTACTTCTCTTTCTGTCTGTTGTACTTCGTGGCCCTCACCTACGAACTCCTTGACATATGCGAATTGGAACTGCGAACCATCCTTGCAAACTTTCCTGATGAATTTCCTCTACGAGACTTGCACGCATTCTGCTGATAAGTAGGCAATTCAAACTTCATCTGAATTTCGGATCGACGAACATAAATACATAACACATCTCATTTGGTTTTCTAATCGAATATCATTCAAATTACATATGCTTTGTCAGTGTTTATGTATCTTGTAATATTATTCAATGTTCAAATTTAGGTGAAAAAGATTTGAAGAACGTATCAATGACTGGTGCAAAGCTAGTCCTAGTTGCCTTGGTTGTGCCTGCCAATTGACACTGTAAGCCCCACCACCATTGCCTTGGTTGACATTTGGCACAGCCTACAGGGATGAAGGAAACCTTTTGCCTTGGTTGATAGTGATACTATTATCATTCATAATTTCATATCTCTTTATAAATTTATACTAAAAGATTATCAAACCATAGAGCGAGCAAACAATTGCCAGCTAAATTGTACATTTCAATACTTTAATAATTCATGTTTATTATACCTCCATCCACATGAGAATACGTAGCAGATAAGAAGATACTCAAACAGTAAGTAAGATATCGATAAATTGAAAGGTTACCCGTAAGTTTTTCACTTGAAACAACCATCCGGATAAGCACGAGTCATCCAACATTTGGATACTCGAGCTTTCATCGAGAATATGAAATTGTTGGGATATAAAATATATGATACGAAATATGTGATACGAATATATATAAACCTAAAGTCTCATTTATTTTTATAAAATGTAATAAAATAATACATCAATTATGGGACATGAATGCATGATGGCCTAGGCTAAAATAAGGTCTAAAAAAGTGATGTTGTTGGATTTATTCCACGTGAGGCGAATAAGGTAGCTGACTTGATGGCCAACAAGTGGATCAATGCTCCATTTGACCTAATGCCGTTTGGAGAGGTTCCAGTAAATGCTTTGGTGATTTTTGCATAAATATTGGCAGGGGCTATGACTATCTACTTTGTTTTATCTTTGTAATGACTTGATGTTTTCATTTCCATGCTATTTGATCAAATTCGAGCTTAAAACGAGCATAGCATTACAAATAAATTGGGAACAAATCTGGATTAAATTGAAACTATTATAAAAGTTCAAGTAAAAATGAAAATAATGGTCACAGTGTCGTGTGCCTCGCACAACTGTATATATATTTATGAGAATAACTGGCAATAAAACTCATAACAATTATGACTTCGAATTATATATATTTCAATTTTCTCTATTGATCATATAAGAAGATTTAAGCGTGAAATTAAAGCATTTTAGTGAAAAGTATTTTTTCACAAATTCCTATATATATAGTAAAATGGAAAATAAACCAATATAAAATTAGATTAAGCCCAATGAAATTTAAAATTTAAGATAAAACAGATTAAATTATACATTTAGTCACTAAATTATAAGTTGGATCCTTAGCTCTCGTTCTAAAACTATTCTCTCTTGAGTTGTTGGTGTCATCACTGCCTATGCTACTTGATCTCGACTGCAGGCTAGTTATGCTTCAGGATAAAAAAAAACGCAAGTTCGCATTCTAAAAAACATGCTCTTTATGCTTTGCCTTGAGATAATGACCCTATTGGCACCTATACCAATCATGCCAAGCGACTGGTTGGTTAATTTGTTGCACTTGATGCTGTCATTTCTAAGGATGATTTTATTGATTATATCTTGCATGGTTTTAGCCTAGATTACAGACCCTTTGCCCACAATTTTTTTTTCTTTACCTACAATATTGAAGCAAGCTTAACTTTTATTTCTTTTGATGATTTATTTGGCTTACTCCTTTACGAAAAATTACAACTAAAAAGTTTAAATGACTCTCCATCCTCCTACCGTTACGTTCTATATTACTCTTCAAAATGTTGTTGGTGGTAAGGCAAAGATCGTGAAAATAGATGTAAGTGGGGCCTGACTAGGAGATTGGTAGGGGTTTTGATTTCTCTAAAATAAAAAATTTTTCATTTAAGCCTTTTAAAATTTTAAATTAATAAAGATAAAATTACACATTGGTCTTCCTTAAAAATAATAAAATTTTGATTGAACTTTTTAAAAATTATAAAATATAAATTATCAAAATAGTAAAATTATATTTTTACTATTGTAAAAATTATAATTTAATTTCATCTCCTAAAAGAATTTCTAATTTCGCCCTCATGAATGTAGGTGGTATGAATCTAATTATGGTTGTAGGCATTCAACTTCCCTCAATCAGAGCCTCCCACTCCCACTTGTTACAATTGTCGAGGTCATGGGCACACCTCCGAACGATGTCCAAACCCTTAATACAATGACACACACTAATTAAAACTCTAAACCAACAATCACTTACACCTCATCTCCCACTCTACCAACCATGGTAAAAAAAATAGTTTAGTGGTAAAAAAAAAAACTTACTCTCAACTTAGCCACCACATATATAACTTATCCAATAAAATACAGTAAGTAAATCTTATTTCACCAATATTTTTTTATCAGACAAATTTTAGAATAAATGAGGCTATTAAAACTTACCCCTAATATTTGGTGCTAATATATAACACGTTTCTCATATGGTTATGTTAATAATATTGTAATTGTTTTGGCTTGCATAATGCAAAGAATTTACACAGAACTGACTTTGTTTTTATGAGATGGAAATGACATGTTTAAGTTAATGTTTCCCAAACGAGAATTATGATGGTTCCCATTATTTTGCTTGGGCAAATTTTTGTAAGAATTATGGTGTTCTGCTTAACCTAAACCTAACCTCTTCCCCTTCCCCACTAAAAAGGTGGAGAGTCCTCTGGATCTTCACTTATAGAATGTGATTAAAGAATAAAGAAATCATGATATCTATGTGAAATGACATCAAAGCGTGCAAATTAATGCATATATACATATACAGATTCCTTCTCCCTATAGCTATATGTTTCACCAAATCAACCCTTTTTCCCTTCTTTATAGAACTCACTGAATTTGACATGATTATAGGGTCATCATTACGGTATCTAATTAAAGATTAAGCACCGACGATGATTTTTAATGTTTTTAAAAAATCCCAGGGCCCAGATTCGACCACATAGGCAATAACCCAGCTTTGATCACCACGTCCTATAGTTTATGCAATGAATTTTTGTGCTACAAATACAATCACCGGCCTATTTGTAGAAGGAAATTCTACAAGTTTTGGCCCCAGGAAACATGTAACCGATAATTTTGCCTTTATTAAACTTCCTTTTTAAGGAATGTTTTTCCAATTTTCTTTTCTTTTTTTTTTTGAAAAAAAACCCATGTGTTGTTGATTTATATAGAGTCCAAGGAGGGAGGGGCCAAAATGCTATGGAAATGAAGGACAAGGACCAATTTTCTATAGTCATTAGCTTAATCATTGACTTTCTGATTAGGGTCATAATTACAATCCTCACTTATTTTATAGAAGCATTATTAGTTGGTTCCTAAAAGGCTAATTTTGCTCTAATAACCTTTCATATTTTCATGCCACAACATCATCGAAATGACTGCTTAGTTTCAATTTGTAATTACACCTCTTACAATTATTAGAAATTGTAATTTCTTAAATGTGTTTCGTAGAATGTAATTACATTATAATTTTATATGTCGTGTTTGGTAGTATAAATATTAACTACATGAATACATAATTTAAATTTTTTAAAAATATATTATTTACTATAAAAATAATCAATAGTACTTGAGTAAAAAAATATGAACAAGTGACAAAAATTGAAATCAAATAATTGTACATAATATGTCAGTCCCAAAAATTAGTATACAATACGATTACTAATAAAAATAACAAGAAAAATAAACATCATATGGAATTTAATCTAATTGCTCTAGCATTTAATATTTTGTTGGGTTATTCCATCTCTACCGTTTAACAAATATTCTTTATCATCATATGCTGGTCCTTAAACAAGTTCATCATCTATATTTGATTCTACATAATTAAGATTATCACCTTCTTTTTATTCCATGTAATCTTCAAGGTATAGATCAATTTAATTCCACCTACAAATGAAATTATGAAATATGCAACATGCTAGCACAATCAAATCTTTTTTTTTTTTGATACTATACAGAGATGATGTTATTAATTAGAGAAATCTTCTTTTTAGAATACTGGATGTCCTCTCAACCACATTTTAAAGCTTTGGATACCTCAAAGTTAAGAGTTCTCAAACCATCTCTAATGCTTGTGTCTAGCTTCATTCTCAATAATGATATCGTAATCTTTTTATAATATTTCAATTTCTATTATTCCACACAAATTAGGTCAAAATAATATACTATTTATATAGCAGCTTTTATAAAAATGGTTTCGTAAAGATCCTTAGATAAACGTACATGTAAAGACAATATAGAATTTATAATATAGCATAAATCTAATTTTTTTTAGGTAAAAATTTGTGTGAAATATTTGGATTTGATGTGTCCAATAGCAAAACATTTTTATCTAATAATAAATATATAATTATATATTAAAATTAAAATATATGTGCTGAAATTAAAATATCTAATATGTATATGAATTAATATTTGAATTAAAATCTAATTTGATAGTAACTAAAATAAAATTAAAAATTTTACACCAAAAAAATAAAATTAAAAATTAATTACTTTTTATGATTTTTATAGTTAGGAAAAAGTATATATTAAAAAAAAGGATAATTTTATCTCATAGTTATTTTTTTAATTTAGCAACTACTTAAAAAGATTATTTTCTGACCTACATTAAGAGGGATTTGGTTTACTAAATGTAAAAATACATTTAATAAAAGTATTACCAAATTATAATTTGTTAAGAGAGCCCTGTTGTGACAAGTGATTTTTTTTATCAGATTTATTACTTCTAGATATCATAAAAAATAATTTTATAAATAATTTTTTGTTGTGTCAACTCTAACATATTTTATAAATAATTTTTCATCAGATTTCACTCGAAGTCTAATATTACTTTAAAAAGAGATGATATTGAAATTACCCGTTATATTTTGTAATATTGACACTATTGAAAATGTATAATTATCGGATTAAGATAATCATTAATAAATCCAAAATGAGAATATTAAGATGGAATCTCATATTTCTTAAATCAAATGCACCTAAAAAAAATCACATTTCAATTTTTAAGAGAAAACAATTCTTAAATAAATTATCGTTCCAAGTGTGATTTGAATTTGAATCGCGTTAATCACATTTATTATTCGAGATTTATCTTATTATTGTAATTCACCAAAAAAAACACACTTGATTCTAAACTAGGAATATAGAATTTTTCTTTTAACAACCGATGTTATAGACTAGGTTGTGGGAGGACATTATTGTGGGATCTAATCATGACCTACCGAGATGGAAGAAAGTAGTAATCCATTAGCCAAGCCAGCTTGCGACATCATTTATTCTTCACTAAATATTTATTAAAGTTTTAATCAAGCTATACAGTCATCATTACACAAAAGATTATCAAACGTTTACATTATAGAAAAGCATGTCTTTTAACAAATATTGGGACATTTCGAAGTAAATGTGTAGGTTATCCATGAATCTCTCATGTTTGTGGTTGGAACTTTTCATCACTACACATAGTGGTAGTGGGTGTCAATTAATCTTATACTTATTTTAATGCAAATTTTTAGATGAAATAAAATTCATAATTTTTTTTGAATATATTGGTGTAATTATATGGTAGTATCTATTCATATTTTTTTTAATCCTCTGATAATGTACACACACCTTACACACACAGGTGCTCAAACCCGAGTCTCCTAAAATGAACATCATCTTTTTTTTTCACAGAAATCACTCGTTGAGTTCTAAACTTCACAATTTTAATATAAAGAAATTATAGTAAAAAATTTTGAAAATCTTTGGGCCAAGCCCCCTCTCCATTAATAGATGAAATTAAATGCTTTGGTATGAGAGGAATTAGAGATGTGGATGGTGAGTTTGGGCCTGGTTCATTATCTTACCACCAGACAATTCAGGTTCGTAACAATCTGGGCAACCTTGAGGCCGCACAAAGAACATCACACTCCTTGAAACACTGATTATGAACCACGTGAATGCATAACAACATTCCATTTTGGTTCACATATCAAACTCCCCCATCTGCATTAAACACAATGCAACGAAATTCATCCTTCAATCAATACAACCATCCTTACCCTTTCATTTCAAGCTTCTCGAGTTCACAAAGTTCGGCGGGTTATTTTAAAAGTATCATATCATTTTTCCGTCACAGAGTTATCGAAAATTAACGAAATTGAATCAATACTGTAACTTTTATAATTAAATGACAAATAATTAAATATAATTTAACCAAAAAATAATCGTGTCCAAATTCTAAACATAAATAAATGTAGTTTTAACTTTTTTTCCCGAAAAAAAGAAAGAATTTACTGCATGACAATCTCAAAAAAAAAAAAGTTTAAACAACATACATTCAATGACAATAAAATAGAATCTCGAATGTGATAACATGTTAAGCATTCACCTTAAAGACAATTCACAATATTCTTTAAAAAAACAAATGGCAACAATTAAAGGAGTTTGACTATAAGTAACTCGAGATTTTTTTTTTGTGAATTATAAGAGGAAGGTAAAATCCTAACAACAACGTGATTAGCGTGACTCGAACTCAAACTACACCTAGGAGGATAAACACATTGACCATCAAGCAAGCACACGAGATTCAAGTAACCCGGGATTTTAAGTAATATGGCCTGACACCAATAGCATTAATAAATAATTTTATTAAGGAAAGGAAATGAAAAGAAATGAATGAAAAGTTAAGAAAGGGAAACTATAAATCTTTATTTTGTTCAGATAGTTTATTTTATTTAAGCAAGGGAAAGTGAAGAGAGTTGAATTGTAATGATTCGAAATTCAGTGGTATAAGAAAATGCGGTATCAAAATCTCATTTTCATAAATCGAGCCCGTAAATATTAAATAAAATATTTATAGAGTTATTATAAAAATATATTGAAGTTCAATTAAGTAATTTAGCCGAAAAAGTGATTAATTAAAGCTCAGGGACTGAATTGTAAAAATCCAATCACTATAAAATTTTAATTAAGAAAATGTTTGGGACCTATAAGCAATTATTTAAAGGGCCAAAATGGTTATTTAACCATTAATTAGCATGAATTATAAATATAATTAAATTAAGTATAATAAAGTCTTAATCAACATATTGATTAAGATTAATTAAAACATAAACTAACTATATCAATTAAAGTTAGTGGAGATGAGCATCATCTTCTTCATTTAGTTGGTCATCTCACTTTTGAAAGAAAATAAGAGAGAATTCTTCAATTGCTTCAACATTCGACCATTAAAATTCATAAGGCAATTGTTAAGTACGCCTCATATTTTAGTTAATTTTGAGAAATAATCTTTTAGTTAAACTCTATTTATTTGTTTCAGTTAAATTCTGATTAGTCTAAATTATTTTATTATTATTTAACTTACGAATTTAGCTTATAAATAAGCTCTTTTACAACCTTAGAAAATACACTCATTAGATATTAGAACTCATAACACTTTTGAAAAAACTTATGTTTACATTCAGAGGGTTCTTTGTTTTCGGGATTTAGTTTTTATCTCCATCTTTTGTACTATTCGTTCTTTTTCTATTATAGTAAAATTATCTTTGTCCGTGATTTTTTATCCTCTTCGAAGGGTTTTTTTCACATTAAATTTGCATGTTCAATTTCTCAATTTTTTCTGTTATTTTTATTTATTCATTGCTTAATCGAGTTGATACCCAACAAGTGGTATCAGAGCTAGTTCAATTTTCGTAAATCAACCTGTTCAAAGATGACAACAATAAGGTTCAATATTAAGAAGCTCGATGGTGTCACAAATTTCAATATGTGACAAGTTCAGATGATGAAATTCTAGTTCAGACTAGCTTGAAAAAGGTCGTTATCAAGAAAAAAAACTAGAGAATCTAGATCAATCAGAATGAAAAAAGCTTGATGAAAAAGTTTTGTCTACAATCTACTTGTACCTTGCAAATAGGGTATTGCGAGAGGTATTGATGGAGAAAACCTCATTTGCTTTGTGAAAAATGGTAGAAACTCTTTATGTGACTAAGTCTCTAGCCAACCGTTTAATGTTAAAATAACGTTTATTTATGTTTTGCATGAATGAAGGTGAGCTTCTTCGGGATCACATCAGTCAATTCATTACTCTTTTAAATTATTTAAACTTGAGGTTCAGATTGACGATGAAGATCAAGCTATGCTATTATTGTGCTCTTTACCCCTTCATACAAGTCTTTCAAGGAGACCTTGATTTATGACAGAGACACTCTCGTTTGAGGATGTGAATGGTCATTTGTTAAGTAAAGATAAACTCAACAATGAGTTTGGTTCGGATAGCAAGGCAGATAGGCAAACTTCCGTTTTGGTAGCATCAAAGAAACGAGACAAAATGTGTTGCTATTGTAAGAAGTTAGGTCATGTCAAAGAGATTGTTATAAATTGTGAAATAAAAGGACTGTTGAGAGCAACGAAGATGTAGCTAGTGCTAATTTGGCCAAAAAGGGGTGATGATTTCTTGTTAGTGTCTATAAGCGAAAGCTTCGAGCTTACGTCCGAGCGGATCCTAGATTCGGGATGTTCTTTTCACATGTGTCCCAACAGAGAATGGTTCTCCACATACAGTTCAGTTGAATATGGAGTTGTGCGCATGGAAAAGGATTCATCCATGATTAAGCCACTCTCAGATGTCAAGTATGTACCTGATTTACGAAAAAATCTCATCTCTTTAAGTACTTTAGACTCGAAAGGTTACAAAATCAACACTGAGTCGAGTGACATTAAGGTGTCTCGTGGGGCTCTCATTTTTTTAAAAGGTAAAAGGATAGGTAGTCTTTATAATTTGGAAGGTTCTACAGTGATTGGTGAAATCGGATGTCCCTCATCTATTCAGAGTCGAAGTCAACTCATTTGGAGCGAAGGCAACTTGGTCATAAGAGGGGAAAATGTATGATTGTTTCAATGAAGAGAGGTTCTCTTTTGGATTTCATTTTTGGTTTCAGGTTTTGAAAAGTTAGGGCACTATGTTCGTGAAAATCAGACTTGGGTCAGTTTTGATTTGGCAGTGCACAAGTCAAAGGCTAGAAGTCTTCCAATTTCTAAGAAAAGATTTGACTCAGTTAATTCCCTGCATAGTTTAAGATAGGCTCGTGACAAGTTTTGGCAAAGATGGCGTTATGGAAATACAAGTCAAGGTGGAAATTTGTTGAGTATGCCTCATATTTTAGTCAAATTTGAGAAATAATATTATAGTTAAACTCTATTTATTTATTTCAGTCAAACTCTGATTAATCTAGATTATTTTATTATTATTTGACCTACGAATTTAGCATATAAGTAGGCTATTTTATAACCTTAGAAAATATACCCATTAGAGATTAGAACTCATAACACTTTTTGGAGAATTTTGTGTTTACATTAAGAGGGTTCTTCGTTTTTTGGTTTTCGGGGTTTAGTTTTTATCTTTATATTTTGTATTCTTCGTTCTTTTGCTATTATAGTAAAATTATCTTTGCTCGTAGTTTTTTATCCTCTTCGGAGGGGGTTTTTCACGTTAAATTTGTGTGTTTAATTTCTCAAAATTTTCAACTATTTTTACTTGTTTGTTGCTTAATCGGGTTGATCCCCAACAATAACCAAACTAAAAATATGATATTTTTATAGATTTATGGTCATGAGAGCTTGATTTAGCTAGTATATGTATCAATTTGTTCAATTGTTGAAATTTTAGCAATATGTCATTGTTAAAAAATTAATGAATTAGGCTTGAAATTGATAGATATTAACTTACATTATGAAAAGGACTTACATTCCTGCCCGGCGAAGCCCTAGTGCTCGAGTATTGTTTATAGAAGTAAGACATAAAGTAAGTTCTGAGTAAGTAAGCTATTAGATTTGGCTAAGTGTTTGAGATCTATGGATGCATCGAACGAAGTCTGTGTTAGGCGAGCCTTGCGGACTGGTGGACTCTCCTATAAAGTATGCGTCGTCCCAATTGTTAGACGAAAATGTTAAATCCTTAGTGCTAATGTAACACCCCAAATTCGGCTTAGACGTTACAACCGAATTATGAGGGTTACATCTTACGAGAATAGGATAAAAATAATTATTTGGTTAGACCAACAAAAGTTAAGAAAATAATTGTTATAATGGTTTTTTTTCCAGTTATATCCTTCTTATAAATATTTTATGTAAAATATTAATAGGATAAAAATGATATTTCAGATAATAAAAGAAACTTTCCTTTCTTTTCTTTAGTTTTTCCTCCAAATTAGGGTAAATAAAAAATAAGTAATTCAAAGAAAAGTATAGGATATTTAACTTCCTTTACTTTCCCTTGCTTAAAAGAAATTTCTAAATTGAATCGGTGTAGCATGTTAGCAAAAATATTCTATGTATAGTACTTTAGTCTCTACCTCGTAAATTGAAAATAATCTTTTTGTTAAAAATTTTATCCTTGCTATTAAGTGATGATGTGATTAATGGAGTAATTAGACAATGACACATGTACCTAATTTTAACATAGCAATATATAAAAAATAAAAATTCAAAAAATAAATAATTTTTCTATAATTTTTTAAAAATTACATCCAATATGAACTTGGACAAATGATAACCTAGACAACCATTTGTCCAAGTTCACCATGCACATGATTTTTCAGAACATAATAAAAAATAGAGAATATAGAAAATTATTAAGAATTATAAGAAAATATTAAAAATTGATAGAGCGGTGATTCTTTGGCATTTTATTATGGCTTCGGTAAATAGAGACGAAATTTCCCTGTTAGAAGAAGAGATGATGCAATTATTTATCAAAAGTTCTATGATGGTTTTTACTAGTAAGCCTACGCTTTTATGTTCAGTTTGGTCAAAGAGATTTTATAACCCCATTAGTCTTCAAGCTCAGATGAAAAGTTTATGGAAGACTAGGAAAAAATTTGAATTTAAAGAAGTAGGGCAAAATCTCTTTATAATTATTTTTGATGATGAAGAGGATTTGGAATTAATAATGGATGGACGGCCCTGGCTCTTTAGAAGACAACTTATAGTCTTTGAGTGATTACATTTATCAATGGAAAGAAGTAAGTTGCAGTTGGTAATGTCACCGTTTTAGATGAAAATAGGCCCTTGTCTACCGGAGTTTGATAAAAAGGATCTAATGCATGCTGTAGGATCATCGTTTGGTGGGATCCTACGAGCAGAAGAAAAAGATGAATTTTGCAGGATTAGGAATAATCTTAATGTGCTTAAACCTTTGAGAAGGGGGTGTTTATTAAGGGTGAATCAGAGAATAGTATTTGGTTACCTTTTAAATACGAATGCTTGCCAGGGATCTGTTATGGTTGTGGAAGAATGGGACATGGGTTAAAGGATTGTGAGGAGGTCTCAGAGAGCAATAAAAATCTCTCAGAAGATGAATTACCATATTCAATGGCGCTCAAGGCTGAATCGATGAACTTAGGAAAGCTCAATTTGAAATTGGGTAATAAAGTTAAAAAATCTGAGATGCAAAAATTCTATTTAGGAGATGTGAAGGAAAGTTTCATAAATCAGATCGGGGGTGGAGATGAAGATTTCCTGGTAAGTCTTTCCAATCCAGACAAGGTTAATAGTGCTCCGGCGAAGGAAAGAAATGTTCGGGATCTTCCGATTGCGTCCAACACTTGGGTTGAGGAAGTAGTGTTTCACTCTAACTCTACTCTATTGAATTTTGGAAAGAGTTGTAGAAGAGGTGGGTTTGCTTATTCCAAAGCAAGTTGCCCTACAAAAGAAGGTAAGTTGGTTAATGACTCTTCCATAATTAATAGAGAGCAAGATAAAAGAGAACTACTGTTTAAAGAGGATTTTAATTCGGGAGCCATATGGAAGGAATTTTCAGAGAAACATTTAGTAGAAAGTGACGTGTTAGGTAAGGGGGTTTTTGATGTGACACATGTTAGTATGGATCATGATGGGGTTGAAGCTACAAGTGGGCCTAGCAATCTTTTATATAGTAAGTCTTTTCAAGGGGCCAAACAGTGGAAAAGGTTGGCACATGTTGCCCAATGTAATATGAGTGATGTGACAACCGTATTAATAAAAAAGAAAAAAGATGAATTTAACTCTGATTTTGTTGAAAATAGTGTTATAGAGAACTCGTTGAAGAAAAAGGGTACAAGATCTAATTCTCTGTATTGTCCCATTTTTGAGGAAAAAACTCCTACTGACGCTTTGGAACAGGCCACAGTTCCACTTCTTTTAGGATTAGCGATTGTCCAAAGGACAACCGATCGGGTACAATGAAAATTATAAGTTTGAATGTTCGTGGATTAGGGGGTCCACGAGCAGTACATCAACTTCGGCATTTGTTGAGGTTACATAAACCCCAATTAAACCCCAATTAGTCTTCCTCATGAAGACTAGGGTAGATAGTGATAAAATGGAGTGAATCAGACGTAGATTGGGTTTTTCAAATGGAATTTATATAGGGCCAAATGGAAGCAAAGGAGGATTATCTTTAGCTTGGAGAGACAATACTCAGGTTACTTTTTCAAAGTTTTCCCAGTATTTTATTGACGTCATGGTAAAGGTTGTTGAGACGTTAGTAGAATGGCGCTTTACAGGATTTTATGGCTTCCCATATACTAACTCAAGGAACGAATCATGGGATGAGCTTCGAAATTTGGGGCATATAATATGGCCCCTTGGTGCGTTTGTGGGGACTTTAATGAAATCTTATATGCTTTTGAGAAAAAAGGAGGACTACCCCGTAATGAACGAAGAATGGAGATCTTTAGGAACGTTCTTCATAATTGCGAGCTAATTGATTTGGGATTTGTTGGTTCTCAATTCACTTGGGAACGTGGGAATTTGCCAGAGAATAATATTAGAGAGCGATTAGATTAAGGAGTTGCAAATGAATAATGGCTGTCATTCTTTTCTTTGGCTACAGTTCGACATTTGACCTTCTCCACTTCAGATCATTGTCCTTTGCTTTTGAAGGTACAAAGAATATATGTTGAGAACAGCCCTCGTCTTTTTAAATTTGAAGCATGGTGGCTCCTTGAGGAAAATTTTGAGTTGGAAGTTAAGAGGATTTGGGATTCGGCTGATGGAGATATATTCCACAAGATTGGGGTGTTACAAGATGGTTTATCTCATTGGAATAAATTGATAAGTGGCAAAAGGAGAGGGTTGAAGGATATGCTGCTGAAAAAGCTTTAATCACTTATGGTTGTTAAAATAATTGATACCAAAATCCATTTAAACTGGGAAATTAAGAAAGAAGAAGTTTTTGGGAACAGAGGGCCCGAGTTAACTGGCTCAAAAC
Source organism: Gossypioides kirkii (assembly GCA_005610355.1). Lineage (NCBI taxonomy): Eukaryota > Viridiplantae > Streptophyta > Magnoliopsida > Malvales > Malvaceae > Gossypioides > Gossypioides kirkii. The sequence goes on from CP032253.1 coordinate 19,956,547, forward strand.
AGGTGATAAGAATACAAAATTCTTCCACCAGCAAGCATCCCAAAGGAATAAAAAGAATCCGATTACAGCCTTAGAGTTTGCGGATGGATGTCTTACATCAGATCCTAAAAAGATGGCAAATATAGCCAAATAATTTTTTCGGGGCTTTTCACGTCAAAGTTAAGGGATTTTGATTTTTCCTACATTTTTTTTAGGGTTGATAGATGTATCTTAGTTGAAGACAATCAATTTTTGCCGTAAAAAATATATTGAAGATGAGGTGTTGGTCGCTCTAAACAGCATGGGACCTTTGAAAGCTTCGGGTATGGATAGGCTTCTCACTTTGTTTTTTCAAAGATATTGGCATATCGTAGGAAAAGAGGTTAGTGAATTTATTTTGGGGATTTTGAATGAGAATAATGGTCTTGATCCAATTAATGTGACTAATATTGTCCTTATTCCCAAAGTTCCTCATCCTACAAAAATGGCTTCCTTTAGGCCTATTAGCTTATGTAATGTTATGTATAAAATTATTGCAAAAACGATAGCCAAAAGATTTCAAAAGGTGCTTCATGGGTGTATTGACAATTCTCAAAGTGCTTTTGTCCCGGGCAGATTGATCACTGGTAATGTATTACTTGCGTATGAATTGTTACATTCTTTTAGGCAGAAACATAATGGTAAGGAAGAGGTAATGGCTCTTAAGTTGGACATGAGTAAAGCTTATGATAGAGTGGAGTGGTAGTTCTTAGTAGAGATGATGAGAAAAATGGGCTTTGCTCCACAATGGATAGAGTTGATCTTTAAATGTGTTTAAACCATCTCTTACTCAGTCAATATTAATGGAAAGGTAGGAGAAGTTTTTATCCTACTAAGGGTTTAAGACAAGGTGACCCGCTTAGTCCTTTCCTCTTTTTAATTTGCAGTGAGGGGTTATCTTCTTTAATGAGATTAGCTGTTGTTGAAGGAAAGCTTTCTGATGCTAGAGCTAGTAGGAATAGACCTTCTATTTCACACTTGTTATTCACAGATGATTGTATTCTTTTTGGGAAAGCCTCTCATGAGGGGGTCATGGTTTTAAAAGACATCTTGAAAGAGTACGAGGATGGATCGGGACAATGTATTAATTTTGAGAAGTCCTCGATATTTTTTAGTACAAATGTGGAAGAACAGGTGAGAGTGATGATTGTGGATGAATTGGATGTGCAATACACGAATAATCCAGAAAGATATCTGGGATTACCAAATATGGTAGGGCGACGTAAAAAAGAGTCCTTCCAGAGTCTTAAAGATCGTATTAAGCAAAAAATTGATAGTTGGGGAACAAATTTTTTATCACAAAGTGGCAAAGAAATATTTATTAAATCGGTATTGCAAACCATTCCCACTTATCCTATGGCCTGTTTCTTACTCCCTAAGACGTTATGTGTGGAAATGAATAGTATTATAGCCAGATTTTGGTGGTAGAAGGGATATGGAAAAAAGGGAACGCATTGGTGTAATTGGGAAAAAATGTATGCTTCTAAAGAGGAAGGAGGGCTAGGTTTTCGTGACTTGGTAAAATTTAACATAACGCTACTAGCGAAACAGGGGTGGCATTTGATCACAAATCTGGATTCATTACTAGCGCGAGTTTTAAAGGCTAAGTATTATCCTCATACTGATTTTTTAAATTCTTCTTTAAAAATTGGTGCTTCCTACTCTTTTAAAAGTATATGGGCGGCAAACTGAGTGTTACAATAAGGATTAACTTGGTGGGTTGGATCAGGTTCTCATATTTCAATTTATAATGATTCCTGGCTTAATGGCTTTGATAATTATAGATTAACTAATGAGCATGCCAATTCTCTTCTAGTATTTGTAAGTGATTTGATTAATAGTAACAGTATAGAATGGAGAAAAGAATTGGTTATGAGTACCTTTAGTTTGACGGATGCTGAGAGGATTTTACGTGTCCCGTTGGCAAGGGAGGCCCATGATGATGAAGTGGTATAGAGAAGGGAACCATTGGGTGTCTTTTCTGTCAAAAACGCCTGCAAACTATTACAAAACCATAGTCCTAGTTTAAGTGGGTTACAGTCATCCTCTACAAACTAATACAAAAAATTATGGATCTTATACATCTCGGGAAAAATTAAAGTACTGATATGACGCATAACTAAAAACTATATCCCTATTAGATCTAATATGTTTAGGAGACATCTAACTGCCGATGCTATATGTCCGCTTTGTGGTAATGGGACTGAGGATCTAGTTCATGTTTTCTGCTCCTGCGTTGTTAAAAATGAAGTATGGATGTTAGCCTGCTTACACTGGATATTACAATTTCAGATCAATGATTTTCATGAGTGGCTTATCTGGGTTTTCAACAAGCTCTCTCTGTATCAGGTACGATTATTCTGCTGCCTCTTCTGGACCTTATGGAGTGAGAGAAACAAAAAGGTCCATGAGCATATCTATAGATCGATAGAAGAAATGGTTACCTTTACACTTCAGTATATAAAAGAAATTGATAGTTGTGTGCAACGAAAACCTACTAGCACGAAGGCGGATATTTGTTGGAGGCACTCGCCAATTGATATGATCAAAATAAATTTTGACTCAACTTTCAATTCAAGGACTTAAAGATCGGCATCAGGAATCGTAGCCAAAAATAGCTCGGGTCGGGTCCTGGCATCTAAAGCGGCCATTCATGAATATGTTGGATTTGCCTTTACAGCTGAAGCCTTGGCGTGTTATGATGCAGGATTATTGGGAGCTGATTTGAACTGTTCAAGAGTCATTTTAGAAGGTGATGCACTTTCGATCATAAAAAAATGCAAAGCTAAAGAAGAAGATAAATCTGAGATCTCGACCTACATAAAAGATATCAAACAGATTACTCCTCATTTCCCTTGGGCTTCTTTTCAACATGTTTTTAGAAATGCAAATAAAGTTGCTGATTGTATAGCATCTGAAAGCTTAAGAAGAAACAAAGATTTTTACCTTGGAAATGGAGTTACCCGGTCGACAAGGAAACTCACGGAAGATGACTGGTTACAAGAACCAGATTAGAGAAGCACTATACGTTTTATCTATGTCGACCTTTACCCTTGTCTTGGAAAACCAGAAGATGAAGAGGTTTTCTCATGAGTTGTAGATCTGAAAATAGGGAGAAAGGTTTCTTGAAAAACAAATTAAAGTATGGGAAGAAGTTCCGTCAAGATTGATTGAAAATATGGGATGGGACAGGCTAGTTTCTTTCCTAAGGCTCTGCGCTGCTAAATATTTTAATTGTTTTTATTTTTCTTTTTCTTTTCTTTATGGTAAAGCCATTTCGGCGGCAGGTATTCATGACCTTAGGTTTTTTAGCTGTCTTGTTTGCTTTTTAGGGGTAATACTTTTTTATGTTTGAGTTTTTTTAATTAATAAAAGCCAGAAGCTCAGTTTCAAAAAAATTAAGTTTTTAACAATTTTTTTTAAAACGTAACAAATTAACCAAACAACCGAAGTAAACAAAGCATACTTAAGGCAAGGTACAATGTATCATAGAATGAGCAGCCACTCGTGCCATATGGCCAGCATGTCGTTAACAGGGGTCCGATTGTAACAGCCCGATTTTTAGTAGTGTCAGAAATAGTGGTTTCGGGACCACAACTCCGACGAGTCGAGTCGTAAAATTATTCATTTTAAATATTTTTGGTAATATATGTTTCTTATGAATTATGATTCGAAAATTTCATTGATTAGATAGTTAATTGAATAGAAAGGACTAAATTATAAAAAAGGATAAAAGTATAGTTGTTAAATTAGAAGGACTTAATAAGTAAATTAACCAAGGAGTATAAGTTAGTGGAATGATATGATATTAAAGTGAAAGAAGTGTATTAATTAAGTTAAAGAAATGGATTAATTAAGCTTAATGATGAAAGTCTTATTATTTACGCCATTTACTATATATAAGAATTAAAATAGAAAAAAAAAGGAAAAAATCACCATTTTCTCTATCTTCTTCATGGCAAAGAAGGAAGAACTAGGGTTTTCACCATCCAATCTTTGAGCTTTGATTTGAGTAAGCAAACCTTGATAGTTTTTAGTAATTTTTATGTTTTTAAGTCTGTATCAGCTTAATCTAGTTTATGCAATAACTAATTTGTGAATCTGTCAAATGTTAGAAAATTTGCCATTGTTGAAATTTCTTGTTCTTGAAAGCTTTTTTTATATTTGAGTGTTTGATACTTGGGTTAAATCTTTTTGTAAAGTGATTTTTGATGAAATTAGGATTTAAGGACTAAAGTGTGAAAATGGTGAAATTACATGTATTGTTGCAAAAATAAATGTGTGGATGGGTTGAATAGATACTTAAAAGAATTCGGTTATGGTTAGTTGTGTATGAGAATGGTTATTTTGCATGTTCTGTGTTGAAAGGACCAGATTTAATAAAAGAAAACTATTAGGGGTAAAATCATAATTTTACCAAAAAGGACTATATTGTGTTAAATGAATTGGTGGTGTGATTTAATAAAAGAAATGGAATAATTTGTGAATGTAGACTACGATCGCGCCACGAATCGAGGAAAAGGAAAATTAGCAGAGTAGTCCTTCGAATCCATTCACAACCGCAATTCAGTCCGGTAAGTTCGTATGGTTAAATTCTAACTTAAATTTCTTATTCTTGTAATATGACTATTGCATTGAGATGAAATGATAATCGAAATTGTGGAAGACGAGTGTGAATGAATTACGGAAGATAAACGAGTTCGAGCTATAAACGAAAGGGTTCGATGACTGAGTGTCATCATGAGTAAATGAATCCTTTACGGATTAAAGGTCCGATGACTAAGTGTCATCGTGAGTAAATGAATCCATAACGAATTAAAGGTCCGATGACTCAGTGTCATCGTAAGTATATGAATTCCTATACGAAACAAGGGGTCCGATGACTATATGTCATCATGAGTATTAAATGAAATGAGTTCCAATGTGGAACAAGGGTTCGATAACTTTGTGTCATCGTGAGTCACAAATGTGAGTGAAACCTACCCAGATGTAAACAATGTTCCATTCAGTTAATTAGATTTTTACAACTCTTGAAGTTCGTTAAATCTATTTAACTTTATATACTTACTAAGCCTTAAAGTGCCTACCTGTGTATTTGCATTTGTTTAGTAGATTCACTTGTGCTGTTCAGAGATCGGATCATCTTGAAGCATCACACCATCCCGGAGTTGTTCGGCAGACTTTTACATCACTCAATTAATATGGCATGTACTAGGATGAAGTTGTCTTTGCACTACTTGTATGAGATTATGAAATTCCTTAATATGAATTTTAGTTGAATGTTGACCATAATATTGTATGCTAGTTCAACGAGATATTCATATCTTGTGAAGTGTATGAGATGTCTTAAAAGTATGTGCAATGTATTAGCATGTTGTATTTTGAAGTTATGAAATGATGAATGATTGATACACTAGAGTTTAAGCATGATTCATTGAATTCTGCATATTTGTTTCGGTAGAGTTCATGTATGTTTCAGTAGAAGTGCAGGGTAGGAGAGAGGTTGTATACTGACTTTTGGTTTGTATCGGTAGTTGAATTGCAAGTATCGATAGTTCATGTTACTAATGTATCGGTAGTATATAAGCTTGTATCGGTAGAAGTTGCAGGGTGTGGATTTTTGCTCTCTGGAGTTTTTGGTATCGGTAGTTGCATGACTTGTATCGGTAGAAATTATACTTGTATCGATAGAATTATTAAAAGTATCGGTAGAAATCTACACAGTTCTAAATTGTTCATTAAATTGACTACTACCTATACTTGACCATCAAGTACCGGTAGAAGTCCCCTAAAATGTTAGAAATACCATTTTTACCCTTGATAAAATTGTGTTATGTTTAGAAATTGTTTTAATTTGTGAAAATTGATAGTTGTCTTGAATAAAGATGCAAATAGTCGGATATTTGTAAAAGATGAACAGCATAAAATGAATAGTAGACACCGAAATTCTAATCGACGACTGTGTACGGGATTTGGGTGTTACACCGATGCAACATGATTCTAAAAATTCATACCTTGCAATAGATGAAAAATATATTGTGCAATAGGTTTAAGCTTCTAATGAACATGTACTTTTTGTAGAAAAATATTACCAGGGACGTAGTTAGAAGATTTTTTTAGGGTCAAAATTAAATTATAATTTTGAATAGTTTATATTTTTATAATTTTTAAAGGATTAAATCAAATTTTTATCATTTTTTAAAAAGGGTCAAAGTGTAATTTTAATTTTATTAATTTAAAATTTTAAAATTTCTAAAAAAAACCTAAATGGAGCTGGTTTCTCAATCAAAAGAAACTTCTAATAACACCATGGGTCTCCAAGTTTCTCTCGGATTAATCCATAATCCCATGTTTTGGTATAAGATCTAATGTACCAACTAAGGGGTGTACTCAAGGGGTGAATCTAAGGGGTTGAGGGGTTTCGACCTCTAGAAAATTTTTCATTTAAATTTTTATTTTTTAAAAAATTTAAATTAATAAAAAAAATTACACTTTAACCCTTTAAAAATGATAAAATTTCTATTTAATCTTTTAAAAATTATATTTTTATTATAATAAAAATTACAATTTAATTTATACCACAAACAAAATTTTTTAGCTTCACCCGTAGGTGTACTATACTGTTACGTTGCGCCACCATTGTATACATGAAGGGAGATATCCACTATTCAAACTGTGTTCCTCGTATATTCTCTACCTTTTAATAATTAATATGCTTAAAAAATTCAAATATGCACATATGTATCTTTTTTTTAATTGAGTTGATATTTTTATTTAATCAGGCTGATAAGTTTTATTTTATTAATTTTGTTTATAATTTTTTATTTTTTATAATGTCTTATGATTTAAATATATATAATATTATTTTTTATTATTAGTTTTTAAAATTTTGATAATTTTTTATAATTATTAAATAATTTTCTATAATACTGTATAAGTTCTATAATTATTTAACAATTATTTAAGAAATTACTACAAAATGAACCTAGACAAATAATTGTTCTCAATCAAGCCTAGACAACCATGTGTTCAGGTTCAGTCCAGACAATGTTTTTCATATTTTAATAATTTCTTATATTTTTTAATAATTATTAAAAATTTATTTATATATATATATTATAATATTTTGCTTATATGGTAAAATGCATCAGTGAGATACACATGGCACACCATATGTAGTTATCTAGTTGCTTTGATATGTCATCACTTAATAATATAAATGGATAAAATTTTTAATCGAAAGTCCAATTATGCTCTTTGATCTAATGTAGGAGACTAATTTATCAATTTTTTTAATAAAAAAGATAAAATACAACATAACTCTTAGTATAAGATTTCCATGCCCATTCAACAATGCACTTGCATGCCCAAAAATAAAAATGCTAAAACACCTGTGGCTATAACCATGCGTTTGGAGGGAGAACTCTAAAATTTAAAATTAAAGTATTTTAAAATATATTTTTTAATATATTGATGTGATTATATAATAGTATATGTTTATACTTTTTTAATCATTTGATAATACACACATCTTATACACACAAATACTCGAATCTGAAATCCCTAATATGAAAAATTGATTTTGTTGGGAAAATATATGAAATATAGTTTGTTTTGTTAAGAGCTGACGAGCCCTCAACAGGTCAATATTATCTTTAGTGAAAATTGTCTCTAAACTTAATTAAAAAGTTGAATGCCAAAAAAAGCGAAGTGAGAGCCACTCGTCAAAGTGACTGACAAGGCACCACGATTGAACCGAAGCTGATACCCTAAAAGGTATAGGACAAGTGGGAATATGAGATTTATTTGGTAAGCTTTTTTTCTATTATTATTTTATAGTTGTTGGTAAACTTTTGAAATCCTTCATGATTTTTAATTAAACTAAGTAAAATTGATCCTAGAATTTTTAAAATATTGATACTAATCCCTGGTGCAAAAGGGGAAACAAATGGGAGAAGGAATACAAAAGGTTTCACAGAAACAATGAATATGATTTTTAGTTCATGAATTATAGCAAGTAAAGTTTACAACCAACATGAATTAGAATAGAAAACAACTCTACAATTTACCTAATGTTGATTTCCATAGAATTATATTGAATAGCTTCCCAAAGAGCATTTAAATCATCAAACGGTTCCGGGCAGCAGAGTAAATATAAATGCTTTTTTATGACAAAACATCGTGCAACCAAAGTGAAATGCTTATATCAGATAGAACAGGGTATTCAGACGGATTGTAAACTATTGAGTTGCAAAACTTCCTGTAGGCATTGAACAGCACCCTCGTAGTTTAAGAATCCCATGAACCAAAATTCATGGGCATCAACAGAGGTAACTTGGATGTACTTTTCAGAAGCATTCACTTTGCTTGTTGATGGATGAATTGCTTTTAGTTGATGTAATGGGATTATTACCTGTTTTATCAAACATAAGAATGTCAAGATTTGTAACTCCGAAACCAATGTTTAAAATATCATAGCGGTGGTTAAAACGATGAAACCACTAGTTACTGAATTCATAACGATTCTTAATTCAACCGGTTCAACCTATCCGTCCAGTCCCATCATGGAGCAGAGTGCTAAAAGGATCTCACTCTAACCAATGTTTTGTAAATGCAAGCATGTAAGGATTGAAGAAAAATACCTTATAATAGCTCCATTCAATCTGGGTACCATTTTTATATGAAAGAGGACTGTCACTGCAATATGCAAGCTTTTCTGTAGATACGTATAGAACTCCCATTACAGGACCAGCTGATGTAGATAAGTAACATGCAAAAGAATCCTGAAGTTTCTCTTCATGAACTGTTTCAAAAGTTTGTCTAAAAATCTTCTCATAGCCACCTTCTGCTAAAACCTTTGTTCCCTGAGCAATTCTTCCCATGGCAGCCTCAGCAAAACTTGGGCTTGTTTTTACTGATTTAAGAAATGAGGGAAACGTTATTTAAAGTGATCTTGTGTATGTGAACCTGCTTTGAGAAGAAAGAGGGAGGATTGGGTTTATGCAGTATAAGTTAGGGCGTAAATGAGCAGAAGTTCGATGAATGGTTCATGAACCGTTTGTATAACGTTGTTTATGTTCACGAATAAACTCATTTATTGGTTAGTTTACTGTATAAAAAATCAGAAATCAGAAATAGTATATGACTCTAATTAATATCTCTCATTTCTTAAAGCATGACTCGTAAAATAATAAATAACATACAGTGTTGCCACGTGTTTCCGGCTAGATCCTCGGCTTTCTTCGTCGCTTCTCCCACCATCCTCTTCCATCTCCAAAAGGCATCCCTCACTATATCCATCTTCTCTGTTTACAATTTTAAGAATAAATAATTACAAATAGTTATAAATTTAAAACAAAAGATGGTGTTAGAAATAAATGCATAAAGACTTGCCTTTGAAAGAAGCCGAAGAAAAATCCATAGCGGGAGCCTGAGCATGGTTAGGATTGTATCTGTTAGGAACGGACATGTTAGCGTCGCGATCCGCAGTAGGCGATCCACTATCCAATTGATGAACCGAGTTCCTCAATCCCGATTGTGCCTGGTTCGGTGATTTCTCGCTTTGAATCTGACTCGCTTTCTCTTTCTCTTTCTTTTCCTTTTTCTCTGGCTCTGTTGTTGGCACAATAACAAAGCCATCCCCGTCCATTTCGGGATCCGAGTTTTTGGGGTCCGCATTGGCATTCGGTTCTTGAGCCATAGATTGCGTTGAGCTGGACTTTGGCTCGGTTTCCTTCTTCAATTTTTCCATTTTTTTAGAACGTTCCGACGAAAAAAAACAACTGCGCGTGAAGGATTTTGACTGTTGCTTTTTCTTTCTTTTGTTATTATTTAGGATTTGGTTTGAATTAATCTCATTTGAAAATTATTTTTTTATTAATTTTTATGAAAATTGCTTTTTACTTACTTCCGTTTTTGAAGAAAATATTTGGGAGTCCGGGAAGATGAGTTTGGCGGAAGTACGGTCCTGCGATGGTAGCGGAACCGTCCAATCTGATTCTTATCCTTCTTTATAACTTTTCCTTTTTCTATTCTTTACTTTTTACAACATAAGATTTATGGAGGGAATAAATTTTAAAGTTATAAATAATATTTGTTATAATTATAATCAATTATTATAATCTACAATCAAACTAATATTAAAATATATTGAATTTATATTAGGCTTAATTTATAACTTAACCCTTAAAATATACATATTTTCTCACTTTAATATTTTTTTTGACCCAATTAAGTATCTAAAATATTCTTCAATTATGTTCTTTAATCCAATTCTTAAACGGATGTTAGAAAAAATTTCCACCAATCACAGAATGTGACATGATGGTTTTTAATTATTTTTGTTAAAAATATATAATATAAAATATTTTTCTTAATTAAATAATCCAGTAAAAACTTTTTTACTGTTCCTCCTTCTCTTGTTTCACTCCCCTTCTTCAACAATGGTTGAGGTTTCGAAACCCAGCTAAAATTCTTTATTGCTAAAAGTCTAAAACACATCATCTCATTCTCTATTACTTGTCACCATAGATGTGAGCTATATGCATCAACCCAAAATGTATAAATTTATGGTCACCAAAAAAATAAGAACTTGATTTGGTTTTCTACCTATTAAAGACCAACTGAAAGCTCAAAAGGCAAGCTTATTCATCTTCTATCCATTTAAGTTGGTCTCAAGCAATCTTAAAAGCTTGATGTTGAAAATTACGTGAATGAATAAGAGAATCAAACAAGATTTTGTATGAAATAATCCAATAAGTGATTCCAGTGAAAAAGATGATGATGTTCATTTTAAGAAACCTGTGTTCTAGCACTTGTGTGTGCATTGTTAAAGGGTTAAAAAAATATAAACAGATATTATCATGTAATCACACTAATATATTAAAAAAAGATTTTATATGAAAAGGTAGACTTTCCTTCAGAGTTACTACAAAAACTCCTCTACAATAATTTCGCTACAATTTTGTCATTTTAAGTAAAACAAAATCCACTCGAGATTTACTATTTTAACTCCCAAACAATTCAAAATATCGAGGTTTTTATAAAGTTATTTTACTTAAATAACTCGAAAAAATTAATTATTTGTAAGAATGACTTAAGTTAAAAAATAATCATTCAAATGAATTTAAATGAACAGTAAAATTGGATTATGGACACCGGATGATTGGTACACACTTAAAATTTGACAAAATCATTGTCTGATGATTGTGTCAGACATTAAAAACATAATTTTTTGAGTTATGAACACCAAATGGCTGACACCCATGTATTTTTTTTTTACAAATCATATGATACTGATATTCATTTTATACCAATATTTTCAAAAAAAAAATATTGTTATGGACACGATATGGTTGATACCACTTTTAGAGAATAAAAAATATTTTTTTTGGATTTTAACCACTGTATGGCCGACACTACTTTATATGTAAAAAAATTATCTCTCTTTCTTTCTCATTGGTTGCTTCTTTCTTTTTCTTTTAGTTTATTTATTTATTTCTTTTATTTTTCTTTCCTTCCATTTAGTGCTTTTTATTTTTCTTTTGATATTTTAGAGTTAGTGTCAATACCATGGTGGCAAGGAATGGTAGGGAGAAGCATGAAGACTATACAAAAGGAAAGTTTATAATGGGGTATAATGAAATCGAAAAGGTTTACATGGAGAAGACTCAGAGAGAGAGAGAGGATGGCGATTCTCAAGTAAGCTCAGATGAAGAAACCATGTCCTGGACTTTCAGCTTAGTAGAGTCAGAGGTCGATAGAAAGGTCAGTGAATTCATAAGTAAGTTCAGAGAGCAAATTAGACTTCAGAGAACGACATCAATCAATACACCGAGAGTTGTCAACATCACCAGTAACTATTTCAAGTGAAATGACTGCAGCATACAACTTGTAAATTTTTAGCTTACCGAAAGAAAAATAAGAAACAGTAAATGGAAGGAAAGAAAAATAAAAGAAAGAAAGAAATAAAATAAAAAAAAGAAGCAACGGTCAAAAAAAGAGAAAAAAAAGGAAGAAAAAATTACGTATAAAATGGTGCTAAGAAAGAAAGAAAAAATTACATATAAAATGGAGCTAGTCATGCAGTGGCCAGCATCCAAATTTTTTTAATCAGATAAAAATATTGGTGCCGCCCATGCAATGACTAAAATTGAAAAAAAAATTATTTCCCAAAGGTGGTGTCGCCATCTGGTGTTCATAACCCAATTTTTTTTAAATACTAATATAAAATAAGTACCAATATCATGTGATTTGTAAAAAAATATATAAATGTCGATCATCTAGTGTTCATAACTTAAAAAATTATTTTTTTAGTGCTAGTACAATCATCGAACCATAATTGTGTCAGATTTTAAGTGGGTGTCGTTCATAACCCAATTTTACTGTTTATTTCAATTAATTCATTAACCATAATTGTGTCATATTTTAAGTGGGTGTCGTTCATTAACCATTCCCACCATATAAGCAATAGTCTCATCCAATTATATAATGTCATGTAAGATTATTTTTACATGTCATTTGATGACTGAAAAATTAAAAAAATTGTCCAAAAAATTCTATTTTTTCTCACTTTCAACCATTCTGCTTCAAACTCTAGAGAATCATCAAAATTTATTTTTCTTCTTTTTCTTTTTTAATTTATAGATCTTAAAGTATGAGAAAAAGTAAAAACTGAAAATACCATGATTAAGATCCAAAATATTGATCTTTCGTCCAAATAAAACTTTTTACTTTCCCTTTATATTCACTTATCATTGTCCTATTCCATTTCAAAATGATTCTTTTTGCTTCGATTTTCCCTTTGATATAAAGGATTGGGGAATAAAAATTCGGGATATTAGACAAATTACGAAAATTAATGGTTCGATTTGAGGCTTAGGGTTAGAAAATAACTGAGGATTTTAGATTTAGTAATTTACATAAATTAAGAATTAGGAATTTTGAAAATTTGGGATTTGGCTTCAACATAAGTAAATAACAAAATGAGATTTTGTTTCTTTCTCAATTACGATCACAAATTAAAAAAGATTTTTCATCAAAATTTCACTTTAATCAAAAAGATTGTAAGAATACTAATGGGTGCATGGATAAATTTTTTTTCTTCTTTAGAGATAAAATGGTTGAAGGAGAAAATAAAAATTTTGAATTTATTTTTAATTTCTTAATAATCAAATGACATATAAAAATAATCTTACATGACATTATAAATTGGATGAGACCATTATTTATGTGACGAGAATGATCCATCTAATAATTTCTCATAAACAATATACATGATAAACCCTTATATCATAAGGAAAAAAAATTAATAAATAATATTATAGTCTTCAACCACTCGATTTACCAAACAAATTATTATTTATTAGTAAATAATAAAAAACTAAAAACTATTCTTATTTATATTTGTATTCAATTATTATTATTATTATTATTATTATTATTATTATTATGTGTCTTAAAGTTCATTAAATTATAATTTTTATTCTAATTTGTTTAACATGTTGTATTTTTAGAAAGAAATTTATTAATTCATTCAATGAATGAGACCATATAATATTCATCAATAGAATATTATGGCACGTTAATAATTGACTCTATCACAACTCAAGCATAACATAATTGGAGTGATTGTAAGCACTTAATATAATAAGAAAATCAGCTTCGAATGGTCCATAACGGCAGGCATAAATCGGCAAAAGAACCGAGCATTTACCGAACTAGAGAGGACGACGATAAAACATTCTTAAATCACTGGCACAAGCAAGACTACATGCATAAGTAAGACTAAAAATGTACTACAAGAGTAGACAAAAACTTCAAAAGTGAAGACTTATTAAACAATGAAAAAAAAGCATATAAATCTTACGACAACACTAGTCCAAACCGACTCATGAAATCATTTATTATTCTAAAATACTCTCAAAACAGAAACAAAGTAAGAAGCCAACGAAAAACCACCTACTTTTTAAAAAAAACTATCGGTGGTCGGTAGTGTTTCAGCGATGTTAGGCATCGTCATTTATCCATCACAATTTGTGAAGACAATAAAAATACCACAAAATATATCTGCAAACTAAGAAAAAAGAAGACACATAAAGTGAATGAGAAGAAGAAAGAAAGAGAGAGAGTTGATGGACAAGAGAAAAAGACGGACGATAACTAGCCCAGAGGCTAGATCTGCTGCTTTGTTCAATATGTTGTTTTAAATATCTTCAATTCGGTTTTTATATTTTTTTTATAAGAAATTATTGTTTTAATTAATACTAGAAACTTTATTACACATGTATATGTGGAAACTACCTATTTAAAATACATAAGTTAGCTTAAAAATAATATTTAATGAAAGGTAAGATTTGAAACTAATTAGTAATAAAAATGAAATATTATGATGTTAGAATGAAAAATAATAGATTAAATTGTGAGCAAAATAAAATTTAAATAAATATATAATAGTTAGAATACTAAATGCATTATAAATTTTTATCATGATATTGTTATCAATTTTGAATTAGTGTTGAGTTCATTTGTGACACTGATTCAATTAACAACATTATCAATATATATATACAATTTATAAGAATGATAAAACATATACAATTGCAATTAAAATATAAATATTATATTAAAATAAAACATTGGTTTAGTGATAAAATTAATGTTTTATCATTCACTTTGATTTTTATAAATTAAAAAGAGTAAAATATCTTCGAATAAAATAATTTATTAAAAAAATTAAAATACTCTCGAATAATATAACTTATTTTAATTATAAAAATATATTTTCGTAATTTTTTTAATTTGTCTGAATTACTCGTTACACCAACTCAATTAAAGCTTAAATAATATTGTATAAAAATTTAAGCAATTATATAATAAAAAATATTTTAACAGTATAAATAATAAAATATGATAAAAAAAAATAGAATTTGAGTATATAAAATTCAGAAAAAACCTATAATTGGGATATACCGTTACGGTGAAGCATGTGATGAATTTTGACGGAACCGTTACTGTTCCCGAAGCAATTCTCTCCCATGGCGAATCCTTATAGATCAAGGTACTCAAAATCTCATCTGTTTCTTAATTTATTTCTTTACCCCTCTTTTTCTTTTTATCATTTTTTCTCATCAGTATTTTTCGCCATTTAAAACATGACTTGATAAAAAATTTCAAATACAACAGCCAGGGCCTTAGCGCTAGACCCGTGGGAAATTCTGATGAAATCCAACTGAGAATCGATCCAGTTCATGCTGATTTAGACGAAGAGATTTCGGGTTTGCACAAACAAGTTACACAACTCAAACACGTAAGTGCTTTTTAAAAAATATATATATATATTGAGTTTGAGGTTTTTTGGTCGATTAATAATTCTGATGCGATATGAAATCTGGGTTTTGTTTTTGAATTAATTAGGTTTTGGCTTCTAAAATCTAGAATCTTTTAGATTCTAGAAAATGGGATAGAGAATTTATTGAAGAAGGCTATTCCTTTTTGGGTAAAAGAGTTCAACAAAATTGAACACAATGTTAAATTATTGGTTTAGAAATATATTTTCTGCATATTCAATGGATAACTTATTTGATTGTTTATATGAAGAAAACCAGAATGTTTCATTATCTTACACGTAACTGTTGCTCGTCCTATGTTTTAGGTTGCAGCTTCTACTTAATAATGTTTGTTTGTATGTTAATATCTCTTTATGTTGAATTGGACTGTAAATTCTTCATCTTTGGATCTTCCTATTTGTGCTTTCATGTAATTAGTTGCACCCAAGTGACATTTGAGCATTTTGGTGCTTTTTGAAAGCCCACTAATCGTTTAAGCAATGGAATAATTGTAATGCGTTTTCTTACATGACTGAAACTACAGTTTCCTCAGGTTTTGTTTTCCATGTTTGGCATATAGATGGAACTTCTGAAGGAAAAAGAGCAGCAGGAACCAAATTCTTAATGACTTTTCTCTTTCAGTTTATTTTTGTCATTATTATTGTTTACGTGTGGGGGATAAGTTGAACTGAAGGAAGAAAAACATTTGCAGAAATAAAGTAGCATCCTTTTGGACACCCTATTCAACTCTTAATGCACTGCAAGGAGATATGTTTAAACACATATATTTATGAAATCTAGAGCCAAAGTCAGCCAAAGTAGTTTCCCTGCAAATATGCTTTACAATAATAGTCTAATCTATACCATTCTCTAGCTTATTGATCTTGTGAGGAGTTTGCTCATCTCCTATGGCTTGTCTTTTTGTTAAAGCATCTGAGCAACGTTCATTGAATCTGTCCTAAATCTTCTATCATTACTTGACCATGGATTAAATTCATTGCTCTTATTTGCTTACTGCATGCTATCTTCGATGTCAAGTCATGCTTTTTCCGCTTCTACTTCATTTGAACCCCTGGCTCTGCTCTATTCTGCTTGACTTACCCTACTATTACTACTAGATCAAAAATAAAAGATGGTTCTGTGAATAAGTATCTTGACTTTATCTTCTTTTTTTTTAAGTTGAGATCTCCTATCATCTTTCATTAAGGAATCTTCCTGTTTGATTGTCATCAGCACTTGTGAATTCAATGAAAACTATGGCTGCATTTGTTTGGTCTGGTGCTTTCTCAATAATGCAAAAAATATTTAAATACTGTACCCACAGAGAATGAGAAAAGGACATCGAGAAATTTTTGATTTTGGCAATGTAACGTGCGAAGTGCATTATAATTGAAACATCTACTTTTGTTCACTTTCACTGTGAATTTCCATGTAACATGCAAAATAATTGCTACTATTTGGCTTCTGGCATAAACTGCTCTTTTATTACTTATGTTTACCTGGGTAAGTTGGAAATAACTATCCTTATCTGATTATTTCTTTTCCTTTCAGTTTTCTGTTTCAAAAGAGTTTTTGTTTTGGTATTTTGAACTCTTGCTGAAAATGTTGATCCACAGGTGGCTCAAGAGATTGAAACTGAAGCACGGATACAGAATGAATTTTTGTCTGATCTGGTAAATACTTGCTTGACTTGACCCCTGAACTAATTTTTTGTTTTATCGAAAAGAAAAAAAAAAAAAAAAAACAAAAAGGGAACTACAGAACAAATGATGATCCATAGTACTATCAAACTTTGAATTAAGACATCTGGTTCCCTTACCACGAAGTTAAGAAATACCATATTTACTATAACAACTCATTGCTTTGTTTCTTGCTTCAGCAAATGCTAATGAGCAGAGCTCAGGCAGGAGTAAAAAGTGGGATGACAAAGTTGAATCGAACTGTTGCTCAGCAGAGATCGAATCACATTTTGCAAGTGATAATCTTCGGTCTCGCATGTTTCTCCATCGTCTACTTATGGTCAAAGCACTTCAAGAGATGATAACATTGGCTCCGAGGCTACCTTGTCATTGTGAATGCATATATAGTATTCATCCACAACTTAATAGATTTTAAGTCCACTGGAGCATTTATTTTAGTTGCTACCGTAATGTCATTCATGGATTGAAAGGTTTATTCAATAACCATTTTCTGGGTATATGATGATTAAAGCTTGTCTACTCTAATTGCTTGCTACACGTTCAAGATTTGATAAAGTATTAAGCACTCTTGGTACTAATTTAAGGCACTATATTGTTGCTAGACAAGCCAAGATATGAGAACACCAAAAACAAGGTTTAATTGGGTATTGTTAGGCAGAACAAATGGTGATTATGTTTCCAAACTCTTGCAAGTTATGTCTGTATCTGCCTACCGAGAGTTAAATCCTCGGTTAAAAGGATGTGTCTATGGGGTGGTTTGGATTTGGACCAAATCCTAAAAGGTATTATTGGACTTGAAAATTGATGAAATTATCCTTCGGCTCAATTATTTAAGAACATTGTCTAGGTGCATACTAGTGTCACAGGTCATGGATTAAATGTCATGACTATTGCGCATAGAATGTTCCATAGAAGTCAACTTATTAAATGGAGCTTATTTGATTCATTTGAACTAATTTGATTGGAGAAACTTATGAAAAAGTTCATTTACTTGAAGTTTTAGTGACCCATTGAAACACTTCAGTAAAATTAGAGTTACCAGGGTAATTAATGTAAATCTTAAGAGATAAAGATGTATAAAGTTTAAATTGCTTAGGACTCTCAATTATAGATAGGTTTTGTCGAAACGTTTTTTTTTTAGAAAAGAAAAGGTCTCGAAAATATTTTTAGTCGAAGTACGGGAATCGCCACCAATCTTTTTTGTTCGGTATGATTGGATCATCACAAAATATTTTAAATTCGTTTTGATAATCATTTCGGCCTTTGAAATCCAAAAAAAGGGTTCGGGAGTCGGTTACGTGTGGGAAGGATTAGCACCCCCACACGCCCAAAATTGGTACCTAGTCGATTATTTTTCGGTCTTGATTGTTGAAAATTTGAAAAAATCGAGTGAAATTTAAAATACGATCCCTAAATGCCTGATTTATTTCATGTACACGTTTAAGAAGGAAATCGAATTTCGTGAGAAAGTCTCGTTATTTCGAAATGATCGAGAAAGAAAGTCACGTCCAGTGAGTTAGGACATAACATTTCGAGATTCAAAAATAACGAGCATTTCTTCGTTAACAATTTCAAACCTTAAAAGGGTATTCGATTATTCCGGTTTGAAGAAAAAAATGCGCCTAGTAAGTTAAGGCACAAATTTTCAAATCCCGAAATAAGGGAATATTGCCTTGATTTAAAAATGTTCGTGTTTTAGAGAAAATCAGAAAATAACTTTAATTAAAATATTTAAATAAAAATGAGCATGCAAATTAAATACGAGTTGTGCAATTAATGACAAAATTGAATAACACGAAGAAGGTGCAATTACACGAATAATAAATACACAAAACAAATATATAAAAATAAAAATAAACAAAATATGCAATGCGAGAGAAAATGCAAGTCAAAATTATCGAAAAATAAAATAAATAAATAAATAAACGGGGTTAATTTTAGAAGAAATAAAGGAAATAAAGGATTAAATTAAAACAAAAATGAAAATTTTGGGGTAAAAATGTGAAAATAAGGGAAAATGGGGTCAAAAATAAAATTTCAAAAAGTTTGGGGCCAAATCCAAAATTTTGGGAGGTTTGAGGGTCAAATCTGAATTTTTTTGGAAAGTTCGAGGGTCAAAACTTAATTTTTGGAAAGTTTGGGGCTAAAAATATAATTTTTGGAAATTTTAGGGGTCAAATTCAATTTTTGGAATTTTAGGGGTCAAAATATAATTTTTAAATAATTTAGGGGTTAAAATGCAATTTCTAAATAAAATATGGGCTTCGTGGGTAATAAACCCAAAAATTTGACATGTGGTAACCTCAGGGTCATTTTTGAGTCAAAGACCGAATTAAAAAAACATTTAAAATTATCAGGCAAAATTGAAATAAATTAAAAATAGCACAAAAGGATTAAATTAAAACAAATAAAAATACGAAAGGGCCAAAAGGACAATTTGCCCCCTTTTTAAAAATACGTTGATCTCAAGGGGGATTCGCAAGGGTCGGGTCGGGTTAGGTTGCCCAAAACGACGTCGTTTTGGTGGCCTATATAAGTCATGTTTTTGGTTTTTTTTTTTTTCATTTTTTACCCTTTCTCTTAAAAAACCAAAAGAAAATCCTATTTTCTCTCTCGCCTCTCTTCAAAGGTTTGCCATGATCGGTCGTCGGACCGTTGCCCACTTGTCGTCGGTCGCCACCGATCACCGTCGTTCGTCGACGTACACGATGGCCCGAGGTAAAAATTTTCCTTTTTTATTATTTTTATTTTTGATGTGTTTTAACCTTCCGGATATAAATCCGGTGTCAAAACGAAGAAATTATGTCAGATTTTTTGAAAAAAAGAACAAAAACCTTTTGGTTTCAAGTTTTTAGGGCTTTATTTTAAAAAATCCCTTTTTATTCTTTTTGCTATTATTTTTCTTTTTCTTTTTTTAAGAAAATAGATCTAGATCTAAACTAGATCTTTTCGAAACCTTTAAAAAAATTTGATGATTTTCTTTTATTTGTTGTTTTTTGTTATTTCTCTTTTTTTGTTTTCTTTTTTTTTCATATATATATTATTTATTTATTTACATATTAGTTTCGAAATATAAAAATAAACAATACGTATAAATGGTAAAATAAATATATAAATATATATATGTAAATGAATGTACCTAGAACACGAAATAAATTCTTGATTGACTTTGTATTTGAATCTGTTATTTTTCTTTTGCTATTTTTTGCATTGATTTTTTTTTTGTTGATATCAAAATGCTTTGTAACCTTACAACATATTTTGAATCAGTTTTTAAAGCCGATTTTACAATGGTTCTCTTTTTTTTTTCAACTAAATGAGGGTCTTTTCTCCATTCCAGGTGCCAGTGGTGATGATGACAACTTGGTGGTGGTGGTGGTGGTGCTGACGTGGCGACACCTAGGTGGACAAGGCAAGGCGGTAGCAACAAGTTGTTGTTAGGGTTTCTTTTTTTATTTTTGGGCCTAGTGTAATTGGGTTTGGGTGTTAGGGTTTTGAGTTTGTAATTGGGTCAATGATTTTGTGAATGGACATTTAAAAATAAATTTTAATTATTATTATTATTATTGTTTTTGGGTTGTTTTTTTTTGGTCTAAATGTTTGGCCCGATCAAAATTGGGCTCCAACAGTTGCCCATATTTGCTCGTTACTGTATAACAGGAACAGAGCAAAGACTAAAAGAAGGACCAATTTTGTCTGGTCCTATTGGATTTGGCTTCCACGGTGTTTCTTTTTCACGTATCCTATTCTTTTGCATTATTGGTCCTTCGACTTTATTGCATCCGCTTCTCTACAACTTTAGGAAGGTAGGATTTAGTGTCATGATTCCACCTTACCCCAAGGTAAAATGACAAAATTTGCTAGTGTAGCTTCACGTTCACTTCTTTGTATCTCATCAGGAAGATGACCGCTTCATCATTTTGATCCACTTCTCTATATCTCATCAGGGAGTTAAGGGTTTGAAGTTTCACTCACATTGAGCTGCGCTTAATTGTTTTGGTTCAGTTCTCTGTATCTCATCAGGAAGATGTCCGCTTCATCATTTTGATCCACTTCTCTGTATCTCATCAAGAAGATGGGGGTTTGAGGTTTCACTCACATTGAGCTTCGCTTCCTGTAAAGCGTGTTTTTATGAACCTCTATGCAGGCCATATGGTTAGGATGTCATGGCTAATATGATTCAAATGCTCCTAGCTAAATGAATGCAGATGATGAATGTCAGATTCAATTCATTGATTATTATTATTTGGGTTGACATGGTCTGTCGTTTGTCCAAATTCTGTCGTTGGTGTGCCGCTCTGCCTTCTTCTAGGCTTAGCTTGAACTGCTTGTTTGTTTTTCAACTGGTGGTCCTGTTTCGGGCCCTTGTACCTTTTAGGGAATTCCAGAGTGATGCTCATGGATTTTTGCGTGATTTATATTGTCAGTTCATTATCCGTTATTTTTAATGCAAGATGCTTGAATAAGATTATGAGAGAATAAGGTCGAAATTTATTGAAGATACAATTCAAAAGGAAGAATCAAAGATGAAAAACATTAGTAAAAAATTGCCAAGTACAACGAAAGACAATTAGATGCCCCAAATATCGCAGAATGAGCTTTTCTGAGCTTGCTCGGTGAGAATCATTCTGAGCCCGATATGTATCTAGAAGACCTGGAGTGCCTTGTTGATGCTTCAAGCTGTAAAGTTTCTCCGTCTTAGTACATTTGAGAGAAACGATTATTTCGAACCCATTCTTCATTTTGAATTTCAATCACCCTTTACGAGTTTTCAACTCAAAACCCCTTTTGGTTTCAATACGCCCTTTGCGAGTTTTCATCTCGATCCTTTTTTTAGGCGAAATATTTTTTCACTGAGTCTGAGTTGACGGGATTGTGCAGATCTTTGCCATCCATTTCTGTTAGAATGAGAGCTGCCCCTAAGAAAGCTTTCTTTACCACATAAGGCCTTTCTCAATTGGGCATCCATTTCTTTTGGGGGTTTTTTATGTATGGGAAGTATCTTTTTCAAAACTAGATCTCCTTCGTAGAATTCTCTAGGGTAGACCTTTTTGTCATAAGCTCGCATAATTCTTTTCTAGTACATCTGACCATGACGGATAGCTCTTAATCTCTTTTCTTCAATTAAATTCAAATGATCATATCTAGCCTGAATCCATTCTGCCTCATCTAACTGTAATTCTGGCAAGACTCGGAGAGAAGGTATATCAACCTTGATAGGTAAGACTACTTCCATACCATACATTAGTGAGAATGGTGTTGCCCCAATAGAAGTTCTGATCGAAGTTCTGTAAGCAAAGACGACAAATGGTAATTTTTCATGCCAGTCTCTATAGGTCTCAGTCATTTTTGCAACAATCTTCTTGATGTTTTTATTAACTGCCTCCACAGCTTCATTCATTTTTGGGCGATAGGGAAATGAGTTGTGATGCTTGATTTTGAATTACTCGCAAACCTCTACTATCGTGCTATTATTCAAATTCAAGGCATTGTCAGATGTGATCCTTTCTGGCATCCCATATGGGCAGATGATCTCTTTTTTCAAGAATTTGCCAACTGCAGACTTTGTGATGTTGGAATAAAAGGTAGCTTCTACCCATTTGGTGAAGTAGTCGATAACTACGAAGATAAATCTATGACCATTAGAAGCCTTCAGTGAAATCGATCTAATGACATCCATGCCCCACATTGAAAAAGGCCAATGAGAGGTTATAACATGGAGGTGTGATGGGGGTACATAAATCCTATCTTCATAGATCTGGCATTTATGGCACCTCTTAGCATAAATGATGCAATCACCTTCTAGGGTAGACCAGTAATACCCAAATCTCATTATCTACCTAGCCATTGTGAAACCATTGACGTGTGTCCCACAAATGCCTTCGTAAACTTCTTCTAAGATCTTTTTAGCTTCTATTGCATCGACACATCTTAGCAACACATGACATTTATGGCACCTCTTAGCATAAATGATGATGCAATCACCTTCCAGGGTGGACCAGTAATACCCAAATCTCATTATCTACCTAGCCATTGTGAAACCATTGGCGTGTGTCCCACAAATACCTTCGTGAACTTCTTCTAAGATCTTTTTAGCTTCTATTGCATCGACACATCTTAGCAACACCTGATCCTTTCTCCTTTTGTACAAGATTTCCCCGTCTAGGACATATTCATTTGTATGTCTTCTCAATGTCTTTTTATCATTTTCAGAAGCTTGTTCAGGATACCTGCGATCTCTTACATATTGGAGAATAGCTTGATACCATGGGCGATCATCCCTTTCTTCTTTTTCTTCTTCAATATCATAACAATGAGCTGAAGCTCATAAATGCTCATTTGAATAGGTTTCATATCTTCTGGTCTGTTTAATTTAATCATCGAGACTAGAGTGCCCAGAGCATCAGCCATTTAATTTTCTTCTCGTGGGAGATAATAGAATGTGACATCATCAAACTCCTTAGTTAACTCAAGAACCAACTTTCGGTAATCAATTAGCTTGGAATCTCTCGTTTCCCATTCTCCTTTGAGTTGATAGATTACTAGTGTGGAGTCCCTGTATACCTTCAAAACTTTGATCTCTCGTTTTATAGCTACACGGATTCCCACGATACATGCTTTATATTCTGTCATGTTATTTGTGCAATCAAAATCGAGTTTACTGGTAAAAAGATAGTGGTCTCCTTATGGTGATATCAAGATTGCCCCAACTCCATTACCCGTGGCATTTGAAGCTCCATCAAAATTTAATCTCCAAGGATGTTCCACTATGGTTCTTTTTTCAGTGGTTGCAACATACATTAAGTCCTCGTTTGGGAAGTCGAAGTTTATTGGCTCATAGTTCTCTAAAGCCTTGCTAGCTAGGAAGTCTGCTATCGCACTCTCTTTTACTGCTTTTTTATTGACAAAGATTATGTCGAATTCAAAAAGTAAGATCTGCCACCTAGCGAATCTTTCATTTAGTACGACCGACTCCATCATGTATTTCAAAGGATCTAATTTTGAAATTAACCAAGTTGTGTGGTACAACATATATTGTCTTAATCTTCACGTGGTCCAAACTAGAGCATAACATAGTTTTTTGATTGACGAGTATCGAGTTTCACAATCGGTGAATTTCTTGTTAAGATAATATATCACCCTTGCCTTCTTTCCAGACTCATCGTGTTGTCCTAGTACGTCCCAAAGAATTTTCAAAAACCGTCAAGTACAAGATTAATGGTTTATTAGGAATTGGGGGAACCAAGATGGGAGCATTGGATAAGTAATCCTTGACTTTGTCAAAAGTTTCCTGGCATCATCACCCCACACACCTGGATTGTGCTTCCTAAACAAATGGAAGATGGGATCACATTGTTCAGTCAATTGTGAGATGAACCGAGGAATGTAATTTAATCTCCCTAAGAACCCTCGAATTTCTTTTTGCGCACTAGGTAATGGTAACTCCTGTATGGCTTTGACTTTATCTGGATCAATTTCAATCCCTCTTTTGCTAGCCACAAAGCCTAACAGCTTACCCAAAGTGGCTCCGAAAGTGCACTTGGTTGGGTTTAACTTTAGTTGATACTTTCTTAGCCTCACAAACAGCTTTCTTAAAATCTTTACATGTTCTTCCTCTGTTCGGGATTTTGCAATCATATCATCGACATAAACTTCAATTTCCTTATGCATCATGTCATGAAACAAAGTCACCATAGCTTTTTGATGGTTGCCCCCGCGTTTTTGAATCTAAAAGGCATCATCTTGTAGTAAAATATTCCCCACATTGTGACAAACGTGGTTTTCTCTATATCTTCAAGATTCATCCTCATCTAGTTATACCCAGAGAAACCGTCCATGAATGAAAATAAGGAGTGACCTACTGTATTATCTACTAAGGTGTCGATGTGAGGCAATGGAAAGTTGTCCTTTGGGCTAGCTTTATTTAAATCTCGATAATCTACACACATACGCATTTTCTCATCTTTTTTAGGAATAGGGACTATTTTGGCTACCCATTATGAGTATTTAACTATTTGGGGGAAATCGGCGTTGAATTGCTTTTTGACTTCCTCTTTTATCTTTAATAACACATCTGGTCTCATTCTTCGGAGCTTTTGCTAAACAGGCTTGCATTCTTCCTTTTTGAGAAGCCTATGTACCACTATGTCAGTACTTAGGCCAGACATGTCTTGGTATGACCATGCGAAGACACCTTTGAACTCTTGAAGCAACTCGATAAGATCTTTTCTGGTTTTTATGGAGATGCTTGTCCCAATTTTCACTTATTTATTTTCATCGTCGTTCCCCAGACTTATTACTTCCACCGTTCAGGAGTCGGTTACATGTGAGGAAGGATTAACACCCCACACACGAAAAATTGGTACCTAGTCGATTATTTTTTGGTTTTGATTGTTAAAAATTTGAAAAAATCAAGTGAAATTTAAAATACGATCCCTAAATGTCTGATTTATTTGATGTACATATTTAAGGAGGAAATCAAATTTCTTAAGGAAGTCTCGTTATTTCGAAATGATCAAGGAAGGAAGTCCCGTCCAGTGAGTTAGGACATAACATTTTGAGATTCGAAAATAACGAGCATTCCTTTGTTGCTAATTTCAAGCCATAAAAGGGTATTCGATTATTCCGGTTTGAAAAAAATCGTGCCTAGTAAGTTAAGGCACAATTTTTCAAATCTCGAAATAAGGGGATATTGCTTTGATTTTAAAAATATTCATATTTTAGAGAAAATCAAAAAATATCTTTAATTAAAATATTTAAATAAAAATGAGCATGCAAATTAAATACGAGTTGTGCAATTAATGATAAAATTGAATAACACGAAGAAGTTGTAATTACACGAATAATAAATACACAAAACAAATATATAAAAATAAAAATAAACAAAATACACAATACGAGAGAAAATGCAAGTCAAAATTATCAATAAATAAAAAAATAAACGGGGTAATTTTAGAAGAAATAAAGGAAATAAAGGATTAAATTAAAACAAAAATGAAAATTTTGGGGTAAAAATGTGAAAATAAGGAAAAATAGGGTCAAAAATAAATTTTTAGAAAGTTCGAGGGTGAAATTTAAATTTTTGGGAAGTTTGAGGGTTAAATATGAATTTTTGGGAAGTTTAAGGGTTAAATCTAAATTTTTGGAAAGTTCAAGGGTCAAAACTAAATTTTTGGAAAGTTCGAGGGTAAAAATATAATTTTTGGAAATTTTTGAGGTCAAATCTAAATTTTGGAAAGTTCGAGGGTCAAAACTTAATTTTTGAAAAGTTCGAGGGTAAAAATATAATTTTTGGAAATTTAAGTGGTCAAATTTAAATTTTGAAAAGTTTAGGGGTCAAAACATATTTTTTTGATAGTTTGGGGGTTAAAATATAATTTTTAAATAAAATAGGGGCTTCGTGGGCAATAAACCCAAAAATTTGACGCGGGGCAACCTCAGGGTCATTTTTGAGTCAAGGACCAAATTGAAAAAATATTTAAAATTATTGAGAGAATTGAAATAAATTAAAAATAGCTCAAAAGGATTAAATTAAAACAAATAAAAAATGCAAAAGGACCAAAAGGGCAATTTACCTATTTTTTAAAAACATGCGGATCCCAAGGGATCCGCACGGGTCGGGTCACCCAAAACGACGTCGTTTTGGGGGGTTTTGGGCATATCCAAAACGGCGCCCTTTTGGTTGCTTATATAAGTTATGTTTTTGGTTTTTTTTTTCATTTTTTACCCTTTCTCTTCAAAAAGCAAAAGAAAATCCTCGCTTCTCTCTCCCCTCTCTCTTCAAAGGTCAACCATGATCGATCGTCGGGGTGTTGCTTGCCTGTCGTAGGTCGTCGTTGATCATCGCTGTTCGTCGCCGTACACGATGGCCCGAGATAAAAATCTTCCCATTTTTTGTTTTTGATGTGTTTTAACCTTTCGGATATAGATCCGGTGTCAAAACGAAGAAAATGTGTCGGATTTTTTGAAAAAAGAATAGAAACCTTTCGATTTCAAATTTTAGGGTTTTATTTAAAAAATCCCTTTTTATTTTTTTGCTATTATTTTTCTTTTTATTTTTTTAAGAAAATAGATTTAGATCTAAATTAGATCTTTTCGAAACCTTTAAAAAAATTTGATGATTTTCTTTTATTTGTTGTTTTTTGTTATTTCTCTTTTTTTTTGTTTTCTTTCATATATATATTATTTATTTATTTACATATTAGTTTCGAAATATAAAAAATGAATAATATATATAAATGGTAAAATAAATATATAAATATATATATATATATATATGTAAACGAATGTACCTTGAGCATGAAATAAATTCTTGAATGACTTTGTATTTGAATCTGTTGTTTTTGTTTTGCTATTTTTTTGTATTGATTTTTTCTGTTGATATCAAAATGCTTTGTAACCTTACAACAGATTTTGAATCGTCTTTTAAAACCGATTTTATAATGATTCTCTTTTTTTTCAACTAAATGAGTGTCTTTTCTTCTTTGCTTGTGCGAGTGGCGGTGATGGCAACTTGGTGGTGGAGGTGCTGACATGGCGGCACCTGGGTGGGCAAAACAGGGCAGCAGCAAGAAGTTGCTGCTAGGGTTTCTTTTTATTTTTATTTTTTTATTTGTTGGGCCTTTTCGGCCTGGTGTAATTGGATTTGGGTATTAGGGTTTTGGGTTTGTAATTGGATCAATGATTTTGTAAATGGACGTTTAAAAATAAATTTTAATTATTATTATTATTATTATTATTATTATTTTAGGTTGTTTCTTTTTGGTCTAAATGTTGGGCCCGGGCAAAATTGGACTCCAACAGGCTTTAACGTTGACCATTGGTGTAATTAAATTTGTATCATGGGATCTGAGGGAGCTCAACTATAAATAGAGTTTCTCCCTCATTTGTAATCATCCCATTAATAGTTAAAGAATATATTTTAGAGCATTTACTCGAACACTTGGTGTGTATTGCTTTCTTGTGATTTTTTCAATTCTCTTGTTGCTATTTTGTTTCGACTTCGCTTCCACTATATTTTTCAATGCTTTAAGATTTTTTAAGAGAATTCTCACTTTTCGAGTGTTAGGTTAACTTAGGTAGATTTGAAGCAAAGAAATTACTTAAGGTCGTGTGAATTTCCTGACTAAATTTCTTGCTCGTTTCGAACCAAAATAGTGTTCAAAGGTGCCAATTAAGAAGTTGAAAGGAGTAGACGAGTAGGTTGAGCCAATGGAGACCCATGAGAGGGCTAGGAAAGCTAGCTGATTTAGGGATATGCTGTTAGCTTTAGATGACAAGGTCGCCAAACTTGAGGGCTCCATGGGTGATGTGAAGGTGACCCTCGAGGAAGTTGGGGGTGTACTACAGAGCTGGAATCAAGGCAATATCAACTCAAGAACCAAATGCCAGAGGCCTTTAGTGATAATATGGAGACGAGCAGGTTGAGCCAATGGAGACCCATGAGAGGGCTAGGAAAGCTAGCTGATTGAGGGATATGCTGCCAGCTTTAGATGACAAGGTGGCCAAACTTGAGGGCTCCATGGGTGATGTGAAGGTGACCCTCGAGGAAGTTGGTGGGTGTACTATAGAGCTGGAATCGAGGCAATATCAACTCAAGAACCAAATGCCAGAGGCCTTTAGTGATAATATGGATGGGATGCAAGGGTTCCTTAGTATCACTGCGGGTGAGCTAACTGAGAAGAATGATGGTCTGAAGGTTGTGGTGTTGGTTTTGAAGGAACATATTGAGGAGTTCAAAGGGGAGCTCATTATTTGTAAAGTTGCTTTGGGTAACTGGGTGTTGGCGGCACCCAAGCTTAAAGTATATGTCCTGAAACCAAAATAGTTTAATGGAACGGGGTTCGCAAAGGATGTGGACAATTTCTTGTGGGAAATAGAGTAATACTTCCATACCAAAAATATCATGGATGATGCTATCGAGGTAATATTGCTGCCATGTATTTTACTGGTGTCACTTTGTTATGGTGGCGTCGTAAATTCAAAGATGAGAGATGTGGTGGTACCATTATTGAGACTTGGAGGGAGTTTTATAGTGAATTCAAGGGGCAATTTTACCAAGAGTATGACAAGGATGAGGCTTGGGCTAAGTTGCGTCGACTTACGCAATAATGAACAGTTAGGAAGTTTGTGAAGGAGTCCAGTGAGCTAACACTCAAGATTTCTGATTTGGGCGAGAATAAGGCAATTTTCTCCTTCATGGATGGGCTGAAGCCTTAGGTGAAGTAAGAGTTGTGTTAGCTCTAGTTTTTCAAGTATTTTGATATAACAAAAAGTATATTAAAAATCCCATACTTAAATTTGCAAAAATTGTTTGTAGGTCCTTAAAATTATTTTCAAAGTGTTGGACAAAATAAACATTTCAAAAGCCTTGAAATAACTTAGTTTTTGACAAGTTTTTGACAAATTTTGAAGTTTGAAAGACTTCTACCTATACTTAGTAGGACAAGAATCGGTAGAACTCAAGGTAAAAAGACCATAGGAAAGTTTCAGAATTCTATCGGTAAAACTAAGACATCTACTGATATAACCAAGACTTCTATTGGTAGAACAGACTCCAGTGAGAAAAGTAGTTTTGGCCTATCACTCTTACCGATACCTTAGTCATATATTCCAATAAAACATCAGTTCTACCAATACCTAGAATACTTCTATCGAAACAAGTCAAGTCTGTAGCCAAAGTTCAACATCCCTTACAATTTTACCGATACTCTGATGGGTTCTATTGATACCAAATAAAACACTCAAAGTTCTACCACTACAATGAAGCCTCTACCAAACGACTCCAATGGTCATATTTTGCAAAGTCTTCTATCGATACAAGTGTGCTTCTAAGACATTTACCGATAAAACTCTTGGTTCTTAATAGTATTAGAAATGACACTTAATTTCTCCTTAAATTAATGTATAATTTGTTCATTTTGTATCATATTTAGCATGAATTTTTAGCATTTCATACTTAGTATTTGCATTTTATAACTCATTGTTGTTTGATCTTACTTTCTTTCATTTTATCTCTTTTATGATACTAATGTCGCTATATTTAGTACTAGTTTTGCGTCTAAAGTTATCAGCGCAGAAATCCACTTGGGAAGATCAGAGTAGAAAAGCATTAAAAGTTGCGGTCACAAGTTTGATCCAGAATTGCGACCAAATATGCTATCACATGAATGTTTCTATCAAGGATTTCATGCTGCTAACATATCCAAAAGCACCAGTGCAGGAGAATGACAACTTGTCGCAGCAAATTAAAGTCATAATTTGCGTCCAGAAATGTCGCGACAATCTGGAATTGCTCAATGAACAAACCAGATCTGCATGAATGCATAGTTGGCAATAACAACTTCTACGGTTGCAAAAAGGAGTTGGATCTAAAAAGGGAGGAAGATCTAGAATGGCCAGTGATTAAAGATAGAAGAAAGAAAGAGAAGATTGATATCAAGTTGTGAAGAATTCAAATCTATAATCTCTCTCATTCATTCCCAAAAGTCAGCTGCCATGGAAGCTTGATTTTGGAGGAAGGTGATCTGATGCGACAAGGAAGCAACTGCTTCTGACGAGAAGTTCTAGGTGCAACGCAGGAGGAGCGATTAAGGGAGAATTCTAGTAAACTAGGAATAGTATGCTTCACTTCATTTGTTAATCCCTCTTAAATGCCGATAAATTCTATTGACAATTGATTGTATATAGAAGTATCTTTTAATGTTAGATTACTTTGATTTCTACTCAATTCTTTTCGTATGTTTATCTTTGGATTTAACTGTTTTGACCACGAAAGTGTGATTGCAATCACAGTCACTGAAAGGTGCGGTGACAAGTTAAATTAACAAACAAGACAGCGAAAGTTGCTTGAGGCAAGAAGGAATTCTGGCCACTTGTTCTTGAGTACAAAGCATTATCAGCACTGGAAGGTCTGGTAATTGTGAGTGCTTGAGTCTTTGTTAAACAGAGAATTGATATTGGTAAGATCTCATTGGAACATAATTGTGGTGACAATTCATCTATTAATTACCTTATATCTCATTTAGCGTTGCTAATTTGTGAAGTCAGTGATCCTCTTCAATTCTTTACACTTGATCTATTTCTTTTATATTTCTGAAGTTACATTACAATATCTCAACAATCAATTCATTTTTCTATTAATTTGCTCTGACATTTTATATTCCAATTGCACTGACAAATTTAATTCTTAACTTGCGTAGTTTTAATCTAGTTGCGTTGACATATCTCTTAACAATTCTTTTCATTTTAACTTAATTTCCTTTGACAAATTTAAACATAAACAACCATCTCTGTGCGATCGATATTCGACAGATTCATTTCTGTCTACTATACTTGCATCGATAGTGTACGTTTGCACATATTTGCTGTGACGTTCATAGCGCGATCAAGTTTTGGCGCCGTTGACGGGGATGGCGTTTGTTTGATGTTTATTTTTGTAGTTACATTTATTTGTTTCTTTTCTAACCATTTATTGATTACTAATCTTTTGTTAATTCTTTTCAATTTTTGTTAGGTGTTTTATGTCCACAAGGAGAAATCCTAACAACAGTGTTAGTTTTGATCCGGAACTTGAAAGGACAATTCGGGGAGAAAACAAGAGCAAAGAAAAATGGCTAGAAACAATAACGATCTACCACCATTGTTGCTTCAAAGTGTTGTTCCTCTAGTCCAGCCACAAATAGTCAACAATATACCACCACTGCCATAAGAAGAGCAAATTTTAGATAGGACAATCAGAGATTTTATTGTTCCTGTGCTCGATGATTTACAACCAGGGGTTATTAGGCCAGCAATACAAGCTGGTAATTTTGAATTAAAACTGGTGATGTTTCAAATGCTTAACTCGAATGGACAATATGCAGGTTTACCTCATGAAGATGCGAGGGAACATCTCAAATCTTTTCTACTTATATGTGCTTATTTCAGTCAACATGGTGTTTCTAATGACGCCTTGAAGATGCAGCTATTCCCTTACTCGTTGCATGGAAGGGTACGAACATGGTTTCTTGGTTTAACGGTTGGATCTATCACTTCATGGAATGCGCTAGGAACGCAGTTCATTTTGCGATTCAATCCACCGACAATGAATGCTAGATTGCAGAATGATATCATGACATATCATCAATTGGATGATGATAATTTACACACTACATGGGAACATTACAAGACTCTGCTTAGACGTTGTCCCATGCACGAAATCCAACAGGAGACACAAATTGAGATCTGGGTTAAATGCGCAAATAAGAAATCTTGTCGATGCATCTTCCAATGGTCCTTTGTTGGATTGCAGTTACACTGAAGCTGTGTGAATCTTAGAGAGGATTGCACAAAATGATTATCAATACTCGATTTCTCATTTTACTCAGGTGAAAACAAATCCTGGAGTTAGGAATTAGATGCTATATCAGCCTTAAGTGCACAGGTATCCTCATTGGCAAACATGATAAAAAACATGAAGGGGATAAGTGATGTTGCCCATATTCAAGTAGCCCAACAGATGGATGTCTTTTTTCCTGTGAGATTTGTGGAAACAACCACAACTATGAGGATTGTTCGCAGCATGCTGAAAATGCATTCTATGTTAATAACATCCGTGGAAATTCCTATGGTAACTCATACAACAGTTCAAGTAGAGCTCAACAACCTTGGGGGAGTCAGAATTCATCCTCATATAGATATGAAAATTCCTCAAATCAAGGTAACTTTAGACAAGGGAGTTACGGTTAACAGCAGCAGAATTATAATCACAATCTGCAAATGCATGCGCAACCTAATCAGATGCGATCAAATAACCAGATGTAGCCACAAGTTCGAATGTCGTCATAACAGAATACAATGTCAAATATGCAAGGACTGCATCAACAATAGCAACAACAATATGCTCAACCAAGATCAGATCCATTGGCTACTCTTGAAGCGTTGATGCGTGAGCATATTACAAGAACATAAGCGATTGTACAAGGAATTTTTTCTTCCATCCAAGCGTTGGAAGCACAACTAGGACAATTGACTTCTAATATGAGAGCAAGACAACCAGGTGCTTTGCCCTGTGAAAATCCAAATTAGAAAGGTAAAGAGCATTGCAAGACTATTACATTGCAAAGTGGAAAACAGACTAGCGAACACAGCAACAGCTCTAATTAGGCACCTGTCGACGCAAATAAACCAAAGCAACAAGGGGAAATTACATCTGAAAAAGATACAGCAGAACCAAATGAGGAGGAACCACCAATAGTCACACCGATGCCGACCATTCATCCTAAAAAGTTATTGACGCAACTGCCCATGTCGACACAACCGGTTACAACAAAACAACCCGCTGTGAACATACCTTTGCCATTTTCACAGCGATTCAAGGAGAAAGAAAATGACAGAGATTATCAACAATTTGTATCTACCTTGAAACAGTCAATTGAGCAACAACAAAGACTGAATGAGAAGATGAAGGAAGTAGTGAAGAAGGAGATTATCAAGTGGTTGGATGCAGGCATTATATACCTTATTTCGGACAGTACATGGGTGAGCCCGGTCCAATGTGTGCCTAAGAAGAGCAATATCACGTGGTAAGTAACGATAAAAATGAACTAATCCCTACTCACATTGCCACAAGTTGGCGAGTGTGTATGGATTACCGTCGTTTAAATGCGGCCACACAGAAGGATCACTTCCCACTTCCATTCATTAATCAAATGCTGGATAGGCTAACTGGTAACGCCTATTCCTATTTTCTTGATGGATATTCTGGATACAACCAGATTGCAATTGCACGGGAGGATCAAGCAAAGACAACTTTCACTTGCCCATTTGGAACCTTTGATTTCCGACGAATTCCATTTGGTTTGTGTAATGCCCCAGCCACATTCTAGAGGTGCATGATGGTTATCTTCTCTGACATGATCGAGGATTCATTAGAGGTATTTATGGATGATTTCTCTGTGTATAGGCAAAATTTTGATATATGCGTTGACAATTTAGCAAAAGTGTTGAAAAGATGCGAGGACACCAACTTGGTTCTAAACTGGGAAAAATGCCACTTCATGGCAACCGAAGGAATTGTCCTTGGTCATCGATTATCTTGTCAGGGCATTGAAGTGGATAAAGTGAAGGTGGAAATCATTGAAAAGCTACCAGCACTGAATAATGTAAAGGGAATAATGAGTTTTCTCAGCCATGCCGGATTCTATAAAAGATTCATCCGAGACTTCTCCAAAATAGCAAGACCACTCTACTCATTGTTGGAGCAAAATAAAAAGTTTTTGTTCAATGAAATTTGGTTGGAAGCATTTTTGAAAATCAAACAGCCGCACTAGATTGGACGCAACCGTTCGAGGTAATGTGCGATGCAAGCGACTTTGCTGTCGGTGCTGTGCTTGGAAAAAGAAAAGATAAGGTATTTCATTCAATATATTATGCTAGTAAAACTCTGACTGAAGCATAGGTCAAATATACAACCACTGAGAAAGAGTTGCTGGTAGTAGTTTTTGCATTTGACAAGTTCAGTTCATATCTTGTCGGTGCAAAAGTTACAGTGTATACTGATCATTTTGCTTTAAGATATCTTGTCGGTGCGAAACCTAGGCTGATTAGATGGATCCTTTTATTACAAGAATTTGATATTGAGATTAAAGATAGGAAAGGATCGAAAAATCAAGTAGCAGACCACCTCTCTCGTTTGGGAACTGGAAGTGAAGATGGAAATAAATCACAAATTATCGACGCATTTCCAGATGAGAAATTATTCTTTGTCGATGCATCTCCATGGTATGTAGATGTCGTTAATTATTTAGTTTGTGGAAAGCTACCATTGAGTGCCACAGGTCATAGGAAAGTCAAGTTCCTTCGGGATGCTGAAAAATATTATTGGAATGAGCCATACTTGTTCAAGGTATGAGTCGACAACATCATTCACCGTTGCGTTCTTGAGGAAGAAATGCTTTCTATCCTGAAACATTGCCATGATGCTCCTTATGGAGACCATTTTGGTGGTGTTAATACTGCTGCAAAGGTCCTACAATCAGAATTTTTCTAGCCTACATTGTTTCGAGATGCTCATAATTTTACTCAACAGTGTACAGATGTCAACGTACCGATTCCATATCTCGACGCAATGACATGCTTCAACAACTTATCATGGAGGTTTAGCTATTTGATGTTTGGGGTATAGACTTCATTAGACCATTTCCAAATTCCTTTGGGAATATGTATATTCTGGTAGTTGTTGACTATGTCTCAAAGTGGATCGAAGCAATCGCTGTTCCAAAGGACGATGCTTGAATGGTGTTAAAGTTCTTTCACATATATATCCTCACAAGATTCGGAACACCACGAGCATTAATAAGCGATCAAGGCACTCATTACCATTGTAATCAGGTGGCGACAACTTTGAAACGCTATGGTGTGAAGCATCGCATGGCAACCACGTATCATCCACAATCGAATGGACAAACGGAGGTCTCCAATCGATAAATTAAAGGTATCTTGATAAGGTGGTTAACCCATCTAGACGAGATTGGTCCTCGTGGTTGAATGATGCATTGTGGGCGCTTCGCACTGTTTACAAAACTCTGTTAGGGATGTTGCCATATCAACTAGTGTTTGGAAAATCATGTCACCTGCCTATTGAACTTGAACATATGGCCATGTGGGAAATCAATCAAGTGAACATGGATTATGATGCTTCTGGATAGAAAAAATTGTTGGACATTTCAGAGCTGGAAGAAATTCGGCATAATGCCTATGAAAATGCTGCCATCTACAAAGAAAAAACTAAGAGATGACACAATAACATCATTTTGCGGCGACAATTTTCTCCTGGTCAGTTAGTGCTTTTATTTAACTCACGTTTAAAATTGCATCCAGGGAAATTGCGCTCAAGGTGGTTAGGAGCATTTGAAGTTGTCGAAGTATTTTCACATGGTGCGGTGATAATCAGAGATTTGAATGATAGACACTAGTTTAAAGTGAATGGCCAACGATTGAAGCATTACCAAAGCCCAGGCATCAACGAACAAAACGAGACCATTAATCTGGTCACATTTTCTTAATAATGTCATTGCAATTTTTGATATTTTCATTTTGACTTTTGTTTTCTTTTAGTTCGTTTTCTTTAAGCATTATACAGGAATAAAAGATCTCCTTTTTGTCGACGCACATGATAGCACGACTTATCGATGCATTTTACTGACGACTCAACGAAACGTTTCGGGCAAGAATTACGTCGATTGATTCACCCCAATCCCTAACCGCTAGATCGTCCTGAAAAAGTACGATCTGTGTCCTAGCATTTATTGGTTATAGACACAGTGTACTCTCAGAAATCATCACGTCTCTTTGCCTTCATCGTCTATAAAACTTCATTTTTGTGCTGACTGTTCTCTCACACTCACAATCTTCATTGTTGCTGTACTTTTTTTATCTTCAACCTTCTGTTTTTTTGCTAGATACTCTCACTCTCTCTATTTCAGTACTCATGGCAAGAACTCATGGAGCGAAAACCCCATCCAAATCAACGGCTGAATCCTCGACTGCTATAGTTAGGAACGCCAACCAGCCACATCCCAAAGAGCCTATTTTGTTCCTGTCGAAACCGACAAAGGACAGCTATCATGATGTTATGCTGAAAAGGAACTATCATCCTGAACAAGGATTTCAGTTGTCCTCACAATTGACTCTGGGAAAGCAAGTCACCAGAACAATTTCTCGTTTGGGATGGGAGCAGTTTTGTGACCATCCGACAGGCTATTCTCCCTCTATGGTAAGGGAATTCTATGCTAATTTGGTTAATGCAGAATAGGAATTTATTGTTGTTCGTGAAGGCTTGGTACCCTAGAGTGCCGACCACATAAACACTCTCTTCCATATTGCTGAGGGAGAGGATGAATATGTCGAGTTTCTAGAAAATCTGACAGAGGATGGCGCAGAGCTTTTACTAAATGACTTATGGGTCGACGGCGCGGTTTGGACTGGCAACAATCCAAACAACTACACCATGCACGATCTCTACCTTACTATTCAAAGTAAAGTGTAGTTCTATTTTATAAACTGCCGTCTACTACCATCTACCCATAGCACCACTGCAATGCTAGACAAAATGTACTTGTTGCACTTTATACTGAAGGGACGCAGAATTGATGCCGGCGCATTCTTTCACGAAGAAATTACTGAGGCCGCCACCAAACAAACATGTATCCTACCCTTCCCTTCTTTGATAATGATGTTATGTAAACAAAGAGGCATTGTGCCTTGTGAAGGAGAGGAAACTTTGGAAAATAAAGGCCCAATCAACGATGTTTCGGTGGAGAGGATGACAAGGGGCCATGAAACCCCTTTGGTAAATGAGGTTTCACCAAAGAAAGAAAAGGGAAAAGGGAAAAAGAAAGCCGCCTAGACCAATGTGCCCACAGATCCTCTGGTTTGGAGGAAGCTTGATGAGATTGAAAAGTTTATTGATCGGATGAGCAACAGACAAATCAGACTTGTTGGCGCAGTGGAAAAAATGCAATGTAGACAAAACTTATTCTATACCTATACTAGGATATGGGATACTGCTATTGTCAGCACATTGCGCGGCTTGAGCAGGAACCCGATACTAGAATTCCCTGTGTTCCCTCCCATTATTGAGAAAGCCATTCCATCCTTAGAACAACATGCTTTAGAAGGACGAACCCAATCCGTCCAGTCCCCAAATAAAATCCACATCTCTAATGATGAGGAGTAAGAGGTGCACTCCAAGGATATGGAGGATTGTTTTCGAAACATAGCCAGCCTCTTTGAAGATGAACTATCGAATAGTTTGGGGGCTAATATGGAAGAAAAGGAGGCTACTACTGTGGCAGAACACACACCAAATGTTTTTATGGGTTTGGAAGCAAAAGAAGAAAACAAATATGAAGAAGGAAAAGAAGAGAGAAAGGAAAAGAAGGAAGAAGAAGAAGAAATTACGCCAACAAATTTATCAGAGAAATTTGTCGATGCACCAATGAATGTGGGTGCATCTACTGAAAAATTGATGCCATCTGGGGTGAGATGGACCGAGGTAGTCACATCCAGCATTGAGGATTCCAATCCTTTCGCTATTGTACCATATGTGGCACCACTTGCTAAATTCCATCCATCGGACGTGACTGTCGATGAAGGTAATATTCAACCGACTATAGAGGAACAATTTGCTGCACCGGTTGATCCAATAGCAAAGAGGCGCAAACATAAGGCCAAGAAGAAAAGCAAAGAGGAGCGCCCAGAGAAGAAAAAGAAGACCAAAGCAACCACATCCGAGGCTGCTACACACTGAGTTGGTTTACTTTTTAGTAGTTAGTTGCATGCATTTCTTTAAATTGTCATTGCATTTTTGTTGTCTTTGGATTTTCAGTGTTCTAGCATTTGCATTGTAGTTGCATTTCCATTATTATTTGTATAGTATTATAAGTGCGTTGGGGACAATACAGACATTAAGTTTGGGGGGAAGTTAGAATGGAAATGCAATTACACCCATAAGTTTAGAAATATATTTGTTTCTTTAATTGAATGAAAGTATGCAAAGTTAAGAAAAAAAATGTGACCACAATTTTTTCATTTGATGCGTGATTTTTGAATTATTTGGAATAATAATGCGTGAATTGGATGAATGTGATTAAATGTTGAATCCTTCTATTTTTGGATGAATGGTTGAGATTGCATTAGTAATAAATGAGTACTATCATTATGTAAATATTGAATTAACTTACCATCTTGCAGTTATGTATATAATTATATTTACTCAATAAAAGACACTCCAATGTG
The DNA here is from genome assembly GCA_005610355.1 of Gossypioides kirkii. Classification (NCBI taxonomy): domain Eukaryota; kingdom Viridiplantae; phylum Streptophyta; class Magnoliopsida; order Malvales; family Malvaceae; genus Gossypioides; species Gossypioides kirkii. Next base: position 19,995,371 of record CP032253.1, read on the forward strand.
GGTGCATTATGACTCAACAAGGGGGAACACTTCACTGCAAGTGTTAGAAAAATTATCTAGCCAAAGGCTGTCACTGCAAGAGTTTGTGTCGGCTCAATTACATGCTCCTTGGGGGTTTGTTGCACCACATCGTTACTGCCCAGGAACAAGAGTATAGTAATGCAATGACATCTCTCAATTGCATAAAAAAGAGAAAGAAAGAAAGAAAGAAAAGTTGATAAAAAGAAATATATATTATTATACAATAAATGTTGTATTGGTTAAGAAGATTTAAGATTTAAAGCATGATGATAGCATTAGTGAAGTTGCAATTTTGATTATTTATACCTATAAATTGTAGGCACAATATTCCAGCATGTGAATGCAATTTATACATTATGATTCCAAGGAATATAAGTTGCTAGAATGATGAATGTGGTGACAAGAAATTGGATATAACTTTGTTAGCTTTTATTTACTTGAGGACAAGTAAAAACTCAAGTTTGGGGGTGTGATAGCATTAGAAATGACACTTAATTTCTCCTTAAATTAATGTATAATTTGTTCCCTTTGTATCATATTTAGCATTTTATACTTAGTGTTTGCATTTTATAACTTAGTGTTGTTTGATCTTACTTTCTTTCATTTTATCTCTTTTATGATACTAATGTCACTGTATTTAGTACTAGTTTTGCGTCTAAAGTTGTTAGCGCAGAAATTCACCTGGGAAGATCAAAGTAGAAAAGCATTCAAAGTTGCGGTCACAAGTTTGATCCAGAATTGCGGCCAAATATGCCATCACATGAATGTTTCTATCAAGGATTTCACACTGATAACATATCCAGAAGTACCAGTGCAGGAGAATGACAACTTGTCACAGCAAATTAAAGTCATAATTTATGTCCAAAAAAGTCGCGACAATCTGGAATTGCTCAATGAACAAACCAGATCTGCGTGAGTGCATAGCTGGCAATAACAACTTCTACAGCTGCAAAAAGGAGTTGGATCTGAAAAGAAAGATCTAGAATGGCCAGTGATTATAAATAGAAGAAAGAAAGAGAATATTGATATCAAGTTGTGAAGAATTCAAATCTATAATCTCTCTCATTCATTCCCAAAAGTCAGCTGCCATGGAAGCTTGGTTTTGGAGAAAGGTGATCTGATGCAACAAGGAAGCAACTACATTTGAGGAGAAGTGTTAGGTGCGACGTAGGAGGAGCGATTAAGGGAGAATTCTAGTAAACAAGGAATAGTATGCTTCAGTTCATTTGTTAATCCCTCTTAAATGCTGATGAATTCTATTAACAATTGATTGTACACGGAAGTATCTTTTAATGTTAGATTACTTTGATTTCTACTCAATTCTTCTCATCTGTTTATCTTTGGATTTAACTGTTTTGACCACGAAAGTGCGGTTGCAGTCACAGTCACTGGAAGGTGTGGTGACAAGTTAAATTAACAAGCAAGACAGCGGAAGTTACTTAAGGCAAGAAGGAATTCTAGCCACTTGTTCTTGAGTACAAAGCATTATTAGAACTGGAAGGTGTGGTAATTGTGAGTTCTTGAGTCTTTGTTATACAGAGAATTGATATTGGTAAGATCTCATTGGAACATAATTGCGGGGACAATTCATCTATTAATTATCTTGTAGTCACATTTAGCTTTGTTAATTTTTGAAGTCAGTGATCCTCTCCAATTCTTTACACTTGATCTATTTATTTTAAAATTTTGAAGTTACATTACAATATCTCAACAATCAATTCATTTTTCTATTAATTTGCTTTAACATTTTATATTTCAATTGCACTGACAGATTTAATTCTTAACTTGTGTAGTTTTAATCTAGTTGCGTCACATATCTCTTAACAATTCTTTCATTTTAACTCAATTTGCTTCGATAGATTTAAACATAAACAGTTATCTCTGTGGGATCGATATTTGACAGATTCATTTCTATCTACTATATTTGCATCGACAGTGTACGCTTGCACATATTTGCTATGACATTCATAGTGCGATCAAGTTTTAGCGCCGTTGACGGGGATGACGTTTGTTTGATGTTTATTTTTGTAGTGGCATTTATTTGTTTCTTTTCTAACCATTTATTGATTACTAATCTTTTGTTAATTCTTTTCAATTTTTGTTAGGTGTTTTATGTCCACAAGGAGAAATACTAACAACATTGTTAGTTTTGATCCGAAACTTGAAAGGACAATTCGGAGGAGAAAACAAGAGCAAAGAAAAATGATTGGAAACAATAACGATCTACCACCATTGTTGCCACAAAATATTGTTCCTCCAGTGCAATCCCAAGTAGTCAACAATATACCACCGCTGCCACAAGAACTCATTTTTCAATTTTTTCTCAATCTTTTACCAAATATTTCTTGTACACACTTGCGGGTTAAGTTTTCAGTCATTCTTCCAAGTGTTGTAACTTTGTGTGATAATGATTAATTATTAATCATTTACCTTTTAGAGGTATATTCTTATTCATTCCTATTTTCTCTTATTTTGTGAAGTGTTACTTACAGTTTTGGATAAAAAATCTTAAGGGGAAGTGGTTATATATTACCTTTGAAAAGATACAGATTTGTAAGGTTAAACCTTATCCTTAAATATTCATATCTAATGGATTTGGAAAATTCTTAGTTGAGAAAGTGGACGTAGGCGATTGAGACCGAACCATTATAAATTCTTGAGTCATTTATTTTTCTCAAAATTAACGAAACTTTTTAAAACACCAATTCACCCCTCTTAGTGTATTTCGATCTCAACAATTGGTATTAAAGCTAGAACTCTGAAGATGGTTTTACAACAAAGAGAAAAGATCCCAAAGTTATCTAAGATAGAAATCACAAGTCAAGAGATGTGTTTCGTGGCATCGGAGCAAAATTCCATTGTGTTGGGAGAAAGGAATTCCACCGTGAGGCCTCTTCTATTCAATGACACAAACTACTCTTATTGGAGAACAAGAATGAGCCTATTTGTCTAAGCCAATGATTATGAAGCTTGGAGGATAATCATAAATAGGTCATCCACTCCAATGAAGAGGGTCGCACGTGTCATTATCCCAAAAGAAGAGAGTGAATAGGATGATCACGATATCAAGATGGTGCAATTGAATGCAAAGGCTATGCACACTCTATTTTGTGCTTAGTGTAAATGAGTACAATAGAGTCTCCTTGTGCAACAATGCCAAAGAAATATAAGATAAGATTGAGATCACCCATGAAGGAACAAGTAGAGTCAAGGAATCCAAGATAAGTCTTCTCACCCTTGATTATAAGTTATTTAAGGCAAAACCAGAGGAAGGAATCAAGGAGATGTTCGATCGCTTCACTAACATCATCAATGGTCTCAAAGTCCTTGGAAAGATCTATCCCAATAAGGAGATGGTGAAGGCCATGTTAAATAGTCTTTCAACATCTTGAGAACCAAACGTGACAGTAATAGAAGAGTCAATAGATCTCAATTTACTCTCCCTTGATGAGCTCATTGGTTCCTTGTTGACATACGAAATGAAGATCAACCACCATGCAAAAGTAATCAAGAAAGTGCCAAAGAAAGTGGGAGTTGCCTTCAAATCAACAACTAGTGAGAAGGATGAAAATTCCAATGACGATGATGATGAGGAGGACGAAGAGATGACTATATTGACAAGGAAATTTAAAAGATTCATGAAATTCAACAAAGTCAAAAGATTTCCAAAAAAAAACATCATAAAAGATGAATCAAGCAAAAAGGAAAAGGACCCAATCATTTACTATGAGTGCAAAAATTTGGGTCATATCAAATTTGATTGCCCACAATTGAAGAAGAAAGAGGTATCAAAACAAAATAAGAAAGCCATGATGGCAACTTGAGGCGATAATGATTCATTTGATGGTGATGAGGACAATGAAGTTGCCCAATTATGTCTCATGGCTATTAAAGAACAAAAGGTAACTCTAAACTCTAGTGAATTAAATGAATATACTTTTGAAGAGTTACAAGTTGCATTCAATGAATTAACTATAGATTTTGAGACTATGAACTCCGAACATAATAAAATGAGTTCAAAACTAAAGGAGGAAAATAAGTTGTTAATCATAGTTAAAGAGGAAATGGAAAATAAATTTAATGATATGCAAGCTTAAATCGATGATTTGATTTTAAGGAATGAAAACTTGCATAATTCCTTTTTTATGTTTCAAATGGGGCAACAACAGTTAAATGACATGCTTGAATCTCAAAGAGCCTTCTTTGACAAGAGTGACTTAGGTTTTGTAAATTTACAAAAGAAAAGCAAATTTAAAAATTTCTTTGAGAAACGAAGCTACATTTATGATGCCTCACTCGTATGCACTCATTATCATAAAAAAGGGCATGATAGACAAGTTTGTTTTTTAAGGAAGCTCACATCTAGAAGCAAACTTACTAAAAGTGTGTGGATTCCAAAAGGATTAAACACACCTCAAAATGAGGAAGCTTTAAAGAAGTGGATTCTTAAGGGAACAAAAATTGTTAGGACTAATGCTAATGGGCCGAAGAGAGTTTGGGTATCAAAATCCAAGGTTTAACTTTGTGTTTGTAGGAGGAAGAGCATTGCTTCAAGGCAAGTAACTTTAAGAAAAACTCATGATACGTTGATAGTAGATGCTCTAGACACATGACCGGTGAAAAAAACCATTTCATGGAACTAATGTCAAAATATAGAGGAGAAGTTTCATTTGGTGATAACTCCAAAGAGCTTATTGAAGGTATTGATTCTATAGGTATAAATTCTTCCATTCTTATTAAAAATTTGCTTTATGTCAATGATCTCAAGCATAACATCCTTAACATTAGTCAACTTTTTGACATGAGATTCAAAGTAATATTTGAGTCTAATGGGTACAAAGTTGTAGATATTTTAAATTATAGGATTTTTTTTGTAGGACATAGGGTATGTAATATTGTTATGGTGCATTTTGATGACATATCTTCCTCTAATATTTGTTTTGTGGCTAATAATGAAAATATGTGTTGGTTATGCCATAGAAGATTAGGTCATGCAAGACTAAGTGTTATTTCAAAGCTTATTAAAAATGAATTTTTGTTGGCATGCCTAAATTTTCTATTAACTTTGATAAAATATGTGATGCATGTGCTAAAGGTAAACATAGGAGATCATCTTTTAAATCTAAAGATATAGTTTCTACATCTAGAGTAGTCCAACTTATTCATATTGACCTTTTTGGACCCACTAAAGGTATGAGTTTAGGAGGTAAACAATATGAATTTGTTATTGTTGATAACTATATTTATACATGAGTTTTCTTTTTGTTTTCATAAGATGAAGCTTTAAAAAAAATTATTAGTTTTTGTAAAATGATTAAAAACCAAGTGGGATATTCAATTTCAAGTGTAAGAACTGATCATGGAAAAGAATTTGAAAACCTTGGCTTTGATAATTTTTGTAATGAACATGGTATTAGTCACAATTTTCGGCACTTAGAACCCTTTAACAAAATGGAGTTGTTAAGAGGAAAAATTGGACCTTAGAGGAAATGGCTAGAACCATGTTATGTGAAAATAATTTGTCAAGATATATTTGGGCGGAAGCCATAAATACGTTTTGCTATATTATAAATAGAGCTATGGTTATGCCTATTTTGAAGAAAACTCCTTATGAACTTTTTAAAGGAAAAAAGGCTAACATAAGTCATTTTCATCTTTTTGGTTGCAAATGCTTTATTTTGAATAATGGAAAAGAAAATTTAGGAAAATTTGATGGCAAAAGTGATGAAGATATTTTTCTTGGATATTCCACTAATTCTAAAGCTTATAGAATTTTTAACAAGAGAACCCTTGTTATGAAAGAATCTAACTCATGTTGATTTTGAATCTAACTCTCCTTCTAGAAAGGAATCTATTGATTTTGATGATGTAGAAATATATCAAATTGAGCAAAATCAAGCATGACATGAAGATTAAGACATAAGTGAATTGGTTCAAGAACTCAAACTTGATGAACTTTAAGAACCAACTCATGTTGAAAGAGAATCTAGTCACATAAAAGAGCTTTCATATGTTAAGGATGGACACATCATTGGTGATCCATCTAAAGGGGTAATCACTAGATCTTCAATTAGAAATACTTGTAATTATGTTGCTTTCATTTCTTGCATAGAGCCTAAAAACATTGATGATGCTTTAAATGATGAATTTTGGATAATGACTATGCAAGAAGAATTAAATCAATTTGAAAGAAATCAAGCATGGAATCTTATTGATAGACCTAATGATCATCCAACTATAGGAACTAAATGGATCTTTAGAAATAAACTTTATGAAAATGGTAATATTGTTAGAAACAAGGCTAGATTAGTTACCAAAGAATATAGCCAAGAGGAAGGTATAGACAATGATGAAACTTATGCACTGGTAGCTAAGTTAGAAGCAATTAGGAGGTTATTAGCTTTTGCATGTTTGAACAATTTCAAACTTTTTCAAATGGATGTCAAAATTGCATTTTTAAATGGTCTCATAAATGAAGAAGTTTATGTTGAACAACCTTTCAGTTTTGAAAATCCAAATTTTCCAAATCATGTTTTCAAATTGTCTAAAGCTCTTTATGGTTTATAGCAAGCTCCTAGAGCTTGGTATGAAAGGCTTTCCAAATATTTAATTGAAAATGACTTTTGAAGAGGCAAAGTAGACACATAAAAACTAAAGACAAACATTTTAGTAGTACAAATTTATGTAGATGATATTATATTTGGTGCTACTAATGAACTTCTTTGTCTAGAGTTTTCTAAGATTATGCAAGTGAATTTGAGATGAGCATGATAGGTGGGCTCAACTTCTTTTTGAGGCTCCAAATCAAGCAAACTCAAAATGACATCTTCATCAATCAAGCCAAATACATCAAGAAAATGCTCAAGAAGCTTAAAATGGAGGACTTGGAGCCTCAATTAACACCAATGAGCACTTCAACAAAGCTTGATAAAGATGAAGGACGTAAATGTGTTGATACTAAACTTTATAGCTTGAAAAAGATTTCAACCATGTTCTAAGGAATCACATTTACAAGCCATTGAAAGAATCTTTAGGTACCTTAAAGACACTTCAAACCTAGGACTTTGATATCTCAAAGATTTATCAATTAGTTTGCACGCTTACTCCTATGCAGATTTTGGAGGATGCAAGTTAGATAGTAAAAGCACTTCTGGAACATGTCAATTCATAGGAAACATGCTTGTTTCTTGGTTCTCTAAGAAACAAAATAGTGTAGCTTTGTCCACAACCGAAGCAGAATATGTTGTCGTAGGTAGTTGTTGTGCTCAAATTCTTTGGATGAAGCAACAATTTGTTGACTATGAAATTGATATGGATCACATTCTTATAAGGTGTGATAACACAAGTGCTATTTGCTTAACCAAAAATCCCATTCAACACTCTAGAAAAAAGCACAAAGAGATACGACACCATTTCATTAGAGATCATGTGTAACGAGGTGACATAGTTTTAGAGTTTGTAGATACTTTGCATCAACTAGCTGATATTTTTACAAAGACTTTAGATAATGAGAGATTTTGGACAATTAGGAGAGAGTTAGGACTAATGAATATGCCTTCATAAGCTTCTTACATATATTTTTGATATTTTTGGACACTTGTTTTGTTTTATGCATGTTTTATGTACATATGTTAGTAAATTTTTATTTTATTTTTTATTGCATTCAAGCACATATATTTTTTACTTGATTTTCTAGTAATATTTGTTTAAACATGGCATTATATGAGTTTATATGTGTTATCTATGTGTTTTGTACTTCTTTCTATATAATTTGTCATTTTTTGATTAGTTGTTTCGGTAGTACATAGGATATATCGTTAGAACTGTGCCAAAATGGTATTTTTGGGTTTGTGTTCATGAGATATCGGTAGAAGAAAATATCTATTGAAACTTGTCAACTTCTATCAATAGAAGTGGACAAGTAGCGGTAGTTGAGGACATATATATACCCCAATAGCCTGTTTTTCACACACATAACCTAACTTGTTTTAAAAAAATTGTATCTTCTTCCCCAAACCCCCACCCCCATATTCGGTCCCCACCGGCCAATCCCACTTTCCACCATTTTTTTCTTTCTTTTATTAAATCTTGTCTCCCACATGCTCCCACTCCATTTTCAACAAGATTTTTTTCACAAGGTGTCCACATTTTCCACATTTGTTTTTTAAGATAAACCCTAAATTTATTTATTTAAATATTTTTTTTGCAATTTCAAAGTCATATTAGTTTTAGAAGGACATAGTTAAAGATTAGTAATTTTAGATATATATTTTATACATATATTTTTTTATACATATAAACTGTTATATATATACATATATATTTTATACACATATTTTATTAAAAATAATGTATCTATTGTTATGTAAATTTTATACATATATATATATACACACGTGTGTTTCAACTTATATTTTTTTAGTTTTTCTTTTCTTTTTCATATTTCATCATTATATCAAATTTAAAAAAAAATTGCATCTACTGCTATTGGGGATATAAATGTTCGTATTTTTATTTTCTTATGTAGGTACATCTTTAACTGAACCATTAACCTTTAGTCTACCCTTCCATTAGATAAAATGCCTCCCCGTGCATCCATTAAGCGTCCTACATCTAAACGCGCTAGAGGTGAATCCTCTTTCGATCCCTTGAATCACCCTTCAATAATTGAATGTTTCAAGGATAGTGATGCTCTCGAAAAATTTAACACCTATTTTGCAACCCGAATAATCACCTAGTTAACTTTATCACCTCTTCTGTCATGGGCCAAGAGATTACCATCTCAATCGACAACCTCTCTACTTACCTTTCTATCACCAATGAGGGTGATGATCATCATATCGACCAATATGACACCTCCTTAATTAGGCCAAATGATTATGTAGGCAACAACATGAACCTTTATGATCGTATCCTCCACCTTATTTTCACTTGGATTGTTACCCCAACCAACAAGCATTCCGACTTTCGTCACACCGATTATAGGATGTGGCATTGCTTTAGAACCGATCATCCCGTTAACTTAGCTTCCATTATTTTTCTAAACCTTCTCGAGATCGTAAGATTACCGATGTTTAGCAACAAATCGTTATGTTATGGTACTTTCCTATCTCATATCTTTCGTACCCTTCGCATAAACATAAGTGTAGACCCCGATCGTGCCATTAGCTCCTTCATCGATATCTCGACCGCACATTGTTGCAATTGGAAGCTTGATAATGAGGAAAATTGGGTCTGAAAGTTTGATCGTCAATCTTCGACAGCTCAAGGGTTGACGGTTCTGCCGGTAGCTTCACAATCATCTTATGCTCCTCCGTCTTCACATGAGGAACATCCAGCTTTCCTCCCTCTGCTGTCTCCATGCACTGTACACTTACTCGAGGCGACCAATGGATGGTCATTCCAAGTTAATGCACGATTTAATGCATTGACTGCCCACATTGATGATCGCTACAATCGATAGACGAGCGCTTAAAGCACTTAAATGAGTTAGCCTCTCGATTTCCCCCATCGGGCGATTAGGACTTCATTTCTTGGTTAAGTTCTACATGTTTTTGGTTGGGTTACATTACGATTTTGGAATTGTTTGGTTGTCTTTCTTAGGATATCAATTTTCTTTTTATCAATTGAATATTTCGTTGCTTTGGGATGTTCTTACTTTCATTGCTTTTGAATGTTTTTGGTTCAGACGTACTACTATTATATGTTATGCTATCTACTTGTTTATGCATCATTTTTCTTTAATTGTTATTTTTGTTTATTCTTTTAGTTCAAGTGTTGTGCACTAATTCCCCTAGTTTTTCAATCTTATATTCTTTTTTATATTACAAAAAAGGGGAGAAAATGCAAAATTTTCTTAAATTAATTTTCAACTTAACTTTTAAAGCCAAATTCTTTAAGTTGAAAATTTAAATGAAATAACATCTACAACGTTTTTTTTTAAATGGGAGCTTAGTTTGAAAATAATATTTAAGATAAGGGGAATTAGCAAATTTTTACAAAATGTTTTGTTATATCAAAAAGGAGGAGATTGTTAGCTCTATTTTTTTAAGTATTTTGATATAACAGAAAGTATATTAAAAATTCCCTACGTAAATTTGCAAAAGTTGTTTAGAAGTCCATAAAATTATTTTCAAAGTGTTTAACAAAATTAACATTTAAAAAGCCTTGAAATAACTTAATTTTTAACAAATTTTTGAAGTCTGAAAGACTTCTATCGATACTTAGTAGGACAATTATCGGTAGAACTCAAGGTAGAAAGACCTTAGGAAAACTTTAGAATTCTCCGGTAAAACTAAAACATCTACCGATACAACTCTTGGTTCTAGTGATACAACCTAGACTTCTATCGGTAGAATAGACTCCAATGAGAAAAGTAGTTTTGGCGTATCACTCCTACCGATACCCTGGTCATATCTACCGATACAACATCAGTTCTATCGATACCTAGAATACTTCTACCAAAATAAGTCAAGTTTGTAACCAAAGTTTAGCATCCTTTACAATTCTACAGATACTCTGATGGGTTTTACCGATACTAAATAAAACCCTCAAAGTTCTACCGCTACAATGAAGCCTCTACCAAAACAACGACTCCAATGGTCATATTTTGTAAAGTCTTCTACCGATACAACGAAACTGCTGATTGTATTTAATGCTGGTTTTAATGGCTACAACAACTCTATTTTATTTCTAACAACTACAAACATCCACAAGGTTGTTTTGTTAGAGGACATAAATACAAGGTCAAGGCTCCTCATTAAAGTCAAGAAAGGCAAGAAACAAGTGCTGAACCTCTAAGAGCTCATTTTTCAATCTTTTACGAAATATTTCTTGTATACACTTGTGGGTTAAGTTTTCAATTATTCTTTCAAGTGTTGTAACTTTGTGTGAGAGTGCTTAATTGTTGATCATCTGCCTTTTAGAGGTATATTTTCATTCATTCTTATTTTCTCTCATTTTGTGAGGTGTTACCTAAGATTTTGGGTAGAAAACCTTAACGGGAAGTGGTTCTATCTTACCTTTGAAAAGATAGAGATTTGTGAGGTTAAACCTTGTTCTTAAAGGTTCAAATATAGTGGATTTGGAAAATCCTTAGTTGAGGAAAGCTGAGGTAGTGGATGTAGGCAATTGAGGCTGAACCATTATAATTTCTTGAGTTATTTGTTTTACTCAAAATAACCGAACTTTTTTAAAACACCAATTCATCCCCCTCTTGGTGTATTTCGATCTCAACAAGTTGTAATGTTGAGGAGTCAATGAACTTTCCAATGCAATAACCATAGCGGAGTCCTTATTCGAGCTTGTTTCGAGGAAAAACAATTTGAATCCTTCGAGCACAGGGGGAAGGGAAATTGTGTGGGAGATGGAGAAGGACAAGTGAAAATGACAATGAAAATAATGGTAATGGGGAACTGCACAATGGGAAGTGGAAGCTTGAGAACAAACCAAAAGGGCCAGTGAGATGCTTCCTTTGTAAAGGTTTGCACATTGTGAGGGACTATCTGAAACGATCCGTGCTTTCTACCATCGCAAGGTATGATAAGCCAGATAGAGCATCAATGTGATTTGGTTCAATCGTGTGTTTTATCAAAGTCAAGAGGATCAGCAAGAGTGAGAAGAAGCCAGTGAAGTGCTTCTTATGTTGTGGTTCACATAGGATGCAAGATTGCCTAGATTTATCCAAGATATCCATGAACAATAAAGGAAATGAAGTGGAGTTAGAGAGTGAGGATTTGAAGCTTGGGTAAATTATGCGAAAGAGAAGAGGGACCACAAGCAGAAAGGGTTAATGTTTATTGAAATCGACATCGCAAAATGAAGAAAGAGTGCTCTTATTGATACAAAGGCATTTGATTTGTTCATATTAGAGAATGTCGTGGGTAAAATTAGTCTCTCGATTAGCAAATCGACCAAGAAGATCAAGACGATTATTTCTAAAGAGGTCCTAACTGTGAGAGTAACATAGTGAATGGAGCTACAAATTGACAAGTGGAAAGGCAAAGAAGACTTTGAGGTAATTCATTTAAATGATTATGATTTTGTTCTTGGCTTGAATTTCGTTGACCGAGTTTATGTTCTGTTGGTTCCTTTTGTCGATTGTATATGCATATTGGATACTCAACAACAATAATGTGTTGTACTGTTGAGTCGAGACACGAGGAGTGGAACCAAGGTATTGTCGGTAGTCTAACTAATCGAGAATGTTCATTATGGGAAGAACATCAACTTGGTATATTAGAGTTCTAAATGGACCCTCTTGGAAATGCTAGAGGTGTAGCAAACTGATATGAAGCCTATTGAATTTTAAGTGGAATTATCACCTATGAAAGAGGTGGGTTCTACGTTATACTTTGGGGGAAAAAGTAGTGATGCAAACTAGGTAGCTAAATCGAGTAAATGCTAGAGCGAGGTCTTAAACATTTTCTTAATGTTTTATATTTTGACTTACGATTGGCTTTGCAAAGTCACAGAGGTCCTTTCAGAGTTTTGAAGTGAATAAGCCAAGGGGCTTACAAACCAAAGTTAGCGACAATACTTAAGGTTAATCCAGGTGAGTGCACCAAAGCCTATTTGTGCAGATCAAGGGGATCTCGATCGAAGTAAGTCACAATATGGGCAAGTAAGAGTAGTGGGCTCTTGCGAATGAGATGTACGAAGGAAAAAACGGTTCGAGTTAAGTGACGATAGAGACATAAGCCAAGGAAAATGTTTCGAGGGGCAAGGTTACTCGATAGAGAGACTAGTTGGGAATTAACCGATGTAACACCTTATCTCCGACCTAGTTGGTGGATCTGAATATAAAATGTCACATTTTGTTGCTGAAGTAACCAACTGTTCTATCTCACTTTATCAAAATGAAAGCGTAGCGGTAAAATTTATTTTATTAAAAATTTCGACAGCATTTCTACTTATTTTACGTAAAATCCCTTGTAAAATCTAGATTTCACAATATATACATATTCAAATCATCTCCCAAATTAATTCCCAAAACCTCGATATTTTGAAACATACCATAAACTAACCATATCACACAAAAACCACTTAATTGACTAATAACATTGTAATTATCACAACCAAAAGTAATATCTTTCATGTCAAAAATACATAACTATATCCAAATACTCTACTAAAAACCAAGTATATGCCAACTTGAAACAAAATGAAATATAAAACCTTTGTTGAGTCCAAGATCTGTCAATTGGATGTTGACGATTCTGAGTACAAGATCTCAAAATACACCTAGCTTGCATATGAAAACAAGGTCATTCGGTGAGTAATAATTCCAATGGAATTACTATAACTCACTTAATGTAGCATGAAATTTAGACGATTGGACTCAATTGATTTGTTTCCTCCTTAAATCAATTCAAGTGTATTCATATCAAAGTTTATCCAATACATTAATATACACATGTATCCCAAATAGACGAAATGTGATATTTCCATTAACCAATCAATTTTAACGAACTTATTAACACTTTATGCTAGCGATGTATATAACCTTATTCTATTTGTCTCATTCGTCATATCACATTACAATATCAATTTGAATCAAACCATTATTTCTATTCAACATTTATATTCGCTAATACATAACTCAGATTTGAACTAATTCATGAACCCCACTACTACAGTAATTCAACACCTAGTGCCTCGTCGATACATCCCGAACTAAACAAATTACGCCCAGCGCTCATCGGTTCATCCGAAGCAATAATCATGTCGAACACTTGTCGAAACATCCGATGGTTAATGCGCCTAGTGCTCATCGACCTATAGTCGAACTAATTCTATATCAAAACGTCTGACATAAGTAATTTGCACCTGACGCTCATCGGCTCAGCTGAAGTAATACTTGTGAAAAGCTATGGTTGGGACATTCGAAAAAATATGCGCCTGGCACTCATCGACTTATATTCAAAGCATCCCTATTCACTCGATTTTATAACATGCCATTTATTCTCAACTTCATCAATTCTTCAATCAAACATCATTTCATACAAAGCATAGCATGATTCGTCTCATGTTCAAGCCAATTTCGCAATTTCATTAAATTATACTATTTCCAATTTCATTTAGATAACCTTCTATCACTATAATCAATCTCAATATCATATTTCTAATCAAATACTCATGCGTAACTTCCTTTTTTTTATGCCAATATACCTAACAATGAAAATAGATGAGAAAAAATTTAATAAGTTGAGTTATAGAAATACAAACCAAAATTTTCGAGCTATTTGTTAGTGGCTTTTGTTTTTCCTTTTTTCTTTTGAGGAATCCAAGTCGACGTTAGCTACAAATTAACATAAACATACAACACCGTCAATATTCAATAAAACTCACAATCAATTATCATTTTGTGCAAATTTTGAAATTTATTCAATTTAGTTCCTAAAATAGAAACAAGCATAATTTTAATCCGAACTTTTAGACTAAAATTCGATTTCACATTTACTCTTTAGGTTCTATTTCTATTGAAATCTCTTAATTTTTTTAAACAATTTAGCCCCTATTGTACCAAACTGTCAATCAAGTTTCACACATTAGATCTTTTCAATCTCTAAATCTTTAATCTATCAATTTAAAACAAGTTTCAAGAAATCATTAATAATAACTTTTAGAAACTTTAACAATTTCGAAAAATAATATATGGGTTGACTAATTTAAACTCTAGCAATCTAAAAAAAATAAAATTTTCAAGAAACACACTACAAACTGCTTACTAATCAAGGACTAAAGATTGAAAAAGCTTGAAAGCCTTTCTTCTTCTTTCCCTATTTTATGGAGAATAAAGGATGAACAAATGTTTACTTTTTCTCTTTCTTTCTTTTTTTTTCAACTAACTATACTTGTATATAGTAAAAATAAGTTTTATACAAAAAATAAATATCAATTTTTAGTGGTTCATAATGGAATCATCGTCTAGCTTTAAACACATGGTATAATTTCCATTTTAAGCCCTCAATTCATTTCTAATCCTAGGTTCATAGTAACTGTACTTTTACAATTTAGTCATTGTACCATGATCTAATCACTATTTTGGAAAAATTACCTACCCAAAATTCAATTCACCTATGTAATAACTCTGTAAATTCTATAATAAAATATTTTTTTATTTTGATTTACGAAAACAGGTTCCGAACTCACATTTTCTAACATCGTTGTATAGAGTTGTTACAGTTAAGGCATTGAGGTAGTTCCAAGATGAATCAAACCAACATCATGTCGAGGACGTGATGAGGGTGTTACGAAAATGGGTGAGAGAGAATGTCACAGGTCGCGGTTTAAAGCTAGTGACCATTGTGCAAAAAACGTCTTATAGAGGTCAAACTCACATTTTAGCTTGGTTTAATTGATCTGTATTGGTTTGCGAGTTAATTGGTTAACCCCTCTATCTTTGGACCAATACCCCGATTGGTAATTCAATTTTGAAAACATTGGTTTTGAATGGATTAGCATTTGCAATCCCGTTAAGTAGAGCAACTATGTGACGAAGTTTGAAAATAGAATTAATCGCCAGTGTCTTGAGCATAGAAGGGAAAATTTCTAGCATTGCTGGCATTGTCAAGCATTATAAAGGAAGAAGAAAGAAAAAGAAATAGAAAAAAATAAAGAGAGATAAATAATGTAAAAAAGGGAATTAAAACAGTTTAAAAATATTTTTTAAGTTTATAAGATGTGACAATTTATTATTGGCTGAAATTTTTTCAACAAATATAATATGTTGGTTTAAATTGGATAGCAGAAGAATAATTTAAGTACTACTCGTAAAAAAATTAGGTACCAACTTGGGAAATTTGGTATAATTTAAGTACTAACTAGTAAGTTAAACCATTTTTAGAATAAATTTAACGGTTTGACTAATAATTTGATTAATAGAGGTACCAACTTGGAAAAAAGTAGTTTAAGTATCACTTGTGACAAAACAAAGTTTAGGTGCTAAGATGGGAAAAAGTATAATTTAGGTACTAATTTTTGGATTAAACCTTAAAAATATATTCATAACACACAAGGAGACATGTGGTTATTGTGTCATCATTTTCATACGCTCCCTTTCTTTTTCTTTCCCTGATTTCACTCTTTTTGTAATTTTTATTTTGTTCAATAGTATTTTATTCTTCTTCTTTAAAAATTCAAAGTATCTTTCATCAGATTAGTATCAAAACCGCTATCTTGGCTCCATGGCTAACAACATCGCTACTCGATTACAGAAGTATTTTCACTAGACCTAAAAGGTTATCTCAGACTCAAGGTGATCTCAAGAAACTAGATGAGAAGATCAATTCCTTTCAATCTAAGATAAAAGTGGAGCTCAAGAATTTTTTGAACTTGCGATTACTAAAGGGCTAGCCATAGGTTCAGTTGATCTTGATTGCTCATTTTATCGTATAGTTGGGAAATAATTAGTGATGATAAATGAAGGAATCCTAGTCAGTGGACGCACAACTCACTTTGATTACCCTTATCACCATTCATACAAAATGTGACTGCCTAAAATTCAATGGAGATGATTTCAAGGGCTAGCCTAAGACAATCAAGAAGTATTTTGAAGTTGAGAATGTTCATGATGGCTTCAAGGTTAGTCTAGTTATGTTGCGTTAGGAAAGGAAAGCCCTTCAATTCCACCAACACTATACTAGGGTCCAATGAGAGTTTAATAAGCTAGTTTGGAGCAACTACATGAAGGAAATGAGAAAAAAAAAAACTCACACGGGGAGTTCGAAGATCTTATGCCTAAGTTTTTCTCTGGAAGTTAAGTGTTATTATTCATGTGGAATTATTTGATGCTTATGCCCTTAGTATTTCCTTGAGTAATCTTAGGGAGGAAATAACCAAACCTATCAAGTTGTTTTGACCTAAATCCATGAATGAAGGTTTACATCTTGCAAAACATATTGAATCAATCCTTTTCCCAAACATATCTTAACTATTGTCACTAAACAAAACTCTACATCAAATCCAATCTCATCAAGTTTAAAGAATACCTTTAGGCACAATAATTTACCACTATTACAATCCAGTCCTAAAGCACCCTGAATTACTAGCTCTTTAGTTTTAGTATTGGAAAAACTTTCACCTCCCAAACCATTAGACCTCTTAATCGTTAGAAAATGATTATGAAAAAATGGTTAAGTAGCACAACAGAATATTTTTTTTTCCAAAATTGGATTTTTTTTCATGATATCTAAAGTAATAAATCTAATCAAATATAACATATGTCTGTCGAAGCCGTAAGAAGAAGCTCAAAATGCAATAGGCCTCTAGAAAGGTCCTCAAGTTGCAATCAACCCAAATTGAATTACGATCTTTTCAAACATTCTTTCGATTAATCTTCTCCTCAATTTTTAGACTCACGATTGTTTATAGAGTGGACTCTAATCCGAAAAACTAAACAAAAGACAATTTTGAAATTCTCCCATAGAGGTTGGCGCAATCCTTTATATGAAACCAAGTAAATTCCGTTAGGAATTTTAGTATGACCTTGGTTTGTAATGTCAATAACAAAATCTCTAACGGAATATCAAAATTTTTAAGAACGTGGCATATTATGGTATACCAAAAATTCTAAGCAAATTCGTTAGAAGTTTTGGTATGGCTAGATTTTTGTTTGTAATGCTAATAACAAAACTTCTAAGAATTTAGGATATCTTGATATGCAAAAATTTCTAAGTAAATTCGTCAAAAATTTGGGTATGACTAATTTTTTGTTTGTAATACCAGTAACAAAATTTTTAAAGAATTCCAAAATTTCTAAGTTCATAGCCTGAAATATTTTGGTATACCCACAAGTTTAATGAAATAACGGAATTTCTAAGCTAATTTGTGAGATGTTTTGGCTTCTAATTCCAATAATAAAGTTTCTAATGGAATACCAAAATTTCTATGAATGTACTCTATTGGTATATATTTTTTAAAATTAATTTTTTATATTTTCAATAAAAATTTAATTTTTTTCATATTTAATAGTACTTAAAATAGGGAAAAAAATTTAAAAAAATTGTAATTGTGTATGTACTTTTTAAAAGTAATGACCAAATTGATAAAAATATACAAATATTGAGGACTAAAAAGTTATTTTATCTTTTTCATATGACCCACATCAACAATTCTAGCGATAAATTTGATGGAGGAACCAATATTTTTAAATAAAAAAAGTATTCGAACTTAATGTCTCAAAATTAAAATATAAGGAGTAAATTTTAAATTTCAAAAGATTATACTTGACAGAATTAAACCTTTTTTCTTCCTCTCTTCCACAACCAGAAATCTGAAAAAATTAAAAAGAGTTGCCATTGCTTTGAAAAAACTCATTTAATCCCATTCTCAAAGATTTGAACGAAAAAAGAAAAACCTTTTTACTCAAATCGTCACTTCATGTGGCGATTTGGTGTGAGAATGCTGAAAATATGTTATTATGATAAATAACTTTCAACCCATATTATTTGGGTAATTAACCCTTTTTCGTTTTCAGACAGAAATTTGAAGCTGCCTTTCTTGACCAATGAGAAAGAGAGTGCTTCATTCTCAAAACAAGCCGTATACTTGAGTTCCTTAGCTTCTACCACATCCAACCATTAATTCTTCTCTCAAGTTTGTGTCAACAATTGACTGCTTCTGTGGTTGTTGTTTTGAATGAATCAAACATTATTGATCTGAAGCTTTCTTGCTCGATAAACTGATCACCTAATGAAGTAGAGGCTGCTTTCAGTTTGACTTTGCACCAACCCCTTACTTCATATCATTACACTAATTCTATATTTTATTTTGATGGTTGCCTCTCCCTCTCTTGGTCCCCCTTTTCAGCCCTCTCTAGCTCTGTCCCAGTGCTTGAGTTGAGGCTAATATTAATGCAAAACTTCCAGTTCCATTAAATTAAAAGCCTAAATATAGTGACAAAGCTTAGTGAAAATTTCATGGTGTTTTTAAAATGGTAAATTTTTAATTTAAATTTTTTATAATTTAAAAAATTATAAATTAATAATAATAAAATTATATTTTGATCTTTTAAAAATGATAAAAATTTGATTTAACTTTTTAAAAATTATAAAAATATAAATTATTAAAATAATAAAATTATATTTTTACTGTCATAAAAATATATAATTTAATTTTGGTCTCTAAAAAAGTTTTCTAGCTCCGCCACGCAAAATTTCCTTTTTAAACTATAATTTGCAAAGTATATATATTTTAGATATAATAAATATTTGGTTAAAGGGTAAGATTATAAAAATATTTTTCATAATATTTTAGCAAATGTATACCGTCGTCTGTTGTTTTATCTATATTTATTTTATTATTTTATAATAATTAAATAATTTTATAATTTTTTTATAGTTTTGCTGGTCCATAAATCCAAATGCTTTTGGACGCATAGTTGTACAGTTTCATTACGGATATTAATTTTATTATTTTATTATTATCTTTTAAAATATTTTTAATTATTTTATTGAAATGACATACCATACCATCATACATAATATATTATGTGTCAGTTTTTCATTGCTTCCATTTATCATGTTAGCAATCATTAATCTTAACAATAATAATGATTAATAAAAAGAGATAATTGATTTTTTTAGATTATTAAGATTTTCATTAAATGCACTTATTTCATAAGTTTTTATAAAAGTTTAATTGATTTTCTGATTATTGCTAAGAGATTTGTTAATTTTTATTCAGGAAATAATGATAAAAGAATAATTAAGGAGCTCTTTAGGTATTAACAAAATATAAAAATTAATTTAACAAAAAATACAATAGCTCAATGACTTTCTTAGTAGTTTAGCAACACCCCAACCCAAAAGAAAAGGATCAACTTAACTTGAATTGAAGGGGAGTATTTCCCCTTTCACCTCTTCACTTTAGACTTGTTTAGGGTTAAGATATCCATTCAAGTTCAAAGGTTTATTTGAAATTTTCGAAGATTTGAACAAAAAAAATTAGGATTGAAAAATAGGTTTGGACAAAAAATTTAGATCTGTTTAAAT
Organism: Gossypioides kirkii; assembly: GCA_005610355.1. NCBI lineage: Eukaryota > Viridiplantae > Streptophyta > Magnoliopsida > Malvales > Malvaceae > Gossypioides > Gossypioides kirkii. The sequence goes on from CP032253.1 coordinate 20,015,386, forward strand.
TATGGGTTAAGCTCGAACTCAAACATTCAAGGTCGAAGCTCGGCTTAACCCATTTTCTATATTTATCATATATAATATTATGTAATTTACATATAATCTAAACATTTAAAATATGTTAGATTTTCCATTTATAAAATTTTAATACATGAAAACTATTAACTTAAAAAATAATATAGATATATAATACATTAATAGTTTATGTGAGTTGTAGTGAAAGTTTGCTACTTGCACGTCTTGTTTGCTTCTCTCTAGCAAGTTTAGGGTTTTTTGGTTTTTCTTTAAGTTTTACGATGGTGACGGGGGTTTTTAGGGTCTTTAATAAGGCGTTTTCCATCTGTTTCTCATGTGAATTAGGTTTTTTTATCAGGTCTACGATTTGTTTTTTTTTTTTGCGATTAAGTTCTGAGTTTTGGTGTTTAAGACGAAAAAAGGGATGACTGCTTTATCCTTAGATGATCAAGAAGATGAGATCGTAGAGGCACAAAGATTGACGATTGCATCAGTTGTTCAAGACGAGTTTAATTTGGTCGGTTGCTTTTTAACGGCGGGTATAATCTACTTTCCTGCAATGAGAAGTACTTTGGCTAATCTCTAGCATCCTGTTAAAGGTTTGGAAGTCTAGGATCTAGGAGAGGAAAGGTATTTGTTCAAATTTTTCCACAAGAAGGATTTAGATAGTGTTATGAAAGGGGCACCCTGAACTTTTAACAATCACTTGCTAATTATCCATCGATTATCTGAGGGAGGGGACCCATTAAAGGTACCTTTAATTTTCGTTCCTTTTTAGGTATAGGTTCATGATGTTCCTTCAAGGTTTTTCTCTGAGGTCTTGGCGAAACAACTAGGAAATTTTATTTGTCAATTCCTAAAATATGATAGTGAAGGGTTAACAAGAAGGGAAGGAAGCTATATGCACATTAGGGTTTCTATGGATATTCAACTTCCATTAAAGAGAAATAAAAGGCTTTTATTTTCATCAGGAAACATCGGCTATGTTTTTTTTCCAAATATGAACGACTTACCCTATTTTGTTTCTTTTGCGATAAGTTAGGGCATAATGATTCTTTTTGTTAGGATATAATGACTTTGGGCTTCAAAGTGGCTGAGATGGATTTGGACCTATCAACTAGGGCTCAATCGAAATGTGCCATGGCAATGAGGAGTGTTTGGCAGAGAAATAGCACAAATAATTGGCAAAGAAGAGACAATCTAAGATTGGAGTGTGGGGCGGTACAGTTCGGGGCAATCTGTTCAATTGAATTATGATAGACGAATTGATCCCTTGTTAGGGGTGAATTTGTTAGGAGATCTATCTAAATTCACTGAAGTAGTTACTATGGAGCATGATTCCGAGGAGGGGGATGGGAAAAAAAGACCCAAGAAGAATATGGGAGGTAATCGATCTATAGGGAATCAGGGAATTTTTGTGTCTGAAGAAGGAAAGGTGGATGGTTCAAATCTTTTTATATCGACGACTGTTAAGGGGCACACGTTGAAGATGTATAATCTCCAAATGGTTTTCTTTATGGAAACCAAAATCAGTAATTTTCAAATGGAGAGAGTTCGAAGATCGTGTGGTTTTCTGTCTGGCATCGATGTTTCTGTAGAGGGTTCTAAAGGTGGTTTGTCTCTGTCTTGGAAGGGTACTATCTCGGTTTCCCTTCAAAGTTACACTATTCGATATATTGATATTGAGGTGGAGGAAAAGGATTTATCTACAAAGTGGTTTTTTACGGGGTTTTATGGATTACCTTATGTAACCAATAGAGAAGAGTCTTGGAGTGTTCTACTAAGTTTAGGTCAAGCCCGTAATTTTCCATGGATGGTTTGTGGCTATTTTAATGAGATCTTATATGGTAGTGATAAGGCTAGAGGGGTGCCTAGAGATGAAAGACATATGACAGCTTTTAGAGAAGTACTAGGGGATTGCTAATTGTTTGATCTTGGATATTCAGGATCTTGGTTCACTTGGGAAAAAGGTATGAAAGACATATGGCAGCTTTTAGAGAAGTACTAAGGGATTGCTAATTGTTTGATCTTGGATATTTAGGATCTTGGTTTACTTGGGAAAGGGGTAATTTTTTAGAAACAAATATCAAAGAAAGATTAGATAGAGTTGTTGCTTGCACTTCTTGGATGGAGTGCTTTCCAAGTGCAAGTGTTCAACACCTTTCTCATTCGTTTTCAAATTATTGCCCTATTCTTGTTTCTACAAATCCGAATATTCAAGTGGGTCAAGGCGACGGCTCCGTTTTGAAGCTTGGTGGGTTCTAGAAGGTTCTTTTTTGGATATTGTAAAACATTCATGGGAGTTGACAAGTGGTGATCTTTTGGTAAAGTTGGGAGTCTTGCAAAAAGGAATAATTGAATGGTCAAAGCGTATATACCTCCAACGTAATGGGCTTAAAAAGGAGTTGACTTGGAAGATCGAGGACTTACTACTAGAATAGGCTACTGAAGATAATCTTGCAAGTCTTACAGATAGTAAAGTTCTCCTTAATCTCGAGGTTGACAAGGATGAGCGATTTTGAGAGCAAAGAGCTCAAGCAAACTGTTTAAGAGGTGAGGACAAAAACTAAACTTTCTTCCACAATTATGCATTTCAAAGGAGAAGTTGGAACCAAATTCGACCATTGGAGAACGAGGATGGGAGTGCTGCGAATGACGAGGGTGAAATGGATAGTACTGCCCGTCGTTTTTTTTTGAACTTTTTAATTCGAAAGGAACATGTGATTCGTTGCATATCCTTATAGGGATTGAGAAAGTCATTTCGCATGAGATGAATCTAAAGCCGATTGCACCATATTCGGTGGAGGAGGTAGTTTTGGCATTAAAGGACATGGTTCCCACTAAAGCTTCCGAAGATGATGGTTTCCCTGCGCTATTTTTTCTAAGATGCTGGAGTATCGTGGGTAATAATGTTGCAGATTTTTGTCTTAAAGCCCTTAATGATGGTATAAATTTTGAAGAAATTAATATTAAAAATATTGTTATGATCCCCAAAATTCCCCATCCTTCAAATTTGTCTAATTTTTATCCTATTAGTTTATGCAATGTTTTGTATAAATTGGTAGAAAAGATGATAACCAATAGATTTAAGGAGGTACTTAGTGTATGCATTGACGAATCCCAAAGTGCTTTTATTCCTAATAGATTGATCTCTAGTAATGTGCTTTTGGCATATGAAATTTTACATACTTTTAATCAAAAAGAGTGGGGAAAAAGGGATTTATGGCCCTAAAACTAGATATTAGTATAGAGTAGAATGAAATTTTCTGAAAGTGATGATGATTAAGATGGGTTTTGATGGAAAGTGGATTGATACAATAATGAAGTGCATCTCTTCTATACCATATTCAGTGATGGCAAATGGAAGAATTGAAGAAAGATTTAGGCCTAGTCGAGGCTCAAACAAGGTGACCCATTAAGCTTGTTTCTATTCTTAATCTGTAGTGAAGGGTTATCTTCACTCATGCGGTTCGCACTTGGAGGGGTATTCATTGGTGTGCATGAGATCTACTAAGTGTTCCTAAGGATATGGGGGGATTAGGCTTTCGCAGTTTATCAAAGTTCAATGTTACTTTGTTAGCCAAGCAAGGTTGGTGTCTCATTCATTATCCACATTCATTATCCAGATTCATTATTAGCGCGTGCTTTAAAAGCTAAATATTATTCTAATTAAGATTTTCTAAATGCGAGTTTGTGGAATCTACCTTCATATACTTGGAAGAGTGTTTGGATTGTTAAAGGTTTGCTATAGAGCGGCTTTTATTGGTGAGTGGGCTCGAGTGAAAAGATTTTTATTTTGGAAGATGTTTGGCTCCTTGGTTTTAAAAATTACAAAATATTGGAATATCAACAAAAGTCTCAGACTTCATAGATGAGAGCACTAATGAATGGAAGGTCGGGCTGATTTGCGATACCTTTCCATTGGGGATAGCTTCAAAGATCCTAAGGATTCCGCTGGTTAGAGAAAAATGGAAGGACATGCAAGTTTGGAAGGGTAATCCATCAAGAGAGTTTTTTGTAAAGAGCATCTACAAACTATTACATTTAGGATCCCTAAACCATAGTTATACAAGCCTTGAATCTAGAGAACTATTCAAGAAATTATGGTAAATACAATTGCCATCCAAAATAAAATTAAATCTCTGTAGAACTGTAAGGAACTATCTCCCTACTTTTGATAATCTACATCATTGTCAAGTACGAAATGACAGTGTCTGCCCAAGATGTGGTACTACTTTCGAAACTATGTTGCACATGGTTAGAGATTGCTTGATTTCTGTTGAAACATGGGTTAGTGTTAATTTTTTCAGTAATATTTCTATTACAACACAGGATCTGCAAGGTTGGTTTACCTGGATTTTTCAAAACTGTTCTAGTGATCAGATCCACTTATTTTGTGTAGGGATTTGGATGATCTGGTCAAGTAGAAATAGATATGCCCATGAAAGGCACCAATATAGAGGGTTAGAGATCGTAGATGGTGTTCAAAAATATCTAAAGGAAATAGATGGTTTAGAGAAAGAACATAATACCATGTTTGAAAAGGATGCGGTTTGGGATTCCTCTTTAGACTCTGAGGTTTGGATTTATTTTGATGCTTCGTTCAACCAGTTTTTGGGTAGATTTGGGTCGTGCATTGTTATTCGAAAACCCATGAGGGAAGTTCTGGCAACAAAAAAAACCCTTCATTCTAGGGTAGGATCTCTTTTTGCGGTAGAGGGCATGGCCTCTCTTGAGGCAGTACGACTCTGTATCGACTTGGGTTTTTCTAAGGTTAGTATAATAAGAGATGTCAGATCTATACTCATCAAAAGTAGATCTACATTATAGGACAAATCGAAGATCAGAGCCATTATCTTCGATATTCAAACGCAAAAAAGTTTTTTTTCCAAAAAATAGACTTCATTCGTACTCCTAGATCGAACAATATCACTACTCATAATCAGGCAGTAGACTATTTAAGAAATGAGTGAAATACTTATCTGGTAAACGTCGGAGCTGAAGCATCTATGGAAGTTTTGTGGGAGCTTTGACTAAGAGAGCCAGACTAATCTCTGAACGAGGGAACGATGACTGTGTGAAAGGAAATGCAACTAAAGGGTCTTCGCTTTTGAAAAGTTGCGTTTTTAGGTATCTGGTGCCATCATAATGTTTCAAGGATAATTAAGTCGATGAGTGGGCACCAGCTCATTGCTGGTTGGATGGCTTAGGGTTTTGTTAGATAGCTTTTTCTTTATGTTGTTTATTTCAGTATTATTTGGGTCTCGAGTTTTGACTTAGTTGGTCCTCTCAACCCACACTTATTTGGGTTGTTTTCTTTTTAGTTTGGTTTTAATAAAAGCTCAGTTAGTATTATTCTAAAAATATATATAGATATTGTAAAAAACAGTTTAAAAATAATATGGATGGGTTTAAAATAAACATTAGTTAATCGTTTACAATTATAGATGGATTTGGGTAAAATTTTAGGCTTATATTCTAGGTCAGACAAAGCTTAAACAAGTATAGAGTGTGTTAATATCATACTTATAACTCGAACTCGACTTGGCCTGACCTATGAACATCTCTACTCCACTATGTTTTATTTGTGGGGTTAATGCATATTTTACCCTTTGAACACCTAAACTATTTCTACTTGAATCTAAAAATCGTTAACCAACTTGGTACTTTTTTAAGTATCAATTGACATTGTTAACTTTTGTACTAACAACCAATAAAATAACTGCAGGTCTTAAAAATATTTAGTTATTTTTAATTATTTTTAGAATTTTTTATATTTTTAGAATTATTTTTTTATATTTTTAATAATTTATAAATTTTGTTAGATGTTTTTTTTAATTTTTAAATAAAACTTACCACATGTTATAATTTGAAGTTATGACAAGGCATTGTATTATTGGCTACCTGTGCCAAATCATTAAAAAAATTGATGGAGTTAACTGGGTACCATAAAAAGGTACTTGGTTAACTGTTTTCAGTTTAGGTATTAATTTATTCTTCAAAAAACGTTTAGGTATCATTAACCCTTATTTTCTAAAAAAATTAGATTGTTAATCATTTATCATTTATTATTTACCATTTTATTTTAGTTTAATAAATTTTATATATAATTTAGATTAAAATTTAAATTTTCCATCATATTATATAGGTAAATATTGAAATTTACCTTATACTTTATTTTAATTTATTTCTACCATTACACTTTGAAAATATGGGTAAATTTACCATTCAACAATAACTTGATTGAATTTTACTGCTCAATTTGATTTATTTAATTAAAAGTTACCACTCATTATTGATTTTGATGATTTGAAAATAAAGTTTATAAAAAAAATATTATTTCAAATATTTTATCTTAATAGTTATTGATAACTTATTTTATAAATGTTAATTAATTAATAAATTAACTTAAAATTATAATTTAGTGGAAGAAACTTTTAAATTTAAAAAAGAAAAGAAAAGTAAGTTTATTTTTAATAAAATAATTGTAAATTTATTACTTAATTTATTATTTTTAGCAATTCAAATTAGTATTTAAAATAATTTTTAATTTAATTTTATCTTCAAATTGTTTCAAACTAAAGTTGGATAGCAAGAAATTAAACAAAAAATCAGAGTTTAGCATAAAAGTTAGCTCAAATAATCAAATTGAAATTGTCAAGAGAGGGGTGAATTGACTTCTAAAAATTTTGTGGATGCTAAAGAAAAAGAATAAAGAAATGAACACAATGATTTAGAGTGGTTCGGCCCCAATTGTTTACTTCATTACCTTAGCTTTCCACTACTGAGGATTTTCTCAAATTCACTAATTTGATAACCTTTGAAGATAAGGTTTAACCTTACAAACTCCCTTTAAGGTATCTATCCAACCTTAAGACACAAACCCTCTCAAAGAGATATAAAGAAGTAAATAAAGAAATAATTTTACAAGATTGATGTGTTTGCAAATTAAGCTCAATTGCAATGAAATACACTTGAGCAAAAGAATGGAAATAAAGTTCACAAGTATATGAAATAAAAATATGAAAATATTTGGCACAAAGGTTGTTTGATTGATGATTTAGCTTGAATATTCTCTCTTATTGTTGTAAGATCTTTGGAAGCTAATATTTATTGTGACACCCCAGAATTTGACGGGTCCTAAATTTGGGCGTCTAGTTTTGAAAATAATTTGTTTGGCATAGTTCTATTTGCCAGTTATATCTTTTGGCATATAGAATAGGTGCATAGTAGATGTCAGAGTATTAAAAGTAAGAATTATCTCAAAATGTGTTGCATGCAAAGAGGAAAAGTTTGGTAAAAGTAATAGGGCAATTATGATTTGGGTTATTGCCTAAGGTATAGTACGCTATGTTGTTTGAGTTACTGTACTATTACATTGTAAGTATTGTGGTTAAGAATGAATTGGTTGGAGTAACCGGATATTGATTATATTGGATTCTCATTTATGGTTTCTTAGAAGCTGTAGACCAGTAATTAAGATAATTCTGAAAGAATGTGACACATTTCAAGTTCCACTTTGTGTAACACCCCCATACCCGATCCAATCGCCGAGTCAAGGCACCGGGTTGTCACATTCGTTGTCGAAGCAGTTACTGAAAATTTCAAATAAATTTATCATATTATGTAATTAATGTAGATCATCAACTCCTTTTAGTAAATATCGAATTTACGACAGAACTAATTATGAGTTAAAAGAGCTCATTAAAACATCTACAATTGATCAATGATCAAATTGTAAAGTTTATAAAATTAACACAAATATTAAAGTTTTACAAATAAGACCATTGGATGACTTGCACTTTCAAAAGTAGTTTATCCACTTTATGTATATTTCATATTTATTTCTAAATTATGCCAATCAATTTAATTCTTCATAAACTTTAAACAAAGATTTCAATATCACATCAATTAGCAATTATTCACTTATTATTATCAATTCATGTAAACATACTCACATTTTTTAATCATTCAATCACTTATAACCATTTCGAAACATTTCAAATTCATCTACTATATATATATATATTTCCTCCTCCTTTCCATTCCACATCTTTTATATATAAATTTATTAGAATATTTAGCTTTTAGTATATAACATGCTTATATGTAACATTATTTATAATTTTACTATTTACTTATGTGTTCATAATCAAAGCTGTCCACTTGAATCATAGTCACTAAATTATTTATATCTTGAGCTACAGAATTCAAAATTAAGATCCGCTTGATGTTTATGAAACTAGACTCAAATATCTTTTTACCATAAAAATTTCATAATTTCTAATTTAGCTAATCTGTACGGAAAATTCTTCAAATTTATCCCTTCTCTGTTGCTTGACAGTTTCGACATTTCTTTACTAAAAAATAATTATCTATTAGTATGGAGTTCGAATGATGTTTCTATTTATTTCTCTTGAAAATGTAATCATTAATAATTTAAAAATATAAATTTCAGCCCCTAATAATATCGTTACAATTTTTTATGATTTTTCAAAATCAGAATAGGGGAAACCCAAATCCACTCCGATCTTGTTTCACAAAACTAGTATATCTCAAAATATACAATTCCGTTTCTTTCACCGTTTCTTCCGTAAAAAACTAGACTCAATAATATTTAATTAAATATTTAATTCAACCTCTAACTAAATTTCTATGATTTTTTTATAAATTTTCAAAGTTAGGTCACTACTGTTGTCCAAACTGTTTTAATGAAACTATTTTATTTTCCATGGTTCTTTGCACTATCTTTCATTCAATCACATATAATTACCATACTTTTGATTACTGTACAATTTAATCACTTATGTTTATGTGTATATTACATATTCATTTCTTAATCTTAGTACTTTTCGCAATACAAATTACGTTCTCTCTTACCAATTTAGTGTTTTAAATCTCTATTCTACATCAAATACTTTCTATTTCTAGTATTTAGATTAAATACATGTTTCATACATCTCACTCAAAACATATTTGACTCAATCTATTGAAATACAAGTAGGTTTAGTATGAAACTCACCTCCTTTGTCAAGAATTTCTTCCTTTCTTCTTCACTTCCATTCATTTCTTATCTTCATTACTTTCCTTCCTTTTTCTTCTCATTTTCTCCACTTTCATCTACTATTTTCTTGCTTCTAAGTTGATGAACATATTCTCTAGAATCTCTACTTCATCTTTTCTCTTTAATGTCTAAGGAAATTTTCAAAAATTTTGGGTAAAAAAGTGGATTTTCATGCTAAAGGACTAAATTGTAAAAAAAGAAAACTTCCTTTCTCACCCTCTCATTCACGTTGGAAGGATGATCTTCCCCTTTTTTTTTCTTCATCTTTCTCTTCTTTTATACTAGCCATTTTATAATAAAATATTAATAAAACATTTTATTTAAATATTAATAAAGTAATATTATCTAATTAAATAATTATAAAATATCATCAAATATCTTCAACATCATGATTACAATCCAATGACCCATATTTTATACATCAAGGCTAAGTAAATATAATGGTAAAAAGAACCCAACAAGTAGCTCTAGTGGAAAAAAAGATATTGTTCATCCTAGGAGTCCTAGGTTCGAGCGCCTATGTGTGCAAGGTGTGTATGCCTTGTCAAAGGGTTAAGAAAGTACGAACAGATACTACTATGTAATCACACGATTATATTCAAAAAAAAATGTAATGGTAATAATTCCTCCATGTATTCAATGGAATTTTAGTAATTTTCTTCAAAATTATTTATTTATTATTATTTTGCTAAATGATCATTTTGCCCCTTTTTACTTTTGGTTATTTGCACTTTTAGTCCAACTTTTCAATTTTATACTTTAACCTCTCAACTTTTGGATATTCACACTTTGACCCATCACTTTTCACAATTTAGTCAATACCTCAAATTTATATCTCACAATATAATACTATATATTTTATTTTATTATTTTATAATTTATTTATTTTTGGACCTTCTCTATTATCTAATACCTTCCTTTACTAACATTGATGTATATTATTTCATTACTCGATAATTCAATTATAAACTTTACTTAATTTGCATCACATCACTAATGAATAACTTACTATACCACTCCATGATTTTTCAATACCAAGTATAGGATATTATAACTTACTAATTTCTTTTTGACATTAAATAATCTGTTCTCGCCATTACTTGATGGTCATAGTAAACTTTATCAGTTCAATAAACTTAACACGTCACTTTAGTTGTATTATTAAACTAATACATCATCATATTTTTCTTTCTTTCTTTCTTTCATTATTTCTAATAATATGATTTCAAATTATAATTTACTTAATTAAATTTCTTATTTCATTTTTCTCTAACATCCTTTATCATTTACTTTCTTTATATCTTATTTCAGTAAAAAATCTATCTCATATTATATTATACCAAGGGGGTTTTGAGGATGTTATACTTTAGGGTCATAGGTCTTATATATATATATATATATGGGTTTGAGAAAGGAGTTTTTCTTCTTTCTCCCTCTAAAATGTTGTTGTTTATTCTCTTTGGAGTTGATTATAGTTTGCTCTCGCTAAGCTGAAAACTAAGGATCTAATCTGAAGCATTGGATTATTTATTCCTAGGTAAGTACTACAATTATGCATGTTAAGTTCTGAAAGAGTAAGTTTGTTAGAAGTGGTTGAATAGTAAGATAAAGGTATAAGGCTTTACATGAGGATTATCGATGCTTGTGATTATGGTAACATGTATGTGAATGCGTTTAAATGGTGTTTCTATGTTTTGTAATCAGTGATTGTTGCTGATTGCATGATAGATGTTTGGCTTGGAGCAAAGCTGTTGTAGGTGGGTGTTAGGTAAGACTTTACTTCGAATCTTACATGTGAATAGTATATGTAAGTGATCTAAATAATGATGAATCTTAAGTAACTAGTGAATGAGTAAAACATAGGAGAAATGTTAGAAGAGCAAAGATAACATGTGTGGAATTTCATGAATAAGAAGTTAAATGATAGGTATATAGGTAAAGCCTGGTTATGGAAAGGTATGAATTAGTCAGGTGAGTTCCTAACACGAACATCTGCAATTCTTCTAGGTAAGTCTGTTATGATCTATGTTTTGGGAATCGTGATTAAGTATATAGATGATTGATGAAGATTGTATGTGTAACTGATAAGAGGTTAGATGAGTCCAAATGCATGTTGAATTGAGTGCGAGTATTTCTTATGTTGAAGTACACTTATGTGTATGTGTCTGGAATGTATAGTATGAGTTTTGATGGTTGTATGATGAGCGATTTAAATGTTGGGTCTGAGTTGAATTTGTGTTGGTGAGTTGTCATGTGAGTCCGATCACCGCAGTGGTAATTGATGAATTCCGTCGGGACAGTAAACACAAACTTTGATATGGAAATTCTAAAGGAAAAGTCCATGGCCATGGCACACTCTGAAAAGGAACTATTTAATGGAAATTACCTAATGAGGTTCTTTGCGTGTCTAAGGGCGATGATGGGCAAACCTCACGCAATGTGAGTTTATGAAAATCAATATCGCAAACACGAAAACTTTGGATAACCTTTGTGGCATACTTTGAATGGATTGCCTTTGTGGCGTACCATGATAAGGCCCTTCATGGTGTATTCTAATGGATTTCCCTTGTGGCGGGTTTTGTATGAAGCTATATGGCGTATTCAGTAGGGTATTTAAGCGTGATCAGTAAGACTAGAATGAGTAAAGGTATCTAACGGATATAGGTAAGTACTAAACAAAGTTAAGAAACGAATGAAGTTGATGAGTTGAAGAGATATTGAGATGTACTGTGATTTACATTGAGATATACAGTGGTAATTACACTCTTGTAATTACAAAAAATTGTAATTCCCTAGAGATGTTTAGCCAACAGAGTGTAATTATATCATAATTCCTTATGTCATGCTTTGTAGTACAAATTATAATTACATACATAATTTATATTTTTAAAAAATATTAATTATTATAAAAAATATTAGTATGATAAAAATAACTTCTAAACTAGCAAAAATAAAAAAATCAAATCATCATATGTATTATGTTAGTCTAAAAAACAATTGATAACACAATTACTAACAAAAATAGTAAAAAAACATCATATGAAATTTTTAAAAATGTTTTAGTGCATTTTTGTTGGATTATTTTCTTTTTAATATTTAACGTATGCTCCTTATCATCGGTCCTTGATTGAGTTCATCATCATCTGAATTTGAATATAAATTATTAAGATTATCAAAACCTCTTTATTTCTTGTACTCTAAAAAGTATGGGTCATATCAATTCCACCTATAATTGAAGTTATGAAATATGCAATACGCTAGCACTATCCAACATTGTTTTCTTATGCTTTACTAAGTTGATGTTGTTAATATGAGAAATATCTTTTTAGAATAATAAATATCTTCTAAACCACATTTTGAAGCCTCAAGTGTCTTAAATTAAAGAGTTCGTGAGTTGTCTATGGTAATTGTATTTGACACCTTTCTCTCAAATGGTATTATACCCTACAATATCGTGCAAGAATACTTTTTTATTTACATAATTAGCATTGACCTTAAAATATTTGGCTTCACAGTTCAAATAATTTGTAGCTTTAATTATAAAAGTATATATAAACTTAATTTGGAGAAAGATTTATAATATGTTATATCATTTTTAATAATATGTAAATTAAGTAAAAATTGTAACATCCTAAAAACTGTGTTAGAAGAATTTGAGTTGTGAAACCAAGAGTGGTTTTCTCTCAACTTTGTGTCTAGATTTTTGAAAATTTATGATAGGTGATTTGATTTGGTTTAATGGTTAAGTGTTCTGGTTATGTGTGTGAGGTTTTGGGTTCGAATCTTGTTTCTTGATGTTTTGTGCTCAGATTGTTTTGCACTAAGTTAATTATGAATAGATCTGTCAGGTTTGAAAATTATTTTTGCACTCATTCTGGTTTTTATTAAATTTGTCAATAACTAATAATTTCTAAATGCAAAACCATCATATCACTTAAGTTGACAAAACGATTTCTATTTTTAAAATAAAACTTCGAAAGGACTTTCTACCATAAGTCAAGCAACGCTTGAGGGTTTTTCTAAGCATTTACTGAAACCGATTTCCAATGCGTTAATGTAGCACCACCAGATTCGATCATAACTTCTCGATCGGGTTTGGGGTGTTAAAAGAATAATATACAATTTATAATATATATAACCTTTATAAAAAAATAGTTTTATAAATTATTCAAAACTTTCATAACCCTCTTTGTAAATAATATAATTTTTTTTCTCATAACTTAGGAAGTTAATTTTTTTATAAATAAGCTATGATAAAAAAACTATAGATTTTTTATGAATAAGTATATTATTTTTATAGTATATAGCATGGACACATCAATAAGTTATGTCCATACTTGGCCATAATTTTTTGTAAATAAATATAAAGATAAATATCAAAACTATACATGAACTTTGATTTTGTGCAATTTTATACATGAAATTTTGATTTGATTTAATTTTCACAAATCACTAACAACATTATCAAATTAACACTATTTTATGTTGATATATTGCATATACAAACAATTGTATCACATATGAGAAATAAATGCATGTATTTGTTTATTTTAAATGTGTACAAGTGAACCAAAATCAATGTTTCATGTATACATATGAATCATAATTCAAGTTTCACGTGTATAATTGCACCAAATAAAATTTCTTGTATCAAATTACATATTGGACCAAAGTTCATATATAAATTTGATATTTATCCCATAAATATATTATAACACTTTTATAACATGTAAATTATTTTTAGAATAAATTCTTTTGGCTATAACTTTAGAAATTGTTTACGAGTTAAAATAATATAATTTTTATTAAAACTTTATAAAATACACAAATAATTTTCATAATATATTTTTAGGATTTGAGATATAATATTTTTTTGTCATAACCATTTCAAACACTATTCATGCTTATAATATAATTTTTAATTTGTATAAAAATAATATTTTTTAAAACTGGATTTGTGTGTAATTTACATAAAATTACTCCAATTCTGATCATCCTCCCAAGAATTGAAAAATGTAATTGGAGTGCTTCAATTACACCCAAATCAGTGGGACTTACAAATTACAATTGTTACCTAAACGTGTCACCAATGTATAATTACAAGTAATTACACCCAAATTCAATTACTAGGTGGCTTTCTTTCTTTTTTTGAAGAAATGTTTAGTTTGGAATTAATAAACAGGGCATGAAAAGCTTCCAAATACAAAACATAAATAACAAACCCAAAGAACCAACCCATAACTAGGTCTGGCCCAACTAGCACCCGACCATAAGAAAACCAAAGAAAGAAAAAGGAAACACTTGAAAATATCTAGGAAAAATAAAACACACAAAAAAAAAAGATCCAAAAGCTTCTCTGAAACCCTTTTCAGTTACCAAAATACAACCAAGACAACAAATGACCTTCCCAATTGGAGAAACCACTTGGGAAGGAAGATTGAGGTTTGCTTACCTAAACGTGTCACCAATGTATAATTACAAGTAATTACACCCAAATTCAATTACTAGGTGGCTTTCTTTCTTTTTTTGAAGAAATGTTTCGTTTGGTATTCATAAACAGGGCATGAAAAGCTTCCAAATACAAAACATAAATAAAAAACCCAAAGAACCAACCCATAACTAGGTCTGGCCCAACTAGCACCCGACCATAAGAATACCAAAGAAAGAAAAAGGAAACACTTGAAAATATCTAGGAAAAATAAAACACACAAAAAAAAACAATCCAGAAGCTTCTCTGAAACCCTCTTCAGTTACCAAAATACAACCAAGACAACAAATGACCTTTCCAATTGGAGAAACCACTTGGGAAGCAAGATTGAGGTTTGCTTACACAACAAAATCGAAAAAATCCCTCAATCGAAACCAAAAAAAAATCCTGATGTTTATGACGGCCAATGGAAGTGACGATTGGAATCTACAAGTTCAACGGCTTCCAACGGTGCATCCTCAACCCAGAACACATCCTCAAGCCTCCGCATGCCTTCCTCCGCCATTGCATGTGCCACAAAGTTCCCTTCTCGCATAACGAATTGGAATCGACACGTCGAAAAATTCCTTGCACATGCCTTCACATCCCAGGTAACCGGTCGAGTTTCGGAGTAGTCTTCCTCTAGAGAGTTGACGTTATTGATAACCAATTTTGAGTCACTTTCGATGGAAATTGTGCTCCATGTAATACTGTTGTATCCTCTATTAGTACCATGAATTGTACAATGTTATGAACTCGAGCCCCCGATCCCATGATATTGCCTTCCTTATTTCTTATTATAAAACCAAATGATGCTTTCTATTTTGCAGCCGAAAATCCATGATCCACATTGACTTTTACACAACCTGATGGAGGTGGATTCCAACATATCATGCTTTTGGGTTGGGGGTGTTGAAGAGTAGCTGACAACTCTCGATATTCTGTTCCAAATACCTTGATGAAGGTAATGATTTCCTCCACACTCTGCATTATATTCTCATGTAAGAGCTTATTGTGAGAAAACCAGATCGCCCAAATTGTTATTGCAATTTATGCTACTTTGTTGCTGACTATATTTTCAAAGAGCAGTTTAACCATTCACTAAAACTAAAATCAGCAACTAAAATTGGCCACCCATAACTCAGTTTCAACCATATTTGTTTTGTAAAACTGTAATCACGGGCTATGTGAATGTTAGACTTGTTGTTGTCACAGTAACATAAACAATGATTATCGAGAATAATTCTTCGAAAATGTAGATTCGGAGTTGTACTGATCCTTTCATTTTAGTCCCCCGGTAACCCATTGATAGTAAATAATTTTAGCATTTTTATTTGTGTATTTTTGATAAATTGTGAGTAAGATACTTTTAATTACGTACTTTTTCTTATAAGGTACACAGAAGTAATTTCACAAATTAAAAGCAAGACAAAGGGGACTTAATTGAAGCAAAATGAGAAGAGATGAGCTAAATTGAGAGATGTGGAAGAATTTGAGGATTAAAGTGCAAATACTTTATTGGTTGAAATTGTCAATAGCCGAAATTAGATTTTAGTTATTTTCCTTTATATTTTTTTATTTTATTTTGACCATATTCTCTTTATTTAGTAAATAGAAAAAAACTTTAGGGGTAGTTAAGCTATTTTTAGCAAATTAATTGTGTATAAATAGAACTTTTGGTTTTAATTGAAAGACACACTTGATTTGAATAGAAATTGAAGCAATTCTTCCTTTTTATATTCTTTCTTAATTTGCGTCTGTGCTCGCTACCATTTTTCAATTCTATTTCCTTCTTTTTCAAAATTGTTTAATTGCTTTCTTAACCCTTTCCCATTTCCATCTTTCATAATTCCAATTAATCTATCATCCCAAATCCATCAAGCATGATCAAATTCATGTGTAACTAAGTCCTTTTTAGCCTTAGTCCAATTATCACTCCGGCAAGAAAATAATCGTGAGTTATGAAACCGCACTAAAAACCTTTTCAACTCGGTATTCACTATCACTTCGATTTATGGGATAGTACAAATTCGTCCCTTAAAGTTAATTCGACTTCGATTCAAAAAGTGCACGTTGGGTTAAAGTAGTTTGGCATATAGTTGGCAGTTGGTACATTCTCGAGCGTTATAACCAACTTATCGATTTAAAAGGGAAAATCAAATTTCGAGAATCAATTCAAGTTTGGAGAGAACTGAAGCTAAGGCTAATCTGAATTAAATATATTTTCTCGCACTTATTTTATCTCGATTTATTTATTTGCAACAATAATTTATTTTATCTATATTGTTTTGTTTTGTTTTGTTTTTAGTTTAATATTCTTATATCTAAACCCCCTTTCTAATTTATTTTCAGGAAGACAATCACAAGTCGCGAACACACTCTTTCCCACGACGGAAACCCTATTCAAGAGAAAAACACAAAAGTAGATTTCAACAATCAGTCCCTATGGAATCAAGCCTACTACCTTATACTACTGTTTTGTAATATTTCGTCGTAGAAATATTTATTTGGTGATTTCGACGCCATCAAATTTTGGCGTCATTACCGAGGACTAGTAAAATTTTCTAATTTTCATTTATTTTCTTTATGATAAGGTCTGAATAGAGACGTCTTGACAACTTTGAACTGGAGATAGAGAAATTGACCCAAAGGTTGAGAAAAGAAGCTCACGATAAACATCCACACCAAATTTGAAGAAAAAGCTTTTACCAAGAAAATTTTTGGGAACGAAGAACTGAAAATAATGGTAGATCAAACTATTTGTCAACTCGGGACAACATCAGACGAACAACAGCTGTTGCATATAACTTTTCCAACGGGAGGAACATCGCTCGAGTTGAAGTCGGGCTTAATCCATCTATTGTCCAATTTTTGTGGAATTCAAAATAAAAACCCGTACACCCACTTAAAGGAGTTTCATATGGTTTGCACAAGCATTAAACCTCAGGGAGTAACAGATGATAAAATTAAACTTCGTGCATTTAGTTTTTCATTAGCTGACTCTGCTAGAGAGTGGTTATTTTATTTACCTCAGGGATCTGTTAACACATAGGCTGATATGTCGTTTTTTATTTTTAGTTTTTTTATAATTTTTTATTTATATTTTTCATTTATTTTTATTCTTTTTTTATAATTTTTTTCTTATTATTTTTTATTTTTTATTTCCTATTATCTTTGTTTTTTTATTCTTTTTCTTTTTATATATTTCTTTAGACATAATCAAATCTTTTTACCGAATTAAGATGACAAGTCAAGCACCTCAACTCGATTACTCAATTTGAAAAGTCTTTAACTTATTTTTCAAGGCACCTCGGTTAGTAGAGTGTTACAAGCTTCGGTTCGTTACTCAAATCTTTTTACGTGAATTGAGATGATAAGCCAAGTACCTCAACCCAGTTACTCAATTTGGTCACATTTCCGAATCTTCACTCTTAACCAAGCCCAATTTATTTATTCATATCTAGATTTTATTTATTTACATACTTTGAGTACTTTATTAGCTAGGTTTAAAAAGTTTCTAATTTTATGAAATGTTCGACTTTTTCCATAATATTTTCAACTCTACAAAATATATGTTTGATCAAAATAAGCAATCATTAATCATGAATTCCTAATTATTAAAATGAACCAAGCATAAAAAAGAAAAAATGCATTTGCAAAACTAATTATCAAATAGCATTAATATATAAATAAGCATATATGCAAAGAGAAATAGCATGGCATGTATAATGAATTCCCCTATTTAATCCACATTGCCCTTAATGTGCAAGTTTTAAAGAATAGAAAAAGGTAAGGCAAAGTGTACCCCCCGTGTAAATTTAACGAGGTGGAGGGTGACGGCAGTGCTTGCGCTCTAATATTGAGAGGATGCGCTCGATGTTAGCTTCCATTGTTTCCAAGCAAGCTTCAAAACGATTCATTCTTTCCTCCATAGCGTAATGGGGCTGCTCATCTCGATCCCTCGAAGTGAAATTTCGTGTCTGTCGGAACACTCTATTACTGTGAGACGTATATGTACTTGGAGGAGCAAAATGAAAAGCAGGAAGGGTGCCGACAAGCAAATCCATAGAATCCAAGCAATAATCATCCAAAGGTTCCATATTATAAGCATGCATAAGAGATGTAAAATCGAATAATGGAAAAATATTCATGGCTAAATGCGTGATGTATGGACCTAGGATTAGATGTCTACGTGCTCTGATTACTATGTGAAAGTTACGTACAAACTAATATCCTATGCTTACTCTATATCCAGAAAACAAGCACCACATAAAGATTAACTCTGTCCTACGTAAAACAGCAGAAGAATCATTACTGCCCAAAAAACTAAAAGCAAGAAATCGATGAATATACCTAAAGGTTGATTCATGCACTAATAAGGATTTCGCACTTCTAGAATTATAAGTACATGAAATCGAGTTAGTTAAGGCCAAGTAAGTAGCATTGGCATAAAAAACACGAGGTATTTCTAACAAAGCAGTATGGTATGAATCAGTGTCAACATTGATAGGTTTAGCAAATCCCATTACTATGTTAAATTCTGAAAAAGACATGTTAAATGTGCTACCTAGCAATCTGAAGCCAATTACATTTGAAGTTTCAACAATCCTAACAACATACATGTTGAAGCTAAAAGTGACATAAAATTCATACACATGGTCATAGAATGTACCACATTTAATTTCTGCCTATAATAACCAACCAATAGACTCAAAAGAACTATATGCAGGCTCACGCAAGTCAAGTGTATCGAGAATGTAGAGATAGATATATTTACACACAGGCATAGGTCGACGTTGAATCTCCTCGTATCTCGACTGGTGCTTCGGTGTTGTGAAGTTGAGAAAGCCTTGAAATCTCGATTCCAAGGACATCGTCTAGGTACGCCCTCGCTGATCGCTATTTCTTTGTGGTCAACACTCTTCTATTGGATTGTTCGACGGACTCGACAAATTAGCGGCATCAATATTGTTGTTTGGGTTAGATTCTAATTCATCTTCTTACTGGTTCGTTGAATTCCACTTAGGACGTTTCATTCAGTTCGAAGGTGGTTGCTTGTTTCGGTTCGACGACCCTGTTTCATCATGATACGATGTACCGGTTTCACCCGAATTATCTGTAAGTAATGTTAGAAGTGGGAAAACAAAATGAGAAGATGGAGTATTATACCTTATCTCGTCAACAGCTTTCGAGTGAGTTTTTGGCTCTTCTGGTTCAACCGGAGTTGGACTACTACGACATCGGTGTCGAGTCGATCTAGTGGTACGTACTGGTGGTGGGGGTGAGGGCGAGTCAGAATCGTCGTCATTAAAATCAATGATGGGAGGCATTGTAAAACGGTTTTGCCAATGGTCGAGAGAGGTCAGAAACTGATCATCCGAATGGCTTCGAGAGCGAACCATGGTTGTTGCATTTTTTCATATTCTTCTCATTGTGGTGGTGCACGGTGATGGTTGACGACAGATGCAATGACGGACGGCGATGAGCAGTGACGTGAAAGATTTTTTTTCTTGCTGATTTTAGAGGGGAAATGGTCAAGAGATGGAATGGTTACATCACTCGTGGCTTGCTGATGCGCATAGCAGCAAGCGACAGTAGTCGGTGGTGGTGCATGGTGGCAGACTATGGCGGGTACGACGGTTAGGCTAGGGTAGTGGTGTGAAGACGGCTTAAGAGGGTTGGGGGTGTTATAGGTTGGCATTTTGAAGGGAATAGTGAGGTTTTAAACGAAAACAAAAGGAGAATGACCTTGCTTAATCATTCCTAAAAATTTTCCTATTTACTAAAAAAAGGAAAACATAGACAAAATAAAAAATATAAAAGAAATTAACTAAAATATAATTTTGGCTATTGACAATTTCAACCAATAAAGTTTTTGCACTTAAGTCCTCAAATTCTACCAAATCTCTCAATGTAGCCCATCTCTTTTCATTTTGCTTCAATTAAGTACCCTTTTGCTTGCTTTTAAGTTATGACATTGCTTCTGTGTACCTGATAAGAAAAAGTATGAAATTAGAAGTAATTTGCTCGTAATTAATAAAAAAATAGAAAAGTCAAAATACTACAATTATTTACTATCAAAGTCCCTCTACTTAGCCTAATCTTGTCATCAAGCATACTATTTATTCTATATTAAATTTATTTGATAATTTTTTCGAAATCAAATTTCTTTCCTTAACCGAGTGTCATGCAAACAATTAGAGAATAAAAAATAGACAATTGCTTATGTTCAAGCAAGAAACATTTTATAAACTATCAAACATTATTAATAAAATCAACCACTTCATAAAAATTAAAGCCTAATTAAACTTGCTAAATAATCATACCCAACTTTTACATATATTTATATATTTTTTTCCTTTATTTTTTTGTATTTCTTTTTATATATTTCTTGAGACATAATAAATTTGTTTTACGTGAATTGAGATGACAAGCCAAGCACCTCAACCAGGTTACTCAATTTGAAAAGTCTTTAACGTATTTTTCAAGGCAGCTCGGTTAGTCGAGTGTTACAAGCTTCAGCTCGTCACTCATATCTTTCTACGCGAATTGAGATGACAAGCTAAGTACCTCAACCTGGTTACTCAATTTGAACACATTTTCGAATCTTTACTCTTAACCAAGCCCAATTTATTTATTCATATCTAAATTTTATTTATTTACATACTTTGAGTACTTTATTAGCCAAGTTTAAAAAGTTTCTAATTTTATGAAGTGTTCTACTTTTTCCCTAATATTTTCAACTCTACAAAGTGCATTTTTGATAAAAATAAGCAATCGTTAATCATGAATTCCTAATTATTAAAATGAACCAAGCATAAAAAAGAAAAAAGTGCATTTGCAAAACTAATTATCAAATAGCATTAATATATGAATAAGCATATATGCAAAGAGAAATAGTTTGTCATGTATAATGAATTCCCCTTACTTAATCCACATTGCCCTAAACTTGCAAGTTTTAAAGAATAGAAAAAGATAGGGCAAAGTGTACTCCCCGTGTAAATTTAACAAGGTGAAGGGCAACGGTGGTGCTCACGCTCTAATATTGAGAGGATGCGTTCGATGTTGGCTTTCATTGTTTCCAAGGGAGCTTCAAAACGATTCATTCTTTCCTCTATAGCGGAATAGGGTTGTCCATCTCGATCCCTCGGAGCGAAGTTTCATGTCCGTCGGAACACTCTATTACAATTAGACGTGTAAGTACTTGGAGGAACAAAATGAAAAGCAGTATGGGTGCCGACAAGCAATCCCATAGAATCCATGCAATACTCATCCAAAAGGTCCATATTATAACCATGCGTAAGAGATGTAACATCGAATGATGAAAAAGTATTCATGGCTAAATGCGTGATGTATGGACCTAGGATTAGAGGTCTACGTGCTCTGATTACTATGTGAAAGTTACGTACAAACCAATATCCTAAGCTTACCCTATATCCAGAAAACAAGCACCACAGAAAGAATAACTCTGTCCTACTTAAAATAGCAAAAGAATCATTACGGCCTGAAAAATTAAAAGAATGAAATCGATGAATAAACCTAAGGGCCGATTCATGCACTAACAAGGATTTTTTAGTTCTAGAATTATAAGTGTGTGAAATTGAGTTAGTTAAGGCCAAGTACGCGACATTGGCATCAAAATCACTAGGTATTTCTAACAATGCATTATGGTATGAATTAGTGTCAACATCGATAGGTTTAGCAAAGCCCATTACTATGTTAAATTCTGAAATAGACATGTTAAATGTGCTACCTAGAAATCTGAAGCCAATTACATTCAGAGTTTCAACAATCTTAACAGCATACATGTCGAGGCTAAAAATGGCATAAAATTCATACACATGGTCATATAATGTACCACATATAATTTTAGCATATAATGACCAACCAATAGACTCAAAATAACTATATATAGGCTCACGCAAGTCAAGTGTATCGAGAGTGTAGTGAAAAATATATTTACACACTGGCATAGGTTGATGTTGAATCTCATTGTATCTCGACTAGTGCTTTGGTGTCGTGAAGTTGAGAAAGCCTCGAAATCTCAATTTCGGGGGCATCGTATAGGTGCGCCCTCACTGACCGTGCCTATTTCATTATGGTCGGTGCTTTTTTATCAGATTGTTCTGTAGACTCGGCATATCAGCGGCATCAGTATCACTATCTGGGTTAGATTCTGGTTCGTTGAATTCCATCTAGGACATTTCGATCGGTTCGAAGGTGGTTGCTCGTTCCAGTTCAACGGCCCCACTTCATCATGATATGAGGTGTTGGTCTCAGCCAAATTATCTGCAAGTAATGTTAGAAGTAAGAAAATAGAATGAGAAGATGGAGTATTATACCTTATCTCATGAAATAAAGCGTAACAACAGCACGCGACGGAGGTTTCATACGCAAGATGGTTCGATCGACAAGGGCGATGAGAAACCAATAGTGACTAGGGATTTCTCACGATGGTTGACAGTGGATAAAAAGGGAAAATAAATGAGAGGAAAATCATGGTGGTGGAGAGGTGAATCAGTGACAAGTGTGACTCGTGGGGACGGTGGAGAGAAATAGCATTATTTTTTTTTGCTAAAAAATTTAAGTATGTCTTTATATTAAACCCAAAGGCCTTATTTATATAAAATTGATTTTCTAAAAATAGCTTAATCATTCCTAAAATTTTTCCTATTTACTAAAATAAAGAAAACATAGTTAAAATAAAATATAAAATATAAAATAAAATAACTAAAACGTAATCATATGTTCTTCTAAGGCTAACATCTCATAATCTATTTTTGAGACCCTTGGGTATACTGACTCTGAATCACTCATATTGTCTGTAATATGAATGAAATCTATATTCATATTATTAGTCAGCTTGGCTTCTCTATTATGAGTATTATTTCTTCTAGGACAATGTGGAGCTATATGGCCAACTTGTCCACGTATATAACAGAGTATAGTATATTTATAAGTCCTATTCTTGTAAAATTGCCTAAGATGTTTCCTAGGGTTTAGGAATGGTTTTTGGGTTGAGGATCGCCGAGCTCAAATCTTTTTAGGATTTTCTCCTGATTCTTGGACTATATATTTTGGTTTATTATAAGTCTTATGGACTGGTTTATTGTAAGTCCATTTCTTGGGCCTACATTCGCAAGGATCTTGCCCATATTGTTGGGCTGTGTATATATTTTTACAGAAGGAATTTGATCCTCCTTTAATATGTTATTGTATAACCATTTGGTCGCACTTTCGACTTAAATTTTGCATTATAAAATAACTCAATGTTATTACATTATAAGTATAATGTTCTTTCTTAAGAGTTTTCCATATTTTATATTCTTCTTCTATTTCCCTACTTAATGCTCCCGGTAGTTTTTTTATTAACTTATGCTGAAACTCTTCATTATGAATATTTTGACTTATTGATGCATAATGTATATGATCATTAAGGAATAATATTACATGGGTCCAATCCTTAAGGGTTAGTTGTTCTAATTTTCTAACTGCATCTGATTGTTGGTATCTAGAACCTATATTAGGGTCAGTTCCTGTTAGTAAATTACTAACAAGGTTTATAAAATTTTATGGATTATTATTTAGGGTAAGCAACTCCCTATATTCATTTTCGTACGAAACTTTAATGTTATCCCACGCTCTTTTGGCAGTATTACCGAGGGTGGTTTCTAAGTATTTGACCGTTTCTTCTGTAGTATGCTTAAAGTTCTTTTCTAGATAATTCTTAATAGTAATGGTCTTCCATTGATGTATTACTTCTGGCTAAACCTGAGGATTATATTTAGTCAGGTTTAACAAATTATCTTCTAATTATACTTTTAAGGGAACTCTAACTCCTTTGTTCTCTATAATTTGAGTATTACCTAGGAGGTATTGATCCGTATTGGTATGGAACCACTATTGGTCCAGTTCTTGGCGGATTTAATGGTGTGTTATGAGTGTTCTGAGTATTTCCTAATGGTGGGTTATCCACCTACATAGGTGATATATTACTAGTCTGTCCTGGTTTTATAGCACCTGGATTAGAATCCATTAAGTCTTTTGGTAAATTATTAAAGAATTTATTGAAGGATTCTTCAATGTCTTCATCTTAGAAGGCAACCGAATTCCTCGATTGTTCTTCTATTAATTCTTCATGTATGATTTTAAATAATTCTATCTTTTTATGAGGTCTTTTGTTCTTAATACCATTCTTTATATATTCTATCCTCTTTCTTTTGATAAAGTTATAAAATAACTTGTTTTTCTATCAAATTCTATTTTATCTTTAAATTCTAATTTGTATTCTTCATATTTATTATCAATATTCATTAATTCTTTATGTTCTTGCCAACTTTTGGTCGACAATTCAGGCACAGTTGGTTTCAAACTTTTGGTCTGAGTTTTGTTATAAAGTTTGGTGGAGAATTTCTAAATGTCTTCTGAGAATTTTATACAATCCTAGATTATTGCAGAATTCTTCTATTTTTTTTAGGACTTCTATTTGATTTTTTATGGTTTCTTTATAGATTCCTAATTTTTCTAACACTATAATTAGGTCAAAAATCTGTTCTACAGTTGGTTCTAGTAAATGTGTTGGTATAAACAGAAGATTTATTATCTTATGGTCTATATTATCCAGTTTTAGTGAGATCTGGAGGTGGATACTTCCGGTAGGATACCTTGCCGGAATATAAAGAACTAGTCTCTCAAGGTTATAGATTAAGCTGGAGATTCCTGGAGTTCTCAGCAGAACTTTACCCAGTCAAGACAAGCCGGTACTTGCCTCCCAATGTTACCAACTCAAGGGTAACCGTTCTATTCTAGAATATATCTTATAGTACGGGGCGTTGTTGCTCAGGGAGGATCCAAAAATCCTTTTAGTGAGGAATTTGGCAACCCATTGAGTATTCCAATCAATATACCATAAAGATAAGAGTGTAAAGAAATGATACCTGAGAAAGGAGCGACGGTAGCGATGCGTAGGAAATATATAAACAGAGAAGAGAGTTTGAAGATTGTGTAGGAATTTTCTTATGTGTATAAGACAAGATAGGTAGGTCTATTTATAATAAAATATAGTGTATAAGAATCTGTCTTTTCTTTATTAAAGTATTAAACGCTTCTTTATTTATCATGCATTCTGAAAAGTTATTTTCTTTTCCCAAAAGACAGCAGAGTCACATGGGCTTCTGAAAAGTTATTCGTTCTTAGTTGTAAAAGTTAAAATATACTTTCAAAATCTCCCACTTTTGAAAATAATATTTTAAAATTTAATAGGTTTCAGGGTCCAAATAGGATCTAAGTATATGGGACTTCACGTTTTAGCCCAATAGTATTAAAATGGATTCATAAGGCTAAAGCCCAAAATCTTTAAAGGAAAATATTTAAAATCATAGCAGTCCATGATATTTTCTAATATATATATTTGAATATAAAATTCAAAATAAATTATGAACAAAAGGAAGATTGATCTTCCGATAACGGTAGTGAATCACAATATGTCGTTACTTTCAGACTTCATTTTCTCCACGAAGATTTTCATTTAAACTGTAAAATCTCTTTTCAAAAATCAAAACATCATATCTCTTTCAGACATCTCAATCTCTTTTCCCCTGGCTGCCTAACACGGCTCTCTTGGCCTTCAACGAGACTTACAAACGGGTACTTCTATAGCCATCGGAGATTTTCGATGTTTGAAAAACATCTTTTGACTAAAATAGTTATTTGAAAATCGATTGAATAAGAGAAGAAATAAGAAACACAGGAAAAACAAAAAGAACATAAACACAGAGAGTAAAGAGAACTTATAAAAACTTTTACTTAAAACTTATAAAGGATATATTACAATGATAGAGGAGACTTGCTCGACTCTGATCAAAGGAGAGAAGAGAGGATGGTGAAGATATCAGATCTTAGTGGAGACTCTGCACTTTCAACCTTTTTACCTTTCCTTCTTTATTCTACTCGTTGATTATAAGTGTTACCCTAGAATGCCTAACACTAAAACTTAGCATTCCTTATATAGAGAAGCTCGAGTGTATATTGGGCCCCATCGATAGCTTGCAAGGAGATACTTTTTCAAAAGTAAAATTACAAAAGAAAAAGGATATTCTTGACAAGACCCAGGACATCTCAAAAACTGTAAAGGCTTAGGCAAAAGCCCTTGTCGACACTAGATATTTACAAAAGAACCTTGACAGCTCAGATACCCTTTCAAGTTGGGTTTTCTGGTAGACCTTTTGGGCCTAAGTCTTCAGCCCTTATGTCTATTGGGCTTCTTCTTCTTGGATGCTCATTTTTTCATGAGCCTCATGTTCTTCTTTATATATCTAGTCGATGAAATCTCCCAGACTGACGTTTCCAATTGATGCTCCATTGAGGACGTCAATGTTATACTGATCTCTTATAATCCTTTTAAGAATATAAAAGATATGTTCTGCATTTTCTTTGACCGTAGCCACTTTCTTATAGATCTTATCTTCTATTATAGTTGGCTCATCGGTTATAGCTGCTACATAGGATGTTGCTTCAGGTTTCTGGAGATGTTCTATCTTTTCCCGAAGCAATTCATTCTACTGGTTGAGTTCTAGTTGCTTAGTCTCAAGAGCTAGTATTGTCTTTTCTAATTTTGTTATTTCTTCTAGCTATTGAGCTGGTTCTAGGCCCTTTTGCTTTAAGTCTTCGATAACTTTTAGGCTTTTATAGTATAGCTTTGGTAGACATGTCTCTACTTCTCGGAGGGCTTCCATCAATGTAGCATATTTTTTTACTCCTCAAATCTTGACATATTGGGCTACCTCAGCATATTTTTTTGTATACGCTTCTATGTTGTCCACGAAAGACTATGTAATATGGGCTTGTTGTTTGTTAAGTATAAGGCCAAGCCATTAAGGCTAGCAATTATATGTTTTATATCGCTCCTCTTATGAGCTATAAATATTTTATCAATGAGAATTCTCTCAGTATCTGTTATATTTGTTCCTTGAGCCAAGTTGAATACCTGTCCAGAACCTTTATAGTCGTAGAACAACAGTTTATCAAATAGTATAAGCTTGGGTTATTCGACCGCAGGCTTTGTTATGGGCTTTCCAAAACTAGTCCCAGCGAGCTGTTTGGCTTTGCCTGTTACAGATGCAAGTATATCTTGTGTATTCATTCCTATTTGGGAAGCCTTTGTTATAAGTTTTGCCACTTCTTGTGGGATATCGGTTGTATTATCTGTATTCGTGACCAATGGCCCAGTTATGTTGGTTATATTAGAGGCTGAACCACTGCTTATTTTATTCTCTGCTTTGGAGTCGGTATTTATTTTGTCAAAGGCAGGGAGTTGGCCTTTGGGTCGATTCATTATACCTGTATCAAATATTATTAGGAACTTATCATAACTCGGCATTTTGTATAATTAATTTAGAAATTATTTTAGGTATATCCTTATTAGCGTATTGTCTAGATAATATATCTGCTAATTTATTATCTTTTTCGAGTATATGTTCCATTTCCAGTCTTAATTTTCGTTCTTTAAAGTATTGAGTTAACTTATTCCATCTATTTAATAAGGATCGTTTCTTAGTATCTTTCATATTAGCAAAGTATTTGACAATACTTATGCAATATGTTCTGATTGTAAACTTCTCTCTACCTATTATTAATAATTCAAATGATTCTAGGGCATATCTAAGGGCTAAAACTTCTGCATCGATCCTTGAGACTATGCCTTTCTCTTTGAATTTTCACTAATTATAACTTAGGTGCATGCTAGTTATCTTTTTTATAAAGAGCAGCTCCCCATCCATCTAAGGATCCGTCAATTTTTAGGATAAGATAATTTGAATCTAATGGAATTTCCATTTTTAGAATCTTCTTTATCTTTTCTTTCATTTTAATCATTATTTTTATATCTTTATTATCGAAATGTCTAAGTCCATTTTTCTTACTCTTATTTGTTATTGGACTTATTAGTTTCAATAAATTTTTTATGAAAGGTCTTGCATAATTAAGCAGGCCTAGAAATTCCTGAATATGCTTAAGGCCTTCTAATTTATTGGCATTTCTAGGATTTTTTGGGCTATATGGGATTGTAGTTATATTTGCCCTTTTCCTAAAATTATTCCTAGGAACTTTATAAATTCTTTTCCTAGTTCCATTTTCTTTTTACTTATAATTATTCCTTCTTCCTGAAATATTCTAAATATTATTTTCAAGTGTTTTTTATGATCTTTGGCATTTTAACTAAAGACTAGTATATCGTCTATAGAGATTATAGCAAAATCGCTACAATCCTTAAAAATATTATCCATTCTTTTCTTATATACGACCAAGGCATTTTTAAGCCCAAATGGCATTACTAACCATTCCCAATGTTCAATTGGATTTGGACATATGAAGGCGGTCCATTTTATAGATTCTTTATGCATTCTTATTTGATGGTAGCTTGATTTACAATCAAACTTACTAAACCATCTTGCTTCTTGGATTTTATTTATTAGTTGATCTTTGCTAGGGATGTTGTATGCATTATCGTAAGTGTTATCGTTAAGCATTTTATAATTTATAACTAGCCTAGCCTTATTTCTAATTTGCTCATTATGATTATTGACAAAGAAACTCGCGCTTCCATGCCTTTAATCAAATCTCCTTATAAGACCTAATTTTTCTAGTTCTCCGATCTGTTCCTTATACCATCCTAATTCTTGATTGGAACAAGGGATCGCTTTCATTCTAATATCTTTAGTATCATTTACTATTTCTAATTTATATTCTGGTTTCTTCTTATCCCAATGTCTAAGCGGATATTCTCTTATTATTTCTATTTTTTCTAGCTTAGATTGCATGTTTTCTATTTCTTCATCTATTATTGGTTCTAAATCTTTTCCTTTAACGAAAAAGTCCTTATTTTCTTTAAAATCTTCTATTATGTCATCTATATAACATAGTTCTAATTCGTTAGTTATTTCAAATATTTCGTTGTGTGAAAATTTGTTATTATCAAATTTTTCTTGTGGTTGGCAGTTACAGTGTCCACCACACTTTTTTGTCACACTCTGATTTATTGTATGTCTATCTATACTATAAGTTGGTATTTGATTTTGAGCAAAGATAACCATATCTTTGGTCATTATCATTATTAAATTATTTTGTAGTGTGAAGTCTAGACCTAGAACTACTACATAATCGTGCATACTAAGGTCTCTTAGGTTTATGTTATTGAGCTATCTTATCTGTTTGGTACTACATTGGTCTACTATTGCTAGATGGGCTTTTTCTACATAATGGTACACTTGGCTCATAGATTCATCAAGAAGAATTGCTCTTCTTGGGCTTTTATGTTTCTTTCTAAGTCTTTCTGGGACATATTTCTCGTTTATTTTGGTCATTGTACAACCTGTGTCTATGAGTCCCTTACCAGTTATAAACTTATCATTGATCTTTATAGTTACCTTTATTAGATATTCATTTATTATAGAGAGGAGCCTACAAATTGGGTTATTGGGCTTTTCTGCTAGTTTTATATCTGTAAGTTCTAAATCATCATGATCGTTTGGGTCAGGCTCAACTAAAAGTCCTTTTCCCTTATCAAGGCCAGTAATCACTGCTCGTATTCGATCCATGTGTTCTTTATATTCTTTATCAGCTTTTTCAAGATCTTCTAAATGTCTTTGTTCTATTATTGAAAGTCTAGTTTCTAGGGCATCGACCCTTTGTTTTAAGTATTTTAATTCTAGCTTGTCTAACTTCTGTTCTAAGCTTGGTTCTATCCAAACATATCCAGTTTTTTCTGTTAGACAACGTCTACAGGCTTTTAGCCTACATTTTCTACATTTGGCTCTTCTATCAATGGATGAAAACCATTTACAGAGATAACATTGTTTGTCATCTTAGCCTACATTATGTTCCTA
Organism: Gossypioides kirkii; assembly: GCA_005610355.1. Taxonomy (NCBI): domain Eukaryota; kingdom Viridiplantae; phylum Streptophyta; class Magnoliopsida; order Malvales; family Malvaceae; genus Gossypioides; species Gossypioides kirkii. Next base: position 20,045,807 of record CP032253.1, read on the forward strand.
ATCATGTTCACAATTGGTTGAAGGTATATCTCTCATCATATGTTCTATTTCAAAATCTTGAAAGTTTTGAATCATATCAATGAAATTATTTATATTTTTCTCTTCTTGCTCTTATTTCAATTCTTATAAGACTAACGCCTCATAATCTATTTCTGAGACAATTGAGTATACTGACTCTGAATCACTCATATTATCTGTAGTATGAATGAAATCTATATTCATATTATTAGTCAACTTTGCTTCTTTATTATGAGTATTATTTCTTCTAGGACAATGTGTAGATATATAGCCAGCTTGTCCACATATATAACAGAGTATAGTATCTTTATAAGTCCTATTCTTGTAAAATTGCCTAAGATGTTTCCTAGGGTTTAAGAATGGTTTTCGGGTTGAGGATCGTCGAGCCCAAATCTTTTTAGGCTTTTCTCCTGGTTCTTAGACTATATATTTTGGTTTATTATAAGTCTTATGGACTAGTTTATTGTAAGTCCGTTTCTTGGGCCTACATTCGCAAGGATCTTGCCCGTATTGTTAGGTTGTGTATATATTTTTAAAGAAGGAATATGATCCTCCTTTAATCTGTTGTTGTATAACCATTTGGTTGCACTTCCGACTCAAATGTTTCATTATAAAATAACTCAATGTTATTACATTATAAGTATAATGTTCTTTATTAAGAGTTTTCCATATTTTATATTCTTCTTCTATTTCCCTACCTAATGCTCCTGGTAGTTTATTTATTTCCCTAGCTATGACTAACCAAGGGATATTCGAGCAATCATTCAAAGATCTCACCAAATCCCATGAAGCCTCCCTTTAACTGTCTACAAGATCTCCATAGAAACCAGTACACTTCTAACTCATTCCATCCGCATTTTCATCTATCATTACATCAATGTGTCTTCACGAATACGATTGAAGCAACACTTAATAGTCATCTTTCCGTCCCATAAATAACCTCCACTTCTTCCATCCAAGTCAACATCCATTCCATTCTGGTAACCACACTTCTAATTTTTCCCATCTGAGAACCCTGTAGTTTTGTTTCAATTAACAAAACTATAGAAGGATTTGAGTCTCTCAGCTATGCTGAAGACATTGAACTATCTAAGGCCTCTCAAACCCTAAACGTTTTAGCTTAAAAGCTTCATCGTGCTCGACTAGCCTCTTTTTCAAGGCCTATCGATTGAATTTGAGTTGGTACCTATATCAAAATACCCGAAGCTTTGTTTGAATCCATATTTCGGGAAACGCTCGAAGCACTTGTCTGAACTCGAGGTTGTTTTAACCCATCGTTATGTCGTAACGGGCTATTTTTTTCATCCACAATAGTCATCTCCTTGTCGTTTTTACTACTAACATCATCTTTGTGAAGCCTCAACTTGACTATGTTTAGTGGCCCAAGAATCACAAAACATGTAGACTTTCCTTTTTAGAAATTCGATTTTTGGAAGCCAGTCCCATATTTGCTCCTTGATTTACAGTAAACATTGGGAGTCCCTCAAATTCCGCATTCCATACTTATCCATAGAATTTTCATATTGAGAATTTTTTTCCACGACTATCTTCCACTAACCACCGACTCTACCACACTGCGATTCTTCTCGAATGTGCCCGAAGGGATATATCCCATTGAAATTCATACTCTTGTTGGGGATCAAGGGCTTTGATTAGGCGAAGCTTCTCACCATGTCCCAGTTTTCCACGCAAAAAGTAAAAAAGGGTTAATTTTTCATACTCGAACCTGATATCGACTGATGAGCCATTTGGGAGTGAAAATCTCTTCTTTCTCTTTAATGGCTTGTTGAAATCAATTCATGCTCTCACTTGCATTATTCCTTTGTATCTCAGTTGAATAGTCGAGATATCATACTCCAAAAAAAAACCCCAATGAAATTTCCCAACTGTGCATGACTATCTTTGATAGAAAACCATAAAGAAGGTCATGAATCAAAATCCAGAATTCAACCTTCGTTAACTAGATTGACAAAATATTTTCTTCTTCCTTTAGTTGGTGCAAAATAAATAAATGAGAGTTAAAATTCCACAGACCATTTTTCACAACTCGATCCACATCAACCTGAAGATAAAATTGAAATAAAAATCTCCCATTCTCTAGATCCGATACTGAAACACCACTAATGGGATGCCATACATTTTCCAGAGTTGATGTCATTGCTTGGAAATAGACTACACTAGTAAGAAACATTCCCACTAAACGATGTGCATAGGATATTACATTATCACTAGCTTCGATTGCTAATCGTATGGTCTCTTCCTCAATGTCCTCTAATGATAAACTTGCTATGAAATTCATATAGTTTACCAAAACACTAAAAGAAAATCTACTAGTAAAGCAGAGAAAAAACGTGTCAAAAGATAGAGAGAAGGCATGTCAAAAGACAAAGAGAATTGATTGATCCATCTTGTCAACAAAAAGTATGTTAATTACTAGGTGGCTTTCTAAATACTACGTTAATTATTTAGTTTAATGTTTGTAATGATTTATTCTAATGCCAATTATTGAGCACCAAAATTCAAGTCTCACCTAGGCCTGACCTTGGGGATAGTCTGGGAGTGCAACCGTTTAGGGCCCAACATTGGAAGGGGTCCAAAAAAAAATTTCAGCTAGGAAGAAAAACTCTTTGCTTTTTTTAAGTTTTTTTATTTACTATGTACATTTCATCAGTTCGACAGAAAAAAGAAAAGTTCATTGTTGGCAGAAAAGGAAAAAAAAATAGGCTTTTAATTCTTCCCCTTAATCTCCAACTTGGCTTCTCCAAACTTCTTCTAATTCCCAAAATTTAACTATTACCATTAAAGCTAAAAAAATTCATTTTTCCCAAAAAAAAAAAAATCAATCATCGCTAACATGTTGCAACTATAATTCTCCCTCCTTTCCTTTTTTTTACCATTTTTGTGGCATTCTATTTTTATTTTGTTTGCAGCAATAATTTAAGATTTCTGTTGATTTATTTAGTTCAAAAATTAGTTGCATTTCCTGTAAATTAGTATAATTGAACTGATAAAATTGGAATGATATATCGGCTTATGTTTTAGTTTAGTTCTTCTTCATGTTAAAATCCATGGATGAAATTATTGGTCGAGCCTTGAAATTTGGACTCCAACAAAGAGTTCAAAGTATGGCTTCAGTGTTTGGTGGAATTAGAGGCACCCATTCCTTCAACTCATCACGAGTTGTTAGAAGGGAAGCTGATGTTTAGAAAATAGTTAATCTTTTGATTAGATCAAACACTAATCACCATAGGTTTTCTATGGTGTCCATAGTACGTATAGAGGCTTAAGGAAAACTACTTTAGCCAAGTTTATAACAATGAGAAAGTGTAGAACTATTTTGGTGCAATCTTTTGGGTTTATATGGCTGAAAATTTAGATGTTCGAAGGATTTTATTAGAGATTTTAGAATCTCTAACTAGAAAACCTTATGAGATCAAGAATGATGATATTGTGGTTAGAGAAATACAAAAGAAGTTGAAAGGCAAAAGCTTCCTTCTTATGCTTAATGATGTGTAGGATGAGGATATTAAAAATTGGGGGGACTTAAAAGGTAATTTTTTGGGGATAAATGAAAGTAAAAAAAGTTGCATTCTTATCATTAGTCGTAGTGAAAATGTGGCAGTGGTGAAGGAAACCCTCCTTGAGTATAGGTATCATCTAAAGACAATGGTGGATGAAGAGTAATGCCTTTGGAAACACTTTCGTATCTCAATAATTGGAAGAGATAAGAAGGGATATTGCTTGTAAATGTTCAGGTGTGCCATTGGTGGCGAATGTTATAGGGAGCATAATGTTTGACAGGTGGGATAAGAATGAATGGGTGTCACTCAAGGATAGTTCTCTTTGAAAAAGAATGAAGAGATTGTACGTGTTCTGAAATTGACTTTTGATCGCTTGTCTTCCCCATCTTTGAAGCAGTGTTTTGCATATTGTTCCATTTTCCCTAAAGATATTATGATAAAAAAGGACCAATTGATCAAGCTATGGATAGCTGAAGGCTTTTTTCAGCAATCCAAGGTAAGTTTCTAGCAGCTAACCTGTGAGGATATTGGTAATGAATACTTCAATGCGTTGTTATCAAATTCCTTATTACAGGATTAATATGGTCGCATTTCAACATGTAAGATGCACGATTTAGTTAAAATAAAAAATGTGATAAATACTTAAAATCCAGTAGAAATCTTCTAAAAGATTTTGTCCAAAACTCAAATCGTAATGGTTAATCTTTTTTTCATTATTAAAAATATAATAAAACATTAAATTTTTACTTTGCTTCTTGCAATTATTGAACAAGTAAAAAGCAAATGACAAAAAAATATTAATAAAAATGGCAACGAAATGAAGCATTAATCTTACCTGCATATTTGTGGTTCATCGAGTCTTGCATTTAATTTTTTACTTGCATTTCATTTAATTTCTTAGTTAATTGCAGTATTTATTTGTAATTAATTATTATAATTATATTTACAAAATTTCTGTGACTCAATTTGACTTTTAGAATTAATAAATGTGAAAGCAAATATTCAACTTGGAATTCTTCTATCAGGTGCTATTGTTTTATTTTCTTGTGTTACTTGAGTATTTAATTATCTTTTATATATAATGTTGCCTTAAAAACATTTATCTGGAAGTGAAAAAAAGGAAAAAGAGAATAAGTTGAAGAATTAAAAAATCACAGTAAGGTGCTATTGATAAATTTATTTTTAAAAAGGTAGTTTTTAATGAAAATTTGAATAATTATGTCAATAAGAATGATGAAATTAATGATCCAAATTAGCCTAATGATGTGCCAAATGTATCCAATATTGAAAATCTTGGTCTTAATGAAGAACAAACAATTTCTCTAGATATTGACATTGATGAAGAACAAACAATTCCTTCTTTGAATATTTATAATCCTAGAAATTGGACTAATCTTGATAACAAAATAATGGACAATTTAGTTGAAAAAGGGTCTACAAGATAAATGACTCTTGATTTTCCTCTCGATAATAATAATAGACATTTTTCATATGCTTATTTTTCTAGGAAGTTGAGCAATAATGAGATTAGCGATAGAAAATGTTTGGTTTATTCCAAACATGTTGACAATGTAACAGCTCGATTTTTAGTGGTGTCGAGACATCAACTCTGACGAGTCGAGCTAAAAATTTATTTATTTTAATATTTATGATGTCATTAGCATTACATTAAAATTTGGATAAGAAATTTTAATTTCTAGATAGTGAACTGAGTAGAAAGGACTAAATCGTAAAAGATACTAAAGTAGAGTTGATAAAGTAAAAGGACTAAATGGTCAAATTACCCTAGATGATTTTAGTGGGCTAATTATCATGAGAAATATTAATAATAAATAGGATTAATTAAAGGTTAATTAAGTGATTATTAAAGCTAATTATGAAAGTCCAAATATTTACTAAAATGCTATTGGTTATAAAAGTGAAAATTAAGAAGAAAAATACATATTTTTCTCCTATTTTTTCATCTTCTTCGGCAAGACAAAGGGGGAAGCTAGGGTTTTCAGTCTAATCTTTGAGCATTGATTTGAGTAAGCTTTTGTTACCTTTTTTTAGTAATTTTTATGCTTTTGAGTCTATATTAGCTTAATCTAGCTAATCTAAAGACCAATTTGTGAATTTGTCAAATGTTATGAAACTTGCCATTGTTGAATACGCTTGTTCTTGAAAGTTATGGATAGATTTGTATGCTTAGTGAATAGATTCATTGATTTTGTAAAGTGATTTTTTATGAAATTAGGGTTTAAGGACTAAAGTGTTAAAATGATGACATTATTGTACTTGGTGTGAAATAAATGGATTTTTAGGGACTTGTTGAGAGTTATGAATTTTCGGTTGGGTTGTGTGTTGAGAAAATGGCTATTTTGCTTGTTTTGTGCTGAAAGGACTAATAAAAGTGAAAGTATAAGGGTAATTTGTAAATTTCCCAAAATGACATAAATGCAAGAAACGATTTAAATTTCATGATTTATTATGGAAATATAATGATTTGTTGATTTAGATCATGAGCGAGCGGCAGATCGAGGAAAAAGAAAAATTACAAAGTAATCCCAAAAGTTTCCTTTTTGCTACAAATTCGTTTAGTAAGTTCGTGTAACTATATTCTACTTGTTAAATGCTAACCTTATTTGTTTAGTTTATTCTTGTTAATAAATCGTGATGGAAGATGCGGAATGATGAACATACTGGATCGTTGAGCATACTGGCTCGTAAGAGCATTACTGGATCGTAAGAGTTAATTTCTTCGGAAGATCGTAAGGGGTATTGAATATTGAAGATGGAAGAAATGGAGATGATAGTTCTCATTCTCTTTCTCATTTTTATGGTTATTTGTAAGTTAACTGTATAACGAACTTACTAAGCTCTGTAAGCTTATCTGTGTATTGTCTATGTTTTGTAGATTCGTTTTGCTGTTGGAGATCAGATCTCCGAGAAAAATCACACTATTCTGGGAGCTCGTTTGGTAGTCTTTCGTATCACCTAGCTTATATGGCATTTAGTAGGATATACGAACTTGATATAAGTTGTTGTAAAACCCCGCTAGAATGTTTACAAATGTTTTGGCTAGATCGTAGCGAGTTGTATGACTTGGGATGATTTGTTGTAGCCTTGTTTTATGTTTTTTTTTGAATGAATATATTGTTGTATTTATGTTATGGAATGTTTTGTTATAATAGTTCCAACACTTAGAAGAATTATATGCATTTTTATGAAATCTGCTTACTTGTTTTGGTAGTTCTCTTGCATGTATCGATAGAAGTACAAAGTAAGAGAGAGGTTAGATTCTAACTTGTGTTGTTTCGGTAGTAGAATTTGATGTATCGGTAGTTCTAAATATAGAAGTATAGGTAAAACATCTGCTTGTATTGGTAGAAGTTGCAAGGTAAAACTTTCTAGCTTTCTGGAGTTTTTAGTATCTGTAGAAGCATATCGAGTATCGGTAAAAGGTACACTTGTATAGGTAGAACCATTACAAGTATCCGTAGAAGTCAGCTACTGTTTAAAATTGTTTACTGACTCATCAACTACCGATACATGGCTAACAAGTATCGGTGTAAGTTTTCAGAAATCATGGAAATGACCTTTTTACCCTTGCTGAGTTGTGGTTATAATTATTTGATGATTTATGACATGTTAAGTGTATTTCTTTAATGAAATAAGATTGAATGACATGTTGTTTAAAAGATGAACAGTGATATATGAACAGTAGGACATCGAGACCCTAATCGATAATGGTTTCAGGTTTTGGGTGTTACAGACAAAGTGTTTTGTTTTTGTTGTAAGGTGTTCAAATCTATTAGTAATAAAAGTTTGGTAGCAAATGAGGGTTTAAGTGATTGGAAACATATTAGTGAGAGACTCAAACAACATGAAAATAGTGCTGAGCATATGACTAATATGAATACTTGAAATGAAATGAGAATAAGGTTGGATAAAAATGAAACAATTGATAAAAACTTGCAATAACAGATTATGAAAGAGAAAGAGTGATGGAGGCAAGTTTTACTTAGAATATTTTTTTATAATTATACTTAGAATATTTTTAGTTGTGAAATATCTTGCTACTCATAATTTGGCTTTTCGGGGATCCAATGAAAAACTCTATCAAGATAGGAATGGTAATTTCTTGGGATTGATTGAAATGATTGTAGAATTTGATGTGATAATGCAAAATCATGTTAGACACATTCAAAACCGTGAAATTCATTATCATTATCTTGACCATAAAATTCAAAATGAATTGATTTCCCTTTTGGCTGATAGTGTTAAAAGTTTTATAATTAATATCATCAAATAGGCGAAATATTTTTTTTATAATTCTTGATTGTGCCCTTGATATTGGTCATCAAGAACAAATGACTCCAATAGTACGATGTGTGAATATGTCAACTAATAAAATAAAAGTTGAGGAGTACTTTTTAGAGTTTTTGAAGGTGGATGATACATCTGGATTGGGACTTTTTAATGAACTACAAGATGTTTTGAAGTCTTTTGATCTTAATGTTGATGATGTAAAGGGTTAAGCTTATTATAATGGTTCCAATATGAAAGGGAAGCACAAAGGTGTTCAAAAGAGATTTCTTGATATAAACCTGATAGCATTATATATGTATTGTTCTTTTCATAGTCTGAATCTTACTCTTAGTGATATGACACATTCTTGCATTAGAGCTATTTCATTTTTTGGAATTGTTCAATGCATATATTCATTATTTTCGGGTTCTACAAAAAGATGGAAAAATTTTCTTGACAATGTCCTTGAATTAACAGTGAAATTTTTATCTAATACTCGTTGAGAGAGTCTAATTAAAAGTGTTAAAACAATTAGATTTCAAACTCCTCAAATTAGATTGACTTTGTTGAAATTATATGAATCTTGTGATGATGCAAAGTTAAAGAGTGAAGCGGAGAGTTTGGTCAATGCACTTGAGAGTTTTGAGTTTTTGCTTGGTATGATAATTTGGTATGATATTTTGTTTGCTATAAATATGGTGAGTAAGAAATTGCAATCTAAATCTATGTGCATTGACACCACCATAAATCAATTAGAAGGTGTATTGTTATATTGTATAGAGTTAGAAAAAAATAATTTGAGTAACTAATAGGATGAAAAAATTCAATCGGCTGATGAATTATTTAGAGTTGATCATTTTTTTAGTTATTGTAGAAATGACAATTACGACAATTACTTCTTTTGAAGAACAAATTTGAGTAACTAAAAACATTTGAAAGTATTTTTAGGTTTTTGTTTGATTCAAACAAGTTAAAGTCATTGGATGAAAAGAAATTGAGAGAATGTTGTGCTACTTTTCACTCTACCTTTTCTCAGGGTTATTCATCAAATATTGATTTAAATGATTCTTTCTTTGAATTGAAAGTGTTGCAATTTACTTTACCGAATGAATTAATGTCAGCCACTGAAATTCTTGAGTTTGTCAAATCTGCATATTGCTATCCGAATGTTTCGATTGCTTATAGAATTTTTTTAACGGTCCCTGTGACTGTGTCATCAGCTAAAAGAAGTTTTTCAAAGCTAAAGTTAATCAAAAACTACTTGAGGTCGTCAATGTCACAAGAACGGTTGAATGGTCTGACAATTTTATCAATCGAGAAGGATTTTTTGAAAAACATTGATATTGATGTTATAATTAATGATTTTGCATCTCAGAATGCTTTTAGAACCCATTTTTTTATGATTTTTTTGTGTTTTGTAGTTGATGACATAGGAGTATATTGAATGAAAAATATTTTTTTTTGTTAGAAAAATATATTATTCGCTTAATGTCATAAAACATATTATTTTAATGAAACTGCTAGTATATGATTTTATTTTATTATATTACATTTTATAATTTTTTTAAAAGAATCCTATTTATTATTTCGTCTAGCACTCTAAAAATGTCAAAAATGAATCTAGTATCACCTATGTAAATAATGCGTATATAAGTTAATTTAAGTAAATTATAACTTAAAAATAAAAAAATTTTAATTAAATTATTTCAATTCTATAATTTTTACAAAGTTAAGAAACTTTATCCTTCAACGTCAAAGATTTTAAGGCTCTTTTCGTTTTGATGGCTCAATATTCAAAAAGACTTTAACCTTAGTAAACTCAGCCAAGATGTTATTGGCTAAAATAAAGAAATGTTAAATCTTATATGATGGTCTGATGATAAAAAATGTTCAGCACCTCAAATATAATTTAAATTTGACTTGTACTAATCATATTTATTGTTTGAGTTTTATTCTATTATTGTAATTTACAAAAATATGTTAGTGTTAATTAAAAAGAATACAATTGCGCCGGGTCAAATGATTGAATAGTTCTTAAACACAAAAGGGAAAATGTTAGAATTAAATATTAAGTCCAAATTGTCAAAATTTTAAAATCGGGAATAATTTGGTAATATGGCTGTGTTCCCAAATTCTCTAAATTTTGCCAGCTTTTGCCAGCTCCTTCCTATTCATAATTCGTGATTTAGATAATTTCTTATTCCCGATAAAATACTCTGGCTAGTTCCTCCATTTGTTGTCACGATTCAACCACTCAAAAAGCATACGCAGGTTTACCCCAAACTTCATACAACCCCATTCTATGCTTACCGCGTGTCTCCTATTGCCGACCTAAAAACACTTGTCGTCCAAGCCAAGCAAGTATCACGGCTTCTTCAAACTTCTCCGCGTTGTCTTGGAGCTCGACCAGAAGACACGCCCTCATTTGGCTCCACAAAGGGAACGTGTTCGTTAGTTGTTTTCCATTTGTAACGGTTCTTTTTTATTATTTTATTTATTTATTTATTCTAATTACTCTGTCCCCAATTATTTCCAGAAAACGGCTACTTCTCAGCTAACCCATTAAACAATTATAATTATTAATTATCCAATTAATTAATGATCAAATCATCTAAGGTGTAAACAAAGTACCACCATCAATCACAGCCATTGTGATCTTGACATCTGTACTGAAACCCATTCAAAGGGGGTATTAAAGTAAAATCACCGACTATTTTTAAGAAGTTGTTGAAAAGTTTAACGCGGAAGGTAGTCTGCTTAGGCAAGAAGGTGACCAATATTTTTTATTTTTATACTAGAAAAATATGATGTATTTGTCAAAACCCTCTAATATTTAGAAAGGGACATTTTACTTACCTTAAGCAACCGACAATTGCTCTACCCTTTGCGGCATTACACGATAAATCAGCGGCTAATCCAAAATTTACATCAGTAATTGAGTTCCCACAGGTGTCAGAATCATAGCCCTTACAGGTTAACTACAGCATTGCGTAGCTAATCCCACCGTGTCATATTATGTGCTTGCATGTATGTAATTATGGATGGGATGCTAATAATTAAAACTGTATAAATATATGTTAATAGTTTTGTATAAACAATCTGAAAGAATCAAGTTGCGTTATTGTTTTTGTTATTTCGTATCTTTTTCCGTGCTGCCACTTCCACGTTCTCCTCCCTTTTTATATTCCCTCCCTCTTTTTAGTTCCCTCACTACCAAACTCCGAGAGAAAACCCAGAAAAGACTCTTCCCTTTCTTTCCTTTCTTCTCTGTCCAAGTTTTTGAGTTTTAAGCCAAGATGAATGCTACCATGTTTAAGGTTTTGATGATGTTGGGTCTTTTGGCCACCGCTTGTATGGCTCAAGCACCAACGGCACCACCCACATCTTCACCACCGCCAGCTGCTACTCCAACCCCGACCCCATCCCCAACCCCATCTGCATCTCCAGCTCCAACCCCAACCCCATCTGCATCTCCAGCTCCAACCCCAACCCCATCTGCATCTCCAGCTCAAACCCCATCACCCACCACTTCCCCATCTCCTTCTCCAGAAGCTTCTTCACCTTCTCCTTCAATCTCAACCTCTCCAGCTCTTTCCCCATCAGGTGAAGTTGCTCCAGCCTCCGAGCCCGCAGCCGACCAAGGCCCTCCTCCCTCTGCCGCCTCCACCAACGGTGTTTTCATTGGTGCAACCGCTCTTGCCGCCACTTTCTTCGCTGCCGTTTTGGCTTAAGAAAGTGAAGTGAAGTCCAGCTTTTTTGGGGTTATGGTCCTGATTCTTGAGGATCTTTACTTTCATGCTCTCTTTTGAGTAGTGTTATTTTCTCTTACTTTATATTTTCCATTGCACCCTACTTTTTTGGTTTTTGTTTAATTTATTTGTTATGTATGTTTGATGACGACGATTCTATTATTTTGGGTTCGGATGGTTGATCGTATCGGTGGTGTGACACGCGTAATGACCGGATGGTTGTAGAGATTGGACTGTTGTACATCTAATTACAGTGGAATAAAAACAGTTTGTTATTCTTTATTAAAATATGCAACTTCTCCATGTCTAATTACTTTATACATTATTTGCTTTTTATTTTATTTTTTTATTTAAATTCCCAAGTGATAATCAACTCTAAAGAAATCACCTTTTTGGTTTCTTTTTCACGTGTGCTAGTGTGTATAATGGCCATTGGAAAGCACTAAGATAAGTTCAATGTTTAGACGAAGGCAGACTTCATTTGTCCCTTTTTTTCTACTTTGATTAGCAAAGTTTTGACAATTTGGTACAGGAAATGATTGTTTTACATACGCCAAAGAGGATTTATTGATTTAAAAAGGCATGGATTTTTATTCAAATTACATTAAATTTGGCGTTTAATCCAACGAGAGATGAAGACAAATTAAAATTGGTGGCCATGTGATTGGATTAACGTTGACTTTAATAGCGTCTGGAAAATGAAACATCCAACCATTACCGCCCATGATACAGATCAATATAGCTGTTATTAAGTATGTCGGATTGATGGTCAGGATGGTTTGAGTTTTAGTTACGATATTATTAGAATTTTATCTTTTTTTAATAATTTTTTAAAAAATATAGTTATTATTTTAGTTATGGTGAAATTTGAGTTTAATTTATGATAATATAATATAAAATAAGATTAATATATGACAGAACATTTTTTTATTCCGTAAAACTTTAAAAATTTATATGCGTTTTTTTAAATACTTATTGTTTTTCATATTTTATTATATCTTTATCAAATACTTATCAACCTTCTAATCATATTTATAGAATTTCAAAATTATAGTGATAATATATCAAATATTTTCTTTAATTATATCAATAACTTTCGTTAAATATTATTTCTCAAAATTCTCATTACATCTATAACAAAAAAACTTCATTAAATATTTTTTTTATTTTAAAAAAACAATTTGACTAAACAATATTCTATATGATTTCACTAAACTTTTTATATATCTTTGTTGTGTGTGTTCTTAGTGTGGAGAATCGAATATTTATATGACATGATATAGATCAATACAATTATTTTTTTTTGGTGAATTAGCTGTTATTATTTTAGTTATAAAAATAGTGAAATTTGAGTTTGATTTATGATAATATAATATAAAATAAGGTTAATATTTGGTAATGTGTTTTTTGATTCTATAAGTAGTCTTAGCAATTTTTGTCTTTTTTTCCTTAAATACTTATTTTTTAATATTTTATTATGGTCCTATTTGACAATTGGCTGATTGCTGATTGCAGTGATTGATTTGATCAACTGATTCTATTAAATGTTTATTTAATTTTTTTTTGTAAAACTTAGTTGATAGCTGATATGTGTAAAATGACAATAATGGCATGACACATTTTATTGTTATGTATTTATTTGTTTATAATACGGTATTTTTTATTGGGTGAAATTATTGAAAGAATTATAGGCACCCAAAATTCAATTTACAGGGACAAAAAAAGACGAAATACATGGGAAAAAATCGACTAACAAGAAGGAAAAAATTCGATTTACAAGAGCAAAAAATTTCGACAAATAAAGGGAAAAAAAGTACATCAGTTTAAAAGCATAAAAAGAACTAACCTTAATGGATGAAATCATCTTGCAAATGAATCTCTATAGTTGATTTTTGTTGATTCACGGAGGAGGTTTCTTTTTTTTTGAGATTTACTTTGAACTTTGGAGGTGAAAGTGAAAATAGGAGATTGGAAGCTACTGATATCTTAGCAAAGAGAGCATGTGGCAAAGAGAGTATTTTTTTAGCAAACATTGTCACATATGTGATTCCACATATCTCATTCTCAATCAGCTGTGAAAAAAGTTGTCCATCGCAGTGCTTTTTGTTTTAGAGGTTTTAGCTCAACAAGCTCTTATAAACCTCCATTCACTAAACACTACAATAATACAATTAGAGGGTTTGACAATCCAATTCTCTATTTGTGCCCAAATAAGCTAAAAATTTCCAAAACTTTGTTTACCAAACACCCTCTATACCACTATAAAACACTTGTCAACCCTTTAACCGTGCTTGTAGAATCTAAAAATTATACTAACAGTGTACCAAATATTTTCCTTAATTATATTAATAATTTTCATTAATTATATAAATACTAAATTGAACAATTAATTTAATAATTAACTAAAGAAGAATTTTTTTGAGTCAAAGTGGTTCGTTTTGTATTATTAAGAGGAATGGGCGAAGAGACAAACTAGAGAAAAGCTTAGCAGAAAACCGTACTATGAAGCACAGAAAACAAATTACAACAAAGAAATACAACACAACAAAAAGAAATAGAACCCTAAGATCTAAAAATAACAAACTCGCCTTCAAAAAGTGAAAACCATAATCAAACACACCCAAACCATAAGAACAAGACATCCTAGCCGCATCCTTTAGTATCAGCAAAATGACCATATTCCTCTCCACCAATAGTAGTAGAAAGATAGATTGGGGGGTACATTACCTAGATTTGAAGAAACCTCAACCCAAAAAGAACTATTCGATAAAAGGCTGTCTCATGAAGGCTCTAAGAAACGTCGATCCTCAGCAGCAACTTCACAAACATCCGACCGTGCATCTTCCATCCAATACTGGTCAGATGAGCTGTTGCGACCACTGGCCACCATTGCATGCGTCGCACCGTTACTTCCTTTAAGTGTGAATTTGAATCAACAAGCCTCAAAATTTCTCGAAAGAACTTTCACATCCAAAGTAAAAGGGCAAATGATTGAGTTATCCTCTTCTCCTTCCTGTAATTTTAGTATTACAGTGCTTGAGTCACTGTCCAATTGGATTTGTCGTAAACCCATATCTTAGGCAAAGAGGAGACCATGCAGAACAACCACTGCTTCTGCCATTACCAACGAGTTTGTCCAGGTATGAAATCGATAACCCGAACCCATTATATTTCCTTGGTAATCTCAAGCAATAAAACTTGATATTGCCTTATTTTTTTGGGCCAGAATACCTTGTGTCAACATTGATCTTGATCCATGACGTTGGTGTTTCAACATAAAAGTCATTGCTCGATACCTATTACTATACCCACTGATAAAGGTAACAACATCATGCACAATTAGCACAACCCTCTCATGGATAAGTTTGTTTCGAGCGAATCATACAGACCATATTGTAATTGTTGTAAAATCTCTGACATCTGCTTTTGTATGCTTAAAAACCCAAGCTAACCAACTAACAAAGTCTAAATCTAACACTACTAAAGGCCCTTGAATACCCATGCCCCGTCAGACTTACTTTGCGAAGAAGTAGTCTCGGCTAACATGTAAAGCCAACTCTACTGATAGGTTGCACCTCAAACATACTTGGTTGGTAGCTATACGTTTGCAGTATAAATTTTACAGTGTCGACACAAAAATTTGATCAAATCTCCAAATCAAAATTTTGATTTTTTATGTGCACGATAACCCCTAAATTTGTTTAAAAATAAATCGTTCAGTCGCACTCAAATCCAAAACCTGCAATAAGCTCCTATAGCCACTGCGTACATAGTATACATTAGTGTGCTCACCATTCCAAATTAATTTGTCAGGCTGTAAATTATTTGGCAAAGGAATGCTCATAATAGCATTAGCTTCATCATCACAAAAAAATGATGGAATTAATTCAGTTTTCTAGCAATTAGAATCATGATCAATTAGGTCACATACCCAATTCACATTTTGTACCATCACTGTAAATATCTTTGTTAGCTCTCTACCAAACAGCCAGAAATCTACCCAAATAAAGACTATCAACCCTAAACCTATCCTCCATTTTAGCCCCGACTGTAATAATCCCTTGGCACTCCAGATGCTCCTCCAAGTTAGCGATGGGTTTGTACCTAAATTAAACTCTAGGAAAGTCAAATTTGGAAAGTACCTTGTTCTAATCAGTTGTGCCGATAATGATCTCGGGTTCTCAAGTAAATGCCACCCCTATTTGTCCAACAAAGCAACGTTGAACTTTACTAAATCTTCGAAACCCATGCCCCCATCCTCTTTAAGGTCACAGAGCTTTTGCCAAGAACACCAATGTATCCCTTTTTCCTTCCCGACTTTTGCCACCAACACTGAGCCATCATGGCTTCAAGTTCTTTGCAAAAGGAATTGGGAAGCAAAAAACAAGACATGGCGAACAAAGGTATCACTTGGAGGATTGACTTTATTAAAATCTCACGACCCCCAATTGATAAAAACTTTGAGGTCTAACTAGTCATACGACCCAAAGACTTCTCCTTAAGATTTTTGGAAGCCAAACTTTTATTTCTGCCTATAATCGAGGGAAGACCTAGGTACTTATTTGGGTTTTTAATCGAATGGACCCTAATCGACTGGTAAATCGTAACTCTATTCCCTTGATTCGTATTTGCACTGAAAAAATTTCAAATTTATCGTAATTAACTACCTATTCCGAACAAGCAGCATATTTCTCTAGAATGTCTTTCACTTCTCGAGCGCCTACTCCCGATGCTTGCCCAAAGATTATACTATCATCTGTGAAAAGTAAATGGGTGACAACCATGGCATACCTGTTTATTTGAATACCAGCTACTCTCCCCTAAAGGTTTTCCATTCGCAATAAAGTAGACAGCCTTCGTTATAAATAAAAAATAGGTATAGGTTGAGGGGGTCACCTTGTCTTAACCCTAGAGATGGGAAAAAATTCGCACCCACTTTTCTATTAATTACTACAAAATACGAAATAGTTTTCACACAACGCATCAAAGTATTAATCCATGAGCCAAAAAAAACTATCCAATGGAGCATCATTATAAGAAAAGCCCATTCGACTCTAATGTAAGTTTTGCTTATGTCCAGCTTAAGCACAAAAAACCCCGACTTACCCATTCTCTTATTCTTTAAGAAGTGTAAAATTTCATATGCTGCTAAAATATTGTTTGAAATAAGTCTCCCTGGCACAAAGGCGCTCTAGGCCTCGTCAATACACAAATGAATAATAGATTATAATCGATTCACTAACATTTTAGCAATAATCTTATATAAAATGTTGTACAAGGAGATCGGTCTAAATTGACTTATATTTTATAGGTTGCTAGCCTTGGGTATCTACACAATTCAAGTACCATTAATCTCAGCTATGTCGTGCCGTCCATCCAATGTCTAAATACAGTAATCGGCTACCTCAAGACCCACAATATGCCAGAACCGTTGGTAGAATACAACATCAAGCCTATCCTCCTCAGAAGCCTTTAGACGGCTCATTAATTTGACTGCCGTACACACCTTTTCCACTGTAAAATCACGCATCAAGTTTGCATTCATCTTCAAACTTATACATGGTGTAATAACTTTCAAAATGTCCTTAACACCTCAAGATTTCGAGGATGTGAAGATAGATTGAAAATAATTCTCTGCAATATGTAAAAAAATCGGTGCATCTCCAAGATTTACCCATGCCGTCATCCTCAATCACCACATTAATGTGCCTCCTCGAGTAAGATTGCATTAAATCATTCCAACCCATCGAAAAACCTTCACTTCGATCGTCCGATTCAACATCAAATCCTTCTCAAAATCCATGCTTCCTTTAAACTGTAACCATTCGAGATGCATTCAGTTTTGTCTCTATTAAAGAAGCTACAGAGGGATTAATGTCTTGTAACATTTACAAAAGACGCTAAACTGTTCAAGGTCTCCTTAACCCCGAACATTTTAACTAATTAACTTCATTATTCTCAGTTGGTCTGCTTGCTTTACAAGGCCTATCGATATATCTGAATTTGATGCCAATAACATAGCACTTGACATTTCAGTCGAATCCTCTTCATTAGAAACACCCAAAGCAGCATAGTGAACACGGGGCCTTTTAAGTTCATCCATATGTTTAATTGGATTATCTTCCTCCTCGTGGCCCACTATAGTAACATTAAAATCTAAACCCATAAGATTTTTTTGATTCACAAAAGCCTTTTTTAATGGTCTTGACACAAATGGTACTTTGACCTCCTCATAAAAAGGAGAATATCTTGCCATAACACCTGATTATTTCCCTTTATGCCCTGACCATATTGTATATCCTTAGAATTCCTCCTTTCAGCAAAATTCGTGGAGCTCCAATGTTTAGAATTAGCACCCCCGTCATCCTCAATCAGTCATTTGTTTGACCAAACTGAATTCCCCTTAGATTGTGCCTTGAGCGAAATGTCCCATTGGAAAACAAATTCATGCTACAGGTTATAAGCTTTGATGGGGCAAAATCTCTCACCATGGCCTAATTTTCCACAAATAAAACAAAACAACGTGAGTTTTTCATATTCAAATCGTACAAAACTCGACTCACCATTTGGAAGAGTGAGGCTCTTCCTTCTCTTCAACAATTTTCACACATCCATGCGCACCCTGACTCGCATAATCCTTTTATATCCCAACTAAGTTGAAGCAGTATCATACTCCATAAACAAGCCAATGAAGTTTCCCAATTGTCTAGCCACCATTTTAGACATAAAACCCGTCGAGATATCATGGATTAAAACACAAAATAATGGCACCGATAAAGGGGTCTTCACCCTCCTTGAGACGATGCATAATCAAAAGATGTGAATTAAATGTCCATGAGCCATTCTTCTCGATCCTATTGACGTCAACCACAAAATAAAACCGAAATAAATATCTATCACTGCCCAGATTTGTTATGGACACACTGCCGACTGGAAGCCATACATTAGCCAACGTTGACTTCATAGCTAGAAAATTTACCACATTTGATGTGGGGAAAGATCCCACAAAGCAATGAGCGTATGAAATCTCACTCTCGAATGCTTCAGATCCTAACTTGATTGTGTGCGTTTCATCATCCTCTAATAAGAGATCCATAAAAGCGTCAACCATCTTTGCAGATTTAGAGTAAAGTTAAAATACCATAGAAAGAAGAATAGACTACAAAAAGTGCAAAAAACGTGTGAAAAAGGCAGAGAGAAAAACTACGAAAAGTGTAGAGAAAAATTTTCTTTCCCTAATTCAAACACAATGTTAACTAAAGAAGAATCTATATATTTACACAAGATAATACTCAAATATTACATCTCTAAAAACTTCATTAACTATTTTTTTATTTTTAAAAATTAAATTTACTAATCAATATTTTATATTATTTCACTATGCTTTTTATATATCTTCTTTATGATTATAAATAGATATTTTGTATTCGTTCACAAAGATGCATTGCCGAATATGAACAAAATAAAACTAGAAACATATAACTAGAAAAACATTACTTTGAATTTTCTAAAAGCAACCATTTTTGTCCTTTATATCTTATTTATAGGGCGTGTTTTTCAATTATATTACTTCTAAAAGTCAAACATATCTTCTTATTTTATTTTTTAATATATTTTATCATTATATCAAACATTTATCAATAAAAGCAATTAATTTGAGGATAAAGTACACCAACAATCACTCAATTTTGATTAAAATAACAAAACACTCATTAAACTTTGAAAAGTTACAACTCAATCACTAAACTTTAGAAAAATAACAAACCAGTCACCAGTAACCATTCTTCGTTATAGACATAACAGAAACGCTGACGTGGCACGTTAACTAGACATGTTTGACGTTAACTAGCCACGGTGAAACCCAATTTAAGAACCCTAGTTGCTGAAAGAAGAAATAGAAGAGAAGAAGAAAAAGAAGAAGAAGAAAAGAAGATAAGAGAAGAAATGGAGATACCACTGTTGATTTGAGTTTTCTCTTCCATTTTCTTTGTTGATTTTCTCGACATCCAAACAATGGAGAGTTTAACCTTTCACTACTCCTTCATCATCGCTGTTGCCTCCACCACTTCTTTTTCACTTAATCTCGACGTTTCCCTCTATTTCTGCTCTAAACCCATATCCAAATCGTCCTCATTGTCCATTTTCCCACCATATTCTTTATTCCTCGACCTCCGATCCCCTCTCAATTCTCTCTTGTTTTCCTCTCTTCCCAAATGAAGAAACCCTTTACTTTTCCTTACTCATGCCACTTCTCAAAACAACAATGACCCACCACCTCAAACAACATATTCTCCTACTCTATTGTCGCAAGGAGCTAAACTCCTCCCTTTCATGGGCGAAATTAGAAATTTTTTTAGGGGGACTAAAATTAATTTTTAATATAGCCTATGTCTTTTTAAAGTAATTTCAAAGGATTAGATAAATTTTTTATAATTTTGAGGGGCCAAAATATAATTTTACCTTTACTAATTTAAAATTTTAAAATTTTTAAAGGGCCTAAATAGTAATTTCCCATTTTAGGGGGTTTGGGCCCCTGCCAGCCCCTTTAGATTCACCTTTGCTCCCTTTCCTCATCTTAATTTCAATTGGTAGTAGTAGTAGGGGAAGAAGAATAAGAACAATGAGAGAGCAAGAACTTGGGACAACCATTTGGTGCTTCAATGGAAAAAGAAGCAAAAGATGAAAGATGATCGTTGCTACCATGGATGATGTTTTCAACAGCTTGAAAAGCTCTTCTAAAACCCTTTTCCCAAATTTCGATATTCCCTTTTTCGTCTTCTTTTTTTCCTGCTCATCCCTTTCCCCCTCCTCAATATTATGTCCCTCCGGTTGCTCATGTCCAATGTGGCAAGTTAACTAGCCATGTCAACTAATTAACTGACCACATCACCTTTCCCATTAGACCTGTAACGGAAAAAATATTAGTTGGTGACTGCTTTGTCACTTTTCGATAACGTTAGTGACTGAGTTATAACTTTTCAAAGTTTGATTACTGTTTTATTATTTTAATCAAAGTGGAGTAACTCTTAATTGCTTTACCCCTAATTTGACATGAAAGAAGGCTTTCATTTTCTAGTTCCTTTCTGACGCAAGTTCCTTTAATTATGTTTGCTAATAAACTGAGCAACTGAAGTCATAAATTTTGTCTTTCCACCTTCACTATTTATTTTAATCATTTAATTTATTCTTCCAAATTTCTTTTGGGCGTTTGGTTTTTTTTTCTTTATTTCATTAATTAGCTAATGACAAATGCGTGGTTTGATTTTATATTAAAAATGTTAATAATATTTTAATATTAAATTAACTAATACTTATTATATGAGTAAAAAATATTTTATAATTAAAATAATAATTCAATGAGAATAGTAAATATCTTTAATAAAAGTAATTATTTATATTAAAAAAATTAGAAAGCTTCTAATAGATATATTTTTTAAAGTTCTTTAAAAAAATTGATAAAAATTTAAATTCAAATTCAAATACCAAATAATAAATTTTATTGATTTAAGACAACTTCGACTAATAAAATAAAACAAAAGATAAGTAGCTCAAATATGGGAGAAAAGGGTGAGCAGGGGAACGAATGGTTCTCGAAGAAAGTTCGGTGACGTGAGGATGATCCACCGGACGAGGGTGGCTTTTGGGGATCGCAAGATTCTGCTGGTCTACAAAGGGCCTCATTTAAAGAAACCATGATGAAATCAGTCAATATGGAGACCGGAATAGAAGAAGACTGGGAAGTGGAGGATGTGGTACTCCAGGAGAACAATGTTAGCAAGGTCATAGAAGATAGAGTGCCATCTATTGACTTCTCGAAGAGGGTGTATGGATTGATCGAGCAGAGCATGTCCAAGACCTTGGTTGTCAAACTGTTGGGAAAGAATATCAGCTACAATACACTGTGGAACAAAATATGTGCATTGTGGAAACCTTAGATGAGATTCTAGCTTAGGGATATTGATAATAATTACTATCTGGCCAAATTTGAATCAACATTGGATTATGCAAATGTTATCACTAAGGGCCCTTAGGTGGTATTTGGCAGTAACTTAATTGTCCAACCTTGGTCGCCAAAATTTTCGGCAACATTTTCTCATCCACAAACCGTTGTTGCTTGGGTGCGCATTCCACGGCTTGTTGGATCTTTATATAAACGGAGCTTATTGCTAGAAATCGGGAGTTTGGTAGGGAAAGTAATCAAGTTGGACTTCCAAACTGATAAGGGAAGGAGAGGGCAATATGCAAGGTTTGCAGTTCAAGTGAACCTGTCCAAACGTCTAGTTTTTAAAATTCAGGTAGCTGGGAAACTCTAAAGAGTGGTGTATGAATCTCTTCCACTTATCTGCTTCCAATGCAGTCGATTTGGACACTCGAAGGATGCTTGTGCATATGGTACAGAGGGCGTTGAAACGAAGGATGTTATTGAGAAAGATCTGGGACAAGGAGTGTAGGAGAAA
Organism: Gossypioides kirkii; assembly: GCA_005610355.1. NCBI lineage: Eukaryota > Viridiplantae > Streptophyta > Magnoliopsida > Malvales > Malvaceae > Gossypioides > Gossypioides kirkii. Next base: position 20,067,842 of record CP032253.1, read on the forward strand.
TAAAGGAAAACAAACTGTGTGCAAGAGAAGGTGGAGAAAGATTCATTCGGTGAATGGATGGTGGTGGAAAAACATACACGGCGTCCGCGTCACCAAGGTGGTGGAGGAGGAGCTCAAAAGGGAAATGATGAACATGGGACCAAGTTTGACATTCTTTCCAAAGCTGGAGAAAAGGACACGGGTTTTACACATGAAAAGCTAGAAATTTTTCAATTTGGACAGCAAAGTAACAAAGAAAATATGGGAGCAAATCCTAAGGGAATTTCAAAAAATGGGGTGAGGAGCATGAATAAAGATAAGATGGGCATGATGCACATAGCACAAGAAGAAACAAGAAAGTTGTCTATTCCACATGGTGCTTGTACATTTAAAGAGAATGAAGAAGTAGTGGGCTCGAATATTATAAAACAAAAGCAAAAAAAAGATAAATCCTTTAAGTTGAGGGAGAGACTTGAATAAGGAAAGTATGGCCATGAAAGAACAAAAAAATTTGTCTCTTCTACATGGTGCCTTCATGCATAAAGAGAAAGGAGAAGTAGCGGGCCCAAATGCTAATAAACAAAATCAAAAGCAAGCAATTTCTACAAGTGACATGAGAGGCGTGAACAAGGATAGCATGACCATGGTGTCATGGTCAAAATTGGTAGGGTTTAAAGTGGGAACATAGAGGAGACAAAGGGAATATGCTAATGCCATTAACGAGCTTGACCCGAGGCACCACTCGGTTGTTGTAATGGATGAAAATTCCAATCCAAACTTCCAAAATATCCGAAGGCTGATCAGGAGCATACAATCGAGGATAACCTTGAAGGTGAAGATGAAGAAGATGGGATGAAAAGTTGAGCTGATCATCTCGGTCCTCAGATTTACGTTTATCCCTCACTTTTTCTCTATGAAGTCAAACATATTTGTATGGAACGTTCAAGGTGCTACGAGTTCAAACTTCTATAAAATTTTGAAAGAATATTTTCGTGATTTTATTCCCTCTTTGGTGATTCTGGTGGAGACTCGTGTGAGCAAACAAGAAGCTAACCAAGTTATTAAAAAAATTGATATACCGAAATCTCACAGAGTGAAAGCTAGAGGTTACTTTGGTGGAATCTGGATCCTGTGGAAAGATGGTGTGAAAGTGGAAGTATTAGTGGACACCTTTCATTTTATTCACTTGAGGGTCAAATTCCCTAGGATGTCTGAATGAGCCTTTGTCACGGGGATTTATGGTAGCCCAAAAAGCACTACAAGACGCAAATTTTGGGATGATCTCTGTCTGATTGCTCAACACACTACTTCACCTTGGTTACTAGCTAGGGACTTTAACGTCATGCTTAATGATTGGAAAAAAAGGGAGGATCATGGTCTTTACCAAGTGCAAGTCAATTGTTTCAATCCTTTTGTTCAGATTGTATTCTACGAGATTTGGGGTTCAAAGGCTCGGAATCCACCTGGAATCAGGGATCGCTCTTCGAAAGACTTGATCGAGCCTTGTGCAATGCTCAATAGGAGAACTATGCACCTGCAACAACGATTTACCACCTCCATAAACTGAAGTCAAATCATCGCCCTCTAGCCATATGTATGGAAGGTATAAAGCACCCTAATACTCCCCGCCCATTTCGTTTTTTGAGTTCCTGGCTATCCCATCCTGATTTCACTTGCCTGGTTACGGACAATTGGTCTCTCATGATGAGTATAGAAGAAACGCTGTGAAAATTCGTCTCGACTGCTAAGACTTGGAACACAAGCACATTTGGCCATATCACGAAGAAGAAGTTGAACTTGATCGCTAGACTAAAAGGCATCCAAAGAAACGTCGAAAAGTACTTCTCACTCAAATTAGAGACGTTGGAAAAAGAGCTTCGCAATGAACTGAAAGCAGTCCTGGATGATCACGAACTCTTATGGAAGAAAAAATCTCGTATGAACTAGATCACTATAGGGGATAGGAACACAAAATACTTTCATAGCCAGACCCTCAAGAGAAGGCGACGAAACTCAATAAAGTCCCTTAGATTGAGCAATGGTGAGTGGTGCTATGATGAGGAAAAAATAAAATCTAAGGTGGTTAATTTCTTCAAACTGTTATACACAGAGGATGGATTGAGTGGTACTTTTGTTCCTCTTCAAGGTGATTTTCCCTATGTGGAACCTCATTGTATGAGTAATCTTGACCGAGAGATCTCTACCCAAGAAGTATGAGACTGTCTCTTTGAAATGGCACCTTTGAAGGCTCTAGGAGTGGATGGCCTCCATGCACAATTTTACCAATCCCAGTGGGAGGTTGTTGGTGAATCCCTTATTTATATAGTGAAGAAAGGATTCAACAACGGAGAAGTCAAGGCCTTTCTAAACAAAACTCTTCTTGTCCTTATCCCGAAAGTCCCAAGACCTGAACTTGTCTCACAATTTCGGCCAATCAGCTTATGTATAGTTCCTTATAAGGTACTCACAAAGGTAATGGTTAACAGACTTAAACCTATTATGCCCTTACTTGTTGAGGAGAATCAAACCAGCTTCATTGGTGGGAGACATATCATTGATAATGTTGTTATCGCTCAAGAGGTGGTTCACTCGATGCGCATCAAAAAAAGAAAAATGGGATGGATGGCGATAAAGATAGATTTAAAGAAAGCCTACGACTGTCCACGGTGGAGCTTTATTGAGAATACATTGAAAGAAGCAAGGATTCCTCGAAATATTATTCAGCTAATCATGACCTACATCTCATCTGCTACTATGCAAATCCTTTGGAATGAGAGCTTTACAGAGGAATTTACTCCCACCAAAAAGGTTCGACAAGGCGATCCAATCTCTCCCTTCCTGTATATATTGACAAAGGAGAGACTTGGCCGTGCAATAAAGAAATCTGTACTGGGAGGTCATTGGAAACCTATTGTCTTAAGCAAAGGTGGTCCACCTCTGTCTCATCTGTTCTTTGCGGATGATTTATTTCTATTTGGAGAAGCAAGCTTGGAGATAGCTTTGGCCATGCGTACGGTCTTAGATATTTTCTGTAACTACTTAGGTAACAAAGTAAGTTCGACTAAATCTAAACTCTGTTTTTCGAAAAACACTGATGTGGATATGAAGACAAAGATTGGACAACTCTTGGACTTTCAACAAACAGATGACTAGGGGATATACCTTAGGATTCCACTCTTCAACTCAAGGGTAAAGAAAGTACTTTTCAGTTTATGGTTGATAAAATCTAAAATAAACTTAATGGCTATGATGCGCATCTCCTATCATTACCCGGGAGGATCACACTTACTAAATCTCTGTTGTTGACGATTCCTGGTTATTTTATGCAAGCAACCTTGATTCCTATTGGGGTTTGCTAGAAGATTAAAATGATCGTGAGACAATTTGTTTTGGGATCGTCACCAAATGGTAAAAAATCGGCTTTGGTCAACTGGAGACATGTTGTCGATACTTAAAACGAGGAGGTCTTGGAATAAAAAAGATGGTGCCTCAGAACCTTGCTTTCATGATGAAATTGGCTTTCCAAATTGTTACAAAGGTAGACTCGCTATGGGTACGAATTCTACTCTGCAAGTATAAAGTTGTTAATGTTTGCCCCATAACAATTAAAAGACAGGTATGTTCTTTTGTGTGGCGCTCCTTGGCTAAGATCTGGCATGTATTTAAAGAGTGTATCACTTGGAGTTTGGGGGATGAAAAATCAGTTAACTTCCTATCGGACAATTGGATACTAAGCTTAGGACCATTATGTAATCACGTCCTTCTTGGTAAATTGGTAAATGAAAAAGCCACCGTCTCGGACTTCGTCACAAATTTGGGGGTTTGGAATTGAGATATTTTGAGGAACTTGTTCTCTGCACGTACGAATGACATAATAGCTGCAACATACCCTCCTTGTTCTATACTCGGAAGAGATATGTGTCTATAGAAATGCCAGATCAACGGTCAATTCTCTGTTCGCTCTACTTATAACAGCTTGGAAGAGGATCAAGCCGAATCTGCCAATGAAGAGTGGAACCTTATTTGGAAAAACTCCCTTCCACCAAGTGTTAAACACTTCCTATGGATTACTTGGTGTCAACACTTATTGACTAATGCAGAAAGGACAAGGTGCCACATGTCAGACGACCCCAATTGTTCTGTATGTGGGGACCCATAGGAAACTATACTTCACATTCTCCACGACTGCAGGCTTGCTATGCAGTTTGGATGAAACTCTTAAATTATGATATGGTTAGCAAGTTCTTCGAGTTGGATATTGCTAACTGGATGTTCAGCAATTTGAAAGGTCAAGTTCACCTGGAGGGGAGTGAAGGCAACGACGCCATACTCTTTGTAGTTATATGTTGGCTCTTATGGAAGATAAGAAACGAAGTGGTCTTTAAACAGCAAGATCAACAGGTAAAGGAACTATTGAAGGTGGCGGAGAGCATGGTGCAGAACATTCAAGAGACAATATACAGGAGTGTAGCCTCGACAAATGCAAGAAGACTGAGTAAGTCATGGCAACCTCTAGAACCTGGATGGGTGAATATCAATATAGATGGGATTGCTTGTTTGAAGGAGGAATGGTCTGCCTCAGGTGGCGTTATTAGAGACTTAGTTGGGGAATGGATAACAGGTTTTCAACGCTACATTGGTCATGGATCCGCCTTCAACGCTGAGCTATGGGGCATGCTCCATGGATTGTAGGTTGCAACAGCTCGCAGATTTAAGCAGTTAATTCTTGAGAGCGATTGCTTGGTTGCTGTCAAGATGGTGAACCACAGCTTACAAGGAGAGTGCTCAACCACAATTGTGAGGCAAATCAAGGAGTAGACTCGATCTTTCGATAGTTTTCTAATCCAGTATAGGTGACGAGAAGGAAACAAGGTGGTTGATTGGATTGCCCGCACATGCGGGAATAGTAATATTGATATTCGGGTTATTGACAATCCAAATGAGCACATACGAATATTATTACAATCCGATATCATGAATTCCTCAGTGTAATTGTATTCGACTCAAGGCTATAAATCACCTCTTTAATCATAAAAAAAATTTTATTGATTTATAAATAAATAGTTTTTAATAATTTTCAAATTGAGTTGACACTAAATTCAATTAAAAATTTAATAATAGTATTCACATTATATTTATATTTGAATTAATTATATATTTCATTAAATTTCATGCTGCAATTATAGAGGTGTTTATGGACCAGACCGAGCTTAAGCATGATATTAACATATTTTATAATTGTCCAAATCCGGTCCGACCCGAAATCTGAGCTTAAAATTTTGCCCAAACACGTTCATATTTGCAAAAGACTAATCCAAGCCCAATTAAGGTTCTCCCATATTATTTTTTTAATTTTTTTAAAAATATTTATATTGTTTTATTTTAATATTTAATAATTTTATACATTTTTATTTATTAAAATTTTTTATATAGTATATTAACATTTTTTAATATTTACATTAGAGTAGTATTATATATTTAGTATAGGTTTAGTTTTTAATATGTTCTAAATTACATAATATAAAATATTATAAATTTAAAACGGGCTGGGTCAAGCCTGAGCCCAACCTATATTTTAAATGGGTCAATTTTTTGCTGAAGTCTATTTTTCGGACTTAATATTTTTGTCCAAACCCTCCGAAATTTCTAGCGGACTTTCGAGCCTAGACGAATAACCCGATTCATAAATATTTTTAATAGCAACAATTGAACTTATTGTCCTTAGGTAATGTGATCATTTGAAGTTTTCAATAAAAATAAAAATAAACTAATTTAAAAGTTGTATAAACCCACAAGAGTAATTTTTTTATGGTAAAAAAGGCATTAAAATACCTTTATTAATCAGTCTTATTCATCGATTATCTTAGAATAATCAGAACTCAAAAGATTACGAATAAAAATACAAGGAAAATATATTATACGAATGTCCACATCAGTAGTATCGTAATTTCGTGCCAACCAATCCGCCACGGCATTAAACTCTCGTCTCACAAGCTGTAATTTGTAAGCTTCAAACTACAGAATAATAATTGTAATTTCCTTGACAATGGTGTCTATGGATGCACCACCCAAACTTGCTTGAATCGATCCCAAAGCCACCGAGCAATCGCTTTCCACAACAATCTTTAAATACCCTCGAAGTTTTGCAACTTGTAATCCATGAAGAATCGCCCATAATTCCGAAGATAAAGTCGTACCTTTCCCCACATACCTTTGGTACCCGAGGATCCAACACCCATCTGAATTGCGTAATACCCCTGCAGCTGCTGCCCATTCATCATCCCTACTCGTAGCTCCATCAAAATTGATTTTTATCTACCCATGATTTGGCGGACACCATGCACCCCTTGCCTTAGTGTCAACCACCGCCTAAACAGGTTTGCAAGTAGCTTCACGAATACTGGAGACCAAACTTACTACAACACATGTCATAGATTCTGGTGGTCCTAATTGTTGATTGAACACCACATTATTACGTTGCTTCCATAATAACCAGCACGTAACAACAAATAACTCTCCAGCTCGTGCACTATTATCGGCTGCGATTGAATTTCCACCCAAATTTCCAAGCAATCACTCTTCCAAATCAGGACCAAAAAACCTTGTATTGCATCCCATCGCAATATCATCAACCATACATCTTTGGCAATTCTACAATCTCTAAGGACGTGTAACACAGATTCATAAGCCGCTCCACATACCCCGCAACCTACATCACTAGTTATTCCCCTTATTGCTCTTTCACTATTTGTCAAAAATCGTCCATTCCTTGCCAACCAAAAAAAATTCTTGACCCGTGGTAATGCCAAGTTACCCTAATTGAGCTTCCAACTATTATCAACCTTATAGCTCTAATCTTGATCAAGACTTTGATAGGCTGATTTCACCGTGAATCCTCCATTCGTGGTCAACTTCCAAGCACAAGAATCCTGCCCAAGATGCTCTTTAGGCGGATTACATGCACGTATCCTCTCCAAAATATCAATATGAAATAGTTTCCCCCAAATCATCCAATTCCAATAACTTTTGACGTCAACTAAGTTCGCAACTTTGGAGACTATTGGCAATTTTCTTCCAAGGAGAATATGGTGACACAACTTCCCAATTTGAGGTACCCAATCATCTTGGAAAAAGTCTACGATCCGTCCATTCCCAACATGCCAACATATTCTATCTCAGAATCGACTCCATACCTTCCCCAACGAGCGCCAAACATAAGAGCAAATCGGTTTCTCGATTGTAAATGGACAAATATCTACCACCTTATACTTAGATCGGAGAAAGTGAACCCATAACGTATCTAATTTCGTCACAAACAAAAATGCCAGTTTCATTAAATAAGCCATATTTTGTGGAACCATTCGTCTCAATCCAAGTCCTCTCTTTAACAAAGGTTTAAAGCAATTCTCCTACTTGACTAAAGGTACCTTGTATTCACTGTCTGTCAATCCTCAAACCAACCTCCTTACAATTTGCTCGATCTGTTCACAAACCCCAATCGAGATCATTACCAACTGTATAAAATATCCAGGGATAGCTAGTAACACCAATTTAACCAACGTCACTCTACTAGCCAACGATAACAATTTAGCATTGAAACCATTCAGTTTTCGTTTCTCCTTATCCACAACAAATTGAAAAGTGCTTTTTGTTAACCCTTAAATGGAATAGCGGTACACCCATATATATTCCTAAATCATTTGTCTACTGAAAACCCAAAACACTTCCAACACTAATCTTAAGCGACGCCTCAGTATTAGGTGAGAAAAATAGCAAAGAATTAGCAGCATTCACCTTGTGACCTGAGTAGTAACAGAACTCATCTAAGACTGCCTTCATAGCCCGTGCATTTTCCATAGTAGCTTCCCCAAACAAAACTAGGTCGTTAGCAAAGAAAAGGTCGGACAAAAGAGGTCCCCCTCTTCCCATGAATATAGGTCTCCATCTCTGACAAGCGGCAGCTTCGTTTATTGCATGTCCCAACCTTTCCATCGTAAGAACAAACAAATAGCGGGAGATAGGATCACCTTGCCTTACCCCTCTGGTTGGAGAGAACTCAGTAAAACCACCATTTCAAAGCACCTATATTTTCGTGGTTGACACACATTGCATCATTAAATTAGACCCATTACCCGGAATCTCTGCCTCTTCCAACGTTCCTGTAAGAAATTCCCAACATAAGCGATCGTAAGCCTTCTCCATATCTACTTTAATCTTTAGCCACCCTTTTTTGCCTTTCCTTACCCGCATAGAGTGAATTGCTTCTTGGGTAATGATAACATTGTCCATTATGTGTCTCTCATGAACAAAAGAAGTTTGATTATCAACGATTAAAATAGGCATAATAGGCTTCAAATGATTGGCAATGACTTTGGATAATACCTTGTAAGAAACAGTGCAAAGACTGATTGGTCGGAATTGTGTGACCACTTCAAGCCCTGGAACTTTAGGAATCAGTACAAGCAAAGTTTTATTAAGAAACTCCTCCACTTCCCCTCCTTAAATTCCTTCCTAACCATCGCAAATAGAATGACCAATTACATTCCACTGTGTTTGATAAAATTGAGCATGAAGCCGATCCAAATTGAGAGCCTTCAATGGAGCCATGTCAAACAATGCATCTCGAACCTCCTCTGACACATCCCTAGATAGAGCCGCTTTCATACTAGAATCAATGCAAGGGAACAAATTTCGAACTGGATATCGACCCACCATCTTGACGTCCATAGTATACAAACACTTGAAGAAATTGAGAATCTCAGTTTTTATCAAGTCTTCATTGTAGCACCATATACTATCAGTCAATTCAAGGCTTTTATGTGATTATGACCCCTCCTCTTATTTGATTGACAATTAAAATATTTTGTGTTCATATCGTCAAGAAGTAACCAATCATTCTGGGATCGTTGCTTCCATAGTAACTCTTCATTATCAAGCACACCTTCAAGCTCTATTTGAAGCTCCTTCTCAAGCTCACAAAGCTTAAGGGATCTATATTTCTCAAGACATCTTTGAATCCCACGAATACGTGAAATAAGAACACGCTTCTTTGTCAAAATATTACCAAAAACCTTATTATTCCACTCTTGGCGGCAATCATAAATTAGAAACCGTACCTTCAAAAGAATTCTCTTGAACCCAATTCTTTATTACAAGTTGCTCGAAACTATCATTATTCAGCCATCCACAAATAAATCGAAAGGGACGAGGCTGTTTAGCAAGTTGGTTCACCTTAAAACAAATAGCTAATGTTCTATGATCTGACTTGATTTTGTGAAGATGATAAACTGTGTTATATCAGGTGCAAAAGAAGCCCAACTAAAATTACATAGAGCCCGAAGTAAACGCTCGAATAAAGCCCCTCTACTCCATGTGAATTTCGATCCTTTGAAACCCACATCATTTAAACCCCAATCATCACAAAAATTTTAGAACAACTGACAAGAATATCGACCTCGTCGAATACCACCCTGCTGATCATCTTCATGCAAAAGAGTATTAAAGTCACCTTCTAACAGCCATGGAGATTTGACCCTCTTAGCAACCTCACCAAGTTCGATCCAAAGTTCCCTCCTACTTGCCCACCGAGGGCTCTCGTATACTCTTGTAAACATAATCCAATCTTGTAGATTCGGTGACTTAAACTACAAGTGAACAAATTGGAAATGGCTTGTTTCAACCTCAACCTTAACAATGTTTTTCCATAAAATCCAAATCCTGCCTGAAAACTTTTTTGCCTCGACTCTATGTGAACTCGGCCACCCGGTACTCTTGATGACAGCCTCCGCTTTAAAACCACTCACACTAGTCTCTACCAAAACTACCATATCCGGGTTAAAATCCTTCAAGTATTCTTTAAGAACTCTGTGAAATCTCGGGTTACCTGCCCCTTGGTAGTTTCTTACAAAAAAATCTGACTTCATAATAATAAAAAGTATAAAAAGGAACAAACTTGCACCAGCAAGTCTGTCTTCATCACGTTTCCATACCTTCCTCAACATCCTCATCGTTACTGTCAACTTCCAGAACACCATCCAACTCATGAAGATCCTTATTTCCTCTCGGATTTTCTAAAAGAACCGTATCACATCGATTATTAGCACCGCCCAAACTATCCACTAAGCCTGCTATTGGTCCTTCAATCGGAACAACTCTATTTTTACATTTTAAGAACTACCTCCACTATTATCCCCAAATGTAAATTTTCCATGCAAAATTCTCTCTTTCAACGAATCAGGCAAAGAGTTGGGTGGTATTAAATTTTAAAACCCAAAGAAATATTTAGGTCTTTATTTTCTTTCAATGTTGCCACCGTATGGAACTTGGGATCGAGCAAACTAGACCCAATCGGACCCTCCTTATTATGTCTATTAGACCCATGCCTAGCCCTTACCTCAGCCGAGCCCAATTTAATACCCAACCCATCTTTGCGTGGCCCTAATTTCACAGCTTTAAAGCCCATACCTTGAGCTTTTTATTTCCCTAAATTATTACCCCCTTTCTTACTCGAAGAAATCCCACCTGATCCACCAACCAACCATTCTCTCTCCTTATTAAAATCCCCATCCATATCCTCCCTCATCTCTTTACCTAGATTCCTATTAATTTGCTGATCACCAAATCTGAAAGGAGCCGAAATCTGCTCCTTCTTTTGCTCCAAATCATCATCTTGCAAGGAAAGAGAATGGAATTATGATCCATGCTGATAATTTCCAAAATTACCTCCTTTCTCCGTTTCCTTTGACTTCTGTTGCCTCTGGTGATAGCGAGCAACCATCATCCAATCACCGAAGCTTTCACTCTCCGCCCTTTCTTGGACAGAAATGCACCCATCACTATGTGCAACACCCTTGCTTCCTTGTCCAGTATTAGTTTCTTCATTTAAACCATGCTCCTTTTGAACCTGAGGAGAATCATCTTTTAGATGGCCAAACCGTCCATAACTAAAACATATCAAAGACAGCGATTCATACTCTCCTTGTGAATACAATTAGCAATTCTAACTTTTGAAATTAAGAGAGCAGCTAGGTTGACTTGTATGGAAAATCGGGCAAATTGTCCCCTCGCACCTTTATCTGTCTGGAGATCAATTTTAACAACTTTTCCAATCAAGCTTCTGATCTCCTTAAGAAAACTACGTTTATAAAAAGCACTTGAAAGTCCCGGAATACGAACCCAAGCCACTACACTTTGAGGGAATAAATCAAGTGCCAAAAAGTGAGATGACCATGGTTGTACGGTTAGATAATTTTTGAAAATGACCCAAGGTCCTTTTGAGATTACGTTATTATAATTTGATTCAACCTCAAATTTTGCTAGATAATAGCCATTCTTGATATCCATTAATTGGAGTCTCCTTGACGGCTTTCACATCACACACACCTTATTCCATAGAGAGTTGTACCCTATGTTCCTTCCCAACAATTTGATAATAAGCATCTTCGACATACTATCATCTATGAGACCATACACTCGTTCAGAGAAATCAATTGTTGGGACTCCATCAACCAAGCACTTACTAACATCCCCATCTAGTAATTTCAGATCCTCAGAAATCCATTCCTCTTCTAGTGAATTCTCCACATAATTGGAATTTAAAACAGCATCCTGAAAAGATACAAGTTGGCCTCGCCCTTCCTCCATGACCGTGTCATCTCCACCCATATCCATCTATTCCTCCTCCTACTGTCTTACCTTCTTAGGGGCCCTTCCACTGTTCAACACCGGTGTCTCCATTTTCAGAGCATTTTTTTGTACACTCAATTTAGTAATTTAATTATGTACATAGCAAACTATTTAAGAAACAATATATTACAACATATTATTCCTCAAAAGAAATATTACAATATATTATTATAATATACTATAATAATTATAAGTAATATTTTGTATTATATGAGTCTTTAAAAAATTAAATATAATAAATGATAATTAAATTATTCTAATGGAATATTAATTATAATTTAATTAGAAAGCATTTCAAAATCCATTTCACTAACCTAAGTTATCAATTTATAAATGTTACATGTATATTATTTCATCTATTATTTATATATTTATTTAAAAATAATTAGTTTAAAAAAATAAAACTGATTAGTTTAACATAAGGAATCAGATTATGATGTTAGAATAAGAATTATTTTTCTCATATTAATTTGTAATTTGTCTCTTTTTAATTAAAAATTTTGAAGTAGGATAAATTAAATAATTTTCATTCAATTATATTTGTTGTTCTATTTTAGTCGCCATCTATTAATTTTTTCGATTTATTCACTAAATTTTTTGAAATTACATATTTTAGTCATTTTCCCATTAGTTGTCGCTAGATAGGTGACGAAAAGTTGATATCGGGTTTTTTTTAATTAATCTAATAATAAATTTAACTCTTTAATGTTTACACATTCTATTAATTAGATTTTCAATATAAAAAATCAACAAGTTTTGTTTTCAATGCTTACAAATTTTTTCCTTTAGTTCAATTAAAAAAAAAAATCAAATTTAGCCCTTTCAATTTTTTGTTTGGTTACCTCTAATTTGTATTATTATATCATTATATACATGTTTGTAGTAATGATACAAGTTATCATTATTGAACAACTGTTTTTTTTTGTTATAAAATTATCAAATAAAAACAACACTAAAAAGTAAACCATACATAAAATTAAATGAGAATTTTCTCGTATCATTTTTTTACTCTCAAAAGGGCTATATTTATAAGCTCTTGTCATTCAATACAATACAAATAAATGAAGTTTACTTAAGTACTTCATTAACACATACATTAAGCAACTTACATATTTATTTTCATAAATGAATGAGAGTTTTATCTAATAAATGAAGGGGGTAGAATATGAACATCCACATTCATAGGTTTGTAACACTCTTCCTTGGATGTCCATTAAAAAAAAATATGTCTAATTAAAACATTTATTAGAAAAAATCCTATGGGATAAAAAACTAATGAAGGAAAAAGTGTACACAATATTCTATTGTAAATTGCCTTGTTAAAAACCTTTACCAAAAAAAATCCAATGGGATAAAACCTCGGTTAAAGGAAAAAAAGTACATGTCTTGGACTTCCCCTGATAACAATGTCATTTAACATCTTTGAGTCTGCGCATTCCAATTTTGTATACCAGCCTTTCAAATGTTGTAGTTGGTAATGCCTTGGTAAACAAAATTGCTAAATTATCACTAGAATGATTGTGTTGAACTTGAATATCACCTTTTATCTCAAGATCATGAGTGAAGCTGATAGTAAATTAATTTGGTGCTTTTATTTACTTATTTTTTGCTAAATTACGAATAAGATGCTTCTAAACTCGTGCTTTTCTTATCATGTATACAATACGAGTGCTGAAATTCAAAATCAAATAAAATACGGCTAAAATGGAACGAAAAGTGAAGAGATGAGCCAAATTGAAAAAAGCTGAAGAGTTAGTGGATTGACTGGTTCAAAAATTGGATTGTTTGAAATTGTCAAATGGTCAAATAGTCAAATTTGATTTTTTTAAAATATTTTTATGATTTTTAATTGAAATTATCTTTATTTTAGTTAGTGGAGACTTTTTCTTAGGAAAGTCCATGCTAAATTTAGCATAATAAATGTATATAAATATTTAGTGTTGGACACAATTGAGGATACACTTGAATTGATTGGAATTGAATGCAATTATTCCATTTTCCTTTTTCATGCTGTAGCAAAATTTCTTTTTGCCAATTTTGTTTCAATTTCTTTCCTTTTCAAGTTTTTGTTTAATTGTCTTCCAAATCCTTTTCCTTTTCATCTTCCACAATTTCTTATAAATCCATTTCCATACACCTACCAAGCATGATTAATTTCATGCTCAACTAAATTCCTTTTAGCTTTAGCCTGGTTATCGCTTCGATAAGAAAAAATCGTGAGATATGAACCTGTACTGAAAAATCTTTCAACTCGATATTCGCTATCTCTCCGGAATATGAGATAGTATAAATTCGTCCCTTAAAGTTAAATCAACTTCAACACAAAATGCACGTTGGATTGGGGTCATTTTGGCGTACAATTGGGAAGACGAGTTGACCATACTGTAATCAAATTCCAACAAAAAAATTGGCGTGTTCAAGTGGAGAAAGCTAGTTGGATTCCATCAAGGGAGATAGTGGTCGAATTTAAATGACCCACTTAGTTGAGACCATTAATTCAAGTTGGGATTTCTAGATCACAAAGCTGTCAAAATCTTAAATTACAGGCACGAGCAGCATGGTTAGACTTTTGGGAAGGGTCGGTTTGCAAGTCGTACCGGAATCGACTATAAAAGGAAAAGTTGGCAGTTAGAACGTTCTCGAGTGTTATAACCAACTTATCTATTGTAGAAGGGAAAACCACTTTTCGAGAATTGGTTTAAGTTCAGAGTGAACTGAGGCTGAGGCTAAGATTTAATATATATATATATATATTTATTTTATCTCATTTAATTTATTTAGCAACAAAACTTCATTTTCACATTATTTATTTCATTTCATTTTTGTTTTTTTAATATTTTTATCACTAAAGCCCTTTTAATTTATTTTTAAGAAGTTCAAAACAAGAGAAAGGACCATTCTCGTGACAGTAATTTTGTCCTAAAAAAAAGCGAAATTAAATATCTAGTCCCTGAGGATTCAAACCTACTACTCTATACTACTCTTTAGTATTATATTTGTCGTAGGAATTATATTTGGTGACTTGGCACGTATCAAATTTTGGTATCGTTGTCGGGGACTGGAAATATTTCTTTTCTAATTTTCGTTTGCTTTTTATGACCAGGTTAAAATCAAAGACTCTCGAATTTGAATCGGAAATAGAGAAGTTGGTCGAAACATTGCAAAAAAAACTATTCGGTGCGGTAAACAACCATAACCCAGATTCAAGGATGGATCTTTTACCGAAGATATTTTCTCATTCGACAAAACAAACATGATGGTAGATCAAACTTCGCCAACTTGTAGTAGCACCAGATGAATAGCAGTCGCTATGCATAACTTATCTAGCAGGAGGAACGTCGTTCAAGTTGAAATCGAACTTAATTCATCTGTTTCCCACCTTTCGCGAAATTCAAAATGAAAATCCGCATACCCATCTAAAAGAGTTTCACATGGTTTGCACAAGCATGAAACCTCAGGAGTAATTGAAGATCAAATTAAACTTCGTGCTTTTCTTTTCTCGTTAGTCCACTTTTCTAGAGACTAGCTATTTTATTTACCCCTAGTTCAATTAATGCATGCTCTGATATGTCTCGTTTATTTCTTAATAGGTTTTTTCCAGCAGCACGAGCAGTTGAACTAAGACGAGACATTATAGGAATTCGGCAAAAGAAGATTGAATCGTTTTATGATTACTGGGAGTGGCACAAAAAGTTGTGTGCAAGTTGCCTATAACATGACATTTCTAAACAGTCACTTTTGCAATATTTCTATGAGAGGTTACTCCCAATGGAAATGAAGATGATAAATGCTGTTAGTGAAGGGGCACTTGTAAATATGATGCTTCAAAGAGCGAGAGTGTTAATTTTGACCATGGCTGCGAATTCTCAACAATTTTGATCGGCTACAGAACCCACGAGATGGGTTTATGGGTTAAGTTCTCTATCTTCAGAAGATAAAATTGATAACTTTACTAATTCAAAATTTTCTTACATATAAGACGAACCTAACACGGTTGTGTGGAATTTGTGCTATGCCAAATCATCCGACGGACTCAAGTCCTATTTTACATGAAGATTCGACAAAACAAGCGAATGCTATTGGAAACTTTCTAGGGCCACCCTAAAGGTGATATGATCCCTATTCAAACACCTATAATGTGGGATGGAGAGATCATCCAAATTTGAGTTATGGTTTGAATCCTCGATTTAATCATCCATACCAACAAAGGTCACTTCTGAATCAATAGTTACCACCTCCAAAATCATCTTTGGAAGCCAAAGTAGAAAGGCTAGTAAATAGTACTGAAAAATTTCATTAGAAAATTGACATGCATTTGTAGGAAACAAATCAGCAAATAAGTAAGCTTGTGCTTAAGGTTAATTGTTTGGAGTCCCAAGGAAAGTTGCCATCTGAAACTGAACCTAATCCATGACATAATGCAAGTTCCATGACCTTAAAAAGTGGAACAATTTTTAGGCCAACACTTGACACGATTTGTACCCACAACCTAGAACGGGAAAAATGGAAACCCGATCTAGCGTCTACTACGGATTCGACTCCTCAAAAGCTGTTTGTAATACCACCTCCATTTCTTGGAAGACTCGACTAATGTAAAAAGGAGCAAGAAGAAAAAAAGATCCTTGATAGTTTTTGAAAGGTAGAAATAAGCATTCCTCTTCTTGAAGCGATTAAGCAAATTCGACGATATGCAAAATTCTTAAAAGAATTATGCACAAGTAAGAAGAAGCTCCTTGATAAAGAAAAGGTGAGTGTTGGAGAAAACGTCTCTGATGTTTTACAAAAGAAGATACCACCTAAATGTAAGGACTAAGGTATTTTTTCCATATATTACAAAATAGGTAGTGTTGGAATTAAAGAGCCATGTGCAACTTATGTGCATTTATTAACATTATGCCTTTGTCTATTTATAAGCTATTGAACATGAGTCCTTCGAAAGAAACAAGTGTAATCATTCAGCTTGTAGATAAGTCTATAGTGTATCTAGAAGGAGTGCTGAAGATGTCATCGTCAAGGTAAATGAACTAATTTTCCTACAGATTTTTACATCGTTGACATGGAGGATGATAACTCGACAAATTGTTTCGATATTCTACTCGGGAGACCATTTTTAAGCACTATGTGAACAAAAATTAATGTTTGGAGTGGAACACTCACCATGGAATTTGACGAAAAAATGGTCAAGTTTAATGTTATGAGGATATGAGTCATTCCAGTGCAATAACAAATGTCTCCAGTGTTGATGAAATGAAACCATTGAAAAGCTTACATTTTAAAAAAGATAAGTTATAAATTGTTCTTTACAGGAGTGTAGATCTTGATGTTAAATAAGAAGAATTATCAATGATAAAAAAACCAATACGTAAAGCTATCATTCGCATGGAAGCTTTGAAATTATAACTCAAACCGTTACCGAAACATTTAAGGATTCCAAAAACTGAAAAGGCAAACCTGAATGGAGAAGCTCAAAGACGTCTCAAGCCACTGATGATGGAGGAATCTAGGAAGTGCTTCGAGAATAATGGACAAATGTTGAAACCTTTTTACGAGAACTTCCAAGTGTATGTAATGGAAAAATTAATTCGCAAGGAGCCAAACGGATAACATTTAAGGTCGTCGAGCTAACAACGTTAAACAAAAGTGCTTTTTGGGAGGCAACCTAAATTTATTTTAATTAGTTTAATTTTGAATTTCAATTTAGTTAAGAAATAAAGATTATTATTTAATCCATTTTTATTTTCCAAGAACGTTTGTGGAGGCTATTAATTTTTCAAAAGTCGAATATCGATCGGGGTGTGAGCATACGTTGATCAGTACTGCTAATTATACTCTTCAGACCTTTAAATCCCTTACCAACTTAATCCATTTCCTTCAAATCCAAAAAAACCAAAATTCCAAAAACCCAAACAACCCAAAAAATTAAATTCCTTAAAACCCATTCAAACACAAACTCAATCCATTTCCTTCAAACCAAACCTAAAATTCCAAAACCTAAATAAACCCAATTCCCAAAACCAACACTAACCCAAATAAAGAAGGAAAAAAAAGGGAGGGGAAAATTGGGCTTAATAGCCAATCAGGCACGAAAGATAAAAAAGAGAGAGAAAAGAAATTGGGCCAAAGGAAGAAGGAAAGTATGTGACCTAAAAAGGAAATAAAAAAAAGGAGAAGAAAAGAGATGTCAAACAGGCCACATCCGAAAGCAGCCCAAGGAGGAAAAAGAAAAATAAAGGAAAAAATGGTGATGAAACAAGCCCAAAATCAGG
The DNA here is from genome assembly GCA_005610355.1 of Gossypioides kirkii. Classification (NCBI taxonomy): domain Eukaryota; kingdom Viridiplantae; phylum Streptophyta; class Magnoliopsida; order Malvales; family Malvaceae; genus Gossypioides; species Gossypioides kirkii. The sequence goes on from CP032253.1 coordinate 20,085,772, forward strand.
AAAAGAAAAGAAAAAAAAGGAAAAAAACCCCAAACCTTAAACCTTTTTCCCTCATATTCTTCACTTATCTTCCCCAAACAAAACCTAGCCCCATTGAAGCCATCTTGCCGCCATCATGCAAAACCACCACCATTGAAGTCGTCGACCTTTTTTGTCGTCACTCTTATCCTCCACCAAACACCATAATTTCATAAGAACCACCACCTTTCTCACCTGTCCAATTTATTTTCCCTTCACCATCGAGAATCATCAAGGATCACCGTCGATCGATTCCTTTTCTCCATCGTAGCAACTACACCTCTGTACCTCATGGAAAACACTACTTCTTCATCGCCAAACGCCCCGTGAAACCCCCCAAACACATCACCGCCTTAAAACAACTTAACCACAATACTCCAACATCCACCTTTCTTAACCACCACCAAAACTCCACCCAAAGACACCATCGACTTTAATGACCCGACCCAGATACCCTTTATACAAATCGCGAACCATCATCACGTGTCACCGCTCGCTGTTGTTCGTGACCATTCACTATCACGAAGCCGTCATCTTTGTTCGTTCCCTAAACATGAACGCATACCGTGGTTCGCACTAAAAACCATTCGATCAATCGATTTCTAGCTTCCCTCAATCGCTAGCAAAACCATTTTACAGAATCCTCGGGTCATCGACATTGATGACGACGATTCAGATTCACCCCTACCACCATCGAAACATTCTGCTAGACTTAGTCGACTTGGATGTCGAAGAAGTCCGACACCATTTGGTACGAAAGACCCACAAACTCAGTTGAACATTACTGATAAAATAAAGTATAACATTCCGAATTCACATTCTGTTTTTCCAATACTAACGTATCTTACTAGGCATTAGGTCAAAACTAACACTTCTAATTATAATGATGTAGAAACATCGAACTGAAACGAGCAACCAACTTTGAGCCAAACGAGGTCAGCCACCGTATGTTCTAGATGGTAATCATCAAACCAGTAAAGAGAAGAGCCAGAGTCAACCTCGAACAATAGTACTGATGCTGCTAATGTGCCGAGTCCACTGAATAGTCTAGCAGAAGAGAGTTGTCCTCAAAGAAATAATAAATGCAACCAACGAGGGCGCACCTACGTAATGCCTCTAGAATCGAGGATTCAAGGGTTTTTGAATTTCACTACCTAGAAAACCAGTGGAGATATGAGGAGATTCAACATCTTCCTATCCTAGTCTGTAAATATATCTCTCTTTATACTTGATATACTTGACATGCGTGATTCTGTGTTTTATTATTTCGATGCTATCAGTTGGACATCATATGTTTATATTCGCTGTGGTACATTTTATTAGCTAGTGTATGAATTCTATGCAACTTTTAGCTTCGACATGTATGCTATTAGGACTGTTAAAACCCTTAACGTGATTAAATTCAAATTGTTAAGTAATACCTTTAATATGTTTATTTCAGATTTTAACATATCTATGGGTTTCGTTGACTCTAATGATGTTAAAATTGACTAGTACCATCATGCTTTAGTAGAGATTCCTCACGATTTTGATGCCACCTTAACTTACTCAACCTTGACTAACTCAATTTCATGCCCTTACAATTTTAAAACATCGAAAGCCTTGTTAGTGCATGAACCAGCCCTAAGGTATATTCTTAGATTTCTTGCTTTTGACTACTCGGGCCGTAATGATTCTTCGGCTATCTTAACTATGACGAAATCATTTTCTTGTGGTGTATGTATTCCTGTTATAGAGTAAACCTAGGATATTGGTTTGCCTGTAGTTTTTACACCGTAATTAAGGCTCGTTAACCTCTCATATTAGGCCCATACATTACTCATTTAGTCATGACCATTTATTCATCAATTAATTTTTCATCTCTCACACATGCTTATAATGTGGATTATTTGGATGAATTTTGTTTGGATTCTATGGGATTGCTTGTCAGCACCCCTACTGCTTTTTACTTTGTTCTCCCATGTACACATACTTGAAATAAAAAAGTGTTTCGACAGGCACACAATTTCACTCCTAGGGAGCGAGAGGAGTAGCCCCATTCCACTATGGAAGAGAGACTAAACTGTTTTGAGGCTCGCTTAGAAACAATGGAAGCCAACATCGCAAGCATCCTCGCAATACTACAAAGCGGTCACCATCGTCCTCCACCTCGTTATATGTACATGGGGAGTACACTTTACCCCTATCTTCTTCTATTCTTTTAATTTGCACATTGAAGTCAATGTAGGTTAAGTAGGGGGATTACGCATGCCATGCTATTTTTTCTTTGCATATGCTAATTCACATACTAATGTTATTCTTTAATTAGTTTCAAAAATGCACTTTCAATTCCTATGCTTGGTTTATTTAAATAATTTAGTAATTAATGAATAATTATTTCTTACTTTGATCGACAAACATTTCATAGAGTTGAAAATGTTATGGAAAAGCCAAAACACTTCATAAAAATTGGAAGCTATTTAAACTTGCCCAATAAAAGAACTCAAATTATTGAATAAATAAAATCTTTAATGGCTTGATTAAGATTGAAGATTTAGAAATGTGAACAAATTGACTAACCGAGATGAGATGTTTGGATTGTCATCTCATCTCGCATAAATAGATTTGAGTGACGAATCGAAACTTGTAACACTCTGTTAAGTAGAATGTCAAATTAAGTAATTGGGATAAGGTCCTTGGGTTGTCATCTCATTTTGTGTAAAAAGATTTGACTATGCCTCGAATTTGTTAATAAAATAAAAAGAAAAAAAGGAAAAGAAGGGAAAAGAAGAAAAAAAAATTAATGTAAATATTCAGTAGGATTGTCTCGCAAGTTTTATTAAGCCTTAATTTAGAGAAGTAGTTGATTTTTACATAAATGTTTGAAATTTTTTTAAATGCTTATTGATTGAACATAACAATTGCTTATTTTTTATTCACCTAATTGTTTACATTACGCTTGACAAAGAAAGGAGATTTGATTTCAAAAAAGATTATCGAACGATTTTAGTACAGAATACACATCATGATTAAGGACAAACATAGGCTAAGTAGGGAGATTTCGATAGTAAATTACTTTGGTACTTTTATTTATTTATTTTTAGCTAAATTACGAATAAAATGCTTCTAAACTCGTGGTTTTCTTATCAAGTATACAATAGGAGTATCAAAATTCAAAATCAAACAAGATGGAGGCTAAAATGGAACGAAAAGTGAAGAGAGGGGTCACATTAACAGAAGTTGAAGAGTTAGTGGATTGACTAGTTCAAAAATTGGGTTGTTTGAAATTGTCAAATGGTCAAATAGTCAAATCTATTTTTTTTAAAGATATTTTTATGATTTTTAGTTGAAACTATCTTTATTTTAGTTAGTGGAGACTTTTTTTAAGAAAGCCCATGCTAAATTTAGCATAATAAAAGTATATAAATACCTAGGACACACTAGAATTGATTGGAATTGAATGCCATTATTCAATTTTCCTTTTTCATGCGCCTGTAGCAATTTTTTTTGTTAATTTCTTTCCTTTTCAATTATTTGTTTAATTGACTTCCAAGTCCTTTTCCTTTCCATCTTTCACAATTTCCACTAAATTCATTTCCATATACTTACCATGCATGATTAATTTTATGCTCAACTAAATCCTTTTTAACCTTAGCCCGGTTATCGCTCCAATAAGAAAAAAAATCGTGAGATATGAACCCACACTTAAAAACCTTTCAACTCGGGATTGCTCTCTCTGGAATATGGGATAGTAAAAATTCGTCCCTTAAAGTTAAATCAACTTTAACACAAAGTGCACGTTGGGTTAGGGTAGTTTTGGCATATAGTTGGGAAGACGAGTCGGTCGTGTTGTATTTAAACTCGTGTAAAAAAATTGGCGTGTTCAAGTGGAGAAAGTTAGTTGGATTTCGTCAAGGGAGACAATGATCATATTTAAACGACCCACATGATTGAAATCGTTAATTTGAGACGTGTTTTCTAGATCGTAAAGCTGTTAAAATTTTAAATTACGAGCAAGAGCAACATGGTTAGAACGTGGTTAGACATTCAAAAAGGGTCGATTTGCAGGTCGTACCGAAACCAACTACAAAAGGAAAAGTTTACGGTTGGGATGTTCTCGAACGTTATAACCAACTTATCGATTGAAGAAAGGAAAAATCACTTTTTGAGAATCGCTTCAAGTTTGGAGTGAATCGAGGCTGAGGCTAATATTTTATTTCATTTAATTTATTTTGAAAAAAAAAACTTCATTTTCACTTTATTTATTTCACTTTACTTTTGTTGTTTTTTAATATTTTTAATATTTTTAATATTTTTATCACAAAACACACCATGAAGCCTTCATTAATTTCTCGTAAGTTTATTTTATCCCTACATACCAGCACTTAATTCTCTTTCTGTAACATATAGTGATTGATGCCCCTATAAATAAAGGGCAAGTATAATATTTTTGTATACCAAAGTAAAAGTTGAATCATCCTTTAATTTTCTACTCTTGTCTCTTGTTATAATTCTCTTAGTTTTACAATACGTTATCAGCACAATATTACTCAAAGTGAGAGTTCTTTTTACTAATAATCAAATTATTAATTCCCGATCTAAATGATAATTCAATTAAATTTATTAATTCCAATCAGTTTATAATGTTATATTATATGCATGAAATAGGTTAATTTTATTATTCGAATGCCCCTAAAGTTTAGCATTTTATTCAATTTACTCCCTAAAACCGAAATTGCTAAAACTTTCAGATTTAAGCCTTGATTTCGAAACTGATCTCAGTTTCATCCTTCTACATCCCTCTAATATCTATATTTATATAAATTTAGCAACAATTTTGAAATTTATACACATTAGTCCTAATGTTAAAAAACTAGTAATTAAACTTTACAAAATCGTCATTTTTCATATCTAAGCTTAAAATCTAACAAATTAACATCAATTTCATCAGTCATTCAACAATGAAACTTTCAAAACCTTTAATAGTTTTACAAATTGGTACACGTGCTAGCTAACTCAAACTTTCGAGTATTCGAAAACATAAAAACTTACAAATGGAGGATTAAAGCTGGAAATGTTAAAACCTTATTTGTTTTTCTATGGTTTTGGTGAAGAAGATGACCGAACATGAAAGTGGTTTTTTTTTATTTGTGTTTTATAGGCTAATTAACTTTTAATTAATTACAATTAACTTAATTAATTTTAATTAAAGAGTGGAGCTAAAAGAGAAAGGAAACACGTTAAGGGATCTACTCTATAGAAACCTTTGACCTCTCCTGACATGTTTTCTTCATCTTTCAAGTGCCAGGTCCTTTCTGATACTTTATATTAATGTTGATCTTTCTTACTGCAACTCGGAGATGAATGTTCATCTAATATAGACTGCCAAACTGGGCTGTCTTGCTTGTCTTGTTCTGAAGCATTTGATGGCTTAAGATGTATCCGATCAACAACTACCAACCAATTTGAGTTTATGGTAAACTTGTATCATTGATTTCCTTAGTTTATTTGAAACTGTTTAGGGTTTAAGTGAGTGTTGGTAGTGGATATGAGTCAGAGTTTCACTAACATAGATATCATCATATTTTTGCGAGAAGAATTCTTTACCATTCAACAGATATGCATATTTGACAACACATAATTCCTTTGCCAATGAAGTGGAGCTGCTTCACACTGGAATTCACCTCTAGCTGATTCATTTCTGTTTTACAGAATGGAGTTCGAGCACTGATGTTGGATACATATGATTTCAAGGGAGATATATGGTTGTGCCATTCTTTGGGGGGGAGATGCCATGACTACACTGCATTTATATGCAATTCAGATCCTAATTCCCATTGTTTTTATTTCATTTTGCGACTTCTTGAAAAAGAAACTGAAAGTCCTTGGATTTTCTTTACAGTGGCTTGCTGTTGACACTTTAAAAGAAGTAGAGGCATTTTTATTTGCAAATCCATCAGAAATTATGACACTATTCCTAAAAGACTATGTTGAGACCCCAAATGGGTTATCCAAAGTTTTCAAAGATGCAGGTTAATGAAGTACTGGTTTTCAGTCTCAAGTATGCCACAAAATGGTCAAGATTGGCCATTAGTAAAGGATATGGTTGCTAGTAACCAAAGATTTGTTGTCTTCACTTCAGCCAAGTCCAAGCAAGAAAGTGAAGGAATAGCATATCAATGGAACTACGTTGTTGAAAATCACTGTACTACTACAACTTTCTCACTTAAATGGTCTAAAAATGAACTTGCCAACATTTGATAACATTGATAAACGTTTTGTCCTAAAATTTCAGATGGGGATGTTGGGGGAGCAGCCAGAAGAATGTAGCTACCGCGGAGAGTCAGCTCCACTCAATGACAAAACTAAATCTCTGGTTTTGATAAATCATTTCCATTCCATTGCATTCAAAGTAATGGCTTATGAAGACAATTCAACAAGTCTTATTAGTATGCTTGATACATGCTATGGGAGAGCAGGCAACCGTTGGGCTAACTTTGTCGCTGTTGACTATTATAAGGTAAATATTCACCGGTGCTCTTCGATAAGCAGTTTCATAGCCCTGCTTCATCTTGGGATTATTATTGCAGAGAAGTAATGGAGGAGGAGTGTTCCAAGCTGTTGACAAATTGAATGGCCAATTGCTATGCGGCTGTGACGATGTCCACTCATGCATGGTAAGATCCGCATAACTCATTTTACTGTAATCTATGGTCTGATTATACAATATCATCCCAAGTGATTAAAGCACATATTGCACGCTTGCAGCCTGGATCATCATCAACAACATTTTTTGCAACTAAGGACCAATGAGTCTCATTTTTGTTTCTTAATAGCTTACTATTTATATGCCTTAGGTAGCATCATTTTACTTATTAATCCTGACAGGGAGGAACAACCATTACTCTCGTCTCGTTGAAAGTTTCAAAAATGGTTGATCTACAATTGTCAAATGAGGATTTGAAACTAGCTAATTGGTTTGGCTTGTATCAATGATTCAATCTAACACTGAATAGCTAGCTTTATCCTATTGATTTTGAAATCTGATTCAAGCGCTCAACATCTTCTTCTTCTTCTTCTTCTTCTTGAGGATGTAGGTTCAACTACACTGAAGCGCATTATTTTCATATTTATGGGACGAGAGGGATTATGGATAGTTTTATACATTGTGTCAAAAAAAGCATATATGATTATAATCTATAATGATATTGTTAAAAAAATTCAAAAAAATTATCTATACTAATTTACTAGTTTCAAACATATATTTTAAAATATATGTTTTAAATAAAAGAAAATAAAACTAGCTAATAGGCATATAAGTTAACTGGAATACGAATGTGATGAAATTTTTTATTAATAATGTTAATTTAGTTGGTGTCAAAAGTTAATCTAATTTTTTTCATTTTAGTATCATACATATTTCATATGTTATTTTTTTTAAATAATTTCATATGTTACTATTAATTATTTTAAAACTAAACGTTGCATATGTCACGGGCTAGACCTTTAGCCTCACAAACTGCAGATCTTAGGTGATTTTTTGCCCTGAATATGCCTATGTGGTCTACATACGTTATTTTCACATGCATATGTCATAAGACTAGACCTTCAGTATCGCAAACTGCTCAAAGAAATTCTCTAAGGCACCGAAAATATAGAGGAAAAACACTTGAAATGAAAGAGCATCGAAGAACAAAAAAACCAAAGGAAAATTACACACCAAGTGTTTGTGTTATTGCCCTAAAATGTATTCAAACTATGACTGAAATGATTACAAATGAAGGGGAGACCTCTATTTATAATTGAGCTCTCCCAAAACCAATGGTATAGATTGAGTTACATCAACGGTCAAGATTAGAGTCTGTCTATAATTGAGAGTCCTAAGGGATTTAAACTCTATACAATCTTATCCCTTTAAACTTTATACAATCTTACCCCTTTAGGATTTACACTATTTACCCTGATAACTCTAGTTTTACTAGAGTGTTTCACTGGGCCACCAAGGCTTCAAATAGATGGGCTTTTCTATGGATTCCACGAATCAAGCTAATTCATGTGGGTCAAATGAGCCCCATTTAATAAGTTGACCTCTATGAGGCATTTTGTGCGCAATGGTCACGGGCTTTAAGTCGCAGCCGATGACATTTTCCCCCACTCATTCTCGCGATGCGCTCATCTCGTCTTTGAAATGGCACTGGTTGGACTCATCTTAGAACGGTCTCGATGCCTCAATTGATTCCCAACTTCTTTATCTGTCTGGTCGTCTCACCTCTCGGAACATTTGGCTCGGCTTATGTCTCCATCATCGCCTAACTTGCACTATATTTCTCTCTTATACATTTCGATCATAAGAGGTAGTCACTCTTTCTCGCCCTCATTGTGACTTCCATAGATCGAGATCCTCTTGATTCGCACAAATAAGGTTAGGCATGTAACACCCCTACACTCGGTCCACATGTATGAACCCGGTATATAAGTATTACAACCGAAGTCCGAGAAGCAAAATTGAGTAAAATTTAATTTTTCTTTCAAATATTGTGATTTGAAACCATTTTATTCAAAATATCATAAAATAATCAAGTATAATTAATATCGAAACTTAAAACCAATTTAAAAATAATAAAATATGATTTTTGGTCCAAAATAGAACAAATTATCAATACCAAACAAGTTGGTATCGATACTTTCTGAAAATTATCGATAGTAAGTGTGAAAAATTAGCTAAGAAGACATTCTGTCAATTTGGTATCGATACCATCCTTAATGTTATCGATAATTTTATCAAAATCTGCATGAAAATCAATCTTTAAATTCATTAAAATCCTCTTGAAGTAATTCCAACTCAAACCAACATTTGAAAGCAAATATTAAAACATCAAAATACACATTAAATGGCTCCCAATTGAGCTCAACCACAAATTTCAAAGTATTTCTTTAAACACATAAAAATACCCCATTGTACATGTCATTTCACACACAAAGTAAATATACCTAATCTTGAATTCTTCAAAGGTGATGTGATATGATAAGAGGCACCTAATCCAACCTTAGCTTCTCGGAGATCTTGTACCTACGCGTTGAAATAAACACGTTAAGCCGATGAAGGCTTAGTAAGCACTATAAGGATAATTAGTCATTTGCCTTCTTATTAATTCATTTTAAGATACATGTGAATATCCATTCATATAAATACATACCTTTCATGTACATAGCATTTAACTTACCTTGATGCCACAATTTACACATTCATCCACTTTTCACAATTTAGCCCATAGTAAACTTCTATAGAACCTATCGGATATACAGAACAAATACGGAGGTGCATATAAATGCACAAATGAATGGAGAGCACCGAAGTGCTAAATGAAGAGCACAAACGTGCTAATCGGAGAGCACATAACGTTCTAATATCAGAGAGCACATAAAGTGCTAAACGGAAAGCGCACTAAGGTCCCTTAATGGCATGCCACTAATAGCACAACAGTTCTAATTTGGTCAAAATAGGCAAAATTCACAATTAACATCATTATTCACCATAATACATCTCATACACATTTTCTTCACAAATACCTCATCATGTACTTCATACTTTTGTTTTCTCAATTAATTCCACAATTTCATCATTAAATTCACATAATCAATATTCATCATTAAATTCACATAATCAATATTCATCATTAAACACATTAAATTTCACATTTTCATCATCATTAATCATATACTAAAAATTATAAACACATATAATTAATTATTTCTAATCTTTAATACTTGTAGTACTTACAACACTTGTTGATAAATTCTTCTTACTCCTTAGCTTTCTCCTTTCCTTTCCCTTTAATTTGATCCTTCTTCTTCTTTTCTTTCTCTACACATATTTCACATATAAGCTAAAAACTCAAATCAAATAATCTTTTCATGCTAAATCATGAAAATAAATTTGTATGTCATGCTAATTTCTTTATCTCTTACCTTAACTCTTGAAAACCCCAAAATACTAACTCAAGCTCCTTGCTCTTTAACACTCCAAAGTGGGTTTTCTCAAGAGATTATGATAATCTCTACCTTCCTTTTATGATTTTCTTGAAGAAATCTCAAAGAAAAATGGAAGAACTTGAAGCTTAAAGATTCAACAATGGTGGAAAATAGCAAGAGGAAGAAGAAAGGAAGATAGGAGGTGGAGATGGGGGCTTACAGGTGAGAAGGAGAGAAAGAATAATTTCAATCATTCTTTTCTCTCAAATTCTCTAGAATTATCCACCAATAATGGCTCACCTAATTAAAATGGTAAAATTCCTCATTAGGTCCTTATACCTTTCATCATCTTACATTTAAGCCATCAATCATTACACATAAAATATCGTATAAAATAAATTACTCTTTTGCCCATCTCTAGTCACCATAATTTCTATGATGACTCATGACTTATTTTTGGCTAAATTTCTACTTAATCCTTGTTTCTTTCTCACAATTACTAATTATTCTTTAAAATTTCTAATCTTCTTATTTTTATCACATATTCTAATCCTTGAACCAATCCAAACACTATTCCAAATTCGGTTTAAAAATACAGATGTTACAAGGCATGCCTACATTCAACATTGGGTTTACCTTGAGTCTTGCCACTAACTTTGGTTTGTAAGCCCATCAACTTACCTGCTTCAAAACTTTGAGAGGGTTCATGTGTCTTTGCCATGTCAATATTAAGACAAAATGTAAAGCATTACCAAAGTGTTTGAGATGTATCTTGCTCGTTGCATTTCCTTGTCTCGTCTACCCATTTGCATCACTACTTTACCCCCAAAGTTTGATGCACAACCCACCTCTCTCTCATGTGGTAGACCCTCTAATGACTTAACATGCTTCATATCGATTTTTCCCCTCTAGCGTTCCCAAGGGGGTCTCCATAGCACTCTCATTTACCAAGTCAATATTCCTCCCATATGGAATATCTTTAGCTAGTAAGATTTTCGACAATACCTTTGCTCTACCCTTCATGTCTTGACTCACTCGCACAACGCATTGTGGTTGTTAAGTACTCAAGATGCATATACAGTCAACAAAAGGAACCAAAAGAGCATTAATCTTGTTAAGAAAATTCAATCTAAGAATAAAATCGTAATCATCCAATGGATTACCTCGAAGTCCTTCTTGCCCTTCCATTGAACAATCTATAGTTCAACTCCTTGTGCTACTCCCACAATCGGTACCTCTTTGGAATTAACAGTCTTGATCTTCTTAGTTGATTCACTCACTCAGAGACCAAGTTTACCCCCGGTTTTCTCCAATATGAACAAGTCTAATGCCCCTATTTCAATAAGAGCACTCTTCCTCTAACCCGCGATGTTGATGTTCACATACATCAACCCTTTTTACTTGTGATCCCTCTTCGCCTTAGCATATTTGAGCATCATTAATCCAAGATCCAACACCTTATCCTCAATAGGCTCCACTTTAACTTCTTTAGTGACTACGAACAACTTAGATCTCTCTAGATAGTCTTGCATCTTATGCGGACCACAACATAAGAAGCATTTCATTGGCTTCTTCTCATTCTCTTTGCCCCTCTTGGCTTCGATCCCAAGCACAATCGAATCAAGCCTCACCAAAGCTTTTTTCAGCTTATCATCCTTTTTGATGGCAAAAAACACAGATCACTTTAGACAGTCCCTCACTATATGCAGACCTCCATATAGTAAGTGTTTCAATAGCCTCTTCTTATTTTAGCAAGACTTTTTGGGTTCCCTCTTCCCATTTTGTGGTTTCTCGTTACTACTATGGCCACCATTACTGTTGCTAAACTTAACCTATCCATCTTCATCTTCCCTATCACTTCCTTTCTCTTTGAGCTTGGAAGACTCAAACTTGTCTTTCCTCGAAACAAGCTCGATTAAAGATTTTTCCACGATCATGACTTTCGACAGTTCTTGGACCCCTCGACATTCCAATTCCTATTTAACACACGACTTCAGCCCATCCATGAAAAAGAAGAATGCCTCTTTCTCACTCAAATTCGTAATTTGGAGCATTAAATGGAAAATACTTCGCAGAAAATGATTGGATCATTCTTCTGACATAGTGATAGAATCTACAGGTTCTGAATCTAACCACATAAACTTGTCATCACATAATGAAAAGGGGAAGAGTCAAAGACGAATAGCATCATTGAATGCCTCATCATATCTAAAAGTACCACATAGAGTTAAGAAGCGCTTAAGGTGTTGATTAGGGTTTTCATACATTGACCTCCAAAACTACAAATTACTCTAGATCATCGCCAACTTAATCTCAAAATTATTGGCATCGATCATTAACCTGTTGATACTTCCATAGACAACATCTATGTCACATCCCAAAAATCGGATAAGTAGAAATTAGGTTAATGAAAAGAGAATGGTCATGTTCAAGCTTTTTGTAAATGACCTTAGCACATTTGATAATAAATATATAACAATTATAGTGATTGAGTAGTGGTGGAGTTGTCCTTATTGATCAGAGTTTGAATCCCTTCCCTCTTGTTAATTTCTATTTAGTGCAAATTTGTTTTAAACCCTTAGCAAAGGTTATCCCATGTTTTTAAATATTTTTTGTTGAAATAATAACAAGCAAGTGAATGGTCAAGTGGTTAAGAGTTTAATTAATTTCATAAAAGTCATATCTTCAATTCCCCACACTCTTAAAATTTTTATATAATCTTTTTCGAAAACTTTAGCTAGTGTGAACACTCCTTGCTGTCCAACCTAGTTACCAGTGACGAACCCAGGGGGGCTGGTAGGGGCCCCGACCCCCCTAAAATCAAAAATTTCTGTTTAAGCCCTTTAAATTTTTAAAATTTTAATGGTAAAATTACACCTTGGCCCCTCAAAATGATAAAAATTTGATTTAATCATTTAAAATTTATAAAAATAAAGACCATTAAAATGGTAAAATTGTAATTTTATTATCGTAAAAATATAAACAATTTAATTTTGGCCCCTCTAAAAATTTTTTGGGTTCGCCCCTACTAGTTACCATGCATAGGGAAAGATTCTTTCCTTGTGTGTGAGTCAACCTTCCCTTATTAAGCCCCTTTTTCACTCCCATGATCCACTTTTCACTCCCTTGTCTCTTTAACTTGTCATTCTCTTCACCCTTACCATAAGTGATGTTCATTGAACCTAGACATGTTTGACAACACCCATTTTCATCCATCTTTTTCATTCTTTCCCTCTCATTACGACATCTCCCTTAAGCTCCTTCACATTATCTCCTTTTCTTTCTTTTGTTTAGCCAACAACCACCCATTTTTCTCTTTAATTCCTCCTCTTCTCCACCGTTCTTTGGTTTTGAACCACCTTCACCACCATCGAACCTTCATTGCACCGCCACTTTTCTACATTTTTTTATCCAATACCGCCTTTAGCGTCGCCCTTCACCATCGTGACAACCACTGTGGGTCACCGCATAACATCACCCTTTTTCTTTATTTTTTCTCTCTTATCCTTTCTTCTTTAATCTCGAGATTGAAACCCTCCTCATTTCTTTCTCCTTCGCCAGATTATCGCCTTTATTGGCGAACCATCGCCGTCGTCGTCATAGCACCATAACTGATAGTTGTCTTTCCTCCTCTTTTCTTCATCATTTTTCAAAGAATGTAACAGAGGTAAGGAGTTTTCTCGGTTTGGCTGGTTACTATAGAAGATTCGTTAAAGGATTCTCCATGATTGCATCACTTCTGACAAGATTGTTACAAAAGGATATGAAATTTGATTGGAATGAAAAGTGTCAGCAAAGCTTTGATAGGTTAAAAGCAGCATTGACTGAAGTTCTAGTGTTGATTCAGCCAGAGTCAGGTAAAGAATATGTGATCTTTAGCGTTGCTTCGTACAGTGGTTTGGGATGTCTACTAATACAAGGAGGAAAGGTAGTAGCTTATGCATCTAGACAATTAAAGCCACATGAGAAGAACTACCCAACGTATGATCTTGAATTGGCAGCAGTGGTGTTTGCGTTAAAAATATGGCGACATTATTTGTGTAGGGAAAAGTGCTATATCTATACTTATCACAAAAGCTTGAAGTACTTTTTAACACAAAAAGAGTTGAACTTGAGGCAAAGAAGATGAATTGAGTTGTTAAAGGATTATGATTGCATCATTATTATCATCCCGAGAAAGCGAATGTGGTGGTCGATGCCTTAAATAGAAAATTAGTGACAATTTTGAAAGCAATGAATGCGCATTTGGAGATGCAGCAAAATGGTGAGTTATTGGTTGAGTTAAAGGTAAAACCGACTTTGCTGCAAGAGATGAAAGATGCTCAAAAAGAAGATGAAGAATTATTGGTGATTAAGAAACAACTCAAGGAAGGGAAAAACAATGGGTTTGAAATTGATAGTAAGGGAAGTTTGAGATTTCATGGTCGGTTATGTGTGCCTAATCAAGAAGATTTGAGACGAAGAATTATGGATGAATCTCATCACAGCTCGTTTGTTTTACATCCAGGGAGTAATAAGATGTATAACGATTTGAAACCATTTTATTGGTGGAAAAGGATGAAGAGAGACATAGCTGAATACATTTCCAAGTGTTTGTCATGCCAACAAGAGAAGGAAGAGCATCAAGTTCCATCAGGATTGCTTCAATCGATAACCATACCAGAATGGAAATGGGAAAGAATTACTATGGATTTTGTAACGAGATTGCCACTTTTACTGATGAAAAAGGATGTTATATGGGTAATAGTGGATCGATTGATGAAATCTGCTCATTTTCTTCCGGTAAGAATTGATTTCTCTATGGAAAAGTATGCACAGTTGTATATAGATGAAATAGTAAGACTTCATGGTGTGCCGGTGTCCATTATTTCTAATCGGGGTCCTAGATTTACATCAAAGTTCTGAGGAAAACTACATGAAGCTTTGGGTACTCGATTGAATTTTTAGTACGACATATCATCCTCAAACTGATAAGTAGCCAAAATGGGTAATTTAGATTTTGGAATACATGTTGAGAAGTTGCATTATTGAGTTTAAAGGCAGTTGGGAAAAATATTTTCCGTTGGTTGAATTCACCTATAATAATAGTTACCAGTCCAACATTCAAATAGTACCGTATGAAGCACTGTTTGGAAGAAAATGTAAGACTCTAGTGTGTTGGACAGAATTGAGTGGAAACAAGTTAGTGTGTCATGATTTGATTTAAGAGACAAAAGAGAAAGTAAAGTTAACTAGAGATCATTTAAAAATAGCTTCAGATATACAAAAGTCTTATGTCGATCTCAAAAGGAAGGATATTGAGTTTAATGTGGGCGAGAAGGTATTTCTAAAAGTATCGCCATGGAAAAAGATTCTTCGATTTGGGAAAAAGGATAAACTGAGTCCAAGGTTCATTGGGCCGTATGAGATATTGGAGCAGGTTGGTCCAGTGGCCTCCCTCCAAAGTTGGATAAAATTCATAATGTTTTTCATGTATCCATGTTAAAGAGATATCATTCTGATCCATCTCATGTGATTTCTCCTGAAGTTTTAGAAGTGCAACCAAATCTGACTTATGAAGAAAAACCAATTAAGATTCTTGCTCGAGAAGTAAAGGAATTAAGAAACAAACGATTTCCTTTGGTAAAGGACTTGTGGAGACATCATAATTCAAAAGAAGCGACATGGGAAAGGGAGGAATCTATGAGACAACAGTATCCGCATTTGTTTACAGCAGGTAAATTTCAAAGACGAAATTTATTTAAGGGGAAGAGAATTGTAACATCTGCATTTTAACCCAAAGTTATAAACAGTATCGGGTCGGGTCAAGAATTAAAGCACGTGGTTGAAATAAGATAAATGAGAATTTCAGTCTTTAATTAGTGAGTATTTAGGGATGATAAGAAATTAGAAAATACATCATGAATAGTAGAACATGAGTCATCATAGGAATTATGGTGATTAAGGAAGGATAGCTTAGTAGATATTTTAGGTGTAATGATTATGGGTAAAAAGTGTGATGATAGATGGCTTAGGGACTTTATAAGTAATTTTACCCTTTTGAATAAATATGGGTGAGATATTTAAAATGAGTGGTGTAGAAAATTTAGAAGAAAAGAAAGAAAAATAAATGGAATTATATTATCCATTTTCACCACCAAAAACGTCACTTACCCTTTGTTATTACCCAAATTTTCTTTTTATTTTCCTCTCATATTGTTCCACCATTGTTAAACTCCTCAAGCTCCAAAATCAACATTTTTCCTTGAGATTTCTTTAAGGAAAACATAATAGAAAGCTAGTAGTCACTTTTATCTCTTGAGGAAACCCACTATGAAGTGTTGAAGAGAGAAGAGCTTAAGCTAGGGTTTTGGGTTTTAAGTGCTCAGGTAAGAGATGGAGGAATTAGCATGGCATACAAATTTATTTCCATAAGTTAGCATAGAAAAATTGTTTATATGTGGTTTTAATTTATATATGGTGTATGCTTTGTGTCAAATTGAAGAGAAAGAAAAAAAGGGGAAAGAGAAGACTAAGGAGTGATAAGAAGAGAAATTCACCATCTCCAACTTTTGTTGTAAGTACTACAAGAGTATAAAATTAAAATTATTCTCTTTAAATTTTCATAATTTTTAGTATAGAAATTATTTATGTTTGGAATGTAATATATAGTTGTATATTTATAAATATTGAATATGTAATTAAATGGTGAAGTTATGGAATTAATAAAGAAAGTATAGGTAAGAAATGTATGATGATGTATTTGTGAAGAAATATGTGTATGTGTTATACCATTTATGAGTAACGAAGTTTAATTAGATTGTTATGCCCAAGTAGACAAATTAGAACTATTGTGATATTAGTGGCATCCCATTAAGGGACCCTAGGGCGCTCTCCGTTATTTACCACCTATTGTGCTCTCCGTTTATTAGCATGTGTAGTGCTCTTCATTTAGCACATTTGCGCTCTCTGATTAGCACGTCTATGCTCTCCTTTCTTTAGTGCATAACAATGCACCTCCGTACTTGTTCCGTATATTTGATAGGATCTACGATAGTTTACTATGGGCTAAGGGTTGATTTGGATATGGTAGCAACTCATCCTAGTAGTATGGTAAGTGTAACTATTATTAAGGTAAGTAATTTCATTTAAGATGTAACTGTTGTGGGAAATTATATGTGAAGGTATTTATAAGGATAAATATGCATATATAGTTATTTCTTGAATTTAGTATAATGGTTTAAGTATAATTGCTTAATTATTCTTGTAATGCTTACTAAGCCTTCACCGGCTTAACGCGTTTATTTCAACGCGTAGGTACAGTCTATTTTAAGAAGCAAAAGTCAAGCTAGGTGACCTCTCATCACATCACATTTTGAAGGGTAACAACTTTAGTATTATATTTTATATTAAAATGGCATGTACATAAGTAGGCCAATGGTGTTCTTTTTGTGATAAGGAAGAAATTTTGCTCTTAACTCATTTCTTTTGGTACTATGAATGAAGTACTTTGTCTATATGTATACTTAAATTAAGTGATTGATATTATCATGGTTACACAAATGATCTTCTAATATAGTGATTGAGTTTGAATTTGATGTTGTTTAAATAGTTTTAATGTGTTCAACTTTGGTCTAAAATGTTGGGAATGTTTTTAAACTGTTTCAGGGGGTTTTCATTGAGTTTTTGACTGATATTCTTGAAATCTAAGCAGAAGCATCGATACCAACCCTGAAGGTATTGATACCAAAGTGACAGAATACCTTCTTGGTATCGTTTTCAAAGTTGGTATCGATATTCGGGTAAAAAATCGATACCTAACCTTATGGTATTGATATTTTCTTCAAAATTGAGATTTTTTGAACTTTTAAAATGTCATTTTGGTATCGATTTTAATTTCGGTATAGATACCGTTCGTAAAGTATTGATACCATCAAACCAAGTATCGATATTTTAACCTGTTTTGAACCATAATAATATTATAACTATTTTTAAACACATTTTATGATCCGATAATGATCCCATATAATTGTTCTATTAAATTTTGGTTTAAATGAGTCAAATCATCATTGTTTAATTGAAAAATTGATCGGTATTCATTTACGTCACTTTGGCACCGTATGTAATACTCTTATACTGAGTTCATACGGATATGAACCTTTTATTTTGAGTATAATATGCTTATAAGTAACACTTATTATGATTTCATTAACTACACATTTTAGCAAAGCTGTCCACTTGAGTAAAAGTCACTAAATTATTTGTATCTTGGTCTATAGAACTCGAATTTAAGATTTGCTTTATATTTTTGAAACTAGACTTAATAAAATTTTTACCATAAAAATTTTATAATTTTTAATTAAACCAAGTAATACAGTTTATTCTTCAAATCTTCCCTTGTTCTGCTACTAGGCAGCTTTGACCCTTCTTCACTAAAAATCTATTATCTTTTCGTATAAGTCTCATATTAAGTTACCGTTTGTTTCCCTTGAAAATAGACTCATTAATATTTTATTCATATAAATTTCATCTCCTAAATATGTTTTTACATTTTATAATGATTTTTCAAAGTTAGAATAGGAGACATCAAAATCAATCTAACCTTGTCTCATAAAAATTGTTATATCTCATAATCTAAAATTTCATTGCTTACACAGTTTCTATTTGAAACTATGAGCAATAAGCTTTAATTCTATAGATTCAACCTCTAACTCGATTTCTACAATTTTTGATGAATTTTCAAAGTTGAACCACTGATGTTGTCTAGAAACATTTACATTTTCATGGTTCTTTTAACTTTCATTTAACATACATAATCATTATGCTTTTGATTACTATTCAATTTAATCCTTAAAACTCACATATCTTTAACATGTAGTTTTATCATAGCTTATCTTATTTCAATTATATGCATTTCATAACTTTACAATTTATTCCCTAGCATCATGAGAATTCATCATTTAATGTAATTTCACTTTAATATTACCTTCTAATTTATCCTGTAACACAACATTTAAACTCTTCATCATAATATTTTATTTAAGTTATAAACTTTTGTGCATTTTATAATTTAGTCACCATTATCATAAATGCAAGTTAACTTGGTAATTTCATCACACCATCACTTTTGATGAAATCATTATTTCATCACACTATATTTTTGTTCTCTTTTTAACATTCAATTTCACATAACTTATTTTGTTTACTTTACAATTTAGTCATTTTTCTATTACTTCAATGCACTAATTCAATTTCATACATAATATTTACATATTCATAATTAATTCAACTATTTAACATTCTCCATATTTAGATTAAATAAAGTAAAATTATTGAAGTACATGCCTTATCTCTTTTACTATTTTTAAATGTCAATTTAATAACATGATAAAAAAAATAAAAAGTATTCTCAACAGTTCAAAAAAAATTTCAAACTCGTACTATATATATTATAGATTAATTCAGATTTAAATTATAGTAGTAATAAGTTTTTCTATTCCATTATTTTAGGTGTCTTTTCCTCAATATGATTGTTGAGAAATTGAATTTAAGTTTAATGTTAGTTGGAATTTTGAATATAAATTATTTTGGTCACTTCATTTATAATTCAATCCATTCTATTAGATCAAAAATTTCTTTCGATACAATCATAAAATGACACGTGTCAAGTTAAAATTAATGTTGGTCAAAGATACTGTTATGATGGTAAAATAATGACATCACATATTGTGTCATAATAATTTTTCTTTAATTAATTTAAATTAATTAAGATATAAAAAAATTATATTATCACTAATTAAAAACATAATAATTAAGTGATAATGTTAAATTATTATTTTATCTCTAATCAATTAATAAGAGATAAATAATAAAAGAGTTAAAATTCATGTATAACAATCAAATGTAGTTAAGAGTGAGCAAAATTCGATTCGACACGAAAAATTTGAAAAAATTTCGAATTTCAAATTATTTAAATCAAGTTAATCGAATCAATTTAATTTTTTTCGAATTTCGAATTCAAATCAAATTTAATTTTTGAATTTGAATAACTCGAATAAATCAAATACAAACTATATAATTTTAAATTTTAAATTTATATTCTTCACATCTTAAGCCCAAAGCCGAAACCCACCCTATTTTCCCCCTCCCTCACAAAGCCGATCTTTCATTTTCCCAATTTTCCAAAAGTCAAGATTTCATAGTCCATTTTATTCTTCAATTCAAACCTGGAACTCCTAATTCCCAAATACCACTTATTCTTTTTTTAAAACCCTAAATTAAACCTCAAATAAATTCTTCTCTTCTTTTTCTTCTTTAAAAAAACTTAAATTAAACCTTCCATTCTTTTTTTTCTTCACCAATTCATTCAAAATCCTATAATGACGAATTCAAGAAGAAAACTTAAATAAAAATATATTTTTTAAAAAATTACATAAAAATAAACAACACCAAAGTCATTTTTTAAATTTAACTCCAACAAATATATTTGATTCAATTCGATTCAAATTTCATCTCACTCGACTAAATTCGTAAAAATTTCAAATCGAGTTAGGATGATGAATTAGGATCTAAAAACTCAATTAACTCAAAAAAAATTCATTCGATTTGATCGAATGCTGACCCTTACATGCAGTAGTTAAATTCTACTTGAAGTACTCTCTTGAATATTATTCAAATAATTGACACTATAAAAAGAGTTCAACCTAAGCCATTCTATAGAAGCAAGTTCAAAAAGCTCAACAAACCTTTGCAGAAATCTTTGAAAAAGCCAAAAAACTTTAAGAATTTCAAATAAACATTATACTTGTTTTAAAGAAAAGCTTCCTTCCGATTTAGTTTAATCAAGTAGAGGAAGTCAAAATACATTCTTGACGAAAGGCAACTTGAAAGTTCAAATTTGATTCAAGAGCAAGTTGACATAACACTTGAAGTAATCTACAACCCTCCAAGATCGAGTCAGACGACTTTTGAATTGAAACTCGAATTGAAGAGAAGAATCAAAAGAGATTTTTTTTTTTTGTATTCAATAAATTTCTAGAGATTGTAACTTTATTTTACAAAGTTATTAATAAAATTTGATTTCAATTTTTCAAGTCAACCTTTGACTCAAAATTTATGTGTATATCCACTCCTTTTTTAAGTTTAAATCATTTAGCTTTACATTATTTTTGGGTCATTTTATTGTTTTAATTTTAATTTTTGAGTGTTTGGAAAGGTTATTTTGAATCTATTACATTTGAATTCAATTTTTTTAGTACAAAAGTTGAAGTTTAAAGGTTCGAATTATAAAATGGTACCTGTTACAATTCAATTTCGTTCGAGTTTTTAAGTTCAATTTTTTACAAAGCTAAAAATAAAAAAAAATCTTAAACTAAAAAATGAAAAAACTTAGCAACTGCCCTTGGATGCTTGGCCACCGCTACCCTTACTCGGAAATCTTGAAGATTTGCAAATCTACAAAAAAAAGGAAAGAAAATCACAAAAAGATATAAATTTTGTATTATAAAAACACGAAATCAAATGTAATAGAGAAATTTTTTTGGGGAATAAGATTCAGAGATTTTTTTATACAACATTCAGAGGAATTTTTTTTAAGATTGAGACGTACATTCAAAAAAATTGGAAGCAAATATTGAGGTATTGATTTGTATTTGTATTTTTTTCTTTTGAAACTAAAAAAAAATATAGATCTAGGTTTTTTTTTTTTTTATGGATTCGTCCTTGGCCTCCTCCAGTATGTGAGACCCATGGCTTCCTTCCTTCGAGTTTGCTCGGAGTTCATCGGACTTCGTCTTTTTATTATTATTATTTATATTTACTTGTTTATTTTGACATTTAATTTATTAATTTTTTTGTTTATTTATTTATCATTTATTTTCATCTCTAATCCCAATTATTTTTATTGTTTATATTTATTTGTTTATTTTAGCATTTAATTTTAATTTTTATTTTTATTTATTTTTTGTTTATTTATGTAGTTGTTGCTTATTTTCATGTCATTTTATTATTATCTCTTTTATTATTTTTTATTTAATTTGAATTTATGTTATTATCTTATTTGTTTATTTATTTATTTATCATTAATTTTTTTTTTCTTTTTATTTAATTGCATGTTGTAAGTTAATCCTTAATTTAACCATGTTAGATATTTTTATGATTGTATTTCATATATTTATTGTTTTATTATTTATTTATTATTATTATTTGTTATTTATATTATTGTTTTTATTTAATTTTATTTATTATTTTATGTATTTTATTTATTTGTTATTTTTATGCTATTTATATTTTTGCCTTCATTTAATTTAATTTATTGTTTTATGTATTTTATTTATTTATTTTTTATGTTATTTATATTTTTGCCTTCATTTAATTTTATTTATTCATGGATTTGTTATTTATTTGTATGTCATATTTTATGCCTTTAAATTAATTACGTGCCTTACTGTATTTTTGTTATTTTAGAGTTTTCTCATATTTATGTTTTATATATATTTATTGTTGTTTATATTATTAATTAATATTTATTTATTGTCATTATTACTATGATTATATTGCTATTTTATTTAATATTATAATTATATTTTTATTGTTATTAATTGTATTTGAATTTCTTCATTTAATTATTTATATTCATGTATTTTATTATTTTTCATTATAATTGTAAATTATGTGCATACTCATTCATTTATTTTTGCATGACATTTTAATTCTTTTAAAAAATACATAAACAGTTTTCAAAAACATCGAGACAATATTCTTTATTTCGAGAATTCGAAAGGATCATGCCCTAACTCACTGGGTGTGATTTTCTCTTTGAATCAAGATAATTGAATACCCTATTTCAAAATAAAAATATACGATATTTGAAATAATAATTAGAAACGCTCATTAGTTTCAAGGATTCGAGTTGTTGTACTCTAACTAACTGGACATGACTTTTCTTCTTGATTAACTTGAGGTAACGAGTTTTTTTCGTAAAATTTAATTTTTTAATTAAAATAAATATGTCATTCATGTATTTAAGGGTTGTAATTTAAATTTTTCTCGAGTTTTTTTATTTTCAACAATTAATACATTAAATAATCTATTAGGTATCAATTTTGGGCATGTAAGGGTGTTAATCATTTCTTACTTATAACCGATTCCCAAACCCGTTTTATGGTTTTAAAGACTAAAATTGTTATTTTAATGATTTTAAAATTTTACAAGGTGATCCAATCATACCTATTTTAAAAAGATTGGTGGCGACTTCATTTTCGTTTTTCAAAATATAATTCGAGACTTTTTTCAAAAAAAACAAAGTTTCGACAGTACCTAAACTATATTATTTTTCTCAAGTTGATATCTAAATTTTTCTTTTGTAATAAGTGATACCTAAATAATACCATATTATTCAAAGTGTTACCAAAATTATACCATTTTTCCTAAGTCAATACTTGGTTTTTTACGAAAATGATATCCCCACCCCATTAATTACCAAAATAATATGTTTTGTGGGGTGCAGTGTATTTAATCGGTGGCACCAAGGGAAATTCTGACACAAATTTTTTTAACTTTTTTATTATATTTATATATTATAAAAAATTAATAAAATAATGGTGGTGCCAACTTGAGTGGCAGCACCAAGAAGAATACACAGTACAAATCAATACACCAGAAAAATAAATACGAAAAAAACCTGACATGGGTGGTGCCATGTTGAATGGCAGCACCAAAGGTGCCATTCTAAGTGGTGGCATCGAGGGTATTTTCGGACACGTGGCACGCTCCGAGTGGCCTGTGTGAGGGGTTTGGGAGGCAGATTCGGTTGGGGTTAAGGGGAAATTAAATTTGGTGGATTTTTTTGTTATAAAAGAGGGAGGGAGACCAATGGGTTGAAAAAGAAAGGTAAAAAAAAAAAGGTATTGTGGGTGTTCGGGCAACAGCTACGGGAGAAGAAGAAGGAGGAAAGGAAAGAAAGAAAGAAAGAAAGAAGAAGGAGAAAAAAGAAAGAAAGAATACGGAGAAGATTTTATTTGATTTTAAAATTTATTTTATTTTATGTGTTTATTTTTAAATTTATTTTTATAGTTATTTAATTTGTTAGTAGTAATGTAGTAATTATTTAGTTTCTAATTTTAATGTTTAATGTGATTGATTTGCTATTATAATTTCATTTGTTTAGTAGGTTGATTAAAAGAGAAAAAGGCAAAAAGAAAAGTAAATATAAATGTTTTATTATTAATTTAAAGTTATATTTTATTTAGTAATTATTATTATAAGTTATTTGATTTGTTATTAATTTTTTTAGTAGAGTAAATTAAGAGGAGAGGAAGACAGGTAAGTTTCGTTATTTTTAATTTAATTTTATTTTGTTAGTAAGTAAGTAAGTAATATTAATTAATTAAAAAATTAATTACTAAAATAGGTTATTTATTAAAATAGTACAAAATAAATATTTATATACCAAAATGGTATCCCCACCCCATTAATTACGAAAATGTGGCGGAGATAGCAATTTGGTATATAATTATTTTTTTTGTATTATATTGATAAAAAACCCAAAAAATTAATAATGTGATTTTTAGGTTTTTATTAATTTTTTATCGAAAAAATTATTTATGTACCGAACTAATTGAACTAATTTTTTTAAGTTGCAAAATGGATTCTTTAATTAAAAATGAGCGTCCTCACATGGCAGACACAGTGAATGAAAGAACACACGAAGGCAATCTCAATGTAATAAAATTATTATTTGTTCCTTATATCATTTATAAAATTATTATTTGTTTACAAAATTAAATTAGGTTATTCTAACTATTTCAGTAAATTAACAGGGCAGTTGCAAGTACCGTGCATTGAGGGGTCGTGTGCACGGCCTCACATATAAACCTCATGAACGTCTACTTCCACACTTGTAGACGGCCGAATTTGGATCAGCGGCATTGATCCAAAAGGTTGACTTGTGGTATGATTTAATATCCGCATTGGTGTAACATTGGCGCCCGGAGACCCAGACATTTCATTTGCTGTGTGGGGAGTGCACCATCACGTTGGAAGATGTTGCACTGTAACTCGGGCTCTCGATCAATGGTAATGCGATCACTGATATTAGTACAATTCCAAAGCCATTGTTAGTTTGCAACAACTTACTAGGTCGCTCACCTAGTGATGGCAAATTTACGTCTTTGACTTTTACATGGCTGAAGGTCAATTTTGTGCATTTGCCCAAAAATCCAACCGAACTGGAGGTTATGTGGGCCGTTCAAGCATATATTTTGCAGATCATAGGGGGCGTACTCATGCCGAATGCCAACAATAATAAGGTCCATATGATGTACTTGCCCTTACTGACTGATCTGCAAAGTATTCGTTCATATAGTTGGGGATTTACGGTGCTTGCGATGTTGTATCGAGAACTTTATCTCACCACAAAGCCTTCTTGCAAAGATATAGGTGGTTGCCTAATACTATTACAGTCTTAGGCACTTTATCGGATGCCATTCTTGGCATCTGTCAAGCACCAAGCATATGTTTCCCACTCGTTAATAGGTGATTACCCTAAACCCAATATTGCAATTATGTGATATATTTTTTGTAATTATATTATTCTAACAAGTTTTTTTTTGTTTTCTTAAATGGAAAACAAATCTGAAAATCGGGAGGCAATACATCGTTCCTATATATCGTTTGATACTCGAGTAACATGCCGGGGAATGGTATGTTATTCCTTGACATGTTATTAAATTATATTACTTGACCTGTGTTAATATCGTGGCATGTTATTAAATTATATTATTTGACTCTTATTAATATCGTGACATGTTATTAATTGTGCAGTTCATCTGGACGCCATATTTGTTGCCAGAAATCGCCGCTATTATTCCCTCTTCGGCCTTCCTCCACTCAAACCAATGGTGCATTAACGCACTGATTATCAATTTCTAAACAGTGGAGTGGTATGTCAGGGATCGAGTGCTTCGATAATTTGGTTGTAAACAACCTATCCCGTCATTGCTAATGCAATTAGGGTCTATCCATGGGATAAATAAGAGAGGGAAAAAATATTATGATTGGGGGCATGTGCATGGACAGTATATTCATGTGTGGAACAACCGGATAACACGGGTACCTCCGATGGAATATACTCTCGATTTGCAGGCATCAGTATACTACATGTACTGATACATTCAAGCGGGGAAACCATATTTACTTGGTGGATAATCGACGATAAACCGCCCCTACACAACTCGACTTGATCACCCTTATCATCCGCTTCTTGCACCAAAGCTAGAGCAAGAGGAAGAGGCATCAGATGATGATGATTCTTATCATCCAAACTTTGAGGCATCCTCACATATCCCTGGCTCATCAAGTCAAGGATAGCAGCCTCAGTTTGTCGAGCCACAATAGTACTACGCTCCTTTCGACCCATCATTATCATCGCAATACTCTACTTTTCCTAGGCATATGGCTGCTAATGATGACGTTGATCCTGATGAGCAACCTCGTCGTACACGCCGACCACTATGAAGATATACCCCGAGGACCATACCATCTAATCATTGATATTAGGGTTGTATTTACTAGTGTTTAATTGTGTACATTTGACTATTGATGAGTTTTGTTGATGACTTTTTACTTTAATTTTAGATATATTTTAACTCATTCGATCAGTTATTTAAATTTCATATTTATATACAGACTTAAATTTTACTTATGGTTTAGGATTTAAGTTTAGGGTTTAGTGTTTAATGTTTTATATTTAGGTTTGAGGTTTAAGGTTTCACGTTTAGAGTTTAAAATCGGATCCACTTTTAATCAAATTACCTAATAATTAACAAATTAAATTTAAACAAACATTATAATATAAATTGGTTGTATTAAAATAAACATAGTGATTTCATTCCATAATTGAGTACAGATAGATTAATTCCTACCCGATCCGGATGATCGACCAATATGATAGGTTCGTTGGGGGTAATTATGTCGATTATGGCAACTAGCCTACACACTCCACAAAGCTTGTTGTCGTCTGTTTTCTCCATAATGTCCATTTCGTTGTAGATTCTGATCACATGTGGATGACCTTTCGAATTCCTTCACAAACCTTTGTTCGAGATAAGCTCAAAAGTTGTCAGAGGCACCTCCCATGCAGACAAGTCAGGCATGATAGGGAACTCGTTTTCCTTAATACATAGCGTGAGCTCGAGAGTGTAGACGGGGTCGATGAACTGTTCAACATTAAGTGACACTTCAGCACAAGCTACAACGACATGCACACAGGGATAACGAAGTGTATCGAACCTCTTGCAATCGTAGTGTCTGTTTTGAAGATCAACCCCATAGGACCTAAGTGGGATACCAGGTCGACGCCCAATGGTCTCCGTAACTTAAAATCTTTGAAACTGTCGTGAACATATTTCAATGTTCATCGACCTCGCTCTTTAACGGTTTGCATCCATTACCTTCCTGACAAACACGTGTCAGGTTTTAATTTGATCAATTTGTCATGTCTCCATTACTGGCATCAAGGTAACCAACCTGTAAAACGTAGTCGAAAACACAGATGGAATCAGAAGATGTCTTTTTCTCTTAAATACGCCGTTAATCGACTCTGCCAGGTTGGTCGTCATTTGACCATATCGAAACCCATCATCGAAACTTTGAGACCATTGCCACAGCTCCACGATACCCAACCACTCTCGCAAAGGCTTATTTGTTTGACCTTCCATGTCACGCTTAAGTCTAGTCATTTTTGGTCGAAATCGATATGGCTCTACCTTATATGTTGTGCATGTATTAAGAAAAGATAAGTTACAGTCTCGAATCAAAACATTAAAAATATATAATGAAACTAAATTTTTTTACCCATTTTCACAAGTCGTCTCTTCCAGTTTGCATTCTTATATTCTCGGTGGAAGTTAGCCGTAATGTGTCGACTGTAGTAAACTGATCTCCATGATATACTTGTACGCCTAATGGCGGCAATTATTCCCTTCCCTCTATCGAAGATGATGCAAATATTATCATTATGAACAACATACCTCCGCACGTTCGTCAAGAAGAATTCTCATGAATCTATGTCTTCCTTGTCCACAATAGAAAATGCTATCGAGAGCACATTTTGGTTCTCGTCTTGAGCCACCACAATAAGTAAAATCTGCATATATTTATTGTATAGTCAGGTCCCATCTACCAGGATAAATGGCTTACAATGAGGAAATGCTCGAATGCAGAGATCAAACGTTCAAAACATATATTGAAAAATTCTTCTTTCCAATTTTAGGTTGTAATCTGGGCCATAATAAGGCCGTGTCACCAACTCAATGGCAGTCCCCGGCACGTACTATCGCATTGCGGCTATCCACCCTTGCAGCTCATTGTACGACGCATCCCAATCACCGAACAACTGTTCTATTGCCATCTGTTTAGCTATCCATTCTTTTCGATACGGAACTCGATATTGGAATTGTGCTTGCATCTTAATAATCAATGTGGAAACTTTGATGGTCGGCAAGTCCTTCACCATTGACATGATATGTGTGCAGATAGTTCTGGAATCGAGTTTTTGGTGAACTTCTGACATACGTGTTAAAATGCATGTGTGAGGCCCATCAAATTTTCTTATCTCCCGAATCTGCGACTTCTGGATAAATGCAGCTTGTACCCGTTAATTGCAACCTTCCGTCGACTTCTAGCACTCCCCGATATACAATGTCGGTTTAAACACCGCGACTTTGTAATCCACAGACACATTCATACTATATCATTTAATAGCAAATACGCACTCTTCCTTAGATTCAAATTTCTGACCCACAAATAACTCTTCAGGGTCTACTGCTACGACCAATCGGTAAGTAGGTCGTATATCAGGGTACCCCGTAAACTGGGCTACATGTGTCGCATCGGGGTCTATAAGTGACACGTGTTCCCCAGTAGGATTATTGTGCATCACAATATGTCTAACTGGATTTTCGATTGGAGGCGCGTTATAATTTCCATCGTCATTCTTCCCTTCATCATCGATGTTATCTAGGACCTCATCCACATTCGGATCACTATCAATATCAACCTCATGATCAGAAGGAATACTACTATCATATCCAGCATCTCCATTCGCATCATTCTCGGGTGCAGTAGCATTAGGATCGATGTCTATCCTGCATACTATTGATTGATTTTCAATGTACAATACTGGAACCACCATACACGAAGTTGGATCTTCATTTTCTACTGGTTCCATGTCAACTAACTCGACAAAAAACCAAATCGGTGCATTTGGGTCACTTTGATTCGAACAATAAAGAGCGATCATTGTCTCCACGTCTTCATCGTCTACAAGTTCCATCTCGGTGAATTTGATGGGATCTATCGAAATTGGAAACTTGTAGAAAAGTTTCGAGATCTTTCTCCCACAACGTCTAAAATTTTTTGCACTAATCATTGTTTTCATATCATCAACCGAAACATTTGGACGAAATCTCATTCCTATTTGTTTCTGACACTCAAATATACATCCAACTGATGTTCTTAAAATTACTCCATCGAAATAAATGCATACAAAAAAATGACTATCTATCTTCAATAAGTCTGTTAAAAATAAATAAAATTTCAATAAAATAACAATTTAACAATATACCCTACTAAAAATGAATTTATAACAAATAATTATCAAACTAAATTAAAATATACTAAACCAAACCATATAAAAATAACAAAAAAATTACTTTTTTATTTTTCTCTTCCTCTCTTTTTATTTTCTATTGTTTTTTTTCTTTCTTTTATTTTTTTCCACAAATTTAAACATCTTAAAATCCTAACCTCCTTTTATAGTCATTCGGTGCCGCCACTCAAGTTAGCACTACTATCTTTTATTTTTTTATTTTTTAATATATAAATGTAATAAAAAAAAATCTGAAAATCCCTTGGTGCCGCCAGTTAAAATGGCACCTTTGGTGCCACCACTCAACACGACACCACCCATGTGTCAGGTATTTTTTATCCCATTCTCGTATTTAATTTTTTGATTTGTATTGTGTGTTTATTCCTCTTGGTGTCACCACTCAAGTTGGCACAGCCATTATTTTATTATTTTTTAATATATAAATATAAAAAAAATGAATAAAAAAAATCTGTGTCAGATTTTCGCTCGGTGCCGCCAATTAAATACCTTCCACCCCACAAAACATATCATTTTAGTAATTAATGGGATCAGGATACCATTTTGGTTAATAAATTTTTTTTACATTAATTTGGTAAAAAACCCTCAATATTTAAATGTTTTTATTATTATTACAAATGATACCTAAACTATGCTCTGTCCCCTAACTGTTAAAAAATATCTTAACCAATCATTCATGAGATATGTCACGATTAAATTAAAAGAATTAAATTAAATTACACGAAAAATAAATTTAATTAAATAAAAACTTTTTAATTTTTTTTACACTCTCCTTCCCCACTATTGTTTCTATTTTTAATGTATTTTATAACTGGTGGATAACTTTTCTTTGCAATAATTTTACCATTTTTTTATACTGAAGCTTCTACCCAGTTCTTGGATTTCATGCTTTATTTGAGGTTTTTTTTTTCATTATAGAGGTTAATTGTTTTATGCAAAGTATATAGAAAGAACAAAAAAATATTTTTAAGAAAAATAATAAATATGTTTTGAATTGGAATGAAAAATAATTAAAATCGAGGTTAAAAAATGAAAAAGAAGCTACTCGTAATTTAGGTTTTGTTGCCGAAAATTAGTTAGAGATGAATATATTTATAATTTCTTTTTGAAAAGAAATAATATTTCACTTTATTGGAATTTTACTTAAAAATTATTATATGTCATAAAATTAGGACTGTTGTGGTTGGGGTTGAAGGGGGCAATGATCTGGATGGGAGGATGGAGGGTGATGCAATTTCTCTTCTCGAGGAAAAGATGATTTAGTTGACTGTAAAGAGTTCTACGTTAGTGCCGGGTTGCTGCCCTTCGCTTATTTGTTTTGTTTGGACAAAGAAGACTTAAAATCCCGATAATTTTCGTGCGCAGATGAAGTGTATTTGGAAGACGAACCGAAAGTTTGATATTAGGGTCGTAGGGCTGAATCTATTTATTGTGGATTTTGAAGATTCTGATCATTTGGAAACCATTTTAGAAGGTCGGCCATGGCTATTTAGAAAGCAGGTTGTGAACTTTAAGTCATTTACCAAAAGGGTGGTTCGAGAGCAGTTACAGTTGGTTTCAACCTCGATTTGGCTCAAAGTTGGCCCTTGTCCCCCGATCTGTGATAAAAAAGACCTTGCTCATGCGAT
Source organism: Gossypioides kirkii (assembly GCA_005610355.1). NCBI lineage: Eukaryota > Viridiplantae > Streptophyta > Magnoliopsida > Malvales > Malvaceae > Gossypioides > Gossypioides kirkii. The sequence goes on from CP032253.1 coordinate 20,117,014, forward strand.
TGTGTCCACTTTTGGGGGTTTATTATGATCAGAGTTTACTGATGATCTTTGTCGTATTAGGGTTATGGTTAATGTGCATAAACCACTAAGACGGGGTATTTTTGTTTCTGTGGATCCAAAGTATAAGGAATGGGTTCCGTTTAAGTATGAAAAATTGTCGTCTTTAAGTTTTAAGTGTGGATGCATGGGTCCCGTGTTGAAAGATTGTGAGTTAGCATCCATTATTGAGAAGGAGGGTTCGATCAATGACTTACCTTTTCGATGGCTCTTAAAGAACAAACCTTTTTTATGGGATGAGATATTTTAATTGGGGCTAACTCTTCAAAAATCTTTACCTCAGGTTCTGTATGCAGGGCAATTGGATTGTCATCATTAGAGGACTTTTTCGGTGTATAAGGGTCTAGTGGAATTAGGAAAAGAGACTGTATTTGGCTCGAAGTCTTCCGTTGTGGGTAAGGATAAGGTTTCAAGTTTTTAGGGGGGATTTATCTCCTGGGATGGTTGAGTATAAAGAGAATACTGTGATCGAATCTTTATCTAAAGAAGTTTTTAATGGGAAGGAAATTTTGAGGAATTTAGGGTCTCATTAGGACATGAGCATAGGGTCGGATTTAAGCGTTAGAAGCGTTAAGCGAAAACGATTGGCGCGGGATCGATTGGATGGACCTGGGAGGATTGAAAGTGGGCTTGGGAAGCGTAAATTGATTGAGGATGGGCAATCTTTTTTAGATGGTATGTTTAGTAATGTTGGGCCCAAGAAGAGATTACGTGAGCTTAATGCGTCTCGGAAAAGAGTGGGGGTGCTGGGGGATGGCTTTGGTCCTATTATTCTGATGGATGAGAGCGATTCTTTTGGAAAGCTAGTGCTCTTGGGTGGAATATAGATTCTTGACTTTGATATATAGACGGTTGTCACGAAACTCCTAAGTTAGAACGTTCGGGGGTTGGGGAACCCTCGGGGCATTTGAAATCTTCGACGGGTGCTGAAGATTCATGTTCCCCGGATTGTCTTCTTCGTTGAGACTAAATATGACAAGGGTAAAATGGAGAGGATTAGAAGTAGTTTTGATTTTCTTAATGGTATTTATGTGCCCTCCTCTAGATTGAGAGGTGGATTATGTCTAGCTTGGAAAGATGATATTACAGTGTCCTTATAGTCTTATTTTAGTGATTTTATTGATTTTATTGTCGAAGAGGTGGACGAAGATAGAACATGGCGATTGATTGGTTTTTATGGTTCCTCGTATGTTGTTAACAAGGAATTATCATGGAACCGGTTGCGCCAGCTAGGGCTTTCTCTACATTTGCCTTGGTTAGTCATGAGGGATTTTAACGAGATCTTGTACTCTTTTGAAAAAAGGGGTGGAGCTTGTGTAGTGCTAAAAAAATGAAGGCTTTTCGTTTGGCTTTAGAGGATTGTGATTTAGCTGATTTGGGGTATAAAGGAGTATGATATACGTGGTCAAGGAGGAATTTACCATAAACGAATATACGAGAGTGCCTCGATAGAGAGGTGGATAATTTTAGATGGGTTAAGTTATTTCCTCTAACTTTGGTAGCTTTTCTCCCTCACTCTTATTCAGATTATTGCCCTTTGTTGGTTCAATTACATGGTTCAGATGCTCCTCAACCCTATTGGAATTTTCGTTTTGAGCCTTAGTAGGTGTTAAGAGGATTCCTTTGAGGATCAGGTACGAAACCTATGGCTTTCTTGTAATAGAGATCTATTTGATAAATTGGATAGAGTCAAAAAGGGCCTTTATTAGTGGGCAAATGATAGAAGACCCAGTAGATGTAGGCTTAGCAACCGGCTCACTAGGCATTAGGAAGAACTGATGGGGATGGAGGTAACTAATGAAATTCTTGCTGAGTTATTGAATACTAATTCATTTGAACTTAGAAATTGATAAGGAAGAATTGTATTGGGAGCAATATGCTCGGGTTAATTGGTTAAAGGCAAGGGATAAGAATTTCACTTTTTTTCACAATTTTGCTACCAGTAGGAATAATAGAAACTAGATTATGAAACTTAAGGATGATCTTGGGCAGGTTACTTTTAATGAGGTGGCGATGGAACAGATTGCTCGTAGTTATTTCCAGAGCTTATTTTCTTCTCAAGGAGTTCGAGAGCCTTCGATTATTTTGGAGGGTCTTGATGTTTGTATTCTTCCTGAGATGAATTCGAGATTGACTCGAGACTATACCGAAGAACAGGTTTATGTGACCTTTAAAGAGATAGGTCCTACAAAGGCATCTGAGGTGGATGGTCTTCCTACTTTATTTTTCAACGTTGTTGGCCGATTGTTAGCAAGGAGACTTCGACCTTTTTCTTATAGGTTCTAAATAATGGTTTGAGTTTTAATAATTTGAATGTTACTTTAATATTGTTCTGATCCTTAAATGTCCACATCTGACTGATATGACTAAATTTAGGCCTATTAGTCTTTGTAATGTTTTGTATAAGATTATTATGAAGGCAATTGTTAATCGTTTTAAGGAAGTTCTTGATTTATGCATTGATAGGGCCCAGAGTGCGTTTGTTTCGGGTAGATTGATTTCTAATAACATTCTTCTAGCTTATGAGCTATTACATACCTTTTTCTAGAAGCGTGGGAGAAAGGGCTTTATGGCAATAAAGCTCGACATGAGCAAAGCCTATGATCGTGTTGAGTGAGGTTTTTTGGAAGATGTGATGTCTCATATGGGATTTGATAGGAGATGGATTTAGTTGATTATGAGATGTATTTCTTTTGTCTCTTATTTAGTGATGATTAATGGGAAATGTGGTGAACGTTTTGCCCCTTCGCGTGGTCTCTATCAAGGTGACCTCTTAAGCCTTTTTCTATTTTTAATTTGTAGTGAGGGTTTGTCGGCTCTAATGAGAATGGCTTTGGACCAAGAGTTGATTCAGGGAGCTAAGGCTAGTTGAAGTGACCCGCAAGTTTCTCACCTATTGTTTGCTGATTGCATTCTATTTGGGGATGCTACATCCTGAGGCGTGAGCACCTTAAAAACTATTCTTAAAAAAACAAGAATGCTTCTGGCCAATGTATTAATCTTGATAAGTCCTCTATTTTTTATAGTTCGAATACCTCGAGTGTCGATAGAAGGGTTCATCAAATGATATTGAAAGGTATTTGGGTTTGCCTACGTTTGTGGGTCGACGGAAGAGGGATGCATTTCAAGCTTTAAAGGATCGTTTTAATAAAAGGGTTGAGGGTTGGAGTGCACATTTTTTATCTCAAGGGGGATGTGAGGTTTTTGTGAAAGCGATCTTTCAATCTATTTTGACATACTCTATTGGCCTATTTCTTATTCTTAAAAGCTCAATGTGACGACTTGGAAAAGATTATAGGGCGATTTTGGTGGTAGAAAGGAGGAGGGAAAAAAGCTATACACTAGTGTGAGTGAAGGAAACTTTGTGTCCTAAAAGAGCATGGTGGATGGGGTTTCGAAGACTTTCTGACTTCAATACAGCTTTGCTTGCCAAGCAAGGATGGAGGATTTTGAATAATCTTAATTCATTATTAGCTAGAGTGTTAAAAGCTAAATACTTCCCTTAATCTAATTTTCTTCAGGCTAATCTCGGTAATTCCCCTTCATACACATGGAAGAGTATTTGGGCGACTTCAAAATTATTACGAATGGGGTTGTGCTGGCGAGTTGGGAATGGTGAGAAAATTAACCTTGCGATCGATTTATAGATACCAGGTTTTTATGATTATCGATTTACTAATTCGAGTTTGCATGGTTTGTCTATTGCAAATTTAATTTATCCTAATACTAAAGAATGGAATAAAGAGTTGATCTACCAGACTTGCGATACTGGTGTTGCTAAGAAGATTGTCCAGATTTCGCTTGCCCGAGAAGCGCACGAAGATGTTCTGGTGTGGAGTGGAGAAGTCTCGGGGGAATTTACAGTGCAAAGTGCTTACATATTATTACAGGAGAAGAAGTTGCAACCTATCCTAGATTCTACTACTACTGATACTAGGAAATTTTACAACAAATTGTGGGGATTACATCTCCCCTAAAAAATTAATGTTATGATATGGCGATCAACTTGGAATTTTCTTTCGGTGTATGAAGTCTTGAAACAGAGGCGAGTTAGGCTTGATTTTATCTGTCCTAAATGTGGTTTTGCTGGTGAAGATCTGTTACATATGTTCCAAAAGTGCTCAGTGGCTCATGAGGTGTGGCAAAAACTTAGGTTACAGTGGATGATAGTAGACAACATTAGGGATTATTGGACTTGGATTACATAGGCTTTACTAAGAAGCTCTGTCGGTCAGGCTCGGTTGATTTGTTGCTCGATCTGGTATCTGTGGTTTAGTAGAAATAAGTGTGTACACGAGAATATGAGACATAACAGTGATTACATTGTGGGTGGGGTTCAGAATTACCTTTCTGAACTCGATTCGGTCAGTAGTCGTGTTAGGTGTTCCATTTTTACAATTGCTCCCTATTTTCCTCCGGTGTCACCTTTTGTGAAGCTCAATTTTGATGTTTCCTTCGATTTAGGGCGAGGTTGTTTTCGTTCTAGTATTGTCGCATGAAATAGCCGGGGTGTGATTTTGGTGTCCAAGACCGCTTTTCAGGTAGATGTGGGGTCGGCGTTTTCTGCCGAAGGACATGCATGCCTTCATGCTGTTCTTCTGGGTTTCCAAGAAGGATTTTTGCATGTGATTGTTGAAGGCGATTCAAAGACCATTGTCAAGAAGTGCGAATCCGCTACTCTTGATAAATCTGAAATCTGCAGACTCATCACTAGTATCCAAAACCTAAAGAAATATTTTCAATCCTTCTCTTTTCATCATATTTTTAGATCTGGAAATGACATGGCTCATCAGTTAGCCAAATCCTCTTTACGATCGAGTGCAGATGTGTACTTGGTTAGGAACTTGCCGGATGCTCATCACGTTAGAATGAGGGAAGTTTGCCTCGCTAACCCGATTAAGAGGTGCTTCCTCTTCATCTTCAGTCAATTGCAGGGAGATTTTGGTAGCTTTTGAAAACTACAACTTATTGAAAACTCGCCCAAAGCAATGTTTGGAATGAAGAGATTTTTTAGGGTTTCGACGTTATCTAGCTTATATATTTTTCTTTGAGCCATATGTTTCGTTTTTTTCACTTTGCTGATTTTATTTTTTGGTTCTGCTATACATTTGGCTTTACTTTATCTGCCCATTTTTGCTCTATAAAAGTCAAGTTTATTTTAAAAAATAACGGTGTATAATTTAGGTTATACATCAAGTATCATAGTATAGTTTAAATATTGCTTGTGACAAAAAAATTAAATAAATTAAATACCACTTTAACAAACTAATTTAAATATCAATTTAGAAATAATATAAGTAAGCAAAATTCAAATATGTGAAACGAAATTTGGTGAAGAGGATTAGGGGAACCTCCGGGGATTATTTAGAGTGTGGGGGGAAGGTACACTTGTCCGGTTAAGAGAGATTGTTGAAGGACCTAAAACACCACCACATGTTAGAAGGGATATGGGAATAATTAGGTTCACGCGCTCATATTAAAGTTGTACAACCCCCCTTCAACTGTTAAACGGCAAAAAGGATGGAACTAAATTATTTTTTAATAAGAAAAACATATTAAGGTATTTTAAAAAAGAAAAAAAAAACACTACGGCGGATGAGTTTTTCATTGTGCTGGTAAGACTAAAACTTTGAACTCGCAAGTTAGATGAGATAGTAATAATATCTCTTATGGTTAGCATTTATTTTTTTTAATAAGTTTATAGAATATGAAAAATTAGTTATTTTAGTTAATTAGTTGAATTTGATAATATATAATTTAAGTATGAATTTTTTCATATTTATTATAATTAATTAGTTGTTAAATTAACTATTTAATTATTACTTTTAATAATTGTAATTTAGTTAAAAATTTAAAAACAAATTTTGATCAAGGAGATATCTTTCAAGACCATGATATAATTAAGTTTCATATGAAGAAAATGCTTGAATAATTTGAATTTATTTATAATTGGTGATATTTTTTGTAATCCATTACATACAACTATTAAAGATAGAAAAGTTTATGACATTAACCTATTTTATAATTAAAGAGGCGAATTCAAGGGTTGGTAATAAGGGTGTTCATGAGTCGGGTTCGGTCGAGTTCGGGTCTGGCTTAAGTTTGATATTAGCATACTTTATATTTATTCAAGTTTGTCTCGATTAAAAATCTGAGCTGAAAATTTTGCCTAAACTCATCCATATTTACAAAAGATTAACCCAAATCCATTTTAGACCCGTCCATATTAGTTTTTAATTTTTTTTAAAAAATATTTATATTATATTATTTTAATATTTAATAATTTAATAATTTTTTTATTTTTTAAAAAATTTTATATAGTAATCTTAACATTTTTTTAATATTTATATTAGAGTAGTATTATATATTTAGTATATATTTATTTTTAATATGTTTTAAATTACATAATATATAAAAATAACATATTATAAAGTATTATAAACTTAAAATGAGTTAGGCTAAACCAAGTTCGGGCCTTTAATGTTCAAGTTCGAGCTCGACCCATATTTTAAACGGGCTAATTTTTTTTCCTAAGCCCATTTTTCGAACCTAATATTTATGTCCAAACCCTCCTAAATTTCAGGTGGACCTTTAGGCTTGTACAAGCAATCTGACCCATGAACAGGTCTAGTTGGCAAGGGCCCCGATCCCCTTAAAATGAAAAAAATACTATTTAAGCTCTTTAAAAATTTTTAAAATTTTATATTAATAAAAATAAAATTACATTTTAAACTCTACTAAATTATAAAAATTTAATTTAATCTGTTGAAAATTATAAAATATAAAATATTAAAAATTAAAATTTATTTTCGACCTTAAAAGATTTTTCTGGATTCACCCTTGATTATATTACTAATGTAAGTGGCACAAATTTTTAAGCATAGAAGTTAAGCTGGTAGACATACTAAGGATGATATGTTTTTTCTTTTGAAGTAAGGATACGTAGGTATGCTTTTAAAATTACACTTTTATTGTATAAAAACGTAACCCCTAAAAAATAAAATAATTTTTAAGGGAAAAAAAGGTCAAAGTCAAATCCAGGTGGAAAAAGAAAAAAAGGTAAAAAAGTAAGGGTCTAGAAGAAAAGGGTTTAAAAAAGCAATGTCGACTGATAGATCGACTCTGAAGCAACATTGAAATCCACGGAACTGAGCCATAAAAGAATAAGTGGCCCAATTTATGCCTCCTTTCTTGTCGATTCCCTTTCTGCACTTCACTTCACACTCACGCTCAATTATGTATGTATGTACGTTTGTATATATCTATGAATCCATGAACACCTCGCTAAAGGGCAAACAGTGACCACCAACACTCACCCCAAAACCAAAAAAGGGTAGTATAGAATAGATCCAAGATCCTATTATTTTCACATGATATTACACTATTTTATAGTTAAACTTTATATATGCTAACATATGATCCTGCAGTCATGTCCTAAAGTTTGAAACCTAATCAACCTATTCACATGCGTATAATATATTGGAATTTGAAGAAATACTAGATAAAAATATCTGTACATGAGAGAGAATAATGATCTCACTTGTGGAAGCAATACCAATCTTGAAAAAAATAATATTTGGATCACCAGCTCGAGAACCCCCTTCTTCAGCTATATACCAATCACTGACTTTACTTGTACGTCAATTTTCAGAAGAAGATGAACATAAAATAGAGCAAATTCTATACTCTTAGTCGGCATCTTACCATTTTGTTGGATTCTCGTCTTAACCCTTTAATCTCAAATACAACTTTACTAAGACCATATCTAAAAGCAACCATGGAACATATCTGAAACGTCAATCCAGAAGATTTTACCAGTTATTAAAAGTCTTTTAGCTAGTACAAAAGTTGCATTCTATCAATCCCATGTATAAAAGGCCCTTTAGCAAACTCTGATAAGCATATAATAGAGCCAGCAATATCTAAAATAATCCAATAGTAAATAAGAAACTTATCTAAATGTAAAGAAAATAGTAGTGAATAAGATACTGTATATGCACCTGATGATGAATTGCTGAAGGGAAACGAAGAAATCATAAGGAAGACTGACCTAATATATCACTGTATCAGTATATCCATCAACATCGTGGGTCGCAGTCAATCTTATATATTAGGACTGCTTAACAGCAGTGTTCTATATCTCATGCAGGTGGGTTTAAATAGCGATCACAATGGTCCACTAGTCAGTAACTAGTTAAGAAGCTATAGTGTTGTACGAAGCACTCATGGTGGGAGATTGAATTAGTACCTTTCAATAACTAGCTCAGTCAACATACAAAAAGCACACAAAGATAGACAAGTGAACCAAAATAGAAGAAATTTAGGCAAAGTGCGTCAAGGAATCAAAGTATGATAGTTGAAAAGTATGTAATTCATACCACAGTGAGCTCTTACTCATTTGTTACGGATTCCTGGGGGAATAATATCCCCAAGTAGCCCTTCATTTGTGGTTTGTGGTAGTGTACGAGATTCTACTATTTATATCTGTACTTGTTGTTGTTGGAAGCGAGATAAAATTACTTACTAAAATAAAAATTTATTGTACACAAATCACACACAATACAACTATCCTTTTATTTAACACTAGCTGTTGCTACTTTTACAAATTCTCAATTTTTTTCTCTCTTTTTCTCTCAACACTTTCTCTCTTTTTCTTTTATTTTTCAGCACATACACTCTATTTTTTTCTCTTTTTCAGCAGCTATTATACTCTCTCATAGTCCATATTTATAGACTTCTTAAACCGCATTTAGTCTTTTCAATTTGTTGTCAACTTTGTCTATTATTATTATGGATAATGCTTCAAGTTATTCCTAGCCAACTCATCATGTTTAATGCTTAAGTAATTAATAACAAGCTTCCACGTTGCCAAGTCAAGTTGCAGGCCAATTCTTCTACAACTTTCTACCATCTTCTCTCCATGTTTTGGCTGCCACATTTTTATGCTTGTTTAGCCGACTGTAAAAGTCGATTTGTTCTCTAATACTCCCTCTCAGACCGAGCTTTTCATTCCAAGCTTTTCTTTGAGTTTGTGAAATAAGTTCGCTTTCAATGGCTTCATAAAAATGTCTACCAATTGATCTTTCGTTCTGTAGTAAACTAACTCCACATTTTTATTCTTCACTTGCTCTCGAATAAAATGATACTTTGTATCGATATGCTTGCTTCGACTATGAGACACCGGATTCTTTGCAAGAGATATTGTGGACTTGTTGTCAACATAAATTGAATTGGACCTTCTTGTATAAAAGATAATTCACTCAGAATATTCTTCAAGCAAATTGCTTGACAAGTGCATGTTGCAATAGCCATGTATTCTACTTCACATGTTGAGAGGGTTACTATTTGTTGCTTTTTTGATGACCATGAAAATGCCGCAGAGCCAATATGAAATAAATATCCGGATGTGCTTTTGCGATCATCCAAGTCACCACTATAATCAGTATCCGAATAACCAACTAATTTTGAACTTTGTGAGTATGTATAAAATAAATCATGATCCATCATACCTTTGATGTATATCAAAATTCTCTTTGTTGCAATCAGGTGATCTTGTTTTGGCTTCTCCATATATCTGCTAACTATTCCCACTACATACATAATGTCTGGCCATGTGATTGCCAAGTACCTTAAACTTCCAACGATACTTTTAAACAATGTTGAATTCACCGGCTCTCTAGTTGAATTAACACTTAATTTCATGCTTGGTTCTGCTGGCGTGGCTACCGACTTGCAATCTTTCATTTTGAATTTACTTAAAATTTGTTCTGCATACTTCTTTTGAGACATAAATATTCCATCTTTCATTTGTTTCACCTCGACTCCAAGAAAGTATGACATTTCACCAATATCTGTCATTTCAAATTCTTTATTCATAGCTTTCTTAAAGTCATTGAACATACCTGGATTGTTTCCTGTGAAAATCATATCATCCACGTATAAACATATGATCATGATGTCACTAACTCCATTTTTCTTTGTATATAAGGCATGCTCGTTTGGACTTTTCATGAACCCATTCTTTTGAAAATATTCATCTATTCTTGTGTTCCATGCTCTCGAGGCTTGCTTCAGTCCACATAAAGCTTTCTTCAAGCGATAAACTTTGTCTTCCTGTCCTTGTTTGCTATATCCAGGTGGTTGTTCAATGTAAACTTCTTCTTCTAGGTAGCCATTAAGAAATGTTGACTTCACGTCCATATGATAAATCTTCAATTTATTTTGTGCCGCAATTGTTGTGAGAAACCTTATAGTGTCAATTCTTGCTACCGGAGCAAATACTTCATCACAGTCTACTCCATACCTTTGCTTGTAGCCTTTTGCGACTAGTCTTGCTTTGTATTTCTCCACTTTTCCTTCTTTGCTGGTCTTCGTCTTGTACACCCATTTGACTCCAAGTGGGCTATGTCATTTTGGTAAACTTGTTAACTCCCACGTGTTATTTCTTCTTATTGCTTCAATTTCTTCATTCATTGTCTTCTTCCATTTGACATCTTCAATTGCATCTTTATATGTTATTGGATCACATTCTGCCATTAAACAGAATAATGAATAATCAAGAGTTGTTTCTATAAGCTCCGTGACCTTATAAATATCGAGTAAACTTCGTATTCTTGTAGGTGCTTTCTCTGAGCTATTGCAGCTATTTCTACTTGGTGATGATGACGTTGTAGGAGTTGTTGCAATAGGACTTGGTGGAGGGCTTTGATCGTCGCCTTGTTCTTGATTAATGAAGTCATTAAAAAATAATCCTTCAATTTTCTTTTCTTCTTCGCTTCATCTCTAGTAATCAGTTTCATCGAACTTTGCATCTCTTAAGATGATAGCTTTCTTAGTGAGAGGATTGTATAGCCTATATGCCTTGCATCTTTTATCATAACCAATGAAAATACATTTCACTCCTTTGTTGTCGAGCTTCTTTCTCGTTTAATCAGGAACATGAGCATATGCAATACATCCAAAACTCTTAAGATGTCCAACTCTTGGCTTTTGATTGCTCCAAGCTTTATTTGGTGTCTTGCATTTCACACTTTTTTTTGGACATCAATTCAACAAATAAACAGCACATTGAACAGCTTCAGCCTAGAAAGTTCTTAGTAAATGTTTACCTTTAATCATGCTTCTTGCCATATCAAGAATAGTGCGGTTCTTTTTTTTAGCAAATCCATTTTGTTATTGTGTGTACGCAATTTTCAACTGGTGAATAATTTCATGCTCCTTGTAGAAGCTTTCAAATAGCTTTGAAGTATACTCACCGCCTCTATCAGTTTTGAGTATCTTAATATAATGCCCACTTTGTTTTTCTACCATGGCTTTAAACTCAATAAACTTGTCAAGTGCTTTTGATTTTGTTTTGAGAAAATATATCCATCTTTGTCTACTAAAATCATCAATAAAAGTAAGATAGTACCTGTTTCCACCAAGTGATGGTATATCAAAAGGACCTGCTATATCTGAGTGCATAATCTCCATTGATCTCCTAGCTCGTCGAGTTTTTCTAACTTCAAAACTCTGTCTGTGTTGTTTTCCTATAATGCAAGTTTCACACAGTTGATCAGGAGGATTAATTTCTGGCAATCCGTTTACCATATTCTCTTTTGACAACAGCTTCAAGCTAGAAAATTCAAGATGCCCGGACCTTAAATGCCATAACCATGAATCATATTTGATTGTGTTCTTCATACACTTCACCTCTCTAGATCCAATATCAATGGTAAACAAACGGTTGCGCGTCATATCAACTTGGGCAACTAATTCACCACTCTTATTTTTTAGAGCGAGCGTGCAATCCTTCATATGTACTTCATATCCTTTTTCTAGAAGCTGTCCAAGGCTGATGATGTTGCTTTTCAAATCTGGTACGTAATAAACATCTAATATGTATTTCTTCTCCCCATTCTTTTGTGTAATTGTAACTTTGCCTTTACCTTTGACCGTGGCATGCGATTCATCTTCAAACGTCACTTGTCCTTGAATATTCTCGTCCAACTCTAAAAATAGATCTTTTCGGCCACACATGTGATTGTTGGCGCAATTATCAAGATACCAAATATTTTTACTTGATTTTTCACTTTCTTTATAAGTGAGGAATACACTAGATTCCACGTTTTCTTCTTCTTTAGAAGCTGCTACATAATTTCTCTCCTCTAGCCTAGGAGTTGATCTACACTCATAACTAAAGTGGCCATATTTATTACAACTATAGCATTATACCTGAGTTTTATTTCCTTGTTGAAATCTACCTCTGCCTCGTCCTCGGCCTCGACCTTGAATTCTTCATCCACGACTTGGTGTTTGAGATTCTTCGCTTATTTGGCCTCTACCATATGATTGATTGCCTTGTCCACGTGCTCCTCGTCCACCTCTATTTTTGCCTCTATATCCTCCACGATTACTTGTTCCTTCTCCAAAATTATTGCTAGCTCCTCTTTCATTGAAGGACAGCTTGCTTTGCAAGACTTGTTCCAAATTTTCAGTATCATCATGTTGCTTCATTTTGTGCTCATGGGCTTGGAGGTAGCCCACAAGTTCATTGATTGATATTTGTGATAAATCTTTTGATTCTTCGATGGTAACCACCACATAATCAAATTTGCGTGTCAATGACTGTAATATTTTTTCCATTACTCTTACGTCATCAACTGTTTCTCCATTCCTTTTCATTTCATTTACCGCAACTTTAACTTGATTGACATAATCATCAACACTTTCTGAAGACTTCATTTTTAACATCTCAAATTCGGCTTTAAGGGTTTGTAAACGTACCTTTTTAGCCTTTTCTGCTCCTTGAAAGGATTTTTGCAAAATTCCCCATGCTTCCTTTGATGTCTTCGCATCTGAAATTTTTTCGAAGGTTGACTCATCAACACCTTGAAAAATAAAGAACAACACCCTCTTATCTTTTTTACGAGCTTCCTTCAATACTCTTTTTTCTTCATTTGTCAAAGTCGCTGCCGCTGTTGCATTTTCGGGCTTGACATATCCTTCTTTGACAACGTCCTAACAGTCTTGTGAGCCGAGCAAAGCCTTCATTTGGATGCTACAATTGCCATAATTTGCCTTTGTTAATTTCGGGATCTGTGGTTGAATCATGTTTGCCATTATGACATCGACACAAACCTAGCTTGGATACCACTTGTTGGAAGTGAGATAAAATTACTTACTAAAATAAAAATTTATTGTACACAAATCACACACACAATACAACTATACTTTTATTTTACACTAGCTGCTGCTAGTTTTACAAATTCTCAAATTTTTTCTCTTTTTCTCTCAACACTTTCTCTCTTTTTTCTTTTATTTTCTAGCACATACCCTCTATTTTTTTTCTCTTGTTTAGCAGCTATTATACTCTCTCATAGTCCATATTTATAGACTTCTTAAATCGCCTTTAATCTTTTCAATTTGCTGTCAACTTTGTCTATTATTATTATTATGGATAATGCTCCAAGTCATTCCTAGCCAACTCATCATGTTTAATACTTAAGTAATTAATAACAAGCTTCCACGTTGCCAAGTCAAGTTGCAGGCCAATTCTTCTACAACTTTCTACCATCTTGTCTCCATGTTTTGGCTGCCACGTTTTATGCTTGTTTAGTCGACTTTAAAAGTCGGTTTGTTCTCTAACAGCTGTGAACCTACTATGCTTGCAGGAATTTCCCTGAGTGGATAATAAAATTGTGAGACTGAAGGAGTGAATCGACCAGCAAAGGCAGCTTCACGACTAATGAGTCCACCACGGGGGAATCCGATACTGCGATGACAATGCTGACCTTCATATGTAGTAATGACAATGGTAGGATCTTTAAAGGAGCATTCTACCCTCTTCTTAACTGTACATTTGCTATTTGTGCAACGGTAGTAGCTCCTGCAAATCAGATTTTGCACGCAACATTCTGAAAATTTGCGTTTCCATTAATGATTTTATGCATGAAATCATATTTCATCACCCTTTAACATAATGATTCCTCTTAGGGCTCTTGCTCCTTTTACATGAAAATTTTCAATTCATGACTTTTGTTTTCTTTAACCCTGAAACAAAATATCAATTACATATTCATGAATTGAAGGAATCTCCTTTTACATATAACAATAGTGGTTCAATGATAACTTTCTTAAAGAAGTACTATCATTAACTCTAGTTTTTTATTTCGAGAATCATTTATGAATGACTTGATAGAATCTTCCCCTATAACAAAGATGATAGAAGGAAATTCATAAATAATCTCTTGGAAAGGAAGTTGATTATAATATTGATAACTGAATGCTGTTTATAATATTTCACTTTAAAAATTAAAATTATTTTACTGAAAACAGGCGAATCCAATTTAAAAAGTGGGAAACATGTTAATTTTTCTCTAATTTACCTAGGAAATGGACTATTTTTAACAACTTTTTGTCCTTATTTCTGCCATCAGAAGCCATCTTCAAGATGTTCAACTTCACTCTTGGTCATAAATGCAAAACGTGTCTGTCGAATTCGCTTTTGCCCCTTCTTCCTGGCCCTACTCCTACACAAAAAATTCCACCCATAATTTATCAAATTGAAAACCGAAAAGATAACATGTTCATAAGATTTGTTTGAAAAGAAAAGGTTAATGCATATGTTTCTTTGAACATGCAATTAGTGAAGTAGATGCAAGAATGCAACCATTAATGATGGGGATAAAAATCAATCAAAGTAATAAAAACAACTTTCTTTGAACATGAAATACACTAATATGGAAGAAACTAATCCATGGTTTCATGAGATGAATGTCTCTGACCAATGGACTGCATTTCCAAATTCCTAAAACAATGGAGAAAAGCCTATCACAAATATAACACTAAAATCCCATATAAAGTGAGCATGCATTGTATTAAGTGAGGGGATGAATTCAGAACAAAAGGCAGACTTCATAGGGAAAAACAAATGGGAAAGAAGTACTAATTAGGAGTATCTAAAGGGTTCATATGTCACTAAAAGAGGACTTTTCGGAGCTATATTCTCGCTTATTGCCTTTGTATTAATGTGATTGAAACGTAAAAATAAAGAGCCGAAAGAAGTATTTTTTTTAAAAAAAAGGGGATTTCTGAAAGCATGCCGTTCTCACTACAATAGCGGCGGTGTTCAAGGAGGCCACTTCGCTTATTATAGCCAAAAAGTCCCTTTTATTTTTCGCCCTTTATTCCCTTAATTGCACCTATCATGTCACTAAATTTACGAAACAACCTTAAACCTCCCCCAACTTGCATGAAACAAAGGCTGCTTCTGTTTAATAGTTTTCGAGTGTACGAACTCCCAAGATTGCATCCGTCTCTTCTTTCTCATGACTTTTTGATACGGTGGCTTTTATCACATCTCTTATGTTGCCCACAGAAATTATGCTTAATTACGATTCAGTCCCCTCATAATAGCATAAAAAAGAAAAGGATAAAAAAGAAACATTTCCTTCCAATTTTCATGTCATTTTTTTCCCTATTTTCATTGGTGGGATGGATGTTTGTTCATTATTACTCACGGTATCTCAGGTGGTTTCCCCCCAAATCCCGTATATTTCTGCGATGGATCCTCTCCAGAGCTTGAAGACACCGATGGAATCAATGTCGACACATCAGTCGACCCGCCAATAGGATTCGATGCTGTCCTTGAACCCAAACCCGAACCACAAGCAGCAACACAGTTATGCGAGCCGCTAAAGCTTCCCGAAAAATAAGGCTTGGTGTCAACCCGATCGAATTCATCGAACCGGTCAATCTGTTCTACATGATCAGGTTGCAGATTCCAGTCAAACTCACTCAATATATTGCTCTCCCTATCGAAGAAGCAGTTGACACTGTCGGAGACTGAGTTAGGTCCTCCAGTAAATGCCCAGCTCGAATCGGATGTAAATTTACTCACTGGATCCACACCCTCTTTATCTTTCATCCTCTTAAATGAAATGAAAAAATAATTAAAAAATTAAAGCAGACAAAACAAAATCTAAAAGAGAACGCGAAGAGGGAAGAATTAAAAAGAAATGGAAGGATAGAGAGAGAAAGAGAGAGACAGCTAGGGTTTTAGGTTGGAATGTATGAGTTTTAGTGTTGGGAAGGGACCCCTAGCTTTTCGAAGTTATTTTTTCTTCTTTTGTAGCGTCAATACAAAAGAAAAAAAAAGATGAGGTGTATAGAATGAGCGAGTAAGAGAGAGAGTAGGAGAATAGTCGGATATAGAGAAAAGATATTAATGGCGCCAATTGAAAATAGTTAAGAATGGCAAGTGGGACCCATACTCATGAATGGAAAATAGTGATACACACAAAAAATTTCCGATATAACTCTAACGCGAGCAAAGCACTGTGTCCTCCCAACATCCATTTAGTTTACATGGATAATGTTATTAATTTCGGTGAAATTAAATGCAATGGTAATATTAATTATGGTAAGGGTGAAATTAATTATTATAGTATTTATAGTAGAAAATGAGAGTTAAGAATATTATATTAAATTTAATATGAAAGGGAGGTTACCTTATAATATTGTGAGGGGAAAATGCTCGTTTTTTTGAGATATTTTTAAGGTTTGGTTCATGATCCATGCTAATATAGTTTGGTCTGCGACGGATGGTAATAGTATTTGGTGTTAGAAATATTAATGTATTCGAAATGTGGGGCTATTGAATAATATTACGTCTTCTCATGTTAATTTTGTAACACCCTTTGTCGAAGCCATTTCTTTTAAAATATGTCTTGAATTTTATTTTAAAATAGAAAACGGAGTCGCCACCAATTTTTTTTATTCAGTGTGATTGGAGCACCTGAAAACACTTTAATTCATTTAAAAAATAATTTAATCTTCAAAATCCAAACAATTGGTTCAGGAGTCAATTACATGTGAGGAAGGATTAGCACCCTTACACGCCCAAATTGGTACCAAGTCGATTTTTAAAAGGTCTTAGTTGCTAGAAATTTGAAAACTCGAGTAGAAATTAAAATGCGATCCCTAAATGCATGATTAACAGGTTTAATATTATTTTTAGAAAACTGAACTTTATGAGGAAGGCTCGTTACTTTGAAATAATCGAGTAGAAAGTCATGTCTAGTAAGTTAGGACACGACACCTTGAATTTTAAAAAATAACAAGCATTCCATTTATTCCAAATCTCACGTTTTTATTTTTTATTTTTTAAAAAAAGGGTACTCGATTATTCCGGTTCAAAGAAAAAATCGCACCTAGTAAGTTAAAGGCACGACTTTTCAAATCCCGAAATAACAAACATTGCCCCGATTTTAAAATTATTTATTTTATCAAAACACACATATCTTTTACAAAAATTGAATGAGTATGAATGAGCATGATATACAATTTAATAACGATGGAACAAAATATGGCATGGCATAAAGAATAAAAGATAGATAAATACACAATGAAATAAAATAATAGATCCAAATTTAAAACACAAAACAAATAAGATTATTAATAAATAAATATATATAAAAATAGAAAGGATTTAATTGAAAACAAAAACAAAAATAGTGACCAAATTTTAAAAATATTAAAAGATTTTAAAAAAAAAGTAAAAACAATTTTAAAACAATTTAAAGAAACAGGGATTAAATGGGAAAATTTCCCAGTTATTTTCAAAACAATGGTATGAGGATCAAATTTAAAAAAAATAAAATCAAGTTGCCGAATTAAAAAAAAGTTTACAGGCAAAGGGGATAAATTTTAAATAAAATAAAATGCAGAGGGACTTGCTAAGTAATTTTCCCCTTTTTTTAAAAAACTTGCAGATTCTTATAGTCAAGTAAACAACAACGTTTCAAGGCCATGGGAATTGGCATGAAACAACGCCGTATGATGCCCAAATTGATGTGGAAAAAGGACTAAAATGAAAGCCTCAAAAATGCGAAAGGACCATGAGGATAAATATCCCTTTTGATGGAAACATGTAGACCTTGATATGGGTTCGGATAGGGTCAGGTCAAACAATCTGAACGATGTCGTTTTAGGGCATTAGTGCAGGGCCCTAAATGATGCAGTTTTATTAACCCTATAAAACCCAAAAAAAATTTAAAACCTTTAGTTTTCTTGTTTCTTCAAAAAAACCCTCTCCTTCTCCCATTTTTCTCTCAAAAGGGACTCCATGTCCAGTCATTAGAGACCACCGTGGGTCTTGCAGTCAACCACCATCATCGGCGGCGACGATCATCACCTACGATGACCGAAAGTTTGAAAAAACTCTCCGAGCTCGCCTTGTTGCCACGAAGTCAGATCTGAGATTCGATTTACCAAAAACCGAGCAAAAAACCCTCAAAATATTCTTAAACTTCTCGGTTTTCTAAGTTTTTGAAAATGTTTTGCTTTTCTCTCTTTTTTTTAAAATATCCTTCATCAGAGCCCCTCACGAACACTGATGAGTTCGGAGGGACTTCGTTTGGTCACGACGGTGGTACCGAGTAAAACAAGTATGAAACTCTAACCCCTTTGCTTTTTTTATTTTATATTTATTTAAAATTTGTTTCGAAATAGGGAAAAAATAAAATAAAAATAAATAGAATATACATATATATATATGTATAAAAATGTAACAGTATACCTTGAGAGCAAAAAAATGCTAATTCTCTTTGTATTTCGAATGGAATTTGTGTGTTTTTTATTGCTAAAAATCTCGATGTTATTTTCTCGTCTATTCTTTTTCAAGTAAATTTTACATTTGATTTTTTTGTCTTTTTATAATACATTTTAACAATATTTTTCAAAATTTTCGGTTCGAGGTTGGGTTACGTGCAGATCGTGGAGACTTGGATCCGAGGGCAGCGACGACGACGGCGACAGCATGGGCGACATGGCTCTGACGACGACAGTAGCAAAAGGGCAACTAGGGTTTCCTTAGTGATTAAGGTTTTGGGCCATTTGGGCCTTCAGATTGGTTTTGTAAATTGGGCTTGTTGGTGTATTTGGCTATTGGGTAATTGTAAAGGGACTTTTTATTTTGGTTTTTATTTTATTTAATTATTTATTTATTTATTTATAAAATAATAAATAAATAAATAAATAATAAAATAATAATAAATAATAAAATTGAGTATTGTATAGGCTCGGATGAAATTGAGCTTATACAGTTGCCCCTCTTTGCTCATTTTCATACACGAAAATGGAGCAAAGACTCAAAAGAAGACCAGTTTCATCCAGTCCTGTTGAGTTTCTTCCTCTGATGTTTCTCTTTTTTAGTAACCCGCTCTTTCACTTTATTGGTTGCTCAACTTCACTATATTCGCTTCTCTACAACTTTAGGAACATAGGATTTAGTGGCATAGCTTCATTTTGCCCCATTGCAATCTCAAGGAGATGTAGTTTCATTGCAGTCTGCTGAAACTTTAAAAGCACTGGAATTGTTATTTTATCCACTTCACTGCAACCTCAGGAAGATAGGATTCAATATTGTAGCTTTATCCTGCTCCATTATATTTTTAGGGGTGTCGAAACGTTTTTGAAACGCATCCCGACTTTTAAATTTTTAAATCGTAAATGGGAGTCGTCACCAATCATTTATTTGGTGTGATTGGAACACCTTCAAAACATTTTAATTAATCAAAAATGGCTTTGGTCTTTAAAATTCAGAAAATGAGTTTGGGGGTTGATTATGTGTGAGGAAGGATTAGCACCCTCAACATCCCTAAAATTGGTACCAAATCGATTTTTTAGGGGTCTCAATCTTTGAAAATTTGAAAACTCGGGTAGAAACTAAAATATGATTCTTGATGCATGATTAACCAATTTAATATTATTTTCAGAAATCGAACTTTGCGAGGAAGACTCGTCATTTTGAAAATCGAGAAAGGAATTCGGGTCCAGTAAGTTAGGGCGCGACACCTCATGTTTTCAAAATCACAAGCATTCCTATTTTTTTTTAATCTCATGTTTTATTGTTTTTTAGAGAAAAAGCATTCAAATATTTCGATTCGAAGAAAAAAAACCGCACCTAGTAAGTTAATGCTCGATTTTTCAAATCACGAAATAACAAACATAGTTTTTATTTTAAAATCATTTAATTTATTAAAACCCTAATATATTTTTTGAAAAAATAAATAAATATGAATGAACAAACCGATAATTAAAATGATAAATCAACATGATATTGAAAATGACAAATAAATGTACGATGAAGTAAACAAATTAAATTGAAACTAAATGATGACACCAAGTAAATGAAATAATACCAAAGCAAATAAAAGCAAGGTAAGACATGAAGCAAATAAACAATCGTATATACATATTTAATATATAAAGCAAGCAAAATGATATTAACAAATAAATATATAAAACCGTTTTTTGTTAAAAATAAAACAGTGACTAAAAAATTGTTAAAAAAATATTCAAAAGTGCGAAAATGAATAAAGAATATATTAAAACATATTTGAAAGAAATGAATTGAATCAAAACAAAAACAAAACAGTAATTTCATTTTAG
The DNA here is from genome assembly GCA_005610355.1 of Gossypioides kirkii. Classification (NCBI taxonomy): domain Eukaryota; kingdom Viridiplantae; phylum Streptophyta; class Magnoliopsida; order Malvales; family Malvaceae; genus Gossypioides; species Gossypioides kirkii. The sequence goes on from CP032253.1 coordinate 20,137,504, forward strand.
AAATATTAAAAGATTTTTAAATAAAACCAATGGGTAATTTATAACATAAATATAAAAAAAGAGTTAAAATGTAGATTTTTCCAATATTTCGTAATAAAATCAGTTTTCTAAAAAATATTAAGAAATGAAAAGGGGTAAAAATAAAACAAATGAGACTATGAAGGGACTTAAAGAGGAATTTCCCCTTAACATTTTCTAAAAAAAATTCTGTTGCTGAAACGGCAGCATTTTAATTAAGGTATTTAAGTTAAAATTCCTAAAAAATAAAAATCATTTCATTCATTCTTTCTCCAAAAAAAAAATAGATTTACCTTTTTTTTCTCTAAAATTTTCTCTGAAACTCTCTTCTTGTCTATCCATTCGTCGGCTTTGGGTTCCATCGTGTTTGTCGTTGCACCGCCATTCTGCTATCGCCCAAACCGCCGCGAAAAGCCGTACACAATAGTAGGTAAAAATAACTCTTTTTATTTTTTTATAAAATAGATCTAGGTCTAGATTGAACCCGATCTAGCCTAGATCTGTAAAAAGGGGTTTGTTTTTACTAATTTTTTGTTAAAACCTTAGATCCACAATAAATCTTCCAAAGATCTTCAAAAAGGAATGATTTTGATGAATTTTTTTTTATAAAAACCCTTGGATCTGAGTTCGTTTTTTTATTTTCTTTAATTTTTTTGATTCGTTTTTTATTCTATATTATATTTTATTTCTAAATAGATTAAAAAAATAAATAAATATATACACGTATATTTTTTAGAATAGAATATATACATATATGTACATGTATGTTTCCGAAGTAGGGAAAAAATAAATCAATATGTGAATATATGATATGATTATATACCTTGTAAACATTTGAAAAAAAAATTCTCGAATGCATTTTGATCTGTATTTCTTGTCGAGATCTCTTCTCGTAAGTGTCTCCGTATTCTCTTTTTTATTTCATCGTCACTCTGAGTTTTGAAAACGAAAAAACAAGTAAATAAAATGTTCCTTTTGATTTATCTGTTGATCGTTCTTCGTAAAATCGAAGATGGGAACCCCTTACATTGGGTTTTTTTCTTAGCTTTATAGCCAGATACATCTTACATTTCCTGCCTTTTTTTATTTGTTGTCTTCTTCTTTTGGTAGTGGTGGTGGCAGAGGCATGATGGTCTCGTGTCTGGTACGATGGCAGAGGCATGTGGTGTCAGACGCATGATGGGTGGCCTCGGGAATGTGTGCTGACGTGGCACGAAAGAGAGGGTGAGGCAACGGCTAGAAAACCCTAATAGATTAGGGTTTTTAAAAATTTGTAATATATCGGGCTTGTTGGGCTTAGGGCAATTGGTTTTTGATGTAATTTGGGTTATTGGGTAGATGGGTTGTAATTTAGGTATTGGGCTCATTTGATTTTAAATGTAAAATGGACTTTTTAAATTAAATTAAAATATAGTTTAAAATTTTATTTTAATTGGGTTTTATTTTTCAAGCTCGGATAACTACAAGGGGGATAGGACTTGCTAATGTAGCCCCAATCCAATCTACTATAACTTCAAGGATGTAGGATTTAATGTTGTAGCTTCATCTTGCTCCACTACAGTTTCAAGGAGATAAAGATTTGCTTTCATGACTTTAATTTGACCCGCTACAACTTCAAGGGTATTGGATTTGGTTTTATAGCTTAATCTTGCTCTACTGCAACTTTAGAGAGATAAGGATTCACCTTTGTAGCTTCAATTCGATCCACTGCAACTTTAGGGATAGAGGATTTGGTTTCATAACTTTTCTCCATTCCACTACAACTTTAGTGGAAATTGAGGTCTGCTACTACGAGTTTTAATCTGCCTCTTTACAAAATTAAGGGTATAGGATTTGCTTCTTTAGCTTCAATCTGCTCCTCTATCGCTTTAGGGGTATAAGATTCGAGGTTGTAACTTCGCTCTATTTCACTGTAACTTCAGGGAGATTGAGGTTTGTTACTAGTTTTAATTTTCCCTTCTACAACTTTAAGGGTATAGGATTTGTCGTTCTGTCGCCATTCTCTAGGGATATGACCTGTAGAATCTGTTTTATGGGCCTCTATCTAGGCCATGTAATTAGGATACTATGATTTGAATGAATCAAATGCTCCTATCTAAATGCGTATGAATGATGCTGATATGAATGCAAAGATGTTATATTTTAGAAAGATTTTGATTTTTAGTCCTTAGGTCGTTATTGATTATTTTTTGCCTATGTTCTAACACTGATGTGTCACCATGTCTTTCTTTCAAATCTAGTGCTTTCGATATGAAATTCGAAGAGGTATTCATAAAATGAACTATTTGTTTCAAGACCCCTTCAACCGTCGAGTTTGGTTATTTCTAACTAGTGGCCCTGTTTCAGGTCCCTGTACTATTTAGGAATTCTCCAAAGCGATATGCAGAAATCTTTTTATACCTTATATTGTTAAGTCCATTAACCATTACTTCAATGCAAAAAAAATGCTTTGACCAGGGTTACAAAAAATGGATAATATTGAATTTATTGGAGATAACGCTTGAACGAAAATAAATGAGAAGATATCAAGTATTAGTCAAAACGTTAGTCAAAATAGCTAATGTTGGTAAAAAAAATAGCAAACATTGATCAAGAATCGCTAAAGTGAGCAAAAAGAAATAAAACCAGATGCCCCAAATATCAACGTATGAATTTTTTCGAGCACACTTGATGAGGACCACTTTGAGCCTAATGTGTACCCATGAGAACTATTGCACTCTGTCGATGCCCAAGATGTAATGTCTCTCCATCCTATTACTTCTGAGAAGGAAGCCCATTTCGTGCCTATTCCTTGATCCAAATCTGAGCCTTCCTTTCGGGTTTTCGACTCAAATTTCCTTAGGTTTCGAGATGCCCTTTGCGAGTTTTCTTCTCAACCCTTGCTTTTTTTTTGTTTGAGCTACCTTTTGCGGGTTTACAACTCAAACCTCTTTCTCTTTTTTATTTTGTATATTTTGAGGCGAAGCATTTCTTCATTGAATATGAGTTCACGGGTTTGACAAATCCTTGCCATCCATCTCAGTTATAATTAAAACACCTCTAGAAAAGGTTTTCTTTACCACATATGGGTCTTCCTAATTTGGAATCCATTTGCCTCGAAAGTACTATTGTATAAGAAGGATCTTTTTCAAAACTAGATTCCCTCATGGAATTCTCTAGGGCAAACCTTTTAATCATAAGCCCTCATCATCCGTTTTTGGTACATCTGGCCATGTTGGATAGCTTTCAGCTTCTTCTCTTCCATTAGATTTAGCTGGTCATATCTTGACTGGATCCATTCTGCCTCGTCTAACTTTACTTTTGAAAAGACTCAGTGGGAAGGAATCTCGACTTTAATGGCTAAGACTACCTTCATTCTATATACTAATGAGAAAAGTTTTGGCCCATTAAAAGTTCTGATAGATGTTCGATAGGCGTAGAGAGCAAATGGTAACTTCTCATGCCAATATTTGTAGGTCTTTGTCATTTTCCTAACAATTTTCTTGATATTCTTATTAGCTACCTCCACTGCCCCGTTTATTTTCGAGCGATACGGTGCTGAATTATGATGCTTGATCTTGAACTGACTGCAGACATCTGCTATTGTGCTATTGTTCAAGTTCAAAGCATTATCAGATATGATCTTCTCTGGTATTCCATATTGACATATAATTTTTTTCTTCAAGAATTTTCTAATCGCTGATTTCGTAACATTAGCGTAGGAAGTAGCTTCCACCCACTTAGTGAAGAAATCGATGACCACAAAAATGAATCTATGAGTTAGAAGCTTTTGGCAAGATTGGTCCAATGACGTCCATGCCCCACATAGAAAAAGGTCATAGGGAAGTCATAACATGAAGAGGTGAGGCCACCGTGAAACCATTGGCATGTATTTCACAAACGCCCTCATGAACTTCTTCTAGGATTTTCTTAGCCTCAACAGCATCAATAGACCTTAACAAAACCTGATATTTTCTCTTTTTGTATAGAATATCCTCATCAAGGACATAATCAATTGTGAGCCTTCTTAACGTCCTTTTATCGTTCTCGGTTGCTTGCTCAGGTTACTTGCAATGTTTTACGTATTGAAAAATTTCCTAGTACCAAGGGTGATTATCCTTTTCTTCTCCTTCAATGTTGTAGTAATGAGCTGGAACCTCGTAGATACTCATCTGAATAGGCTTCATATCTTCTTGCTTATTAACCATAATCATAGAGGTAAGGGTAGCCAAAACATCAACCATCTGATTTTCCTCTCTTAGGAGGTAGTGGAAGGTGATGTCCTCAAATTCTTTAATTAACTCGAGAACTAACTTTCGATAATCAATCAACTTGGAATCTCTCGTTTCCCATTCACCTTTGAGTTGATAAATTATTAACGCAGAATCCTCATACACCTCTAGAACCTTGATCTTGAGTTCTATAACTGCACTAATACCCATGATACATGCTTCATATTCCGTCATGTTATTTGTGCAATCGAAGTCAAGCTTACTTGTGAAAGGGTAATGATTTCCTTTTGGGATACCAGAATTGCCCCAATTCTTTTACTAGTAGCATTTGAAGCACCATCAAAATTCATTTTTCATGGTTGCCCTTCTGACATTCCTTCTTCTGAGGTTGCAATATACATTAGATCTTCATTTGAAAAATCGAAGTCTAATGGCTCATAATCCTCAAGAGCTTAGCTAGCCAAGAAATCTTCTATTGCACTCCCTTTTATCGCCTTCTAATTCACGTAGACTATGTCGAATTCAAAGAGTAGCATTTGACATCTAAGCATTTTTCCATTCAATGCAGTCGACCCCATCATGAACTTAAGAGGATCCAATTTTGAAATCAACCAAGCTATATGGTATAACATGTACTGTCTCAACTTTCGGGTAGTCCAAACCAAAGCACAACATATTTTCTCAATTGGTGAATATCTTATTTCGCATTCAATGAACTTCTTGTTGAGATAATAGATTGCTCTTTCTTTCTTTTCTAACTTATCATGCTAGCTTAATACGCATCCCACAGAGTTTTCAAATACGGCCAAGTACATGATTAAAGGTTTGCTTGGATTCGGTGGCATCAAAATTGAAGTATTGGACAAGTAATGTTTAATTTTATCGAAATTCTTTTGCCATTCATCATCTCAAACTCCTGGTTGTGCTTCTTGAGAAGACGGAAGATAAGATCACATTTCTCAGTTAGTTGTGAGATGAATCGAGCGATGTAATTCAATCTCCCTAGAAACCCTCTAACTTCCTTTTGAGTACGTGATGGTGGTAACTCTTGTATAGCTCTGACTTTATCTGGATCTATCTCAATTCCTCTTCTGCTGACCATAACGCCTAACAACTTGCTTGAAGTAGCCCTAAAAGTACATTTGTTTGGGTTCAACTTTAACTGGAACTTTTTCAATCTTAAGAATAATTTCCTCAAAACTTTCACATGTTCTTCTTCTGTTCGAGACTTGACGATCATATCGTCGACATGGACCTCAAACTTCTTGTGCATCATATCATGGAAAAGAGTCATCATAGCCCGTTGATATTTTGCCCCTGCATTCTTCAATCTAAATGGCATAACTTTGTAGCAAAAGCTTCCCCACATGGTCACGTATGTTATTTTATCCATATCTTCAAGATGCATATTTATCTTATTGTACCCGAAAAACCATCCATAAAGGAGAATAAAGAATGACCTGCTATATTGTCCAACAAGGTGTTGATATGAGGTAACAGGAAATTATCTTTCGGGCTAGCCTTGTTTAAGTCCCGATAATCCACGCACATTTGCACTTTTCTATCCTTCTTAGGAACTGGCACTATGTTGGCTACCCATTCCGAGTATTTTACCACTTGTAAGAAATCGACATCAAACTGTTTCCTGACCTCTTCTTTTATTTTCAAGAGTACATCAGGTCTCATTCTTCGAAGCTTCTGTTGGACCAGTTTACACTCTTCTCTTATAGGGAGCTTGTGCACCACGATCAGTACTTAGACCAGGCATATCCTGATAGGACCACGCAAACAAATCTTTGAACTCTTGAAGCCAATAAATGAGATCTCGCCTCATTTCTACAGAGATACAGGTCCTAATCTTCACCTCTTTCATCTATTTCATCCCTTAACTCATAACTTCTATTGATTCTTTGTGAGGTAGGATCTGTTTCTCGTCTTGCTCAACCATCCGTAGCATCAGGAGATAAATTACAATCTTGAGAATCTTCAAAATCCTGAGATTCCTCTAAACATGCATCCTACTCAAAATAAGGCTCTAAGTCAGCAATGACATTACTCATATTATTGATATCTAGGGATCTGTCATATGGACCAAAAGGATTCAAAGAATAAATGAATTTAAGAATGTTTATTACGGTATGAGATGAATGAAAAGAATAATAAGAATTTTTTTTCAATTTGGGTGAAAGAAAGTGCATCATTTTTATTGAAATAAAACTAATGATTATTTTCCCTTTACAAAAAAATCCTTATTGCTCTCGGGCTTAGAGCAACAAGGGTGTTCTGAACATTACTCTAGAAAAGTCCCAATAATGAAAATGCATCTAAGGGCATAGGGACGAATTCCTAACAAGATCCTTTGCTCACTCCTCCCTTCGAAAATAGCACTAATGCTCAGGTTTTCCATTACTTCCATCATATTATTTTCTGTCAGCTTTTGCTTGGAGTTAATAATGCCCTCGACACGAATGTCTTCGATATATGGGGAAAGACCATTGGTTCACATTTGATTTCTTCCTTGCTTATTCGTGCTTTTTTCATTTCCTGCCTTTTTTGTAATTCTTCTCTTCTTTGTTTCGCATCTGGCTTGAATCCTAAGCCAAAGCGATCTTGTTTATCTGCTAATACTAACGTAATGATCCTTCTCTATAGATATCTTTCAAATCCTCTTCTAGGTAAAACTCTTTTTCCAGCTATCATTTTTAGACCCATCCAAGTATTTGTAAACATTTTCGGTGTGAGGATCCTATTTCCTTCAGTAATGAAGGTTGCATTTACGAACTCCAAAGATCTAAAGGAGCATTCCATGGCCTCCTCATCTTTACCAATGTATGGCGCATCAATAGTCACCGATGCAATGATGTCCTCCTTGGTATTAATAGCGATTAATCGACCCTCTGTCACCAATTTTAACTTTTGATGTAGGGATGACAGTACTGCCCCTGCCGAATGGATCCACGGTCTTTCGAACAAGCAATTATAAATGGGTTTAATGTCCATCACCAAAAAGTCCATCTCATACTTGTTTGGACCAACTAGAAGTGGTATCTCAATTCTACCCCTCACTCTTCTTTCGATTCTATCGAATGCCCTCCCTATGTTGTGGTATGCCTTCATGTGGGAGTTTTCAATTGGCAACCTGTTCAATGTTGTCAATGGTAACACATTCAAAGCGGAACCATTATCTATCAATACTTCTGGTATCGTGTGTCCTTTACATTAAGTCGTGATATGTAGAGCTTTCGTTGAGCCCATGCCTCTTGGAGGTATTCATCATCATTGAAGAAGATGAAATTATTCGCACTTAAGTTATTAACCAATTGGTTCAGCTTTTTTTTACCGAGATATCATCAGCAACATATGTCTCGTTCAACACCTTCATTAGCGCGCTACGATGGGTTTTTGAATTTAACAGTAGGGATAAAACTGATATGCGAGCTGGTTGCTTATGTAATTGTTCCACCACGCTATACTCGTTATGTTTTAGAGATTTCAAAATACCTTGGCCTTTTTCTCAGTTATCGGCTTATTTATTGGCATCTTAGATTTTTTGGTCATTCTTTCCTCCGGCCCAACCATTAAGGCTTTTTCTTTGCTGGCTTCACTTTCTGCATCTGTCTCGTTATAGCATCTTCCACTTCTTGTGACAAGACCTACATTTTTCTTTGATCCTTCCCCTTTTGGCACCATCACGTTGCAATCATAACTTCACGAGACCCTTTCACTGCTCTTATAAGAAAATGCTACAGGTTTCTAAATAATAATTCGTGGTGTCATTCGTTCTCCAAACTCATTACCGCTTGGCTTGGATATGATAACCACCGGTAGATTGGCCTTATAAGCTCTTTCTAATGCCCCTTCCTCAGAAGCACAAATATCTTATCCTTTTATATCTTTCATCTTCTCAAAGAACTTAAGCTCCTTATTATCCTTCAATTTTTGTACCAAGTCTCAAAACTCGACACACCCTAGAATTCTATGCTCCCCAATGGCATGAAACTCACAGTAATTTTCAGTTTTTGTTTCCGCGTCTTCCATATCTTGTACGATCAAACCCATGTTGATCATTTGCTGCCAAACCCATTTTAATGGATATTTGACCTCCTCAATATCATTCTTAATCCTCTTGCTCTTTTCTTTCATTATCGCATTCACCCCCTGATCAGGATGATTGCGTAAGGGATTTCTAGCCATATTGGGTCTTGCTGGTTCATCGAACCTCACGATTCCCATATTAATGAACCTCTCAATTAACTTCTTGAAGGCGGTGCAATTCTTAATTGAGTGTCCAGTTATGCCTGCATGGTACTAGCATTGAGCATTTACATCATACCATTTTAGGAACGAGGGTTGCATTGGCTTCAAATAATATGGGGACACTACACGGGCGTCGTATAGATTTTTGTAGAGCTCTTTGTATGTCATCAAGATAGTGATCAATTGGGCTCTTTCAATGTTTCGCCTCGAGCTTGATTCTTGTCTTGGAATGTTTTGATAATTAGCTGTTGGGGCTTTAGACTGTCACCATGATCGGCTTTGTAAGATTTGGCCTGTATAAATCGATATTGTTTACTTCATTGTCCTTCCTTTTAGGAGCAGACCTCTGGCACTTTCTTCACCATTAATCTTCCCACTTCTAATTGTGTTTCCAATCATTTCTTCGAACATAACCATATCAAAGAAGCTCTTAGTAACGTTTTCCATCAAATGATTAATGTATGACGCCTTCAAGGTACTAACAAGGAGCATGTTTATCTCTTTTTCAGATAGTGGTAGTTGTACCTGAGTGGCCATATCTCTCCACCTTTGGACGTACTACTTGAAGCTTTCACTTGGCTTTTTGTCTGTATTTTGCAACGTGATCCTGTCAAGAGCCATGTCGGTGACGTGACCATATTGCTTCATGAAAGCCTGTGCGAAATCCTTCCAAGAATAGATCTTGGCACGACTTAATTGATTGTACTACTTTGCATCCGATCCCGTCAAACTGTTCTGGAAATAGTGGATTAGCAATTGATGATTATGGACGTACACCGTCATCTTTCTACATAACATGGTAATATGCGCTTCTAGGTAGCTCGTCCCGTTGTATTTTTCAAACTCCGGAGCCTTAAACTTAGGGGGAAGTACTAAGTTTGGGACCAAAATCAATTCCTTAGCATCTATTCCACAGTAAACTTTAGCTCTTTCTATCACTCTGAATCTTTCCTTCAACCATTTACAACGCTCCTCCAACTGATTCAAAAGTTCAACTCTTACCTTCTCTACCTCTACCACCTCGTCAAATCCGGTACAAAAGGGTTAATTAAGTTATCTCCTTGGTTAGAACTGGAAGTCATTTGGTAGTTCGTTAGCTTTGATGTGCCAATCATGTATGGCTGTGGTTTGATGGTGACAGACACTCCTTGCATGCTTGTCTCCTGTTGAACCGAGATATGCATAGGGGTGACACTCGGAGGATATGGAAGACCCTCACTCTCTTCTTTAAGGTTTACTACAAAACCCTTTCCATTATCAGCTCTCTTCACAAGTAATTGGGTCAGCTGATTGATGATATCCTTTTGGGATTCAATGATTTGATCCTTCATGTCTTGCTGCATTTTGGCTAGCTGTTCATTCAGTTGTGCTTGCAACTGATCTTGCATTTCCTTTTGGGTTTGCTCTAATTTTTCCAATCTCTGATCCATTTCTCTTGACTTAGTACGAGTACTGTAAGGGTGTTGGATTTGTTTTTTTTTTTCAGAGTAACTTGAGAGAAAAATTTTAATTAATTAGGGACGTCTTTTTAAAATTTTAATGCATGAAATACGATGCAAAACTTTATGAATGTATGAATGCATATGCAAGAAAGGTATTGACTCTTAATCAAATTCTGATAGAATAATTTTACTAGAAAACGAATGTCTTTACATACGATAATTACATATAAGGTCTTGCCCTAATGCTCGGAGACTTAATCTTTTAAATGAGACATGCTAACTTGTGGCTTTATCAAACACTGATTCATACTTTAAGCTCAAAGCATCGACTTGAACAGCTAACTTCTGCAAGTATTTTGCCACTTCTCTCACTTGTGTCAATGCTTCACCCATGACATGGTCTCGGACTCTGACTTGCTTCTGAGAGTGTTGAAGTTGCTTATTACTTGTCTCCAAGGTTCTTCCGAGGAACTCGATCCGAATCTCGTAGTTTTGCAATGAAGCTTCAAGTTCTCCTACACTTCTTTTTAATCCTTAATTCTTAGTATGTCTTGCCCTCAATTATGTCTTAGAGGTACGACTGCGGGGCCTATACAAAGACTCCTCTAACTCAGCTATTTAAGCCTTCAACTCAGCTTTCTCGACCTCGCTCTCTAACTGCTCACTCTTTATAGCATCTCCTTAGACTTGAGCATCTTGAAACTTTCTCTTCCATTGATCCTCTCGAATCTCTTACTCTTGGATTTCTTATTGCCACTGTTCTAATGTCTTACCTAACCCAGTGGTTTTCATTGATTGACGGAGCTTCTTGTACTCTTTCTTGAAATCATCCAAGTTTTCCTCAGCCTTACTCTTTCCTTTCCTCAACTTCTCGGCTTCTAACCTTGGATATCAACATCCAATCCCAACTACATCTTTTCTTCTTCTAATGCCTCTATCTTTTTCCCCTATTCAGAACTTTTCTTTTCAAAGTCTTGCTTTATGAGCACTAATTCTGATGGGACTACTTGCAAATGCTCCTCAACTAGGCGAACATTTTCGAGATTTGGCATGGGGATATTGTCATTGATTTTCCTACCCTTTCATTAATCATATTCTCGAGTTATCATGGGATTTGCAACAAATAGCTTCATTTTACAAACTTGATTCTAGGCATTTGATATCTCTCGGACCCTTATTATTCTCACCCTTGTATACAAACTCATACAGAGCCAAACCTTGGGTTGCTGGGATGAACAGCCTTGATCGATAGTGTCTCATCACTAACAAAGGGGCATATCCTATAGCTCCTCATATCTCAAGTAATGGAACCCAATCGAAATCTCCGCATCGATAAATAATTTCATCAAGAATGAACCACGGTGCTCACTATACATTATCTTCATCTCGGAGACTATGGAGTATTGCCATCCACTTTTCCTTAGAAATGTCCTATTGTCTTTGTGTAATAACAAATTCCGTCAAAGGGGAATAACTCACAGAAAACACTCGGTAGGGAACCTTTTCCACCTTCCAAAAGTGGCTATGAAACCAAACCATCAATAGAGGTGTCCCTTCTCCTTCTCTTCGACATGCATTTAATGATCTAAAGGTCTCGACCAGAATCGTTGGAGCAAGTGTAACCTTCTTATCAAGCCGATCGAATAAATTAGTGACCGCCTCCTCTATGTGCCTCAATGCCTTAGGAAAGAGAACCAATTCATATAAACTGAAAGCAAATATATCAACCTTTTTCCTTGTATCTAGATATGCTAAGATCAAATCTCACAAGCTCCTTCGAGTGATGCATTTGTTGTCGCCCTTCACCTTAATTCGAGCTCAACCCATTGCTCACTCATTCCTGTGATGTTCATCTGCTTCTTAAGAAAGGTTGGGACACTAACAGCTCTTGAGTAGGCTTTATTTATTTGAATCTTAGGGCAACGAAGTAAAGCAGTATACCCCTCAATCGTGGGCACCATGTCCATGTTCCCAAAGGTGAAACAACTATAAGCCGGGTTCCAGCGTTGTGCAAGGGTGTCCACCTTCTAGAAGATACTGCAGATCCCCATACTCACAGTGGAAAGTCTATTTCATTCCATCAATCTCATTGATCCCAAATCTCCTTCAGCTCTTGTAGACTATTCTGAGTCACACTAATCCGAGCAAAATCTCAATAATTCGATAAATTACACTCAGTTAAGCTATCACCCTTCTCACATTGTTTATCCTCTGATCACATGCGCACGGCCACATTGTCCTCTACCTAATTAAGATGCCCTTTTTCCATGACCAGTTCTCTACTAGTAATCGAGCTTAATTTAATATCTTTCCTAATATAAGGATGCAATGCAAAATAAGACAAAAAATAAAACAGTCAGTACAATCATCATAAAATTTATCAACAAATTCAAAACATACAACAAAGAACTACGCACCTACTTTGGATAGTTACTAAAAGTTCGGCATAGCTTCTTCCTAGGCTGGGCACTTAAGGCTCATTATATGTGGTTGAGTTCTAGAGTACGAGTACCCAAACCAGCAGACTCCTCAGTCCTTACCCATTATAGGCTCATAAGGACAAGTTCGATTTAGGAGGACACATTTCCTGTATGTTCGCATGGAAGTGACAACTTCACGAAAACATAAGTACAGATGTATCCCAAAAGCGATTCACTATCCTACACGGAGGTAAAAACCTCACGAAGGAGTAGCTTCAAACTTCCACTTAAAAGGTGCAGTGACAAATGCAGTGTATGCAAAACTGTAGACATGTATAGCAATATCAACATACATTTATCAAAGTAACACATAAATCACAAAAATAAAATGCAAAGGATCGCAAATTAAATTAAATCGAATTTTAAATTTTCAAAAAAAAAACCAAAAACAATCGATTTGTGGCTTGACTCTCTTATTAGTCCCTAGCGGAGTCCTAAGCTGTCAAAACCATTTTTAAAAAATAGTCCCGAATTTTATTTTAAAACCGAAAATGAAGTCATCATCAACCCGTTTTATTCGGTGTGATTGGAGCACCTTAAAACATTTTAATTCATTTAAAAAACAATTTGATCTTCGAAATCCAGAAAATAGGTTCAGGAGTCGATTACGTGTGAGGAAGGATTAACGCCCTCACATGCCTAAAATTGATACCAAGTCGATTTTTAAAAGGTCTTACTTGCTAGAAATTTGAAAACTCGAATAGAAATTAAAATGCGATCCCTAAATGCATGATTAACAGGTTTAATATTATTTTTAGAAAACCAAACTTTATGAGGAAGACTCGTTACTTTGGAATAATCGGGAAGAAAGTCATGTCCAGTAAATTAAGACACGACACCTTGAATTTTAAAAAATAACAAGCATTCATTTTATTCCAAATATCACTTTTTTATTTTTTTTTTAAAAGAGAAGGGTACTCAATTACTCCAATTCAAAAAAAAAAACCGTACATAGTAAGTTAAAGCACGACTTTCAAATCCCGAAATAACGAACATTGCCATAATTTTAAAATCATGTATTTTATCAAAACACACATATTTTTTACAAAAATCGAATGAGTATGAATGAGCATGATATACAATTTAATAACGTTGAAACAAAATATGGCATGGCATAAAGAATAAAAGATAGATAAATACACGATGAAATAAAATAATAGATGCAAATTTAAAACACAAAACAAATAAGATAATATTAATAAATATATATATATATATATATAGAAAGGATTTAATTGAAAACAAAAACACTGACCAAATATTAAAAATATTAAAAGATTTTTAAAAAATGAAAACAATGTTAAAACAATTTAAAGAAATAGGGTAAATGGAAAATTTTCCCTATTATTTTAAAAATAGTGGTCTGAGGACCAAATTTAAAAAAAAATAAAATCAAGTTGTCGAATTTAAAAAAAAACAGTTTAGAGGCAAAGGGGATAAATTTTTAAAAAATAAAATGCAAAGGGAATTGCTAAGTAATTTCCCCTTTTTTAAAAAACTCGCAGGTCTTTATAGTCAAGCAAACGACGACATTTCAAGGCCATGGTAATTGGCCTAAAACGACGCTGTATGATGTCAAAATTGATGCGAAAAAAGGACCAAAATGAAAGCTTAAAAAATGCAGGATTGCGGGGATAAATACCCCTTTTTATGAAAACACGCGGATCTTGATATGGGTTCGGATCGGGTCAGGTCGGATGGTCTGAACAGCGTCATTTTAGGGCAATAGTGTAGGGCCTTAAACGACGTCGTTTTATTAACCCATGAAGAATCCACAAAAATGGCACTTTCATCGGACGTCGATACTGAAACCAAGGCATTCGTCGAATACATGAATGAGAATTGGAATGAGAGACAAAAGTCACCTAAGCAGAAGCAGAAAGAGGAAGCAAAAAAGGAAGGGAAAGGAGAGGGTGGTGGATTGTATAGTTTAGAGAACATAAAGAAAGATTATATGTTGAAGAAGCAAAGAATCCATGCTGGGTTATGGATGAAGGAGATTGACAAATTGGAAGAAGCTAAATTGGGAGATTCTGTTGATGATATTGATAGATTGCTTGATATCTGCTCTATGTCTTTTCTTTTATACACTTTGTTTCCTAGCTATGTTGGTTTAATGGGATATTTTGGAAGGGTTTTTGGTTTCTTTTAATTTCCATATTGAAACTTGTCTTCATATCATAACTAACAACATCTTCAGTTCTACCAGTAATTTATTATTGAACTTGTGGGATATTTTACTTTACCAATGCTGACTTGGAGAATTCAAGAGTTTCATGCTCTTCTAAGTTAAAAACTAAGCCTGGTTGTTAGGAAATAACATCAAAAGCTCATGATGGAAACGTGTAGGAGATGTCACAAAGGGAAGAAGATATTCTCCTCCAAGAATTTCCAAATTGCTTACTGTAAATTCCATGTGTGTGTGGTGTTGTTATTTATGAGTTTTTTGTCACTGGTACTTTGGTCTATTGAACTCTAACATTGTAGCTGCTTTTCGTTATTTGAAATTTTACATATAGCTAGATTTATTTAGACTCACATATTTAGCCGAAGGAGACCTATCGATGGGTGGAAATACATGATAGAGAATATAGGACCTAATGCAAGGAAAGGCAAGAGCAGTGTTTCAAGGTTACCAAGTTTGTCTGATGCATCAACTTAACCATTTAAGGATGAGAAGTTACAATTGAAACCTTGATTAGTGGTTGAAACTTGACACCTTAAGAGGTCACATAATTAAACCTTATCCATTGTGGAATCTGTTCATTTTGAGTAGGTCTTACAATAAGTGCATTGGTTTTTTATTTATAGTATTAATTATTTGTGTATTATATAAATTTTGATATATTTATGAATTAGGATGTTTGAGAATAACCTGTGATGAATGTTTGTTATTGTACTTTTCTTTCTTGTTATATTTTAGGTACAAGAAAGTATTCTCATTGTAGAACTACTGAGATTGAAGATGAAAATTATTAGTTCTTCTAGCCAGCATTGTTAGCAATGAGCATTCTCTTCTTTATTCTCTTTATTTATATCTCTTTCATTAATTTAGTTATTAAATGTATGTATGAATAGAAGAATAAAATATGTGATATTATTAAAATCTTGCATGGTTGTTTTAATTGATTGTTTAATTGAGTGTTTATTTATCTAAAATTATGTGGCCTTTTTGGGGTTTTATGAACACCCGAATGAGCAATTTCGACATCTCTCTTGGAATCTCCTTTGTAGATTAGGTTTGAATCAGAGTTTGCCTTGGTTAGTTGTAGGTGATTTTAATGAGATAGCTTTTTTGTTTGAGAAATCGGGTGGTCGACTTCGCAATGCATGTTAGACAGCCTCATTTTACTCGGCTCTACAAGGTTGTGATTTCTCGGACTTGGGATTTATGAGGCGTCAACATATTTAAAAGAGGGGTCGTTTTGCTTCCACTAGTATCCTTGAATATCTTGATCGAGGTGTTGTCAATTTCTTATGGTAGGATTGTTTTTCGGATTACTATATTTCGTACCTCTCACATTCCATCTTGAATCATTACCCGATTTTGGTTGACACTGAGGGTCGCCGATCGTCTCTCGTGTTCGTTCTTCTTTGCGGTTCATGTTTCAAGCAAAGTGGTGTTTGGATAGTTCTTTTAAATTGGAGCTACGCTCCTTTTGGTCTATTCCTTGCGCTAGTCTTCTTGCGAAACTTTAAGGTTTAGGTAAATGACTTGAGTCATGGCATCGTGCTTAAATACAAGTTCGACGAGAGACTAAAGAGAATTTGGAGGCTCGTTTGGTTGATCTGCAATCTCAGTTACTTGATGATGACACGTTAGGGGAATTGATTGAGATCAGGTTGGGTTTAAATTTGGAGGTTGATCGGGAAGAGATTTTTTGAAGCAGTGTTCTCGATTAAATTGGCTTCTCTATGTTGACAGGAGCATGAGTTCTTTTCATTGGACTGTTTCGACAAAAAGAAAAAGGAATCGAGTTGGCACTCTTTACACGGATTCGAGCTATTGGGTTTCGAATGATGGGGATCTTGTCCAATTAGCCACATCATACTTTAAGGGGCTTTTCAGTTCTGGTGATGGTGGTGACACAGATAGGGTCTTGGATATCATTGATCGGTGTATTTTGGATGAGCAAAATGCCTCTTTGTTAAGGTCTTTTGTAGTTGAGAGGGTTTGTACAGTTGTAAAAGATATGGCTCCGTTAAATGCCCTAGGTATGGATGGGTTTCTGACTATGTTTTATAAAAAATTCTTGCACATCATCGATATTGAGGTGACTAACTTTTGTCTTTCGGTTCTTTGGGGTGAGCTTGCCATGGATTTAATTAATCAAATTCATATAGTAATGCTTCCTAGGGTGAGTAAACCAACCTCAATCACTCAGTTTCGACCCATTAGTTTGATCACTATAGTATACAAGATCATTGCAAAGGTGTTAGTGAATCGTATGCGGAGTTGTTTGGATTGTTGTATTCATGAATCCCAAGGTGCCTTCATTCTATGTCGTCAGATGTCTTGGTAGCTTACGAGGCACTCCATCTGCTTAAGACGTGTCATAATGGTCAGCCTGGCCAATTTACCTTGAAGCTCGATATAAGCAAGGCGTATGACAGAGTCGAATGGAATTTTTTGGTAGGTATGATAATTTATTTGAGGTTTCACGTGGATTGGGTGACTTTGATCATGCATTGTGTTTGTTTTGTGTCCTACACGGTTGGTCTTAATGGTTTACGGGGTACTCGATTTGAGCCATCTCGGGGTATTCGACATGGTGACCCTTTGAGCCTGTATTTATTTTTTATCTGTGCACAAGGTTTTTCTGCTTTGCTTGATGAGGCTAAAGACTTGGGTCGAATACCGGGGATTCGTATTGGCATTCTGGGTTGCGACTCAATCACTTATTCTTCGCTGATGATTGTATATTGTTCGAGGACATATCCTGTTGGGGGCTGAGAATACTCTTAGTGTTATTGGTGCATATGAGCAAGCCTCTAGGTAACGGGTCAATTTTGATTAGTCTCTTGTTTACTTTGGGTCGATTATTTTTAAGGATGATGGCCAATTGACTCATTCCCTTCTCTGTGTTTGACTGACTATCACCCTTGAGACCTATTTGGGGCTTTTAATGATGGTTAGTTATCATAAGACTTGTACCTTTCACCATTATATGGATTGGATTCGCAAGCATTTGGATAGTTGGACCTTTCGTTTGTTTTCAATGGGGGGAAAAAAGATTGCGATCAAAGCAATATACAGGTTATTCCTGTATATACCATGCATTGCTTCCTCTTTACTAAGAAATTGTGTACTGCTTTGGAGGGGTTGATGAGTGCTTTTTGGTGGCATAACAACAGATCTGGGAAAGGCATTCATTGGTGCTTTTGGTTACATTTGTGCCTATCGAAGTTTGAGGGGGATATGGAGTTTCGTGACTTGGCTAGTTTTAATATTGCTTTGCTTGCGAAGCAAGGTTGGCGTCTTTTGATATGCCCAAACTGTCTTCTGGCTCGCATTGTTAAGGCCCGATATTTTCTTTCTGGTTGTTTCCTTTCGTCATATTTAGGATCTAATCCTTCTTATGTGTAGCATAGTGTGCTGAGCGCTCGAGGTCTGTTGTAATCAGGGATTGGTTAGTGGATCGAGACTAGGGAGTCTGTAAATATTTGGCATGATGCATGGGTCCTAGGGTCTAAAGATGGAAGGTTTTACGATTACCCATTAACATTCGTTATACTACAGTCTCATAATTATTATTTTTTAAGACTGGTTGGTGGGATAAGGTGGCTGTTCGATCTATTGTTCCACTTGATTTAACTGATCGCATTTTGAGCATTCTCCTTTCGCATTCTCGACATAGTGATCTGTTGGTTTGGCGGGGTGATAAAACCGATACTTACACTGTTAGGAGTAGCTACTGTATGCTCTTTGCACAAAAACGAGGCATTGACATCCAATTCGTCTCTTGTTTACATCTTCATGCTACTTTTTAAATCTCTTTGGGGATTGTAGCTCCCAAGCAAGGTTAAGATACATTTATGGAGGGCCTTTCACAATTATAATCTGACCTACACTAATCTAAATTACAAACATTTTTTACAATTGATCAGTGCCCTTTGTGTGGCCTACCTGAGGAATCAATGGACCATATCTTTCACTGTTGCTCAGTCACGCATCAGCTTCTCTATCTATTATCGGTCGATTTGGTACCTCTTACCTTGTTCATAGATTATAGAGTCTGGTTAGTGCAATTATTTCAAGCAACCACTCATGATTAGCAAATGATATTAGCACTTACTTAGTGGGTGTTATGGTATGCCCATAACCGCCTTGTTCATGACGAGATACGACAATCAGGTTATGTCAATCTGAATTTTGATGCATCATTTCACTTACACTCTAATGTTGCCATTGCAAGGGTGTTGGCAAGGTATGACGGCGGGGAAATTATGGGTGCCTGTACATACATCTACCATCACGTAACTAATGCATTTGTAGCTGAGGCTCTCGCCTATGATAAAGTTGTTCTTCTTGCAAGGGATTTAAGGTTACGACGGGTCATAATTGAGGGTGACTATCTCTCTATCATCAAACAACTCCATTGTGTTTCTATTGATCGCTCTATCCTTCGTCTGATCTTGTATGATATCCGATCCGCTTGTGCTCTCTTCGACAATGTCGTTTTCTATCACGTTCCTCAATCGGAGAATGGGCAGCACATGCTTTAGCTCGTCGGCGTTGGGAGTCGCCTGTGCCATGCTTTTGGGTTAAATAGGCTTCTTTTGATGTTGAACGAGTGGCAAGAAAGAACTGGCTGGCTTGGTCGTCGTGTCGTTGACATGTTTCTGTCTCCTTTTCTTTTCTCTAGCTTTTGGATACGGCTCCGCTATGATCTTACATTTTGGATTGCAACTGTCTTTTTTGGCTTTGCGACTGCCGACCGTTGAGGAGCGTTTTCATCTAGCTTGGTTATGTTGTTTTGGGGATGGGTCTTTTAGGGTTTGATGTTTGTTTCTTTTGGACTCTTTGATTTTTTCCTTTGTTTTGTGAGTTGTTTTTGTGTATATTGTTTTGTTCTATTGGGCCGTTGTAGCTCCCCTTTCCCCTCATTTTTAATACAAGTCCAGTTGCTTTTCAAGAAAAAATTGTTAGAACAATATTTTATTTTTTAAATATATATTTTAATGATTATGGAATAAAAATATTTTATTAAATAATAAAAATATAAACACTTGTATTCACGTGCAACACACGTGGTCTTGAAAACTAGTATTACATATATGAGAGTGTATAGTAACAAATTAGAATTGAAAAGGATAAATGAAGCTAGGTTATCGGATTATTATTTTTTTGTTTTTAAACTTTGGATTTATTATTTGTATTTAGACTTTTTATTATATATGGGTTTTAATTGATTGATTTTATTGGACTTATATATATATGGGTTTTTTTAAACGAGCCGGGCGAAATTAGGTTTAGGGTTTAGGATATATATATATATTCGGTTTTTTTAAACGGGCCAAACGAAATTAGGCTCATACAAGTTTTTTGGGGTAAATTAAAAAAATGACCTCTAAACTTTGGTGAATTTTTTTTTCACTGAACTATGAAAAGTTACATTCTGATCGCTAGAGTTGTCGACTTGTAATGTTTTAGTCACTCGTTCGATAATGAAGGGAAAGTGAGGTGACACATTAATTCAAGGGTTAATATCCAATTTTGTTGAAAAATATGAAATTGAAAATTTGGTCCAAGAGGGAGTGCCCACTTCCCTACCTACCAAATTTGTATGGATACAGTTTCAATATTTAAGTGTTGATAATTTATTGAACCTTATATTTGGGATATGCTGATTACATGGTGAAAATCTAGTCTGTTATGGAAGATCATGCTACTTGGGAATATAAATATCGGTAAGACTGCAACAACCATTAACGAACAAGTGACCAAAACATTATAAGTCGATAATTTTAGTGACCAAAATGTAAATTTTCATAGTTTAGTGACAAAAAAGGAAATTTCATCAAAATTTAGTGACCTTTTTGCCTCAAAAACCTTAAATAGGAGAATAAAAAAGTGTTCGAACTCACATCCACCTACACTAACAAGAATGTTGAGCTTTTAGTAAAATATTATTGTTGTCTTTTAATTTTATTGAAACTAGATTTTATTAGCAAGCTTTGCTCGGATCTAAAAATTTGGTTATAAATTAATTATTTAAATTATAGTAAATAATTAATATTTAAGTATCTAATATTTAATTTTTTATGTAATTAAATTTAAAAGTATGTTCTAGTAATTATAATAAATTACGCAAAATATAAACTAAAATACAAAGTATATGATTCCTTCAACCTCTTTACATAATGCTATTCAAATAAATACTTTGAATAATATGTATCCTCTCGCAAGTTAACAAAATTATAAATATATATATTATTAAAATAATAAAATTATATTTTTACTATCGTAAAAATTATTATTTAATTTCGGTCTCCTAACAAAATTTCTAATTTTGCTCGTGTTGTAAGTTAACATGCATGCTTATCAACTCTCCAATCATATTATTTAAAATTATATAAAATAATTATTTGAATAATTTGATTTTTTTAGCTTTCTTCGTAATTGGTCGAGCACAAATCCTAATGAAATCACAATTAACATGTGTACTAACTCTTTTGAATTGGAGTGTTATAGTGGCATACCTTAATCTTGAGTGAATGATGGACTATATATAAAAGTCACGTATACTTTTATGTCAATTCAAATAGATAAGGAACCAGAAGTTGATATATTGCGTATACAACTTCTGAAGTATATAGCATCACAACAATGGAATGCCGAGATCTAGTGCCTTTAGTGTAGTGTTTTCGTCTATATAGAATTGTATTTTTTGAACAAATTAGTTTAATACAATATTTATTAATTACATTAATATCCTTTGTATGCTATCATCAACATTTTTTTCACGCAAAGTAAAATGAACGTAAATATTAGCTCTCTAATTGTTTAACGTTTAACTAATATTAAACGATATTACGTGATCGGATCGTAATACGAAAAGATAACTTATATTAATAGAATCTAAACATGTCTTTAATTTAATCAAAAACGAACAAATCAATTGAAAAAGTAAACTATAGTTAAAAATATTGGATCAAGTTCACCCATAATAAACAAAAATCTAAACCGAATTAATATTATTAAAAACTAGTTACACTTTAAGTATATATAAAAGGGAAGCTTCCTTCATAAAGAAAAATTGCTTTGATAGTTTATAGTAATAATAATAAATTACATCAGAATGATCCCAAAAATCTTAATCTTTAAGAAATAATAAATTTCGTTATATTATCAAATTTTAAAAGCATGAAATTATTATTATACATTTATCTATATTCAATCTATTCTTTAATTTTACATATTTTTTAAAAAATATAAGTAATTAAAATAAAAAATATATAAAAAAACTTTAAAATTTACATAAATTTTGTTATTGGAGATTCAATACAATATAATTGTACTTATTAAGAAAAGTATTGTATGAAATAGAAAGCAATTTAAAAAGAAAAAAAGAAAATTTTCACTATCTAGAAACTAAGTTTTTTTAAAAATTGATTGCACGAAAATAAAAAATATTAATTTCTAAAAAAAATAATTAAAAATTATAAAAAAAGTTCGTTTATAATTTAAAAATTAATTATTTTAAATAATTTAATTAAAGTTAAATTAAGTTGAAAAAATAATAGATATAGATGAATGTTTGTTTGTATTACGCTATGTAAGTACTAAGCTTTGCTTCTCTACAAAATCCATTTGGCTAAAAGAATAGGTTATAAAACTACCAACAATCAAAGAGGCCAGCTTCCAAATTTGATTTTAAGAATAATTGTATGTGAAAGTATCTTACAGGTCACTTTAAGATGTATGTACTAATGGTATAAAATTAAAAATGTTATTAATGATAAAGATCACATCAAATCAGCGCTTTAGCAGAAGAACAATAATGCAGCAGAAGGTGATTGTCTTTTGAAAGTTTGGTTTATGAAATTGGAAGGAAGTACAGTAATCACGTGAAGAACAGAAAAAGAAGCAAAAAGGGTCCAGAAATAGAAAAAAATCCTTTGCCTGGACACAGTTTCATTAAAGCTGATTTGACAAGGATACACCCTACATCTATCTGCAGGCAAATTGCCAAAGAATAATAATATAACTTACTGAGGTGGTTTTGGAGGTGGAGAAATGGGGTGTAGCCACTAAGGCACTAACAACAGGCGCCAGCATGCAAATTGCAGGCAGAGAAAAACCCCAGAAATCTCCACCAACTCTCTCTCTGGTACACAGACTACAGGCGCCGCCCTATGTTATTAACTTGAGAGTTGTAACTTGAAATTAGAGATGTTTATGAATAGGTACGGATCAAAGTATCAGTTCTAAAAAAGAATATTTTATGCTCAAATATATTTTTGGGCTGACTTAATCTATCCAAAACAATTCATTTTAATATTTAAAAAACAATATATTAATAATATAGTTTAATTTATAATTTAAATTTTATAATTAAATTTAAAAATTATTTTTTATTATTTAAAAATAATAAAATCAGGCCATGCATATATTTTTATAAAGTTTTTTATTATGGGCTCCACTACTTGTTTCTTTATTTATATTTTTATATTTTTTCTTTCTTTCACACGTATTACACTCTTCTTTAGTCTTTAACTTCCCATTTATTTAAATTTTTTTTCAGTTTTTATTTTCAATTTCTTTTCTTTTTAACACTTCTTTTCCTCCTTCTCCTCCTTTACCAAACCGTAGCCATTACGTCTTTAGCTTCCATTTTTTTCCATTCATCTCAATCCCCAACACTACTATCCAACCTCACCATTGTCCACTGCTTCCCCCATCACCACCTCACCTCCTCAAACAAAACCTAACTCTCACCTTTTATCTCACCCAAACTTCTCATTCCTCCGTCAACACCGTAATATACTACACCCGACCCAGTCGTCGAGTTCAAATACCAGATATCACAATTAAGTCAGGATACTTAACAGGCTTCTTTGATTTGGTTACAACTTAAACCACACCAAACTTTCATACTCAATGTAATCCATGCAACTTTATATTTACTTTTTAGATGGTGACCTTTCCCAAAATTTAGAACTTCAATTTAATTTTTCTGTTATACAATTATTAAAATACTTGCAATTATTTTTCCTTACTGGGTTGATATGTTTATAATTACGACGACCTGAATCTTAAGGAGTTATTGTAAAAAAAAAAAAAACTCTTTTTTAATTTTATTTACGAAATGGATCATATTGTAAATTATTTATTGAAATGGGTCAATTTTATAAAAACGCACTTACGTGGATGCCATGCCAGGGGAAATCCAAGAAAAACGCTTCCACATGGAAGCACTTTTTCTAAAAATAACTTTCACGTGGAAGCGTTTTTCTCCGTGTTTTTCAAAGGAGAAATTTTGCAATTTTGATCTTCAAATTTTAAGAATTTTCAACGTGTTTTTAGTAGAAAATTTACTATTTTGAGTCTTAGGGTTTAGGATGTTTTTGTTTTAATTAGTTTTAGGGTATTTTATAATGAAAAATTATAGAATAAATTTAAATTAAAATATAATTATATTACAAATAAATAATAACATATTAATTAAAATATATACCATATAAATATTAATTTGATTTAATCCCGGATTTAAATAATTTTATAAATTATCCCAACAAAAACAAATATTAAACCAGTTAAAGTTACTCTTATTGAGAATTTATATAATAACTTCTTCATTATTTAAATTTTAATTTTAATTCAAAATTTTGATCGTGCTATGGATTTCAATATTGATTTTAATTTTAATAAAAATTCATAATATAGTTTTAATTTTTTTTATTTTAAATTATAAGTTTATCTATTACTTGGTGTGGGTGACGAAGTTTATCTACTAGCTGAGATATAAAGGAACAGTGTGGATATAAAGGAACAGTGTGACCAAGTCGAGGAGCCCCTAAAAGCCCCGAGAACCCCAAATTTGCAAAGGAGCACCATGTTGGGGTACTAAGGGGCAACATGATCAGATAGAAGAATCCCTAAAAACCTTGTCGATCGTCAATTTTAAAAAATACTGGAGAACCCTGATCGCCTTACATACATATCCAAACTTGAAAAGTGCCACGTAGCCAAACTCAGCATCCAAATATATATTTTAGATTAAAACTAAAATCTCACGCCCAATTTGTTACCAACTAGAAGAATCTGTCCCATTCATTTAGTCAAACATGTCTTCCCACATGTGCCTACCAGTGTTTAGAAGGTTATCTCTGTTCAATACGAACATGTGAAAGACGGGGCATGGTTAACCCGGTTATTGAATGCCCATCTTTGGGTGGCACTTGCCAACCAGTATGCAGCTCGCCTCTATCTGCTCTTATCTACATTTCACTTGGAATTGTAGCTTTTGACTGTAAATATATCTTGCAAGATAAGTTCAATTTTCTAGCTCCCTTCCAATTCTTGTCACAACCAGATTATATCTTGCAAGATGGGTTATTCAAAGTCAGCTTAATTATTAAACTATCATGAAGAAGCACCCACTATTGGGCTTCTGGCATATGCTAATATCCATCTAAATATTGCATCATTAATAACTGTTATAATAAAGTTGTCTTTATGAGAACAGACATTCCACGCTTCAATTTGGCCCAGAAAAGAACAATTCTACAGTTCAAAGCAAATTTTTTATTTGATTATATGTAAGTTTTGGATAACCACAAGATCTATCATCTGCTTTCATAGATACAAAAGCATCCCCAATTTTCATGACAACCACAGATGGAAAATTGTAAACAGTACACAAGTTTGTTATTTAATGTCAATGCTAAAGTAGTCGAAAAAATTGCAGTCAGTGCATCTATTCAGGAAGGGATACTGGGAAGGGGGCAAAGTGCTTGCAGAATACCAAATGTACTACTATGATGCTGTTCTTGGCTAATACTTTACTTGGGGGCAGTAGGAGCCGGAATTATCCCCCACTTCCTTCGAACATCCTCCAAATCTTCATGAAAGTGCTGCTCGTAATATACACACATGAGATCTGTACACTGAAAACCAGCCTTGACAGCCCATGGGAAATAATGCTGGAAGAACAATTTCTTTGTTTTGCATTAAACCTTGACGTCCCACCTACAACTGAAAGCAGGCACATGGGGAGATGCATTTGCTCAAATTCAATAACCTTCAATGCAGATTCCCCAATCAAGTTGGTAGGAAGGCCAAAAAGGGTATGCCAGAAGTCATGCACCTCGCGAGCTCGCATAGCCACATATGCAAGTTCATCTGTGTCCATGAATCGCACAGGTGGCCTGTCATCCGGGGAAAAATTCCTGGATCCCATGAACCTTGCATATGCAGCACCAAAAGTGTTCTCTGGTAGATCCCATGCATGACCAACCTTTGCAGATATAACCCATGGCCGCTCAAGGAGCACTGCCTATTAATCATGCCAGCTTTGAACAATGTGGATGAGGAAGACCAATGAAAACAAGATGCTTGAACCATCAAGCAGCTTATGACCAAAAAGAATGCAATGGATTAATATCATAGACAGATTCAGACTTCCCCATCATGAACTCTGATTAAGCTCTAAATTTCCAAATTGGCCACTGCATTGCATATGGTGCAAAACAAAGCAATGTACCCCAAGAAAGACATACTAACAAAGGGCTCTAATTTATCAAATAAGAATCAAGACCAGAAGTGGTAAAAGGAATAAATCTGCACCTTAAACAAACTTAATATACATAAAAAAGAATGAAGACATTGCAGTCCATAATTGCTAAAAATGATGTTAACATATAAATACTACGAACTTTACTAAACAGGAAGGCTAACTCTATGCACAGTTGATTCCTCAAAAACCAACAAAGAGCTAAAGTATCTAGTCATCTAGCATTTTTCACTAAATTCTAAGAACACTTAAAGCAAATAATATCACATTGATCACATCCATGAATTAACTTTAAAGTTAAATAATAGAATTAACACTTAGCAACACTAATTTATTAAAATTAGCATTCCAGATAGCAACGTTACTATGATTATGTATTTAAATCATATATTTCAAAGGATAGCTTTGCTAGTCCAATGCCAAGAACACAGAGTTTCTCCATTGACGACTTAAACAACTCCCATAATCCATATAAATTTGTCTTTTGTCCACTTAAGTTTCTGATTCAACATTATGGATTCTCAGACAAAATCCCTCTAACTGCAAAATTACTCGAACAATTACAATTCTATATAAAGCCATCATTAGCCCAGATCGAACCAATAGCAGCCGAATTGGGTTGAGGTGTTGTGAGAGTGTCGCACCTAGGACGACACCATCGAACACTACAATGTTGACTGCGAAATTCTGGTGGCTGGCGGGTGACACTTCAACGATTGAGTAGTGGAGGAATCACACTTCTATTGAGACTCTACTGGATAATTTAATTTCATATTAACTATTTGAAAAGTAATATTATTTTAATAAATTTAATACTTAATTTAATTTAATACTTATCTTGTAGATATTAAATTTAATATTTATCTTGTAGATAAATATTCTATTAATTAATATATTTAAATTCAATCATAGTTGAACTCTTTAAATTCTCTTTATATAAAGCAAGTCTTGGTATTTTTCACACACTTAAATTAAAAAAATTGTAAAGAGAAAATTCTTTAAAGAAATTATTTCAAAAGATTTCTAGAGATATTTTTCTTATTTACAACTTGACCAAAAAGTTTAGAGAAATTGTGAAATTACCCACTGGTAATTTTGTGAAATTTTTTTTGATTCAAAGCAAGTCCACACTCGGTAGACATGAACTTGAGGATAACGGAGAAGACTATTCGATCGAAGTATTCATCCTAGACGAATCGAAAAAATATAATTTTGATTAAGTGTTTATTACTTTAGATATCACAACCAAGTTCTTGTTTTGGATAAAAAAAAATTAAAACTCTGGTTTTTCTCTTAAAGTTAATTTCCGTTGCGTTTACAAATCCATTTTTCTAGTAGTAGTAACTCTTAGCAAAGATGAGACCGAGAGGATGTTCTTAGTTAAGAGTGGTAAATAACTCAATGAAAGTAAATATTTACTTAATTGATAATTAGTAATTCAACCAAATTTGGCTAAGTAGCTCGCATCCTTTAAGGAAGTTCCACTAGTTTTAACCTTAGGTTTAGTTTTACTTTAATTAGTCTTATTGTAATTTTAATCTTGGATTTGCACGACTAATTCGTAACTTGACTAGATTAATACTTGTTTTTGGATAATTGATTTAGTAATATCTTTCACTAGCTTAGCAATCTATTGGATACGATCCTCGAAATATTTATAATATTTTGTTGTAAAATTAACTATATTACGATTTGACCTGTACATTTACAAACACCGCACTTCACTCATACATATTTAATTGCATATTGCTAAGCCTCGATACACGCACACTGGGGTGCGATCAATTGACATGTGACTAACTATGACATTATGTGCCAAAGATAGTCAAATTGTATACCAAAATACTTGGTAGTTAGCATACTTTTAAGTGATCAAGGTAAGCATAGTATTTTCATTTGAATTTACTAAGCATTTGTATGCTTACTCTAGTTATTTCTCTACTTGTAAATCATCACCTCGCGGAACTCACCAAGTCAGATCAACGTGAAGCACACATTATCAAAAGACGATAGAATTATATTCATTTTGAGTCCAAATATTGTGGCATGTATATAAGGGCACCTTAGTGTGCATATGGTTATCTTGTATATTAAGTATTGCATGTGACTTAGTTGTTGGATGGTTTGGCAAAGTTTGATTCTATTAAAATGATGATCTTGAACTTACTTGAGCTTAGTATGTTTAAGGTTGCAAATTGAAATGGTTAGGATAGATAAGTTGGTGAATGAAATGGAACGTTGAGCATGATATATTTATAGCTTAGTATGTGCATTGTTAGATTCATGTAAAGACCATTTAGATTCACCGAGTCCTACCCACCCATCACCACAAGCTTCCTCTCACAGCTTGATAATTCATTTTGTTTGAAAATATAAAATAGTGAAGAACCCTACTTTTCCAGGTTAGCTATTCTATTTTACAGTCCTCTGGTTTCTCGGCGGCCTTTCAACCAAATGTGGTCTAATTCATTTTCTTTGAGATTTTATTTTGTTTTTCCAGTATTTTTCCTCTTTATTTTGATTTTAATTTTTTTTCATATTTGAAGAATCGTTGATTGTTTTCTATATACTTGTCTTGGGCATTTCTCTTGATCGGAGTTTGGCTTTAATTTTTGTCAACTTGATTGTCCCAGCAATATTGACAATGGCTTGTGGTTTTTCATATTTTTACCTCTAATTGAAGGCATGTACATAATCACAACTATATAATCAGACCATATACAATTAATCATTGAAATTTTGAAGAAAAAATAAATAAATGATTTCATGTCATTCCCTTTAGTAATATTTCTTTATTAATGTTTTGGCTTTATTATAATTTGGAGAGTTTTTAGTTTTTCCTTGCTTCTTCTGTCTTGGAAATTTTGCATTTGATCAGAGCTTTACGTTTGCAGTTTCGGTGTTGTGTAGTAGCCAATTTGGTAGGAGATTCAGAGGAAGAAGGGTGATCTTTCATAATTAGTAGTAAGTTTATGTTTTTATTGAATGACACTAGCTCTACATTGACACCCTGATTCTTCTCATTCACAACTTGCTTCTGTTTCTCTAAATCTTTAACTTCTATTTCCTTAAAGCTATAAACTTGCTTGTTGTAAACCCTAAAATGATGTACTCCTTTAATTGGATTGCCAAATCCATCACAAAGCCAGCGATGTACACAATTCACTCAAAATTTGGTAAACCCTACTTGAATCTGACTACCCTTTTTAAAACTCTCTCCACTAAACCTCCTCAAAATGGGAAAGATGACTCTTGGAATGATGCCTAGGAAACAGCTTGGCACCCCGATGACATTTCTCCTAAGAATAAAGCTCCTTGGAAAGTTGATGTTAACTTCCCTTCTAATGAAGAATCCACAAAAATGGCATTTTCATCAAATGTCGATGCTGAAACCAAGGCATTCGTCGAAGACATGAACGAGAATTGGAATGAGAGACGAAAGTCGCCTAAGCAGAAGCAGAAAAGGAGGGGAAAGGAGAGGGTGGTGGATTGTATAGTTTGGAGAAGATAAAGAGAGATTATAGGTTGAAGAAGTAGCGAATCCATGCTGGGTTGTGGATGAAGGGGACTGACAAATTGGAAGAAGCTAAATTGGGAGATTCTACTGATGATATTGATAGATTGCTTGATAGCTGCTCTGAGTATGTCTTTTCTTTTATACACTTTGTTTCATTGTTATGTTGGTTTAATGGGATATTTTGGAAGGGTTTTTGGTTTCTGTTATTTTCCATATTGAAATTTGTCTTCATATCATAGCTAACAACATCTTCAGGTTCTACCAGCAATTTATTGTTGTACTTGTGGGATTTAACACATAATGTATATTGTGAAGGATTTTTGACTTTACCAATGTTGACTTGGAGAATTCAAGAGTTCCAAGCTCTTCTGAGTTAAAAACTAAGCTTGATGGTTGGGAAACAACACCAAAAGCTCCTGATGGAAACGTGTGAGTGATGTCATAGAGGGAAGAAGATATTCTCCTCCAAGAATTTGATCGTCGAATTGCCTACTGTAAATTCAAAGTATGTGTGTGTGGTGTTGTTATTTATGAGCTTATTGTCAATGGTACTTTGGTCTATTGAACTCTAACATTGAAGCTGCTTTTGGTTTTCTGAAATTATACAGATAGCTAGTTTTATTAAGACTCACATATTTAGCCGAAGGAGACCTATCGATGGGTAGAAATACATGATAGAGGAGATAGGACCTAATGCAAGGAAAGGCAAGGCCAGTGTTTCAAGGTTATCGAGTTTGTCTGATGCATCGATGCAACCATTTAAGGAGGAGAAGTTACAATTGAAACATTGATTGGTGGTTGAGACTTGACACCTTGAGAGGTCATATAATTAACTCTCTTCCATTGCAGAATATGTTCATTATGTTGTTATAAGTGTTCTAGGTATGTGAAAAAAAAATGGGTTAGTGATTAACTATATAAACTTGGAAAAATGGGGTTTAAATTGTTTACTTGATGGAAATTGTAATCTGGGTTTAGGGTTGCCTTTCATGTTATTGCTGAATAAGCATGCTTGATTAATGACCAATATTTGTTTTTTTCATTAATTTATTTTGATAGATTATATATGTTTTTCCATAGAGGAATCTATGTTAGAGGAAGCATTTTAGGTTGTAATTGGAGTCAAAACTCCCTATTATGCAATTGAGTAAATCAGAGCGTTTAGTAATTGAATATGGTGATATTAGGTGTTGAAGAGTCTGCAAAATGTGTTAGAGCTGACTTGGTAAATAGTAAATTTGATTCCTCAAAAACTTTATAACAAAATGTTGTCTCAAAACTAGCCTTTTTAGTTTACTAATTCCAATTTGCCTATTGGTTTGTTCCACGAAGTGATGTTTGTAAGACTATTTTATAAGCTTCTCCTTTGCGACGGAGCCCTTTTGTTGATATACTCTTCTAATTCAAACTCAAAGATGTCTTATGAAGTTGATAAGAGTTGACTGGTTTGGAAAGGATAATCTCTTTTCTGTATGAAAGTAGAGATATGTACTATGCCAAAAAAAGTTTCATAATTTAGAAACCGGAACATTATTGTTTATATTGAATATGCCTAGACCTAGAAGATTTTAAACAGCCTTTTCTGATGAAAAGATCATAAAATCTTACCTTCATTCTCTGGAGTTAAAGAATATCATGGTGCTCCTGTTTTGATGGTTGAGAAGATATAACATTTTGCCTTGAGGTTTGTTTTGCTGCTTATTGGCTTGTTCATAGGGACAGTTAACATCATTGCTAACTTTTACAAGCAAACTCCAAAATAAAATGTTTTTAAGCTTAGGTTTTGTTTAAATTTAAAGAATAAAAATCTCCTCTCTTCATTGTTCTTGATGTTCCATGGGGTTGGGTTGGGTTTTATTATAGTATGATCAATGATCAAAATATGGGTAGAAGTATCATGGAGGCCCTTATACTAAGAGTCAAATTGCATGTTGCCCCTTCTACTAAACGAATGGGCAAATTAGTCCTCGTAGATTAGATCAATGAGCAACCTAGTCCTTCTATTAACAATTTCATCAATTTTTACTGTTAAAAACTAATCCTTATACGTTAGCATAAGGTACACATGACAAGCCACATGTAACTGTCTAGTTATTTTGTTAGTCGCAGTAGTTTTTAGCAGTAAACATTGATGAAAATTTCAACATAAAGGACCAATCTACTCTTTGATCTAACATATAGAGACTAATTGGCCCATTTTTTGAGTAAAGGGGGCCAAATGCAATATGACTCTTAGTACAAGAGCCTTTATGGTACTTTCACCTCAAAATATGTGAACTTGTGAACTCATATGCACAATTTGTCCTTTTGAGTAAAGCATAATGCATATAATTTTACTCACTCTTTTTAATCCAAAGGGATTTTCGTACCGTTTAACACTTTAGGATCCGAAATTGTTCAGATTTTGGCTTTTATGTTGAATAGTTGGAAAGATGTTTGCTTTGATTTGTTCTGTGATAGTAAGTTATGATTTCCTGTTGTGTATATTTAGTGGACAATTCACACACTGAGCACCGACTAAATCCGTTGAAGGAAACAAAAAGAGAATCCAAGTTAATTTTGTTTGGCATTTATGTTTAGGGTCCTTTTGTTCAAGCTGCCTGGACCAGGAGATCATGTGGTGAAGCTGCAAAGCAACCCAATAAGAAATCATGGAAACAAAGGACAGACATGTATATGAGGCCATTTCTACTTAATGTTTTCTTTTCGAAGAAATTTATTCATGCAAAAGTGATGCATCGAGGTACAAGCAAAGTGATATCAGTCGCAACCACGAATGCCAAGGATCTTAGAAACAATTTGCCATCACTCACGGACCACAATGCATGCAGAATAATTCGGAAACTTATTGCTGAACGATCAAAGGAAACCAATGTGTATGCAATATCTTATGAGCCTAGAAAGGGTGAAAGAATTGAAGGTAAGTTAGGCATAGTTCTTGACACCATTAAGGAGAATGGGATCATATTTGTATGAGCCAATCACACATTGTAGTAAACTAGTTTATTACTGAACTATGGTAATGCATCAATATTTGAGCCTCTTGATGTTAGAATAGAAACATTTTTGTGTGGAATGATGAATGTTGTATTTGTAAAACACCTGCAAATGTTTTGCTGGCATCAAGCCAAAACTATGTAATATTGTGAGCTAAATTATGATTTAACGTTAATACAACATAAGCTGTAAACAATAACAAAAAATGAAGCACATCAATCTTTGTCCAAATTATAGTCTTATTTCTTCTTCTCAAACTCAAACCAAAAAATTGAGTTAAACCAACAATTCAATTCGGGTTTTTTTATAGTCCAACTTGGTTCCAATTAGATGATTTCATTTAATTGTGTCCATTCAGTTCGGTTTCAATTTATTTCATAAAAGTTTAAAATTTTCAAAAAAAAAAAACCAAATATTTTAACATTTAGCAAAATAAATAGCTAAATTTATACTGATCAACCAAATATTCAAAATAAATTTGGGTTTTATAAACATTTAGCAAAGATGATTTATTTAAGCTGATTTTATTTTGGAACCATAAAATAACATTTTAAATTTTAGAAGGAGACTAAATTAACTAATTTATTTAATTTCAATATTATAGTAACAATCGATTAACAGTATTAAAGGATAAAAAATTTAGGTAAAAAGACCTCTCCAAACCTTTCAATTTTGAAAGTAAACAAATTAGTCACTCTCAAGAAAATTGAAAATATTTAATCTCTATTGTTGGAACCCAATTTTATCCAGACCTGAAAAATAAAACCCAAAAATAATAAGATTTTAAATTAAAATTTATTTTAATTTAAAATGTCTCAATTAAATTACATAACCCAAAACCCATTCACAAAACCCAAACACCCAAACCAAACACTAGCCCAACACCAAGCCCACTATCTCTAAAACATTTTTGAAAACCTAAACTCCCCAAAAAATGCTCCTGTCGCACCTCCCATACCCATGCCTCCACTTGGGTGCTCCACACCAACTCCCACCACCTCTTATCGGCCACCACTCCATGTTTCCTGCAAAATACAGCAAGAGAAGCACCAAATAGAATAAAGAAACAATATGTATTTGGCTATAAAGCCATTGAATTTCGATTGTAAGAGGACCTTTTTTCTTTCTTTCAATTTTAGAAGCAATAGACTTTTTTTTCGAATCAGAAGCAATAAATCAAAGAAAACAGTCCAAAAAAAAACCGATTTCAAGCATTCAAAACAGCAGTGATCTCAAGGTATACGATTCAAGCCTATACTTATTTATTGTCTATTTATTATTAGAATTTCGAGACCCTTTTATATTCTAAATAAATATTTATATATATTATTTACTATACCATTACTGCAATTTATTAGCATTTATTTCGAACATAATAAATAATTATAATATTAAATTATAATAAATAATAAAAGGAAATTAAACAGTAACCTGGTCTTGTAGTCTCCGTTGTCAGAACCGAGCGGAACCCCTCCGATCTGGTCTATGATCGTGAGGGGTGCTTCGGAAGGTAGATCTGGAACAAAGTGGAAGAATATTAATATTAACAAACAGATATTAAAAAAAATATAAAAATCAGTTTCAATCTAAATTAAAAAAAAAAAAAACCTTTCGTGTTATTCCAAAAATTTGGGGTTAGATCGGGTTGATCTAAACCACGTTCTATACTTTCTGGAAAAAAATAAAAAGAGAAACGTTTCACTTACCTAACCGCCGTACGTGGCGGCTTGCGGCGTCGAAGGACGGCGGTTCGCGACGACTGATGCGACTGAGGCTGAGGCGGACTGAGTGACAGATGAACAAGCTCAAAAGAGAATTTGGTGAAATTTGAATTTTTTTTTTTCCTCTTTCTGCTTGCTCCCTAAATTCCCAATATTCATTAAGTTGGAATTTTGGTTTTCACTTAAGTCAGCTACTGTGTTATTATGACGGACTCGATTTTTTGCTGTAGCCATTTTGCTTGTCTCAGGTCCACTCACGATTGCACCCACTAGTTTACCCTCACTTTTTGACCGAATGCTCCATGCTTCAAGCTAGCAAAATTTGTTTTAATTTTCCTAACTCTTAAACCCACTTTTGTCCCATGCGCCACTTGTATTTTATCCTTTCCTTCTTCTTCCATAACACCCACATGTGCCCCTACGCCAAATAAAATGTTTTTAAATTTTTCCCATTATTCCCATAGTGCTGTCGGTTACTTTGCTGCATGTGCCTATCATTTCCAATATGTTTTTTTAAAATAGTTTTTTTTTTTTAAATTGTTGATTACTGTCTTCGATTTCATCTCGAAGATTTCATCTCTTTTTAAAGTCTTTTATACTTATTTATTTATTAATATCATTTCGTTTGTCTTATATATTAATTATGCATATATATGTTTGTTTATTTTATGTATTTATGGGTGGAATGTGTATATTATTGTTTTATTTCACCACGTAATTATTTATGTATTTATATCATGTCATATTTTGCTATTATATTTTTGCATATCTGTACCATTTCATTCATCTCTTTTAAATAAATATTTACGCTATAAAGATTAGTTTTTGAAAATAAAAATAATGTTCGTTATTTTGTGATTTGAGAAGTCGAGCTCTAATTTATTGGGTGCGATTTTTTTTTCGAATCGAAATATTCGAATGCTTTTCTTTTTAAAAAATAATAAACATGAGATTTTAAAAAAATCGGATTGCTTGCTATTTTTGGAAACATGAGGTGTCGAGTCCTAACTTACTAGATCCAACTTCTTTTCTTGATTTTTAAAATAACGATTTTTCCTTGCAAAATTTATTATTTCGTGGTTTCATGATTTGAAGGGTGGTCTAATTCATTTTCTTTGAGATTTTATTTTGTTTTTTCAGTATATTTCCTCTTTATTTTGATTTTTTTTTTTTCATATTTGAAGAATCGTTGATTGTTTTCTATATACTTGTTTTGGGCATTTCTCTTGATCGGAGTTTGATTTTAATTTATGTCAGTTTGATTGTCCCAACAATATTGACATTGGCTTGTGGTTTTCATATTTTTACCTCTAATTGAAGGCATGTATATAATCACAACTATATAATCCCTTGATGCCCTTTGGCTTCCTCGGCCAAACCCTTGATGCCCCTGCTTTAATGAACCATTTTGACGATTTGATGACTCAGCAACGATGGACCGACGTCAAAGAGCTATTTGAGTTCTGGGTTCGATCGCTAGATAAGAATGGGAAGCCCAATAAGCCCGATGTGAATCTTTATAATCATTATTTGAGGGCTAATCTTATGATCGGAGCATCGGCAACTGATTTGATTGATTTGGTGGCGCAAATGGATGAGTTTGCCATTGTTCTCAATACAACGGCCTTTAATTTCGTTTTGAAGGCTATGAAGCAAGCTAAGGAAACTGAAGCTGCTGAGAAGCTGCTTGAACGGTTAGTTATAGTAGCATTATGTTTACCCCCAATTTCTCTCTTTTAAAGCCCTATGTTCTTTTTTTGGGTGTTTTGGATAATTGTAGGTTTCCTTTTGCTTGAAAGTTCCATAAATATTTGAGTTAATAAATGAGAAGGGATATAACTAAAAATGTTTCTAATTTACTGCTACAGTTTGTTTCTTTGCATTTCGTAGTAAAGAGCTTGGATTAATCTATAAGTTAATTTTGTTTCTTTTTTTTTTAATTGTATTGAGAGTTTGGATTTTTCATTTAAAATGTTGTATATAATATATATATTTCTTTTGTTACAGTCACTAGCATAGTGGTAGTGCGTTAGCTTTTTTTTTTTTTATAAGTAAAAGAAGGCCTCTGGGGCCTTATATCTCCAAGATCTTACATGAAGTAAACCCATTTTATCCTCTAAAAGCAGCTAGTAGTGCGTTAGCTTTGTAAGCAAAAGGTTGCGAGTTCCATCCCGGAGGCTAAATTTTTAATTTAGATTAGTTTCAACTAAAAGCAGTCACGCAACGTTGCCAGAGGCTTGAAAACAAGTAATTGTTTTGTCCTTTTTCCATTGTTTCAAGAAATGTTGGACCAATGGTCGCTGTCCACCTTTGTATATTCTTTTGGGCATAACATAGTTTGAAGTTGAGTGAGACATGCTAAAATGTAAATGTTTGAAATTTGTGTTAATTAAAAATTTTTGGAGATGAAAGTTAGAAATTTTATGTTAAAATACTTAAACTGACTTGTTATTTTTTAGGGAGTTAAAAAATGTAATTTTTATATTCAATTAAAAACTAAAACAGATTAAATCAAAATATAAACTTTTAAAAGAGTTTTAACTGGGTAGGGTGAATTATCCAATTGGTTATCTAATTTTTAGAACATTTTTATTTTGGTACACTCAAAATAAAATCCTTGCAATTCTTTTATCTAATTTTTGCAACATTTTCGTTTAGTTTTTTTAATGTTAAATCTATAACCGCAGTTAACATCAAATGTTACATTATATTTATACTTTTATTTTGATCATTTAATTTTTAAGTCGATTCCATTTTGGTTACTTGAAAAAAAAATCTTTTTTTAGTATTGATTGGAATAAAAAAAAATGAAAGATTAACATAAAAGTAGAAACTTAAATAATGTATTAAAAATTGTCAAATTATATTTGTTTATCGTATTTTGAAAATTCAAATTTTTTTTCAATTTTAGAATTTAAAATTTAAAACATCAAAATCAATTAAATAAATTGTAAAAAGTAGAAACTAAAATAATGCATTAAAAATTATCAAATTATATATGTTTATCGCATTTTGAAAATTCTATTTTTTTCAATTTTAGAATTTAAAATTTAAAACATCAAAATCAATTAAATAAATTGTTGAAAATTTTGTATTCCTTAATAATGTCAACTCATTTGTTACTATAAT
The DNA here is from genome assembly GCA_005610355.1 of Gossypioides kirkii. NCBI lineage: Eukaryota > Viridiplantae > Streptophyta > Magnoliopsida > Malvales > Malvaceae > Gossypioides > Gossypioides kirkii. The sequence continues at coordinate 20,175,015 of CP032253.1, forward strand.
ATTAAAATTCTACAAAAATTACACTTCTTTTGATTATATAATATTGATCTTCTATGCAGAGCTAAAAACAAAAAAAGAAAATCCTTGCAATTAATTTATTGCTTGTTCTTCATTTGGGTAAAGATGCAATGAAATTATTTTGGGTTATGTGTGGCATGAAAGATAAAATTAATTAATTGTAAGGATTTGTTTAGCTTAGCATGGAAGATTCAGGATCATTATTCAAAATAAATTTGGGTTTTATAAACATTTAACAAAGATGATTTATTTAAGTTGATTTTAATTTGGAACCATAAAAAAACATTTTAAATTTTAGAAGGAGATTAAATTAACTAATTTACTTAATTTCAATATTATAGTAACAAATCGATTAACAGTATTAAAGGATAAAAAATTTAGGTAAAAAGACCTCTCCAAACCTTTCAATTTCGAAATTCAACAAATTAGTCACTCTCAAGAAAATTGGAGCTATTTAATAACTGTCAATTTTGAAAGTGAACAATTAAGGACAATAAGTCAAACGTTAATGTCTTTCGTCAATTATATATAATTTTGATTGGTATAATAACAAATTTAGCCCTCGATGCTTACATATTAAGGACAATTAAGGATGAAAATTTTCAATATTTTCACTAACGTTTTAGATCATTTCTATTTTGATCACTCACATTTTAGATTGTTTCTATTTTGGTCAATTTCCGCTAAATGGTTAACGACAGTAATGACGTGGCATTTTTCTAAATGATATAATAACACATTTAGTCCTCAATACTTACATATTCTATCAATTGATCCTAATTCTAAATAATTCAATAAATTTAACCCTCCACATTTGGAAATTCTATCAATTTGATCGTCCAACACATATAATTAAATATAAATTGTATATTATGAAAAAGTACAAAATACAATATTATTTATATAAATAATATTATAGGTGTTAATATTTAATTATAATTATAAGGCTCAAATATTTAGTCCCCTAAACTTGACACTTTCTCCTAAGTTGGTATTTTTGATTTTTTTGTCTCAAGTTGGTGCTTAAATTTTCATTCCGTCTAGGGTTTTTGTACTTTTTTTTGGTAACGATGTTATATATAGGACACATAGTACTGATTATATTTTTTATAAAAATATTTAAAAATTGAAAGAATATATAAAAATCATATAAAATTTTTAAAACATAAAAAATATAAATTGGGAAAATATATGTATCTAAAATTTTTAAATTATTACAAAAAATAAAAAAATCTAAAATTCAAGTTAAAACAATTGAAACCCCAAAAAAATTACATCTTTTTCTAAATAAATTGCAAACAAATTAGATGATGAAACATTTTAGAATAAATTTTATGCTTAGAGATGGGTGAAGATTATTACATGATTCTTCAAGTTGACAAGAATGTATAAGACGATGATTTGACAAAGGCTTATAGGAAGCATTTTTCATTTTTCTTTTTATTTGTTAATTATTTGTTAGGTTTCATGGGAAAAAATGGAGTTCTTCTATTGAAAATGCTATTATTATGATCATGAATGAAATTTATAAAAATCACAAATTTACATATAAGTTTATCAAGATTTAGTTATATGTGTTTAAATATAATTACATTTGTATTTAATTATATGTGTTTGAGAATTACTTGATAGAATTTGTAAATACAGAAGGTTAAATTTATTGAATTATTTAAAATTAGGATTAAATTGATAGAATGTGTAAGTATTGAAGACTAAATCTATTATTATACCAGTTAAAAAAAGGTCATATCATCACTTCCATTAACCATTTAATGGAGAGTGACTAAAATAGAAATGATATAAAACGTGACTGACCAAAATAAAAATAATCTAAAATATTAGTGGCTAAATTGAAAATTTAAATAGTTAGTAACCAAAATAGAAATACGGGTAACTATAGTTTACCCTTGTTTTTGTGTGTGTATATGGAAGCGTTGTTTTGGTTTTTGGGTAAAGGAACTAAAAATGCAGACTTCTACGATATTTTCACTACATAATTTAAAAAAAGAAAATCTAAAACAGTGAAGAACCCTACTTTTCTAGGTTAGTTATTCTATTCTACTGTCCTTTGGTTTCTCGACGACCTTTCAAACGAAGGTGGTCTAATTCATTTTCTTTGAGATTTTATTTTGTTTTTCCAGTATTTTTCCTCTTTATTTTGATTTTAATTTTAATTTTTTTTCATATTTGAAGAATCGTTGATTGTTTTCTATATACTTGTCTTGGGCGTTTCTCTTGATTGGAGTTTGGTTTTGATTTATGTCAGTTTGATTGTCCCAGTAGTATTGACAATGGCTTGTGGTTTTTCATATTTTTACCTCTAATTGAAGGCATGTATATAATCACAACTATATAATCAGACCATATACAATTAATCAGTGAAATTTTGAAGAAAAAACAAATAAACGTGGTTTCATGTCATTCCCTTTAGTAATATTTCTTTATTAATGTTTTGGCTTTAGTATAATTTGGAGAGTTTTTAGTTTTTCCTTGCTTCTTCTGTCTTGGAAATTTTGCATTTGATCAGAGCTTTACGTTTACAGTTTCGATTTTGTGTAGTAACCAATTTGGTAGGAGATTCAGAGGAAGAAGGGTGATCTTTCATAATTAGTAGTAAGTTTATGTTTTTATTGAATGGCATTAGCTCTACATTGACACCCTGATTCTTATTCTCGTTCACAACTTGCTTTTGTTTCTCTACATCTTTAACTTCTAGTTCTTTAAAGCTATAAACTTGCTTGCTGTAAACCCTAAAATGATGTACTCCTTTAATTGGATTGCCAAATCCATCATAAAGCCAACGATGTACACAATTCACTCAAAATTTGGTAAACCCCACTTGAATCAAACTACCCTTTTCAAAACTCTCTCCACTAAACCTCCTCAAAATGGCAAAGATGACTCTTGGAATGATGCTTGGGAAACAGCTTGGCTCCTCGATGACATTTCTCCGAAGAACAGTACTGCTTGGGAAGTTGATGTTAACTTCCTTTCTAATGAAGAATCCACAAAAATGGCGCTTTCATTGGACGTCGATGTTGAAACCAAGGCATTCGTCGAAGACATGAATGAGAATTGGCATGAGAGACAAAAGTCACCTAAGCAAAAGTGGAAAGAAGAAGCAGAAAAAGAGGGGAAAGGAGAGGGTGGTGGAATGTATAGTTTGGAGAACATAAAGAAAGATTACATGTTGAAGAAGCAGAGAATCCATGCTGGGTTATGGATGAAGGAGATTGACAAATTGGAAGAAGCTAAATTGAGAGATTCTGCTGATGATATTGATAGATTGCTTGATAGTTGCTCTGAGTATGTCTTTTCTTTTATACACTTCGTTTCATTGCTATGTTGGTTTAATGGGATATTTTGGAAGGGTTTTTGATTTATGTTATTTTCCATATTGAAACTTGTCTTCATATCATAGCTAACAACATCTTCAATTTCTACTAGCAATTTATTGTTGTACTTGTGGAATTTAACACAAAATGTATATTGTGAAGGATTTTTTTACTTCACCAATGTTGACTTGGAGAATTCAAGAGTTCCAAGCTCTTCTGAGTTAAAAACTAAGCTTGATGGTTGGGAAACAACATCAAAAGCTCCTGATGGAAACGTGTGGGAGATGTCACAGAAGGAAGAAGATATTTTCCTCCAAGAATTTGATCGTTGAATTGCTTACTGTAAATTCCCGAGGTGTGTGTGTGTGTGGTGTTGTTATTTATGAGCTTCTTGTCACCGGTACTTTGGTATATTGAACTCTATCATTGAAGCTGCTTTTGGTTATCTAAAATTATACAGATAGCTAGTTTTATTAAGACTCACATATTTAGCCGGAGGAGACCTATTGATGGATGGAAATACATGATAGAGGAGATAGGACCTAATGCAAGGAAAGGCAAGGATAGTGTTTCAAGGTTACTGAGTTTGTTTGATGCATCGACGCAACCATTTAAGGAGGAGAAGTTACAATTGAAACCTTGATTGGTGGTTGAGACTTGACACCTTGAAAGGTCACATAATTAACTCTCCTCCATTGTAGAATCTGTTCATTTTGAGTAGGTCTTACAATAAGTACATTGGTTTTCCGTTTATAGTATTAATTATTTGTGTATTCTATAATTTTTTATATATTTATGAGTTAGGATGTTTGAGAATAATCTGTACTGGATGTATGTTATTGTACTTTTCTTTCTTGTTACATTTTAGGTACAGGAAAGTATTTCCATTGTAGAACTACTGAGATTGAAGATGAAAATTTTTAGTTCTTCTAGCCTGCATTGTTAGCAATGAGCATTCTCTTCTTTATTCTCTTTATTTATATCTGTTTCATTAATTTAGTTAATTGAATGTTTGCATGAATAGAAAATAAAATATGTGCTACTATTAAAATCTTGCATGGTTGTTTGAGTAATTAATTATTTAATTGAGTGCTTATTTATTTAAAATTGGGTATTTATTCGAGTTTGCTAAAGGTCTCAATATATTAGGATTGACGACCATAGTAGAATAATTAAACTGAAGAGACTAAAAGGGTATTCTATTGTGTAGGCCTATAGTAAACTTGTGCTGAATAGTGAGACTGAAAGGGTATTCATATGCTTGGGGAAGACTGAAAGGATATCTTAGGTAGTTGTTTAGAAATGTGCTCATATTATAGTATACATGTAATTGTTTTATATGTATTTGAACGATGATGAAATAAATAAAGTTAATTTCACATTTCATTATTATGTCTTTTATGTTTTTGACTTTCATGTTTTGCATGCATAGCGAAATTGTGACAAGCAAATATTAGCTCATTGATTATCTAAGTTCAAATTGATGATACGTGGCACTGTAAGAACGTTTATATTACGAGAAAGATAATTTACTTCAGTAGATAATTTAAACGAATTTGTAATCTCCTAAAAGAATCAAAGTGAGCATTTAATTCAAATACTTAAAAAGGATTATTATATCGTTTACAATTTTAATTGAGAAGATGGTTAGTCTTGACTGTTGGAGATTTTGAGTGAAGATAGATCTGGAGGCGATATTGAATTAAATAGTAAACTTCGAGGCATGAGTAACGCTTTCCAAAGAGAACTATTTGCCCCCACATAAAGCTACTAGAGGCTTAAGACAAAGGTCTTCCCGGGATACAACGAAGTTTTGAATTTCCTTTGATTAGCAAAATTACGGAATTCCTTAACTGTTACTCTTAATTTCTGAAAATTGAAATTGATTGCAAAAGAAAAATTTAAATTTGTAAGCATCATAGTCCATCTATTTATATGCACTCATCGGACACCTTTTGAAAAGTCACAACCCTTTTCGTATTGGATGGACACCTTCTGGAAGAAACTTGTCCCATGTCCATTGGATGATAAGTCATCAGTTTTCAATTAAATCATCACTTTTAATTTGCAATCTATATATTTCCAACAATCTCCCACTAGATTGATAATTCCAAAAAATAAGTATACAACGATTAAGCATAAAAAAGGGTGTCTGCAGATTGAACCTTTCTTTAGTGCAAACTTCTCAAAGTATCAAAGAGTGAATGGTGGCTAGTCGTTTGAACCATCACTTTTAAAAGTTAATACCGAAAAAATTTCACACATAATCGTAAAGAAATAGAGTAAGAGTTTAATTTGTTTTAGCACCGTTATGGCCATGTGCTCATCTCGTTTCATGAATATGTATGAGAGAAAACCATAAATAAAATTTCGTTGAAGCGACAATGTAACATCCTAATTTTTTTCTTTAGGAATTAATTTAATAATTTTCATAGTTAAGGGATTAATTTGTAAGTTTGGTAAAGTTTTAGGCTTAATTTAAAAACCCTAGAATTGTCTAAGGACCTCCAATTAAATGTTCCTTTTTCATTGGGTATTTAAACACCCTTAACCTTTCTTTTTCTTTTTGGTTCTTCCTCTACCGAAATCCTCTCAAAAGTCCCCCTCCCTTTTATTTATTTATTTATTTTCTTTCTTTCTTTCTCTCCTTCCTTCCTTTCTCATTCAAAATCCTTTCTTTTTCTTCTTTCCATTTTTACTCTTTTTCCTCTTTTTCGATTGTCTTCCAAACCATTTAAAAACCAAACCTAAACCCAATAACTCTAAACCCAATTTAATAAAAACCCAATTATTTAATTCAAAAACCCAAAACCCTTTAAACACAAACTTAATAACTCTAAGCACAATTTAATAAAAACTCAATTATTTAATTCAAAAACCCAAACCCAATAACTTTAAACCCAATTTAATAAAAACCCAATTATTTAATCCAAAAATCAAAAACCTTTTAAACCCAAACCCAATAACTTTAAACCCAATTTAATCAAAACTCAAATATGTTATTTTAACCCAAACCTTTAAATCCAAAAACTCAAGTACATTATTTTAACAGGTTGATCGACCCAACTTATTGACCCGAGTTAACCGACCCGATCCGTTGACCGTTGACTTTTTTCAGGTAACCTTACCCTATCATTTTTAATGTCTTAAGTCCGTTTCCGCTGTCCGTTTTGCCAAATTCAAACCCAAAAGTCTCGTTTTGGCTATTTTAGTCTTAATTTTGTACTTAAAAGTTTTTAGAGTTTTAAATTGGAAAATCTAATATGAGATATTCGTATTTAGGTGATCACGACTCCGAAGCTGATGTTTTACCTCCTTCAGTGCAACCTATTTCCGCACCAATCCCGAGAACTACACGTGAGTTATATTAGTAGTGTATGTCTAGTCGGTGGCATAGGAATTGCATTAATTATAAGTTTGTATTTGTAGGATCTAATCCCGTTAGCCCGAGTATTCGACCAGTGTGTGGTGGACGACCTCTTCATTGTTAGAGTTCAGCTTCTTTGAGGTGTGTTTCTATCTGTGTTAATCTTTATGTGTGATATTGATTGGTGATGTATAATGACATGATTTTGTGATGTGTTATGTGATCGCATGATAATATCGCATGCATTCTTATCAGTTTGAGAAATACATATATACTGTGAATAAAAATACTACGTACTCTGAGATACATATATTGTATCATGAGCTTGAGATTGAGATTGTGATAAATGTGAGATCATGCCATTGTGTGTTCATGGGTTGGGATTGTACGGTAGAAGACGTGATAATCACCCTTTTAAAAAGGCTAATATCAAACCACACTGGGATTGGTGACGATTGGTTGGGGAGGGGTTCTGGGGAACCTCTCCACTGTGTTGGTGTGTTGGAGAATAAGTGCATTGCATTATGCTTGTGTTTTCATAGTGTTTATCTATTAAAGGTTATGTGGTTATTTATAATGCTATGAATAACTATGAAACTATGATTGTAGATGTATACACTCTAGAGACACACTAGACTCTTTAGGTCATCCCCTTACAGTTTCTTTTACAGATACTCAAGACATAGGTGACTTGGAATCCGGAGGCATATTATAAATCTATTTTATTTCTAAAATCTTATTTGGGGATTTCATCATACTTTTGATTATCATTTTATTGGGATTGTAAGTTGATTTTAATTTGAGGATTTTGGTATTTATTTTGGAATTCTATTTATGTAATTTAAATTATAGATTATATATATAAATATGCAAATATGCGAATGATTGTGGTTTATTGGATCGCGTGATGGAATAATTTCAAAAATGACCTCCTAAATCCGATTTTATCTTCTAGAACGGGTTAAGAGGGTTACATTTAGTGGTATTAGAGTATTTTAACCCTCGGACTGTGAGGCTCTCCAATTACGGTTTCAAAAAAACTTTGGTAGGAACAGTTACCTCAAAAAGACTATGGGCTATGGCCGGGCCAATAGAACTCTAAGAGGTTTGGAATAGGGGATTAACTCTACTCCGTAATTGGGATAATCAATGTTTGTCTTAAAAAAATTAGGGTTAAATGAGGATTTTTAAATAAATGAACATGTTATAAAATAATTTTTGTTGTATACGTATATTAAAATTATGATTTATTTTAAAATCTTCGGTACCAAGTCTTACTTTCGTACTTTTTCTTGTGTTGATAGATAGTATGCCACCACATAGGAGTTCTAGACTTAGGATCGGTCGCGGCCAAGGTCAAGGTTGAGGTCGTACTGTTAGGACCGTTAGTAATTGTACTATTGTATTCGAGCCTGAGTCAAATGTGAATGAGTTGCCTCATGTTGATGAGGATGAACTGCCCGTAGATGCTGAGGGTCAGCCAACTGTTGGGAATAACGAGGTTGTAGAGTTGGATAGTGCTACAGTTAGTCGGGAATTATTGAGATTATTCTGTGGAATTGCTGGGAGTTAGTTTGAGGATCCGAAGAGGCCTATATCTGTTGATTTCATTGCTATCAGGATGAAGGAATTTGAGGGTAGGACTGGTACGGATCCTTCTGTTGCTGAGTATTGGTTGAAGGATTTTCAGAGATTATTTGTGTAGATTAACTATCCTGCTGGTCAGATTACTTGAGGATATTTCAGAGAGGTTTTTCAGGATCATTATATGGGTGAAGAGTTCCTTGATAAGTGTAGGGATGACTTCATGAATTTAAGACAGTGGGATATGTCTGTTAATGATTATGAGATTGAGTTCTTAAGATTGGTCCGTTATGCATCTGTACTGATTACTAATAAGAAAGAAAAATGTTACTGGCTTAGAAGAGGGCTGCGACTCTCACTTTAGGCTGGGGTTAATATGCACTAGGATAGAGTATTCGGTGTTTTGGTTAGTCGAGCTAGGATTACTGAGAGTTTGGAGGCTCATACTAACTCTGGGGGCTCAAGATAGGGAGCGTGGTAAGAAGCCAGTAGGCACATTAGTTTAGCCTATTTTTGTTAGTCATACTGTTAAGAGACTTAAGGAGGAGGCTGTTCAGCCTAGTTATCTGAGAGTCAAACCTGCGATTTTGACAGCTTCTGTTAGTAGTGTGAGTGGCTATATTGGTCCTCGTTCTTTGCAACTTTGTTCCTATTGCAATAAAACACATTGGGGCGAGTGTCGAAGGAAAATTGGGGCATGTTTTAGGTGTGGTTCACAGGAGCACTTTTTTAGAGATTGTCCCCATCCTCCTATTGGGTCATTTATGCAAAATCAATTTCAGGCTTCAGTTCAGACTCTTGCTAGGGGTAGATGATCGTTTAGACCAGTTGCTTCGGGTTCAATTACCAGGGGTAGATCGATTCAGAATAGTGGAGCTGCTAGATCCGGAACGAGATAGCCTAGATTATTATATGCAACCAAGAGGCATGAGGATCATGATGAGCCTAATGTCATAGCGGGTACTTTTTCTATTAACTTTATCCTTTACTTTGCTTTACTTGATAATGGTTCGACGCATTTTTATGTGACGAGTATGGTATCTTCAGGTCTTAAAATTGTGGTCGAACATGTTGAGAGGCATGAGAATCATGATGAGCCTAATGTCATAGCGGGTACTTTTTCTATCAACTTTATCCATTACTTTGTTTTACTTGATAATGGTTCGACGCATTTCTATGTGGTGAGTGCGGTATCTTGAGGTCTTAAAATTGTGGTCGAAAAAGTTGAGTCTGCAGTTACTGTCCAAAGGCTTGTGGGAATTTCTGTAGAGGTTAATAAAACATATCGCAACTGTCCTCTGGAGATCTAAGGGAAAATCTTCCCTGTTAATTTGTTGAAGTTAGCATTCAGTGAGTTTGACCTTATACTAGAATGGACTGACTTTTTGAGCATCGAGTTATTTTGGATTGTAAGAAGAAAATGCCAACTTAGAGAACCTCTGATAATCGAGAGATAATACTAATTGGTGAACGTAAAGGGTTTCTGTCTAATGTGATCTCAGCCCTTAAAGTTGAAAAGATGATTAGAAAGGGGTCCATGGCTTATCTGGCATACATTCTAGATACAAGGCAATCAGATTTTGGGATTGAAAAGATTTGAGTAGTAAGAGACTTCCCTAATGTATTACCAAAAGAATTCGTGATAAGATGGAGTTCGGTATTGAAGTCTATCTCAGCACGACTCTTGTGTCCATGGCACCTTATAAATGACACCTAAGGAGCTCAAAGAATTAAAGATACAGTTGCAAGAGCTGTTGGATCAGGGTTTTATTCGACTGAGTGTATCACCTTGGGGAGCCTAAGCTCTGTTTGTAAACAAGAAAGATGGACCACTTCGATTGTGCATTGACTATCAGAAATTGAATAAGCTGATGATTAAGAATAAGTACCCCTTGACTTGTATCGATGACCTATTTGATCAGTTCTAAGAAGCTACTGTGTTCTCTAAGATAAATTTGAGATTTGGGTATTATCAGCTTAAGGTGAAGGGTTCGGATGTGTTTAAGATAACTTTTCGCACTCGATATTGGCACTATGAGTTTTTGGTGATGCCCTTTGGGTTAACTAATGCCCCTACTGCTTTTATGGACTTGATGGATAGGGTGTTTTAACCCTACTTGAACCAGTTTGTGGTGGTGTTTATTGATGACATCTTGGTTTACTCTAAGTTTGAGGCTGAACATGAGGAGTATATTAGAGTTATTTTGCAAACCTTGAGAGAGAAGCAGCTTTATGCTAAGTTCAGTATGTGTGAATTCTGGCTCTCAGAGGTTATGTTTTTGGGGCATATTATTTCTGCTGAAGGAATTCGTGTAGATCCCAAAAAGATTGAGGCTATTATGAGTTGGAAACAACCTAAGAATGTTTATGAAATACGTAGTTTCTTAGGCTTAGCCGGTTATTATCGGAGGTTTATTGAGGGTTTCTCGATAATTGTAGCACCTTTGACTAAGCTTCTGAGGAAGAATATTCCATTTGTTTGGACTGAGGCTCAAGAATCTAACTTTGAAAAGCTGAAGTCAATGTTAACTCAAGCACCTATTCTAATTCAACCTGAGCTTGAGAAAGCTTATACTGTTTACAGTGATGCTTCTCACTCAGGACTAGGATGTGTGCTAATGCAAGAAGAAAAGGTTGTGGCCTATTCCTCTCGTCAGTTGAAACTGCATGAGGTTAACTACCTTACTCATGACCTTGAGCTGGCTATGGTGATCTTTGCTCTTAAAATTTGGAGACACTATCTCTACAGAGAGAAGTGTTAAATCTTCATTGATAATAAAAGTTTAAAATATTTGCTCACTCAGAAAGAGCTTGATCTGAGACAACGCCGATGGTTGGAGCTTCTAAAGGATTACGATTGTAAAACTGAGTATCACCCTGGTAAGGCTAATGTGGTTGTTTATGCCTTGAGTCGTAATATTGTGACTAAGCTGAGGGCTTTATTTGCCAAAATGAGTTTATTTGAGGACGGTAGTCTTTTAGCTGAACTCCGAGTTATTCCCATTTTACTCTTAAAGATTAAGGCTGAGCAGGCTAATGATGCGTATTTAATGCACCGTAAGAGAGAGATTGAGGATGGGTTATCTGAGGATTTCTCTATTGATTAGAATGGTATTCTCTGCTTTTGAGGTTAGTACTGTGTTCCGAAAGATTCTGGGTTGAAGCAGATTATCCTCTAAGAGGCGCATGATAGCCCTTATTCCATACCTCTTGGCGGAGATAAAATGTATAAGAATCTTCATAAGAGGTACTTGTGGAAACGTTTAAAGAGAGATGTTATTGAATTTGTGTCAAAATGTTTGACTTGTTAGAAGGTTAAGGCTGAACATCAATTTCCTTTTGGGTTACTTCAACCGATTGAGATTCTATTGTGGAAATGGGAACGTGTGACTATAGATTTTGAGAGCGATCTTCTTTTAACGCCGTCCAAGAAAGATTCTATTTGGGTGATTGTGGATCGATTCACTAAGTCCGCACACTTCATTTCAATTAGAGTCGACTATCCTTTAAGTAAGTTAGCTCGACTCTACATTTCTAAGATAATCCGTCTTCACGGGGTACCTTTATCTATCATTTTTAATCGAGATCTGAGGTTTACTTCGAAGTTTTGGGAATCTTTACATCGTGCCTTGGGTACTCGATTAAACTTCGGTACTGCTTACCATTCGCAGACTAATGATCAATCCGAGCGTGTGATTTAGGTTTTGGAAGACATGCTCAGAAGTTGCGTGATTGAGTATTCAGGTAGTTGGCAGGATTTCCTACCACTGACAGAGTTCACCTATAACAATTGTTATCAAGCCAGTATTAAGATGGCTCCTTATGAGGTTTTGTATGGGCGCAAGAGTCGCACTCTTATCAGTTAAAATGAGTTGATTGAGCAGCGGTTGTTGGGACCAAATATTGTCCAAGAGTTTGAAAAGACTGTTAGATTAATTCGTGGGAGACTTAAGGCTGCTTTTGATAGACAAAAATCTTATGCTGATCTGAAGCGTCGAGATATTGAGTTTAATGAAGGTGATGAGTTCTTCTTAAAAGTATCTCTGTGGAAGAAAGTGCTCAAATTTGGGCGTAAAGACAAGTTGAGTCCTCATTTTATTGGTCCTTATCGAGTTCTTCGTCGAGTGGGACCAGTTGCCTATCAGCTTGAGTTATCGCCTAAACTTGAGCCTATTCATAACGTCTTCCATGTCTTTATGTTGAGACATTATCGGTTAGACCCGTCTCATATTGTGTCTATTGAGGAGATTGAGGTTCGTCCATACTTGAGTTTTGAGGAAGAACCAATTGAGACCATTATTGAGGATGAGAAAATTCTTAGGAGAAAGACCATTAAGATGATTAAGGCTTTGTAGCGCAACCATGGTTATGAGGAAGTTACTTGGGAGCCCAAAGGCGTTATCAAGGCCCAATATCAGCATCTTTTTGGGCCAGGTAAATTTCAAGGACGAAATTTTCTTTTAAGAGGGGGAGGTTGTAACATCCTAATTTTATTTTAGGAATTAATTTAATAATTTTCATAGTTAAGGGATTAATTTGGAAGTTTGGTAAAGTTTTAGGCTTAATTCAAAAACCCTAGAATTGTCTATGGACCTCCAAGTAAATGTTCCTTTTTCCTTGGGTATTTAAACACCCTTAACCCTTCTTTTTCTTTTTGGTTCTTCCTCTATCGAAATCCTCTCAAAAGTCCCCTCTCCCTTTTATTTATTTATTTTTTTCTTTCTTTCTTTCTCTCCTTCGTTCCTTTCTCACTCAAAATCCTTTCTTTTTCTTCTTTCCATTTTTCTTCTTTTTCCTCTTTTTCGATCGTCTTTTGACCACCTCACATCGTAGTCGCCGTTTGTGAGATCGGTGTAGGAATCGAATTCTTTTTGCTCTTTTGGTGTTGTTCCATCGTCCTTTCGTCACTTTGGTGAGGTAAGTTATCAAGGTAATCGTGTAGTATTTTTTTTGTGCTTGTGTTTGCTTGTTGGTTCGCTTGTCGAACACTGTGGGCGTGGTCAGAGTAGCAGTGCTATTTTTGGGGGGTTGAAAACCCCAAATCTATCATTTTGGTATTTTGTGAAGTGGGCTAATTCTTTTCTAAACCCAACTCTTTAATCTAAAAAAAACCAAATATATTTTAAACCAAAATCACCGACCCAATAATCCTAAGCCCAAATTTTTATTCAATCCAAACCCAAACCCAAACCATTTAAAACCCAAACCCAATAACTCTAAACCCAATTTAATAAAAACCCAATTATTAATCCAAAAACTTAAAACCCAATTATTTAATCCAAAACTCAAAACTCTTTAAACCCAATAACTCTAAACCCAATTTAATAAAAACCCAATTATTTAATTCAAAAACTCAAAACTATTTAAACCCAAACCCAATAACTCTAAACCCAATTATTTAATCCAAAACCCTTTAAACCCAAACCCAATAACTCTAAACCCAATTTAATCAAAACCCAAATATATTATTTTAACCCAAACCTTTAAATCCAAAAACCCAAATACATTATTTTAACCCGTTGACCGAGTTGGTCGACCCGACCTATTGACTTTTTGGGTTGACCGTTGACTTTTTTTGGGTAACATTATCGTGCCATTTTTCAATGTCCTGAGTTTATTTCCACTATCCATTTTGCCAAATTCAAACCCGAAAGTCTCGTTTTGGCTGTTTTACACTTAATTTTGTACTTAAAAGTTTTTAGAGTTTTAAATTGGGAAATCTAATGTGAGATATTCGTATTTAGGTGATCACGACTCCGAGGCTGACGTTTTACCTCCTTTAGTGTAGCCTATTTTCGTACCAATCCCGAGAACTACACGTGAGTTATATTAGTAGTGTATGTCTAGTCGGTGGCATAGGAATTGCATTAATAATAAGTTCGTATTTGTAGGATCTAATCCCGTTAGACCGATAATCCGACCAATGCATGGTGGACGACCTCCTCGTCGTTAGAGTTCAGCTTCTTTGAGGTGTGTTTCTATCTGTGTTACATCTTTTTGTGTGATATTGATTGGTGATATATAATGACATGATTTTGTGATGTGTTATGTGATCGCATGATAATATCGCATGCATTCTTATCAGTTTGAGAAATACATATATATTGTGAATAAAATACTACGTACTCTGAGATACATATATTGTATCATGAGCTTGAGATTGAGATTGTGATAAATGTGAGATCATGTTATTGTGTGTTCATGGGTTGGGATTGTACGGTGGAAGACGTGGTAATAACCCTTTTAAAAAGGCTGATATCAAACCACACTAGGATTAGTGAGGATTGGTTGGGGAGGGGTTCTAGGGAACCACTCCACTATGTTGGTGTGTTGGAGAATAGGTGCATTGCATTATGCTTGTGTTTTCATAGTGTTTATCTATTAAAAGTTGTGTGGTTATTTATAATGTTATGAATAACTGTGAAACTGTGATTGTGGATGTATACACTCTAGAGACACACTGGGCTCTTTAGCTCATCCCCCTACAGTTTCTTTTACAGATACCCGAGACATAGGTGACTTGGAACCCGGGGGCATATTATAAATCAATTTTATTTTTAAAATCTTATTTGGGGATTTCATCATACTTTTGATTATCATTTTATTGGGATTGTAAGTTGATTTTAATTTGAGGATTTTGGTATTTATTTTGGAATTCTATTTATGTAATTTAAATTATAGATTATATATATAAATATGTAACTATACGAATGATTGTGGTTTATCGGATCACGTGATGGTATAATTTCAAAAAAGACCTCCTGAATCCGATCTTATCTTTTGGACCAAGTTAAGGGGGTTATAGGCACCACCACTTCATGTCCGTATAGGTGGATTTCATCACAATTAATGTCCATCCATTAAGAGTAAAACTCATCCTCCTAAAATATAATCACTAAATCATGGTTTTTAGTGCACGTTGTCATTCGATAACTTGTTATTACCCTTTGAACCTTGAAACTAACTTTTGGTTGGAAAAAGGTAGGGTTTCCATTATCAATGACTCAATTAGAATGGTTTTAATCCCATCTTAGTGGTGGTACTTTTAACTAAATCCCTTGACAAACCTTTTGTTAGTGGATCCGCTAAATTGTCAATTGACTTAACATAGGTAACAGTTATCACACCGTCCCTAATCAATTGTCTCACATACTAATGTCTCAAACTTATATGTCTAGAGTTTCCATTATACACCTTATTGTACGCTTGAGACATGGTTGATTCACTATCACAATATACGGAAATGGCGAACCTATGTTGTGGCCACAACTTTATATCTAGTAATAGATTTCTTAGCCATTCCGTTTCCTTACTCGTAGCCACTAAGGCTATAAATTCAGCCTCTATAGTTGAATGTGAGATGCAAGTTTGTTTCTTGGAAGCCTAACTAATAGCTCCACCTCCGATCGTAAAAATCCATCCAGATGTGGACTTATTGTTACTTAAACTTGTAATCCAACTTACATCCGAGTAACCTTCTAGTACCGTAGGATAATCATTATAGAATAATTCCAAATATTTTGTTTTATTAAGATAACCAAAAATCCTACAAATTCCTTTCCAATGATCGGTACTAGGACAATTTGTAAATCTCGCCAATTTGCACACAGTAAATGCGATATCGAGTTTAGTGCAATGCATTGCATACATTAGACTTCCAATTGGCTGGCATATTAAAGTTGCGTTATAGCCCTATCTTTATTCTCACTTAACTTGAAGTTTGAATCGTATGGAGTGTTCGAATCCTTGATATTCAAGTGTTTGAAATTTACCAATACTTTCTCGATGTAGTGAGATTGGCTTAATGCAAAGCCCCTTTCATGCTTTTTCACCTTTATACCAAGAATTGTATCTACCTCGTTAAGATCTTTCGTCTTAAAATTTGAGGCTAGATACTCTTTGGTCTCATGAACACCTTCCATGTTCATCCCAAAAATCAACAAATCATTTACATAGAGGCAAATAATTACACCGTATCTATCAGTGAATTTAGTGTAAATACATTTATCCGCGACATTATGTAAAAAACCATATAACAAAATAACATAGTCAAATTTCTCATGCCACTGTTTAAGGGCTTGTTTTAAACCATATAATGATTTGATCAACTTACACACCTTGTGTTCATTTCCAAGAACCACAAAGCCTTCTGGTTGCTCTATGTAAACTTATTCTTCAAGATCACCATTCAAAAAAGCCGTCTTAACATCCATTTGATGTACATGTAACTTATGGATGGATGCAAGTGCTATAAGAATTCGAATGGAGGTCATCCTAGCTACTAGTGCATAGGTGTCAAAATAATCTAGGGCTTCTTTTTGCCTAAATCCTTTAGCCACCAACCTAGCCTTAAAGATCAGAGAACCTCCTGTTGGAGTGTTCTTCCTCTTAAACACTCATTTACACCCAATAGCTTCGATCATTGAGAAAGATCAACTAGAATCTAAATATTATTAGATAATATTGAATCCATTTCATCATTGATCGCCTCTTTCCAAAATAGCGTATCCCTAGAAGTCATTGCTTCACCATAGGATTGTGGATCACTATCCGCATTAAATATTATGGGGATCTTCTTAATTACGAATTTTCTATTTCCCTCAACAAGGAATGCTAGAGATTGTGAGGAAATAAAATCGGGGCCAAAGTCCTTTACTTTTCTCACTTTTTGACTTTTCCTCAGTTACATATCCTTATTGTCACAAAGATTTCGTTTGGTTTGATCACTTGAGATCATTAGTTGATATTCTTTTTTCGAATCCGTTTAATCAAAAAAACTTATTTTCAATGAATACAACATCTCTTGTTTCAATTATTGTATTTGACACTAAGTCAAGAACATGGTATGCCTTAGAATGTTGGGCATATCCAACGAATGCACCTTTGACGGCTCTTGAGGCTAATTTTGTTCTCTTTTGGTCAGGAACTCTATAGTAAGCCAAACACCCCCACATTTTGAAATAATTTAAGTTTGGCATCCGACCCTTCCATAACTCATCTGAAGATACTTCGAATTTTCTCAATGGTATTTTCTTAAGGATATAACACGCAGTTAATAATGCTTCACCCCATGAATTATATAAAAGTTTAGCATTTAACAACATCGAGTTAACCATATCCACTAAAGTATGGTTCTTTCTTTTTGCCAAACCATTTTGTTGCGGAGTATAAGGCGTAAAATACTCAGGTACTACACCTTGTTCCTCACAAAATACATTAAATTCATTTGAAAAATATTCACCACCTCTATCACTACGAAGCATTTTGATTTTCTTACTAAACAAATTCTCGACCTCGTTTTAAAATGTTTAAACATATTAAAAGTCTCGTCTTTACTTTTCATGAGATACACATAAGTAAATCTAGAAAAGTCATCTATAAAAGTGATAAAATATCATTTTCCACCTCTTGTTAGAGTTCCATTTAATTCGTAAACATCCGAATGAATTAAATCTAACACTTGCGAATT
The DNA here is from genome assembly GCA_005610355.1 of Gossypioides kirkii. Classification (NCBI taxonomy): domain Eukaryota; kingdom Viridiplantae; phylum Streptophyta; class Magnoliopsida; order Malvales; family Malvaceae; genus Gossypioides; species Gossypioides kirkii. The sequence continues at coordinate 20,192,788 of CP032253.1, forward strand.
CCTTTCACACTTATTAGGAAATGGCTTCATGGTAATTTTAGATTGAATACAAATTTCACATTTATCCATTAATACATCATTACTTAGATTGATATAACCATTCTTTTGCATATATTGTAAAGTTTTAAAATTAAAATGTGCTAAACGTGCATGCCACAAAGAATAATACTAAATAATATAAGCAGAAGAATTGACTTTGTTTATATCAATGCTTAACTTGAACATACCCTCATTACAATATCCTTCTCCTACATATATATCACCCTTAAGCAAGACAAACTTATCGGATTCCAAGATAACCTCGAACCCCTTGTTACACAGAAGACTCACAGATACTAAATTCTTTCTCACATCAGGAACATGCAACACATTGGTCAAAGTCAATTTCTTCCCAGATGTGAAGTTGAGTTCCACCATCCCTTGACTGAGCACCTTAACCGATTGATAGTTGCCTATAAGCACTTCACGGTTTGCCACTAATTCATAATTCTTGAATTGTTGTCGATCGTTACACACATGGATAGTAGCACCAGAGTCAAGCCACCAATTATGAGACTTATCAGTCATGGCTATGTTGAGTTCGGTAATCATACCAATCTCCAAATTCTCAACCCCTTTTGTAACCATGGCCATTAAGTTCATATCTTTCACCATATTGGCTTTGGAAGTTGTGGCATCTTGCTTCTTTTTGAAAAGTTTACAATCTTTAATGTAGTGTCATTTCTTATTGCAATTATAGCAATTGCAAGATTTTTTCTTCTTGTTTTGCATGTCAGTGGTCTCTAATGTGGCCTTTCTTTTACCATTTCGAGAGTTCTTGAAGTCGCTCACATGGTTCACTTTAGAATTTTAGGGAAGATACACTGCATCACGCTTTTGAGTTTCCTCTTCAATGCGTAAATGCCTAAGTATTTTCTCCACAGTGAAGTCCTATGCCATATGCAGAAGTTTCTTCTGATAATTGTTTCAAGACGAGGGCAATTTTGAGATGATAGCCTCGACTTGTAACATTTTCAGAATAACAACTTTCAAATCGCGAAGTCTACTTACAAGGACTTGTAATTCATGGACTTAATCCATGATTGGGATACTGTCAAGCATTTTGAATTCAAAATATTTTATCATTAAAAATTTATCGTTACCTTGTCGCTCGGTGTTGTATTTCTCTTCAAGAGCTTTCCATATTTCCATCGGGGATTACATCGACATGTAAAGATCATACAATCGATCGAACAAGGTGTTAAAAATGTGTCCACGACATGTGAAATTGTCTTCCTTATGCTTCTTCTTGAGTTTGACCACTTTCACAATTTTCTTGGGATTTGCATTAGGGGCAAGATCCTCCACAGGTTGTAAGTATGGATCCAGAATGTACGCCACATTCAAGACGATAAGAAGGAACAACATCTTATCCTTCCAACAATTGAAGTTTGAGCCGTCAAATCGATCAAGTTTCATAAACTCTTGGTTCATCACTTTGAATGTGGCGGTAGCCTCCGTCGCCATCTTCAGAATAGTTCGCATTGATTGTTGGAGATTTTGAGTGAAGATAGATCCGGAGACGATATTGAATTAAATAGTAAACTTCGAGGCACGAGTGACACTTTCCAAAGAGAACTATTTGCCCCCATACAAAGTTGCTAGAGGGTTAAGACAAAGGTCCTCCCAAGATACAACGAAGTTTTGAATTTCCTTTGATTAGCAAAATCATGGAATTCCCTAACTCTTACTCTTAATTTTTGAAAATTGAAATTGATTGCAAAAGAAAAATTTTAATTTGTGAGCATCATAGTCCTTCTATTTATATGCATTTAATGGACACCTTTTGGAAGAGACTTGTTCCATGTCCATTGGATGATAAGTAATCATTTTTCAATTAAATCATCACTTTTAATTTGCAATCTATATATTTCCAACATTGGCTATCAGAGTAGTTTACTCCACAGATAGAGACAAATGTATTTATTGAAAAAATGATATATTGAACTGGACTTAAGATGAATTAATTCTGAATTCGTTTGTGAATTAATTCACTTGTGATGTTCATGTTATTTACGTAAATCTTGATTTAATGACTAACCATGTGTATGTAAATCATGTGCTTTGATATAAGCGAAGGCTTATGCTCTAAAGATGATTGAGCCCATAGTCGATATGTTGGGTACATGACTTGTGTATGGCATTCTTTACTAGCAACGATGAAATTCATAGCTCCATTAAAAAGTCAACGATATCTTATCATTGGCATTGTATGGATTTATAAATATAGAACGTGGTCACGGGTTGCTTATTCTCGAATAAGCAACTTATCACAATTATTTATTGAAAGTGATCATGTTAATCATTAAGAAGACAAAATGATAACAATGCGATAAAATAGGATTGTATTGAGTGAAAGAATTTAGCTCAAGGAATTAATGACATCATATTAGGGTAATACACACATGACGAGGTCATTGAACAAAACAATTGGATGAATTGCTTTTGTAAAGAGTATACAATAAGGAGTTTTCAATCTTGGTACTTCTTGTGGATTGACTCCATGATCAAGTGAATTACGAATTATCGGAACGATATTTCTAGACATAATTGTAATTACTCAAGTCTAATTGTGTGTGTTTGATTGGTCCCTTCGTTAGCTCAACAAAAGCTTGATCGGACTACATTTGAATCAGAAGAAAATTCTATGAATTTGGAAAAAATTTAATTGAGTTGATATATTCTATGAGGAATTAAATTAGATGATCGTGAAAATTATCCAACTAGAGAATTTAATTAAATAAATTTCTTGAAAAATTAATTTGGAAAATTTAAGTGATTTTTGGGAAAATTAATTTTGATCAAATAAAATTAAATTAATCAAATTAATTAAAATTAATATTATATTTTTGAAAATTAATTTTCAAGTCAGACAATTAGCTCAATGGGTAATTGAACTTGAAAATTGGATCTAAGATAAAAAATTGGGCCCGAGAATCCAAAATCGAGATCGAGACCCAAAAATTGGTCGAATTGGGCCTGGTATGTGAAATCGGGCTGACAGTCTAATCGGTGGTTGGATTGAACCAATCGGGCCATTACTAGCCCAGATCGAACTAATAGTAGCCGAATTGGGTTGAGGTGTTGTGAGAGTGTCACACCTAGGACGACATCATCGAACACTACGATGATTACGACGAAATTCCAGTGGCTAGCAGATGGCCCTTCAACGATTGAGTAGTGGTGGAATCACACTTCTATTGAGACTCTACTAAATAATTTGATTTCATATTAACTATTTGAAAAATAATATTATTTTAATAGATTTAATATTTAATTTAATTTAATTTAATACTTATCTTGTAGATATTATATTTAATATTTATCTTGTAGATAAATATTCTATTAATTAATATATTTAAATTCAATCATAGTTGAACTCTCTAAATTCTCTCTATATAAAGTGAGTCTTGGTATTTTTCACACACTTAAATTAAAACAAATTGTATAGAGAAAATTCTTTAAAGAAATTATTTCAGAAGATTTCTAGAGATTTTTTTCTTATTTATAACTTGACCAAAAAGTTTAGAGAAATTGTGAAATTACCCACTAGTAATTTTGTGAATTTTTTTTGATTCAAAGCGAGCCCACACTCGGTAGACGTGAGCTTGAGATAACGGAGAAGACTACTCGATTGAAATGTCCATCCTAGACGAATCGAAAAAGTATAATTTTGATTAAGTGTTTATTACTTTAGATATCACAACCAAGTTCTTGTTTTTGATAAAAAAATTAAAACTCTGATTTTTCTCTTAAACTTAATTTCCGTTGCGTTTTCAAATCTGTTTTTCCAATAGTACTAACTCTTAGTAAAGATGAGACCGAGAGTATATTCTTAGTTAAGAGTGGTAAATAACTCAATTAAAGTAAATATTGACTTAATTGATAATTAGTAATTCAACCAAATTTGGCTAAGTAGCTCGCATCCTTTAAGGAAGTTCCACTAGTTTTAACCTTAAGTTTAGTTTTACTTTAATTAGTCTTCTTGCAATTTTAATCTTGGATTTGCACGACTAATTCGTAACTTGACTAGACTAATACTTGTTTTTGGATAATTGATTTAGTAATAGCTTTCACCAGCTTAGCAATTCATTAGGTACGATCCTCGGAATATTTATAATATTTTGTTGTAAAATTAACTATATTATGATTTGACTTGTACATTTACAAACACCGCACTTCACTCATACATATTTAATTGCATATAGCTAAGCCTCGGTACACGCACACCGGGGTGCGATCAATTGACATGTGACTAACTATGACATTATGTGCCAAAGATAGTCAAATTGTATACCAAAATACTTGGTAGTTAGCATACTTTTAAGTGATCAAGGTAAGCATAGTATTTTCATTTGAATTTACTAAGCATTTGTATGCTTACTCTAGTTATTTCTCTACTTGTAAATCATCACATCACGGAACTCACCAAGTCGGGTCAGCGTGAAGCACACATTATCAAAAGACGATAGAATTATATTCATTTTGAGTCCAAATATTGTGGCATGTATATAAGGGCACCTTAGTGTGCATATGGTCATCTTGTATATTAAGTATTGCATGTGACTTAGTTGATGGATGGTTTGGCAAAGTTTGATTCTATTAAAATGATGATCTTGAACTTACTTGAGCTTAGTATGTTTAAGGTTGCAAATTGAAATGGTTAAGATAGATAAGTTGGTGAATGAAATGAAAATGGTAAGCTTGAACGTTAAGCATGATATATTTATAGCTTAGTATGTGCATTGTTAGATTCATGTAAAGACATTTAGATTCACCGAGTCCCACCCACCCATCACCACAAGCTTCCTCTCACAGCTTGATAATTCATTTTGTTTGAAAATCTAAAATAGTGAAGAACCTTACTTTTCCAGGTTAGCTATTCTATTCTACAATCCTCTGGTTTCTCGACGGCCTTTCAACCAAAGGTGGTCTAATTCATTTTCTTTGAGATTTTATTTTGTTTTTTCAGTGTTTTTCCTCTTTATTTTGATTTTAATTTTTTTCATATTTGAAGAATCGTTGATTGTTTTCTATATACTTGTCTTGGGCGTTTCTCTTGATCGGAGTTTGGCTTTAATTTATGTCAACTTGATTGTCCCAGCAGTATTAACAATGGCTTGTGGTTTTTCATATTTTTACCTCTAATTGAAGGCATGTACAAAATCACAACTATATAATCAGACCATATACAATCAATCATTGAAATTTTGAAGAAAAAACAAATAAATGATTTCATGTCATTCCCTTTAGTAATATTTCTATATTAATGCTTTGGCTTTAGTATAATTTGGAGAGTTTTTAGTTTTTCCTTGCTTCTTTTGTCTTTGAAATTTTGCATTTGATCAGAGCTTTACGTTTGCAGTTTCGGTGTTGTGTAGTAACCAATTTGGTAGGAGATTCAGAGGAAGAAGGGTGATCTTTCATAATTAGTAGTAAGTTTATGTTTTTATTGAATGACACTAGCTCTACATTGACACCCTGATTCTTTTTCTCATTCACAACTTGCTTCTATTTCTCTAAATCTTTAACTTCTATTTCCTTAAAGCTATAAACTTGCTTATTATAAACCCTAAAAATGATGTACTCCTTTAATTGGATTGCCAAATCCATCACAAAGCCAGCGATGTACACAATTCACTCAAAATTTGGTAAACCCCACTTGAATTTGACTACCCTTTTCAAAACTCTCTCCACTAAACCTCCTCAAAATGGCAAAGATGACTCTTGGAACGATGCCTATGACATTTCTCCCAAGAACAGAGCTCCTTGAGAAGCTGATGTTAACTTCCCTTCTAATGAAGAATCCATAAAAATGGTGTTTTCATCAGACGTCGATGCTGAAACCAAGGCATTCGTCGAAGACATGAACGTGAATTGGAATGAGAGACGAAAGTCACCTAAGCAGAAGCAGAAAGAGGAAGCAGAAAAGGAGGGGAAAGGAGAGGGTGGTGGATTGTATAGTTTGGAGAACATAAAGAGAGATTATAGGTTGAAGAAGTAGCGAATCCATGCTGGGTTGTGGATGAAGGGGACTGACAAATTGGAAGAAGCTAAATTGGGAGATTCTGCTGATGATATTGATAGATTGCTTGATAGCTGCTCTGAGTATGTCTTTTCTTTTATACACTTTATTTCATTGTTATGTTGGTTTAATGGGATATTTTGGAAGGGTTTTTGGTTTCTGTTATTTTCCATATTAAAACTTGTCTTCATATCATAGCTAATAACATCTTCAAGTTCTACCAGCAATTTATTGTTGTACTTGTGGGATTTAACACATAATGTATATTGTGAAGGATTTTTGACTCTACCAATGTTGACTTGGATAATTCAAGAGTTCCAAGCTCTTCTGAGTTAAAAACTAAGCCTGATGGTTGGGAAACAACATCAAAAGCTCCTGATGGAAACGTGAGAGAGATGTCATAGAGGGAAGAAGATATTCTCCTCTATCATGTATTAGCACTCGTCGATAGGTCCTAATGCAAGGAAAGGCAAGGCCAGTGTTTCAAGGTTACCGAGTTTGTCTGATGCATCGATGCAACCATTTAAGGAGGAGAAGTTACAATTGAAACCTTGATTTGTGGTTGAGACTTGACACCTTGAGAGGTCACATAATTAGCTCTCTTCCACTACAGAATCTGTTCATTATGTTGTTATAAGTGTTTTAGGTATGTGAAAAAAAATGGGTTAGTGATTAACTATATAAACTTGGAAAAATGAGGTTTAAATTGTTTACTTGATGGAAATTGTAATTTGGGTTTAGGGTTGCCTTTCATGTTATTGCTGAATAAGCATGCTTGATTAATGACCAATATTTGTTTTTTCATTAATTTATTTTGATAGACTATATATGTTTTTCCATAGAGGAACCTGTGTTAGGGGAAGCATTTTAGGTTGTAATTGGAGTCAAAACTCCCTATTCTGCAATTGAGTAAATCCGAGCATTTAGTAATTGAATATGGTGATATTAGGTGTTGAAGAGTCTGCAAAATGTGTTAGAGATGACCTGGTAAATAGTAAATTCAATTCCTCGAAAATTTTATAACAAAATGTTGTCTCAAAACTGGCCTTTTTGGTTTACTAATTCTAGTTTGCCTGCTGGTTTGTTCCACGAGGTGATGTTTGTAAGACTATTTTATAAGCTTGTCCTTTGCGACGGAGCCCTTTTGTTGATATACTCTTCTAATTGAAACTCAAAGATGTCTTATGAAGTTGATAAGAGTTGACTGGTTTGGAAGGGATAATCTCTTTTCTGTATGAAAGTAGAGATATATACTATGCCAAATAAAGTTTCATAATTTTGAAACCGGAACATTATTGTTTATATTGAATATGCCTAGACCTAGAAGATTTTAAACAGCCTTTTCTGATGAAAAGATCATAAAATCTTACCTTCATTCTCTGGAGTTAAAGAATATCATGGTGCTCCTATTTTGATGGTTGAGAAGATATAACATTTTGCCTTGAGGTTTGTTTTGTTGCTTACTGGCTTGTTCATAGGGGTAGTTAACATCATTGCTAACTTTTACTAGCAAACTCCAAAATAAAATGTTTTTAAGCTTAGGTTTTGTTTAAATTTAAAGAATAAAAATCTCCTCTCTTCATTGTTCTTGATGTTCCATGGGGTTAGGTTGGGTTTTATTATAGTATGATCAATGATCAAAATATGGGTAGAAGTACCATGGAGGCCCTTATACTAAGAGTCAAATTGCATGTTGCCCCTTCTATTAAAAGAATGGGCAAATTAGTCCTTGTAGATTAGATCAATGAGCAAACTAGTCCTTCTATTAACAATTTCATCAATTTTTACTGTTAAAAACTAATCCTTGTACGTTAGCATAAGGTATACATGACAAGCCACGTGTAACTGTCTAGTTATTTTGTTAGTCACACTTATTTTTAGCAGTAAACATTGATGAAATTTTCAACATAAAGGACCAATCTGCTCTTTGATCTAATATATAGAGACTAATTGGCCCATTTTTTGAGTAAAGCGAGCTAAATGCAATCTGGCTCTTAGTACAGGGACCTTTATGGTACTTTCACCTGAAAATATGTGAACTTGTGAACTCATATGCACAATTTGTCCTTTTGAGTAAAGCGTAATGCATCTGACTGATAAATTTACTCACTCTTTTTAATCCAAAGGGATCTTCGTACTGTTTAACACTTTAGGATCCAAAATTGTTCGGATTTTGGCTTTTATGTTGAATAGTTGGAAAGATGTTTGCTTTAATTTGTTCTGTGGTAGTAAGTTATGATTTCATAATGCAACTTTTGTTCATTCAGATATTGATATATTAGCTCTTTTGGAGCTATCAACTAATTTTATACTATCAAATATTATATCAATGCTGGTTTCTTTTAGTACCAAATAAGATAAATACTTTCTACTTCTAAAGACAATATTGAAACTCAAAGATGTCTTACGAAGTTGATAAGAGTTGACTGGTTTGGAAGGGATAATCTCTTTCTTTTATGAAAGTAGAGATATATACCATGCCAAATAAAGTTTCATAATTTAAAAATCGGAACATTATTGTTTGTATTGAATATGCCTAGACCTAGAAGATTTTAAACAACCTTTTCTGATGAAAAGATCATAAAATCTTACTTCCATTCTCTGAAGTTAAAGAATATCATGGTGCTCTTGTTTTGATCGTTGAGAAGATATAACATCTTGCCTTGACGTTTGTTTTGGTGCTTACTGGCTTGTAAACAATAACAAATGAAGCACATCAATCTTTGTCCAAATTATACATTCTCATTTCTTCTTCTCAAACTCAAACCAGAAAACTGAGTCAAACCGAAAATTCGATTCGGGTATTTTATAGTTCAGTTTGGTTCTAATTAGATGATTTCACTGAACAACGTCAATTTAATTCGATTTCAGTTTATTTTATAGAATACCGAAAAGTAAAAAAAAAGTTTAAAATTTTCAAAACAAAAACCCTAAGCTCAATATATAAACCCATTTAAAACTCAAAACAAAATCCATTGTTTCTAAATGCTAAATATAACTTTTATTATGCTTTTACATAATCTATAATTAAATAAAAAATAAAATAAACCCTAAATATAATTTCAAAGTTAGCCTCTTACGAATGTTTTGCTTATTTATTATTGTTGTTAAAATTTTAAAATTTGGATTATCATTATTAACATTTTTATGTTGGGAACTTTTTGGCCATCATTACACATTTAAGAGTTATAAAATACAAATAATTTAACATTTGATCAAATTCAATGAAGATTGAGTGTGATTGAATCAAAATTGAATTGAATTTTTAATAAATATTTATAATTATAGATTTTACAAATTATTTTTAAATAAATATATTAATTGAGATTTTATGTATAATTAAAAAAAATTAAAAGTACCAAATAGCGTCTAAGGAATATAAAACAAATATAATTTTATCTAATTAAAGTTAAATAATCCAAATTTAATAACAATTTTATCTAAAAAAAATTCAAAATTTCAAAACCCAAAAATAATATGAAACCCAAAATCCGTACAAAATTACTTTAGTATGGTTTGGTAATATCCGGTTTATTATTACCACTGATTCGATATCGGTTCGGAAAAAAAAAAACCCAAATACTTCAGTTTCTTTAGTTTCTTATGACCGATCTCAGACCTAAATGAAATATTGATTCTTTGAGAATATATTTTATTTTAGGGATCAATTTAGAATAGGAAATAGTTTGGGTATGTATATTGAAATTAATCCAATATGGAAATTACTATTGTCTCCTTCAAAGACGATAACCCCTTTTCATCGTCTCAAAAACCCTAACCTAAAAAGTTAGCTCTTTTGCTTCACTATTGACAGTGAACAAAAAATGGTTTCACAAATGGCGATCTTGACCCGAACACGAATCCTACTCCGAGTAAGCCAAGCCAAATCCATTTCCACCTTCCCTTTCTTCTCTTAAGAACCCCAACTTGTCGAGTCAGCCTACACAGCTGAAACTCAAACCACCCCTCTCCCTCCCAACCTAGCCTCTGGCAGCCCCCTCTACCACGAGAACTGGCGAGACCCAAACGCATCCAGAAAAAAGACCTCCCTAGCGCAATCCCTTATTCCCCTCGGCTTCCTCGGCCAAACTCCTGTCCATCGGATTCAATACCTCTCCCAAACCCTTGATGCCCCTGCTTTAATGAACCATTTTACCGATTTGATGACTCAACAACGATGGACCGACATGAAAGAGCTATTTGAGTTCTGGGTTCGATCGCTGGATAAGAATGGGAAGCCAAATAAGCCCGATGTAAATCTTTATAATCATTATTTGAGGGCTAATCTTATGATCGGAGCATCGGCAACTGATTTGATTGATTTGGTGGCGCAAATGGACGAGTTTGCCATTGTTCCCAATACAGCAGCCTTTAATTTCGTTTTGAAGGCTATGAAGCAAGCTAAGGAAACTGAAGCTGCTGAGAAGCTGCTTGAACGGTTACTTATAGTAGCATTATGTTTACCCCCAATTTCTCTCTTTTAAAGCCCTATGTTCTTTTTTGGGGTGTTTTGGATAATTGTAGGTTACCTTTTGCTTGAAAGTTCCATAAATATTTGAGTTAATAAATGAGAAGGGATATAACTAAAAATGTTTCTAATTTACTGCTACAGTTTGTTTCTTTGCATTTCGTAGTAAAGAGCTTGGATTAATCTATAAGTTAATTTTGTTTCTTTTTTTTTTAATTGTATTGAGAGTTTGGATTTTTCATTTAAAATGTTGTATATAATATATATTTTTTGTTACAATCACTTCTGCGATACTATTGGAATTGGGGGTTGTGTGGTCGTGGATGAATATATATATATATTTCCTTTTAAAATGTGAAGACCTTTCTTTTATCAATTTACTTTCAATAAGGATGTGCATTCATTTTTCTAGTAGGAATTCAATTGCATCAGTAATACACTGCTTTAGCATGTTTATCTTGGAATTGCTTTCTAAAATATTGGTGATATTCACCTTCAATCTATTCCTATCAGGATGCTGCAAGGTGGAACAGAATCTCTGCCTGACGATGAAACTTATGATTTGGTTATTGGAATGTTGTTTGAGGCACAACAGTTTGAAGCAGCCTTGAATTATATTGATATGGCCTTAAAATCTGGATATAAGTTGTCTATGCAAGTTTTTTCAGAATGTGTGGCATGCTGTGTTAACAAAGGCCGGCTTGATGAATTGGCCACTGTCATTGAGACGTGCAAGGTATATGACTCATGTTGTTTGGTAATGATATTGTTTCGAATTAGGAGGTAGCCTTTGCTCAGTGTTTGATTTTGTAACTTTGTTCTCATAACTCTTATCAGACAACAGATCAGAATACAGCTCTTTATCCAAATTAGACTTTGTGCAACTATCTTGCAGAAGTTGCAATGCAAGAGGATAACAGCAAACTAGCATTTTATGCCTTGGAATTTATGGCCAAATGGATTGCTCGGGGTGAAAATGCAAGGCCACCTTTCTTGCTTTCTGTAGGTGAAGGGTTAATTGTCTCAGCACTAGCAACTGCGGGTAGGACATACAGTTCAAAACTGTTGGATGTGTCCTGGGCAATCCAACGGCGCTCATTGCGTCAAAAGAAGGTGCCCAACCCTGAATCTTTCCTTGGGAAGATTTATGCACATGCATCATTAGGGAATCTGCAGAATGCTTTTAGCACGTTGCGTAAGTTTGAGGCTGCTCATGGCAAGTCCATTAACGAAGCAGAAGACCTGTTCCGTCTTAGATCTTTCCCGTCGTGTCTTCTGAGGTACATGGTCCGCCGTTGCGACTTAGACCTTTCTCTTTTATCTTTTTGCGGTATTGAATCCGTCGTTACGGTCTTAGATCTTTTCCGTCTTGTCTTTTGAGGTACATGGTCCACCGTTGCGACTTAGACCTTTCTTTTTTGTCTTTTTATGGTATTGAATTCGTCGTTGCGGTCTTAGATCTTTCCCGTCGTGTCTTCTGAGGTACACGGTCTACCGTTACGACTTAGACCTTTTCCTTTTATCTTTTTACGGTACTGGATCCGCCGTTACGGTCTTAGATCTTTCCTGTCGTGTTTTCATGATACTGGATCCGCCGTCACGGCTTAGATCTTTCCCTTGTGTCTTTGCGTGGTATTGAGACCTGTAGAATATGCTCAATTGGGCCTCTAGGTAGGCCAGATGGTTAGGATTCCATTATTAGGATGAATCAAATGCTCCTAAGCAGGTGAGTATAAATGATGAGTTTAAAAATGTCATTTTTGAAAAATGATTTTATTTTAGTCTTTAGGTCGACATTGTTTATCGTTTGTCTAAGTCCTATCACTGATGTGTTATCATGTTTTTTCTTTTGGTATGGCATCTTTGACATGAAACCTAAAGAGGTAGTCGTATTCTGAACTATTTATTTCAAAACCCTTTTATCCCTCAGATTTGTGTTATTTCCAACTAATGATCCTATTTTAGGTCCCTGTACTATTTAGGAATTTTTCAGAATGATATGCAGAAATCCTTCTATTCCTTATATTGTTGACCACTAACCATTATTTCAATGCAAAAATGCTTGCATAGGGTTATAAGATGGATGAATTCGAATTTGATTGAAAATAAAGGTCGTATGAATGAAAAGATCATTTGGTTCATTAATCGTTATTTCGATGCGGAATTTGCTTGAGCATGGTCGCAAGGCGAATGCAATTTTATTAGAGGTAAAGCTCACATGAAAAAAAAAGACCTATATTGGTCAAAGAATTGCCAAACACAAAGTGAGCAAAGAATAGGGTTAGGTGGATGAATTTTATTGAAGGCAAAGCTCGCATGAATGAAAAGATTAAAATCATTAGTCCACTCGCTGTTATGCAAGCATGCTTGAACGTGGTTACGAAATGGATGAAATTGAATTTGATTGAAGGTTAAAGCTTGCATGAATGAAAAAGGTCATTGGTTCATTGATCGTTGTTTTGATGCAGAAATGCTTGAACATGATCGCAAGACAAATGAATTTCATGGAGGCAAAGCTCACAAAAGGATTAAAAATAACATGTATTGGTCAAAAGTTATAAAACCTAAGGTAAACGAAGAGTGGAGTTAGATGCCCCAAATATCAAAGTATGAGCTTTAATGAGCAAACTTGGCGAAGACTATTCTGAGCTTGACATGTGTTCATGAAACTTAGAGTACTTTATCAATGCCTCAAGGTGTAAAGTTTCTCCACTTTGCTACTTTTGAGAGAGAGGACCACTTCATGCCCCTTTTCTCTTATTCGAATTTGAGCCGCCTTTTCAGGTTTTCAACTCAAATCTCCTTAAGTTTCGAGATGTCCTTTACGAGTTTTCACCTCGACCTCTTCATTTCTTTTTTCTCTTTTTGTTTTTTGTTTTTCTCTTTTTTTCTTTTGCTTTTTCCATTGAATCCGAGTTCACAAAGTTGGGCATGTCTTTGCCATTCATTTTTATCAAAATCAAAACTTCTCCAAAAAACTTTCTTCATCTCATGGGACCTTTCCCAATTTTGACATTCCTTTTCCTTGAAAGTATTTTGTGAGAAAGATCCTTTTCAAAACTAGAGCTCTCTCATGGAGTTCTATAGAATGGATCATTCTTTGTCGTAAACCCTTGTCATCTGGTCATGACTTTTAGGATTTTTTAATTGACTGCATCTGGATTAGATCCATTCTGCTTCGTTAGCTCTAACAAATTTTGGAGGGAAAGAAACTTGATTCCAATGGGTAGGACGACTTTTATTCTGGTATGAAAGGTGTTGCCCCAGTGTTTGTTCTGATAGAAACTCGATAAACCTCGAAGGTAAATGGTGATTTCTCATGTCAAGCCTTTGTAGGTTTCTACTATGAATCCTTTTGATGCTCTTTATTGGTCACCATTAATGCCTCATTCACCTGTTTTTTTGATGAGATGCTGAGTCGTGATATTTGTCCTTGAATTGGCTGTAAACTTTGCTCTCGTGTTGTTGCTCAGATTCAAGTCATCATCGAGTATGATCCTTTCTTGGCATTCCATACCGACACATAATCTCTTATTTTCAATAATCTACTTGACCGCCAATTGGCCTGAGAAGTAGTAATCAATGATCATGAGGATGAATTGATGCTTATTAGAAACTCTTTTACAAACTTAGCTTGATGGTGTCCATGCTTCACATAGAAAGAGGCCACAACATGGAAAGATGATGGACAATAAATATTCAAGATGCCCTTTGTGGGTTTTCATCTTGACTTTTTCTTTCTTTTTTCTCTTTTTTTTGACTTTTTTTTATTTTTTGATAACATGTGGAGCCTCAATTTTCAAGTTTTTGTTGAATTTGATTATATTCTTCCTTTTATGGGGGCCTAGGTGTCACGACATCTGTTGCTTAAACTTGGCATGCTTTTGATAGGATCATGCAAAAGACTTTTGGATTCTCGAGGCAGCTTGCCTTATTTTTACAAAGACTCATGTCTCGATGCTCACTTAAAATCACGACTCTTCAAGATGATGTCTGTTTCGTGTCTTGCTCAAACATCCATAGCAGATCGGGAGACAGGTTACATTCTTGGTCATTTTAAAAGCCTCAAAGTTCTTCTGGACACATGTCTCACTCAAAAGGATTTAAGTCAACAGCAGTGTTGCTCGTATCTTTGATATCAAGAGACCCAGCATAAAGAAAAAAGGAGATCCAAAGAATAATTAAACAAAAGAATGATTAATTGTGGTATGAATGAATGAGAAGAATGGTAAAGTATTTGTCAAATGGGACAAAAACAATGCATCATTTTTATTGAAATAAAAGATAGTAGTCATTTGCCATTTATAAAAGGATCCCTATTACTCTCGAGCTTAAAGTGATAAGTGTATTCTGAATATTTTCCTGGAAAAAGTCTTAAAAACTACAGGAAGCTTCTCCACAGTCTAGTTGTCCAAAATGCTTCCGAGGGTGTAGGGGTGAACTCTCAACAGGTTCCACTTTCCATATAACTTTTTCTCAAATTTTTATAATCCCCCATCTTGATTTATCACGTTTCCTCTCAAGCTTTCATTTAGGGTAAATGACTCTCTCACACGAGTGTGGAATCTTATTAACAATTAATGCATGAAGTGCAATGCACATGAATGATAAAATGTATGCAACAAGGTGTTGATTCTTGATTCCATTTTATTAGACAACTTTACTAGAAAACAAATTTCTGTACATAAGGCAGATACATGTATAGTCGTGTCTTAATGCTCAAAGTCCTAATTTTGGCTCTAGTTTGCCCCTGATTTCAAGTTCAAAACATCGGTCTTGAATGGCCAAAGTTTACAAGTGGCTAGTCATTCTTCACACTCGGGTCAAATCTCGATTGCGACATGGTCATTTTGCCCTTAAGAACGTTGGAGTTATTCCTCATTTACTTCCAATTTCCTTTTGGCGATATCACCTTGTTTTTGGACAGCCATAAATTCCTTCAACAGAGAATAGTCCTCAGAGAATACTCGACAAGAGACTTTTCTGATTTTCAAAAATGATTATCAAAAAGCTGTGTCCGATAAGTCTCGCTTTGCCTTCTCATCGACAAGCATTTAATAGCTAAGATTGTTAGAACATGAGCGATTCTCTTATCAAGTCTGATAAATAAATCTGCAACCACATCCTCTTACGTGCCCCAATACTCTAGAGAAGTCTAATAATGTGTTTGAGGTGAAGATGTCGACATTTCCATCTGAGTGTTATGTCTTGCGGGGTTTTCAAAGCAATGTTCTTGTTCTCTTCTTTTTCTTCAATCAGGGTAGCAATCAAATGCTCGCTTGTCTAGAGTCGGCCTTATCAACTTGAGTTCTTGGGCAATGGAGCAATGTAGTGTGTTCTTCTACGATATGTCCATGTTTCTGCAGGTGAAGCAACTAAGTTGAATCCTAATATCGTGTTAGGACTCGAAAAAGGTGAATCTCTACTTTAACCTTAAGTAGGTAAGGATGATCACTATATTCAAAATAGACTTTATTATTTTGAATCCTTAGGCAAGGAGGTAAAGCGATTTACTCTCCTATCGTGGATATCGTGTCCTCATAAATGTGAAACCATTAGAAATTGAACTCCAATACTAAGTGAGAGCTCGGGATCGATGTTTTTTCCTTTTAGCATCAAGTAAGTCAACATATTCATGATTGGATATCAGCCTCATTTTGTCTTCCATACTTTATTCAACTCTTGCAAACTGTTATGGCTTTCATGTACTTGGGTGTAATCTTGAATCCCTTATATGCTCCCCTTTGACAGGTCATCACCTTCATCTTTGACCATATATGCACGATCACGTTGACTTCTACCTTATCATGGAATCCGTTTTCTTATGACCAGTTCTCTATTTGATAATAGAATATGAATAAACACCTTTTTTTATGATAATGCAATGCAAACAGATTCAAAATATATTACAATTAAAAGCAAAAATATGACCGTGTCTCTTACCTTGCTTTAGTAACCACTGAAGGTTTGGCACAATCTCACTCAAGGTAGGCTTGTATAGAATTACACAAGTTAATAAAATGTGCTGCTTATGAATGCATAAGAAAGGTATTAACTTATAGCTCAATTCTATTAGAAAAACCTTACTAGAAATCAAATTCCTTTACTTAAACCAGATACGTATATGGTTATGTCACGATATTCCAAAAGACTTAATCTTCGTAGGAAGTCATTCAAATAGTCTTGGCTCCTCTCTGACTTTCGATCCACAATATTATTTTGAAAGGTTGAGTGGTCAGTCACTTCTCGTACTTAGGCCAAAACCCAAATGATTACACGATCTTTGTTTTCGTCTTGCTCATCTAGCATATCATCGATTTTCGCTCTCTTTCTTTCTTTGCCATGTAAGCCCGACCATATTGTCTTCTATTTTATCAAGGTATCTGTTTTCTTATGACCAGCTTTTCTATTTAGTAATTGAGCTTAGAACTATACCTTTCTTTAAATGAGTATGTAATGCAAATAGATTCGAAATGAATAAGTTAGTGTAATCAATACAGGAATAAAACTTGGAATAAATTACAATTAAAAGCAAAGAAGCAAGAATGTAGCTGTGTCTCTTACCTTCTTCGTGCAACCATGGAATGCTTGACACAATTTTACTTTAGGTAGGCTCTCAAGGAATTATGTGCAAGTTAATAAAATGTGCAGCTTATGAATGCATGTATGCGTAAGAAAACATTGACTCATAGCTCAGTTCTATTAGAAATTTTTACTAGAAAATAAATTCCTTTACATAAGACATATACGCATATGATCGTGCCTTAGTGTTCAAAAGCCTTTAGTCTTCGTAAGACATCTTCCAATTTCGCCTTGGTTCATCCTTTGATTTTCGATCCAAAAATGTCAACTTAGGTGATCGATCACTTTTCATATTTGGGTCAAAGTTTGGTTCATTGTGCGGTCTCTGTTTTCGTCTTACTAAGCTTGCTAATCATTAGTTTTTCGTCTTTCTTTTCTTTTTTTGACCATATGTGCGCGGCCGTATTGTTTTCCACTTTATCAAGGAACTCGTTTTCTTATGACCAATTTTCTATTTAGTAATTGAGCTTAAATCTACACTTTCTTATGAAGATGTAATGCAAGCAACAATTAAAAGGCAAAAGAACACAAAGTACGGATATAAAACAGAGAACCTAGACTTGGGAGACTATTAACAGTTCGGTGTAGTTCTATCCTATGGTAAGCAACTAGGGTTCACTATATGTGGTTCAAGTTCTAGAGTTGAGGTACCCAAACCAACAGATTCCTCGATCCTCACCCATTACAGGCTCATACGGATGAGTTTGGTTCAGGGGGACACATTTCTCACATGTTTGTACGGAAGTGAAAACTTCCCGAAAACAAGGGTACAGATGTAATCTCAAAAGTGATTCACTATCCTGCACGGAGGTGAAGACCTCACGAATGAGTAGTTTCCCGCTTCCACTTAAGAGGGTAATAACATAATGCATATGGATGCCAAATTACGCTAGCAATATCACACAGTATAATGTCACACAAAAGATGCCGAGGATCGCCTATTAAACGAAACCTGAAAGTTTTAAAGTTTTAAAAAAAGACTCGAAAATGATCAATTTTGGCTTGACTCTCGTTTATTTTAAAAATTTCGCAGTGGAGTAGTCAAGCTATCGAAACCATTTTAAAACAAAGTTTCAAAAAATTATTTTAAAATTTGGAAAATGGGAGTTGCCACCAATCCTTTATTCGGTGTGATTGGATCACCATAAAATATTTTTAAAAAACCGTTTTGAAAACATGTAGGTCTTCGAAATCCAGAAAAACCGGTTCGGGAGTCGGTTACGCATGAGGAAGGATTAGCACCCTCATACGCCCAAAATTGGTACCACATTGATTACTTTCGAGTCTTAATTCGTAAAATTTAAAAGCTCGAGTAAAGTTTAAAATACGATCCTTGAATGCATGAGTTATATTTAAAAGAAATCAAGTTTGTTTAGAAGTCTCGCTATTTCAAAGTGATCGGGGAAGAAAGTCATGTCCAGTGAGTTAGGGCACAGCGTTTCGAGATCCAGAAATAAAGAGCTTCTTTGTAAAAAACTTTTAAATTTTGGAAAAGGATATTCGATTATCTCGATTTGAAGAAAGGCTGCACCTAGTAAGTTAAGGCGCAAATTTTCATAACCGAAGATAAGGAAACATTGCCTCGATTAAGGGTATTCGATTATTTCGATTTGAAGAAAAATTGCACCTAGTAAGTTAAGGCACAAAATTTTGAAACTCGATTTTAAAGTCTTTATGAAAACACTTTTGAAAACAAATCTGCGAGTTTAATATGAATGAACAGTTAATAATGTAATTTAAATAACACGAAGTAAGATAATTAAGCAAATAAATGGTATGCAAAAAAATCAAAAATATAAAATACGAGTGCTTAATAATTAAAAATAAATGCAAATATTGATGAGGAAGCGAAATGATTGAATCGAAGTTGAAAAATGAGACTTTGGACACCTGAGGGCAAAATGGTAATTTTGGACTCTTGAAGGCAAAATGGTAATTTTAGGAAAATTTAGGGTTAAAAATGACATTTTAGACATCCGAGAGTAAAACGGTAATTTTTAGAAAAATCAAGATCAAAAATAGAGTTTTTGGACATCTAGGGGTAAAATGGTAATTTTTGAAAGTTTTAGGGTCAAAGTGAAGTTTTAGATATTCGAGGGTGGAATGGTAATTTTTAAAAGTTTCAGAGTTAAAAATGGAGTTTTTGGACATTCGGGGGTAAAATGGTAATTTTTGTAAGTTTTAAGGTTAAAAATGAAATTTTTGGATGTTTAGGGGTAAAAATGTAATTTTTGGAAGTTTTGGGGTAAAATGTAATTTTCAAAAGTTTTAGGGTGAAAAATGTAATTTTTGAAAGTTTAAGGGTAAAAATGTAATTTTTGGAAGTTTTGAGGTCAAAAAATAATTTTTAGAAGTTTTGGGTTAAAAATGTAATTTTGGAGAAGTTTGGGGGTCAAAATATAATTTTTGGACAATTTAGGGACATTCAGGGCAATAAAACCAAAAATAGGTGACACGTGGCAGCCCCTCAAGCATCCTGAATGGCTTTACTGTCTGAAAACTTTGAAACTCTTCGGCTTGTTCTCTGCTTGCTATTACTGTTTTTTATGACTTCGAAATGTTTATCCTTTCTTTATTGAGTTCTGAAACTGTCTTTGTATTAATGTTGAATCTGTTACTGAAAAATTCGTCCCCTTACAAATTGTTTGAATCCTGGCTTTATAGCCATTTTTACAATCATTCTAACTTGTTTTATACAACTTAAATGCTTGTCTTCTCTTTTGCAGGTACAATGCAGTGGCGGTTGTAGCAGTTGGTGAGGCCAGTGGCTGTGGCAGAAGCAAGTTGCCTGGAGGTGACAACCTGATGATGACGTGGTGCGTTTTGGTTGGTAGGGAGATAGGTGGCTGGTAACAAGTGGCTTAGTTGTCAGATTTAGGTTTTGACTTAAGATGGTTTAGGGTTTGGGCCAATGTGAATGTAATTTGGGCTTGGGTCTTTTAGAATTGGGTTTGGGCTTAGGTTAGCATTCGGGCCTAATTTGTAATTGGGTTTCTGTAATTGGATCAAAGGCTTGTAAAAATGGACATTGGATTTGTATTTAGACTTTTAATATTAATCATTTTTAATTCAAAATAAATTCAAATTTAAAATAAATTTAAACTCAAAATGAATTTAAATTTAAAATAAATTCGAATTTAAAATAATTTAAAATTTAAAATTAAAAGTTGGATTTAATGTTAGGCCCAGTCAAAATTAGACTTCAACAATATTTTTGTGAAATATGGCATATATAGATTCAATTGTATTGTTGTTATCAAGTTCAAAAAACCTATATGCCATACTCATCAAGGCATAACCCATAAATGCACATTTAAAGGCTTTTACCCCAAGTTTCGGTCTTTTAGGATCTAGAAGCCTAACGAAGGCAAGACAACCCCACACTTTAAAAAACTCACGTTTGTCTTATAACTTTTTTTCAAAGTTCATAAGGTGTTTTTAAATAATATTTTTGTGGTATCCTACCAAGGACATAATTAACAGTAGAACAACTTCTTCCCATAAATTTTTAGGAGAATAAGGAAGAGCAGTTTCATGAATAAAGAAGAGTAGTTTCATGAATAATACTTGGGGATTGAATGAAAGTATTTAGTGTTGGATCGTCGGTATGCCCCGCGGCACAGTGGAAAAATTTTTCGACGATCGTCAACCAAGAATCCATGTACGAGGAACGAGTCGGGTTGAGATAGGGTTCAAGATATAAATTTTCAAAAATGAAAAACGGCATGTAACGCTGTTTATTGGATTCCTTTGCGTAATGTCAATCCTAGCAGCAACAAAGTGTCTCGGTCTCTACTAGTCCACCCAATCAAATACGAACATAAAACTCTTTTGAACTTTTCAGAGAATATCCAAACTTTTGGCTGCTAAACCTAGTTTGATTTTTCTTACCCACACATCCATAATCCGAGATTGTATTCCTTTTATTAATATCATCTATATTAAAAATGAAATAATTCTCTTTTACTTTTTAGAGAAAATATTGGAAAATATTGAAATTACTAAAGTTTAAGAAGTTTTCGGTTTGAGGGATAGTTAATAAAATCTGTTTGTTATCGTTGTTTCTAGGCATGTAGTTGCTGCGCAGCGGAGATTTAGTGGCTGCAAATAATGAGTTTATTTGATTTAGATTTTTCCTTAGTTGTTAAGAGTCCTATTGTGAGACTTATTCTGTTAGTGGCTAATTTCTTGATTTAGGTTCTTGAGGTTGTGAATAAATGAGCTGATCATCTTATTTTTCCTTTCCTTTATTATTTTCATCTTACTGTTATCTCCTAGCAAGTTAACATTGCTATGATAAAATTTCCCTTCAATGCCAACCAAAATCAGGTAACTCATGGGCTTGGAGAAACATTATGAACATAAAGAGATCTAATCAAGCATAACATCACATAGCAAAGAGAAAATAGGTTAAGTGATCAAAGCCATTTGGATGAAGAGAATTATGAATGGGTTCGAGATGAATTGCAAAGTATGGACCCTCGAAGGTGGTGGGAAGCAAAATCTCTATTTGAAGGCAACAAAAGACCAAAACGGACTCTCACCCAAGATAGTAACTTTTTAGTAAAATCATCATACTCTCACGAGCTCAACAATCAATTTGGCAGAAGGTTGAATTCCCACAACATGAACATTTCAAAGATGCTTGAAGGATGTTGTGGTCGGCTAAAATACCTTTTAAGATAATCTTCTTAGTGTGGAAGATGCACTACCTTGCAAAGCCAAAATTCACAAAAGAATTAGATCCATGGCTATGTTAAGCTGAAATAGAGACCTCATATCGTCTCTTTTTCAAATGTAACTTCGCAAAGTAGTTTTGTTTGGCTTGCCTCACCCCTTAGAATCAGTACTTATAACTTTAATAAGGGCTAGGATCATGTTAGTCATGGAACAAGCAAGGGGTGAAGAACTCATGCCTAAAGACTTCTTTGGCTTTACCATTACTCTGTGGAACATTTGGACCCATAAGAATAAAGTTTTATTTGAAGGTGCCACCCAAAATACCACAACAGTGTTGAGATCAACATACAAAGTTTTATTTGAAGGTGTCACACCAAATACCACAACAATGTTAAGATTAGACCTGATCATGGGCCTGGTCACTCGACCCGACCCGAAGTCCCACCTGAAAAACGAGAGGATTTGTACAAAAATATATGCTCGAAAAATGAGCTTGGACAAAAAAATGAGGCCCATTTTCTAATTGGGCTGGGCCTCGGGTATGAGTTTTTTGGTTCGAGCTCAGCCTGGCCCGGCCCGACCCGAATAAATTAACCATTTTTAATAAAAAAATTATATTATTGTTTTGGTGCTATTTTTTACTGTTTTGGTTGCTATTTTCGTGTTTTTTTTATTGTTATTTTTGTTGTTTTTAATGTTGTTTTGTCGTTATTTTTGCTGCTGTTTTGGTTGTTATTTTTGTTGTTTGGATGTTATTTTTTATGCGTTTTTACTATTATTTCACTGTCTTTTTTAATATGATTTGAATATTGTAGAACTTATGTTTTATTGTTAATTTTTTTACTAATTTATTTGTAATTATCTTAATATAAAATTTTTTTAATGTATTTTAAATTTATTTATTTTTTAATGTTTATTTTAATGTTTTTAAGTGTATTTGATATATTATATATTTTTTAAATTTGTTGTATGTAATAAAATAATCTAAAAAAATTAATACGGGTCGGATTGGGCCGGGTTGGGTTTGACTATTATAATTCATGTCGGGCTTGGACAAAATTTTAGACCCATTTTCGGGCCGGGCCAGGCTTGGGCTTAGCAATTGGACCTAAAATTTTATTAAAGCTCGCCCGAATCCGACCCAGCCCTACCCACGATCAGCTCTAGTTAAGATCAACATTGGCATTAACAAGAAACGAAAAGATGACTCACTTAAATTGGAAAATATCCAAGTCACAAAAAGAATAAAGAGATACAAGCATCACCACAAGGTATGCATGCCAATGTATGTATATAACATTTTTCTTGGATGGAATACGAGAAACTCAATAGTATTTTTTTTATTATCCTCATCAAAACACTATATTAGAGGTGTTCATAGGCCGAGCTGAGACTCGATTTCAAAATATTTTTCAAGCCCAAGCTTGTATAAAAAAAACACTTTAAATTTAAATAAAAAAAGTCTAAATTTAAGCTTTAAAGCACGTTCAGCAAATCATCAAAAAATTCACAAAATGTAAAAAGAAATAGAACCCTTCAATCATAGATGCAAATCACATTAATGATTAGATATGATTGATGCTGTCCTTTAATCATTCATCATATACATCAATATAATATATCCTAAAAATGTAAATTGTTCTCTTAATGACTATCAATGCCAAGTCTAAAGATAATTATGAGACAATTTAAAATAGATCTTTGGAGAAAGTAAAATGTAGAAAATAAATTAGTGACCTTTGACAACACTATTCAAGGTATAAAACTAAGTAAGTATTAGTAGTATTACCCTCTTTGAAGCAATAGTTCCAAGTTCTCGATTTAGATAGTCTACAAACATCCTCTTTGCACTGTCGAAATGGGGAGGGGGAGATCGTCCACTCAAACTTGTTTGTCCTGTTAACTTGATGAATGTTCTCCGTAATCTCCGTTGCTCCGGCAACCCAATCGATCTAGAAATATTGATATCCGATAAACCTTGACCAATGGAGATACTGGCAAGAGGTCCTCCAATTGACTGGGATTGTGCTTCCACAATAGCATTAATCACCTTCTACATTGCTCTGTCCATCTCATACAGTGAATTTGCCTCTGAAAACTAGGTATTTTGTGTGGCAATGGTTGGCTACAAAATCTTAACATCTCGAGATTTCAAGTCTGCTTTTTTTGTCAAATACAAAACCACATCTACAACGGCAATAGAAGATCTCTCCACTCTATCATTATGAGCCCATAGCTCGAACAAAGGCAAATCCCAATGATTTCTACTATCCGGTTTCTCAAACCTTCTAACTAAATCCTCAAATATTACATCATTATATGCAGCCTCTCCCTTCTCCCGACGCTCTTCATTCCATTTCCTACATTGTGATGCTCCAACATCACAGTACAACACACAGTACCTTATCTCAGCAGCACGAGCCAAACACCGCAACTCGTATTGATAACCCTTGATGTTGTTCAATGAATCAACTATAATGATATTATCTTTGGAGACAGACCTATCAACTTCGGACCTAAGCACTCCTAGTAAATTCTTCTCTGATGGCATATTAGCATAGCTTTGATTACGATCAAGATGAAATGATGTTTCATCGATGATCCTTACCGTCTGTTTGCACTCTGATTCATTCAGAGCTTCAGCTAGACATTTCGCAGCTGTCGACTTCCCACTGCACGACTGTCCACAAATTACCACCAATGCCATCACTTGTTTTCTAAATTATTTTCAAATCCGATCTCGTTTTAAAAAACCGTTTTAACTAAATTATTTCTTGGACACCTAATTTTAATTTCTTCACCTAAAGTTTTTAATTCTAATTATTTTAATATTTTAATTTATTTATTCCTATTTATTTTGATTATCTAACAAGTTTTCAATTCACTAACTTTCAATTTTCTAACCCGATTCTACAAACTTGATTTTTGGGATGTGACAATATTAATATAATTGAACAAAATATTTTGACACACAACATGTACGTGGGCAATGATCTTTCATATTACATTGATAAAATAAATTATCTTTACCCTTTGAAGAGTTATACCCTACCCTAAAAAAGCATCCTCAAATCAAATATTAAAATCCCTTTCAATTAAATAATAGATGTCCTAATCAAATACATAATAAATCTTCAATCTTATCCACAAACAAAATAAAAAATGGCATGATTGTTTTGCTTACTCTCTTAAATATTTTCCTAAATTTTATTTTTATCTAAATTATAAATTTTATTAGTATTTTCAAGAAATTGAAAAAACAAGGGTAAAAAAGCGCTGACGTGGATGCGCTTTACATGTGACAAGGAAAAAGAGCGCTGAACTAGAAGCGTTTTTTTTTGAATTTCCCCTAAAAATGACGCCAGCTCAACACGTTTTAGTAAAACTGGACCATTCCTATAATAATGGCTCAAAAAGGTCCATTTCTTTAAATAATTTGAAAATGAGTTTTTTTTTGTATTAAACCTGTATTTAGAGTATTTGAGAGATTTGGGAAAGAGTGTGATGTGAGAAATAAAGTTTGGGGGTTTAAGGTGCCCCTTAAAAGTGGAAAAAAAACATTTTTTACTATAAAATTATAAATTAGTAAATGGTTAAATTACATTTTGATCTCATAAATTAATAAAACTTTAATTTAACCTTTTAAAAAATTTATGAAAGTATAAACTAATACAACGATAAAATTACATTTCAATTTTCATAAAAAAAACATAATTTTGAATTTTTCCTAAATTTTATTTTTATCTAAATTATAATTTTTATTATTTTTATTAGTATTTTCAAGAAATTGAGAAAACACAGGCAAAAGCAAGTCCACGTCAATGCTCTTTAGTAAAGCGTGCTAATGTGTACACGATTTACATGTGACAGGAAAAAAAGCGCTGAGCTGTAAGTGCTTTTTTGAATTTCTCCTCAAAATGACGTGAACTCAGCGAATTTTAGTAAAACCGAACCATTCCGATAATAATAGCCCAAAACAGCCCATTTCTGTAAATAATTTTGAAAATGGGCCTTTTTTGGTATTAAACCCCATTTTGAAAGTACATATATCACATTTGAGCAAACCCAAAGTACAAGGGCCTTTCTTGCCATTATCCCATTTTAAAAATTGAAAAAGTATAAATACTAAAAATAATCAAATTGATAATTAAAGATTAAATTCAAAACTTACTGATAATATAGGATTAATAGATTAATTTAACATAATACATTAAAAATAACTAATTCCATAACTAACACATAATACAGGGACTAATAACAGAATTTAACATATATTCATTAAAAATAACTATTGGTAAGTTGGGACTGAAGGCCCAAATATAAGAAAATCCATAAAGCGCAAAAATATGATGGAAGCTTAGTGTACCATTACATGCCTTTCCATTCAGGTCGGCGGATTCCTCCTAACGCGACCTCCCTCTCTGCCTGTCTGTTGTTTAAATCTCCGACCAAGGTAATTTACGTAACTAGGGTTTTCAGGTTTTTTATATTTTTTTAAGGTTTAATCTTTTGCTCTTTTTCATACTGCTTTTTTCAGGATTCTTCTGATCCCTAATTTAGTTCTTTTGCAATTTTTTCTTGATTATTTATTTTGTTTCTGCATCTTGCTGAAATACGATCTGGGGTTCAGTTATATCTTCCATATAGTTTCCTATAAAACTATACATGTCTATGTAATCTGAAAACTTTGAAGAATGTTACAGTATTAGCAAGCACATGTAAAAATGTGGGGCAAAGGAAATTCTTGATTTGAATTACTTTCTTAATTTATGAACAGTGAGATTTCAAGGAACTTCAGCTAAGCGAGCTGCAGTCTAAACCCAATTTTGTATTTAGAGTATGAAAAAGACTTTAAAAAAAGCCTTAATTCTAAAAAAAACTCTCAACGTTTACTCAATGTGTAATTTGGTGCTTTTGCAATTTTTTCTCTTTGACTCTTTTACCTAAAGAGCTAAAAAATTATCAACGAAACTTGATAAAAAATATACCAATAATGGGAACACTCAAAAACCCAAAATCATAATTTTTTCCTTTTTTGTTCTTTTCTCTTAATACTTCGATTCTCCACCATTGGATTGAACACTAACAGTTGAGATAACTTGGTTTTTATCGATTCACTCTCTTCATTGATTTTATAAGATTCACGCTTGAATCGTTTGACATCAATTCAATCAAATTACTATTGTTATTGTTCTTGTTATTACCGTCTCTTGCAAACTCAGAGAGCCTCGTCACTCGTTTAATCTTTTTAAATTAGATATTTATTTTTATTTCTAATTTACACAATATATTGAATTATATATTCCCTTTAGTAATATTTCTTTATTAATGTTTTGGCTTTAGTATAATTTGGAGAGTTTTTAGTTTTTCCTTGCTTCTTCTGTCTTGGAAATTTTGTATTTGATCAGAGCTTTACGTTTGCAGTTTTGTTGTTGTGTAGTAACCAATTTGGTAGAAGATTCAGAGGAAGAAGGGTGATCTTTCACAAAAAATGGTTTCACAAATGGCGATCTTGACCCGAACACGAATCCTACTCCGAGTAAGCCAAGCCAAATCCATTTCCACCTTCCCTTTCTTCTCTCAAGAACCCCAACTTGCCGAGTCAGCCCACACGGCTGAAACTCAAACCACCCCTCTCCCTCCCAACCCAGCCTCCGGCAGCCCCCTCTACCACGAGAACTGGCGAGACCCAAACGCAGCCAAAAAAACAACCTCCCTAGCGCAATCCCTTATTCCCGTCGGCTTCCTCGGCCAAACTCCTGTCCATCGGATTCAATACCTCTCCCAAACCCTTGATGCCTCTGCTTTAATGAACCATTTTGCCGATTTGATGACTCAGCAACGATGGACCGACGTGAAAGAGCTATTTGAGTTCTGGGTTCGATCGCTGGATAAGTATGGGAAGCCAAATAAGCCCGATGTGAATCTTTATAATCATTATTTGAGGGCTAATCTTATGATCGGAGCATTGGCAACTGATTTGATTGATTTGGTGGCACAAATGGATGAGTTTGCCATTGTTCCCAATACAGCAGCCTTTAATTTCGTTTTGAAGGCTATGAAGCAAGCTAAGGAAACTGAAGCTGCTGAGAAGCTGCTTGAACGGTTAGTTATAGTAGCATTATGCTTACCCCCCAATTTCTCTCTTTTAAAGCCCTATGTTCTTTTTTGGGGTGTTTTGGATAATTGTAGGTTACCTTTTGCTTGAAAGTTCCATAAATACTTGAGTTAATAAATGAGAAGGGATGTAACTAAAAATGTTTCTAATTTGCTGCTAAAGTTTGTTTCTTTGCATTTCGTAGCAGTGAGCTTGGATTAATCTATAAGCTAAGTTTGTTTTTTTTTTTCAATTGTATTGAGAGTTTGGATTTTCATTTAAAATGTTGTATATAATATGTATATATATATATTTTATCTATTTATTTTCAATAAGGATGTGCATTCATTTTTCTAGTAGGAATTCAATTGCATCAGTAATACACTGCTTTAGCAAGTTTATCTTGGAATTTCTTTCTAAAATATTGGTGATATTCACCTTCAATCTATTCCTATCAGGATGCTGCAAGGTGGAACAGAATCTCTGCCTGACGATGAAACTTATGATTTGGTCATTGAAATGCTGTTTGAGGCACAACAGTTTGAAGCAGCCTTGAATTATATTGATATGGCCTTAAAATCTGGATATAAGTTGTCTATGCGAGTTTTTTCAGAATGTGTGGCATGCTGTGTTAAGAAAGGCCGGCTTGATGAATTGGCCACTGTCATTGAGATGTGCAAGGTATATGACTCATGTTGTTTGGTAATGATATTGTTTCGAATTAGGAGGTAGCCTTTGCTCAGTGTTCGATTATGTAACTTTGTTCTCATGACTATTATCAGACAACAGATCAGAATAGAGCTCTTTATCCAAATTGGACTTTGTGCAACTATCTTGCAGAAGTTGCAATGCAAGAGGATAACAGCAAACTAGCATTTTATGCCTTGGAATTTATGGCCAAATGGATTGCTCGGGGTGAAAATGCAAGGCCACCTTTCTTGCTTTCTGTAGATGAAGGATTAATTGTCTCAGCACTTTCAACTGCGGGTAGGACATACAGTTCAAAACTGTTGGATGTGTCCTGGGCAATCCTACGGCGCTCACTGCGTCAAAAGAAGGTGCCCAACCCTGAATCTTTCCTTGGGAAGATTTATGCACATGCATCATTGGGGAATCTGCAGAAAGCTTTTAGCACGTTGCATGAGTTTGAGGCTGCTCATGGCAAGTCCATTAATGAAGCAGAAGACCTGTTCTCACCTTTCACCTCTTTATATCCATTGGTTGTGGCTTGTTCCAAGAATGGCTTTGAGACTTTGGATTCAGTATGTCTTGTTTCACTTAAAGTTATATGCATTTTGATGGATATTCCTTTGAATCAGCTATTATTTAATATTATCGACAATTGCTATATTTCTCAAGAAAAGGGTATTAGTATGTGAAATATCACCATGCATGCATGTTGCCTTTTAAATTAGAATGAATCCAATTTAGAAATATTAGTCATGAATAAATATCGAAGAAATACCTTAAGCTGCTCAATAACCATTTGATGCTTATTGAGCATTGGAATGAAGCCTTTTAGACCACTTGTCTGTGTTTAGAACTGTGGAATATGTTTAAAATAAAATTATTTTTGCTGCATAATTCTATTCTTGGAATGCATACATTGGTGGCTACATGCCTTGGCAATTATATTAGAACTTACTTCTGTAGGTCACTTTATCAGAATTTAGCAGTTATGTCCTTGTAACTACAATTTTTGTGCGAGAGAAATCTTTTCTTTCCCTTTTTTTCTCTCTTTTGGGGAAATAAAGGCTTTTCAAGTTTGCAGTTATGGTATTCAATTCATCATTGCTTGTTTAAAATTTTTCATAAACCTACTTGCATATTTTTTGCTCATTTATAGATGAGGGTGTTGCTGATGTTGAAAATTTGAAATATTCTCGCCAGGTATATTATCAACTTGAGAATTTAAGTCGTGCAGACCCTCCATACAAGTCTGTTGCTGCTCTGAACTGTATAATTTTGGGATGTGGAAACATCTGGGACATCGAGCGTGCCTACCAAACATTTGATGCAATAAGTTCCTCTTTTGGGTTGACCCCTGATATTCATTCATATAATGCTCTAATCTATGCATTTGGAAAGCTGAAGAAAGTATGTATCTCTCTCCCTTGTTTGCACATACACTTGCAACCAGTACATTTAGCTGCATGCATGGGTTAATCTTGAGCTTGCAGGATGCATGTATCCTAGATGTTGTTGAAAATGCTTAGCCTGATTCTTCTTTTGTGTCCTTTTTCTCTCTTGCACCTGTAGCATAGTCTTACATTCTAAAATATTCATCGAACCACCCCCTTCCCAACTGAAAGGTGCTTTCTTGGGATTTAAGCTGTGAACTTAAACCTAATTCTTCAAGTAAATATATCCTTTCATGGCAGACTTTTGAAGCTTCAAGGGTGTTTGAGCACATGCTGAGCTTGGGTGTGAAACCCAATGCTAAGTCATATTCGTTGCTTATTGATGCTCATCTCTTCAATCGAGATCAAAAAGTTGCTCTCTCTATGATTGACAATATGGTAACTCCATTTTTTTTCTGGTTGTTAGGACTTAGCTCATGATATCTCCATAGAAAAAGATTGATGGGCATTAAACAATTCTTTTGGCAGGTTACTGCTGGATTTGTACCATCCAAAGAAACACTAAAAAGGGTCAGAAGGCGATGCATACGAGAGATGGACTATGAGTGTGATGATAAAGTTGATTCTCTGGCTAAGAAATTCAGGGTCAGGATGGGCTCCGAAAATCGCAGGGGCATCCTTTTCGATCTTGACTATGGCACTGAATACGCATCATAGGCACGGTCTTGAGTCTTAAGGTATAAATACTTGCGTAAGCATTTCCAGAGTATATCTATGTGCCCTTGACATCCACATTTCTACTATGCTCATGAATTATTTGAGAACCTTGAACTTTTGCTCGTGGGCTTTTAACTTGGAATTCATCTCTTATTGCAGGCTCGGGACTACATTATGCTGGAAATTATCAGGAGTGACAATTGGGGTTAACTAAGTTCCAATGTTGCAAGTTCCAATGAAGTAATCAACCCATTTGTTATTAGATTTTTGTCAATTCTGAGCCTGATAAATGTCGTGTTCTTAGCTTGTGATTTTCCCCCTCTAATTTCTCAATTCTCTGTCTTTCACCCTTTATTTGCTTTCTAAGGAATAGGAACACAAAAAAGTTAGGAATAGGTATTCGAATGTTGACAAATAAAGGGTGAACCATCCTAATTATTTGAGCATAAATTTGTCTTTTCTTTCGTGCACCTTTTAATCAAATAGTTTCGTCCTTCTGATTATTTCCAAAGGAAAAAAAAAACGAATGAATGCTTTTAGCTGTGATGATCATATTACAGGATACCGTAAACATTTGAGTTGAGGTGTATGAATCATTTACCATTTGCTTTTGAATGGAAAACTGGAACCATTTTTGGTTAGCCATTAGGAAAAGTGAGAGAGAGATAGAGAGAGTTTGGTTGATCTATTTGTACTAATCACATTTCGTGGCAACTGCACCGTGATGATGGTTCCATCACTATCAAGTGGTAAAGAAATGACATGGATGAATAAATTGCTACAAAGCCTTGACCAAAAATTTTAAAAAAGAAAAAAGGGAAAAAGTAGAGCAGCGACATTTTGCAGCTACCTCCTTTTCTAATCTACAGCCTTCCACCTTTGTTCCTTGTTCAGTCACACCGAATCTCACATTCTGATGCTGCCAAAATAAACTTCATCAGTTTGCCCACATATTATGATATTTTGCATTATTGCTACTCAGATACAGTATGATGCAATCAACCTTAGGTTTGATGCTTAGGGGTTCTTTCTTTCTTTCTGATGCAATGCAATCAAGGAACCCAATGTGTGAAGCTTAGGTTATAATTTCTTTAATTTATTCATTTTTTCCCTATTTTCTTGAGGATCTCAAATTATCATTATCGGAAACCCTATCCCGTAAGCTGTTCATCACAAAGTCAACCAAGTTCCAATGTCATGAGCATCATGGCTCAATAATATGCATAATATATTATTACATGCATGCTTCTACATGCACTACTTCCATGCTGAGTGAATCATAGACGATGTTTTGGTGGTGGATTATTAGAGAAATTACCAGATAGAAAACAGTGTACAAATCCACGGTCTTGAAACCTTCAGATCCTTCTTTGATCAATCATTATGTCAAAAATGGTTTCTGACAAATTAGTAGCCTCAGATCACTACCATTCTGAAGGTCGATCAGTCTTGCACCCCATCGTATCCGTGTAGCATGCGCACGTGCTAACTCTATAGCTCCTAATCTATCAGAAAGCACAACCCAACCCTGCAAATAAACATAAGCAAACATTATAAAGATGAATGGTTCCCATTATACTGTTGTTCAAGCAATAAATCTTTCAAAAACTATTCCTTAACACAACATATTCCAGTACACATCAAATGAAATACCATTCTAGGGGGTTGATTTAAAATATCCAAAAAAAAATTGCAGCGGTAATGTTGAGTATAAAATGAAAACATGAAAAACCAAACAAGAATGGTGATATTTTCCTTCAAACTATCTGACGGTTGGTACATTTAGAGACAATTGTGGCATAAATACACCCATTGGAATTCAAGTATAAACCGTGTAAAAAGTGGAAAAAACCTCAGAACGCAGGATTCGGTCCATCTCTACAAACAAGTCCATCAAACTGCACCTCTCTGAAGAGAGATGTGAGTGGAGCCCATTTGCATGAAGTATGTCATATGTTCGAGGATACGTTGGGAAGGGTTCACACCTGAACATCACCAGATATATCAGATAAGAAAATTTTCACAATTCAATAGATTGATAAATAGCTGCCTGTCAGAAAGGAGAAATCTTATTAGCAATTCTACCACGGTGAACCATGTCTTTATTTGTCACTATGATTTGAGGAAATAAGTCAAATATAGTTCAACTACTGAAGGTTCAGAATATATAGAAAAATTATGGAAGACAGTAATATTCAGTTATAGAATGAATCTAAAACTAAAGCAAATTATTTTAACAGAATCTTTAACATTAACAAACTTTAACGTTATCTTAATCCGGAACGAAATGAGTCTAAAACTTGTGAAGATAAATATAGCTAAAAACAAAGTAAATTTTGAAGTCCTAAACCATCTCATTCCTGTCAACTTAAAAAAATAACTTCGAAGTTGTAAAAATCTAACCAGTCATGCAAAACACTGGGAAAACCTCGGTCAAGAATAAGAGGTAGCATATTATGTGACGTAACAGGCACCACATTCATCACCCACACTGATTTCTTTTCCTCCAGGAATGCAGCATTTAAACCCCCATAATGAGCATTCATGTCCATCACATTGCATACCATATTCAATGGAGGCAATGGATCTTCAGCACCTGGCCTCTTGGGATGATCAGAGAAAATTAATTGAGTAAGCAAAGACCAATAGTTTTTTAAAGCTAATTTCCAACCTTGCAAGTCTTCAAAGAAATCTTCTGGACTGACTCCTGCAAGGATTAATTTACATCAGTACACTAGCCAGATAAAGCCATCTACTGCATAAACCGTGGATTGCATTTGCAAGACAACAGGAAAACAAAAGTACAGATGCAGGAGGATAGAAAAAGGTTGGAACAATACTTTCCATGAAGTGCAAGCTCCGCAGACCTCAATTCTGAGCTAGAGGACCTGTTCTGAATAGGAATCCAGCGTTTGCTGGAAGGTCCAGTAATGCATGGGCACAAGGCCTGATAATAGGAAGCATCATGTCCTTTGCAAAGGGGCACGTCATTCTGCTTGCTGTATTCAAGAACACAAAGTCAGAAAATCGCAAGTCTGACAGTTAAGAAGTTATGAGGAACAAATACAAAAAGGGTGAGACAACCTAAAAACAGTTTTACTGAATTGAAAGCCTGTTTCATAAAGTGATTGAACTAAGAGCTACTGAAAAGAGTGAAAATTATCAGTGCAAACTCACCGAGAAGAATAGCACTGAGTATCAGCAGTTTTCTGCCAGATGAAAGTCTCATCCTGCTGAGCAATAAGACTCCAACAAATTTTTTCAGTGAATTGTTCCAATGGTGTTACCGTGTTTCTTATCTTTGTACCTGTTGCACTTCCATGTGGCTTTGTGTTTGGGTGAGGTTAAAAATAACCTCCAGGCTTGTGTAACCGATCTACTTCTATGAGAAGCATCCCTTCTGTTTTATGAAGACATGGTTAGAAGGCAAAGCATATGTAATTTCAAGATAGGCAGCTATCCTTGCCTATTTTTTAAATATAGATATATGGACAATGAATTATGATCATATGCACATGTAACAGTAACACGAGGTGATTTGGGCTAAATGCATTATACTTTTTCCGACTTTTTTCCCCCTAAAATCCGTCTTCTCCATCAAGGGTCACAGGAGGAAGTTTCAGCACCAAAATACATTTCACAGCGTTATTAATCTTAAACAGATGGCACCGTTAGCAATGCACCACACTTCACCTTAGTGCATCAGTACAAAGCATTGTACTTTCAACAAAAGAACTCTATAATGAAACATGACATGAAGATTATCAATTAAAAAAAAGGAACAGAACAGTGGTATAGCTACATCTTTCCAAATAATTTTATACCAATTGAAAAGAGTATCAATAAGTAATAGAAATCAAGCCTACTTTTAAACTCCAAAGTACCTTTCTTCTCCCAAGGAATACCACATTGAGCACAATGAACCATGTCAAATGAAAATGATGGATATGGCAGTTGTCTTGATATGAAATTGCCAATCATTGCTGGAAGACCTCTCTCAAGAGCTAATTGAACTTGGCTTCCAGTTGCCTCATATCCAGCAATACAAAAAGCCATCAACTTTATTGAAACTAAATGAGCTCCAAAACTTCCAAATCCACAGCCAATATCAAGTACAGTGCGTACCTGTAATAAATTAGGAATATTAAATACCATGGTGCAGATTGCTTTACTTCCTCTTGAAGACCATATAGTGTCTTTCCCATATTTGTAAACATGAAAGCTAAAATATTTGAACATATTTGATTCCAAAGATACCAATCTCAAAGCTCAAGGTACCCAAAAGCTAAAATAATAGAATGAAAAAAAAAAAAGTTACCCCAGCTTTTAAAAATTCAGAGTCACTTCCTAGTCCCATCATCTCTGCGATCTGGCGAGAATAATCTTTGACACCGTCAAAGGTTAAGCCAGCATCAGATTGAAAAGCAATTTGATTCTCTTCTAGCAACATCATTCTAACAGTTTATTAAAAGATTATGAAGGTAGATTAGAAAGGATGTGACTGATCATGTAAAGAACAAAGAAAGAAGAATACACACGTTGCTACAATGAACAGACACTAGCAAAATTCTAAAAGGTAAAGCTTGTAACTGTAGGAGATAAACCTGATACTTTCTCTACTTTAAAAAAGCATCTAAATGCTTGGATAAATACCTCTTTGTCATGCTTCCAGAAGAAAGGAATTGGTCTTTAGTTATCATGACATTTCCACTCCATATCACATCCCTACCAGCAGGCCATTGAAGTGGAGTCTTATAATCCTTTGGAGGGCGAATAAGACACCACTTTCCTTGCCCTAATACTTGACAATGTCGATCAAATTCCTCTCCATCTTTAAACCCGGATAACAGATTTGCTGTCACGTTGTAACAAGGAACATAGTTCTCTCTTTCTTTGCCACAAAAGCCAAGCTCCCTTTGGCGACTAGCACCTAACGAAAGAGTTCTAAGCTCAAAATAATCAACTGCGGCTTGCTCCTTAAGCCTTCTATAATTTTTATAACTCTCAGGTACCCAAGTGGTGGTTACAGAGTCAGAAGAACTAGAAGACGACGATCCAAAGACTGTAATCAGCGCAAGCAAACTGACAACGCACAAGAACAACCAACTGACTGGCGGTCTAGAGCCAAGAATGACAGATAGTTTATTGAGCCAGGGGCTTCTCATGTCCAAAGCTTTAAACATTTGAAGTTTGGGAATCCACTAGATAACCAATCCCTTTTAACTTATGTCTCCAGGAACTGTGAGCCATATCCTATCATCACACATAAGCTTTTCTATACCGTGAAAACACAGGTAAGTTAAACAAGCCTCTTCTATTTTCCTATCTGCATCGATCTTTCATCGGCATCACAAGCAACAGATAACAAAATAGTACGAAATCCAGGTTCACTGTAAATCCACCATGACCACGAAAAAGAAATTAAACCAACAAAAAGCAAAGCTTAATTTCACTTCCTTGTTATGGATCAAGAATTCCACCCAAAATCCAATGGTCTAAAAGCGAATTACAGAACTCCTAATTCAAACCAATCCAAAATTTACCGCAGTGTCTTTTTCCTAGAATCCAAACAGTGCCCATCAAAGCTTAATTTCGAGTAATGACAATCCCTCAGTCTCAGCAAGTGCCCAATCGCGTCAAGCTGCAAATGCACCACCAAAATCAATATTTAACAAAAATAAATTATGTTTCTTTAACGGCCTGTTTGCTAGATTAAATGAATTTCGATCTAAAAACAGTACTCTTACTCTAAAGATTAAAACAGAAAATTTCAATATATTCGAAATTCAGAATTAAGAGGAAAAAGAACTTTCCGTTTTTTAAATCCGGGAGCATAAAATCAGATCTCAAAAAGGAAACATTTAGAGAATAGATTATTGAAGAAGCAGATAAAATGTAAATCGAAAACAGAAAAGGAAAAGAAAAGAAAAAACAGAAGCAATTAAGGTTTACGTGGAAGCGTACCTGTGGAGATTCAAAATCAGATAACTGACAAATGTCGGGAATGACTGAACGAAAGAGAGGATGAGAGAGAGAGAGAGAGAGTGAGAGAGAGAGAAGGTTAAATTTTTTATATATTTTTTGATGAAATTATTTTTTATAATTAAATATAATGATCAGATCTATAAATAAATAATATGTTCGAATAAAAACAAAATTGGAAAAAAAAAACACAGACAAAGATACAGCAGAAATCATTTAATATGGTTCAGTGATTTTAATCAGGGTAAATTACAAAGATAATCACCTAATTATAAAAGTTTTTACTTTAGACACTTAAAATAAAAATTTTACAATTTAAGTATTTATGTTACATAGTTTAATTATTTTGATCATTCTCGTTAAAATTATAAAGTAAGTTGACGTAACAGTTAAAAATATTAACTTAATTTTTATATATTATATCAATTTAGTTATAATTTTAAAAAATTAACTCAAAATTTATAAATATTCTCAATTTGATCTTAATTTTAAAAAAAAATTAAGTATATATACATAAATATGTAAAAATATATAATAAAATTAAAAAATAATATAAAAATAAAAAAATTCCCTTATAATTCATATTCAAGGTAAATATCAGCACTAACATTTCAGAAAATAATGCAGCATAATTTATTTCAATGTATTTCTAATTTTATCAAAAGCCACTTCTGGTTGATATATACTATTATTTTTTCAGGGTCAACTTCCAAATGGTTGATGTATATTTTTTAAATTTATTATTATAATTTTTAAAATGTTAATATATTTTTATCTATTTTTTTGAATTTTTTAGAATTAGGATTAAATTGAAAATATTTGTGGAATTTGAGGGTCAAATTTTTAAAATTATGACTAAATCGATATAATATATAAAAGTTGAGGGCTAAGTTTGTTATTATACTAAATTTTTAATTGCCACGTTAGTGATTTTAACGAGAGTGACCAAAATGATCGAACTATGTAACGTGAGTGCTTAAATTGTAAACTTTTTATTTTCAGTACCTAAAATAAAAAATTTTATAGTTGGGTGACTATGTGTGTAGTTTACCCTTTTAATTAATAAATGATAAATTAAGGTTGAGGAATAATTGTAAAATTATGGGAGTGTGTGTAAAGTAAAAGAGGTAGAATGATTGGAGGTAATGATTATACAGTTACTGTTACTGATTAGCCCACTCCTACTTTGCTCAATATTGATCTTTTACTTTTGTGGGCCTAGGTGAAAACGGTGTTGATTTTATTTGTTTCTTGGGTAAACTCACTACAAGTCACTTAATTATTGTCTTTTTTTTTTTATCACCCAACTATTAATTTTTTAAATTTGGTCATTCGATTATAACTTTTTTTTGTCACCTAACTAATCAAGGTTTTTTTTTTTGTGTCCATTCTGGTTAAGTGCCATTAAATCTTAGACAAGAAAGTGATGTAAGCAACAACGTTAACAATAACGAAGAAAAAAATAAATCAGATTGACACATTTTCATCAAAAGCATAGAATTTTATGAAATTCATTTTTATTTATAAAAATAATCAAAGAAAAAAGAGAAGTCCTTTTTGAGAAAGGTGAAGGAAGAAGTGGAGGTGAAGGTAATGATGATAATGGAGGTGAGAGAATGAAGGTAAATTTTGATGATTAAATTGAGATTGATTGTAAATTTTGAAGGTTAATTTTTTACAATTATGAATAAATCGATATAATATATAAAATTTGAAAGTTAAATTTGTTATTATCTCAATTTTATAATTGTCGCGACACTTAATGGGTTTTGAGCAAAAAAAATACGATTAATTGAGTGATCAAATTAAAAAAATAGTTGAGTAATAAAAAAAAAGTAATAATTAGATCATATATAATGTAATTTACCATTAAAAAGCTTTAAAATCAATTATTATGAATATATGAATCCTATTTATAGGATAGGATTTAAGTAAAAAAGTAAATGAACCATTAAAATTTTCTAAACTTGAATTAAATGCATTGAAAGAAGAACTTACATTGTTGAAGTTTGATATTAAAGCTTTAGCAAACTTAAAAAAAAATGTTTCATTTTAACTTTCAAGTCAAAAATTTATAAGATATAAAATATTTTTCTTTTTTATTAAAATATTCCAACAATCTCTCACTTTTTTTAAGAAAAAATATTAAGGTACTAATTCTTTTAGGTGAAGATAAAAAGTTATGCATAATGTAAGTGTCAATGGCTTAAACCTATACTTAGTGTTCAACCATCTTTGCTCCAAAGCCAATAGTGAGCTAAGTCTTGAACTAATGCTGCTTTGGGGAAACTAAGTATAATGTCACACGTATAAATTTTCAGTGCCCTGCAATGAGCTTTGTAAGTCAGCACGTTATGGCCATGTGCTTTATCTCGATTATAATGAGTGTTTTAGAGAATAAGCCTTAATTCTTAATGGAAGCAACCTCACTTCCACATTCATATAGGCAAGGCTATTAAGAATGCTCTTATAAATCTACAGCTCACTCAAACGAGATATAGACCTCATTAAGAGTATAAATATACTCAACCTTTGCTACTGTCACAAGATCCATGCACTACATCATAAGGAGAGATTTATTTATATGTGCATGTCATCAAACGACTCTATGATTAATTTTTTTTTGCCCTTTAAACCTAATTATTGAGATCTCCAATCACTAGGTAGAGTATCCTCATAGTTGTTTTTTCTTCTTGTTTGGGCTCTAGTCTCATCTCCCTCGATGTTATCCAAATCTTTTCTCTAGCTAGAGCTTTTATCAAATGATATGTAAAATGTAAACACATAACCAGTGGTATACAAGGAATCACTAGGCATGGTATTCCAATTAGCATTATTGTATCCTTCAAGTATAGTAGGATGCTTTTGATAAAGTATACCATAACTTAGAGTCCTTTTTAAATACCTCATCACTGAATTAATTACATTCCAATGCTTTAAGTTTGGTTTACTTGTAAATTTAGCTAGCACCCCTACAACATAAGTTATGTTAGATCGAGTGCAATCAGTGGCATACCTCAAGATAATAAAAATTACTCGCATATTCTTTTTGATTACATACATCTTGATCATTCTCCATGGAAAATAAATGTAAAATTGGATCAAAAGGAGAGCACAAGGGTTTGCAATAAAAAAAATTTATATTTTTTTTTCAAAAGAAATTCAATATAATGAGTTTGGTCTAAAAAAAAATACCATTTGAAGTCCTTGTGATCCTCATGCCAAGAATTACATTTGCTTTTCCGAAATATTTTATGTCAAAATGAGTTGTGAGTAACATATTGGTAATATTTATAATCCCTAGATTTGTTCCAAAAATCAAGAGATTGTCAACGTATAAACAAATTATGACATATGATTATTATCTGATTTGTAATATATGCACTTATCACTTTCATTGGTTTTAAAACCATTAGAAATTAAACAAATGTCAAATTTCTCATGCTATTGTTTAGGGGTATGTTTTAAAGCCTATAATAATTTTAACAATTCGCACACTTTATTTTCATTACCTGACACAACAAAACTCTCAGGTTGCTTACATGGTAGTATTTGTTCATACTTTTTTAACCCTTTGACAACGCACACACCTTGCACACATAGGTGCTCGAACTTAGGTCCCTTAGGTTGAACAATATCCTCTTAACTACTAGAGACACTCGTTGGGTTCAACACCTCATTATTTTTAGTTTTAAAATGAAATGCATTTTTGTGAAATATGGCATCTATAGATTCAATTGTAATGTTGTTATCAAGTTCAAAAAACCTATATGCCTTACTCATCAAGGCATAACCCATAAATGCACATTTAAAGGCTTTTACCCTAAGTTTTGGTCTTTTAGGATCTAGAAGCCTAACAAAGGCAAGACAACCCCACACTTTAAAAAACTCACGTTTGTCTTATAACTTTTTTTCAAAGTTCATAAGGTATTTTTAAATAATATTTTTGTGGTATCCTACCAAGGACATAATTAGCAATAGAACAACTTCTCCCTATAAATTTTTAGGAGAATAAGGAAGAGTAGTTTCATGAATAATACTTGGGGATTGAATGAAAGTATTTAGTGTTGGATCGTCAGTATGCCCCGTGGCATAGTGGAAAAATTTTTCGACGATCGTCAACCAAGGATCCATGTACGAGGAACAAGTCGGGTTGAGATAGGGTTCAAGATATAAATTTTCAAAAATGAAAAACGGCATGTAATGCTGTTTATTGGATTCCTTTGCGCAATGTCAATCCTAACCGCAACAAAGTGTCTCGGTCTCTACTAGTCCACCCAATCAAATACGAACATAAAACTCTTTTGAACTTTTCAGTGAATATCCAATCTTTTGGCTGCTAAACCTAGTTTGATTTTTCTTACCCATATATCCATAATCCGAGATTGTATTCCTTTTATTAATACCATCTATATTAAAAATGAAATAATTCTCTTTTACTTTTTAGAGAAAATATTGGAAAATATTGAAATTACTAAAGTTTAAGAAGTTTTCGGTTTGAGGGATAGTTAATAAAATTTGTTTGTTATCGTTGTTTCTAGGTGTGTAGTTGTTGCGCAACGGAGATTTAGTGGCTGCAAATCATGATTTTATTTGATTTATATTTTTCCTTAGTTGTTAAGAGTCCTATTGTGAGTCTTATTTCGTTAGTGGCTAATTTCTTGATTTAGGTTCTTCAGGTTGTAATAAATGAGCTGATCATCTTATTTTTCCTTTCCTTTCCTTTATTATTTTCATCTTACTGTTATCTCCTAGCAAGTTAACATTGCTATGATGAAATTTTCCTTCAATGCCAACCAAAATCAGGTAACTCATGGGCTTGGAGAAACATTATGAACATAAATAGATTTAATCAAGCATAACATCACATAGCAGAGAGAAAATAGGTTGAGTGATCGAAGCCATTTTGATGAAGAGAATTATGAATGGGTTCGAGATGAATTGCAAAGTATGGACCCTCGAAGATGGTGGGAAGCAAAATCTCTATTTGAAGGCAACAAAAGACCAAAACGGACTCTCACCCAAGATAGTAACTTTTTTGTAAAATCATCATACTCTCATGAGCTCAACAATCAATGTGGCAGAAGGTTGAATTCCCACAACATGAACATTTCAAAGATGCTTGAAGGATGTTGTGGTCGGCTAAAATACCTTTTAAGATAATCGTCTTAGTGTGGAAGATGCTCTACCTTGCAAAGCCAAAATTCACAAAAGAATTAGATCCATGGCTATGTTAAGTTGAAATAAAGACCTCATATCATCTCTTTTGCAAATGTAACTTCACAAAGCAGTTTGATTTGGTTTAGATCACCCCTTAGAATCAGTATGTATAACTTTAATAAGGGCTACAATCATACTAATCATGGAACAAGCAAGGGGTGAAGAACTCATGCCTGAAGACTTCGTTGCCTTTTCCATTACTTTGTGGAACATTTGGACCCATAAGAACAAAGTTTTATTTGAAGCTGCCATGCAAAAATACCAAAATAGTGTTGAGATCAACATACAAAGTTTTATTTGAAGGTGTCACACCAAATACCACAACAATGTTAAGATCAACATTGGCATTAACAAGAATCGAAAAGATGGCTCACTTAAATTAGAAAATATCCAAGTCACAGAAAGAATAAAGAGATACAAGCATCACCACAAGGTATGCATGCCAATGTATGTATATAACATTTTTCTTGGATGGAATACGAGAAATTCAATAGTATTTTTTTATTATCCTCATCAAAACACCATATTAGAGGTGTTCATAGATCGAGCTGAGACTCAATTTCAAAATATTTTTCAAGCCCAAGCTTGTATAAAAAAAACTTTAAATTTAATTAAAAAAAGCCTAAATTTAAGCTTCAAAGCACGTTCAGCAAATCATAAGAAAATTCACAAAATGTAAAAAGAAATAGAACCCTTCAATCATAGATGCAAATCACATTGATGATTGTATATGATTGATGCTGTCCTTTAATCATTCATCATACACATCAATATAATACACCCTGCAACTGTAAATTGTTCTCTTAATGACTCTTAATGCCAAGTCTAAAGATAATTATGAGACAATTTAAAATGGATCTTTGGAGAAAGTAAAATGTAGAAAATAAATTAGTGACCTTTGACAACACTGTTCAAGGTATAAAACTAGGTAAGTATTAGTAGTATTACCCTCTTTAAAGTAATAATCCCAAGTTCTCGATTCAGATAGTCTACAAACATCCTCTTTGCACTGTCGGAATAGGAAGGGGGAGGTCGTCCGCTCAAACTTGTTTGTCTTGTTAACTTGATGAATGTTATCCGTAATCTCAGTAGCTCCGACAACCCAACCAATCTAGAAATATCGATATTCGGTAAACCTTGACCAATGGAGATACTGGCAAGAGGTCCTCCAATTGACTGGGATTGTGCTTCCACAATGGCATTAATCACCTCCTATGTCGCTCTGTCCATCTCATACAATGAATTTGCCTTTAAAAACCAGGTATTTTGCGTGGCAATGGTTGGCTGCAAAATCTTAACATCCCGAGATTTCGAGTCTGCTTTTTTTGTCAAATACGAAACCACATCTACAACGGCAATAGAAGATCTCTCCACTCCATCATTATAATCTCATAGCTCGAACAAAGGCGAATCCCAATGATTTCTACTATTCGGTTTCTCAAACCTTCTAACTAAATCCTCAAATATCATATCATTATATGCTCCCTTCTCCCGATGCTCTTCATTCCATTTCCTACATTGTGATTCTCCAACATCACAGTACCTTATCCCAGCAGCACGAGCCAAACACCACAACTCATATTGATAACCCTTGATGCTGTTCAAATAACCCTTGATGCTGTTCAAATAATCAACTATAATGATATTATCTTTGGAGACAGACCTATCAACTTCGGACCTAAGCACTCCCCGTAAATTCTTCTTTGATGGCATATTAGCATAGCTTTGATTACGATCAAGATGAAATGATGTTTCATCGATGATCCTTACCGTCTGTTTGCACTCTGATTCATTCAGAGCTTCAGCTAGACATTTCGCAGCTGTCGACTTCCCACTGCACGGCTGTCCACAAATTACCACCAATGCCATCACTTATTTTCTAAATTATTTTCAAATCCGATCTCGTTTTAAAAATCCGTTTTAACTAGATTATTTCTTGGACACCTAATTTTAATTTCTTCACCTAAAATTTTTAATTCTAGTTCTTTTAATATTTTAATTTATTTATTCCTATTTATTTTGATTATCTAACAGGTTTTCGATTCACTAACTTTCAATTTTCTAACCCGATTCTACAAACTTGATTTTTGGGATGTGACAATATTAATATAATTGAACAAAATATTTTGACGCACAACATGTACGTGGGCAATGATCTTTCATATTACATTGATAAAATAAATTATTTTTACCCTTTGAAGAGTTATACCCTACCCTAAAAAAGCATCCTCAAATCAAATATTAAAATCCCTTTCAATTAAATAATAAATGTCCTAATCAAATACATAATAAATCTTCAATCTTATCCACAAACAAAATAAAAAATGGCATGATTCTTTTGCTTACTCTCTTAAATATTTTCCTAAATTTTATTTTTATCTAAATAATAATTTTTATTAGTATTTTTAAGAAATTGAAAAAACAAGGGTAAAAAAGCGCTGATGTGGACGCGCTTTACATGTGACAAGGAAAAAAAGCGCTGAGCTGGAAGCGTTTTTTTTCTAAATTTCCTCTAAAAACGACGCCAGCTCAACGCGTTTTAGTAAAACTGGACCATTCCGA
Organism: Gossypioides kirkii; assembly: GCA_005610355.1. Classification (NCBI taxonomy): domain Eukaryota; kingdom Viridiplantae; phylum Streptophyta; class Magnoliopsida; order Malvales; family Malvaceae; genus Gossypioides; species Gossypioides kirkii. Next base: position 20,237,241 of record CP032253.1, read on the forward strand.
TAATAATGGCTCAAAACGGTCCATTTCTTTAAATAATTTTGGAAATGAGCATTTTTTTTGTATTAAACCCGTATTTAGAGTATTTGAGATTTAATTGAAAATTTCAGAGATTTGAGAGAGTGTGTGATGTGAGAAATAAGGTTTGGGGGTTTAGGGTGCCCCTTAAAGTGGGAAAAAACATTTTTGACTATAAAATTATAAATTAATAAATGATTAAATTACATTTTTATCTCATATATTAATAAAACTTTAATTTAACCTTTTAAAAAATTTATGAATGTATAAACTAATACAACGATAAAATTACATTTCAACTTTCATAAAAATACATAAATTTGAATTTTTCCTAAATTTTATTTTTATCTAAATTATAATTATTATTGTTATTTTTATTAGTATTTTCAAGAAATTGAGAAAACACGGGCAAAAGCGCATCCACTTCAACGCTCTTTAGTAAAGCGTGCTAATGTGGATGCGCTTTACATGTGACAGGGGAAAAAAGCGCTGAGCTGTAAGCACTTTTTGAATTTCTCCTTAAAATGACGTCAACTCAACGCGTTTTAGTAAAACCGAATCATTCCGGTAATAATGGCCCAAAACGGCCCATTTTTGTAAATAATTTTGAAAATGGGCTTTTTTTGATATTAAACCCCATTTTGAAAGTACATATATCACATTTGAGCAAACCCAAAATACAAGGGCCTTTCTTGCCATTATCCCATTTTAAAAATTGAACAAGTATAAATACAAAAAATAATCAAATTGAAAATTAAAGATTAAATTCAAAACTTATGGATAATATAGGATTAATAGATTATTTGACCTAAGGGACTCAATTTACGTCATTTGGGTCAAGTGGAAGTTTAAAATTTGAAAAGTACAACAATAAAAATTAACCAAATTAGAGTATCTGAACTAATTCCATAACTAACACATAATACAGGGACTAATAACAGAATTTAACATGTATTCATTAAAAATAACTACTGGTAAGTTGGGACTGAAGGCCCAATCTTGACCGAATCAAAGGGCCCAAATATAAGAAAATCCATAAAGCGCAAAAATATGATGGAAGCTTAGTGTACCATTACATGCCTTTCCATTCAGGTCGGCGGATTCCTCCTAACGCGACCTCCCTCTCTGCCTGTCTGTTGTTCAAATCTCCGACCAAGGTAATTTACGTAACTAGGGTTTTCAGGTTTATTATATTTTTTTTAGGTTTAATCTTTGGCTTTTTTCATTCTGCTTTTTTCAGGATTCTTCTGATCCCTAATTTAGTTCTTTTGCAATTTTTTCTTGATTATTTATTTTGTTTCTGCATCTTGCTGAAATACGATCTGGGGTTCAGTTATATCTTCCATATAGTTTCCTATAAAACTATGATGTCTATGTAATCTGAAAACTTTGAAGAATGTTACGGTATTAGCAAGTACATGTAAAAATGTGGGGCAAAGGAAATTCTTGATTTGAATTACTTTCTTAATTTATGAACAGTGAGATTTCAAGGAACTTCAGCTAAGCGAGCTGCAGTCTAAACCCAATTTTGTATCAAGAGTATGAAAAAGACTTAAAAAAAAGCCTTAATTCTAAAAAAAAACCCTCAACGTTTATTCAATGTTTAATTTGGTGCTTTTGCAATTTTTTCTCTTTGTGACTCTTTTACCTAAAGAGCTAAAAAAATTATCAACTAAACTTGATAAAAAATATACCAATAATGGGAACACTCAAAAACCCAAAATCATAATTTTCACCTTTTTTTTTTGTTTTCTCTTGATTCTTCGATTCTCCACCATTGGATTGAACACTAACAGTTGAGATAACTTGGTTTTTATCGATTCACTCTCTTCATTGATTTTATAAGATTCACGCTTGAATCGTTTGACATCAATTCAATCGAGTTACTATTGTTATTGTTGTTGTTATTACAGTCTCTTGCAAACTCAGAGAGCCTCGTCACTCATTTAATTTTTTTAAATTAGATATTTATTTTTATTTCTAATTTACACAATATATTGAATTATATATTCCCTTTAGTAATATTTCTTTATTAATGTTTTGACTTTAGTATAATTTGGAGAGTTTTTAGTTTTTCCTTGCTTCTTCTGTCTTGGAAATTTTGCATTTGATCAGAGCTTTACGTTTGCAGTTTCGGTGTTGTGTAGTAACCAATTTGGTAGGAGATTCAGAGGAAGAAGGGTGATCTTTCATAATTAGTAGTAAGTTTATGTTTTTATTGAATGACACCAGCTTTACATTGACACCTTGATTCTTCTTTTTGTTCACAACTTGCTTCTGTTTCTCTACATCTTTAACTTCTATTTCTTTAAAGCTATAAACTTGCTTGCCGTAAACCTTAAAATGATGTTCTCCTTTAATTGGATTGCCAAATCCATCACAAAGCCAGCGATGTACACAATTCACTCAAAATTTGGTAAACCCCACTTGAATTTGACTACCCTTTTCAAAACTCTCTCCACTAAACTTCCTCAAAATGGCAAAGCTGACTCTTGGAACGATGCCTGGGAAACAGTTTGGCTCCCTGATGACATTTCTCCCAAGAACAGAGCTCCTTGGAAAGCTGATTTTAACTTCCCTTCTATTGAAGAATCCACAAAAATGGCGTTTTCATCGGACGTCGATGCTGAAACCAGTGCATTTGTCGAAGACATGAACGAGAATTGGAATGAGAGACGAAAGTCACCTAAGCAGAAGCAGAAAGAGGAAGCATAAAAGGAGGGGAAAGGAGAGGGTGGTGGATTGTATAGTTTGGAGAACATAAAGAGAGATAATAGGTTGAAGAAGCAGAGAATCCATGCTGGGTTGTGTATGAAGGAGATTGACAAATTGGAAGAAGTTAGATTGGGAGATTCTGCTGATGATATTAATAGATTGCTTGATAGCTGCTCTGAGTATGTCTTTTCTTTTATACACTTTGTTTCATTGTTATGTTGGTTTAATGGGATATTTTGGAAGGGTTTTTCGTTTTTGTTATTTTCCATATCATAGCTAACAACATCTTCAGGTTCTACCAGCAATTTATTGTTGTACTTGTGGGATTTAACACATAATGTATATTGTGAAAAATTTTTGACTCTACCAATGTTAACTTGGAGAATTCAAGCGTTCCAAGCTCTTCTGAGTTAAGAACTAAGCCTGATGGTTGGGAAACAACATCAAAAGCTCCTGATGGAAACGTGTGGAAGATGTCACAGAGGGAAGAAGATATTCTCCTCCAAGAATTTGATCGCCGAATTGCTTACTGTAAATTCCAGGTGTGTGTGTGTGTGTGGTGTTGTTATTATGAGCTTCTTGTTATTGGTATTTTGGTCTATTGAACTCTAACATTAAAGCTGCTTTTGGTTATTTGAAATTATACAGATAGCTAGTTTTATTAAGACTCACATATTTAGCCGGAGGAGACCTATCGATGGGTGGAAATACATGATAGAGGAGATAGGACCTAATGCAAGGAAAGGCAAGTGCAGTGTTTCAAGGTTATCGAGTTTGTCTGATGCATCGACGCAACCATTTAAGGAGGAGAAGATACAATTGAAACCTTGATTGGTGGTTGAGACTTGACACCTTGAGAGGTCACATAATTAACTCTCCTCCATTGCAGAATCTGTTCATTATGCTGTTATAAGTGTTCTAGGCATGTGAAAAAAAATAGGCTAGTGATTAACTATATAAACTTGGAAAAATGGAGTTTAAATTGTTTACTTGATGGAAATTGTAATCTGGGTTTAGGGTTGCCTTTCATGTTATTGCTGAATAAGCATGCTTGATTAATGACCAATTTTTTTTTTTTCATTAATTTATTTTGATATATTATATATGTTTTTCCATAGAGGAATCAGTGTTAGGGGAAGCATTTTAGGTTATAATTGGAGTCAAAACTCCCTATTCTGCAACTGAGTAAATCAGAGCGTTTAGCAGTTGAATATGGTGATATTAGGTGTTGAAGAGTCTGCAAAATGTGTTAGAGCTGACCTGGTAAATAGTAAATTCGATTCCTCGAAAATTTTATAACAAAATGTTGTCTCAAAATTGGCCTTTTTGGTTTTACTAATTCCAGTTTGCCTGCTGGTTTGTTCCACGAGGTGATGTTTGTAAGACTATTTTATAAGCTTGTCTTTTGCGGCGAAGCCTTTTTGTTGATATACTCTTCTAATTGAAACTCAGATGTTTTATGAAGTTGATAAGAGTTGACTGGTTTGGAAGGGATGATCTCTTTTCTGTATGAAAGTAGAGATATATACTATGCCAAATAAAGTTTCATAATTTAAAAATCGGAACATTATTGTTTGTATTGAATATGCCTAGACCTAGAAGATTTTAAACATGATGAAAAGATCATAAAATCTTACTTCCATTCTCTGGAGTTAAAGAATATCATGGTGCTCTTGCTTTGATGGTTGAGAAGATATAACATCTTGCCTTGAGGTTTGTTTTGGCGCTTATTGGCTTGTGAACAATAACAAAAAATGAAGCACATCAATCTTTGTCCAAATTATACATTCTCATTTCTTCTTCTCAAACTCAAACCAAAAAACCTGAGTCAAATCGAAAATTTGGTTCGGGTTTTTTTATAGTTCAGTTTGGTTCCAATTAGATGATTTCATTGAACAACGTCAATTTAGTTCGGTTTCAGTTTATTTTATAAAATACCAAAAAGTAAGAAGAAGTTTAAAATTTTCAAAACAAAAACCCTAAGCTCAATATATAAACCCATTTAAAACTCAAAACAAAACTCATTGTTTCTAAATGCTAAATATAGCTTTTATTATGCTTTTACATATTCTATAATTAAATAAAAAATAAAATAAACTCTAAATATAATTTCAAAGTTAGCCTCTTACGAATGCTTTGCTTATTTATTATTGTTGTTAAAATTTTAAAATTTGGATTATCATTATTAACATTTTTATGTTGGCTGCTTTTTTTGTCATCATTACACATTTAAGAATTATAAAATACAAATAATTTAACATTTGATCATATTCAATGAAGATTGAATGTGATTAAATCAAAGTTGAATTGGATTTTTCATAAACATTTATGATTATAAATTTTACAAATTATTTTTTAAATAAATATATTAATTAAGATTTTATGTATAATTAAAAAATTAAAATTACCAAATAGTGATTAAAGAACATAAAACAAATATAATTTTATCTAATTAAGGTTGAATAGTCCAAATCTGAAAATAATTTTATCTAAATAAAATTCAAAATCTCAAAATCCAAAAATAATATGAAGCCCATAGTCCGTACCGAACTAATTTAGTATGGTTTTGATAATATCCGGTTTATTATTACCACTGATTTGATATCGATTTGAAAAAAAAACCCAAACACTTCAGTTTCTTATGACTATCTCAGCCCTAAATGAAATATTGATTCTTTGAGAATATATTCTATTTTAGGGATCAATTTAGAATAGGAAATAGTTTGGGTATGTATTATGAAATTAACCTAATAATGAAATTACTATTGTCTCCTTCAAAGACGATAATCCCTTTTCATCGTCTCAAAAACCCTAATCAGAAAAGTTAGCTCTTCTGCTTCACTATTGACAGTGAACAAAAAATGGTTTCACAAATGGCGATCTTGACCCGAACACGAATCCTACTCCGAGTAAGCCAAGCCAAATCCATTTCCACCTTCCCTTTCTTCTCTCAAGAACCCCAACTTGCCGAGTCAGCCAACACGGTTGAAACTCAAACCACCCCTCTCCCTCCCAACCCAGCCTCCGGCAGCCCTCTCTACCACGAGAACTGGCGAGACCTAAACGCAGCCAGAAAAACAACCTCCCTAGCGCAATCCCTTATTCCCCTCGGCTTCCTCGGCCAAACTCCTGTCCAAATTAGGAGGTAGCCTTTGCTCAGCTCTCATGACTATTATCAGACAACAGATCAGAATAGAGTTCTTTATCCAAATTGGACTTTGTGCAACTATCTTGCAGAAGTTGCAATGCAAGAGGATAACAGCAAACTAGCATTTTATGCCTTGGAATTTATGGCCAAATGGATTGCTCGGGGTGAAAATGCAAGGCCACCTTTCTTGCTTTCTGTAGATGAAGGATTAATTGTCTCAGCACTTGCAACTGCGGGTAGGACATACAGTTCAAAACTGTTGGATGTGTCCTGGGCAATCCTACGGCGCTCATTGCATCAAAAGAAGGTGCCCAACCCTGAATCTTTCCTTGGGAAGATTTATGCACATGCATCATTGGGGAATCTGCAGAAAGCTTTTAGCACGTTGCATGAGTTTGAGGCTGCTCATGGCAAGTCCATTAACGAAGCAGAAGACCTGTTCTCACCTTTCACCTCTTTATATCCATTGGTTGTGGCTTGCTCCAAGAATGGTTTTGAGACTTTGGATTCAGTATGTCCTGTTACACTTAAAGTTATGTTTATTTTGATGGATATTCCTTTGAATCAGCTATTATTTAATATTATCGACAATTGCTATATTTCTCAAGAAAAGGGTATTAGTATGTGAAATATCACCATGCATGCATGTTGCCTTTTAAATTAGAATGAATCCAATTTAGAAATATTTAGCGATGAATAAATTTCGAAGAAGTTCCTTAAGCTGCTCAATAACCATTTGATGCTTATTGAGCATTGGAATGAAGCCTTTTAGACCACTTGTCTGTGTTTAGAACTGTGGAATATGTTTAAAATAAAATTATTTTTGCTCCATAATTCTATTCTTGGAATGCATACATTGGTGGCTGCATGCCTTGGCAATTATATTAGAACTTACATCTGTAGGTCACTTTATCAGAATTTAGCAGTTACGTCCTTGTAACTACAATTTTTGTGCGAGAGATCTTTTCTTTCCCTTTTTTTCTCTCTTTTGGGGAAATAAAGGCTTTTCAAGTTTGCAGTTATAGTATTCAATTCATCATTGCTTGTTTAAAATTTTTCATAAACCTACTTGCATATTTTTTGCTCATTTATAGATGAGGGTGTTGCTGATGTTGAAAATTTGAAATATTCTCCCCAGGTATATTATCAACTTTAGAACTTAAGTCGTGCAGACCCTCCATACAAGTCTGTTGCTGCTCTGAACTGTATAATTTTGGGATGTGGAAACATCTGGGACATCGAGCGTGCCTACCAAACATTTGATGCAATAAGTTCCTCTTTTGGGTTGACCGCTGATATTCATTCATATGATGCTCTAATCTATGCATTTGGAAAGCTGAAGAAAGTATGTATCTCTCTCCCTTGTATGCACATACACTTGCAACCAGTACATTTAGCTGCATGCATGGGTTAATCTTGAGCTTGCAGGATGCATGTATCCTAGATGTTGTTGAAAATGCTTAGCCTGATTCTTCTTTTGTGTCCTTTTTCTCTCCTTTTTCTCTCTTGCACCTGTAGCATAATCTTACATTCTAAAAAATTCATCGAACCACCCCCTTCCCAACTGAAAGGTGCTTTCTTGGGATTTAAGCTGTGAACTTAAACCTAATTCTTCAAGTAAACATATCCTTTCATGGCAGACTTTTGAAGCTTCAAGGGTGTTTGAGCACATGCTGAGCTTGGCTGTGAAACCCAATGCTAAGTCATATTCGTTGCTTATTTCATCAATCGAGATCAAAAAGCTGCTCTCTCTATGATTGACAATATGGTAACTCCATTTTCTTTCTGGTTGTTAGGAATTAGCTCATGATATCTCCATAGAAAAAGATTGATGGGCATTAAACAATTCTTTTGGCAGGTGACTGCTGGATTTGTACCATCCAAAGAAACACTAAAAAGGGTCAGAAGGCGATGCATACAAGAGTGGACTATGAGTGTGATGATAAAGTTGATTCTCTGGCTAAGAAATTCAGGGTCAGGATGGGCTCCGAAAATCACAGGGGCATCCTTTTCGATCTTTATTATGGCACTGAATACGCATCATAGGCAGAGTCTTGAGTCTTAAGGTATAAATACTTGCGTAAGCATTTCCAGAGTATATCTATGTGCCCTTGACATCCACATTTCTACTATGCTCATGAATGATTTGAGAACCTTGAACTTTTGCTAGTGGGCTTTTAACTTGGAATTCATCTCTTATTGCAGGCTCGAGACTACATTATGCTGGAAATTATCAAGAGTGACAATTGGGGTTAACTAAGTTCCAATGTTGCAAGTTCCAATGAAGTAATCAACCCATTTGTTATTAGATTTTTGTCAATTCTGAGCCTGATAAATGTCGTGTTCTTAGCTTGTGATTCCCCCCCTCTAATTTCTCAATTCTCTATCTTTCACCCTTTATTTGCTTTCTAAGGAATAGGAACACAAAAAAGTTAGGAATAGGTATTCGAATGTTGACAAATAAAGGGTGAACCATCCTAATTATTTAAGGAGCATAAATTTGTCTTTTCTTTCGTGCACCTTTTAATCAAATAGTTTCGTCCTTCTGATTATTTCCAAAGGAAAAAAAAAAACGAACGAATGCTTTTTGCTGTGATGATCATATTACAGGATACCGTAAACATTTGAGTTGAGGCGTATGAATCATTTCCCATTTGCTTTTGAATGGAAAACTGGAACCATTTTTGGTTAGCCATTAGGAAAAGTGAGAGAGAGATAGAGAGAGCTTGGTTGATCTATTTGTACTAATCACTTTTCGTGGCAACTGCACCGCGATGATGGTTCCATACAAGGAGTTCACTATCAAGTGGTAAAGAAATGACATGGATGAATGAATTGCTACAAAGCCTTGACCAAAAATTTTAAAAAAGAAAGAAGGGAAAAAGTAGAGCAGCTACATTTTGCAGCTACCTCCTTTTCTAATCTACAGCCTTCCACCTTTGTTCCTTGTTCAGTCACACCGTATCTCACATTCTGATGCTGCCAAAATAAACTTCATCAGTTTGCCCACATATTATGATATTTTGCATTATTGCTACTCAGATACAGTATGATGCAATCAACCTTAGGTTTGATGCTTAGGGGTTCTTTCTTTCTTTCTGATGCAATGCAATCAAGGAACCCAATGTGTGAAGCTTAGGTTATAATTTCTTTAATTTATTCATTTTTCCCTATTTTCTTGAGGATCTCAAATTATCATTATCGGAAACCCTATCCCGTAAGCTGTTCATCACAAAGTCAACCAAGTTCCAATGTCATGAGCATCATGGCTCAATAATATGCATAATATATTATTACATGCATGCTTCTACATGCACTACTTCCATGCTGAGTGAATCATAGACGATGTTTTGGTGGTGGATTATTAGAGAAATTACCAGATAGAAAACAGTGTACAAATCCACGGTCTTGAAACCTTCAGATCCTTCTTTGATCAATAATTTTGTCAAAAATGGTTTCTGACAAATTAGTAGCCTCTGATCACTACCATTCTGAAGGTCGATCAGTCTTGCACCCCATCGTATCCGTGTAGCATGTGCACGTGCTAACTCTATAGCTCCTAATCTATCAGAAAGCACAACCCAACCCTGCAAATAAACATAAGCAAATATTATAAAGATGAATGGTTCCCATTATACTGTTGTTCAAGCAATAAATCTTTCAAAAACTATTCCTTAACACAACATATTCCAGTACACATCAAATGAAATACCATTCTAGGGGGTTGATTTAAAATATCCAAAAAAAAAAATTGCAGCAGTAATGTTGAGTATAAAATGAAAACATGAAAAACCAAACAAGAATGGTGATATTTTCCTTCAAACTATCTGATGGTTAGTACATTTAGAGGAAATTGTGGCATAAATACACCCATTGTAATTCAAGTGGCATAAATAAACCGTGTAAAAAGTGGAAAATACCTCAGGACGCAGGATTCGGTCCATCTCTACAAACAAGTCCATCAAACTGCACCTCTCTGAAGAGAGATGTGAGAGGAGCCCATTTGCATGAAGTATGTCATATGTTCGAGGATATGTTGGGAAGGGTTCACACCTGAACATCACCAGATATATGAGATAAAAAAATTTTCACAATTCAATAGATTGATAAATAGCTGCCTGTCAGAAAGGAGAAATCTTATTAGCAATTCTACCACGGAGAACCGTGTGTTTATTTGTCACTATGATTTGAGGAACTAAGTCAAATATAGTTCAACCACTGAAGGTTCAGAATATATAGAAAAATTATGGAAGACAGTAATATTCAGTTATAGAATGAATCAAAAACTAAAGCAAATTATTTTAACAGAATCTTTTAGATTAACAAACTTTAACGTTATCTTAATCTGGAACAAAATGAGTCTAAAACTTGTGAAGATATTTATAGCTAAAAACAAAGTAAATTTTGAAGTCCTAAACCATCTCATTCCTGTCAACTTAAAAAAATAACTTCGAAGTTGCAAAAATCTAGCCAGTCATGCAAAACACCAGGAAAACCTCGGTCAAGAATAAGAGGTAGCATATTATGTGACGTAACAGGCACCACATTCATCACCCACACTGATTTCTTTTCCTCCAGGAATGCAGCATTTAAACCCCCATAATGAGCATTCATGTCCATCACATTGCGTACCATATTAAATGGAGGCAATGGATCTTCAGCACCTGGCCTCTTGGGATGATCAGAGAAAATTAATTGAGTAAGCAAAGACCAATAGTTTTTTAAAGCTAATTTCCAACCTTGCAAGTCTTCAAAGAAATCTTCTGGACTGACTCCTGCAAGGATTAATTTACATCAGTTCACTAGCCAGATAAAGCCATCTACTGCATAAACCGTGGATTGCATTTGCAAGACAACAGGAAAACAAAAGTACTGATGCAGGAGGATAGAAAAAGGTTGGAATAATACTTTCCATGAAGTGCAAGCTCCGCAGACCTCAATTCTGAGCTAGAGGACCTGTTCTGAATAGGAATCCAGCGTTTGCTGGAAGGTCCAGTAATGCATGGGCACAAGGCCTGATAATAGGAAGCATCATGTCCTTTGCAAAGGGGCACGTCATTCTGCTTGCTGTATTCAAGAATACAAAGTCAGAAAATCGCAAGTCTGACAGTTAAGAAGTTATGAGGAACAAATACAAAAAGGGTGAGACAACCAAAAAACAGTTTTTCTGAATTGAAAGCCTGTTTCATAAAGTGATTGAACTAAGAGCTACTCTGAGAAGAGTGAAAATTATCAGTGCAAACTCACCGAGAAGAATAGCACTGAGCATCAGCAGTTTTCTGCCAGATGAAAGTCTCATCCTGCTGAGCAATAAGACTCCAACAAATGTTTTCAGTGAATTGTTCCAGTGGTGTTAGCGTGTTTCTTATCTTTGTACCTGTTGGAGTTCCATGTGGCTTTTTTTGGGTGAGGTTAAAACAAAATAACCTCCAGGCTTGAGTAACCGATCTACTTCTATGAGAAGCATCCCCTCTGTTTTATGAAGACATGGTTAGAAGGCAAAGCATATGATAGGCAGCTATCCTTGCCTATTTTTTAAATATAGATATATGGACAATGAATTATGATCATATGCACATGTAACAGTAACACCAGGCGATTTGGGCTAAATGCATTATACTTTTTCCGACTTTTTTCCCCCTAAAATTTGTCTTCTCCATCAAGGGTCACAGGAGGAAGTTTCAGCACCAAAATACATTTCACAGATAACAGCGTTATTAATCTTAAACAGATGGCACCGTTAGCAATGCACCACACTTCACCTTAGTGTATCAGTACAAAGCATTGTACTTTCAACAAAAGAACTCTATAATGAAACATGACATGAAGATTATCAATTAAAAAAAAGGAACAGAACAGTGGTATAGCTACATCTTTCCAAATAATTTTATAACAATTGAAAAGAGTATCAAAAAGTAATAGAAATCAAGCCTACTTTTAAACTCCAAAGTACCTTTCTTCTCCCAAGGAATACCACATTGAGCACAATGAACCATGTCAAATGAAAATGATGGATATGGCAGTTGTCTTGATATGAAATTGCCAATCATTGCTGGAAGACCTCTCTCAAGAGCTAATTGAACTTGGCTTCCAGTTGCCTCATATCCAGCAATACAAAGAGCCATCAACTTTATTGAAACTAAATGAGCTCCAAAACTTCCAAATCCACAGCCAATATCAAGTACAGTGCGCACCTGTAATAAATTAGGAATATTAAATATCATGGTGCAGATTGCTTTACTTCCTCTTGAAGACCATATAGTGTCTTTCTCATATTTGTAAACATGAAAGCTAAAATATTTGAACATATTTGATTCCAAAGATACCAATCTCAAAGCTCATGGTACTCCAAAAGCTAAAATAATAGAATGAAAAAAAAAAAAGTTACCCCAGCTTGTAAAAATTCAGAGTCACTTCCTAGTCCCATCATCTCTGCGATCTGGCGAGAATAATCTTTGACACCGTCAAAGGTTAAGCCAGCATCAGATTGAAAAGCAATTTGATTCTCTTCTAGCAACATCATTCTAACAGTTTATTAAAAGATTATGAAGGTAGATTAGAAAGGATGTGACTGATCATGTAAAGAACAAAGAAAGGAGAATACACACGTTGCTACAATGAACAAACACTAGCAAAATTCTAAAAGGTAAAGCTTGTAACCGTAGGAGATAAACCTGATACTTTCTCTACTTTAACAAAGCATCCAAATGCTTGGATAAATACCTCTTTGTCATGCTTCCAGAAGAAAGGAATTGGTCTTTAGTTATCTTGACATTTCCACTCCATATCACATCCCTACCAGCTGGCCATTGAAGTGGAGTCTTATAATCCTTAGGAGGTCGAATTAGACACCACTTTCCTTGCCCTAATACTTCACAATGTCGATCAAATTCCTCTCCATCTTTAAACCCGGATAACAGATTTGCTGTCACGTTGTAACAAGGAACATAGTTCTCTCTTTCTTTGCCACAAAAGCCAAGCTCCCTTTGGCGACTAGCACCCGACGAAAGAGTTCTAAGCTCAAAATAATCAACTGCAGCTTGCTCCTTTAGCCTTCTATAATTTTTATAACTCTCAGGTACCCAAGTGGTGGTTACAGAGTCAAAAGAACTAGAAGACGACGATCCAAAGACTGTAATCAGCGCAAGCAAACTGACAACGCACAAGAACAACCAACTGACCGGCGGTCTAGAGCCAAGAATAACAGATAGTTTATTGAGCCAGGGCCTTCTCATGTCCAAAGCTTTAAGCAATTAAATTAGGGAATCCACTAGATAACCAATCCCTTTAACTTATGTCTCCAGGAACTGTGAGCCATATCCTATCATCACACATAAGCTTCTCTATTCTGTGAATACAACAGGTAAGTTAAACAAGCCTCTTCTATGCTCCTATTTGCACCGATCTTTCATCGGCCATCACAAGCAACAGATAACAAAATAGTACGAAATCCAGGTTCACTGTAAATCCACCATGACCACGAAAAAGAAATTAAACCAACAAAAAGCAAAGCTTAATTTCACTTCCTTGTTATGGATCAAGAATTCCACCCAAAATCCAATGGTCTAAAAGCGAATTACAGAACTCCTAATTCAAACCAATCCAAAATTTACCGCAGTATCTTTTTACTAGAATCCAAACAGTGCCCATCAAAACTTAATTTCGAGTAATGACAATCCCTCAGTCTCAGCAAGTGACCAATCGCGTCAAGCTGCAAATGCACCACCAAAATCAATATTTAACAAAAATAAATTATGTTTCTTTAACGGCCTGTTAGCTAGATTAAATGAATTTCGATCTAAAAACAGTACTCTTACTCTAAAGATTAAAACAGAAAATTTCAATATATTCGAATTTCAGAACTAAGAGGAAAAAGAACTTTCCGTTTTTTAAATCCGGGAGCATAAAATCAAATCTCAAAAAGGAAACATTTAGAGAATAGATTATTGAAGAAGCAGATAAAATGTAAATCGAAAACAGAAAAGAAAAGAAAAGAAAAAACAGAAGCAATTAGGGTTTACGTGGAAGCGTACCTGTGGAGATTCAAAATCTGAAAACTGACAAATGTAGAGAGCGACTGAACGAAAGAGAGGATGAGAGACAGAGGGGGTTTAACTTTTTTATATATTTTTTGATGAAATTATTTTTTATAATTAAATATAATGATCAGATCTATAAATAAATATGGTTCACGGATTTTAATCATCAAAAAAAAAAAATTATGGTTCAGGGATTTTAATCAGGGTAAGTTACAAAGATAATCACTTATAAAAGTTTTTATTTTAGACACTTAAAATAAAAAATTTACAATTTAAATATTTATGTTATATAATTTATTTATTTTGATTGCTCTCGTTAAAATCATAAAGTAAGTTGACGTAACATATATATATTTTAGTCATAATTTTAAAAAATTAATTCAAAATTTATAAATATTCTCAATTTGATCTTAATTCTAAAAAAAATTAAGTATATATACATAAATATTTAAAAATATATAATAAAATTAAAAAATATATAAAAATAAAAAAAATTCCCTTATGGCTGATATTCAAGGTAAATATCAGCACTAACATTTCAGAAAATAATGCAGCATAATTTATTTCAATGTATTTTTAATTTTATCAAAAGCCACTTCTGGTTGATATATATTGCTATTTTTTCTGGGTCAGCTTCCAATTGGCTGATGTTTATTTTTTAAATTTATTATAATTTTTAAAATATTAATATATTTTTATCTATTTCTTTGAATTTTTTAGAATTAGGATTAAATTGAAAATATTTGTGGAATTTGAGGGTTAAAATTTTAAAATTATGATTAAATAGATATAATATGTAAAAGTTCAGGCTAAGTTTATTATTATACCAAATTTTTAATTGCCACGTTAATGATTTTAACTAGAGTGACCAAAATGATCGAACTATACAACGCGAGTGTTTAAATTGTAAACTTTTTATTTTGAGTGCCTAAAATGAAAATTTGTTATAGTTAGGTAACTGTGTATGTAGTTTACCTTTTTAATTAATAAATGATAAATTAAGGTTGAGGAATAATTGTAAAATTATGGGAGTGTGTGTGAAGTAAAAGAGGTAGAATGATAAAAGGTAATGATTATGCAGTTACTGATTGGTCCACTCCTGCTTTATTCAATATTGATCTTTTACTTTTGTGGGCCTAGGTGAAAACGGTGTTGATTTAGTTTGTTTCTTGAGTAAACTCACTACAGGTCACCCAACTATTTTTCTTTTCTTTTTTATCACCCAACTATTAATTTTTTTTTTCAATTTGGTCATCCAATTATAGCTTTTTTTTTTGTCACCCAACTAATCTAGATTTTTTTTGTCCATTCCCATTAGGTGCCATTAAATCTTAGACAAGAAAGTGATGTAAGCACCAACGTTAACAATAACGAAGAAAAAATAAATCAAATTGACACATTTTCATTAAAAGCTTAGAATTTTATGAAATTTGTTTTTATCTATAAAAATAATCAAAGAAAAAAGAGAAGTTCTTTTTTGAGAAAGGTGAAGGAAGAAGTGGAGGTGAAGGCAATGATGATAGTGGAGGTGAGAGAATGAAGGTAAATTTTGATGATTAAATTGAGATTGTTTGTAAATTTTGAAGTTTAATTTTTTACAATTATGAATAAATCGATATAATATACAAAGTTTGAAAATTAAATTTGTTATTATCCCAACTTTGTAACTGTCATGACACTTAATGGGTATTGAGCAAAAAAAATCACGATTAACTGAGTGACCAAATTAAAAAATAGTTGAGTGACAAAAAAAGTAATAATTAGATCACATGTGATGTAATTTACCATTAGGAAGCTTTAAGATCAATTATTATGAACATATGATTCCTATTTATAGGATAGGATTTAAGTAAAAAAGTAAATAAACCATTAAAAATTTTTAAACTTGAGTTAAATGCATTGAAAGAAGAACTTACATTGTTGAAGTTTGATATTAAAGCTTTAGCAAACTTAAAAAAAAATGTTTCATTTAAACTTTCAAGTCAAAAATTTATAAGATATAAAATATTTTTCTTTTTTTTATTAAAATATTCCAACAATCTCTCACTTTTTTGAATAAAAATATATTAAGGTACTAATTTTTTTAGGTGAAGAGAAAAAGTTATGTATAATGTAAGTGTCAATGGCTTAAACCTATGCTTAGTGTTCAACCATCTTTGCTCCAAAGGCAATAGTGAGCTAAGTCTTGAACTAATGCTGCTTTGGGGAAACTAAGTATAATGTCACACGTATAAATTTTCGATGCCCTGCAATGAGCTTTGTAAGTCGGCATGTTATGGCCATATGCTTTATCTTGATTATAATGAGTGTTCTAGAGAATAAGCGTTAATTCTTAAAGGAAGTAGCCTCACTTCCACACTCATATAGGCGAGGCTATCAAGAATGCTCTTATAAATCTACAGCTCACTCAAACGTGCTATAGACCTCATTAGGAGTATAAATATACTCAACCTTTGTTACTGTCACAAGATCCATTGACTGCATTATAGGGAGAGATTTATTTATATGTGCATGTCATCAAACGACTTTATAATTCATTTTTTTGCCCTTTAAACCTAATTATTGAGATCTCCAATCACTAGGTAGAGTATCCTCATAGTTGTTTTTATTCTTGTTTGGGCTTAAGTCTCATCTCCCTCGATGTTATCCAAATCTTTTCTCTAGCTATAGTTTTTATCAAATGATATGTAAAATGTAAACATATAACCAGTGGTATACAAAGAATCACTAGGTATGTAATAGCCTATTTTTCAGTGGTAACGAGAGCATGGTTTTTAAATCAAATTACAATTAATGAGTTAATTATTATTATTTTTGCTTATAAGGTCATATGAGATAAT
Source organism: Gossypioides kirkii (assembly GCA_005610355.1). Classification (NCBI taxonomy): domain Eukaryota; kingdom Viridiplantae; phylum Streptophyta; class Magnoliopsida; order Malvales; family Malvaceae; genus Gossypioides; species Gossypioides kirkii. The sequence goes on from CP032253.1 coordinate 20,253,998, forward strand.
TAATGATTGGAATTTCTATAGTTGTTGAATAATTAGTACAAGGTACTAAATAATTAAATGTGAAAGGTTGGCCTTATATTTTATAAAGTTGCTAAAATAATAATTTGTGTGTAATAAAAGAAATGAAATGATATGCTTTATTTATATGTTAGTGGGTTTTGGTGTAAGAGTTTAGAAAGATTATTTATATATATATATATGTTAGTGGGATGTGAAGGTTTTAATAAAAAGAATTTTTAATATGAAATGAAAATGGCTAGGTGGGTGGAAATAATAAAATAAAGGAATAAACAAATAGGAAGGAAAAATATCATGTTCCTTATGCTTTTCATTTTCTAAGTCTGGAACCGAAAACAGAGGGAAGAAGAAGAGAACTTGGAGGTTTTGGTATAAAAGTCCATGCATGTAAGTGATTTTGTGATTCTTTCTTTCTAATTTTTATGTATTGTGATCCTTATAGTTTGGGTCATATAATCTAGTAATTTTTGTTCAAAATTTTCAAGAATTGATGCCGTTGCCATGCTTGAATCTATACTTTGGTGGTTGCTTTTAATTGAAATGGAAGGTGATATATTGATTAGAGCGTTACATAGTAAGTTTGAAGGTGAGTGGTAGCTTATGGGCTAGTTTGTAAAAGCATGAGAATTAATGTTATTATTAGTTAATTTGGCCATTGTGATGTTATGATAATGCAAAGAAATTTTATATTTTTATTAGCCTATTTATTTATTTATTTCATTTTTATTTGGTTGGAATTTGAGTTATGAAATTTAAAACTCAATTTGTTGATATAATGGGAATTGTTGAGTATATTCTTAGTGAAAGGAAATGATCCATGAATAATGTAATTATATCATGTATTTTAGTAATTTAATGAGTTGAGATATTTAAGCTAAATAAATTTCCTTGAATTTTGATTAATTAGACCAAGAAATGGACACTCTAGTGGATAAGCAAGGGAAAGGAAAGGTAGTTGAATAATTGACGACGTGTAGCTTGTCGTGGTCACTTCACAGGTAAGTTCGTTTCGTTATTATGTAAAATTATAAATTTATTTGTGAATTTTCATTGTTAGATTATAAATTTTGGCATAAGGGATGGTTATTTGTTGACATGTACCATTCTATGTGGATTGGTGCAATTGCATCTACGTATTCAGGCTTCGTGATGGTGTATCAGGCTTTGTGCTGGTGTTTCAGGCTTTATGTCCGTGTTTCAGGCTTTGTGCCGGTGTTTCAGGCTTTATGCCGGTGTTTCAAGCTTTATGCCGGTGTTTCAGGCTTTATGCCGGTGTTTCAAGCTTTGTGTCGATGTTTCAGGCTTTATGCTAGTGTATCAGGCTTTTGTGCCGGTGTATCAGGCTTTGTGCCGGTGTATTCAGGCTTTATGCCGGTGTTTCAGGCTTTGTGCCAGTGTATCAGGCTTTGTACCGGTGTATCAAGCTTTGTGCCGGTGTATTCAGGCTATGTGCCTATCAGGATTTGTGCCGGTGATCCATGAACGAGTTTTAACTGTGGAACAATGGTCGTTAGTTACCTTACTTACTTTATCAATTGTATTTCGAACTTACTAAGTCTTAAATGACTTACCTCGGTTGATTTGCACGAGTGTAGGTCTCAAGGAATCTTGGCATAGATTGGATCCTATCAAGAGTGCACACTATTGTCTTCAGCTACGGTAGATTTTTGAGTAACTCGTTTTTGGTTAAGAGTGACATGTACATAGGATGTTTAATGGTTATCTATGGAAAATAGTTATTGTCAAGACTTTATGAGGTGTGAAATGACATATACAGAGAAGAATTTTTATGTTTTTGAAGAATCGTTTGTAAATAGTGGTTGAACTCAATTGGGAGTCAATTAATGTGTATTTTGATGTTTTACAATTGACTTCAAATGTTGGTTTAAGTTAAGATTTTTGCAAGAGGTTTTATGAAACTTTAAAAGTGATTTTTATGTAATTTTACAGAAAAATATTGATACCATTTTGAAGGGTATTGATACCCATTTGACAAAATGGGTCTTTGGACTCGATTTTGAAGTAAAGTATCGATTTTTCTTAAAAAATATTGATACCTCTGAGAAGGTATCGATACCTGAGTTCCAGACAGCTCCTTTGATATCGTTTTCAAAAATTAGTATCAATATTTTACAGAAAAATATCGATACCTTCCTAAAGGTATTGATACCAATTTGACAGAATACTTGGTTTGTCTCGATTTTACTGTTTGGTACCAATATTTTAGAAATAATATCGATACCCAAAGTTAGGTATCGATATTTTGACCCAGTTTTAGATATAAACCTTATTTTTTTTATATTTATATTTTTAAATTGGTTTTGGGTTTCAAGCATGTATAATTTAATTACTTTTAAGTTCTATTGTCTAGACATTAGTTATTGAAATGTTGAAATTTTAAATGTTTTCATTAATGGATGTTATTTGATGTGAAAAATGTTTAAATATGAGAGTTGGATTGTTATATTGGGTTAAGGGTGTTACAAGGCATGGTATTCCAATTAGCATTATTATATCCTTCAAGTATAGTATGATACTTTTGATAAAGTATACCATAACTTAGAGTCCTTTTTAAATACCTCATCACTGAATTAATTACATTCAAGTGCTTTAAGTTTGGTTTACTTGTAAATTTAGCTAGCACCCCTACAACATAAGCTATGTTAGGTTGAGTGCAATCAGTGGCATACCTCAAGATATTAATAATACTCGCATATTCTTTTTGATTACATACATCTTGATCATTCTCCATGGAAAATAAATGTAAAATTGGATCAAAAGGAGAGCACAAGGGTTTGCAATAAAAAAATTTATATTTTTTTCAAAAAAAATTCAATATAATGAGTTTGGTCTAAAAAAAATACCATTTGTAGTCCTTGTGATCCTCATGCCAAGAATTACATTTGCTTTTCCGAAATATTTTATGTCAAAATGAGTTGTGAGTAACATCTTGGTAATATTTATAATCCTTAGATTTGTTCCAAAAATCAAGAGATTGTCAATGTATAAACAAATTATGACATATGAATTACTATCTGATTTGTAATATATGCACTTATCACTTTCATTGGTTTTAAAACCATTAGAAATTAAACAAATGTCAAATTTCTCATGCCATTGTTTGGGGGCTTGTTTTAAAGCCTATAATAATTTTAACAATTCGCACACTTTATTTTCATTACCTGACACAACAAAACTCCCAAGTTGCTTACAATGTAATATCTGTTAATACTTTTTTAACTCTTTGACAACGCATTCACCTTGCACACACAGGTGTTCGAATTTGGGTCTCCTAGGATGAACAACATCCTCTTAACCACTAGAGTCACTCGTTAGGCTCAACACCTCATTATTTTTAGTTTTAAAATGAAATGTATTTTTGTGAAATATGGCATCTATAGATTCAATTGTAATGTTGTTATCAAGTTCAAAAAACCTATATGCCTTACTCATCAAGGCATAACCCATAAATGCACATTTAAAGGCTTTTACCCCAAGTTTTGGTCTTTTAGGATCAAGAAGCCTAACAAAGGCAAGACAACCCCACACTTTAAAAAACTCATGTTTGTCTTATAACTTTTTTTCAAAGTTCCTAAGGTGTTATTAAATAATATTTTTGTGGTATCCTACCAAGGACATAATTAGCAGTAGAACAACTTCTCCTCATAAATTTTTTGGAGAATAAGGAAGAGTAGTTTCATGAATAAGGAAGAGTAGTTTCATGAATAATACTTGGGGATTGAATGAAAGTATTTAGTGTTGGATCGTCAGTATGCCCCGTGGCGCAATGGAAAAATTTTTCGACGATCGTCAACCAAGGATCCATGTACGAGGAACGAGTCGGGTTGAGATAGGGTTGAAGATATACCTTTTCAAAACTGAAAAACGGCATGTAACGCTGTTTATTGGATTCCTTTGCGCAATGTCAATCCTAGCCGCAACAAAGTGTCTCGGTCTCTTCTAGTCCACCCAATCAAATACGAACATAAAACTCTTTTGAACTTTTCAGAGAATATTCAAACTTTTGGCTGCTAAACCTAGTTTGATTTTTCTTACCCACACATCCATAATCTGAGATTGTATTCCTTTTATTAATATCATCTATATTAAAAATGAAATAATTCTCTTTTATTTTTTAGAGAAAATATTGGAAAATATTGAAATTACTAAAGTTTAAGAAGTTTTCGGTTTGAGGGATAGTTAATAAAATCTATTTGTTATCGTTGTTTCTAGGCATGTGGTTGCTGCGCAGCGGAGATTTAGTGGCTGCAAATCATGAGTTTATTTGATTTAGATTTTTCCTTAGTTGTTAAGAGTCCTATTGTGAGTCCTATTTCATTAGTGGCTAATTTCTTGATTTAGGTTCTTTAGGTTGTGAATAAATGAGTTGATCATGTTATTTTTCCTTTCCTTTATTATTTTCATCTTACTATTATCTCCTAGCAAGTTAACATTGCTATGATGAAATTTTCCTTCAATGCCAACCAAAATTAGGTAACTCATGGGCTTGGAGAAACATTATGAACATAAAGAGATCTAATCAAGCATAACATCACATAGCAGAGAGAAAATAGGTTAAGTGATCGAAGCCATTTGGATGAAGAGAATTATGAATGGGTTCGAGATGAATTGCAAAGTATGGACCCTCGAAGATGGTGGGAAGCAAAATCTCTATTTGAAGGCAACAAAAGACCAAAACGGACTCTCACCCAAGATAGTAACTTTTTAGTAAAATCATCATACTCTCACGAGCTCAACAATCAATATGGCAGAAGGTTGAATTCCCACAACATGAACATTTCGAAGATGCTTGAAGGATGTTGTGGTCGGCTAAAGTACCTTTTAAGATAGTCGTCTTAGTGTGGAAGATGCACTACCTTGCAAAGCCAAAATTCAAAAAAGAATTAGATCCATGGCTATGTTAAGTTGAAATAGAGACCTCATATCGTCTCTTTTGCAAATGTAACTTCGCAAAGCAGTTTGGTTTGGCTTTGCTCACCCCTTAGAATCAGTACGTATAACTTTAATAAGGGTTAGGATCATGCTAATCATGGAACAAGCGAGGGGTCATGAACTCATGCCTGAAGACTTCATTGGCTTTTCCATTACTCTGTGGAACATTTGGACCCATAAGAACAATGTTTTATTTGAAGGTGCCATGCAAAATACCACAACAGTGTTGAGATCAGCATACAAAGTTTTGTTTGATGGTGTCATACCAAATACCACAACAATGTTAAGACCAACATTGGCATTAACAAGAAACGAAAAGATGGCTCACTTAAAATGGAAAATATCCAAGTCACAAAAAGAATAAAGACATACAAGCATCACCACAAGGTATGCGTGCCAATGTATGTATATAACATTTTTCTTGGATGGAATACGAGAAATTCAATAGTATTTTTTTATTATCCTCATCAAAACACCATAGTAGAGGTGTTCATAGACTGAGCTGAGACTCGATTTCAAAATATTTTTCAAGCCCAAGCTTGTATAAAAAAAAACACTTTAAATTTAATTAAAAAAAGTCTAAATTTATGCTTCAAAGCACGTTTTAAAGAGCCGAGAATTTTTTTTCCTCGTTACTGCAATTGATGGTATTTATTTAGCACATTTGGAGGATGGCAAAGAACTTAATTCATCACATCCACAAACTCAGCAAATCATTAGAAAATTCACAAAATGTAAAAAGAAATAGAACCCTTCAATCATAAATGCAAATCACATTGATGATTAGATATGATTGATGCTGTCCTTTAATCATTCATCATACACATCAATAAAATACATCCTGCAAATGTAAACTGTTCTCTTAATGACTCTCAATGCTAAGTCTAAAGATAATCATGAGACAATTTAAAATGGGTCTTTGGAGAAATTAAAATGTAGACAATAAATTAGTGACCTTTGACAACACTGTTCAAGGTATAAAACTAGGTAAGTATTAGTAGTATTACCCTCTTTCAAGCAATTGTTCCAAGTTCTCGATTCAGATAGTCTACAAACATCCTCTTTGCACTGTTGGAATCGGAAGGGGAAGGTCGTCCACTCAAACTTGTTTGTCCTTTTAACTTGATGAATGTTCTTTGTAATCTCCGTTGCCCCGGCAACCCAATCGATCTAGAAATATTGATATCCGATAAACCTTGACCAATGGAGATACTGGCAAGAGTTCCTCCAATTGACTGGGATTGTGCTTCCACAATAGCATTAATCACCTTTTACATCGCTCTGTCCATTTCATACAATGAATTTGCCTCTGAAAACTAGGTATTTTGTATGGCAATGGTTGGCTACAAAATCTTAACATCTCAAGATTTCAAGTTTGCTTTTTTTGTCAAATACAAAACCACATCTACAACGACAATAGAAGATCTCTCCACTCCATCATTATGAGCCCATAGCTCGAACAAAGGCGAATCCCAATGATTTCTACTATCCGGTTTCTTAAACCTTCTAACTAAATCCTCAAATATCACATCATTATATGCAGCCTCTCCTTTCTCCCGACGCTCTTCATTCCATTTCCTACATTGTGATTCTCCAACATCACAGTACCTTATCCCAGCAGCACGAGCCAAACACCACAACTCGTATTGATAACCCTTGATGCTGTTCAAATAATCAACTATAATGATATTATCTTTGGAGACAGACCTATCAACTTCGGACCTAAGCACTCCCCGTAAATTCTTCTCTGATGGCATATTAGCATAGCTTTGATTACGATCAAGATGAAATGATGTTTCATCGATGATCCTTACCGTCTGTTTCCACTCTGATTCATTCAGAGCTTCAGGTAGACATTTCGCAACTGTAGACTTCCCACTGCACGGCTGTCCAAAAATTACCACCAATACCATCACTTTTTTTCTAAATTATTTTCAAATCCAATCTCGTTTTAAAAATCCTTTTTAACTAAATTATTTCTTGGACACCTAATTTTAATTTCTTCACCTAAAATTTTTAATTCTAATTATTTTAATATTTTAATTTATTTATTCCTATTTATTTTAATTATCTAACAAGTTTTCGATTCACTAACTTTCAATTTTCTAACCTGATTCTACAAACTTGATTTTTGGGATGTGACAATATTAATATAATTGAACAAAATATTTTGACGCACAACATGTACGTGGGAAATGATATTTCATATTACATTGATAAAATAAGTTATCTTTACCCTTTGAAGAGTTATACCCTACCCTAAAAAAACATCCTCAAATCAAATATTAAAATCCCTTTCAATTAAATAATAGATGTCCTAATCAAATACATAATAAATCTTCAATCTTATCCACAAACAAAATAAAAAATGGCATGATTGTTTTGCTTACTCTCTTAAATATTTTCCTAAATTTTATTTTTATCTAAATTATAATTTTTATTAGTATTTTCAAAAAATTGAAAAAACAAGGGTAAAAAAGTGCTGACGTGGATGCGCTTTACATGTGATAAGGAAAAAAAGTGCCGAGCTGGAAGCGCTTTTCTGAATTTCCCCTAAAAACGATGTCAGTTCAACGCGTTTTAGTAAAACTGGACCATTCTGATAATAATGACTCAAAACGGTCCATTTCTTTAAATAATTTTGGAAATGAGCCTTTTTTTTTGTATTAACTCGTTTTTAAAGTATTTGAGATTTAATTGAAAATTTGAGAGATTTGGGAGAGAGTGTGATGTGAGAAATAAGGTTTGGGGGGTTTAGGGTGCCTCTTAAAAGTGGGAAAAAACATTTTTGACTATAAAATTATAAATTAGTGAATGTTTAAATTACATTTTGATCGCATAAATTAATAAACCTTTAATTTAACCTTTTAAAAAATTTATGAAAGTATAAACTAATACAACGATAAAATTACATTTCAACTTTCATAAAAATACATAATTTTGAATTTTTCCTAATTTTTTGTCTAAATTATAATTATTATTGTTATTTTTATTAGTATTTTCAAGAAATTGAGAAAACACGGGCAAAAGCGCGTCCACTTCAACGCTTTTTAGTAAAGCGTGCTAATGTGGACGCGCTTTACATGTGACAGGGGAAAAAAGCGCTAAGCTGTAAGCGCTTTTTTGAATTTCTCCTTAAAATGACGTCAACTCAACGCGTTTTAGTAAAACCGAATCATTCCGGTAATAATGGCCCAAAACGGCCCATTTCTGTAAATAATTTTGAAAATGGGCTTTTTTTGATATTAAACCCCATTTTGAAAGCACATATATCACAGTTGAGCAAACCCAAAGTACAAGGGCCTTTCTTGCCATTATCCCATTTTAAAAATTGAAAAAGTATAAATACTAAAAATAATCAAATTGAAAATTAAAGATTAAATTCAAAACTTACGGATAATATAGGATTAATAGATTGATTTGACCTAAGGGACTCAATTTACATCATTTGGGTCAAGTGGAAGTTTAAAATTTGAAAAGTACAAGAACAAAAATTAGCCAAATTAGAGTATCTGAACTAATTCCATAACTAACACATAATACAGGGACTAATAACAGAATTTAAGATATATTCATTAAAAATAACTATTGGTAAGGTGGGACTGAAGGCCCAATCTTGACCGAATCAAAGGGCCCAAAAATAGGAAAATCCATAAAGCACATAAATATGATGGAAGCTTAGTGTACCATTACATGCCTTTCCATTCAGGTCGGCGGATTCCTCCTAACGCGACCTCCCTCTCTGCCTGTCTGTTGTTCAAATCTCCGACCAAGGTAATTTACGTAACTAGGGTTTTCAGGTTTTTAGATTTTTTTAAGGTTTAATCTTTGGCTCTTTTTCATACTGCTTTTTTCAGGATTCTTCTGATCCCTAATTTAGTTCTTTTGCAATTTTTTCTTGATTATTTATTTTGTTTCTTCATCTTGCTGAATACGATCTGGGGTTCAGTTATATCTTCCATATAGTTTCCTATAAAACTATACATGTCTTTGTAATCTGAAAACTTTGAAGAATGTTACAATATTAGCAAGTATATGTAAAAATGTGGGGCAAAGGAAATTCTTGATTTGAATTACTTTCTTAATTTATGAACAGTGAGATTCAAGGAACTTCAGCTAAGCGAGCTGCAGTCTAAACCCAATTTTGTATTAAGAGTAAGAAAAACACTTAAAAAAAAAAGCCTTAATTCTAAAAAAACCCTCAACTTTACTCAATGTGTAATTTGGTCCTTTTGCAATTTTTTCTCTTTGTGACTCTTTTACTTTAGCTAAAAAAAATTATCAACTAAACTTGATAAAAAATATACCAATAATGGGAACACTCAAAAACCCAAAATCATAATTTTCACCTTTTTTGTTCTTTTCTCTTGATACTTCGATTCTCCACCATTGGATTGAATACTAATAATTGAGATAACTTGGTTTTTATCAATTCACTCTCTTCATTGATTTTATAAGATTCACGCTTGAATCGTTTGACATCAATTCAATCGAGTTACTATTGTTATTGTTATTACCGTCTCTTGCAAACTCAGAGAGACTCGTCACTCGTTTAATTTTTTTAAATTAGATATTTATTTTTATTTCTAATTTACACAATATATTGAATTATATTTTCATTTAAAAATATGACAAAATTAGGTCATTTGTAAACATTGAGGGTTAAAATTTTAAAAAAAATTAAGACTAAATTTATAAATATGTAAATATTGAGAACTAAATTCATTATTATATTGATTTTAAAAGCTATCATGTCAACTGATGGTGCCAAAAAAAAAATCAAATGGTTGAATGACCATTTTATAAATTTTCATAATTAGATGACAAAAAAAAAATATTAATAGTAGGTGACTAGCAATGTAATTTACCCTTAACATAATAATCTATGGACAGGTGGAATAGCTTTTTTTTTTTCATTTCATAAAAAAGGGTAAACTTTCAATTTTAGTCCTTATGATCTCAATTTTTTTAGATTATATAATAATGATCAAATTTCTATTTTGATCCCAGTGTTACATCCAAATTTAAGATTCAATCTTTATACTTCCAATTTTTTCACATACTTTGATACCTCAATTTTTTATAATATCACTTATTAGCTAAAATATTTTGTTTTGATTAAATGCTAATATAACTTTTAAGAGTCATTAATACTATTAAAATTATCTGTTTAAATTCAAGTCCATTGCGATGCTTTTCTTTTACATGACTACTAAATAAGTATTTTTTTTTAATTTCAAAATATTACATCAATAAATTTAATTAATAAATTAATAGTTTTAACAATTGAATTTGAATTTTTAAATTTGAAAAATAGAATGATCAAATTTCTAAAAATAAAAGTACAAATACTAAATTTTAAATATACAAATAAAGAGATTTAAAATATATTTTTGTGTTCCAATATTTACTATATAATTTAACTAATAAAAGAATTAATAACTAAGGGAACGTGATAATATCATACTTAAGGGTGTAAATGAACAGAACGTCCGATGAACTGTTCGTGAACCGTTCATATAACGTTCGTTTCTGTTCGTTTACTAAGCTAAATAAATTAGTATGAACAAAATTTTTATGTTTGTTTAATAAACGAACGAATACGAACAGAAGTGTGTCCGATTCGTTTATGTTCACAAATAAGCTCGTTTATTGGCTCGTTTATAAGCTCATTTATGACTCATTAATTTATTAATGATATTTTATTGTAAAAATATTAAAATAATATATGTGTATATTTATTTATTGTTTGTTTGTTTATTATTCATTAACATTGTTCGTGAACATGTTCAATTATATGTTCATGAACATGTTCGTTTAATGTTCGTGAAAATGTTTAATTAAGTTAAATGAACATGTTCGTGAACACAAACGAACATGAACACACATAATTTTAAATAAACGAATATGAACAAAAATTTGAAATTCTTAACAAACACAAACTGAATAAATACAAATTTAACAATAAATAAACAAATATGAACAGAAATTTATTTGTTCAAGCTCGATTCATTTACCACCCTAATCATACTAATATTCATGAATCGAAAAGTATGGTGATGAAGTGGTTTTTTTTTGTATTTTTCTCATTGGTTAGGGTGAAGAAGTGTGGCATGTAGGTCCCACTTTTTACATGCTTTACCACCTTGGTAGTTGGCAGCTTTTAAGGATTCCGCATGTCATATTCCTTTTCATTTATGTACTATTCATCGACCTGAATTAAGGGCCTAAACTATCAGTGGAAGAGAAACTTTCAAGATGCTAAAGTCCAAGAAGATACCATAAAGAGTAAGTTGTTAGAGAGTCAGGTCGAGAAAGCTGAGTTGAGAGTCCGAATAGTTGAGTTGGAGGAGTCTTTGCATAGGCACCACAATCGTAATTCTGTGACAGAATTAAGGGCAAGTCAAGTTGAGAATGGGGAGCTGAAAAAGAGAGTATAAGAACTTGAAACTTCTTTGCAAAACTGCGAGATCCAGATTGAGTTCCTTGAAAGAACCTTAGAGATAAATGATAGACAACTTTAAGAATCTCAAAGGTAAGTCAGAGATCAAGACTATGTCATGGGTAAAGCATTAACTCAAGTAAGAGAAGTGGTGGAATACTTGCAGACGTTAGCTGTTCAAGCCGATGTTTTGAGCTTAGACTATGAATTAGAGTCTGATAAGGGCCAAAAGTTAGCATGTCTCATTCAAAAGATTAAGACTCTGAGTAGTAAGGCAAGGCTTTATATGTAATTTATCTTGTGTAAAGACATTCATTTTCTAGTAAAGTTATTCTATCAGAATTCGACCAAGAATTAATACCTTTCTTGCATATGCATACATGCATTCATTGGCATTGCATTTATTACATGCATTAAATTTCAAAAAATAAAATAAAATAAAATAAAATAAAATAAAAATCCTCACATATTCAAAACATTTGTGCTAAGGGGAGTGTTATCAACTTTGAATAAAAAATAAGAGAAAGCAAGATAATCAAAATAACGGGGGGAATGTTGAAAAACTTGAGTGTTAAAACCATATCCAGAAAGGGGAATGGAGAGGGGAACCTAGCAAGAATTCGTCCCTACACCCTCGAAAGCGTTTTTGGACAACTAGACTGTGGAGGAGCTTGTTGTAGTTTTTAGGACTTTTCCAGATTAATATTCAGAACACACTTTTTGCTTTAAGCTCGAGAGTAATAAGGATCCTTTTGTAAAGGACACATGACCACTATCTATTATTTCAATAAAAACGATGCATTTTGTTCATCCCATTTGGCAAACATCTTACTATTCTTTCCATTCGTTTCATACAATAATCAATAATTCCTAAATTCATTTGTTCTTTGGATTCCCTTTTGTTCATATGTTAGATCCCTTGATATCAATGATATGACTTACGTTGTTGCCAACTTAGAGCCTCATTTTGAGCAGGATGTGTGTTTAGAAGAATCTTAAGATTTTGAAGATGCTTAAGATTTTAATTTATCTCCTGATCTGTTGCGGATGATTGAGCAAGGTGAGAAACAAATCCTACCTCACAAAGAATCAATAGAAGTTGTGAGTTTAGGGGACGAAATTGAAAAAGAGAGGTGAATATTAAGACCTGTATCTCTGTAGAAACTAGGCAAGGTCTTATTAAATTGCTTCGAGAGTTCAAAGACGTATTTACGTGGTCCTATCAAGACATGCCTGGTCTAAGTACTGATATTATGGTACATAAGCTCCCCTAAAGCGAAGAATGTAAATCAGTCCAACAGAACCTTCGATGAATGAGGCCTAATGTACTGAAGAGGTCAGAAAATAATTTGAAGCTGGTTTCCTACAAGTGGTTAAATATTCAAAATGGGTAGCCAACATAGTGCCAGTTCCTAAGAAAGATGGGAAGGTACGAATATGCATGGATTACAGGGACTTAAACAAAGCTAACCCAAAGGATAATTTCCCTTTACCTCATATTGACACCTTGGTAGACAACACAACAGGTCTCTCTTTGTTCTCTATTGTGGACGGTTTTTTCGGGTACAATAAGATAAAGATGCATCCTAAAGATATGGACAAAACCACATTTGTTACCATGTGGAGAACCTTTTGCTACAAAGTCATTCCATTTGGACTAAAGAATACAGTGGCAACATATCAAAGGGCTATGGTAACTCTGTTCCATGATATGATACACAAAGAGATTGAGGTCTATGTCGACGATATGATTACAAAATCTCGAACAGGAGAAGAACACGTGAAGGTTTTGAGAAAGTTGTTCTTGAGATTAAAAATTCCAGTTGAAGTTGAACCCAAACAAATGTACTTTCAAGACTACTTCAGGCAAGTTGTTAGGCTTTATGGTCAGTGGAAGAGGAATTGAGATTGGTCTTGATAAAGTCAGAACTATACAGAAGTTACCACTGCCACGTACTCAAAAGGAAGTTCGAGGGTTCCTAGGGAGATTGAATTACATTGCTCGATTTATCTCACAATTAACCGAGAAGTGTGATCCTATCCTTTATCATCTCAAGAAGCACAACCTAGGAGTGTAGGATGATGAATGCCTAAAGACCTTTGATAAAGTTAAACATTATTGGTCAAATGCTCCAATTTTAATGCCATCGAATCCAAATAAACCTTTAATCCTATACTTGGCTGTATTTGAAAACTCTATGAGATGCGTATTGTTCCAACATGATGAGTCAGGAAAGAAAGAAAGAACAACTTATTATCTCAGTAAGAAGTTCACTGAATGCGAGATAAGATATTCACTAATCGAGAAATTGTGTTGCACTTTGGTTTGGACTACTCGAAGGTTAAGGCAGTACATGTTATACCATAGAACTTGGTTGATTTTAAAATTAGATCCTCTTAAGTTCATGATGGGTTCGACTGCATTAAATGGAAGAATGGCTAGATGAAAAATGCTGCTCTCTAAATTCGACATAATCTACATGAATTAGAAGGTGAGAAAATGGAGTGCAATAGCTGATTTTCTAGCTAGCAAAGCCCTTAAAGACTATGAGCCATTAGACTTCGATTTCCTAAATAAAGATCTAATGTATGTTGCGACCGTTGAAGAAGGGCACCTATGGAAGATGAATTTTGATGGCGCTTCAAATGCCACTGGTAAAGGAATTGGGGCAGTTCTGGTATCCCTAGAAGGAGATCATTACCCTCTCACAAGTAAACTAGACTTCGATTGCACAAATAACATGGTAGAATATGAGGCATGTATTATGGGTCTCCGTGCAACTATAGAATGTAAGATCTAGGTTTTAGAGGTATATGGAGATTCTGTATTGGTAATTTATCAACTCACGGGTGAATAGGAAACGAGAGACTCTAAGTTGATTGATTATCGAAAATTGGTTCTTAAGTTAATTAAAGAATTTGAGGACATCACCTTCCATTACCTTCTGCGAGAAGAAAATCAGATGGCTGATGCTTTGGCTACCCTTGCCTCCATGATTACGATCAATAAACAAGAAGACATAAAGCCCATTCAGATGAGCATTTATGAGGTTCTAGCTCATTGCTATAACATTGAAAGGGAAGAAAAGGATAATCATCCTTGGTACGAGGAAATATTACAGTATGTAAAAGACCGAAAGTACCCTGAGCAAGCCATTGAAAACAATAAAAGAACGCTGAGAAGGCTCGCAATTGATTATGTCCTTGATGGAGATATTTTGTACAAAAAAAGAAAGGATCAGGTTCTGTTGAGGTGTGTTGACGCTATTGAGGCTCAAAAAATTCAAGAAGAAGTCCATGAGGGCGTTTGTGGAAAGCATGCCAATGGTTTTATTGTGGCCAGACAAATCATGAGATTCAGATATTATTGGTCAACCATGGAAGGAGATTGCATTAGATATGTTAAGAAATGTCACAAATGCCAAATTTATGGAGACAAAATTCATGTACCTCCTTCACCTCTTCATGTTATGACTTCCCTATAGCCTTTTTCTATGTGGGGCATGGATGTCATTGGGCCAATTTCACTAAAGGCTTCTAATGGAAATAGGTTCATTTTTGTAGTCATCGATTACTTCACTAAGTGGGTAGAAGCTACTTCCTATGCTAATGTTACGAAATCAACGATCAGTAAATTCTTGAAGAAAGAAATCATATGTCGATATGGAATGCCATAAAAGATCATATCCAAAAATGCTTGGAACTTGAACAATAACACGATAGTAGTGGTCTGCAGTCAGTTTAAGATCAAGCATCATAATTCAGCACCGTATTGCCCAAAAATGAATGGAACAGTGGAGGCAGCTAATAAGAATATCAAAAAAATCATAGGGAAAATGACAAAGACTTACAAATATTGGCATAAAAAGTTACCATTTTCTCTCTATGCCTATAGAATGTCTATCAGAACTTCTACCGGGGCAGCATCATTTTCATTAGTATATGGAATGAAGGTAGTTCTACCCATTAAAGTCGAGATTCCTTCTCTCCGAGTCTTATCAGAAGTAAAGTTAGATGAAGAAGAATGGATCTAGTCAATATATGACCAACTAAACTTGATTGAGGAATAGAGATTGAAAGATATCCAACATGGTCAGATGTACAAAAAACGAATGATGTAGGCTTATGACAAAAAGGTTCGCCCTAGGGAATTCAATGAGGGAGATCTAGTTTTGAAAAAGATTCTTCCTATACAAAAAGACTTCCGACGGAAATGGATGCCAAATTGGGAAGACCCATATATGGTAAAGAAAGCCTTTTCTAGAGGAGCTTTAATTTTAGCTGAGATGGATGGCAACGATCTGTCAGACCCTATGAACTCAGATTTAGTGAAGAAATACTTCGCCTAAAAAAAAGGTTTAAGTTGAAAACCTGAAAGGGCAGCTCAAATTAGGAAAAAAAACTCAAAAAATTCGAGTTGAAAACCTGAAAGGGCAGCTCAAACTAACAAAAAAATTGAGTTGAAAACTTAAAAGGGCGGCTCAAAAAAAAGAGGGGCCGAGATGAAAACCCGTAATCATAAAATGGTCTTCTCTCTCAAAAGTAACAAGATGGAGAGATGTTACATCTGGGGCATCAATGAAGTACAATAGTTTCCATGGGTACACATCAGGTTCAAAATGATTCTCGTTAAGTTTCCATGGGGCATCAATATGTTAATATCTGAGGCGTCTGGTTGTATTCCTTTTTTATCACTTTAGCAACTTTTGATTGATGTTTGCCATTTTTTGACCAACATTTGCTATTTTTGATCAATGTTTGTAATCTTTTGGCCATTATATAATCAAACCGACTTTTTGATCAATGTTGATATTCTTGACCAATGTTTGCTATCACTCATTCCCATTTAAGCCTTGTCTTCAATAAACTTCAATTTTATCCATGTTTCATAACTCTATTTAAGGCATTCTTTGCATTGAAATAAAGGTTAGTGGACTACATATAAGGTACAAAAGGATTTTTGCATATTGCTATGGAAAATTCCAAAAAATACAAGAACTTGAAAACAGGACTACCAGTTCAGAATAACCAAATCTGAGGGACCTTAAAACAGTGGCTCGGAGTATGACTACCTTTTGGATTTCAGGTTAAGGACACTAGACTTGAAAAGAAGACATGATGACATATCAGTGATGAAACTTAAGCAAACGATGAACAATGTGGATTTAAGGACCAAAACAGAAAATCGTTCTAAAATATGACATCTTTGTATGCATATCAACATTATTCATGTACATTTAGATAGGAGCATTTGATTCATTCAGATCATGACATCCTAGTTGCATGACCTAGATAGAGGCCCATAAGATAGATTCTACAGGTCATATCCTTAGAGAATGACGTGACAGAACAACTCTCATAAAATGGCTAAAAGGGGGAGTAAAACAAGTGACAGATTTCAATCTCCATGGAAGTTATAGTGGAATGGAGTGAAGCTACACCAAATCATAGAGTTTGAAGAGGGATAGGTTGAAGCCACAACGACAGACCTAGCATCCTAAAACCAAAGAGGGATAGATTGAAGCCACAATGACAAATCTAACACCCTAAAATCGAAAAGGGAAAAATTGAAGCCGTAACGATCGACCTTACACCTTAAAACTGAAGAGGGATAGGTTGAAGTCGCAACGATGAACCTAACACCCTAAAACTGAAGAGGGATAGATTAAAGCCGTAATAGCGGATCTAACACCTTAAAATCGAGAAGGGAAAGATTGAAGTTATAATAGCGGATCTTACACCTTAAAATTGAAGAGGGATAGATTGAAGCTGCAATGGAAGATCTAACACCTTAAAATCAAATAGGGAAAGATTGAAGCTGCAACGACAGATCTTATAACATCCGTGTTTTAAAATCGGAGTTGGAACAGTAAAGGATCGGGTCAAGAAATAGAGCATGTGGTTGAAATAAGAAGATTAGAAAATTTATGTGGTCAAAATAGGAAAACATAATAAGTTAGGTGATAATTAGTAATTCTGAGAAGGAAGAAAGGATTAAGTAGAAATTTAGCCAAAATAAATTACGAGTCAACATAGGAATTATAGTGATTAAAGAGGGGCAAAAGAGTAAATAGCATGATAGATATTTTATGTGTAATGATTTTGGGCCAAAGTGTAAGGATGGATTGCTAAGGGACTCCTTAGCAATTTTACTATTTTTAATGAATAAGATGTGATATTTTAATAGAAAAGTCTAGAAAATTAAAGAATAAAAGAAAAAGAAATAAAAGATGTAAAATATAATCTTTTCTCCAAGTAAAAAAAAGTCACTTGCTCATTTGTTTCACCCAAACTTTTCTTTTTATTCCTCTCAAGTCATTCCACCATTGATGAGTTCTTTAAGCTTCAAAATCTTCCATTTTCTTTGAAATTTCTTTAAGAAGTTCTTAAGAGGGAGTTAGAAATTATCTTAATCCTTCGAGAAAACTTATTTTGAAGTGTTAAAGAGGATAAAGCTTGAGTTAGGATTTTCAGGTTTCAAGTGTTAAGAAAAGAAGGAGAAGGACCAAATTGAAGGAAAAGGAAAGGAGAGGAGCAAGAAGTAAGAAGAGAAAATGTATCATCTTCAACTTTTGTTGTAAATACTACAAGTAATTGAGTTTAAAATTATTAATTTTAAATGTCATAATTTTTAGTATAGAATTTGTTTATAATGGAAATGTAATATATGGTATATAAATTTTATAAATATTATAAATATTGAATATGTTATTTAAATGGTGAAGTCATGGAATTGATAGAGAAAGTATAGATGAAATATACATGATGATGTGTTTGTGTTTAGTGATGGAGTGAAATATGTCAACTATGAGAAATGCTGTTATATGAGATTTTATGCCCATGTAGACAAGCTAGAACCATTGTGATATTAGTGACATGCCATTAAGGAATCCTAGCGCGCTCTCCGTTATTTTAGCACATCTTGTGTTCTCTGTTTATTAGCACGTGTAGTGCTCTCTATTTTGCACATTTGTGCTCTCTGATTAGCACCTCAATGCTCTCCGTTCATTTTTGCATTGTAATGCACCTTAGTATTTGTTTCGTATATCCTATAGGTTCTATGGTAGTTTATTATGGGCTAAAGTTGTGACCTAAGAATGAAGGTGTAATATTATTTCATTGAGGTAAGTTAGGTAATACATATATGAAAGGTAAGTAATTCTATATGTACAAGTATTTAAATGCATGATTAAATAAAGCATTATGTAAATAATTATCTATTACTCTTGTAGTGCTTACTAAGCTTTCATCGGCTTAACGCGTTTATTTTAATGCGTAGGTACAGTTAAATACGAGAAGCTAAGGTTAAGCTAGAGGACCTCTTATCACATCACTTTTGGAAGGCTTTGAGTTTAGGTACTTTTATTTTTGAGTAAAATGACATGTATATATGTTGTTTAAAAGTGTTCCTAATGGTTGAGTTTGAGTGAAATGTTGAAATTCTATGAGTTTGATGAATGAAAATGAAATGTTTTGGGTTATTCCATAATATTATAAGTGTGCCGCTTAAATGTTTTGATAATGTGAGATTTGTGCTTGGAATTGATGGAGGTTAAGTAGATTAAAAATGTCATAGTATGGTCTTAAATGTTAGGAAAGTTTTAAAACTATTTCAAGGGGCTTTTCACTGAATTTTTGACTGATTTATATGGCTTTAAAATAGAGGTATCGATACCATCACTGTAGGTATCAGTACCACAGTTCCAGAATGCCCTCTTGGTCTCGATTTTAAAAGCTCGTATCGATATTAAAGTAAAAATATTGATACCTAAGTACAAGGTATCGATATTTTCTTCAAAATTAAGGATTTTCAGACTTCCAGAATGCCTCTTTGGTATCGATTTTAATTCCAAAATCGATATTTTTTTATAATATATCAATACCATCATTTCTGGTATCGATATTTTCCCTGTTTTGAGCAAAAATAATATTTTAAGTATTCTTAAACACTTTTTATGATCCGATAGTGTTCTTACATGATTGTTTTAGTATATTTTGGATAAAATGATTTAAAATTACATTGTTTAAGTTAAAAATTTAATTATACTCGATTTTATTTCTCTTATATAAGGGTGTTACAGATCTTACACCTTAAAACTGACGAGGGATAGCTTGAAGCCGTAATGGAGAACCTAACACCCTAAAACCGAAGAGGGAAAGATTGAAGTCGCAATGATAGATCTTACACCTTAAAACCGAAAAGGGATAGGTTGAAGCCGTTAAGGCGGACCCAATACCCTAAAACTGAAGAGGGATAGATTGAAGCCATGACGGCGAATCTAACACCTTGAAACCAAAGAGGGAACAGATTGAAGCCGTAACAGCGAATCTTACACCCTAAAAAAACTGTGGAGATTGAATCCTATTTCTTTGAAGTTGTAGTGAAGTGAATCAAACAACAACCACTCTGGAGTTTCAGCAATTCAGGATGAAGCTACAACAACAAATCTTATCTCCTTGAAGTCGCAATGGAGAAAGTTGAAGCTACGTCTTGTCTTCCTAAATGGTAGTGAAACAAGTATAGTGGAGTAGAACAACCAATGAGACGAAAGAACGGAGAAGCACCGGAGGTTGAAACCTCGGACAAAATTGGTCTTCCTTTGAGTGTTTGCTCCATTCTCGTTACACGACAACGAGCATAGTGGGGCAACTGTTGCAGCCCAATTTCGTCCGGGCTTTTAAGTCCAATTTTTTTACAAGGCCCAAAAATAAAAAAAAACCTAAAATAAAGATGGAAAAATCTAGTAGCTGCCCTTGGATGCTTGACCATCGCTTTCCTTACCGGGAAATCTTGAAGATTTGCAAATCTGCAAAAAAGAAAGGAATATCTCAAAAAGATGTAAATTTTGTGTTATAAATACACGAAATCAAATGTAATAGGGAGTTTTTTTGAGGAATAAGATTGAGGAGATTTTTTTTATTTTGTTCAGAGAGGAGGTTTTTTTTTTGTTCAGAGAGGAATTTTTTTAATAAGATTGAGAGATTTTTTTTGAACACTCATACACATATCAATAGAATCAAAGCAAAAATTTTGAAGGTATCAATTTGTATTTTTATTTCTTCTTTTTTTTTCTTTTGAAACTAACAAAAACAAATATAGATCTAGTTTTTTTTGCCTTTTGATGCTGATTCGTCCTTGGCCTCCTCCGGGTATGTAAGACCTATGGCTTCCTTCGGGTTTGCTCGGAGTTCATCGGAGTTCGTATTCTTTTATTATTATTATTTATATTTAGTTGTTTATTTTGACATTTAATTTATTATCTTGTTTGTTTATCTATTTATTTATCATTAAATTTTATGTTTTTTCTTTTTATTTAATTATATGTTGATTAACCCTTAATTTAATTATGTTAGATATTTTTATGATTGCATTTCATATATTTATTCATTTATTTGTTATTTATTTGTATACCATATTTTGTGCCTTTAAATTAATTACATGCCTTATTGTATATTTGACTTAATTATTTTAGAGTTTTCCCGTATTAGTGTTTTATCTATATTTATTGTTGCTTATATTATTAATTAATTAATATTTATTGCCATTATTACTATGATTATATGTTATTTTATTTAATGCTATAATTATATTTTTATTGTGTTATTAATTGTATTTGATTGTCTTCATTTAATTATTTATATTAATGTATTTTATTATTTTGTGACTATAATTATAAATTATGTACATATTCATTTATCTTTGCATGACATTTTAATTCTTCTTTAAAATGCATAAATTGTTTTCAAGAAAATCAAGACAATGTTCTTTATTTCAAGAATTCGAAAGGATCATGCCTTAATTCACTAGGTGTGATTTTCTCTTTAAATCGAGATAATTGAATACCTTATTTAAAATTAAAAATATACGAGATTTTGGGATACTAATTAGAAATTCTTGTTATTTTAGATAATTCAAATTGTTGTGTCCTAACTTACTGGATGTGACTTTTCTTCTCGATTAATTCGAAATAACGAACTTTCTTTGTAAAATTTAATTTTTTAAAATAAATATGTTATTCATGCATTTAAGGATTGCAATTTAAATTTTTCTCGAGTTTTTATTTTTCAACAAATAATACTTTAAATAATCGATTAGGTACCAATCTTTGGGTGTGTGATGGTGCTAATCCTTCCTTATGCGTAACCGACTTTTGAACCCTTTTTATGGTTTCAAAGACCAAAATTTGTTTTAATGATTTTAAAATTCTTAAGGTGATCCAATCACACCTATTTAAAAAAAGTTGGTGACGACTCCATTTTCGATTTTTCAAAATATAATTTGAGACTTTTTTCAAAAAAATAGTTTCGGCAAATTATATATTTGATATGTTGTTGAAGAAAAAGAGAAGAAGATAGAAGATCAAATTGAAGAAAAGGAAAAGAAGTGACCAAGGAGTAGAAGAGAAGAAATACTCATCATCCAAAATTTGGTTGTAAGTATTTCAAGTAGTTAATTTTGTTTTAATTATTTTAATTAGTTAATTATGTTTATTAAGTAGTTTAATTACTATATTAATGATCATATAAGAAGTGCTTAGTAGAAGTAAATAATGTAAATATTATAAATTGTGGGTTTTGTGTACTAAAATATGATGGATTGTGGTGTTAGTGAAAAATGGACTAAATTGAAAGAAACTAAAATATGTTATCTTATGGTGAGTAGGTAAAAAATTGGTTTAGATGAAGTAATGTAAAAATTATAGTGTTGGATGTGTTAAAAGTGAAGAGAATTTACAAGTTTTAATGTTATTTTTGCTATAAGGACTAAATCGTGAAAAATAAAAAGTTTCATTATTTTCTGTAAATTAAATGAATGTAAAGATTTAATATTAATAAAATCCTGTGTAGACGAGTCCCGAACTATTAGGATATTGTTGGCATGCCATTAAGGAATATTAGCGTGCTTATCATTGTAAAAATTGCACTTCGGTGCTTATCGTTATTATTTTGCACTTTGGTTCTTATCGTCATTTGCACTTTGTGCTTAGTGATATATGATATTCATTAACAATGCATTATCGATTTATCTCCATATATCTTAAATGTTCAACTAGTATACATTGGGTTATAGTGTCGAAATTCAACTATTATCAATTAACGAGTTACGATAACTAATGGTAAGTATGATTTTTGAATAATGTTAAACTTTAGGGACTAATTTGATATGAATTATATGTCTATATAATGAATATAATTTTATTTTATTTTATTTTATATAGTAGTAGATTTTTAAAAATCTTGAAGTACTTACTAAGTCTTCGTAGACTTGTCGCATTAATTCTCTAACGCATCCCATCTCATCACCACTCCAAGAGGCAAGGTTATATGTATGAATTTTGGGGTTAGTACGCCATGTATATGGGTTCTTGGTATAGGTGAATGATAGATGGACTAAATTGTAAACTTTAAAAATCTTGTTATTTTGGTGATCTAATGGCTTATTTTGTTAGTTTTTGAAATGAATTTATAAGTTTTTAGCATATGCATGCATAGATGATGATATTATATGGCTTTTGTGATGAATTTCAGAGAATTTGAGGTAAATTGAATTGGTTTGGCTATTTTAAATTAGTGCAGGGAGTTTTTAGCAATTTTCTGATTGTTTTGTGTCATTGTAACCCCAAGTATCGATACCAGGGGGTAAGGTATCGATACCTTTGCCTAAAAATCAAAATTTCAAGAAACAGAGAGCAGTTTTGTATCAATTTTGACTTTGGTATCGATATTGAAGGTCAGGTATCAATACCTATAATTAAGGTATCGATATTTTCATGAAATTTTGAATTTTTTGACTTTTCGAATGCTATATTGGTATCGATTTTGTGCAATGGTATAGATACCTTTTATAAAATATTGATACCTTCTGTTAAAGTATCGATATTTTGCCTCTGTATTGATTGAAAATCATCTTTTAATCATTTTTAAACCTATTTGATTAACTAGTATAGTCTCTAAACTTCTAATATGTTAATAAGAGATTGTTTAAATGAAAATATTGTTATTAAATGTTCAAAATGCCTAGTGATCAGCCAAAATCGCCTTGGCACTAAATGTAATATTCCTATATCGGGTTCCGAGGGTCGGATCGGGTATAGGGGTTTTACATATGTGCTATATGTATGTGGCAGTGATTATAAGTGTCTTGATGATCTTATGCGGACCTAAATAAATTATTTGGAAAGTGGCTCTATGAGCAAATGTGAAAGCACTTAAGAGTGCAATGAAAGTGATTGTGAATAAGTGATGTTGTTAAGTGAAAGTGTGCAAAAACAATAAGTAAATGTGTACAAAAGTGAATATGTTGGCATCGTGAACTCTTGAAACCATTGGATATTATTGGCATGCCATAGAATTGTGAGTGCTCACCACTTATTGATATTGTTGGGTATTGAGACTGAAGATAGTGCTGGAGAGATAAGGGAATGTGAGGTTAGCTCTATTCATGAAGATAGTGTGTTGTGTTTGGAGAGTGTTACCTTCATGCTACATTTAATGAAGATAGCGATGGACTTTATGAGTCAATTGGAGTGTTTGGAGATCCACTTATCCAATTCGTTATGTTATATTCATGTTTCTTAGTCACAATTATGCCAATATATCAATATGAAAGCTATAAGATATGTTTGGTAACTTGCCATGATTGATTGAGATAGTATGCTTTCTTTAACTATGGATATTGTGTTTACTTGTGGCAATCTTTAAGCACTCACTGAGCTTGAAAAAGCTCACACTCTCTTATGTGTATCTTACAAAAAAATTGCTTGAGTGAGAAGGAGAAGTGGGCAAGCTTGTGATCCAAATCTAGGCAAAAATACCTTAAGTAGGTGTTGTTTTTTCTACTTCAATTAGGAAGGCAATGTAGGACCATAATTAAGGGTTTTAGACTTTGCTAATTACTGGTTGTAATGTACTTCTTAAGGACTGTTTTGAGGATTTTTTATTTGGTTTATAATTGATTTTTTGATTGGATTTAATACTTAAATATGCATGACATGTTATGTGTGTCTACTAGTGAAATGTTGCTATAGGTGCTCAAATGGTAGGCTGAACATATGGACAAGTTTTAAACATCATATTAGTATGAAATAAACCTATTTTGCACTTACAAATGCATGAGCTACAAATTTGACATGTAGGGTGATCCCCACTAGATGTGCGAACATTTGGAATGAAAATACTATAGCAAAATAATTAATTAATTCGATAGCGGTGTCCGCAAGTATATGAGTCAAATCATAATATAGAATATTGTTACAATGAAACACTCCGAGAAGTATTTTGAGGATCGTACCCAAGAGAAGTTGAATTAAACTGAAATAAATTCTCTACACTAAATAGTACAAATTAAAAATTATATTATGAAAAATCAAATAAACATTAATTAATCCAATTAACCTAAAATTTGATTAAACTAAAAATCAACCAATTTAACAATAAAAAATAATCCAATAAAACAAGCAGGAGCTTAACTCACTTCAATGATCCTAATTAACTTCAGAACTCGGGTTTTATCAAATTAACTATTAATTAACCAGTTATTACCTCTCTGTCTCTAATTAATTAACTAATCGACCAATACACGCTCACCTCTCGCTCTCACTTTCTTGATCGGGATAAATTATGAGGTACTCAGTAAACTTTTCTCTCGATCTCATTTATCCTAAATTTCTTCCCAGGGGCATCACTCCTTAGGGTTTAATCGCACATAATTTAAACCAATTAACCCGAATTTCAACTCTTGTTCATTCGTAAATTATTCACACATCTGTTCATTAAACTCTCTAAGGAAATTAGCGGTTATTTTATCCAAATAGTTCAAAAAAATAATTAATTACACAAATGACTCATCTTAAAAAAACATTGACCTGAATGACCTAAAATAAATAGTGCAAATTGGTTTTGGCCAAGTAATAGCTGACACCCCCTCAAAATTATACCTAATCATTGCTTAACTTTTGTGTCAAACATTAAAAAATTAATTTTTTGGGTTTTGGCCATGTGATGGATGATATCAGGGTATTTTTTTACCCATATTATACTGATATACGAATATACCAGTTTTTTTAAAAAAATTGGGTCTTGGCCACCTAATGGTCGACACCAAGTCTCGCCATAGATAAAAAAAATAATTTTTTTTGGGTTTTGGTCATCTAATGGATGATACCAAGTCCTATCACAGATAAAAAAAATATTTTTTTTTGGTTTTGACCATCTAATAGCCAGCACCAAGTCCCATCACAGATAAAAATAATAATTATTTGATTTTGGCTTACATATAGCCGACACCACTTTTTTCGGGATTCAAGAATTTTTTTTTGATTGACCTATAGATGGTCAACACCACATTTTTCGAAACCCGATTTTTTTTTGATATTTTGAAACACTAATTTATTAATTCATTCGTAAACAATAGACCAATAGATGAGTGCTTTGTTTTTTAATAAATAAAACCTCAACTAATAAATAAGCCCCCTAATATTGATTTGATCTCTCATCTCTTTTGAATTAATTTTTTATTTATTAAAATGAGATTTTATTTATTAGTTTGGAGTTTATTTATTATACTAAAATCAATTTTTTTAGATAGACTTTCCCATTTCAAATAAAATATTATCTGGGTTTATAGATATATACTATATATTTATTAGTTGGGAGTTTTAAGTCTATTTAAAACTAAATTTTTAAAGTTTATTTAAAACTAAATTTATTTTAAGTCTATTTAAAATTTTTCATGATTAAATCAATTTTGTATCCATAAATCATTTTTTTTCTCTAATGATAAAAAAATTTAAAATATGATTGTAAAATTATATAAATTAAGAACTCTAAATAGTAACAAAATAAATTTAATTAAAATTAATTTTAAACCCAAATAGTAACAAAATAAAAAAATTAAAAATAAATCTAAATTTGTTTTTTAAAAAATTAATTAAAAAACAAAAATAAAAAAAATTGAAACAAAGGGGGTCTTGGGGGCATTTTACCCAAATAGCCCAAAAACATGACAATTGCTTGTCTTCTAAATTGAAATAAAGGTTAAAAGTTCCATAATGAGTTCCCGGCCATTGCTGGGCCAAAGCCTGCTTTTGCAGGTTTGGTCCCGGCCATTACATGGCCATGGCTTGCAATTGCAGGCCTGTGCTGTCCAATCATTTTTTTTATTTTTAATATATATTATTTTTTAATAGCTTTATTTATTTTAAATTAAATATATTTTTTATCTATAGGCCAAAACCAAAAAAAATATTTTTTTATTTTGTGTTTTTTGGTGCGGGCCATTAGGTGGCCAAAATCCATTATTTTTAAAAACTGGTATATTCGTATACTAGTATAATATGGGATTAAAAACAATACTTTGGTGTCGATCATCACATGACCAAAATCCAAAAAATATTTTTTATTACCTGACACAAAAATCAGGCAATGATTGGATATAATTTCGAGGGGGTGCCGACCATTACTTGGCCAAAATCAATTTGCACTGTTCATTTCAGGTCATTTATGTGAATGTTTTTAAGAATGGTCATTTATGTAATTAATTAATTTTTTGGGCTATTTGGGTAAAATAACCGAAATTTGCTACTCATGGATCAAAATACAAAAATTCCTAAGGTCGTATTTAACATGCAAAACAACAAATTAAATAAAAGTAAGGAGTAGAGAAAGAAATCCGTTTTTCAATACCGATTGAAGCTCGAAAGCAAAATCTCCTTTAACAATTACGAAGATCAACTCGATTGGAATTGGAATCAGCCACAATAGTGAAAAACTAATATATTAAAGCCTTGGATCAAAATCTAATCCAAGTTAAAATGGTAACAAAAGTATAGAAAGGACTAAACTGAAAAGAAAATAAAACTAAACTAAAAACCTAAAAATATTAAAACGGCTCACTTGACCAAGCCTCCTCAAAGGGAGACTTAAGATGCATATTTATAAAGTTTATGCTCAGACCTAATTAGGGTTACTAAACAACTCAAAATTCTGATTATAATACATTGTGAGGATTAAAATACCCCTAATTAATTTTTCCTGTTCGTCACTCGGTGTTGCAACACCATAGGATCGGTGTCGCTACACAACCTTTATTTCCTGGGTACTTTGGCTTCGAAATCTGGTGTTGTGACACCACTTATCGGTGTCGCAATGCTACAGTCGTCCCTTGCCTTCCAATGACAAATTTTTTTATTCGTTTGGATGACAAGCATATTTTGAACGTTCAATTGCAAATGGTAATATTTTTTATTCTTAATTTAATTTAATTTAATTATTTTGTTGGTTTATTGAAATTTAAGATTTTGTATGTTTTTTATAATTGGCCGAAAAATCAGGTTTTGAAGACGTACATTCGCATTCTATTCCCTCCTCTATCGTCTTTAATCGAACCATACTTAAGAGATGTAAGATTTTTGCACGTGACCCGCATAGGTAGGGGGTGTAAATCGGACCCCAGACTTGTAAGCGCGTTGGTGGAAAGATGAAAACCTGAGACACATACATTCCATCTTCCATGCGATGAGTATACTATCACACTCGAGGAAGTGCAGTTACAGCTCGGGTTACCAGTGGATGGATCGGTAGTGACTGGATCAGTTGTTGTTGGTGATTGGAGAGATATATGCGAACAACTTTTAGGGAGGGTTCCAGTCACGATTTTTGGAGGTTGGATAGATATGAATTGGTTGAAAAGAAATTTAGTTGGGCTCAATGCGAAGTCGAGTGAAGTTGAAAAAGAACAACATGCTCAGGTGTACATCCTTAGGATCATCAGGGGTATCTTAATGCTCGATAAATCATGAAATCTTTTCCATTTAAGGTGACTGTTAAAACTTGTGGACATTAGAGAAGTGGGCTGACTCAATTGCAGGTCAACCATGTTGGAGACGTTGAACCGGGAGATGTGTCGGGCGACGCTAGGGGTGAGCATTCGATCGAATCAAATGAAAAATTTTCAAGTTAATCGAGTTTTCGAATCCTATTTCATCATCCTAACTTGATTTGAAATTTGTACGAATCGAGTCGAGTGAGATAGAATTCGAATCAAATCGAATATATTTGTTCGAGTTAAATTAAAAAATATAATTTGGTATTTTTTAATTTTATGTAATTTTTTAAAAATATTTTTATTTAAAGTTTTTAAACATGATTATTCAATGAAAAATTGAAATAAATAAGTAAACTAATTCCAAGTAAACAATGACAACACAACAAGATTATAATCTTTAGGGAAAAAATCCAAGTAAATATATTTTTTTGAAGAAGAGAAAATTAATTTTGGGTTTAGTTTATTAGTTTTTTTTTAAATGAAATTATATTTGGGTTAGGTAAAAGATAAAAATTAAAAATATTTGGGTCAAGTAAAAGGTAAAAAATTAAAAATATTTGGGTTTAGTTTATGGATAAGTTTTAATCTTTAAGGGAAAAAAATTGGGTAAGATAAAAAGTTTGGGTTTTGGGGGAAAATGGGGTAAAGTAAATTGGGCCTAAGTAATATAAATTTAGAATTAAAATAATTTATTCGGTTTAATCGGATTATTCGAATTCAAAAATTCAACTCGATTTGAACTCGAAATTCGAAAAAAATCAACTCGATTCGTTTAACTTGAATAACTCGAATAACTTGATTTGAATAATTCAAAATTCGAATTTTTTTTCGAATTTTTCGATTCGAATCAAGTTTTGATCACCCCTAGGCGATGCAACCACACAAAATTAAAATAAGTGGTTATATGGTACTGCTGCAATCATGGGTGTGCTATCAGTTGCATTTTTTACGTCCTCGAGTTGACTACCTTTATGCATTCTCAATCACAAAGAAAAATTATTTTGATAATATACCATCCATAATAAAATTTTTAAATTAAAATTTTGTATAAACATATTATTTGAATAGTTGGAACCGTGGCTAAGTTACGTGGGACTATCGAAGGAGCTCGAAGATATATAACTACTCTTAGATCTTTTAGACAAAAGGCAATATATAAAAATATAAAAATAATTTAAATTTAATACTAAATTTAATAACAAATAACAAGTATACTTGACGTAGTATTGTAGATGAATTGTAAATAAAAATCCGTTGAGACTTGTATGAATAGTCTCCTTAAGATAGATTCGCCCTCTTCTAGGTGCTAAAGAACTTTGGACGTCTATCTCCCAAGATACAACAACGAACACCCACCAAAAGCAGCTTTCAAAGTAACCTACTTGGTGCACTGTTCATTATTGTGTTTTCTATTAGGCTGTGTGGACTTTTGTTTTGGGTTTTTAGTTTTACTAAATTCCTATCGTTTAACAAAATTGGTGTTTCTATTTCTGGTTTTTAGTTTCAAACTAAATTCTTGACGTTTAACAGATTTATAAATTTACTAATATTGGTTTTGTTTCTGAATTCCAGACTGGAAAAATATCTGAAACATCCAAGAATTCAACCAGTCCTCAGTCTGGTGCTGCTATTGTCCCTGCTCAGGTTCAAAGCCAGAGGCAGAGAATTTCAAAATGTGGCAACAAAAGATACTGTTTTATTTGACCATGTTAAACTTGGCCAAATTTCTGAAGGATGATCCTCCTACTATGAGAGAGGATGAGGTAGATCCTGCTACCGCCTTCAATGCTATTGAAGCTTGGAAGCATTCTGATTTTCTATATTGTAATTACATTCTAAACAGTTTCACTGATGCACTCTATGAAGTGTATAGTGTGAAGAAGATAGCTAAAGAACTATGGGAGTCATTCGACCATAAATACAAAACTGAAGATGCTGGAGCTAAAAAAAATTTAGTTGCCAAATTTTTAACTTTTGTAATGATTGATTCTAAAGTTGTTGTGAATCAAGTGCAGGAATTTCAACTGATCATTCGCGGTATTCTTGCTGAAGGGATGGTTATGAGTGAATCCTTGTAAGTGGCAGTCATAATCGAAAAGCTACTCCTTTCTTGGAATGACTTCAAGAACTATATGGAGCATTAAAAGGAAGAAAATGACAGTGAAAATTTTAATTGTCAGACTTTGGATTGAAGAAAACAAAAGAAGTGCAGCCAAAAAGCTCAACAAAGCAGCTAATCTTTATGTAGCTAAGGCAAATGTAGTAGAAGTCAAGAAAGACTTCAAGAAAGGAAAACAATCTCAGAGTAGGTCTAAACTGGGACTAAAAGGAGGTGTTTCCAAGAAGCCTAAATTCCAAGGGAAATGCTTCAATTGCAATAAGATGGGACACAAGTCATCTGATTATAGGCTTCCTAAAAGAGTTAGAACCAACGAAGTTAATGTTGTGGATGATATTTCGAAAGAAATTTCTGATATAGACTTGTGTGCCTAATATAGGTTTTATGTGGGAAGGGGATATGTAATCTTTGTAAAAGCAATGATAATGAATAAAAATGTTGCTTTTGCCATTTATGTGTTTGACTCATTTAATTTATGACATGGCAGGCTCGTACTTGTTAATTAAATTCTTTATGAAGATTAATTAACTTAGAGCAAATTTACATTAATTATATTCATAAATGTGAAACATGTGTTGAGGAAAATTAATGAGGTCTTCATTTCAAACAATTGAAAGAAACACATAATCACTTGATCATAGCAATGCTTGTAACTTAAGATTTGTTCAAATGAGAAGAAAGAATAAATACTTTATTACCTTCATTAATGAAAGCACAAAACATTGCTACGTGTATTTGCTTAAGAGCAAAAACGAAGCCTTTCTTTATAAGCAAGAAGTTGACAAGTGATTGTGGTGAATCATTTGATTACACCATCATATTTTCCTTAAATTAATTGGAGTAGTCGAACGGATAAATCTGACTCTAAAGGAAATGATGAACTCATTGTTAGGAAGCTCTGAGTTATCACAAAACATGTGGGGGGAAGCTGCTCTATTAGCTAATTACCTCTTAAATAAGGTTCCTCATAAGGAAAGAGACAAGACAACCACTTGAAAATGTGGGGGTGTCTTGTTAACGTAATGGTAAGTCCAGACATATACGTCATCGACATAATATCGTTAGACAACTGATTTCAAACAGAGTTATCTTTATTATTTTGTAAAATCAAAAGATAACATTGCGGATCCACTAACAAAAGGCTTAAATCGAGATCAGGTCTATAAAACATCGAAAGGAATGTGACTAAAGCCCATGAAAATAAAATGTGCTATGTGAAGGAAAACCCTACCTAGTTGATTGGAGATCCCAAGACTAGGTTCAAAGGGACAACCTACTTGCATAGACTTGTGAAGTCACTATGGGGGTTATTATCCCAAGTCTATTTCTATGATGATAACAGTGATTAAAAATGTGGAAAAGGTTAAGCAAATGCTTTTAATGGCCATTGTAAGTTTCGGTGAACCGAACAACATAAGTCACCTATGTGAGAGTGAAGTGAGGCTAATTCAAGGAGACTACTGGAGAATAGTTCTCTAAAACTCTTGCAGAACCAGGAGATGTTTACGGCCAACTGAACATACCCATGAGAATCAAAAACCTTGCCAAGGAGGTATTTGAGTGAGGTATATCATCGTTTACACCAAAGGAAGAACAGTTCAAGGACATCATGTCTACTGGTCAGCCAAAAAAGTAGATATACTTTCACAAGGGAAGGTTCAAGGGTTGATGCCTTACCTATCCTATGCAAATATCTAACGTAAACTCTATCACCACTCCGTGTCATTGAATTTCGTTGATCTTTCAATTTCATTCATGTGGTGGATTGTTGAAAAATAATATGGTTGAGTAATGATTGAGAAATTGAAGCTAAGTAAGTTACATGAAAATGATTGTTGAGGAAAAATGGTGCTTAAAACCTCATATCCCACATTGTTAAAAGTGTGGTATTTGGGAAGGGTTTATAAGCTAGAAGCAACATGTTGGTTAGTAAATGAGTAAACTAAAGTTCTCCCTTACGCGCAGGAAGGGGGTGCGAATCAAACCAAAACGGGTTAGGGGTGCACTAGCAAGCGACGCGAAAAGTTTTAGACCGATCAAGCCTTAATGGGCCTATCAAATTTTTAGCCCATTTAAATATTTTTCCTCTTCAACAGAACTTTCCTTTGGTGTTCCAAAGGCAGTTACTATATCTTTATTTTGCTTTTAATTTTTTGTAACTCACCAATTATTATTATTTTGTAACTCTCCTGCCATTATGTTTTGTTTTATATTTCATGTAACCCTTTCATGAAATTTCACTATAAATAGTCCTTTTTCATTTCATTTTAATATATCAAGAGAAAGAAGAAAGCTCTCTTTCAAATTCATGTTCTTAGTTTTCTCTCAAAATACTACTTTTGCTTAGTGATAAAGGAGGCTTGGTTAGAATTCGCCTATTCACTGAAAGTTATGATCGTTTTCGGCATCTTTAAAAAATGGGCTATTATATAATACATATGATAATTTTATTTTATTTTTTTTACTTGTTTAGAAATTATATTTATTATAATAATAATTTTTATATTAATTAATATTTTTAAAATATAAATTATGTAATTGTATAATTACAATTTATACTACCAAATATGACATAGAAATTACAATTTAATTACACTCTATCAATCAAACACGTTTAGAAAATTATAATTCTTTTTAATTATAAAAGAATGTAATTATTATCTTAATAATTACACTTTCATTTAATTATTTTTTGCTATCCAAACAAACGTTAAAGTACAATAGCCATAACTAGGTAATAAAGGAAATTTAGTTTTCTTGTTTGGTATTTCTAGTGGTCCACAAAACAATCAACACGGTGCTATGGCGGTGGCTGAGTTCAAACAAGGGAAACCCCCGGATGAGATGGTGGACCTAGGGACTGCTATGGAAGAATTAGTTGGTGAAAATGATAATGCCACTGATACAAATCATGCAACCACAATAGCTCAAGTAGGTGTAGAAGTCATGGCTGTTGATGTTTCTAATGGTGTTAAGTCCTCTGCTCCATAGGTCCTCCGGGTACGAGTCAAACTCTTATTTCATTTTTTATGAATACTAAAATAATGTGTTGGAATTGTTAGGGAGCGGGACATCCTCGTTTCCACAATATGATTAAAGAATACCATAAGGAATTTTTACCAGATTTAGTTTTTTTGATTGAAATTCGAGTTAGTGGACTTTGAGCAGATGGTATTATTGCAAAATTAGGTTACTGTAACTCTTTTAGGGTCGAAGAAATGATTTTTTGGGTGGGATTTGGCTTTGTTGGAACGAGGATTTGTGTATGGACATACTACAGATACATCTTCATGTGGTGCATACTCAAATTTGGGTTGCCCAACACTCCAAACATTTTTATGCCTCGTTTGTGTATGCTAGCCCGCAGGTGCGACGAGAAGAGAACTATGGCCCTTTCTTTCTTCTATGGTAGAATCGGTAGATGGACCTTGGATCCTTGCGGGGGACTTTAACTATGTGTTGGATAGTTCTGAACGGGTTGGGGGCGCGACTATTTCCCATGTTGGCTGTAAGTGGTTCTGAAATTTTCTTTTCGATAATGCTTTGAAGGATTTAGGTGCCCTTAGGGCTAAATTTACGTGGTATAGAGGAAGGTTCTCAGAGATTGGACAGGGCTATATGTAATCTTGAGTAGGAGTCGTTTTCCCTGAAATGCTCAGTCAGGAATCTTTATAGTCTAAAGTTTGATCACAAATCGCTTCTTATTTCACTTTAATCGGTTAAATGTAAAGGCGACAGACCATTTCGCTGCCTAGCTAGTTGGATGTATCATAAAGATTTTGGTAACATCGTAAAAAGAAATTGGAAGAATGAGATGTTAGTGTTGGATAATTTGGAGGGGTTCAAGGAGTTTGTTACTACTTGGAACAAGCAAGTGTATGGTAATATCTTTGTGAAAAAGTGGAGGCTAGTTAACGAGTTGAAGAAGGTACAAAAGGATTTGGAATTTCGATTTTCGCAAGCTCTCCATAAGAAGGGATCAGACTTGAGATATGAAATCGAGGAGATATTGTCCCATGAAGAGATGTTGTGGTTCCAAAAGTCTAGAGCGGAGTGGTTACAGCATGGAGATAAGAATACTGCTTACTTCCATAGCCGTACGTTAAGTAAACAGAGGAGAAATAGAATAGAGGATCTCGTGGCTGGTTCTGAGTGGTGCTTCGAAAAAGCAAATCTAAAGCAGCATGTGAGTGATTTCTTTAAAGATCTCTACACCATGGATTACACGGTGAGTGGTGTTTTGTCTTCAAAACGAAGCTTCCCTGAGTTGCCTCATATTGATTTCTCTAGTCTTCTTTGTGTGGTTATTGAAAAAGAAGTGTGAAAAGCGCTGTTTGGCATGGCTCCCTTAAAGGCTCCTAGAGTGGATGGCTTTCAAGCTAGGTTCTTTCAATCTTAGTGGGAGACAGTTGGGCCTTTTGTTTGTAATTTTGTGCGTCATAGCTTGGGTGGTATGCCTTTGGACCTAAATTTGAATAGAACTTTATTAGTTCTTATCCCGAAGGTTCAAAGCCTGAAACGGATCACTTAATATCGCCCTATAAGCCTTTGTACGGTGTTATATAAAATTCTCACAAAGACGATTATGAATAGATTGAGGCCGCTTATGGTAAAATTGATAAGTCAGAATCAACCAAGCTTCATTCCAAGGAGAGATATAACAGACAATATCATTGTGGCTCAAGAGGTGATCCATTCTTTGAAGTCTTTCCATGGGAGGAAGAGAGGTATGGTTTTAAAGATCGACTTTGAAAAAGCATAAGATAGAATCAGCTGGGTTTTTCTTCAGGACACACTATTATTATCGGGATTGCCTAATGAGATTATAAGGGTCATTATGCAATGTGTTTCTTCTGCTTCTTTTCAGGTTTTATGGAATGGTAATATGACTGATGTTTCCAACCTTCATGAGGGGAAAGACCAGGTGACTCGTTGTCTCCTTACTTGTTTGTCCTTCGCATGGAGCGGTTGGGATACCTTATTGATGATGCAGTCGAGGATGGTACTTGGAAGCCATTAGCTTTATCTAGAAGGGGTCCTATTATCTCGCATCTTTTCTTTGCTGATAACCTCATGCTATTCAGTAAAGCTAGTATGGATCAAGTGGTTGTGGTGGATAATATTTTGAAAACTTTTTGCTACTTCTCTTGGCAAAAGGTGAATGTTTCTAGGTCACAAATTTTCTTCTCTCAATAAACTCCTAATGATATTACTGAAAGTATATGTGCTAGATTGGGGTTTAGTAAGGTGGAAAACTTTGGCTTGTATTTGGGAATGCCATTATTACATGACAGAGTCACTGTTAGCACATTCAATTTCATCATTAGTAAGGTTCAATAGAAACTATCTGGTTGGGATACGAGAAAGCTCTCGATTGCAAGGCGTATTACTTTGGCTCTATATGTCTTTCTCTTTATTCTGAACTACTTTATTTACACGGTTAGAGTTCTTATTACTGTTTACATGGAGATCGAGAAGTTTGCCTACAATTTTATATGGGGTTGTTCGATTGAGAAAAGGAAAATAGCTTTAGTTTCATGGGAAAACTGCTATAGATCAATTGATAATGGAGGCTTGGGATTATAGAAGCTGAGTGATTAGAATAACTTTTTTTTTGTTGAAGTTGAGGTCTCGATTGCTCTCTAACCCTGACTCTCTTTGGGTAAGGTTCCTATGAAAGAAGTACAACATCCAAGAGATGCTACTAGTTTTAATTTCTCGAAACAATGGTTCGTACATTTAGCGCTCTCTCTCAAGGGTATAGCCAAATGTTGTGGCAAACATATATTGGTCGATTGGGGATGGAAATGAGCTTTTGGAATGACCACTGAATCATATAGCTTGGCAGGTTGAGGGACTTTTGCATTGAGCCGGCTTATATTAATAATACCCTTTGTGTTTGTGATTTGGTTAAACAGAATGGGATGTCGAATTGGGAACATCTACTGAGACTTGTTCCATGTCAAGTCTTACACCAGATCACAACGATTATGCCTCTAATTGAAGGGGCGGGTCAAGATTGTTTAGCCGAGAAATGAAGGGATAAAGATAGCTTTTCGTCGTCACTGACTTATAAGAATCTTTTTTTCACATAATACTACAGGTTTAGTGACCTAGAAGTTGATTTGGTTAGTTAAAGCACCTCAACAGATTCGTGTTTTCCTATGGATTTTATGGAAGGGAAGCTTTTGATGAATAGTAAGAAAAGATGTCACATGATGGAGGATGGCTTGTGTACTGTGTGTAGAGTTTGCCTAGAAATGATGGTCCATGCTTTAAGGGATTATCCGTTTGCAAACAACATATGGCGTATAGTGCTTCCGAGGCAAATCCATAATACTTTCTTTTCTTTATCTCTTTATGACTGGATGCTTTGGAACTTGCATGATAGGGTGATTCGCTATTTAACGTCACATAAATATTGTTCAAGCATACACTGTCGATGCAAATATAGTAGACAGATGTGAGTCTGTCGGATATCGATCCCACGAGGATGGTTGTCTTTTGTTTATTAATGTCAATGTAATGAATAAGTAAAAAATGATATAATTTTTGATAATAATTGTCGGAGCTATAAATTGAAAATAAAAACAAAATGTGATAATGATAAAATGGGATTCCCAACGTGAATATTCAATAGAATACTGAGTGTTGTTTACAAGATATGAAGGATAGGTTATTGTCGCTGCAATAAAGTGCAATGAATATCTTACCAAGCTTAATTTCTATATTTGACTTA
Source organism: Gossypioides kirkii (assembly GCA_005610355.1). Lineage (NCBI taxonomy): Eukaryota > Viridiplantae > Streptophyta > Magnoliopsida > Malvales > Malvaceae > Gossypioides > Gossypioides kirkii. The sequence continues at coordinate 20,291,094 of CP032253.1, forward strand.
AGACTTAAACATGCACATTAACCACACCTTTCGATGATGGCAATGCAACACAGTTAAGAACATGTGGATTAAATTCCTCTAATCCTCAAGCAACTTTTGTTGTCATGCTTGTTAGCTTGAACTGTCATTACTTCTTCTAGTGACAGTGACTGCAATAATATTTCCATGCTAAAAACATTAAAACCCAAAGATTAAACAGTAGGAACAAGGTTGAATAAAATAACATTTAACCTAGAAATCATGTGTACTTCCATACAAACATGAAATAGAAAGTAATCACCAGCATTTAGAAAAGAAATGTAAAAGAAATAAGTAGATAATACTATTCCTAGCTAATCTCGACTTGATCTCTCAATTCCCTCTTGTGTCACACTTAGGGTTCCTTATTAAGAGTTGATTTGCATCCTTTTCACATTGGTTCATCCGTAAGAGCCTTAAGCCTCCATAACCGAAAGCTTCCAAGGTAAGTTGAAGAAGAATATGACACCCAAAAAGACCTTATTTTTCTCTTTCCTTGTAAATAATTATATCCCTCTAAATTGTAACGGTGTCCTTTCCTAAGAATCATGCTGCCTTTGTCCATAGATGTGGCTGCACGTTGCTTCTTCTTCTTCCTCTTTTTCTCCTCCTTCTCGCGCTTTTTATCTTTGGAGCGCTTTCTCTTCTTTTCTTTAGGCTTCGCACGATCGTCGAATAGCTCCTCAGTTTTCTGCTCTTGCCCGGTATCATCGGCTGCTTCTTGTGTAAGCGAGATCACCTCGAGTGGTCTAGTGTAGACCATTATCGCCAAAGGGTTGTGGTGTTCCTCACTTGTTTCTTTTGTAGCTTCTGCCGGTTTCTCTCCATCTCGCTCTAAATTCTCATTAGTTGCACCCACAATCTTGGGTGTAATGATAGTATCCTTAGCTGATTTTTTCTCAGCACCTTGTTTTTCAGCATCTTCTTCCTTGGCATATTCTTCCTCGTCATTTTTGTTTAGCAACAAGGGTTTCCTCCTCTCCAACATGAACTTCCTCCTCAATAGTAGGGCCTCTTGACCAACAGTGAAATCATCTTTGAACAAGCTATCAATCCTTCGCAAGCACTCCTCGACGTTCCTTGATTCCGCTTCTTTCTCATCATCAAAGATGTGCACAATAGGAGGGGATGCCACTGATCGGTCTCTATCCTTTAAGTCAGCATCTTCTGATGAGAGATCATAATCTCGGATGATTGGTGGAAACAACGGGAATTTTGGGAGTGAGGCTGGGCTCAACTGCATTAATGTGGCTATAATAGAGCTATTCCAAGCCTTGGTATAAGCGTAGAACAAATTTTGTGATTTGTCCATGTCTTCTATAGTAGCGACAAGCTTAATCTGCCTATTGCTGGTGAAATTGGCTAACTTCTTGACATCATTCATTTTGTGCAACAAGGATGTCTCTGTAGTCAGGTTTGTTCCCTTGTTTTGCCTTTACTTTGCCGTTCCTCTTGCTTGTCTCTGCGTCTTTCACTGTGGGCGTATCCTTGCCACGAGTCATTCTTTCAATAAAGGCTTCATTGATCGAGCCTTATTCTCCAAGACTTCTTTATCATCATGGGGCACGATTCCTTTCTGTTGGCACAGTTGCATCACCAACGATGGGAAAACTAAAATTCCAGTTTGCCTTGTGGCGCAGTCAACAATTTCCTGGTGAAGTATTGCATCGACATTTATCTTTCTGCCCTTGATAATAGAATGTATCAAACACATTCTATCGAGGGTGATTGTGGTGCTATGGGTAGAGGGCTTTAGCCTACAGTTGACAAAATGGAACATGATTTTGCTTTGCAGTGTTAGGAAGTGTCGGTGCATGGTATAATTCTTGTGATGTGCACCCGTCCACATTGCTCCCTCGACACATAAATCGTTCACCAAGAGGTCTGTCTCATCATCTGTGATATCCTCAATGAACGCGGAGTGTTCATCCACATCCACTTTAGTATGGTACAGCTTATTGGTTTTTTTAACATCCCATGGGATTAAGCCTTCGCGAACAAAGATGAACTCTAACTCATGGTCAATAAGGTTAGCATAAAACTCACAGACCAGTGAAGGAGAGTAGCTTCCAGGATGAGTGCAGAAAGTCTCCCACTTCAGCTTTGAGATGGTTTTGTAGACTTGCTTGCCCAAGTCTTGCTATTGCGAAAGGAGAATGCCCTGTTCTAGGTGAAACTTTTGCTTCAAAATATTGTCTTGAAACCGATCCTTGATCACTTTCGTTAAAAAGATCGACTCTTTTTTCTTCGTTGGCATGGAGGGCTCTGGTTCACGCACTACAGTTGTAGAGGATGAGTGTTCTTCGACAGATTTGACAGCTTTCTTGACTGCTCCTCTAGTTTGTGCCACTTTTTTGTGAGTGAATAAGGTTTTAAGGTGTAAAGGTACGAGCTTGGGAAAAAGAAAGTGAATAAAAATGGTTGCTTTGTGTTTGTTACAATCGACACAATGGAGGGGGGTTTATACCAAGTGAAAGAAGAATATGGAAAAGCGTGATTTTTTTGATTAATTGAAAGGATATAAAGCTGGCGGGAATAAATGTGTTCGATGAAAATTACGCCCGCTCAGACAGATCCAATGACTGTGTGACTTTTGATGAAACAATGGGATCTGAATTCCTTGATATGCCCTCTTTCTTGATAAGTCATCAGTGGAAGTACAATCGTACGAATTGCGTTGACAATAAAGTCCAAGTGCATCGACAATGGTACCTACTTATTTTGCAAAAGACAAACGGGAAGTAAAACAAACTTAAACAAAAGCAAAAAATAAAAATAAAATAAAATTATGTAATAATAAATTCAATAAAAATTAAAAAATTTCGACCAATTTAATGGTCTCTGCATGCTTTTGATCAATGTTCCCAAAATAATGTTTCAGCCGCTGTCCATTCACTTTGAATTGGTGTCCATCATGTAAATCCTTAATTGTGACCGCACCATGAGGAAATACTTCGACCACCTCGAAAGGTCTAGACTAGCGTGAGCACAATATACCTGGGTACACTTTCAGTCTAGAATCAAATAATAAAACTTGTTGACTCGCGATAAATTGTCGCTACAAAATAATTTTATCATGCCATCGTTTGGTATTTTCCATGTAAATTGCAGCATTTTCATAGGCTTTTCGCCTACTCTCTTCTAGTTTAGTGATATCCAACAACCTTTTTTTTCTAGTAGCTTCATAGTCCATGTTCACTTACTTAATTGCCCACATTGCCTTGTGCTCCAGTTCAACTAGCAAGTGACATGCTTTCCCAAAAATTAACTGATACGGTGACACCTTAATAGAGTTTTCTATACTATTCGTAATGCCCATAAAGCGTCATCAAGTTTGGAAGACCAATCTTTCCTCGAGGGGTTCACAACCTTCTCAAGTATGTTCTTAATTTTTTGATTGGACACTTTGGCCTGTCCATTGGTTTGTGAATGATAAGTAGTAGCCATTCTATGATTAACTCCATATCTCTTCAGTGCGACTGCCACTTAGTTGCAATGAAAGTGTGTACCCTGATCACTGATCAATGCCTTTGGTGTGCCAAAGCGGGTAAGTATATGCTTGTGAAAAAATTTAAGCACTGTCTTTGCATCATCCTTTGGGACTGCAATAGCTTTAACTCACTTCGAGGCGTAGTTAACAACTACTAATATATAAAGATTTCCAAATGAACTTGAAAATGGTCCCATAAAATCCATACCCAAAACATCGACCAGTTCAAACTCCATAATTGGCTGCTGCAACATTTCATTGTGTCGGGATATAAAACCAGTGCGCTGACATTTATCACATTGATTCACAAAATTGTAGGCGTCCTTGAAGAGTGAAGGCCAGTAGAATCCTGATTGAAGAACCTTAGCAGCAATTCTCATGCCACTGAAATGACCTCCATAAGGAGCATCATGACAATGCTTCAGGATTGAAAGCATCTCCTTTTTCGAAACACAACACTGAATGATATTGTCATTGCATACCTTAAATAAATACGACTCTAATGGTATTTTGCTACTTCATGAAGAAATCTTTCTTTCTTATGGCCTGTGACACTCAATGGGAGTTTTCCACACACTAGATAATTAACCAAATCCGCATACCGAAGGGTTGCATCTACAGCAAATAACTTCTCATCTGGGAATACGTTGACAATTTGAAGTATGTTTCCATCTTCGCTACCAACTTCCAATCGAGACTGATGGTCTGCAACTTGATTCTCTGAACCCTTACGGTCTTTTATCTCTATGTCAAATTGTTGCAATAGTAAGATCTAGTGTATTAGTCTTGGTTTTGCATCATTCTTTGCAAAATGATATCTCAACGCTGAGTGATCAGTAAATACAGTAACCTTTGCACCGACAAGATATGAAAGAAACTTGTCGAAAGCAAATATTACAACCAACAATTCCTTCTCTGTAGTGGTATAATTGATTTGAGCCCCTATCAGAGTTTCACTGACATAATAGATGGCGTGAAATATTTTTCCTTTGCGTTGTCTTAGAACAACACCCACAGTAAAGTCGCTTGCATCGCACATAACTTCGAAAGGTTGAGCCCAATCTGGTGCAACGACAATGGGTGCATTTACTAGTTGCTTCTTTATTTGAATAAATGCATCCAAACATGCATTGTCAAAGAGAAATTTTTGATTCTGTTCCAACAATGAGCATAAGGGCTTTGCAATTTTCGAAAAATCTCTAATAAATTTTTAGTAAAACCCCGCATGCCCATGAAAACTGTGAATGCCTTTCACATTTGTCAGTGGAGGTAATTTCTCAATGTTTTCCACTTTAGCTTTGTCTACTTCAATGCCTTGACTAAAGATGCGATGGCCTAACACAATGCCTTCAGTTGCCATGAAATGACATTTTTCCCAATTTAGAACAAGATGTGTGTCTTCACACTACTTCAATACTTTACCCAAATTGTCAGCGTAATGATCAAAAACATTCTCATAGACTGAGAAATCATCCATAAAAACCTCTAAAGAATCTTCAATCATATATGAGAATATTGCCATCATGCACCTTGGAAATGTGGCTGGTGCGTTGTAAAGACCGAAAGGCATACGGCGAAATGCAAAAGTACCAAAGGGGCAGGTGAAAGTTGTTTTCTCTTGATCCTCCAATTCAATAGTAATTTGATTGTACCCAGAATAATCATCTAAAAAACAATAGTAGGCTTTTCCAGCAAGCCTATCCAACATTTGATCAATGAAAGGAAGTGGGAAATGGTCCTTACTTGTGGCAGCATTAAGTTTATGATAATCTATACAAACTCACCATCCCGTTGGAATACTTGTACGAATTAGCTCATCTTTATCATTGCTAACCATAGTGATGCCACTCTTTTTAGGTACGCATTGCACTGGACTTACCCAATTGCTATCCGAAGGAGGGTAAATAATTCCAGCATCAAGCCATTTTATAATTTCCTTCTTAACAACTTGCTTCATCTTCTTGTTTAATCTTCTTTGTTGCTCAATCGATTGCTTGCCTTCATCTTCCAACTTGATCTTGTGCATGCAAAAAGATGGACTAATGCCTCGAATATTGGCAATACTCCAAGCAATAGCTCGTTTATGTTACTTAAGAATATGGACCAATATCTCTTCTTGAGTCACATCCAGTATTACGGAGACAATAACTGGGGAGTATTGTTATCACCAAGAAAGACATAATTAAGATGAGTAGGTAGTGGTTTCAACTCCAAAGTAGGAGCTTCTTTAATAGATGGCTTGAAAATTGGAGCCGTTCTATTGGCTAAGTCTAAAGATTCAATTTGCCATCCATGCTTGCTTTAATAGATGGCTTGAAAATTGGAGCCGTTCTATTGGCTAAGTCTAAAGATTCAATTTGCCATCCATGCTTGAGTTCAATGTTATTAGCTTCAACCATGCTGTCACAATCATCTAAGAATTCCTCATCATTTGTCACTGCAAACTCTTCAGAAAGTAGTGTGCTTTGGTCATTGAACTCTTCCTCAATTAGATCCTCTAACACATCAATAGTATGGCATTCTTCTTTATCCTTGCATTGAATAGACTAAAAAACACTAAAGGCGACGTGCTCATCATTAAGTCACATGGTTAGTTTACCTTTGTAAACATCAATAAGAGTTCGTTTGGTAGCTAAAAATGGTCGTCCCAAGATTATGGGAACCTTCTTGTCTGCCTTGCAGTCAAGTATAATAAAATCAGCTAGAAAAATGAGTTTATCCACACGAACTAAGATATCTTTTATTTGCCCTTCAGGTTGAGCCAAGTATCGATCTGCTAGTTGTAATGTCACTGCAGTAGGTTTGATGTGACCAATTCCCAACTTTTTGAAAGCGATAGTGGCATTAGGTTGATGCTAGCTCCCAAGTCGCATAAAGCCATGCCCAAATAATAGTTGCCAATTGAACATGGGATTGTAAAGCTCCCAAGATCTTTCATTTTGGGGGCAACTTATTTGTTAAGACAACACTACAGCCTTCTGTGAGTGCAATAGTTTCAATATCATTGAGCTTCTTCTTCTTGGACAAGAGTGATCGGTGTTTTTACGTCATAACAATTGTGCAAGCGAACACATGTCGTTGCAAGTATAGTTGATAAACAATTCTATCGAATATCGATCTCACGAGGAATGGGTTCTTGATGTATAAATGTTGGGGCAATCAATATGAAAGTTAAGTGAAATGTTAGTACTGATGTTAGCGCAATACGTTAAATCTACACACTAAAATAATCAGTAATGTCAATGCAATCAGAGTCAAATGTCAATGTTAAGATGTTAGTGTACTGAAAGTAAATGCAAATGTGTTGAAGTGTTCGGTAATGAATATTTAAATGCATGAAATGTAAAAGTGACCAAGTGTAAAGGGTAGAGATGGTTCACTGAATCTGCTAAGTTGCAATACTGGATGCGTCGACAATGTAGAATATAGATGGATTGTCGCTGCAATGAAGTTCCTTTGAATTCTTATTGACAACAGGTTCTTACTTAATCCCAACTTAAATACCTACAATTTCTCCACTTCTCGATGTGAACAACGATGTGTATTCAAGAACAAGTAACTGGAGTTGTCCCAGTCCCAAGCAACTCTCGCCTAACTTACTTGTTAACCTAGCCTATCACCGCATCTCTCGATGTCGGCGTACTGCAATTTCACTCTCGTGCTTAAAGCGGTTAGATCCAAGAATAAACAGATAAGAAGTGTAAAATAAGAATCAAAATGATATAACATTAAAAGACACTCTCGTATTCATTTAATATCATCAAAATCCATCATCATTTAAGAAGAATTAAAGAGTACAACGAAGATTACTATCTCTAGACTATTAGGCCTACTCTCTAATTGTTCCTCTTGCTCAGTATTCAGCACCTCTCGTTAGAAGTGGTTGCAGACTTGCTTCATCAGCTTCTCGATTCCCAGCTCAAATCTCCAAAATCACAGAGAAATTGTAGAATTCAATCCCTAAATTCTTGATGCTTCTTTCCTTCTTTGTTCGTCTATTTATAACCTCCAAAATGTTTCAGGAATCAGCCTTCATTCCCAGATCCAGATCTGGATTTTTGCAGCTGTCAAAGTTAGTTAGAGTACACCTGTGCACTTATGCAGTTTTAGTGTATTCTTCAGAGATCTGCAGATTATCACTGTATAACTGGGCGCATTCTGAAATCATAATTACAGTGACATCTGTGAAATTCCTGTGTTGGTGCTTCCAGTTGTGAATTCAACTTATGTCTTCTCATTTGAGGTTCAGTTTCAATGCGGTGACAACTCTTGGTCGTAATTTCCAGCTAATCTTGTGGTTGCATTTATCCAGCATTGGGCTTCTAGATTGCTTTCCTGCGCTGACAATATTAAGACGCAATATATAGGCTACTTGCATTGACATTAGTACAAAAATAGATGAAAATAACAAGAATTTAAACTAACTAACAATGAGTTGGAAAATATGATAACTAAGTATAAAATGCTAATCATACATGCTAAATTAAATATAAAAGAGACAATTAAAACACTAATTTAGGAAGAAAACATATGTCATTTGTAATACCATCAAAGAGCTTCTTCATAAATTTCCTATAATTAGGAATTTGCACAAGAGCGTCCACTAGAGGAATATTGACATGAAGTTGCTTCAGTGTGTTCAGGAATTGTTAATACTGATTATCATGCTCATTCTCTTCGAATCTTTGTGGAAAAGGTAAAGGTGGAGATACATTAGATTTCGCCGACATCTTTGATTGCATTGACAGTTTTGAGGGTTGGACATTAGGCATATGAGTGATAGTTTGTGGAACTTCTTTTTCTAGTACATCAACAAACTCTTTAGATTCAACCTTCTCACCAAGGATCACCTCACCAGTGTCTTGAGGTGCTACAGTAGAGTTTGTAGTCGACTCACTAGTTTGTTTACCACTCTTAAGAGTGATAGCTGATCGGCCTGTAATGTCACAGCAGTTGTGCAAGCGGACACACGTCGATGCAAGTATAGTTGATAAATTGATTCTATCGGATATCGATCCCACGAGCAATGGATTCTTGATGCTTAAATGTCGAAGCAACTAAAACTATAATTAGGGAAAATGCTAGTAAGGATGTCAACGCACTTAAATCAGATCTGCACACTAATATAATTAAAATTGTCAATGTAATTATAAAAGTTAATTGTCAAAGCAACTGAAAGTAAATCAACTTATTGTTGAAGTATTGAGAATTTAAACGCATGAAAGTAAAATACAATAAATTGCAAAGGATTGGAGTAGGTCACTGATCTTACTAAGTAGCAATGCTAGATGCGTCGACAAGGTATTGTATAGACAAACTGTCGTAACAATGAAGTTCCAATGAAATCATACCAATAACAACTCACTGTTTAATCAAGACTCAAGCGCTTACAAATACCACACCTCTTAGTGCTGGCATTGCTTCACGCCTAAGAACAAGAGAGTCCTTTCTAGTCTCAAGCAACTCTCGTTGACTTGCTTGTTAACCTAACTTGTCACCACATCTCCCGATATTGGTAGACTGTAATTCCACTCCCATGTTTAATGCAGTGATGTCCAAGAATAAATAAATGAGAAGAATCAAATAAGTATGAAAATGTAAATACTAAGTATGAAATGCCTATCATGCATGCTAAATATGCTACAAAAGAGACAATTAATACATAAATTTAGGGAGAAAATAAGTGTGGTAGCTGACCATGCTGATTTTGCATTGAAGAGTGTGGTAGCTGCATCTGATTCTGGTGTGAATGCATTTGGCTTTGTTGTGGATGCATCTGAGTGTGCTGATTGTAGTTTTGCTGTTGTTGATTGTAATTCCCTTGTATTGGGTTATAATTGACTTGATTAGATGTATTCCCATATTGGAATGTCGCAGGATTTTGTCCAACATTCTGAGTTCCCCCAGACTGTTGATTGCGTACAGCATTATTATAAGAGTTACCATAAGAATTGTTGCAGATGTTATTGACATAGAAGACATTCTCTGCATGTTTTGGACAATCTTCATAACTATGATTGTCACCACAATTCTCATAACAAAAGGTAGGAACATCAACTTGTTGAATGACTTGTATAGGTGCAACGTCACTAGTCCCTTTCATATTTTTTATCATACTTGCAATAGAAGACACTTGAGCACTAAGTGCAGATATTGCGTCCAATTCAATAACTCCTGGAGTAGATTTTGATTGTGCAACTCTAGAGATAGGATATTGATAATCATTCTGAGCAATTTTCTCAAGAATTCCAACAACTTCATCATATGTACAATCTAACAAAGGACTATTGGCTGATGCGTCGACAAGATTCCTTGTTTGTGAATTCAGCCCATTATAAAAAAAAATCTCAATCTGTATTTCCTGTTGAATGCCATGCATGGGGCAACGTCGAAGCAAAGATTTATAACGTTCCCATGTAGCATGGAGATTCTCATCATCCAGCTGATGATAAGTTTTAATATCATTTCGGAGACGAGCATTCATTGTCGACAGGTTAAAGCGCAAAACAAACTATGTTGCTAGTGCATTCCAAGAAGTAATTGAGACGGTAGGTAGTCCAAAGAACCAAGTACAAGCTCTTCCCTGCAAAGAATAGGGAAATATTTGCATTTTCAAAGGATCATCAAGAACGCCTTGTTGACTAAAGGCAAATCAATAAAAATGATTTAAGATGTTCTCGTGCATCTTCATGTTGCAGTCCAGCATATTGCCCATTAGAATTCAACATTTGAAACATTATTAGCTTGAGTTCAAAATTCCTAGCTTGGATTGCTAGCCTAACAACTCCCAGTTGTAAGTCATCCAAGATAGGTACTACAAAATCTCGTATAGTCCTATTTTGTATTTGATCGTCTTGCGGTAACGGTGGTCTTCAGTATTTTGTGACAGTTTCGAGGGTATGGCTGCATTGTTTCTTGGTAAAGCCATATTCCTTTGTTCTTGAAGTCTCCTCCGAGAGGTTCTTTCAATTTCTGGATCAAAATCAACAATAAACTCTGAATTGCTTCGGGTCATAAAACACCTAAAATAAAATGTGCAAATAGCGACAAAAAGAAAACAACTTAGTAACAACTAAATATTATATAATAAAAATAAAATGACAAAACAAAAATAAACATCAATCGAACTCCATCTCGATAACAGCAATATTGTGCAAGCATACACTGTCGATGCAAGTATAGTAGACAGATGTGAGTCTGTCGGATATCGATCCCAGGAGGATGGTTGTCTTTTGTCTATTAATGTTAGTGCAATGAATAAGTAAAAAATGAGATAATTTGTGATAATAGTTGTCGGAGCAATAACTTGAAAATAAAAACGAAATGTGATAATGATAAAATAAGATTCCCAACGTGAATATTCAACAAAATACTAAGTGTCGCTCACAAGATACGAAGGATAGGTGATTGTCGTTGTAGTAAAGTGCAATGAATATCTTACCAAGCTTAACTTTTATATTTGACCTAAGACTTAAACATGAACATTAACCACACCTTCCAATGATGGCAATGAAACACAGTTAAGAACAAGTGAATTAAATTCCTCTAATCCTCAAGCAACTTCTGTTGTCATGCTTATTAGCTTGAACTGTCACTACACCTTCTAGTGACAGTGACTGCAATAACATTTCCATGCTAAAAACATTCAAACCTAAAGATTAAATAGCAGAAGCAAGGTTGAATAAAATAACATTTAACCTAGAAATCATGTGTACTTCCATACAAACATGAAATAGAAAGTAATCACCAGCATTTAGAAGAAACAAGTGGAGAATACTATTCCTAGCCAATCTCGACTTGATCTCTCAATTCCCTCTTATGTCACACTTAGGGCTCCTCGTCAAGAACTAATCTGCATCCTTTTTATGTCGGTTCACCAATGAGAGCCTTAAGCCTCCATAGCCGAAAGCTTCCAAGGTAAGTTGAAGAAAATATGGCACCCAAAAAAACCGCCCTTATAAATATTTATATCCCTCCAAATTGTACCAGTGTCCTTTCCTAAGAATCATGTTGCCTCTGTCCGTACCAGTTGGTTATACCAGACTGGATAGCTCACACATTTCTGTTCTTATCCGGATAGCTATCGTGTGTGATGACAATCCTGGGCGTAATCTGGAAATACTCATACAGCGACATTAGTGCCAAAACATGACAAAATTAAGGATAAATAGGCTAAGGTCCATTGAGTTATAAAATGCAATTTACTAAACTGAAAATGCTAAAATATGTGCTACAGATAACTAAATGGGAACAAATTAACCAATAAGTAGGGAGAAAACGTATGTCATTTCTAGCTCTATCATAGGGACAATCTGACAAAGGATGATATGTATTGGCAAACTCTTTTTGTCGTGCAATGTTAGCTAATTTGGAAGTTTAGAAATGAAGTCATCTTTTCGAGTAGCCATAGGAGTTCCTAATTGATACATGGTACTCATGGGCTCGAATCTATCATGACTTGAATGTAAAACTGAACCTGGTATCTTCTAATAGTAATCTCTCGAAGTGGACTCCTCCAAAGCTGGGTTGGGTTAAATTCAATTCGGATGATGCTATTTCTTTGGATGGGGCTTTCATTGGTAGGGTGCTTAAGGATTCTAATGTTGATTGGCAATGAAGGTATAATTAGAGTTTTTGTCCTAAATCGGTCTTTAAAGTTGAAGCGCGAGCACTATTGGAAGGTTTATTTCTTTTATGGGACAACAGATTCAGGAAATTTGAAGTTGAGTGTGATAATGCTTTGTTGGTCGACTTAATTACATCAGGTGGAGGAGTTTATTGTAGCTTAATTGAAGTGTGGCTATTACATTAGATGTTGCGTCATAAATGGGAAGTTCGTATTCGTCACATCCCAAGGAGTTTGAATGGAGTAGCTGACCACATGGAAAAAGTTTCTACGCCAAGCGACAGTTTGTTTCAAGTCTTCCGAGCACCACCGTCCTCAATTCTACGTTTGTTGGATTATGAGCGCAAGGGATCTCTTCTTTGCTAATTATGCTTTTCCTTTTGTAATAGCTTAAACTTGTTTCTTTCTACCAAAAAAAAAAGAGTAACAATAGCCTGTATCAAACCCCTAAATGTGTGAGATCATAAAACCACTGGAATCGTCGAAATTGTTCCTAGTCATAAAACCAAGCCTAGAACAGGGAATGCATCCAACAATTTAAAAAAAAGTTAAAATTTGTTAGAGTTCTATAATTTATCAAAATTTAAAATTTAATTTTTATAATTTAATTTTGAGGCTTCAAGTCTCTCTATTTTTAATTAAAAAATCTTAATTACTTTGTCTAATTTTATCATTAAAGTTAATAATATCTAAGGTAAAAATAATATTTTTATCTCTTAAAATTTATATCTTTTGTCAATTTAATTCTTACCCTTTAAAAATTGTAACACCCTATACCCAAGCCGATTGCCGAGCCCAAATACTAAGATGCCACACCACCGTCTCACATCATGTTTACCTCATTTTAAATGTTTTATTTCACATGCAAAATTTTTTTTTCAAGGGAAAGACCGAAAAAGTGAATGTGAACTGTGCACTAGGCGGGGTCCTAGGAAAGGGAGGTGAGTCAAATGTGACCGCTTAAAAACCAAGTCTTTAATAGCCAGAGCCAATCCTAGACATGCACCTTCTCATTACCACACTTCTCACAGTTTTCTAAAAATCAATTTAATATTAAATAATTCTATCTTACATCGATTTATCAACTATCAAACACTTATCATATAAAACAAACCTCAAAATGTCTCAGATATCATATTTTCAAGTCTATAATGACATGCAGATAGCTAAAGGAGCATAACAAAAATCAATATAAATCCACCATATTGCATAATACATTGCCTTAGGTTCCAAAAACATAAATAACTTATAAACCTACTGATAAAAGTAAAAAGGTCGACTTGGATTGGATCGCTCTCAAGACCACACCACTCACACCAATACTAAGTATTTGCAATGGTTAAAAAGGAGTGGGTGAACTTAACAAGCTCAGTGAGTGCTTAGAATAACCACTACATAAACAATCATCATGCATGAACTCAACAATCATACATTACATTCATATCATCTCACTTGTATTTATTTACACATTCTTTACATAGTTTTTAGCATACTCTATTCACACAAAAGCGTATTCAGTCATATATACATATAATCACAATCAAACACAATTTATGATAATTTGGCTATTGAGACTATAAAACATATAGTGAGTTCTATCATCAGACATTGGATACGCGAATCTCCAACACACCAACACTAGACTCATAGAGTCGAAACATATCTCATGAGTGAAGCATATAGCTAACACTCTCCAATACACCAAACATATCTCGTTGAATGGAGCGTAGCTCACATTCCCTTATCTCTCCAACATGTCCCTGGGCCTTAGCGCCTCACATATAACACAAAAAAGAGTACTCACAATCCTATTGCATGCCAATTGTATCCAAAGATCTCATAAGATCACAAAGCCAAAATATTCACATTATTATTATTACATATTCTTATCATATATTCACTACATATTTACTTTATTATCATAATATAATCAGCCACATGGCATGAAGAACATACTCACATATTCACTTTCACAACAGTCATTATAAGCTTCTAGCATATGTCACATCTAATGTTTGTTCACAATATCACATCTTAATTCTTTAAGCATAAATCAATTATATTTAACCATAAACCAGATTAATATTTAAGCACTAATCACATTAATATTTGAGCACAAATCATATTAATATTTAAGCATAAATCACGTTAATACTTAAGCACAAATCATATTAATATTTAATAATAAACCATATTAATATTTAAGCATAGATATAAGAACACTTACACTCAAAATTTATAGTAGGGGTTTAAGTTATTTCTAAATTTCCAAATACACAATGAATCATCTATGAGTAGCGATTCTAAAACACTCACATAATATACGCTCTTTAAAAACCTGAAAGATTAGACAAGCTTTCCTTTGCCTTTATTTTTGCTTGTTGAAGGTCCTATCGATTCCAACGCTTCAACCACACATATCACACACAAACACAAGAAAAAATTAGTCATCCACACATCTCATACAGTCATAAATAATGGCCTAAGTTGTGTTCTCTTAAATCGAAACCTTAAACCTAATAAACTTTAAATTCTAATATCTCAGTCTACACTTAATCTTTTCACATGAGACGAATTTCATTCATCTACATATTTGTCTACGATTGGTTTCCAACTTTTAAACCACACAAAACTACACATTTTAAAATACTGAATATTTTCGACATACAATGGCTATAATAACGAGAATTCATTAAAACTCGAAATACTTAACGAAACTTCAAAGTAAATTTAGAAACCTTCTAATCATGTTAAAACAAATTGAAAAATAATTTAATATCAAGTTTTTATACACAAACCCGAATTTCACCATTAAAGACCCTATTTTTTACTTTTATTCAAAACTTGCGTTTTAATGGCTAAAAACTCAGTTTAAAGGATTAGATATCATTTAAAACTTATAGGAAAACGATTGGTTACCTTGACTTGAAGAAAAACGAGCTTTGACACAAATCTAAAAAAACCCACGTTTGGAGAAGATGATGAAGGTTTTGGGGTGTTTTTCTTGGTTTTTTTAGGTATTTAATGTCTTAGAGTTAATATAATTAAAAGGAAATTAGGAGTTAGTATTTAAAAGAGATTGGGAGAGAAAATGTGTTTGACGTGAAATACAATTGAAAAAGGGGGGTTTAAGTTGATTTTGGACATTTGGTCAAATTCCTTCATAAAAACTCTTAATTTTGACTCTTTTACAATTCAATCATATTTCCAAAATTAAAGCTATTTAAAACTCATTTTCAGAAATTGACGTAATTTTCTAATAGTCATTGTCGAAAATGTTATTGGTTAATAAACTTATGAAATTTCGAACACATCTGGGCCCAAACTTCCTATTTTACCCTCGAAACTTTTAGGCCCAATTTTGGGGTGTGACAATTCTCTCCCTCTAAAAAGAATTTTGTCCTCGAAATTTCCTACCAACACGTCACTTGTTTTATCACAAAATATGTTACTTCTACCTTTAAAGTAACCATCACATTTTCGCTGCATACTTTGATTCCTATTTTCTTGAAACTTTATACGATATTTTCTTAAAGATTCTATTCACTACCACAGATTTCTCTATGGTAACTTTGTTAACGGTTTCCTCTAATCGTTACACATTCTCGTCTAAAGAACTCATAATCTTTTTTTTCCTAATTCAATGGTCTCTATCGAATATATCTATTCACATATATATACATACTTATTTAGTAACCTTTGTCACATCAAATTTTAGCATACATTAACATCTAATAAATATATATTATATAGAACCATACCGATAAGTATATATATTAAGACCTACACATATAACATAACATATGTATAACAATCCATGCATATATATTTATCAACCCCACTCATATATATTATATATAACACCAAAACCCATGCATATATATTATATAAAATAAAGCCCACACATATATATTATTTATATAATAAAGTCACGGCTACATATAATATATTAACACAATACTCACGCATATAAATATTATATATTACTAAACCATGCACACTTATTTATATTATATACTTACCCATTAGTAAAATCGCAACTACTCACACCTACTAATATGCGAGCGCACGCACAAAAAAAAAAAAAATGCACCAACCTTATCACGTTAACTTCAGCAAACACTCTCAACTTTGCACAGCAAGCATATCAAGAAATTCAAGCAAGACTTTAATAATTTGTACAAGGAGATAAAAACCAAAGTTTGCATACCATAAAGGGGTTCATATGCCTCATTTTGACATTCCGGATCTCACAATTCAAGCAAAAATACAATATACAATTGCACTCACAATAACATGTCTAGGAGGCATATCGAATAAAATTTAATTTTACACAAACAACAATGGTGTGAGTGGCAGAGGAAATTATCCAAGTCTTATTCCTGCAAAACAAGTTCAGGATTAAAGGCAATATGTTCTCGTTTCTATCCCACATGCATAGCAAACATACATCAACAATTCAAAAAAAGAGACATCTCATGCAAATTAAGCAATCAGAATAATTTAAACACTTGGGTTTCACAACCCCACTACACACAACAATCACCTAGGTCGAGTGTTATTGAACCTAAGCTCTTATGCCATAAAATGTAATACCCTATACCCTACCTGGTTGTTGAGCCCGAATACTAGGATGTCATTCCATCGTTTCACATCATGCTTACCTCATTTTAAACGTTTTATTTCACATGAAATTTTTTCTTTTAAGGGAAAAATTGAAGAAGTGAATGCGAACCGTGCACCAGGTAGGGTCCTAGGAAAGGGAGGTGAGTCAAATTTGATCGCTTAAAAACCATCTTTCCTAGCCAGATCCAATCCTAGACATGCACCTTCTCATTACTAAACTTCTAAAAGTTATCGAAAAATCAATTTAATGTTAAAAAATTCATCTTACATCCATTTATCAACTATCAGACACTTATCATATAAAAAAAATCTCAAAATTTCTCAAATGTCATATTTTCAAGTCATAATGGCATGCAAATTGTAACGCCTAAAACCCAAAACTGTCACCGATTAGGGTCTCGATATCCATCCTATCTTATATTACATTTATTATCACATTACTATTTCGTTTAATCATATTTTAATAGAGTAATACAAATTACACAACATGAATTAATAATTAATGTCAACATAACTCGAAGGGGGCAAAAATGTCATTTTCACGATTTTTGGAGACTTCTATTGATACCTGTTGGATAAGTATCGGTAGTAATCAAGTCACTAAACAATTTAGAAACAGTGCAAACTTTTACCGATACTTGAGAAAGTTCTACCTATACAAGTGTAACTTCTACCTAAACAAGTCACACTTATATCGATATTAAAAACTCCAGAGAGCTAAGAAGTCCTACCCTGTAACTTTTACCGATACAAGCACCCTAACTACCGATACAAGCATACACTACTATTCAACTACCGATACAACCCAAGTCAGAAAACAACCTCTCTCCTACCCTGTGCTTTTACTAATACATGCATGAGTTCTACCGAAACAAGTACACAGAAATCAGTAAATCATACATAACTACAAGTTTATCAAACATTCATCACTTCATAAACTTAAATGCATTATACCAAAGCATTGTACATGGTTAGAAGACCTTGCATACCTCTCATATAGAATGAATATCACATTTAACTAACATACTAACTTGTTCAACATGTATCTAGAATTCACAAAAAAAGATTCACTAATCCATACAAGTAGTACAAGTTAATTCATCCTAGCCATATAACCGAGTGATGTAATTATTACCGAACGAGCTCTCGGGATAGTGTGATGTCTTCAAGATGATCCGATCTTTAAGTAGCAAAAATGGAATCTACAAAACAATAACAATTTCACTGGTAAGCCTCATAGCGTAATAAGTTTGCAAAGTTTATTAATTTACTGAATAATATGTGATAAACAAATCTGTAAATCCGTGAAACCAGTACAGAACTGTACTTCAGTGCTTGTTATTTGTTTTACTCGTTGTTGACCTGGAGGTCATGTTGCTCATTTTACTCCCTGTTGACCCGAAGGTCATGTTACTCATTTTACTACCTATTGAACCGAAGGACATGCCTGTTACCAGTATACGATGCTATTCTTAGCCATCGATACGATATATCTTTTCCCAACGATGCTGTTCACACTAAGCTGACGAGAAAATGCAATTAGGCATAAATCTCAGCCATCGTAGGGCCTGTAATCCATTCTTGGATTCTATTCACTTTATAGTTACTCACGATGTCGTAGAAAATCCGTAACAAATGCAGGATCTCAGTAATCGAAAAATTTAACTTTGGCATAAGGCTGGGTAATTCTTCTTTTGTCATTTCTATATTTCACAACTTCAATTTGTCGTTCCAATCATCAATAATCATAAAGAAATCAGTTATAACTAGTTACAAGTAAGAATTTAATATTACAAACTTATCGGACTAGATTGCAGTTGTGGTTATACTCTAAGGACAATTCTACCAATTTCCTTTTCCCACGATTGGTGGCACAATTGTAATCTACATCCACAATCATTCAATTTCTCATATTAAATCACACAATTAGATCATTTAACACAATATAGTCTTTTTGGGAAAATTTATGAATTTACCCCTAACCTTTTACCTTTATTCAATTTAGTCCCTAAGCATAAAACATACAAAATAACCCTTCTCTTATAAGATTAATACCAACAAAGATAACCATGTATCACCACAAGTCCCTACCATTCTATTGTTTAACACAAAATGCATACAAATTCATCATTTTAACATTTTATTCCTTAAACCCTAATTTCATCCAAAATCACTTTACAAAATCAATGAATATAGTCACCAAGCATACAAATCTATCAAAAAATTTCAAGAACAAGTATTTTCAACAATGGAAAGTTTTATAACATTTGACAGATTCACAAATTGGTCCTTAGATTAGCTAGGTTAAGCTAATACGGACTCAAACATAAAAATTACTAAAGACGGGTACCAATAGCTTACTTAAATCAATGCTCAAAGCTTAGAATGAAAAACCTAGCTTCCCCCTTTGTTCTTGCCAAAGAAGATGCAGAAAATAGAAAAAAATATGTATTTTTCTTCTTTAATTTCACTTTTATATCTAATGGCATTTTTGTAAATATTTAAACTTTCCTAATTAGCTTTATTAATCACTTAATTAACCTTTAACTAATCCTATTTATTATTAATATTTCCTAAGATAATCCACCCACTAATATACATTTGGTTAATTTATTCATTTGGTCCTTCAAATTAACCAACTTAACTTTTGCACCTTTTTCAATTTAATCCTTTCTACAGAATTAACTATTTAAATGATAAAATCTCCTAACCAATATTTAATATGCTACTAATGAAATCACAAACATTAAATATTCAATATTTATGACTCGATTGGTCAGAGTTGTGGTCTCGAAACCATTGTTCTCGACACCATTGAAAACAATGCTGTTACAACTCTCTCCCTCAAGGGAAATTTCGTCCTGAAATTTCTTACTAGTGAATAGGTTAGGGTATTGTGATCTCATCGAAGCTTCTATCTCCCATGTGGCTTCCTCTAACCCGTGACGGTTCCACGATACTTTCACCAACAGTACACTTTTGTTTCGTAGCTTTTTTACTTCGTGAACCAGAATCTTAATCGGTTCTTATGAGTACGACAAATCCGACTGTATCTCAACCTCACAAGGAGTAATTACGTGAGAAGGATTTGATTTGTACCGTCTCAACATTGAAACATGAAATGCATTGTGAATCTTCTCAAGTTCCGGCGGTAAAGCCAACTTATAAGCTATAGGATCAACTCTCTCAAGGATCTCATACGACTTAATAAACCGCGGGCTCAGCTTGCCCTTTCTACCAAATCGTAACACCTTCTTCCAAGTTGAAACTCTCAGAAAGACTCTATCTCTGACGGCAAACTATATATCCTTCCTTTTTAGATCTGCGTAGGACTTTTGTCTATCCGATGCTGCTTTCAAACAATCACGGATTACCTGAACTTTGTCTTCAATCTCATGTATCAAGTCAGCCTCAACCAACTTAGACTCGCTCAACTCTGACTAATGCAAAGTTGTTCTGCATTTCCTATTGTATAATGCCTCAAACGATGCCATTTTAATACTGGACTGATAGCTGTTATTATATGCAAACTCTACCAACGACAGATATTTCTCCCAGTTACCCTCAAACTCAAGTATACAGCATCGTAGCATATCTTCCAGAATCTCTATCACCCACTTTGACTAACCATTCATTTATGGATGATATGCAATGCTGAAATTTAGCCTGGTTCCCAAAGCTTCATGCAATTTACCCCAAAACCTTGAGGTAAAACGTAAATCTCTGTCTGAGATAATAAATACTGGTACCTCGTGTAATCGTACGATCTCTGACACATATAACTCAGCCAACTTCTGAAGTGGATAATCTACCCTAATAGGAATGAAGTGAGCAGACTTTGTCAATCTGTCTACAATTACCCAATCGAATCTTTCTTCCTCGGTGTTATCGGAAGTCTTGAGATAAAATCCATAGTGACCCTCTCCCACTTCCACTCAGGGATGGAAATCGGTTGTAGCAAACCAGATGGTACTTGATGTTCGGCTTTCACTTTTTGACACACTAGACATTGAGTTACAAATTCTGACATCTCCCGTTTCATACCTGACCACCAATACATCTGTTTTAGATCGTTGTACATTTTCACATTTTTCGGGTGAATGGAATAAATGTTGTTGTAAACTTCTGTCAGAATGTCTCGTCTGAAATCTGATTCATTAGGAACACACACTCTGGCTCTGAAATACAACATACCATCCGTATCAACTGTAACCCCATGGTAGCATCACTTTGCGTCTGCCCTTTCTTAGCCTCAAGCTTTGGATCATTTTTCTGTAACTCTCAAATTCCATGTAGGAATAGCGGCCTGAGTTTAGCGATGACAAAACCATCCATCTCTAATGACAAGTGGGCATTCATCGCCCTCAATGCGAACAACGATTTTCGGATCAAGGCATTAGCGATGACATTTTCTTTCCCCAAATGGTATTTGATCACAAGATCATAATCCTTCAACAGCTCTAACTATCGGCGCTATCGCAAATTCAACTCCTTCTGTGTCATCAAATACTTCAAACTATTATGATCAGTGAACACATGACATCTCTCACCATATAGATAGTGACGCCAAATCGTTAACGCAAAGACTATGACATCTAACTCCAAATCATGAGTCGGATAATTCTTTTCATGTGGCTTTAACTGTCGAGAGGCATAGGAAGCTACGTACCTCAGTAACATTCTTCGGAACTTTCCTATCGAGGATAGCCAAATTTTTCTCGAATTAACCCGTATTCCTTTTACAGGTACCACATGACCCAAAAATCCAACTTCTCGAAGCCATAATTCGCATTTGCTGAATTTTGCATACAACCATTTTTCTCTCAAAATCTGCAATATCTCTCTAAAATGCTGAGTATGCTCTGACTCTGTTCTGGAATAAATCAGTATGTCATCGATAAATACAACCAAAAATCTATCTAACTGAGGTTGGAACACTCGGTTCATCAGATCCATAAATGCTGCTGGAGCAGTAGTAAACCAAAACGGTATTACCAAAAACTCATAATGCCCATACCGGGTTTTGAATGTTGTTTTCATCACATTGTAATCTTTCACTCGCATTTGATAACAACCTAACCAAAGATCTACCTTAAAAAATACAGTTGCACCTTTCAATTGATCAAATAACTCGTCAATACGAGGTAATGGGTACTTATTCTTGATTATTATTTTGTTCAACTATTTATAATCTATACACATTCTCATCGAACATTTGTTCTTCTTCACAAACAAAACTAGCGCACGCCAAGGCGATACACTCGGTCGTATAAAGACTCTGTTAATAACTCTGTTTGATAACTCTTGTAATTGAGCCTTTAATTCTTTCAACTCGGTTGGTGCCACTCTGTATGGTGGAATTGAGATCAATGCGGTGCCTGGTAATAGATTAATACCAAACTCTACCTCTATGATCAGTGGCAAACCCGATAATTCTTCTGGAAACACATATGTAAATTCGTTGATTACCCGTACCTGTTTTAATTCTCTCATTGAAACTCGTGAGTCAAGTATATATGCCAGAAATGCTTTGCAGCCTTTACTGATCATATTCTGTGTTGAAATAGCTAAGATCATTCTGGTTTCACTGTTCAATCTGCTAGACTGAACCGTAATCATTTCACCTATCGGGCTTTTCAAATTAATCTTTCTTCCTTTGCAGTTCACTACTGCATCATGCTCAAATAACCAATCTATACCCAAGATCACATTGAACTTGGTAAAAGGTGACAGCATTAGGTCAGCAAAAAATTTTATAGCCCTGGACTTTCAGTGGACATTTGCGACATACCAAATTAACAATGACACTATGACCAATGAGTTTGTGACTTGTATATCAAATTCAGTCGACTCTACTGACAGTTTCTTATTAGATGCTAATGCAGTGCAAATATATGAATGAGTCGACCTTGAATCAATAAAAGCACACACAATATTATTAAAAAGATAAAATACACCGGTCACAATATCGGGCTACATTACCCCTGTTATCGTCTCGATTCCTATCTGTACTGCTGCTCTGTCCCAGACGTCTACCTTTTTTTGGAGTAATAGAAGGTTTCACACTCTGTTCTTCTTTCGTTTTTGAAGTCATCGGGTAGTTTCACATGAAATGGTCTGTACCTTTACATCGATAACAAGCTCCTTTCAACTTTCGACACTCGCCCACATGGTACCTTCCGTATTGATCACATTGTGGACTAGGTGCATTTCGTACATTGGCAACACTGGCTGTATGACGATTTTGAAGTTTGGATATTTCTTATAGCAAAATTATAAACACTTCAACTTAGATATTTCTAAGTCTTTTATTACTCATAGTGCTTATAACTTTGGAGAAATCCTCCTTCACTCTTTAGCTTTCTCCTTTCCTTTTCCTTCAACTTGGACCTTCTCCTTCTTTTCTTTCTCTTCAATTTCATATAAACACCATTTTCAGATATAAGCTATAAACTCAATCAAATAATCTTTTCATGCTAAATTAAAAAAATGAATATGTATGTCAAGTAAATCTCTTCGTCTCTTACCTTAACACTTGAAACCTCAAAGATATCAACATGAGCTCTTGCTCCTAAACACTTCAAAATGGATCTCTTTCCAAAGATTAAGATAATCTCTACACTTTCTCTAATGATCTTCTTAATGAAAACTCAAAGAATGAAGCTTGAAAGCTTCAAAAATGGTGTCTAAAGCTTGAATGTAAGGAGGAAGAAGATGAATAGGAGGGTTAGAGGGATTGGACGGCAAACAAGGGAAATGGAGGGACAAAAATCTGATTTTCCTCCATTTCATTTTGTCCAATTATAGCGTATAATTAGGCTTACTTAACAAAAATGGTCAAATTGCACCTTAGGTCCGTTGACCTTTCATCACTTCTACACTTTAGTCCAAACTCCAATCATTACTCATTATTATAATATAAAATATGCTCAATTACCATTTTTCCCATCTCTATTCATAATAGTTACCTTGATGAGTCCTCATTCATTTTGGGCTAATTATCCTTTTAGTTTCTAACAATCACTAAATATTCCATAATTCTTTTATCATTTTATTGTTATCACAAATTTATAATTCAATTAATATCTGAGAAATACATTTTAAAAATGCTGATGTTACAACTCCCCCCCTAAGAAATTTCGTCCTCGAAATTTTCCTGCATTAAACCATTGTGGTGTTGTTGTCTCATAGTTTCCTCTCTTTCCCATATTGCCTCTTTGGAACTATGATGTCTCCACTGAAATTTTACCAAAGGAACACATTTGTTTCTTAATTATTTTATCACTCATGCACTTATCTTAATCGGCTCACTTTCATAAGTCAAATTCGGTTATATTTTGATAACTTCCGGAGTAATCACATGAGATGAGTTAGACTGATATCCTCGTAGCATAGATACATGAAAAACACTATGAATCTTGTCCAACTCCGGAGGGAGTGCTAATCGATAGGTAACTAGGCCAATTCTTTCCAAAACCTCATAAAGTTCGATGAATCTTGGACTTAACTTTCCTTTCTTTCCAAGCCGAAGGACCTTTTTCCATGGATATACTTTCAAAAATACCTTTTTCGCCCACATTAAGCTCAATATATTTTCTTTTTAGATCAGTATATTACTTTTGTCTATCCGAAACAACCTTTAAACGATCTCTAATCAACTTCATTTTCTCTTTTATTTAATTGAATCAAGTCAGGACCTACTAACTTATTCTCACTTAACTTTGTCCAACATACTGGAGTCCTACATTTTCTCTGAAACTTTAATATAAATCCTAGATCTCGATCAGAAATAATGGATACAAGCATACTATGAAGTCTTACTTTTTGTCTATATACAATTGAGCATACTTATCCAAAAAGAAATCGATTCTTACCGAAAGAATGTGAGCAGACTTAGTTAATTGATCCTAAAATCTCATACTTCCTTCACTATCAATCTCAGGCTTACTATTTTCCCTTCCTCCATTTACAACTTAAATCTTAACCTTTAATTATTTAATTCAAATACACACTTCATTTATTTCACCTTACTTCACTAACATGTAACTTACTATGTTACTCCATAACTTCAAACATATAACATCATAACTCTCAATTACCCTTTTGAAAATATTTTTCATCTTCTTATACCATTACTTAAGGAACTCCTTGTGTTTCTTTCCACCCCTTTTTATGATACATATGTATATTTTCATCCTTGTATTCCATCATACACTCTAGTTCTATTCTTTTCTATTATCTCTTTCATGACTCAAAAGGTAACTAATTATCTATCAAATCTCCATACTAAATTAATAACACATAATTTTTTTTGCTTCCTACTTGTATCATAAACCTTATCATTTATCACATAACCTTTCATCCCTAAAGAACACTTCTCCTTTACTAATTATATCTTCACACTCTTAAATTAGATTTCAAATCATCATAACTTCATATATATATATATATTCTCTTAATAAAACAATAAAGTTCTCACACTTCATTTTAAAACTTAAACTTTTTATTAGTATATTATTCACTTATTTTCATCAATCATAATTATTTCTTTTCTACTTGAAATTCTCAAAGAAATTCTTTTTCTTCTATACACAACCATGACCCCACGTTTGGATAGCCAATCCATTCCTACTATCATATCAAACTCATGGAATATAAGGGTCATAAGGTCTACTGGAAGCTTACAACCCTGAATCTTTAGGGGACACCTCTTGCATACTTAATTAACTCTTTCACTCTACTCGAAGGGATTAGTAATGACTAACTCGTACTCCGTGGGTTCTATCTGCTAATTATTTCTTTCACTAATGGGATGCATATATGCGAATATATAGAACCAGTGTCAATTAACACAGTTTATAGGAAAATCGCATAAAGAAAATTTACCAGTATTCACATCAGGAGCACTCTCCCCTTCTTTGGTTCTAATAGCATAAGTTCGAGGTCTATAAACTTCTGATCCATCTGCTACCTCTCTCGTTGACCTCGTACCAAAACCACCGATATTTCTAACAATTCTACCTCTTTGAGGAACTAAACTTCCTCTTGTAGACTATTCAGGGATATTACCTGACCGCTTCGAGAAATCTCGTATAAAGTGGTCTGTTAACCCACATTTAAAACAAGCCTTATTATTTAATCGACATTCTCCCCGATGCAACCTTCCATAGAACTTACATAGTGGTGGAGGTGATCTTCTCTGGCTACCACCAATACTAACCACTGAAGCACTTTGTTGTGGTCGTCTCACTTAACTTCTCAATTTCTGACCAACAGAATAGGAAGTATATCTGGAATCTCTCATTCTCTTCGAAGAAGGTGGTGGTGTAGAACTAGTTGCCACACTCTTTCTAGCATTCATTTCTTTAGAACGGATCAATCCTTCTTCTAGTCGTAGAGCTCTGTCGACTAGAACAGGAAACTCTTACAGATGAAGCGGAAGAAGGGGAACATTTATTTCCTAGTTCAATCCCCATTCGAAGTGTCGACACATATCCACTTCGCTTGCAATCAATTCCTTCGCGTATCGGCTCAATCGAAGGAATTCATGCTCGTATTCGGTAACAGACATGTTGTTTTGCTTAAGGTCAAGAAATTCTCTCTTTTTCTTTTCAAGGTAAAGCTCACTAACATACTTCTTCTTAAATTCTGATACGAAGAAGTTCCAATTAATCCTTTCCATAGGGTGGATATTCAATACAGTGGTTCACCACTGATAAGCTTCACCTTTCAACAATGATACAACACACTTCAACTTTTCCTCATAGGTGCACTGCAATTCATCAAATACTCTTCGGCTATTTTCTAGCCATTCCTCAACATCAACTAGATCATCGTCTTTCTTGCCTCGGAATTCCTCAGCGCCATGCTTTCTTAATTTCTCCAAATGAGATCGATGGCTAGAGGCAGATGGTTGAGGTTGAGGCGCATTATGCATAAGAGCATTCACATCATCCCTAGCTTTCACTACTTGTTGTAGTAAAGTATTCACAGTTTGAAGTAGAGTCGTTATAGGCAGCTCTTGTTGAGATGATCTCGACTCACGAGCCACTGGGTTTCTTTCTTCTATTTTTGGCCCTCTACGTTTACCAGAATATATCGATTCTCTTATAGGGTTTGGAACCTTACTTTCTACCTCGTCACCAATTTTTCATGTCGGATGTTTGACAT
Source organism: Gossypioides kirkii (assembly GCA_005610355.1). Classification (NCBI taxonomy): domain Eukaryota; kingdom Viridiplantae; phylum Streptophyta; class Magnoliopsida; order Malvales; family Malvaceae; genus Gossypioides; species Gossypioides kirkii. The sequence goes on from CP032253.1 coordinate 20,318,024, forward strand.
TCTTCTTACTACAATATTCACAATTTTAAACAATTAAACATTTAAATAACCTCTCATCACATCAACATGTAAAATGACATGTACATGTAGACTCATTCCTGTCCCAAAACATCAAAAAACCACGCTCTGATACCAATAAATATAACACTCCTATACTAGTCTACACGTACAAACTCGATACAGGAGTATTCGATACTCGTCCGAAAAGTAAAATCGAGTGTAACAAATTTTTTTCTTTTCAAATGGTGTATATTCAAAATATCATCATATATTCAAGTATACTTCATACCGAGACTTGAAATCAATTCAAAAATGATAAAATATGATTTTTGTTTCAAAATAGGGTAAAATATCGATACCAAGTTATTAGAATCGATATTTTTTTATAAAATATCGCTACCAAATAGTAAGATCAAGACATACAAGGCTCTCTGTCAAATTGATATTGATACCTTTATGAAAGGTATCGATATTTTTCCAAAAATATCGGTACTAGTTTTCAAAATCGATACCAAGAGGGCTCTCTGGAACTCTGGTATCGATACCTTTTCAGAAGTATCGATAATTTTTATAAAAATAGATACTTTTCTTTTAAAACGATACCAAGGACCCATTCTATCAAATAGGTATCCATACCCTTCATCAAGGTTTCGAAAATTTTGCTAAAAAAAATGCATTAAACTCAATTTAAAACTTCGTGAAAACCTTCTTAAAACAATCCCAGTTTAAATTAACATTTGAGAGCAAATATATACATCTAAATACACATTAAAAAAGGCTCTTCCTTGAGCTCAAACATAGATTTCATAATATTTCTTCAAACACATAAAAATACCCCTTTGTACATGCCATTTCACAACAAGTTGAAATATCAAATATTAACCTTCTTGTTGATCTGATGATGAGAGGCACCTAATCTAACATTAGCTTCTCGGAGTCCTTAAACCTATGCGTTGAAATAAACGCGTTAAGCCGATGAAGGCTTAGTAAGCACTATAAGCATAATTAATCATTTAACATCTTATTACTTCATTTTAACACATATACACATATTTCATGTAAAAATACATACCTTTCATATACTTATCATATATCTTACCTCAATGGTAAGATTCATACTTTCATCCACATATCACATAATAGCCATTTTGGCCAGTAACTCATTTACATGTTGACATTTAAATTCACATACACATATGGTACTTACCCTTCATATATTCATCTTTTCACTTACCTCAATGGTAAGTTTACTCATGTATCTCTTATATCCATGTTTATGATTATTCACATAATATTTCACACATATACTTTTCTTTCATCACATGTATATATATATCATTACTCAATCACATATTTAACTAATCATATCATATTTCTCATTTCATCACCATTAATCTTATAGCAAAATTATAAACACTCCAACTTAGATATTTCTAAGTCTTTTATTACTCATAGTACTTACAACTTTGGAGAAATACTCCTTCACTATTTAGCTTTCTCCTTTCCTTTTCCTTCAACTTAGACCTTCTCCTTCTTTTCTTTCTCTTCTATTTCATATAAACACCATTTTCACATATAAGCTATAAACTCAATCAAATAATCTTTTCATGCTAAATTATAAAAATGAATATGTATGTCATGTAAATCTCTTCATCTCGTACCTTAACACTTGAAAACTTAAATATATCTACTTGAGCTCTTACTCCTAAACACTTAAAAATGGATCTCTTTCAAGAGATTAAGTTAATCTTTACACTTTCTCTAATGATCCTCTTAATGAAAACTCAAAGAATGAAGCTTGAAAGCTTCAAAAATGGTGTCTAAAGCTTGAATGTAAGGAGGAAGAAGATAAATAGGAGGGTTAGACGGGTTGGACGGAAAACAAGGAAAATGGGGGGACAAAAATTTGATTTTCCTCCATTTCATTTTGTCTATTTATAGCCTACAATTAGGCTTACTTAAAAAATGGTCAAATTCACTTTAGGTCCCTTGACCTTTCATCACTTCTACACTTTAGTCTAAACTCCAATCATTACTCATTATTATAATATAAAATATGCTCAATTACCATTTTACCCATATCTATTCATCATAATTACCTTGATGAGTCCTCCTTCATTTTAGGCTAATTATCTTTTTAGTCCCTTCTTCTTTCTAACAATCACTAAATATTCCATAATTCTTTTATCATTTTATTGCTATCACAAATTTATAATTCAATTAATATCTCAAAAATACATTTTAAAAATACGGATGTTACAGATACTAAAAAATTTAGAGAGCTAAGAACTCCTACCCTGTAACTTCTATTGACAAGCATGCACAGAACTATTGATACCTACTATTCAACTACCGATACAACCCAAGTCAGAAAACAACCTCTCTCCAACCCTGTGCTTCTACCGATACATGCATGAGTTCTATCGAATAAGTACACAAAAATCAGTAAATCATACATAACTACAAGTTTATCAAACATTGATCACTTCATAACCTTAAATGCATTATACCAAAGCATTGTACATGGTTACAAGACCTTGCATACCTCTCATATAGAATGAATATCACATTTAACTAACATACCAACTTGTTCAACATTTATCTAGAATTCACAACAAAAGATTCATTCATTCATACAAGTAGTACAAGTTAATTCATCCTAGTACATGTCATACAACTGAGTGATGTAATTACTACCAAACGAGCTCTCGAGATAGTATGATGTCTTCAAGATGATCCGATCTTCAAGTCGCAAAAATGGAATCTACAAAACAATAACAATTTCACTGATAAGTCTCATAGCTTAATAAGTTTGCAAGATTTATTACTTTACCGAATAACATGTGATAAATGAATCTGTAAATCTGTCAAGCTAGAACAAAGCTGTACTTCTATGCTCTTTATTTGTTTTACTCCTTGTTGACCCGAAGGTCATGTTGCTCATTTTACTCCCTGTTGACCCGAAGGTCATGTTGATCATTTTACTCCTTATTGACCAGAAGGTCATGTTGCTCATTTTACTCCTTGTTAACCCGAAGGTCATGCCTGTTACCAGTATACGATGCTATTCTTAGTCATCGATACGATATATCTGTTGCCTACGGTGCTGCTCACACTAAGCTGACAAGAAAATGCAATCAAGCATAAATCTCAGCCATTGTAGGTCCTGTAATCCATTCTTGGATTCTATTCACTTTACAGTGACTCACGATACTGTAGAGAATCCACAACAAATCCAGGATCTCAGACATCGGACCATTTACCTTTGGAACAAGGCCAGGTAATTCTTCTTCTGTCATTTCTATCTTTCACATCTTCAATTTGTCGTTCCAATCATCAACAACCATAAAGAAGGCAGTGATAACCAGTTACAAGTAAGAATTTAATATTACGAACTTACCAGACAAGATTGCAGTTGTGGTTATACTCTAGGGACTATTCCGCTAATTTCCCTATCTCGCGATCGATAGCACAATCGTAGTCTACATCTACAATCATTCAATCTCATATTAAATCACACAATTAGATCATTTAACACAATATAATCTTTTGGGAAAATTTATGATTTTACCCCTAACCTTTTACCTTTATTCAATTTAGTCCCTAAGCATAAAACATACAAAATAACCCTTCTCTTATAAGATTAATACCAACTGATATAACCATGTATCACCATAAGTCCCTACCATTTCATTGTTTCACAAAAAATGCATACAATTTCATCATTTTAATATTTTAGTCCTTAAACCCTAATTTCATCCAAAATCACTTTACAAAATCAATGAATCTATTCACCAAGCATACAAATCTATCAAAAACTTTCCTAATTAGCTTCTTTAATATCACTTTTATATCCAATGGCATTTTTGTAAATATTTAAACTTTCCTAATTAGCTTTATTAATCACTTATTTAACCTTTAATTAATCCTATTTATTATAAATATTTCCCAAGATAATCCACCCACTAATATACATTTGGTTAATTTTCTTATTTGGTCCTTTTAATCAACCAACTCAATTTTTGTACCTTTTTCAATTTAATCCTTTCTACACAATTAACTATTTAAATGATAAAATCTCCTAGCCAAACTTTAATATGCTACTAATGACATCACAAACATTAAATATTCAGTATTTATGATTCGATTTGTCAGAGTTGTGGTCCCAAAACCACTGAAAACCTGGCTATTACAACTCTCCCCCTTAGCGAAATTTCGTATCCCATGTGGCTTCCTCAAACCCATGATAGTTCCACAACACTTTCACTAATGGTACTCTTTCGTTTCGTAGCTCTTTTATCTCTTGAGCTAGAATCTTAATCGGTTCTTTTGTGTACGATAAATTTGACTGTATCTCAACCTCACAATGAGTAATCACGTGAGAAGGATCTGATCTGTACCGTCTTAACATTGAAACGTGAAATACATTGTGAATCTTCTCAAGTTTCGATGGTAAAGCCAACTTATAAGCAATAGGACCAATTCTCTCGAGGATCTTATACGGCCTAATAAATCGTGGGCTCAGCTTACCCTTCCTACCAAACCGTAACACCTTCTTTCATGGTGAAACTCTCAGAAAGACTCGCTCAAATCTGACCAATACAAAGGTGTTCTACATTTCCTACCGTATAGTGCCTCAAACGGTGCCATTTTAATACTGGACTGGTAGTTGTTATTATGTGCAAACTCTACTAACGGCAGATATTTCTCCTAGCTACCCTCAAACTCAAGTATACAGCATCATAACATATCTTCCAAAATCTGTATCACCCGCTCCGACTGACCATCCTTCTACGGATGATATGTAGTACTGAAATTCAACCTGGTTCCTAAAGCTTCATGCAATTTACCCTAAAACCTCGAGGTAAACATGGATCTCTATTTGAGATAATAGATGCTGGTACCTCGTGTAATCGTACGATCTCTGACACATATAACTCAGCCAATTTCTTAAGTGGATAATGTAGCCTAACAGGAATGAAGTGAGTTGACTTCATCAATCTGTCTACAATTACCCAAATCAAATCTTTCTTCCTTGGTGTTACCGAAAGTCCTGTGGCAAAATACATAGTGACCCACTCCCACTTCCACTCAAGGATGGAAATCAACTGTAGCAAACTAGATGGTACCTGATGCTCGGCTTTCACTTGTTGACACACTAGACATCGAGTTACAAATTTTGAGATCTCCCGTTTCATACCTGGCCACCAATACATCTCTTTCAGATCGTTGTACATTTTCACACTCCTCGAGAGAATGGAATAAGCACTGTTGTGAGCTTCTGTTAGAATGTCTTGTCTCAAATCTGATTCATTAGGAACACACACTCTGTCTCTGAAATACAACATACCATCCCTATCAACTGTAAACCCCATGGTAGCATCACTCTGCGTTTGCTCTTTCTTAGCCTCAAGCTTTGGATCGCTTTTCTGTAACTCTCGAATTCGCTGTAGGAATAGCAGTCTCTTCCTGAGTTCAGCGATGACAAAACCATCCCACTCTAGTAACAAGTGGGCATTCATTACCCTCAATGCGGATAACGATTTTCGGCTCAAGGCATCAGTGGCAATATTTACTTTCCTCGGATGGTATTCGATCACAAGATTATAATCCTTCAACAGCTCTAACCATCGGCGCTGATAATTATTTCAAATTTTGTCACCACAACAATCATCCTAGCAATTTATATTCTCTGGAATCCTAATGTATAAATTGCATTCATATGCTGGAATATTGTGCCGATAATTTATAGGTAAGAATAATCAAAATTGCAAATTCACTGATGTTAGTATCATTCTTTGAATCTCAAATCTTCTTAACCTACTTAAGCATTTATTAAATAATATATATATTCTTTCTTTTTCTTTCTTTTTATCAACTTTTCTTTCTTTTTCTCTTTCTCTTATTTTTATGTGACTGAGAGATGTCATTGCATTACTATACTCTTGTTCATAGGCAGTAACGATGGGGTGCAACAAACCCCCAGGGAGCATGTAATTGCGCTGACATACACTCTTGCAGTGATAGCCTTTGGCTAGATAATTTTTCTAACACTTGCAGTGGAGTGTTCCCCCTTTTGAGTCACAATACACGCACATTGGAGTGTCTTTTATTAATAGTAATAATCATTCATCCAAAAATAGAAACAATCAACATTCAATCACATTCATTCAATTCACGCATTAGCATTCCAAATAATTCAAGAATTACGCATCAAATGATAAATTGTGGTCACATTTTTCTCTAAACTTTGCATACTTTCATTCAATTAAAAAGATAATTAAATTCCTAAATTTGTGGGTGTAATTGCATTTCCATTCCAACTCCCCCAACTTAGTGTCTGCATTGTCCCCAATGCACTGACAATATTATACAAAAATAATGGAAATGCAACTACAATGCAAATGCTAAAACAAGTAAAATGTAGAAACAATAAAAATGTAATGACAATTAAAAGAAATGCATGTAACTAACTACTAGAAAGTAAATTAACTCTGATTGCTGCAGCCGATGAAGTGGCTGCCTTTAATTTCTTCTTCTTTTTTGGGTGCTCCTCTTTGGCCTTCTTCTTTTCTTTTCGTTTGCGCCTCTTTTCTTTTGATTCCACTGGTGTAGCAGATTGCTCTTCCATAGCCGGTTGAATATTGGCTTCATCGACCATTACATCCGAAGGATGAATTTGAGCAAGTGGTTCCATGTATGGCACAATAGCTAGAAGATTAGAATCCTTATTTTTGGATACGATGGCCTCGATGCAGCTAGCCCCAGTTGTCACCAGTTTTCTTTAGATGCACCCACACTTGTAGGTGCGTCGACAAATTCTTCAGATAAATTTGTCGGGGCAATACTTTCTTCTTCTTCCTTCTCCTTTTCGTTTTCTTCTTTCTCTTCTTCTCTTGCTCCTTCATCTTATGCTTCTTTGTTGGCTCCAATATCCATAGATGTGGCTGGTGTTTGCTCCTCCCCAACAGCAGCAACGACCTCTCGTTCCGCCATGTTGGCACTCAAACTATTTGACTGGTCATCGTCAAAGAGGCTTACTATGTTACGGAAGCAATCTTCTAACTCCTTGGACGACACCTCTTTCTCCTCATCATCAGAGATATGGATTCTAGTTGGGGACTAGATGGATTGGGTTTGTTCGTCTGAAGTGTGTTACTTAGAGGATGGAGTAGCTTCCTTGATAATGGAAAGGAACACGGGGAATTTCGGCTTCGGGTTCCTGCTTAAACCATGCAACGTGGTGACAATAGCAGTATTCCATGCCTTAGTATAGGCATAGAACAAGTTTTGCCTGTATTGCATTTCCTCTACAGCACCGACAAGTCTGATTTGTCTGCAACTTGTTTGATCAACAATCTGTTCAATTTCCACAAGCTTCTTTCATTGCATTAGTTTGAGCGGTCTTCTTCTTCCCTTTTCCCTTTTCCCTTTTCCCTTTTCTTTCTTCTATGAGGCCTCCTTCACCATTAGGGTTTCTTGACCCCTAGTCATCCTCTCCATCGACACGTCATTGATTAGGCCTTTGTTTTCCAAAGTTTCCTCCCGTTCACGAGGCACAATGCCTGTTTGCTTACATAGCAGCATTATCAAAGAAGGAAAGGGTAGGATACTTGTCTATTTTGTGGCTGCCTCAGTAATTTCTTGATGTAAGATTATGTCGACATCAATTTTTATGACCTTTCATTATGGAATGTAATAAGCACATTCTATCGAGTGTCGGGGTGGTATTATGGGTGGATGGCAGCAGACGAAAGTTAATAAAATGGAACCAAACCTTGCTTTGAACTGTTAAATAGCGATGGTTCATGGTGTAGTTATTAGGATTATATCCAGTCCACACCACACCTTCAACGCATAAGTCATTCAATAAAATCTCGGTACCATCCTCAAAAAGTTTTCTAGAAATTTGGTGTGTTCATTCCCCCTCAGAGATATGAAAGAGGTTGTTTATGTGACTGGCACTCCACAGCACTAAGCCTTCTCGTACAAAAATAAATTCCTATTTAGGGTCTACCAAGTTAGCGTAGAATTCCCTTACCATAGAAGGAGAATATCCTACTAGATGGTCACAAAATTGTTCTCATCCCAGACGAGAGATTGTTCTGGCTACTTGCTTTCCCAGATTTAGTTGTGAGGACAACTAAAATCCTTGTTCAGGATGAAAGTTCCTCTTTAGCATAATGTAGTGATATCGGTCCTTCGTCACCTTTGACAGGAACAAAACCGGCTCTTTAGGTTGAGGTTGGTCAACGTTCCTGACCACAACAGTCGAGGATTTAGCCGTCGACTTGAAAGGTGTTTTTGCTCCGCGAGTACGAGCCATGAGTACTGAAATAGAAAAAAAGAGAAAGTATCTGGCAGAAAAATAGCAGGTTGAAGATAAAGAGAATACAGTAACAATGGAGGTTGTGAGTGTGAGATATCAATCGGCATAAAAGGGATGATTTATAGAGGATGGAAATGAAGAGACGTGATGATTGGTAATAGTACATTATGCCTGCAGCCAATAAATACTAGGACACAAATTGTACTTTTTAGGGATGATTCAACGGTTGGGGATTGAGATGAATCAACCGACGTGATTATTGCCTAAAATGTTTCGTTGAGTCATCAATAAATTGCATCGACAAGTCGTGTTGTCATGTGTCGAAAAGAGGCAATTTTTATTCTTGGATAAAACTTAAAGAAAAAGAGGTAAAAGAAAAAGTAAAAGTAAAAATCAAAATCAAAATTTTGCAATGACATTATTAAGAAAATGTGACCAGGTTAATGGTCTCATGTTATTCGCTTATGCCTGAGCTATAATAATGCTTCAATCATTAGCCATTTACTTTAAACTGGTGCCCATCGTTCAAATCCTTAATTGTCACTGCACCATATGGAAATGCTTTGACAATTCAAAAGGTCCTAACCACCTTAAGAGCAATTTCTCTGGATGTAATTTTAAACATGAGTTAAATAAAAGTACTAATTGACCAGGAGAAAATTGTCGCCGCAAGATGATGTTATCGTGCCATCTCTTAGTTTTTTCTTTATAGATGGTAACATATTCATAGGCATTGCACCAAATTTCTTCTAGCTCTAAAATGTCCAACAATCTTTTTCGTCCAGCAGCATCGAAATCCATGTTCACTTGCTTGATTGCCCACATGGCCTTATGCTCAAGTTCAACAGGCAAATGACATGATTTTCCAAGCACCAATTGATATGACGACATCCTTAATAGGGGTTTGTAAGTAATACGAAGCGTCCACAATGTATCATGTAGCCATGAGGACCAATCTCGTCTAGATGGTTTAACCACCTTCTAAAGAACACTATTAATTTTTCGACTGGAGACCTCCGTTTGTCCATTTGATTGTGGATAATACGTGGTTACCATAAGGTGTATCATGGCAATGCTTTAGGATGGAAAGCATTTCCTCCTCAAGAACGTAACGAAGAATGATGTTGTTGGCACATACCTTGAACAAGTATGGATCATTCCAATGATATTTCGCAGTATCCCGCAGAAATTTGACTTTCCTATGACCTGCTGCACTCAACGGTAACTTACCAGAAACTAGATAATTGACAACATCTGCATACCATGGAGATGCTTCGATAAAGAATAATTTCTAATCTGGAAATGCGTCGATAATTTGTGTCTTATTCTCATCTTCGCTTCCAGCTTCCAGACGAGACAAGTGGTCTGCTACTTGATTTTCTGATCCTTTCCTGTCCTTGATCTCAACATCAAATTCTTGCAGCAAAAGGATCCATCTAATCAGTCTAGGCTTGGCATCTTTCTTAGCAAAAAGGTATCTTAAAGCAGAATGATTAGTGTGTACTATAATTTTTGTGCTGACAAGATATGAATGAAACTTGTCAAATGCAAAAACTACTGCTAGTAACTCTTTCTCAATGGTCTTATAATTTACCTGTGCGTCAGTTACAGTCTTACTAGCTTAATAGATAGAATTAAATACCTTATCTTTCCTTTGTCCAAGCACTACTCCGACAGCAAAGTCGTTAGCATCGCACATTACCTCAAACGGTTGCGTCCAATCTGGTGCGATGACAATAGGTGCTTGTACCAGCTACTGTTTAATCTTCAAAAATGCTTCCAAACAAGCATCAAAAACAAAATATTTTTATTTTGCTCCAACAAAGAGCATAATGGTTTCGCTATTTTGGAGAAGTCTCGAATGAATCTTCTGTAAAACTTGGCATGGTCGAGAAAACTTCTTATTCCTTTCACATTATTGGGTGGAGACAATTTTTCAATGATTTCCACTTTTGTTTTGTCCACTTCAATGCCCTGACAAGATATTCGATGACCAAGGACAATTCCTTCGGTTGCCATGAGGTGGCATTTTTCCCAGTTAAGAACTAAGTTGGTGTCCTCGCATCTTTTCAAAACTTTGGCTAGATTGTCAGTGCATATATCAAAACTTTGCCCATATAAAGAAAAATCATTCATAAATACCTCTAATAAATCTTAGATCATGTCCGAGAAGATGGCCATCATGCACCTCTAGAATGTGGCTGGGGCATTGCACAATCCAAATGGCATTCGTCGGAAAGCAAAGGTTCTAAATGGGCAGTGAAAGTCATCTTTGCTTGATCCTCCGATGCAATAACGATCTAGTTGTATTCAGAATACCCATTAAAGAAATAATAATAGGCCTTACTAGCTAGCCTATCTAACATTTGATCGATGAATGGAAGTAAGAAGTGGTCTTTTTTTGTGGCCGCATTTAAACGACAGAAATCCAAACACACTCGCCAACTTGTAAAAATGCGAGTAGGGATTAGCTCATTTTTATCTTTACTTTCCACTGTGACGCCACTCTTTTTAGGCACAGACTGGACTGAGCTCACCCATGTGCTATCTGAAATGGGGTAGATGATGCCTACATCCAACACTTAATAATCTCCTTCTTCACTACTTCCTTCATTTTTTCATTCAATCTTCGTTGCTCAATGGACTATTTTCCTTCATCTTTTAGCCAAATCTTATGCATGCAGAAAGAGAGACTAATGCCTCTGATATCCGCTATACTCCAGGCAATGGCTCTTTGTGTTGCTTCAATATTCCAATTAATTTTTATTCCTGACTTGCGTCAAGACTTGCGCTGACAATTACAGACAATGTTTTATTGTCACTTAGGAAAACATACTTCAGGTGTACTGGCAATGGCTTTAACTCCAAAGTCGGAGCTTCTTCAACTGATGGTTTAAAAATAAGGATCGTCCGATTAGTTAGATCCAAATATTCCAATTGTCAGCCATGTTTTAGCTCACAAACATTAGCCTCAACAGTGTGGTCACACTCAGGTGGGATATTGTCGTCAGCTGTCACCGTATATTCTTCTAGCACTACTGAGCTTCGTTCATTAAATTCTTCTGTAATTAGTTCATCCAGAATATCAATGTGGTGACATTGTTCTTTACTGCGTGATGGAGATGCTTTGAACACACTGAAGGTTACATGCTCATCGTTATGACGCATAATCAACTCGCCTTTAAAAACATCGATAAAAGTGAGTCCGTTGCAGGAAATGGATGCCCCAAAATAATGGGCACCTCTTTATCAGTTTCGCAATCAAGAATAATGAAATCAGCTCGGAACACAAGCTTATCAACATGGACGAGAACATCTTTAATCTGTCCTACAAGTTGCATCAAAAATCTGTCTGCAAGTTGCAATGTCACCGCAATGGGCTTCAAATGACCAATCCCTAATTTCCTAAAAATTGAAAGGGCATAAGGTTAATGCTAGCTCCTAAGTCACAAAGAGCTTTACCTAAATAATGATTTCTAATAGAACATGGAATTGTGAAACTGCCAAGATCTTTCATCTTTGTTGGCAATTTATTTATCAGCATAACACTACTGTAACATCCGCATTTTTAACATGTATTTTTAAAGTATTATCTGAATCATAATTTGGGATCAAAATAAAATGATAAAGGACTTATGGAGTATTTAGTGATAGTTAGAAAGAGGAAAGGACTAATTGGATAATTAGCCCAAAATAAATGATGATTCATCAAGGTAATTGTGGTGAATAGAGATGGACAAAATGGTAACTGAGCTTATTTTATATTATAATAATGAGTAATGATTGGAGTTTGGACTAAAGTGTTGAAGTGATGAAAGTTCAAGGGACTAAAGGAGTAATTTTACCATTTTTGTTAATTAAGCCTAATTATAGGCTATATTTGGACAAATGAAGGGAGGAAAATCAGAAACTTTGTCCCCCATTTGCTCCTATTGCCGTCCATACTCCATAGTCTCTTATTCATCTTCTTCTTCATTTTCCTCTAGCCATTTCCACCATTTTTGAAGCTTTCAAGCTTCATTCTTTGAGTTTCCATCAAGTTTTCATTAAGAAGAGTAGTATAAAAAGTGTAGAGATCACTATAATCTCTTGAAAGAGATCCATTTTGAAGTGTTTAGGAGCAAGAGCTCAAGTTGATATCTTTGAAAGTTTCAAGGGTTAAGGTAAGAGATAAAGAGATTTACATGACATACATGTTTATTTTCATGATTTAGTATGAAAATATTATTTGATTGAGTTTATAGCTCATATGTGAAAATTGTGTTTATATGAAATTGAAGAGAAAGAAAAGAAGGAGAAGGACCAAGTTGAAGGAAAAGGAAAGGAGAAAGCCAATGAGTGAAAAGAGATTTTCTACAAGAGTTGTAAGTACTATGAGAAATAAAAGACTTAGAAACATCTAAGTTAAAGTGTTTATATTTTGATATAAGATTTAATGGTGATAAAATGAGAAATATGATATGATAAGTTAAATATGTGATTAAGTAATGATATATGTTGAGAAAATGTATATGTGTGAAATATTTTGTGAATAATCTTAAACATGGATAAAGAGTGATACTATGAAAGTTATTGAGAAAATAAATGAAAGGTACATATGATGATATTTATGTGAAAGAAATTGTGTATATGATAAAAATGTGAAAAATGGTGTGCTTGATTATAGATATTGATTATGTGAATAAATGATGAGATTGTGGAATTATTTGTGAAAGTAAAGGTAATAATTTCATGATGATGAAATTGAGAAAAGTGTATATGTGATATATTAATTGTGAAAATGATGTTGATGATAATATTGCCCAAGTAGACTTTATAGAACGATTGTGATATAAGTTAAAACCGCACTTTGGTACTGGATGAGTTATTACCGCACTTATGTGCTGGACGAGTTATTACAACACTTATGTGCTGGACGAGTTAATACCGCACTTATGTGCTGGACAAGTATTGAGCCTATGGGCTTTACCGCACTTTTGTGTTGGACGAGTTTGTTTTGTATATCCGATGTGTTCTATAATTTTCTACTATGGGCTAAAATGTGAAAAGAGATACATGAATAGACTTACCATTGAGGTAAGTGAAAGATGAATATGTGAAAGGGTAAGTATCATATATGTATGTGATTTCAAATGCTAATGCGTAAATGAGTTATGATAGCCAAAACGGCTATATTGTGATAAGTGGATGAAAGTGTGAATCTTACCATTGAGGTAAGATATGTGTTAAGCATATGAAAGGTTTGTATTTTACATGAATGATTATGTATATTATATATATGTTAATGTGAAGTATTGAGATGATAAATGATTAATTATGCTTATAGTGGTTACTAAGCCTTCACCGTCTTAACGCGTTTATTTCAACACGTAGGTACAAGCCTTTCGAGCAATTAAAGTTGGATTAGGTGTCTCATATCATCACATCAACAAGGAGGTTATTATTATTATTTTACTGGTGGTGAAATGGCATGTACAAAGGGGTATTTCTATGCGTTTTGAAGAAATATTATGAAATTTATGTTTGAACTCAAGGAAGAGCCTTTAATGTTTATTTTGATGTATAATATTCACTCTCAAATGATGGTTTGAATTGGATTTATTTTAAGAAGGTTTTGATGAAGTTAAAGATTGACTTTTATGCAGGTTTTATGAAAATTATCAATACCACTAAGATGGGTATTGATACCCAATTGACAGAATGGGTTTTTGGTATCGTTTTTAAAGAAAAGTATCGATTTTTATTGAAAATTATCGATACCTCTGAAAAAGTATCAATACCAGAGTTCCAGAGAGCCCTATTAGTATCAATTTTAAAAACCAGTATCGATATCAATTTGACAGAGAGCTCAGTCTGTATCGATTTTACTGTTTAGTATCGATATTTTATAAATAATATCGATACCAATTATTAGGTATCAATATATTGGCCCTGTTTTGGAATAAAAATCATATTATACTATTTTTAAATCAATTTTAAGTCTTGGGATTATTTTATGATATTTTGGATTAAATGAATTAAATACACATCACTTGAAACAAAAAATTTTATATATCTCGATTTTGCTTCTTTGACGAGTACGTAATACTCTTATACCAGATATATACGTGTAGATTGGGTGTAGGAGTGTTACATTTATTGGTATCAGAGCGTCGATTTTTTGATGATTTGGGATGGGAATGAGTCCATGAATACATGTCATTTTACATGTTTATGTGATGAGAGGTTATTTAAATGTTTAATCGTTTAAAATTTTGAATATTGTAGTAAGAAGAATGTCAAACATCCGACTTGAAGAATCTGGTGACGAGGTAGAAAATAGGATTCCAAATCCTAAAAGAGAATCGATAGATTTTGATGAACGTAGAGAGCCTGAAATAGAAGAAAGAAACCCAATGGCTAGTGAGTCAAGATCATCTCAACAAGAGCTAACTATAGCAGCTCTACTTCAAACTGTGAATACTTTACTACAAGTAGTAAAAGCTAGGGATGATGTGAATGTTCTTATGCATAAAGTGCCTCAACCTCAACCATCTACTTCTAGTCATCGAACTCCTCTGGAGAAAATAAGAAAACATGGTGCCGAGGAATTCCGAGATAAGAAAGATGATGACCCAGTTGATGTTGAGGAATGGCTAGAAAATAGCCAAAGAATGTTTGATGAATTACAGTGCACCGATGAGGAAAAGTTGAAGTGTGCTGTATCATTGTTGAAAGGTGAAGCATACCAATGGGGTGGACCACTATGATAAATATCCACCCAGTTGAGAAAATTACCTAGAACTTCTTCATATCTGAGTTTAAGAAGAAGTGTGTTAGTGAGCTTTACCTTGAAAAGAAGAAGAGAGAATTCTTAGACATAAAGTAAAACGACATGTCTGTTGCCGAATATGAGCGTGAATTCCTTCTCTTGAGTCGATACGCGAAGGAATTGATTACAAGCAAAGCGGATATGTGTCGACATTTCAAATGGGGATTGAATGAGGAGATATATGTTCCCTTTCTACCACTTCATCTGCAAGAGTTTCCTGTTCTAGTCGATAGAGCTCAACGACTAGAAGAAGGATTGATCCGTTCTGAAGAAATGAATGTTGGAAAGAGAGTGGCAACTAGTTTTGCACCGCCACCTTCTCCGAAGAGAATGAGAGATTCCAGATATACTTCCTATTTTATTGGTTAGAAATCGAGAAGTCAAGTGAGGTGACCACAGCAAAGTGCTTCAGTAGTTAGTATTGGGGGTAACTAGAGAAGATCACCTCCACCACTATGTAAACTCTGTGGAAGGTTTCACCGAGGAGAATGTCGATTAAATAATAAGGCTTGCTTCAAATGTGGGTCAACAGACCACTTTATATGAGATTGCCCGTAGTGGTCAGATAATATCCCTAAATAATCTGCAAGGGAAAGTTCAATTCCTTAAAGAGGCAGATTTCCTGGTAATATCGATGGTTCCGATATGAGGTCAACTAGAGAGGTAGCTGATGGATTAGAAGTCCGTAGACCTCGGACTTATGCTATTAGAATAAGAGAAGAAGAGGACGTAAATACCAGTAAACATTCTTTATGTGATTTTCCTATAAATTGCGTTAATTGACCCTGGTTTTATACATTCACATATATGCATCCCATTAGTGAAAGAAAGAATTAGCAGTAGAACCCACGGAGTACGAGTTACTCGTTACTAATCCCTCCGAGAAAAGTGAAAGAGTTAATAAAGTACGCTTGAGGTGTCCCCTAAAGATTCAGGGCTGTAAGTTTCCAATAGATTTTTATGACCCCTATATTCCTTGAGTTTGATATGATAGTAGGAATGGATTGGCTATTCAAACGTGGGGTCATGGTTGAGTGTAAAAGAAAAAGAATTTTTCTTTGAGAATTTCTGGTAGAAAAGAAATAGTTATGATTGATGAAGATAAGTGAATAATATATTAATAAAAAAGTTTAAGTTTTAAAATGAAGTTTGAGAACTTTATTATTTTATTAACAGAAATAATATGATAAGATTTATGATACAAGTGAGAAGCAAAGAAATTTAAGTGGTATTAATTTAGTATGAGATTCGATAAATAATTAGTCACCTTTCAGTCATGAAAGAGATAATAGAAAAAGAATAGCATTGAGGTATATGATGGAATACGAGGATGAAAATATACATATGTATCATAAAAAGGGATGAAAGGAAATACAAGAAGTTCCTTAAGTAATGGTATAAGAAGATGGAAAATATTTTCAAAAGGGTAATCGAGAGTTATAATGTCTTATGTTTGAAGTTATGGAGTAGTATAGTAAGTTATATGTTAGTGAAGTAAAGGGAAATAAATAAAGTGTATATTTAAATTAAATAATGAAAGGTTAAGATTTAAGTTATAAATGGAGGAAGAGAAAGATAATAAGTCTGAGATTGATAGTAAAGGAAGTATGAGATCTTATGATTAATTAACTAAGTCTGGTCACATTCTTTCGGTAAGAATCGATTTTTCTTTGGATAAGTATGCTCAATTGCATATAGATGAAAATGTAAGACTTCATGGTATGCCTATATCCATTATTTCCGATCGAGATGTAGTATTTACATCAAAGTTTCGGAGAAAATGTAGGACTCCAGTATGTTGTACGAATTTAAGTGAGAATAAGTCAGTGGGTTCTGATTTGATTCAAGAAAATAAAAGAGAAAGTGAAGTTGATTAGAAATCGTTTAAAGGCTATTTTGGATAGACAAAGATCATATGCTGATCTAAAAAAAAGAAAAGAAAAAATATTGAGCTCAATGTGGGCAAAAAAGTATTTTAGAAGGTATTTCCATGGAAAAGGTTCTTCGATTTAGGAAAAATGGAAAGTTGAGTTCAAGATTTATTGGGCCATATGAGATATTGGAAAGAATTGGTCCAGTTGCGTATTGATTAGCACTCCCTCCAAAGTTGGACAAAATTCATAGTGTCTTACATGTATTTATGCTACGAGGATATCAGCCCAATTCATCTCATGTGATTCCTCCGGAAGTTATCGAAATACAATCGAATTTGACTTATGAAAACGAGTCGATTAAGATACTTGCACGAGCGGTAAAAAGAATTGAGAAAAAAATGTGTTCTTTTGGTAAAAGTTCAGTGGAGACATCATAGTTCGGAAGAGACAATATGGGAAAGAGAGGAAACTATGAGGCAACAATATCGCAGTGGTTTAATACAAGTAAATTTCGAGGACGAAATTTCTTAAGGGGGGAGAGTTTTAACATCCACATTTTTAACATGTATTTTTGAAGTACTATCTAAATTACAATTTGGCATCGGAATAAAATGATAAAGGACTTATGGAGTTTAGTGATAGTTAGAAAGAGGAAAGGACTAATTGGATAATTAGCCCAAAATAAATGATGATTCATCAAGGTAATTATGGTGAATAGAGATGGACAAAATGGTAATTGAGCATATTTTATATTATAATAATGAATAATGATTGGAGTTTGGACTAAAGTGTTGAAGTGATGAAAGTTCAATAGACTAAAGGAGGAATTTTACCATTTTTATTAATTAAGCCTAATTATAGGCTATATTTGAACAAATGAAGGGGAGGAAAATCAGAAAGTTTGTCCCTCATTTGCTCTTGTTGTCATCCATACTCCCTAGTCTCCTATTCATCTTCTTCTTCTTTTTCCTCTAGTCATTTCCACCATTTTTGAAGCTTTCAAGCTTCATTCTTTGAGTTTCCATCAAGTTTTCATTAAGAAGAGTAGTAGAAAAAGTGTAGAGATCACTATAATCTCTTGAAAGAGATCCATTTTGAAGTGTTTAGGAGCAAGAGCTCAAGTTGATATCTTTGAAAGTTTCAAGTGTTAAGGAAAGAGATAAAGAGATTTACATGACATACATGTTTATTTTCATGATTTAGCATGAAAAGATTATTTGATTGAGTTTATAGCTCATATGTGAAAATTGTGTTTATATGAAATTGAAAAGAAAGAAAAGAAGGAGAAGGACCAAGTTGAAGGAAAAGGAAAGGAGAAAGCCAAGGAGTAAAAAGAGATTTTCTACAAGAGTTGTAAGTACTATGATAAATAAAAGACCTAAAAACATCTAACTTAAAGTGTTTATATTTTGATGTAAGATTTAATGGTGATAAAACGAGAAATATGATATGATAAGTTAAATATGTGATTAAGTAATGATATATGTTGAAAAAAAGTATATGTGTGAAATATTATATGAATAATCTTAAAATGGATAAAAGAGTGATACTATGAAAGTTATTGAGAAAATAAATGAAAGGCACATATGATGATATTTATGTGAAAGAAATTGTGTATATGATGAAAATGTGAAAAATGATGTGCTTGATTATAGATATTGATTATGTGAATAAATGATGAGATTGTGGAATTATTTGTGAAAGTAAAGGTAAGAATTTCATGATGATGAAATTGTGAAGAAAAGTGTATAAGTGATATATTAATTGTGAAAATGATGTTGATGATAATATTGCCCAAGTAGACTTTATAGAACGATTGTGATATAAGTTAATATCACACTTCGGTGCTGGACGAGTTATTACTGCACTTATGTGCTGGACGAGTTATTACCTCACTTATGTGTTGGACGAGTTTGTTTTGTATATCCGATATGTTCTATAATTTTCTACTATGGGCTAAAATGTGAAAAGAGATACATGAATAAACTTACCATTGAGGTAAGTGAAAAGATGAATATGTGAAAGGGTAAGTATCATATGTGTATGTGATTTCAAATGCTAACACGTAAACGAGTTATGATAGCCAAAATGGTTATATTGTGATAAGTGGATGAAAGTGTGAATCTTACCATTGAGGTAAGATATGTGTTAAGCATATGAAAGGTTTGTATTTTTACATGAATGATTATTTATATATATATGTTAATGCGAAGCATTGAGATGATAAATGATTAATTATGCTTATAGTGCTTACTAAGCCTTCACCGGGTTAACGCGTTTATTTCAACACTTAGGTACGAGCCAATGAGGATACCTGCACACTCAAAGCTGATATAGCATCTAATTCCATAACTCTAGGATTTGTTTTTACCTGAGCAGAATGAGAAATTGGGTATTGATAGTCATTCTGTGCAATTCTTTCTAATATTCGTACGACTTCATTGTAGGTGCAATCCAATAATGGATCATTGGCAGATGCATCGACAAGACTTCTTGTCTGTGCATTTAATCCACTGTAGAAGATCTCAACTTGTGTCTCCTGTTGGATTCCATGCATGGGACAACGTCTCAGTAGAGTTTTGTAACATTCCCACGTAGTGTGTAAATTTTCATCATCAAGTTGATGATATGCCGTGATATCATTTCGCAATCTAGCATTCATTATCGATGGATTGAATCGCAAAACGAATTGTGTTGCTAGCGCATTCCAGGAAGTAATAGATCCAGTCGGTAAACCAAGGAACCATGTTTGTGCCCTTCCTTGTAAAGAATAAGGGAACAATTTCATCTTTAAGGCATCATCAGGAACACCATGTTGACTAAAAGAAGCCCAAATAAGCAATAATGATTTGAGATGCTCTCTCGTATCTTCATGAGGTAAACCTACATATTGACCATTTGAATTAAGCATTTGGAACATAACCGGTTTTAATTCAAAATTACCATTTTGTATTACTGGTCTAACAACACCTGGTTGTAGATCATCGAGCACAGGAACAACAAAATCTCGAATTGTCCTATCTGGTACTTGCTCGTCTTGTGGCGGTAGTAGTGGTATATTATTGATTACTTGTGGCTGCACTGGAGGAACAACATTTTGTGGCAACAATGGTGGTAAATCATTGTTATTTCCAGCCATTTTTCTTTGCTCTTGTCTTCTCCTCCTAATTATCCTTTCAAGTTCTGGATCAAAACTAACAATATTGTTAGGATTTCTCCTTGTGGACATAAAACACCTAACAAAGAAAATTGAAAAGAATTAACAAAAGATTAGTAATCAATCAAGGTTAGAAAGCAACAAATAAATGCAACGAAAAAAATAAACATTAAACAAACGCCATACCCAGCAATGGCGCCAAAACTTGATCGTGCTATGAACGTCACAACATATTATATGCACGCGTACACTGTCGTTGCAAGAATAGTAGATAGAAATGAATCTATTGGATATCGATCCCACAGAGATGGTTATTTATTGTTTAATCTATCGAAGCATTCTGAGTTAAAATAAGAAGAAATGTTAAGAGTCGTGTCAATGCAAGTGGGTTGAATTTATAAGAGTTAAGAATTAAACCTGCCAGTGCAATTAGAATGTTAAATGTCAGAGCAAGTTATAGAAAATGAATGGATTATTAAGATGTTGTAAAGTAAATTCAAGAACTTAAAATAAATGGATCAAGTGTAAACAAGTGGAAAGGATCACTGACTTAACAAGTAGCAACGCTAAATGTGACTACAAGGTATCTTATAGATGAAATTGTCCCCGTAATTACACTCCAATGAAATCTTACTAATAACAACTCTCTGTTTAACAAAGACTTAAGCGCTCACAAATACCACACCTTCCAGTGCTGGTAATGCTTTGCACTCAAGAACAAGTGACCAGAATTCCTTCTAGTCTCAAGCAACTTCCACTGTCTTGCTTGTTAATCTAACTTGTCACCGCACCTTCCAGTGTCCGTGACTACAATTGCACTTCCGTGGTCAAAATAGTTAAATCCAAAGATAAACAGGTGAGAAGAATTGAGTAAGAATCAAAGTAATCTAACATTGAAAGATACTTCCATATACAATCAATTGTCAATAAAAATTCATCAGCATTAAAAGAGGGATTAACAAATGAATTGAAGCATACTATTCCTAGGCTACTAGGATTCTCCCTTAACCGCTCCTCTTGCGTCACACCAAGCACTTCTTGTCAGAAGTTGTTATGCCATTGATGGATCAGATCACTGTCCTTCAGAGTCAGGCCTCCATGGTAGCTGACTTTTAGAGTGAGAGAAATTTAAGAATTGAAATCTTCACCACTTGATATCATCTTCTCTTTTCGTCCTTTTTATTTATAATCACTAGTTCCTTCTAGATCTTCCTATCTTCTCATATCTAACACCTTTTTACAGTTGTAAAAGCTGTTATTGACAGCTATGCACTCACGCAGATCTAATTTGTTCAATAGACAGTTATAGATTGTCGCGACATCTCTTGACATAAATTATGACTTTAATTTGCTATGACAATTTTCTCCTGTGCTGGTGCTTCTAGATATGTTAACGGCGTGAAATCTTTGATGAATTGTGGAAGCATTCATGTGACGGCATGTTTAGCCGTAATTTTGGATCAACTTGTGACCGTAATTCTGAATGCTTTCCTACTCTGATCCACTCAGGTGGATTTCTTCGCTGACAACTTTAGATACAAAACAAGTGCTAAATACAGTGACATTAGTAGAATGAAAGAGATAAAATGAAAGAAATTAAGATCAAACAGCATTGAGTTAGAAAATGCACACCCTAAGTATGAAATGCTAAAAATGCATGCTAGAAATGATACAAAAGGATCAAATTATACACTAAATTAAGGAGAATTTAAGTGTCATTTTTAGTGCTATTAGTCATTGATAAATACAACCCCAAATCTATCTAACTGAGGCTGAAACATTCGATTCATCAAATCCATAAATGCTGCTGGAGCATTAGTGAACCCAAATGACATTACCAAAAACTCATAATGTCTATGCAAGGTTCTAATGTTGTTTTCATCACGTCTTAATCTTTCACTCACATTTGATAATAACCTAACCGAAGATCTATCATGGAAAATATAGTTGCACCTTTCAATTGATCAAATGACTCGTCAATACGAGGCAACGAGTATTTATTCTTAATTGTTACTTTGTTCAACTGTCTATAATCTATTCACATTCTCATTGAACCGTCTTTCTTCTTCACAAACAACACTGGCGCACCCCAAGGTGATGCACTCGGTCGTATAAAGCCTCTGTTTGACAACTCTTGTAATTAAGCCTTTAATTCTTTCAACTTAGATGGTGCCATTATGTATGGTGGAATCGAGATCGGTGCGGTGCCTGGTAAAAGATCAATACCAAACTCTACCTCTCTGATCGGTGGCAAACCCAGCAATTCTTCTAGAAACACATCTGTAAATTCGTTGATTATCGGTACTTGTTTCAGTTTTGTCCCTGAAACTCATGAGTCAAGTATATATGTTAGAAATACTTTGCAGCCTTTACTGATCATTTTCTATGCTGAAATAGCTGAGATCATTCTGGTTTCACTGCTTTATCTGCCAGATTGAACCGTAATCACTTCACCTGTCGAGCTTTTCAAATCAATCTTTCTTACTCTACAGTTCGCTACTGCATCATGTTCGGATAACCAATCCATACCCAAGATCACATCAAACTCGGTAAAAGGTAACAACATTAAGTCAGCGAGAAATTCATAGCCTTGAACTTTCAGTAAACATTTGCGACATACCAAATCAACAATGACACTATGACCCAACGGGTTTGTGACTTCTATATCAAATTCAGTCAACTCTACTGACAGTTTTTTATTAGTTGCTAATGCAGTGCAAATATATCAATGAGTCGACCTTGGATCAATCAAAGCACACACAATTTCATTAAAAAGATAAAATATATCGATCACAACATTAGGAGAGGTAGCCTCTTCTCTAGCCCTGATGGCATATGTCCGTGCAGGTGCGTGATGATATTCCAAATGACATAGATTTTCGTCCCAATTTAGTGCTTAAATTGTCCCTTTTATAGTTAATTTAGCCTACATCATTAGCATTTTATACTTAGTTTACTTATTTTCCAATTCATTGTTAGATAGTTTGAATTCTTGTTATTTTCACATATTTTTGTACTAATGTCGACGCAAGCAGCTGATATATTGCGTCTTAATATTGTCAGCATAGGAACTCAGTCTAGGAATGGAATATTGGACAATTGCAGCCACAAGATCAACTGAACATTACGACCATGAAATGTCGCCGCATTGAAACTGAACCTCAAATGAAAGGAATCAAGCTGAATTCACAACTAGAAGCACCAGACTGTAAGCCAGATAAGCTATGGACCCCTTTCTAATCAACTTTTCGGCTTTAAGGGCTGAGATCACATTAGACAGAAACCCTTTACGTTCACCAACTAGAGTTATCTGTCGGTCATCAAAAGTTCTCAGAGTTGCCCTCTTTTTCTCACAATCCAGATTAACTCGGTGCTTAGAAAGCCAATCCATTCCAAGTATAAGATCAAATTCACTGAATGCTAACTCCAATAAATCGACAGGAAAGATTTCCCCTTAGATCTCCAAGGGATAATTACGGTATACTCTATTAACCTCCACAAAAATACCTACAGGACTTCGAACAATTACCGAAGACTTAACATTTTCAGCAGCAATCTTAAGATCCCAAGACACAGCACTCGCCATATAGGAATGTGTCGACCCATTATCAAGCAAAGCGAAATAAGGGATAGAATGAATAGAGAAAGTACCAGCTATGACATCAAGCTTGTCACGATCCTCATGCCTCCTAGTAGCATATACCAACCCAGGCTATCTCCCCTCAGATCTAGAAACTCCACCACTCTAAATCGGTCTACCTCCAGTAGTTAAACCCGAAGCAACCGGTCTAGCCTGCCCTCTACCCCCAGTCGATGCCTGAACCAAAGCCTGAGACTAACTTTGTATAAATGATCCAGCAAGAGGATGTGGACAATCTCTAAAGAAATGCTCTTGAGAATCGCACTTAAAACAAGCCCCGATCTTTCTTCAACACTCGCCCCCATGCCTTTTATTACAGTAAGAACAAAGATGCATGGGACGAGGTCTAGTAGAACCACCAACACTACCCACTGGAGCTGCCGAATCCGTAGGCCTCACTTTCGGATAATTAGGTTGAATTGCCTCTTCTCTAGGCCTTTTAGCAGAAAGACCACTCGAAACAGGCTAAATTGATGGACCTGTTGGCTTCTTACTACGCTTCCTATCCTAAACTCTCTGAGCCTTAGTACGAGCCTTCAAACTCTTAACAGGTCTAGCTCGACTAACCAAGTCACTGAATACTCTATCGTGATGCATGTTGACCCCAGCCTGAAGTGAGAGTCGAAGTCCCTTCTTAAACTAGTCACATTTCTCTTTCTCATTTGTCACTAATCCAGACGCATAACGAACCAACCTCAAAAACTCTATCTCATAATCATTAACGAACATGTCCCCCTGTCTCAAGTTCATGAAATCATCTCTACACTTATCGAGAAACTCCTCACCCACATCACGATCCTAGAAGGCCTCCTTAAAGTAATCCCATGTAATATGTCCAATAAGAGTAGACTCTTCACAATGTCCCCCCAATTTTGGGCCTCACCCCTTAGTAAAGAGACAGCAGCTCTAACCTTCTATCCAGCAGGGTAGTTCATCTCCACAAACAATCTTTGCAAATCCTTCAGCCAATACTCAGCAACTGAAGGATCTGTACCAATCCTACCCTCAAGCACCATCACCCCAACAGTAATAAAATCAACAAAAATGGGCCTCCTCGGACCCCTAAACTGACCCCCAATAGACCCACGAAGTAATCTCAGTAACTCTCGGTTAACCGTGGCACTATCTAACTCTACAGTCTTACTGTCCCTAGTATCAGGCACATCCTCAATAAGAGTTTCCTCAGCAGGCAAGTCTTCTCCAACATCTAACTGACCCTCAGCACCTACGAGCAGCTCATCCTCATTAACATGAGGCATCCCATCCACATTCGCCTCAGGCTCAAACACAAGAGTAGGGTCACTAACGGCCCTAGCAGTACGACCTCGACCTCAACCTTGGCCTCGATCAGTCGTAAGTCTAGCACTCCTATGTGGTGGCATTCTATCTATCTACACCAGTAAGGAGTACTAAAGTGAGAGATGGTACCGGAGGTTTAGAATAAATCGCACATATATAAAGCATAAATTATTAAAAACTCATCAGTTTATTTTCAAAAAATCCCCATTTAACCCCAAAAATTTTCAAAGCCAAGTTTGGAGAGCCTCACAGTCCGTGGGTTAACTCGACTTTGATACCACTAAATGTAACCCCCTATACCGGCCCAGAAGATACAATCGGATCCAAAAGGTTATTTAAGTAATTTCACCCACACGCAACTCGACAGTCCAAAATCATTCACAGACATTCTCCATGATAAACATAAATATAAATATATATAATATTAAGCATAAAATTTTAATAAAATAAGATAATTAATCTCCCAAAATAAAATACAAAAGTCCCAAATAGATTGTATTTACAACCCAAATTGAATAATTACTAAAAAAGTATATTAATAACCCAAAATCAAAATAATAATAATAAAATAAAGTGAATCTGTAGTTAAGCCTCCGGGTACCAAGTCACTTAAATCCTGAATACCTGTAAAGAACTGTAGGGATATGAGCTATAAAGCCCAGTGTGTCTCTAAAGTACATACAACCTAATATATATATATGTTCACAAACAATTTACAACACAAAAAGGTAACCACAAATCATTTTTCAATCACAAGCACAATGCAATACATGCAAACTCCAACACACCAACACAGTGAAAAGGTTCCCCAGAACCCTTTCCCAACCAATCGTCACCAATCGCAATGTGGTTTTAGTATCAACCTTAAAATGAATGATAACCACTTTTTCCTCCTTACAATCCCACCCCATGAACACACGATGGTTTGATTACATAATTATCTCAATATAATCCCAGTCATAATTTCACAGTGTTTCTCATATGTTTAAATATCTTAATGCACAATAGAGTAACTCAATAATTCTAATCAACATATGCTTTAAGTAAAAGCATGACATGGTCAACATATATTACTCAACTAAGTCTCAATCATACCATTTCCATATCTTAACATAATCATCACATCAACAACATGTATCTCAATATATCATGCAATCACCCAAGTCACAACATCTCAAATAATAGGTTAAGTACAATTAGAAACACACCTCTAACAAGTAAAACTCTAACGATGAGGAGGTCGTCTACCACGTGTTGTACGAGTACTCTGTCTCACAGGATTAGATCCTATAAATATAACTAAAATTAATACTAACCTAGCCACCACTTAAACAAAAAACTTAACTAAAATGACTTACGAGTAGCTCTCGAAACTGGTGCAAAAGCAGGTTGCACAAGTGGAGGAGGTAAATCGTCTGCCTCAAAATCGTGATCACCTAAACACGAATATCTTATATTAGTAATCCCAAATTAAAACTCTAAATAACTCAAAGTACAAAATTTAAGATACAAATGGTCAAAACGAGGCTTTTGGGTCTGAATTTGGCAAAACGGACAGTAGAATCGAACCCAGGACGCTAAAAAATAGCAGAGTAGTGTTTCTTGGAAAAAGTCAACGATCAACGGTCAAAGTCAACGGTCAACTATCAAAGTCAATGATAAACGGTCAAAGTCAACGGTAAACAGTCAATGGTCAAAGTCAACCGTCAATAGTTAAAGTCAACGGTCAATGATCAACGATTAAAGTCACCGGTCAACGATCAACTCTCGATCAACGGTTGGTCAACGGTCTGACTTGGTTTGGATGTGGGCTTGGTTCAATTGGGTTTGGATCTGGGCTTGGCTTGATTTTAAAAGGGTTTGGGTTTAAGGGTTTATTGGATTAAAAGGTTTAGGTTTGATATTGGGTCAAAAACTAGGCTTGTCATAGTTAAGTTTTGGGTTTACGCAAAAGCTTAGCCCACTTCACATAACAACACAAAAAAAAATAGGGTTTTCATCACCCCCATAACGGCAGCGCCGAACCTACACATGGCCTCCATGTACGATGCTCACTCGTCGGATTTACACCATAAGAGCCCAACAAAAACACTCCCAACACCTGACACAACTTACCCAAAGCCCGATTCGGCCTAGACGAAGAAGGTACGGCGGCACATAAGAGAGGGAACAAAGGCCGAATGGTTTGCTCTTGACTCACACGAATGGCAATGGCAATGGAGGATTTTGGAAAGTAAGTTTTACACGTGAGGAAAGGAGAAAGGCTTTCATGGTGGCGTCGTTGAGCACGAACGGTGGTAAAGGCTTGAACGGAGCTTCTTCGAAAAAAGAAAAGGAGAGGGAGATGGGAAATTTCGGCAGAGCAAAGAACAAAGGGGAAAAGAAAAGACAAAAAGAGAAAATAAGGTGTTTAAATACTCCATGAAATAGGGTTATTTACGTGAAAGTCCCTAAAATATTTTAAGGTTTTGGAAAAACCTTAAAATTTCCTAAAATTCTTAACTAAGTCCTCAATTAAAAATTAAGAGTGTTAGAAAGCCAAATATATCCAAAGGTCTCATAAGATCACAAAGCTAAAATATCCACATTATTATTATTACATATTATTATCATAAATTCACTGCATATTTACTTTATTATCATAATATAATCAGTCACATGACATGAAGAACATACCCACATATTCACTTCTACAATAGTCATTATAAGCTTATAGCATATGTCCCAACATCTCATATTTGTTCACAATATCATATTAATATTTAAGCACAAATCATATTAATATTTAAGCATAAATCACGTCAATACTTAAACACAAATCACATTAATATTTAATAATAAATCATATTAATATTTTAGCACAAATATAAGAACACTTACACTAGGAGTTTAGAGTAGGGATTTAGGTTATCTCTAAATTCCCAAATACACAATGAATCGTCTATGGGTAGCGATCCCAAGACACTCACCTAATATACGCTCTTTAAAAACCCGAAATATTAAACAAGCTTTCATTTGCCTTTATTTTTGCTTGTTGAAGGTCCTATCGATTCCAACGCTTCAACCACACATATTACACACATATATAAGAAAAAACCAGTCATCTACACATCTCATATACTCATAAACAATAGCCTAAGCTACGTTCTCTTAAATTAAAACCTTGAACCTAATAAACTTTAAGTTCTAATATCTTGGTCTACACTTAATCTTTTCACATGAAACGAATTTCGTTCATCTATATATTTATCTACGACCAATTTCCAACCTTTAAACCACACAAAACTACACGTTTTAAAATACCGAATATTTTCGACATACAATGGCTATAATAACGAAAATTCATTAAAACTCGAGAAATACGTAACGAAACTTCAAAGTAAATTTAGAAACCTTCTAATTGTGTTAAAGCAAGTTGTAAACACTTTAATATCAAGTTTTTATATACAAACTCTTATTTCACCATTAAAGACCCTATTTTTGGCTTTTATTCAAAACTTGCGTTTTAATGGCTAAAAGCTTAGTTTAAAGGATTAGATATCATTTAAAACTTATAAGAAAATGATTGGTTACATTTTCTTGAAGAAAAATGAGTTTTGAAATGAATCTTAAAAAACCCACATTTGGAGAAGATGACGAAAGTTTTGGGTGTTTCTCTTGGTTTTTATAGGTATTTAACCTTAGTTAATAAGTATTTAAGGTTTTGGGTGTTTCTCTTGGCTATAATGACGAAAATTCATTAAAATTCGAGAAATAATTAACGAAACTTCAAAGTAACTTTAGAAACCTTCTAATCATGTTAAAACAAGTTAAAAAACACTTTAATATCAAGTTTTTATACACAAACTCAAATTTCACCATTAAAGACCCTATTTATTGGCTTTTATTCAAAACTTGTGTTTTAATGGCTAAAAGATTAGTTTAAAGGATGATAGTAACTTACATAGGGTTCATCCTAAAAACCATAGTTTTTAGGCACCAATGAAATAAAGTCATGTCATTAAATTTTAAGGACATACAAATTTTATCATGTTCTCACATGTATACAATCATTCCCTTAACTATATTTTAATTATCTTCTACCCTAACTCAAAGCATCACCATTACAGATCGTTAATTAAAAAAATCAAAAACTTTTAGGGTTTATTGGAAAAATCTACCACAACGTAAATTTCAATTCAAAAAAGGTCATTAGAGTTCCAACTATTAGCAACAAGATGACTGATATTCTTCCTGGTGAGTATTTATGGAGAAAATATCGGCAAAAATTAATCAAGAGGTCCCCTAATCCATGGTTAGTAAAGTTTATTAGCTTGTGTCTTTTTACCAGTCATTCCACCCGTTAACTATTTGACTAAGCGCCTCAAAAAGGACAGTAATTCAAGTTTGCCTAAAAAAGATCCTGCTATTTGTTTTTTTCTTAACTAGTTTATTCTTTATGTAAGTATAAATCTTTGCATTTTCAAATTCCAGTTCAAGTTTAGATGCAGACGCGTCTTGTCATCTATTAGCTCAGTGAAAAAATTTGGGCAATGTGATGAGTACTATCCTTGTGATGGTGAGCAAAAGCATCAAAGCAGTTACTATCTAATTCCACAGTGAAATTATCCTTTCTAATCCATATAATAATTGCCATGAATTATGAAAACCAAATATCTAATTTCTATTGTCACCATTTAAGTTTACTAAATCTTCAACACGGCATATTAGAATTTTAAGTATGAAAAAGGTGTTAGTGGTAGCATGCTTAGTGATTTGCTTCTTTTTAACTGCATTCAGTCTCATCTCCGGGCAACTTCCCGACTCGATAATCATACTAATGCCTTGCCTTCTAATTGCATATCATGAAGAGAAACTAAGAGATGACATTGACATGTTTGTATAATGGCAACACCAGGGTCTTCCCTTTCACCAACATTTCACAGGCAAGGATAAATGACTTGTGCGCTATGATTTGCTGATGGAGGGAGGACAAAATGATAGTACCAACTCAGATATGGACTCGGTTGAGGTAAATAACCAAATCGGTGGACATAACATATAGCTGGAATATACAGTGCATTTCCAAGACACTGCTCATTAAAGTGTCTAAGCGGCTTTAAATGAATTGCAAACCATTGACAAGCAAAATTCATTGCTTATGCCACTTTTCTTAAACATTGAGTGCTTCATTCAGTAATTCAATTCTTAGGTATTATGATGTTGTTAATATGATTCTTGAAACTAAAGAGTTTTCTTCGATGTTTCATATGAAAATAATGGTCTCATATTATATGTTTTATCCTTTTCCCCCATAAAATCTATTAGCACCAGAAGCTTAACATGCTTCTTTAAAATTTGTTGGTTATTTTAATACAATTGTTGCATGTTAATTAATTTACTAATCAAAATTGGACTTCAATTTAGAGTTCTCCATGTTTATTTTTATATGCAAAATTATAGATCATAAGGCAGAGAGTAACAAATAGAGGAGCATTAAGTATTTTTTCTACTAAAATCAATTTATTTAAAAAAATGATAAATATCAAATTAAGGTCTATTTGACACATAATATAATTTATTCTCTTAAAAAAATTTGATTAAAAAATTAACTTCATAAAAAAATATAGGTCTAGCCCTATGCATTTAAATGTTATTCCCCTCCTATCCATTTAAAAATTTAACTTGACAAGCTCAAATTTCGTCTTGCTTGTATGCATTCAAGTGTTGCTCCTTCATCAGCTCCTACAATATAACAAAATAGCATGAAAAATTGGTAAAATAACATATTATGAATTTGAAGATCTTTGAAACAAATAAAAAATATTTGAATAATATTTTTACCGTATATGATTGAGGATTGAAATCCTAAGACATGTTGAATGATGGTATCAAATGAGAGAAATTTATTGGGTGAGATTCCTGAAATATTTGTACTTAACATATACAAGATAATCAAAATTTGATCTCTAAATGCTTTATTCAATCAATATATAATTGCCTAATTAATTTACCTTTAAAGTATTATCTCCTTGATTGAATGGTATTGGATCTGTCATTGTGGATGTCAAAATCATATTCTCCCCTCTAAACAAAAAGAAACATAAAAATAAGTTAATATAATCAAATTAAACAATTCAAATTTGAAATATATACTCAAAAGAAATTCATACATACCTTAATCATTTGTTAACAAAACATGTTGTCCTTGTATGTCCAGGTTGCTTGCATACACAACACTTTTTTTTTCCCATCGAATGATTTTCTCTTATATTTTTCTGTCTCATGGATTTTGGTCTTCCTTTGGTTGGGATATGCAACGGAGCTTTTAAAGGAGTAATATTTGACAAATTTTGATTACCTTGAAATTGAGTTGCGCCTTCTAAATTTCCATCTTCTAAAGTTGTGTCATTTTCACCATCAAACATGGACAAAAGCTCTTCATGAACTTTTTCCAAAGTCGTAGAAAGATGTTCATATTTCTTACATGATTTTGATCCAAGCTCGACGATTTCTAAAAATTTCACCATTAAACTATTCGCATAAAAAATTTAGAAGATTGTCTTTCAACTTGTAAAACATCTCTAAAATTTCTGTCAACTATTCATTTTTTAGCATTCAGTGTCCATATATCTAATACATACTGGGGATCAAGTGCCTCAACTAAAGACTTTTTCATAATCACCGTCCAAATATGCCTACATAAAATCCCAACAAATTCAAACATGTGGCATGAACATATGGCTTTCTTGTTAGATTTTGTGAAAGCTACTTCATATGATGAACCTTCCTTCCTAAGAGGCATCACTCTGTATATCTTTTCACCCCCATTTTCATCAAGTTTGACTATCTTTAATGTAACAGCTCAGTTCTCAAAGGTGCCGAAAATAGTGATTTCGAGATCACAACTCCGATGAGTCGAGTCGTTAATTTATTTATTTGAATATTTATGACATTGTTAACATCATATTAAAAGTTGGTAATGAAATTTTAATGTTTAGAGAGTTAATAGAGTAAAAAGAATTAAATTGTAATAGGTGCAAAAGTATAGATAATTAATTAAAAGGACCAAATGAGTAAATTAACTAAAGGATTGTTAGTGCGTGGATAAGCATAATTTATACTAAGTGTAAATAGGTTTAATTAAGACTAAAATTGATTAAGAAAGTTTAATTCTGAAAGTTACAAAAATTACAAATTTGTCATTACTATATATATAAAATTAAAGAAAGAAAAATTATAAAAATTCTTATATTTTCACACCTTCTTCTTCAACATTCGGCCAAGAGAAGGAAAAATTAAGGTTTTGCATCCTAAGCTTCAAGCTTTGATTTGAGTAAGCAAATGTTAACCGTTTTTGGTAATTTTTATGTTTTTGAGTTCGTATTACCTTAATCTAGCTTATGTAAGGACTAATTTGCGAATCTGTCAAATGTTATGAAACTTGCCATTGTTGAAAATGCTTGTTCTTGAAAGTTTTTGATATATTTGAATGTTTAATGCTTGGGTTAGATCTTTTTGTAAAGAGATTCTTGATGAAATTAAGATTTAAGGACTAAAATGTGAAAATGATGAAATTACATGTATTGTTGTGAAAATAAATGTGTGAAGGGGTGGGATAAACACCCTAGGGAATTCGGCTAACGTTGGTTGTGTGAAAGAATGGTTATTTTGCATGTTTTGTGTTGAAAGGATTAGATTGAATAAAAGGAAAAATATTTGGGGTAAAATTGTAATTTTTCCAAAAAGGACCGAGTTATGTTATATGATCTAATTGAGTGTTTTAATTTAAGAAATTGAATGATTTGTGGATTAGACTACGATCGTGATACAAAAAGAGAAAAAAGGAAACTAGCGGACTAGTCCCTGAAGTCTTTCCTAAACTGCAATCCAGTCCAGTAAGTTCGTAATGTAAATTTTACTTAATATTTCTTGTATGTATATTGTCCATGTTCAGCAAATCAGAAGCACTTGGCATTGAAGAGATCAAAGAAATGAAACAAAAGAGATAGTAGGCTTTATGCCGTTGAAAAAGTATCGACACGATGGTTGAGGTAATGCATATGTTGTGAGTCCTCGACAGCTCGTGTGAGCAGCATCATGAATTGGAAAAAGAGATATGAATCCTAAATGGATTATAGACCCTTCGATGGCTGGGACTTATGCTTTATGCATACTCCCGATAGCTCGTGTGAGCAGCATCGTTAGGGGACAGTTTACAGACAGACACCGTACCAATGGTTGGGGTACCGCATACGTTGCGAGTCCTTGATAGCTCGTGTGAGCAGTATCGAGTACTAGGAACATAAAGGTTATAGACAGGAAGGTGAAAGATTACATGTGACTTGAGGAAGCAATGGAACTATCCTAACTCGGTTGAATTATAGTTGTTATATACAAATGTTTGGTAATTCTTTGAAACTATCGAACTTACTAAGCTATGAAGCTTACCAAAGATGTTGTTGTTGTTTTGTAGATTGTTTGTTGATTGAAGATCGGATCATCACTTCTCAAGAGTCATAGTATCACGGAGCTCGTTGGTAGTTTTTACATCACTCGGTCTTGTGGCATGTACTAGGATGATGTTATCTTTTGTTTTTTTAATAGAAGTGGAAAAATCTTATTATGTTGATGGAATGTTGAAAGTAGAAATGCATATAGTGTAAATTGGAGTGTGAACTTAGAATGCCATGTAATGACTTAGGAAACTATGTATTTTGTGTGATGGCTTAATACATATTTTGGAGTCATGTATGTTTGAGTTGATTGTAACATCCGCGTGCTTGAACCGGATTTGGAACAGTGATAAAATAGAATTGAGAATTAGAAATGTTTAGTTGAAGTGATGAAGGTTAGAAAAATTTAAGGATTAAATAGTAAAGGAGAGAAAATATGGGGGGCTAAATAGCGAATTATCCAAATTGAATTTTGAGTCATCATGGGAATTAGATTGATTGAAGATGGGCAAAAGAGTAATTTGGTGGAATATATTTTTGGAGGAATGTTTTGGGCCAAAGTGTAAAGTTGGAAGGCCCAAGGACTAAAAGTGCAATTTTACCATTATTAAAGAAAGATATTTTTATAAAGAGAAATTGATAGAAAAATCTAGAGAAATGATGAAAAGGCTATAAAGGCCATCAACCATGGTGCTTCACGTTAGCCACCATTTTTCCACCATTTCAACTTTTGCTTTTCTTACAAATTAGTCCTTTTTCACCAAATACAAACCAATTAAGCTAGTTTCTTCCAAATTTCTTCAATATTAGTGAATAAAATTAATAGAGAAGTATAGTAGCTATCCAATTGTTAAAAGAAATGCATCCATACTTGTCTTGGAGGAGAAAGAAAATGGGAATTAGTGTTGAATACAAGTGATTAAGGTAAGAAAGCTAAACTCCTCTTTAAATACATGTTAGTTTTGGTTTAGAAACATAGATTATGATATGTTAGAATGATTTTAATGTGAATATATGTGTGTTGTATGGAATTTAAGAGAAAGAAAAGAAGGAGAATGACTCAATTGAAGAGAAAGGAAAAGAGAAGATCAAAGAGGGAAAGGAAGCTTTCTACGAGAGTTGTAAGTACTACAAGTATTACAAGGTTTAGAATTAATTAAGTTAAAGTGTTTATAATTTTAATATATATGATTAATCATGATGAAAATGAGATGTTTAATTATAACTATGATAATTATGTGTGATTGAATGAAATTTAGTATAAAGAAGCATGAGAAA
This sequence comes from Gossypioides kirkii, assembly GCA_005610355.1. Classification (NCBI taxonomy): domain Eukaryota; kingdom Viridiplantae; phylum Streptophyta; class Magnoliopsida; order Malvales; family Malvaceae; genus Gossypioides; species Gossypioides kirkii. The sequence continues at coordinate 20,352,847 of CP032253.1, forward strand.
GGAATTAATCTCATTAAAACAGATTGGACAGAACAGAGGACTAACTTCAAAAATTCTCCAAATATTGTATAAAAAGAGTTAAGAGTTGAATTAAATATGTAATTAAATCTTATTGAATTTAGTTTCATATGGAAGAAACATTGAAAGAAAAGGAATTTTACATTCTGAGATATACTAGTTTTAGTGTAACAAGGTCAGAGAGGATTCGGGTTCCCTTGTTCTGATTTTGAAAAATCATAGAAAAATGTATAAAAATTATTAGAGGTTTAAATTTATATTTTTGAATATTTAATGAGTCTACTTTCAAAATAAATAGACGAGAACATTATTGGATCTCTGTACTAAAAGATAAATAATTTTTAGTAAAGAAAGGTCGAAACTATTAGGCAGCAGAGAAGGGGTAAATTGAAAGAATTTACTGTACAAATTGGATAAAGTAAAAATTCTGAAATTTTTATGGTAAAAATATATTTGAGTCTAATTTTAAAATCATCAATCGGATTATAATTTCGAATTCTTCAGCTCAAGATATAAATAATTTAGTGGCTATGACTCAAATGGACAGTTTTGAAAATTAATGTGAAAATAAGAGTAAAGAGGTATATGATGATATATATGTGATGAAAAATGTATATGTGAAATATTATGTGTTTAATTATAAATATTGATTATATGATAAAATGGTGATATTATGAAATCCATTGAGGAAATAAAGGTGAGAAATACATGATTATGTATATGTGAAGAAAAATGTATATATGATGTATAAGTTGTGAATGATTTGTGATCAAAATTGAAAGTGAAACTGAAATTAAAATTGAAAGTGATATGAATTGTAAATTGAAAACCCCTATTAACTAGTCGAGCTGAGTCGGATATACTTGGCAATGCCATAAGGTTGGAAGAGTTCAAGGATACTTCGACCTTGAATCGATGAGACACTGGGTGTCATTATTTACTTCGGATAGATTCGATGAGGTACTGGGTACCACTTTACTTTGGCTAGGCCGATGAGACACTGGGTGTCACTTTATTGCTTCGAACTATCCGATGAGGCACTGGGTGTCATTCTGGTGTGTTTGGTTGGATCCGTGTATTTGCCAAGGTTCGAGTCTTGTTAATAGGGTAAATAAGGTGAAAAGAAAGAATGTGCAAATTGTGATATTGAGGTAAGTGAAATGATAATCACATGAAAGGTAAGTACAATTTATGTATAAGAAATCAAAGAATGATAAAACTAAGTAAGCTAAGAGATTGGAATGGCTAAAATGTGAAATGAGGAAGAATATGTGAATTTCATAACACTACTGTAAGTTAAATGTTATATATATAAAAGACATGTATTTTACATGAATAAACAATTATATGAATGAATTTGAAATGAGTGATTAAAAGATGAATAAGTAATGACACTTGTAGTACTTACTAAGCCTTCACCGGCTTAACGCGTTTATTTCAACGCGTAGGTACAAGATCTTTGAGAAGCTAAGGTTGGATTAGGTGTCTCTCATCAAATCACATCAACATTTGAAGATTGCAAGACAAGGTGTATTTATTTTGTGTGAAATGGCATGTACAAATGGTACTTATATGTCCTCAATGAATGGGTTATAAATGTTATTTTGATGATACTTGATTATTTTGTGATATTTTGAGTAAAACGATCCAATTACACATTATTTGAAAGAAAATTTTATTATATTCATTTTAATTCTCTGACACTATATGTAATACTCTTATACCAGGTTTATACGTGTGAATCGGGTATAGGGGTGTTACATTGATAAACTTGTATTTTAGCATAATTCTTGAGATTCTGCATACTTGTTCCGGTAGAACCCATGCATGTATCGGTAGAAGTACAGGATATAAGAGAGGTTGTTGTTCACTGACTTGAGTTGTATCGGTAGATGAAAAACAAGTATCGATAGTCGTGTGTTTAGAAGTATCGGTAGTGTTACATACTTGTATCGATAGAAATAGCAGGGTAAGATTTTTAGCTCTCTAGAGTTTTTAGTATCGGTGGAAGTATGGCTTGTATAAGTAGAAGAGTCACTTGTATCGGTAGAACTATCACTTGTATCGGTAGGAGTCTGCATTATTCTTGACCTGTTTACTGACTTGACAACTACCGATACTTGTCCAATAGGTACCGGTAGAAGTCTCTAGAAATGTCAAAAATGACCTTATTACCCTTATTGAATTGTGCTTATAATCAAATAATGATTTGTAGCATGTGGAATGAAATTAGTTAATAAAAGTAAAGTTTGAATAATGTCATGTTAAAGATGAATAGTGATAAATGAATCGTAAGACACCGGAACCCTAACCGGTGATGATTTTCGGGTTTTTGATGTTACATTTAAACTTTGACTAGAAAAAAGTTCTTACTGAAATTTCAGAAACATTTTTCTAGTGTCAGTGTTTGCAGCTATAGCGTCAATATTGTAACATGTCTTCAAAATTGCTTTAGAGTTCATTGTCTTCACATCCTTTTCTTTCTCTTTAACATACCATGCATTCAAAGCTTGTTCATACTGACTAATGAAATCACTTAAGAAAGTGCTAGATTGAACAAAATCTTTAAAACATTTATTCATACTCTCACTCCGTTGTGTTGTTGACATTCCGACACAAAATGTTTTTCTCAAATATGCAGGCACCCACTTTTCACGACTAATATATAAATCTTCCAACCAATTATTTTCTACCAAGCCATACTTGCAAATAATCTCATTCCATTCTAGCTCAAACTCTTCAATTGTTAATGTATCATGAATACAATGGTGAAGCCCATCATGAAACAAAGGATATTTATTACATACATGTGCCAAATGTTTTGGAAGTTTTTGTAAGATATGTCACATGCATAATCTATGAGTAGCATTAGGTAATACCTATGAAATTGACTTACCCATAGCTTTATCGTCATCGGTGATAATTGTAGTTGGCACATGACCGAGCATTGCCTCAAGCCAAGTGGTTAGCAACCATATATAATATTCTACAGTTTCATTAATTAATAAAGCACATCCAAACATTATTGATTGATGATGATGGTTGACACCAGTGAATGGTACAAAAGGCATACTATATCGATTTGTAAGATATGTAGCATCACAAGTTACAACATCTCCAAAATATTAGTATGCCATTCTCGATCGCCCATCAACCCAAAAACAATTTCCCATGTGACCACCTTCATCAACTTGAATTGCATAAATGAAACTAAGATCTTTTGTTTGACATTCTTTGAAATACTTGTACATCCTCTGTGCATCTCCTTTTTCAAGAAGCTTTTTTCTTTTATTTCATAAATAATTTTGGATATCAGTCGACGTACAACCAATATTGTAATGGCCACCAAATTCTTGACTTAAAACTGATACAATTTTTTGAGTTGATACATCACCTTCATTCAATGTATTGATCAGATTCTTTTGGGCTGTTGTTATTTTTTGATCCCACAAAGAAAACTTGTACTTCTTGGTGTAAGGAGTTCGTGATTGTGTTTATCGACAAGCTTACTTACAATCCATTTGCATTCACCTTTCTTCAAACCCATCATCGCTTTGCAACCAATTCTTGTTTCTGCACGTTCCATATATTTTCATCACTTTTTTGACAATCTTTATGTCGAAATCCTTCTCTAGAACAAGTGTAATCTACTCTAATTAGTGATTTATGAATGCGAGGAAATCGAGTATGACTCTTTCGTATACTAAAACCAGTTCGTTTCGAATATGCCTTATAACATGTCTCGACGTCTTCCAAGTCATCAAATTGCATTCCTATGCATGGTTCTAATGAACCACTACTAGCACAAAATTTTTGAGTTGGCTGCTCATTAGTGTCTTCAATTGAATCAACATCTATCTCATTTTGTTTTTCAATCCCCATGTTTGTTTCATCTTCAAGGGAATTGTTATAAATAATAATCTCACCTCCTATGGATGTATCTGTTGCTATAACTCTGTATTTTTTATGTGTTAAATTACTAATAAAAATATAATTCAAAAAAAATTCATCGGGAAAAATGAAAAAAAAAGTCATTTGGAAACAGTTGATATTTATTTTTATTTTCGGATTAATGATAATTGAAAAAAGAATAATTAGTCATATTATATAAAGCTAAATAATTCGGTCATTGATCTTTTCTATCACCATTTGTCAATGTAAGTCCCAATTAAAACTGAAACAAACAGTACGTAGACTACAATGACATGCCAAATACAAAAATATAAACTTGACTGCATACCACCACCACAACTTGCACAAAAATACATCCTAGATAAAAACACACCTAAAGAAACATGACAAACAAAGCAAATTGAAAAAAAAAAACCAACAAGGCTTGGGTGGAGCCATAAACCTTATGTTAAACCCTGAATATATAAAGAATGCTAAAAAATCTAACTATAGAAACAACTTAAAGAAGCATGTCCAAGGTCTAGCACACCACTGGAAATAGATTTTGGTTACCTTTGCTTGAAGAAAAACGAGCTTTAACACAAATCCGAAAAAACTCACATTTGAAGAAGATGATGAAGATGATGAAGAAGATGAAGGTGATGAAGGTTTTAGGGTGTTTCTCTTGGTTTTTATAGGTATTTAAGATTTTAGATTATTAGAATTCATAAGGAATTAGGAGTTAGTGTTTAAAAGAGATTAGAAGAGTAAAGGATGACACAAAATATGAGGAGAAGTGTTTGAAGTGAAATACTATTGAAAAAGGGGGTTTTAAGTACATTTGGTCAAATTACTTCATAAAAACTCTTAATTTTGACTCTTTTACAAATCAATTATATTTCCAAAATTAAAGTTATTTAAAACTCATTTTCAAAAATTGACTTAATTTTTTAATAGTAATTGTTGAAAATATTATCGTTTACCAAACTTATAAAATTTTGAACACTTCTAGGCCCAAAATTCTTGTTTTACCCTCAAAACTTCTAGGCTCAATTTTGAGGTGTGACAAAAATACATTAAAAATTTAAAATTAATTTATTTCATATTTTAAATAAAAAACATAGAAATTACATAATATTTCTTAGAAATAAAAATCGTACTTTTTAAAAAATAAAATATATATTTTTCAAAAATAAAAATATGAAGAAGTAAAACCCTTTTAAAAATAAAAAAATAAAAAAGATTTGAAAAATGTAAAAAAGTTCAAAATTAAATGTTAATTTAAGCTAAACCATATTGACCAATCAGACTGATTGGATAAAAAATGGGTTGGGGTATTGGTCCAGTGAGAGGTAAAACATGAGTTGACCCATGAACTAGTACGGACTGGTTGAACCGAGCTAAAACACCAACTGAACAAGTAGTTGAACTAATTTCGAATGAGTCTAACCAATTGATTCCAAGAACAATCGGTCCGACAGATTTAAAGCAAATAAATTACTAAAAATCTAAAGGAAAAATATTAAAATTATAAAAATCAGTCCAACTACCAATTCAATAAGTTTTTTAGACCGATTTAACCAATCTATTTCGATTTGCAGGTGAACCGATTTTTTTACCTCTCACCAGATCAATACTCGAGTTGATTCCTAGTCCAACCAATCCGGTCCAATTTAAATAACACTGGATTTTGGAATATTTTTTATTTTTAAAATATTTTTTTAAAATATCCTTTATGTTTTTATTTTTTGAATTTTACAGAGTTTATTTTTCATATTTTTTATTTTTTAAAATAATTATATTTTTAAGAATTTTATGTTTATTTAAATATGAAATAAATAAATTTAAAAATTTTTAATGTATTTTTAAGGGTAAACTACACTAGTAGTCACTCAACTATTAGTAAATTTTTTTTTTCATCCAACTATGAAAAGTTAAAAAATGGCCACTCAACTATTCATTTTTTTTCATTTTGGTCACTTGCTGATAGAGGTGATCATGGATCGAGCCGGGTTTCAATAAAATTTTAAATTTACTTTCTAGGCCCAGCCCCGGCCCAAAAAATGGGCCTAAAATTAGCCCAAGCCCGACCCATATTATAATAGTTAAACCCCGAGAACGATCCGGCCGGACCCATATTAATTTTTTTAAGATTATTTTATTATATAAATAATTTTAAAATATGATATATCAAATACACTTAAAAATATTAAAACAAATATAAGAACAACAAACAAATTAAAAACAATATTAAAACAATTCGTAAAACAACAAACAAATTGAAAATACAATAAGAACCCTTTATATTAAGATAGTTACAACTAAAATAGTAGGAAAATTAATAATAAAATAAAAGTTTTACAATATCCAAATAATATTAATAATGGATGCCAAATAACATTAAAAACGACAACAAAATAACATAAACAACTGCGAAACAACAATAAAACAGCACCAAAACATCCAAAACAACATCGAAAACAGTACCAAAATAGCACCAAAAATAGTACCAAAGCTACACCAAAAACAGTACCAAAGCTGCACAAAAAACAACTTGCAAAATGTAATCAACCAATCAAATTATCTATATATCAACCAATCAACATATATAATTTTATAACAAGCTATAAATCATAAAGCTAAATTAAATTGTCAACAATTAAAAAAGGTAACCTAGAGAGCAATCGAAGAAGCATCATCCTCATCGTCATCATCATTCTCATCATTCTTGCAATAAATTTCTAATATGAAATAAAAATAAATAGTTAGTAAATTTTAATTGAAAAAAATGTTATAAAATTATAACAATAAAACTAAAACAATAATTAGTATTAAAAATAAAAATAAAATCATTATTATAAATTCGGGTCAGGCCAGGTCGAGCTCGGGTCAAGAAAATCAAACCCAAGGCCCAGCCTATTTTAAAAAAGGACCTCATTTTTTGTCCAAGCCCATTTTTCGGGCCTACATTTTTACCCAAACCAGCTCATTTTTCAGGCGAGCCTTCGGGCCGAGTCGAGTAGCCCGGCCCATGATCACCTCTACTTGCTGACTAACGGTGGAATACTTTAAAATTGGCATAATAGCAACTTCAACCCTCGACATTTATATATTGTTTCAATTTAGTGTTTATTATAAAAAGTTTAACCCTCACCATTTATACATTGAGTAACTCGGTTGGTCAATTTGTTTTTCTTTGTAACTTTTTCACCTAAAAAACTAAAAAAATAAATTTATTAACTAAATTTGATTGAAAATATAAAAAAAATTGAAAACACCAAAAATTTCAAGATAATAATTTTCATCTTTTCTCATTCTTTTAAAATTAACTTTTAATATCATAAAAAAAGCAAAACTGCAAAAAGAAAATTACACAATGTGTAAATGTTGAGGGTTAAAATTTTTTTGAATCAAGACTAAATTTGACATAAGTTATAAGTTTTGAGGGTTAAAATTGGTATTATGCCAATTTTAAAAATTTTCACCGTTAGCCAATTAGTGAAAAAAAAGAGACAAAATTAAATAGTTGGGTGACCAAAAAAAAAATTTACTAATAATTGAGTGACTACTGATGTAATTTACCCTACATTTAAAAAATAATGACGAAATTGATAAAAAATATAAATATTGAGGATTAAAAAAATAAATTGACTTTTGATATCGTTAACTTTAGCGAATGAGCCAAAACTTTTAAATAAAAAATACAATGACTCAATGTCTCAAAATTAACGTATAAAAATTAAAATTAAAAAAAAAGTATAAATACATTTTTAACATATTTAAATCGAAGAAAAAATTATACAGCTAAAGGTCTAAAAAGCGTGGGGTGTTGGCTAGGAGCTATTTAAATTAGTGGGAAACAAAACCCGAAACGGAATCCTTCACTTTAAATTATTGTCCTGAATGAGAACTATGAATTTAGTATTGATGATGAAAAGTGCTTTTAAACAAATTTAATAGTATTTATATTTTTGTCCGCAAGTGCTTTAGACAAGATAAAATCTTTATTTTTGGCATCATGTTGTAATATAAAGCTTAATATAATATTTGGTATTTAAATTTAATATTTTTTTAATTTAGTATTTAATTTTTTTATTTAATTTGGTACTCAAATTTGATATTTTTTAAGTTGATATTTAAATTTTTTGGGATCTAATTTAATACTTGAACTTTAATCTTTTTCTTAATTTCGTACCTAACCTTTTTTAATATTAATTCGTTAAGCACAGTTCAATACCTATTTTTAACATGAATTTTTTTTTAAATTGACAATATTTTTTTAGCATCACAAAAAAAATTTCAACACTGTTATTATTTTGTGTAATTTTTATAATATTTAATAAATTTAGGTACCAAATTGAATCTAAAAGAAAAAGCTTAGAGACCAAATTAGGAAAAAATACCAAGTTCAAGTACTAAATTGGATCCAAAAAAAGTTTAAATACCAAATTAGTAAAAATGTCAAGTTCAAATACCAAATTGGGTCAAAAAAGTTTAAGTATCAAATTAAGAAAAAGTGTCAAGTTCAGATACCAATATTATATTAAACCTAAAATAAAAGATTTAATGAGAGGAAAAAAAATAATTTTATTAAAAAGTACTTTTCAAAACCTAAAAATTTTGTTTTTTTTAGGTTGACATAAAATTTCAGTTTAAAATCAATGTTTAATTTATAGTACTAAAAATTATGATTCGAAATAATTAAATACTTAAACAAATAATTATGATTTTTTTACTCAAATAATAAAAAAATAATAATAAGTGAAATGATATGCCCATGAGATTATTTACCAAAATGGTACGTTTGCTACAGTGTTCTACCAATGCCGCCTAACAGTTTGGCGGCCAGGGGTGGAGCCACCCAAGTTTATTTTTTTTCAATTTAGTCTTTTGTAAATTTATACTATAGTCCTCCCAAAAATATAAGTAGGCCCTCCAGGTTTAAGACTTTTACAATTTTCTCCTTTGTATATATATTATAGCTCCTTTAAAATGGTAAATTTTTAATTTAGGCCCTTTATAATTTATAAAATTTTAAATTAGTAATGGTAAAATTACACTTTAGCCCCTCAAAAATGATAATTTTTTTAATTCTGCCCCCTCAAAAAAATTTTTGGCTTTGTCACTGGTGGCGACACCAAACCTTAAATAGGGCTAATTGTCTTGTAAACCCTCTTTGTTTATTATTTTCTTTTTATTCCCCTTCAACTCACTACATTGTATTTAAACAAGTCCTTAACCTATTTTTATAGTTAAATAAACTCTTAACCTATGATTTTTACTCATAAAAACCCTTTATTTTAATATTAAAGTAAATATATTTTGAATTTCAAGCTCTTATATTAATTTCTTGTTTATGCAATAAAAATTATATACACTTTCATATCAACATAAAATCTAAAAGAGTAATTAAAATTTCAAAAAAATAATTATGTGATGTATATAAGCACTCTCAAGAAATTTTAAAATTTTATTTTTTATTTAATAAACTATTCTCATCAAATTCACGTCAGCATAAAATACAAATTAATTTATATTTTTAAAATAATTTTACTTTAATATCAAAATTAATTACTTTCATGGGTAAAAATCATAGTTTGAGGGCTTATTTAACTATAAAATAATGTAAGAGCTTATTTAAATAAAGTAGTCTAGCACAATATAGTGAGTTGGAAGGGAATAAAAAGAAAATAATAAACAATGAGAGTTTATAAGGTAATTAGCCCTATTTAAGGTTTGGTATCGCTGTGAGGTACCCTTTAACTTTTTTTTTTCACCAGTCACTCAAAATAAAAAATTTACATATCAAATCTCTAAATATTTTAAATTATAACATTTGATCTCTAAATATTTTAAATTATAACATTTGAGTCTAATATCGTGAGTATATCAGACGACATAAACAGAATACTGTAATAAATATACCATTTTAATAAATAATATCATGAACATACCATTTGAGTTATTAATTTAATTTTTTGTATTATTTAAATAAAAAAACTAGCTAATTATTATAGTACTAATGAATTCAGGAAGATGGTGACCCGGACGAAGACGTAAGAATAGTCTGGCATTGAATCAAATAAATAAATAAACACCATATGATCCGTGTCCGACCAAAAAGCTGAAATCTGAAGGATTGGAATGGTGCCAAAAATATGGCGCGGTGAGCAATGACGTACTTTTTCATGTGACATTGAAGAGGCGGAGAAAAGCTGCCAACCGACGTGTCTATTTTTCAATCCCACTTGGGACAATCCGGCCCATTGCCTTGCTTTCCAAATAATTGACCAAAGCCAAACTCAAAATTGTTACCTATCAATATGAAGTCCAAGGAGGAGTCTTATAGAAGAAACTTTATTAATTTCATGTATGATTCGTATTTTATTGACTTTGTTGTATAGTTAGAATTTAATAATGCAATCGACTCTTCGTGCATATAAAAACTTTCATGCTGATGGATATCTATATCAGTCGAGAATTTATGTATATTAATTAATTAAATACAAATTGTATAAAAAATGTGTTTGTCGATATGTGTGTGTATATATGCGTTGTAGAAACCACAAGGTCCTGAGTTTTTCAGTTCATTGAACCCCCAAGAAAAAGAAATAGATCGATAGACGAGAAGAGAGCAGAAAATATGTCGAGTAATGGTGCGTTGAAGGAAGCGAAGATCCCTCTGATTCAAGATTTAGGTCCGGCGGAAGGATTGAAAGGTGAACAAGATGATCAAAACCAATCCCTTAGGAGACGGGTATGGATTGAATCAAGTAAGCTTTGGCAGATAGTTGGCCCTGCAATCTTCAGCCGCCTTGCCTCTTACTCCATGCTAGTTATCACTCAAGCCTTTGCAGGCCACCTTGGGGATCTCGAGCTTGCTGCCATATCCATTGCAAATAATGTCATCGTGGGGTTCGACTTTGGCCTCCTGGTACCTATATCCTTACTCTCATCTACATGGTCCATTCTTTGGTTCTTTGCCTAACGTTTCAGTTTTTTTTTATTAGTTGGGGATGGCGAGTGCTCTCGAGACACTCTGTGGCCAAGCCTTTGGAGCAAAGAAATACTACATGTTGGGCGTATACATGCAACGTTCATGGATTGTTCTTTTCTTATGTTGTATTTTGCTTTTGCCTTTGTATCTCTTTGCTTCCCCGGTGTTGAAACTATTGGGACAGCCGCAAGATGTGGCGGAGCTATCGGGGATCGTTTCTATGTGGATGATACCGCTTCATTTCAGCTTTGCGTTTCAGTTTCCCCTGCAAAGGTTCTTGCAGAGCCAGCTTAAAAACATGGTGATTGCATGGGTTAGCCTGGTGGCTCTTTTGGTCCATATCTTCGTAAGTTGGCTGTTTGTGTATAAGCTTCAGCTTGGGGTGGTTGGGACTGCGGTTACCTTGAATTTTTCTTGGTGGATTTTGGTTTTGGGACTCTTTGCCTACACTGTTTGCGGAGGGTGTCCTCTTACATGGCCCGGTTTCACCATTGAAGCATTTTCTGGCCTTCGGGAATTCACCAAACTCTCAGCTGCCTCTGGAGTCATGCTTTGGTAGGTACCCCTCCCCCTTCTCTGCCATTTTCTATTTCATTGAAGTGAAAAGCTGTCCAATTCAACTGATTCTACGTTTTAAAAATCTACAGCTTGGAGAACTGGTACTATAGAATACTAATTTTGATGACCGGAAATCTCCAAAACGCAGAGATAGCCGTTGATGCTCTGTCCATATGGTATGAATCTTGAACATATACATTATTCCCCTAGATGACTTTTAATTCCACATGGTAAACATTGATTGGAAAAAAAAAATAGACTGATGAATCGTCAAACAAGCCAGCCAATCTTTCATTACTGTTTTCCCGAAGATGACAAATTCCTTCAATTAGGAACTCTATTGTTTCTTGAAATTATGTATTTTATATTTAATTATTCTGACTCCTGGTGGGCGGACAATATTGGCAGCATGTCAATTAATGGATGGGAAATGATGATACCATTCGCATTCTTTGCTGGAATCGGGTAAGTCGAGTTCGATATTAGGCCACTTATTTTCCTGCATATTTCTAGAATAACATTGGGAACTGAAATTAAACAAAATTTCCAATCTATCTTTTATTTTATTATATTTAAAAATGTTAACTATTTAGTTCTTTATTACCACTAGTATCTTGGAGCAGCATTCAAATAGAGTTAAAATGTCTCTCTCAAGATGTTTGGATTTTGCTTACTGGAATGGTCTAGATTGATGGCTTATGTTAGCACCACAATTATCTTTTCCTTTTGACTTGTCCATAACTTTATATATTAGGTATATAAGACATTTTGTTTGATGTCAACAACAAAATTAAGGGCCACAAAATATTAATAGGAATCATTTCTTTTTTTTTTTAAATAAAAGGAGGAATTGATTTACAGGAAAATTTAAATTTGTTGAGTATTTTATCATGTGTATTCCTGGTAAGGGAAATCGAGTATTTACGAGATATAGTTGCTGTTCAACAAAGTGACATCTTAAGTAAGTTCCATACATGTTAACACGTATGTTGTCTTAAACTTAACACATATTCGCCGGTCCACTAACTTGATTTCGCACCCTTTACCTTCGAACACCCAAAAACATGTGATCTTGGATCGGGAGTTTGGGGTTATTTCTGAGTTTTGAGTCGGTAACGATAAATATCATAACAAAACTAAAAATAGATTATCATAATAATCTAATCCCAAAATAATCAAAATTAAATTGAAGAAAAGTAATGAAAAGCAAATGATGCATGCAGAGTTAGGGTGGCAAATGAGCTTGGAGCTGGAAATGGGAAAGGAGCCAAGTTTGCAACAATAGTTTCAGTGTTGACATCAGTTATAATTGGGATCTTCTTCTGGTTGTTGATTATGATATTCCATGATAAGTTTGCTCTCATATTCTCCACTAGCCAACCAGTTTTGGAAGCAGTAAGCAAGCTCTCAATTCTCTTAGCCTTCACCATTTTGCTCAACAGTGTTCAGCCCATTCTATCTGGTAAATACCATTGCTGGTTGCATTTCTTACCTTTCTTGATATCATAAATGTTAATATAAATTTAACTCTTGGGCATTACATTTTATATGTAGGAGTGGCAGTGGGGTCTGGATGGCAATCCTACGTGGCTTACATAAATCTGGGTTGCTACTATCTCATAGGGGTTCCACTAGGATTCTTGATGGGATGGGTCTTCCACCTAGGAGTAATGGTAAGCATTTAGATATTGAAGGTTTTCTTAAAAACATCAAGTGACCATATATGAAACCAGAAAACACAAATGCAATGTTTGGCAGGGAATTTGGGCTGGAATGATATTCGGAGGGACAGCAGTTCAGACAGCGATTCTTGCCTTTATTACAATGCGGTGTGATTGGGACAAGGAGGTTTGAGCTATCCTTTATATTCTCTTAATTAACTATGTTTTGATTCTCTTCAATTCCATGGCATCTGAATTTATTTTTTGGGTGTGAATTTCAGGCTGAGAAGGCAAGCTCGCACGTAAGGAAGTGGTCAGCGATTAAGTAATGATTAATCAACAACACCCTTTTTATAGTGACCCCAATGGCCTTCATCGTCATATAATTTATGAGGGCCTAATAAATTTTGATTAACAATTAAAAGCATTGAAATCCTTTGTTTGTAATATTTGTTTTCTCCTTGCTGGTACAACCATCTTCGTAATTCGAATGAAATTGCTAAAGTGGTGTTCAAGTGTAAACCCTGGTCCATATGGGTCTAATTAATTTTGTGATACTACACGTAACATAAATATTATATTCTGATGATAATAGTATGAATTAATTTACCTAAACTCTGATCCTTTTAGGCAGATTCTTTGTCACGCATAATATAACTTGTAAAATGACCTGATGAGCTTGCATAGTTGGCCCCATATGGTCGGGGCATTGGACTCTGAACCAATAATTACAAGCATGCTTGATTCATCCAATCAAAAGAGTCTTTTGTGATTGGAAGTCGGTTATATCTTTGATTCCTTTTCTCCTTTCCCATCAATCCTTGTACTTTGGGAAATTTTAGAAAGAGATCTAGTTTGAGGTGGTAAAATATTATATTCTAATCTTTTATAGGATTTTAGAAAAATTTTAATTATATTTGATAATATCTAATTTTTAGGGATGATTTAATTACCATATATAAAAATATTTCAACAATCCCTTCCACACTTGTAATTTAATACATACTTACTACTTGACGTCAAAGACCAGTATTTTCTTAAACTTGAAAATTGATGCCAACTTGAGAGGTTTGGTAAATACATTAGCAACTTGCTCCTCACTTCTGCAATACTCTAGCTTAATTGCTCATTCATTACTAAAATATCATAGAAAGTAATATTTTACATCAATATGATTGCTTTTTCCGTGCAACGCAAAATTCGTTGACAACTTGATGACTGAGTTATTATCATAGTAAATTGTAAAGGCTCATTCTAGCTTGAATTGTACTTGTTCAAGGATTCTCCTAAGCCAAATAGCTTGACAAACACAAGTTGTAGCAACAACAAATTCAGCTTTTGTACTTGATAATGTGACAATGGATTGCTTATTAGATGACCATGAAATAGCCTCTATGCCAAGCATAAAAACATAACCTGAAGTGCTCCTTCTGTCATCTTGATCTCTTGCATAATCATTGTCGGTGAAGTCAATCATGTTTGACTTTTCAACCTTCTTGTAGAAAATCGCAAAATCCTTGGTTCCTTACAAGTAATGAAGGATTCTTTTAGCAACTAATAAATGCTTTTCAATAGGGCTCTTCATGTACATGCTAATAAGACTCATAGAATACATAATGTCTAGCTTCGTAGCAGTTACATGCATCAAATTGCATACAATTTGCTTGTAAAGTGTGTTATCTGCCTTCTTCTCAACTCCTTTAATTAGCTTTAAACCAAATTCAGTTGGAGTGTTGGTAGAGTTGCAATTTGTCATCTTGAATCTGTCCAAAATTTCTCTCACATATTTTTTTCTAAGAGATAGAAATTGTATCATCAGATTGCATCACTTCTAGGCTAAGAAAATAGTGCATCTTCCCAAGATTAGACATCCCAAACACATCCATTATAGATTTCTTGAAATCATCAAACATGAAACTATCATCCCTAGTAAAAATAAGATCGTCAACATATAATCACATAGTGAGCATTTTCCCATTATCTCCATTTTAACAAAAAGTGTATGTTCATATAGACACTTTTGAAATTCCTCCACTTTCAAAAAATAAACCCTCAATGCGATTATACGAAGCATGTGGAGCTTATTTTAGTACATAAATAGCTTTCTTCAATAGATAAACTTTATGCTCATTTCCAACCTTAATATGACTAGGGGGTTGTCTAACCTTAATCTAAAATTTAAGCCTAAAGAATAACAATATATACTAAAGAAACTTTCTACGATGCCGCTCACTAGAATCTCATATATTTTTGGGCTCTTAATTAATTCACCAAAATTGATCTAATGAGTTTCTTAGTTATAGGTGTAACACCTCAAAATATATAAGGTTAGATGAAATAAATCACCATGAAATGACTTAAGTCTGTATAGATAAATAGTTAAGCACTCCTCAGAGGCCCTAAGTTCTATCCACAAGTCCCCCATTTCTTTTCTTTTAATTTCAGCAAACTAGGATGAAAACAACCCTAAAACAAATATTAAATGTTGTAGAAAATAAACAAGAGTAGGTAGCAATCCAAATGGTTAAGCCTTGCATTCCCCCATTAGATTCCCAAGTTCAAACCATGTTATTCTCCCTCAATTTTCCTTTTAATTTTAGCAGCATGGGTAAATTACCATGCAACCCCTTTAAAATTTGTAAAACCTAACTATTTAGTTCAATTTTTCCCAATTAGATAGTTTTTTATTTCTTTTTTAACCCTAATTGGAATTATTCTTCTCTTTCCCTCTTTTCTTTCCTATCTTCTCATTTGGAAATATTTTTCCCATTGCTGAAATTTACTTTTTCTCCCAAATCAAGATCAATCTCTGATTTCAACTCGTTTTCAACCGAAATTGTAATTGCCATTAGAAACCCCCTAATCTTTGCCAATAAGCGGTAAGTACGCCTCAAATCTCAGAGTTGATCTTGAAACTTTATAGATTTTCTATCTAACGATAATCTTGCAATCAATTAAACAAACTTTTTTAGTTTTTCCTCAAAACTCTTGATAATCTTGAGGAATCTTGAAAACTGCTATTAATTCTTGCATAAATGTCGTTTGAAAGACCCATTCAAGTACCTCATACCAGATTTGAATGTGAGGAACATCGCTCTAGATCCCGGTGACAAGTGTGTGTTCTTTTACAAGTGAATCAGGGCAAAATCGTGCAAACGATAAGGCCACAGGAGCGTATGGGCCACCCGTGTGGACCACACGACCATGTCCCCCTAAAAGCCTAGGTTATTTCGATTCTCACACGACCTAGAACCCTCCACATGGTCATGCATTCTATGTAGGTTGATTTTATAAACACTACATAGCCACAATCTGTCACACAGTCTAGTCACAAGGTTGTGTACCCCCTCTAGATGGTCCAAGACTTTCCACACAGTCCGATCACATGACCATGTGTCCTATGTATCTCAAATTTTACAGTTTTGACCTAGAATTTTATGTTTTGTTTAGTTTAGTCCCTGATTAATTTTTGAATTATTTTAGTATTTTAATTTATTCAATTAAGACCCTAATAATATGAACCTTATTAGAATCCATGATTTGATTGACTGAGTTAGTATGATATTTATGCATATATATTGGCTTGATTTGTGAACAATACACATCTCTATTATATCAATATTATGGTCACTTGAATAGTATGCCTTATGTCACTATTAAATCGAACACATAAAAAGCATGAGTTTCACTTTTGAACTGATTTGTCATAAGCATATTAATTGCTACTAACTTGAACTGTTATGAGCATATTGTTTGCTATCGTATTATTTTGTTAAAGCATATTGAGTGCTACTGTATTGTCCTATTGAGCATGCCATATTGCATTGCATGGGGTGGGACATTGATCGGCTGCGTGTGTGCGCATTAAAACATTAAATTTATGAAACTATTTTTAAGGTCCGATTTTACTGTGAACATATAGGTTAGTTATAATATTCATAGTGTTACAATGAAACATTGAAGTATTTCAAGGATCAAACCCAAAGGAAGAGGCAGTTGAGTAATAACTAGCATACACAATAGAGACTAACTGACTACTAATACGATTTCATAGTATGACAATTCATAAAAATATAAGTTTGTAAGAAAATTAAATATTCTATTATAGGGACTAAATTGCTAAAAAATGTAAACTAGAGAGACTATCTAGCAAATGACTAATGAGGGTTGGTTGACTTCGATGTGATTCACCAAATCTTGGATTAAAGACATAAATCGCGTAAATTACCAAGTAGCTCCATTTTATCTTTTGATCTCAATTTTATCGACTTGGACGAATTAGGTTTGATTTATCTTTCGATCTCATTGGTTAATCCGGGACTAACGAACGGGTGTGCAACAAGATTACCTTTCAATCTCACTTTATCTTGATATTCCCCTAGAAGCGTCACTGTTTAAGTTCTTAGTTCTACTCAAATTAGTCTAATTTGTTACGATTTAATCCTTTGTCCAAAGATTTCATTTTATCCACATCTCCATCAACCAACCTCCTTAAAGGTTTAGTTACACAGGCTCAAAGTAAAGAAAATAAACATAGTAATGGAAGACAAGGTAGCAATGGAAGTAAAGTTAAAGAAAAATATAAAATTTGATTTTTTTTATGCAAGAAAACTTAAATAGCATGAAACCAAAAGCATTTAACAAAGAAATATAAGGAGAGAACATAAAAGAAAAAAGCTTTAATAGATTGAAAGCAAAGTAAACTAAAATACATTAAACTAAAGCTCAAAGAGTCTTGAAAGCAAGGTACAAGGACATGAATGTAAATAACACGTAACTATAATGTTAAATAACATTAAGAACAATAAGAACAAGAAGTAAATGCAGAAATATAAACTTTAATCTAAGGTAGAAGAAGAGAAAAATTAAAACCCTAGAAAAAATGCAGAGAAAACTAAAGAAAACATAGAGAAAACTAAACCAAAAATTAAGCTAATGTGTGTGTCTCTCCTCCTCAACAATTTTTGCTATTTTGAAGTGTGTTCTGATGACTTTTCGATGTCAAAAATGCCCCTACACGGGCCTTGTGTGATTGGTAACTCATGTAGATAAAGGTTTCCCTTTTTGTCCAAGTTTGTCCCCTTGACAAAAAAAATATCGCGATACCCAGAAAAGATATCGTGATATCTTGAGAAGTATTAAAACTTGAGGTCTTCCTTGGAGGTGAATATCGTGATACCCAATAGGCATATCGTGATACCCAATGGGGATATCGCGATACCACTAAAGGGAAGATCAAATACTGTCGGAGGTATCGCGATTCCATGGATTGGATATCACGTTACCCTTTT
Source organism: Gossypioides kirkii (assembly GCA_005610355.1). NCBI lineage: Eukaryota > Viridiplantae > Streptophyta > Magnoliopsida > Malvales > Malvaceae > Gossypioides > Gossypioides kirkii. The sequence continues at coordinate 20,371,263 of CP032253.1, forward strand.
CGTAGGTGTCATTTTCGCTAGTTTTGTACCTCCGACACATCCCTACAGCACTCAAACCCACATTAGGCCTCCAAATGGCACTATTGGCCAATTTGGGCAAAAATGAGACAAGATGAGACATTTTCACTTATTACCCCAAAATATGAAAATAACAAAAATAATGAAAAACTATGCTAAAAACTCTATTTTCTCGAGAAAAAACTCCTTAAGTGTGTCAGAAAAGCCTAATTTCCCAAGTCAATTTGTGGCAGACCAGCTCCCCTACACTCAAGTTTTTACTTGTCCTCAAGTAAACACACAAAACATGAAAAAGACAACTCTTGGATTAAATCAAGCAATTAAGTTATATAGCTATACAACATCGAATTTGTACAAGAATTACTTCACATGCAATTTAAGAATGATATCTAGCTAATTTACATCCTCCTAATGCAAATATTATTAGTTCAGGATGTTAAAGTGTCAATAAAGATAGAGACAATATAAATGAACATATGTACAAATGTTCTTCAAAATAAATTATACGTATCAGTCATAGATATTTAAAAAGAATTGTTCATGTTCGTTCGAACAAATGCAAACTATATACAAATTAACGCGTCAATGACTTATTCGGGTCCAAAAGGTCTTTTAGGCTTGTAATGTTCTGAGGCTGAGGTTGATGCAAATTCAAAAAAAGTTCATCTCAAAATGTTTTAAGTACTATGAATAGTATAGCACATGACATTATTCCCAATTCCCTTCAAATGTGATTCTTTCATCTCATCGTCTTATTTCTCCTTCTCTCACCTTCTTTATTTCTCCAACCATGTAGAGGAGGATGATTAATATTAGCTCGTTTTTGTGCACTATGATTTCGAGACTATTTTATGCTCCTTTCTTTTTCTTGTTTTTGAGCATATTTACACTGTTTGTTATTTTCTCTCACAATGCTTTTGGTCCTCACTTTTCTTTCTTTCACATTTTTTGTTTCTTTTCAAGCACGATTTCTAGAAAGGATCAATTACGAGCTAATTCAATCCCTCTTCACTAATCACTCGAGTACATTTTTGTGAGAAACCTCTGTAATGTTCCTACCTAACCCTTAATGCCCATGGCCTGACGTCCACTCGATAATGCGTTACAAAGTTCAACGACTGTGAATGGTTGAGTTTCGGACTCAATTTCAGCTTCAATGAAGCGGTGAAATTAACATCCATTTGAGAGCGTTTTAAACCAAAGGTTTTAGAATCTTAGATATATACCTCGAAGCTAACACTACATATGAGCTTGACCCAATTTCACTGTTGTAGAGATACATGAGGACAACATGCTTTTGAAGAAATCCTAATTGATTTTATTAGGTTTTTCACGTTCTAAAGAGGATTTTTGCTTCCAAATGATACGTTCACTACAACAAAAGTGAATTATCAAATTCAAATTTTCAAAAAAAAATTGAACAAATGATCGAATTGTGAAAAGTAAAGGGAAAAAAGAGAAGAAGAACATACCCTGGTGTTTAGGGTGAACTGTAGAACTATAGTAGAAGCTCATAGCCATGGCGGAGCAATGGTTAAATAGGTAAACTTTTTTTTTTAACAGAATTCGCGGTACGGCTATTATATAGATATTTTTCTTTGCTAGCTTTTTGGGTCCTGCTATCAATTTTGGGCCTTTGGACAAATATACCCATGATATTTCTTTTTAACATGAGTTATTTCCACCAAACATCCCTAAACTATTAACCTCAATCTAAATTAGCCCTCAAACTTTAAGTCATTTTAATTACATCCAAAACTATTGAGGGTATGTTAATTAGGTCCTTATATTACTAATAAAATTGTTAATTTAACTGTTAAATGACACATCAGATCTTAAGTGACATAATTTAAAATGAAAATATTAGGAAAAAACAAATATTGCAAAAATAGATGTTTTGAATATTATAGTTTGAGGTTGTCAAAGCTTTTACAAAAGTTTTAAAGTTAATTTTTTTTTGCAATTTTGCTTTATTTTTAGTTGTTTTTTTTAAGTTATGACAACATTCTACTTTCCTTTAAAATTTAGCTACATAAGGTTTGACATGTCATTTAATGATTAAATTAATGGATTTAATAACAAAAGAACCTAATTGATATAACATCTATAGCTTGGGGTGTAATTAGAATGTTTTTGAAGTTTGGTGATCAATGTAAAATAAGGGTCATAGTTTGGGAACGTCTGGTGCAATTAACTCTTTTAACATAAATGATAATATAAAAAGTAAGGTTTAATGCCACAAAATACCCTCAAACTAGCACTCATATTTTAAATCTGTCCTTATGCTTCAAAATATTTTAATTAAATCCACAAATTATGAGTATTATATCGATCATGTTCTTCCATGGGTTAATTTGCCAATTTAGGTATTAACTGTTAGTTTGTTGATTTAGACATTAAATGTTAGTTTGACTTTGATGTGAAGCATATTTAAAGCACGCAAATCAAATATAAAAATGTGTAATTATTGTATTGATAGTTGAATTTGATATGTTTAAAAAACAAAAAATCTCAATAAAGTTTTGGAGGATTAGTTCTTGTTTTTAATACTTCATGTTGGGGATCGACCCGATTAAGTAACGAACAAGTAAAAACTAGCGGAAAAAAATTAAGAAATTGGACACACAAATTTAACGTGGAAAAGCCCCTCAGAAGAGAATAAAAAACCATGGGTAAAGATAATTTTACTATAATGGAAAAAGAATGAAGAGTACAAAAGATGGAAATAAAAAACTAAACCCCAAAAACCCGAAAATAAAGAATCCTCAAAACGTAAACACACAATTCTCTAAAAGTGTTAGGAGTTCTAAACTCTAATGGGTATATTTTATAAGGTTGTAAAAGAGCTTATTTATAAGCTAAATTCCTAGGTCAAATAATAATAAAATAATCTAAACTAATCAGAGTTTGATTGAAACAAATAAATAGAGTTTAACTAAAAGATTATTTCTCAAATTTGACTTGAAATATGAGTCATACTTAACAAATCTCTACCTTGACTCGTATTTCCATAACGTTATCTTTATCAAAGCCCCCCACGATCCTATCTAGAGCTATGCAGAGAATTAACTGAATTGAATCTATGCTAAAAACATGGAAGATTCTAGCCTTCGACTTGTGCACTGCCAAATCAAAACTAACTCGAGTATGATTTTTACGAACACAATGCCCTAACTTTCCAAAACCTGCATCCAAAAGAGAACCTCTCTTCAACAAAATGACCATACCTTTTTCCCTCCTATGACCAAATTGTCTCTGCTCCAAATGAGTTGACTTTAACTTTGTAATAGATGAGGGACGTCCAATTTCACCAGTCACTGTAGAACCTTACAGAATATAAAGACTGTCGGTCTTTTTACCTCTTAACAAAACGAAGCCCCACGAGACACCTTAATGTTGCTCGACTCGATGTTGATTCTACAACCTTTCGAGTCTAAAATACTCAAAGAGATAAGGTTTTTTCGTAAATTAGGTACATACCTAACATCTGAGAGTGTCTTAATCGTCCATCGTACATCCTAATTTTAACAGTATTAATATCGATTACCTTACTGGATGAATCGTTTCTCATGCGCACAACTCCACCTTCAACCGAACTATATCTGGAGAACCATTCTTTGTTGGGACATATGTGAAAAGAACATCTCGAATCTAAAATCCACTTGGACATAAACTCGAAGCTTTCGCTCGTTGACACTAATAAGAAATCATCACTGCTTTCATCAGCCAAATTAACACCAGCTATATCTTCCTCGATGTTCTCAGCAACCCTTTTATATCTTAGTTTGTAACAATTTGTTTTGACATGACCTAACTTTTTACAATAGCGACACCTTTTGTCTCGCTTCTTTGATGCTACCAAAATGGAAGCTTGCTTATCTACCTTGCTACCCGAACCAAACTCATTGTTGAGTTTGTTTTTACTTAACAAATAACCCTTCATATCCTCGAACAAGAGTTTGTCTCTGCCATAAATCAGGGTATCCTTGAAAAACTTGTATGAAAGGGGTAAAGAGCACAACAATAGCATTGCTTGATCCTCATCGTCAATCTGAACATCAACGTTATTTAAATCATTTAAAAGAGTAATGAATTGACTGATATGATCTCTGAGAAGCTCACCTTCGTTCATGCAAAACGTAAATAAACGTTGTTTCAACACTAAACAATTAGGCAAAAACTTAGTCACATAAAGAGTTTCTAGCCTTTTTGACAAGGCGAATGAGATCTTCTCCATCAAATACCTCCTACAATACTCTATTCGCGAGGCACAACTGAATTGCAAACAAGGTATTTTCATCAAGTTCTTCCCATTTTGACTAATTTAGATTCTCGAACTTTTTCCCGATAACGACTTTTTTAGGCTGATCTGAACTAGAATTGCCATCATCCAGACTTGGGACAGATTGAAATTTGTTACACCATCAAACTTTTCAATGTCAAACCTTCTTATTGCCATCTTTGAACGGGTTGATATGTGAAAATCGAACTAGTTTTGATACAACTTGTTGAGGATCGACCCGATTAAGTAATGAATAAGTAAATAATCGAAAGAAATTGAGAAATTGAACACACAAATTTAATGTGCAAAAACCCCTCCGAAAAAGATAAAAAACCACGGATAAAGGTAATTTTACTAAAATAGCAAAAGAACGAAGAATACAAAAAATAAAGATAAAAAATTAAACCCCGAAAACAAAAAAACCCTCAAAACATACACAAAATTCTCCAAAAGTATTAAAAATTCTAAACTCTAATGGGTGTATTTTCTAATATTGTAAATGAACATATTTATAAGCTAAATTCTTAGGTCAAATAATAATAAAATAATCTAAACTAATCAAAATTTTATTAAAACAAATAAATAAAATTTAACTGAAAAATTACTTTTCGAATTTGACTTGAAATATAAATCCTAGTTAACACTTCAAATCTAAACTATCCTTGCTATAAATGCACACATATTTATAATTTTATATACATGTTTTAAATACAAGATTTGAACTAGTATTTAACACCCAGGCTAAAGTTTAATTTGACAAAAGGATCTAATTGATACAATGTTAATATTTTAAAAACTTAATGAAATTTTTTTTTTGAATTTTGAAATTAAATTAAAATTAAAACTTAGTTTAAAATCTTTTGGTACAATTGAGGATATTTTTATTTATTTTTGTATACGTTTCAAGGAGGATAAAGGAAGGAGATTGTAACCTTGAACTTGAGTGAACAAATTCGATTTAGGATTCAAAATTTCAGATTTCAGGTAGTCAAAAACGAGTCCGGATCTTAACAAAACTTATGATAATATAATGGTGAATGTGGCTCTTAATCATAGTAAGTGAAAACTTAGTAAATAAACACCAGCAGTCCTTTAAAAACATCCAACACAAGTGTCTTACTGAAAATAGTTAGTAAAGAAAACATTAAATCGAGCAAGCTTTGATATCTCAAATCTCGATCTCACCCGCAATCTCAATCTCTCCACCGATGTCCGCAGTTTGGATTACAGCAAACAAAAAACAGTGTCATACCTTCCTCCCCTCTAGCAGTTGCCTAAAAAACAAAACAAAATTTGTTGCATTACACGAGGCATAATCACTACTCATCATGCAATAAGACATCAGCAAACAAAACTCTAGCTTGCTGCAAAATCTTTTTTTTTCTGGGAAAAAATAACAATCGGTTAACAATAAAATTTCATGAACGAAGGCAAGGATAATCCCATATGTTATCCGCATCTATGTTACCCAAACTAGGGAGTGAGTTTTAGATACTGGTACACTGATTTTTTCCCATGTTTTTTCATATATTTGAACGATTATACCACCGTACACATATTTAAAGAGTTAAGGCAAGATAGATCGACAATTCATCATATATATATGACTAAGCCTTAATGCTAGGAGGAGGAGAACAAATAGAAAAAAGGTCATAATAGAAGCAGAAAAAAGAAGAATAAGGAAATCTACAGAGCTCCTACTAATTGGATTTTACCAGAAGACAACCATAAACTCCTAGATTAAGCAGAGTTTTACTTTTCCAATAGCTGACAACCATGATAAGGTCCAATGCTGAAGTTGAAAAAACTTGAAAACAGGTGCAACATTATAAGAGATTATAATGCACACACAATCTTAACTTTATTGGTCATGTCCAGTTAATACCAAATGAACATCTCTTGCATTAAGCATATATACCGAAATTTTTTCTTCGAATTTCTAAAACATGCAAAATTGTCAAGCAATGGATCAAAATTCTTCCATTCCATATAATGAGGATTTCTCCAATAAAAACTATACGCATAGACAAAAACTTAAGCATGTAGGAAGTTCACCTGGAAGAAGACGGCTTCTCCGTGTTTGCAATTTGCGCAAATTACAGCTTTAGTCCGAGGAAGAGTTGGATCGGCAGCCACATCCTGCAATATTTGAGTGCGTTCACCAGCAGAGTGATGCACTTCATTTCTATACACACAGTTGTTTTCAGCCACCTCCTACATAAACAACAGCAATAATCACTATAATGTCGCGAGAACAAATAGATAAATTGAAAAGAAGACGATAATCTTCGTTTCCAATGAATTACAGTTAAACAATAACAATAGATGCAAGAAAGTGTTTAAAATCAAATGCCCAGAAACTCTTTTATGTGAAATTAAATCAACCCTCATTGTTTCACTGCCTAAATCCTTAAAAAATATGGATACAGATCTAAACTTTCAAATTTTGGTATTGAGTCAACAATTCACAAAAACAATTTGAAACCCATTTTCTATTGGAAAACAAGAGAGAAACAGAAAAAAAAAACTAGGGTTTTAAGTGGGTTTAACATTGAATAAAAAAAAACTTAAAAACAAATCATGCCCTAAATGAAAAAGAGGGGACAAAAGGAACACCCTAATCTTAATTTTAATTCTAAATCACAGAAAAAAAAACTGAAAAAGAACCTGATGATCGCAGTTACGGCAAGCGTAGAGGAGAATCTTCTGCTCCCTGTCTTCTTTTGGGTAGAGAATGTTGTTGCTTCATCAATCAAACAAACAGACAAACAAAAAATTTCAAAATTTTAAGAACAGAAATGAAAAGGTAACTGAAGGGAAAGAATACTAAAAGGGATTAAAAGAAACTGCAAAAAAATAAACAAAAACGAATGCATGGATGTATGAAAATTGAAGAGCGGTAAGAGCCGACCATTCACGGCAAAATTTCATGGTACTCATCTTGTTCGAGAAGAGGGAGAAACTATGGGGTTCCTTTTTGATTCTCTTTTGAGAGTGTTAATTCATCCAGTGGGGAAATTATGGAGCCGCTTTTTAATTTATATATGGGCGGGGCAGCAGAAAATTAGTTAAACCCCTCTTATAATTTGAAAAGTAGTAAATCTTTCCTTAAACTATGCAAACGATACGGTTTAGTACCGATAAAATGCCCATTTCCAAAATTATTTATAGAAGTTAGTCATTCTGAAAAATAATTACGAGTATGAGTTAAAAATATGTTTATGTGACGTCGTTTTCAAAAGATAAATCAGAAAAATGCTTTTACGTAAGCGTTTTTTTGTTGTATCAGGCAAAAGCGCGTTGATGTAGAAGTGTTTTTTAAAAAAGCGCCCATGTGAACGCGCTTTTACCTGTGCTTTCTCTCAAATGTCACCATCCCAACAGGTAAAAACGCTTCCACGTGAGCACTTTTTCGTAAAGTGCTTCCACGTCAGCGCGTTTTTGCCTGACACAAGAAAAAAACGCTTATGTAGAAGCATTTTTTTGATTTATCCCTTGAAAATGACGTCACATAAGCGTATTTTTGTGTTTTAGACCCATACCTGTAATTAATTTTAAGACGGCTCATTTTCGTAAATAATTTTAAAAATTGACTTTTATTGATACATAACCCCAAATGATAAGCCTTTAATTTTTTTTTTATAAAAAATTATGAGATCTATTTGCAAATAAATCTATCTATAATATATATTTTTAATATAAGCTGAGTTTCCATAAATTTCTAAACAGATTAATATAGTGTTTATTATATTATTTATTTTGTAATTATAAATATTTTTTTATTATCTATAAAGATTTATTATATTTATAAATAAAAATTTAAAAATAGAGACCTAGATTTATTTGGTAAAAAGATTTATCATATGAATGGCAAAAAAAGGAAAGAAATTCAAGAAAAGTGACGTGAGGAAATTTTAATTGTTTTTAAAAATATAATTGAGAATGTTTTTATTAAATTATAGTATTTTTAGGATTATTAGAGATTTTAATTTAATTTAGATACTTATGAGTTTTTTTTTTCTTTTGTTGTTAATATATATTAGAGGTAATTTAATATATAAATATCTCTGTGCTCTTTTCTCTATTCTTCTTATTCTCACTTAATTATATCATTGGAGTGCAGTTCCCTTTCTACTCTCGACGTTAAAATCTCTGATTCAATCTCTTCTTCATTGTTTTCCTTGCTTGCCCACTGGCTAAATCCTCAACAGAAGATGTAAGGAAGGTGATAGTTCCTGATTACAAGGATACACCCATCGGATATGATATGGTGGCGTACTGGTTCCCCGAAGAATCCATTTTTCCCACCTTACTTCAGCTTTCGTCATGGATTGAGGGAAAAGTCATTTGGGCAACGCTAATGACTATTGCATTTTCCTTTGGAGGGAGTGTTCTACCACAAGAGAGTATATGTCCCCATCTTTGGTCAACCTATAACAAGGCAAGGTTTTACCTTAAGAATTGGAGAATTTCTTTTCCCCAACTTCCCTGTTCCACCTTAGGGATCGGCTCGTTGGGACTCCTACTGTAACATCGTGAGGAAACCACCTAAGCATCACTCACCTCCCCTTCTTGGAGGTTTAAATTCAAGCCTTCGATGGATTGCGAATAAGGTGTGGGTAGGAATTGCATCCTGACGAAAAGACGCAGTTGCAACATGAGGAGTTACCCATCCCTGACGGATACCCGATTTGGCACCCACACGCACTTTTCTCATCATCTTTGTCATTTAATCCCCATTCAAACGTGACACAAAGGGCCTTCCTCGTTAGGCTTCAAACGCACGGTTAATTATATCAACTGCTAGGGATTCATCCAATGCGAATCTCATTGTTCCTTGATAAGTGATAAAAGTAACATGTTTTAATCTCATTTTTATGCATTTTTATGATGATTTGATGTAAATTGGTGAATTTTATGCTCCTAATCCTTTAAATTCATGTTTCTATACTTAGGAGAGCATTTGGGAGTAAAAGTAGTGAAAACGAGCAAAAACCAGAAGATTTGCGTAAGAAACAAGGGCCACATGGGTTGCACCCATGCCATACGGGCTGGACACATGACCATGTGAGCCACACGAGTGTGTGCCAAGGTGTGTGAATTTCATAATCTGCACTTCAACCACGCGAAAAACATAATTTTAGGGGTTTTGGGCATTCCAAGACTTATATCTATGATAAGAGGGGAGCAACCCGTCAGAGATTATTCAAGAAAAACAACTTGAAAAACACCATTGAAGCCGTCTTGGAAGCAGATTTCCATCAAGATTGAAGACCTCTTCTTTTATTTTAATTTTATTATGAGTTTTTCTTCGTCTTGTGGTTATACTGTCTTTGAGATGTTATTACTTGCTATTATGAACTAATATTCTAAATACTTAGGGGAGATGAACCTTATGATGAATTCTGTCATTTGATTTATGATTTTACGTAATAAATATTTAGATTTTGTTCTCAATTGTGTGTGCTTAATTCTTGATTTAGTATTTTCGGGATATTAATTCTTGTTTGATGTGCTTAAATCAGATGAGGAATAAACCCTGTTTAAGAGTAGATCTAGCATAATTGAGTGGAGTTGCATGCAATCCTAAAAATAAGACGACATAAATCTATCGGATTAGATTAAAATCTAATAAGGGGATCCATAAATCGAATTAATGCGATAATAAGGTTTTTAATTAGAAAGAAATTTCTATTAATCAACCTAGAGTGAGTTGCTTTTATGCTTGAATAGAGGTATTAGCATATTTTAGGGATTTCTACGGATAAAAATACTAAGTGAATAAATTGTTTAATTCAGATTGATAATGACATATGAAATCTAGATGAATTCTTTCCTGGTATTGTTTCGCTTCTTGGTATTAAACATTTGTTATTTCTTGATTTATTCTTTGTCGTGTTTTTAGTTTATTAATTTAGTCAAATTTAGTTTTAAAAAATCACTTCATTTTATCGGTTAAATAATAGGAATACAGTTATTACTAGTACTTTTAGTCCTCGTGAGAACGATATCTGTGCTCACCGTAACTATATTATTAATTGATAGGTGCACTTGCCTTAGTCATATTTTCAATTAGTTTCAACTGCATCATTCCTCTAGCTCCAAGAAGAAGGTTGTTAGAGGGAACAAAAAGGATTTGAGAACCTTATTATTTCTGAAAATTCAAGAGTAGCCATTTCTACATATTTTTGAAGGACTAGCCAAAAGAAGGCAAAGACACCTTTAAGGTGACCATCGCTCTAGGCGGATAAAAATGGTTAATTCCTTTTTGTATCTTTTCTTCAAATGGAAATTTCTTTTCTTTAGAACTTGTAATTTTCAATCAATGTATCTACTTATCATTACTGTATGTCTTTCTTCCTATTCATCTTCTTTTACTCTCATTTCTACCTGTCAATCTGGGCTATCATATTTACACACTCAGCACATAACAACTTAATAAAACAAGGAATAAAGAGACTTAGCCAGGTCGAACACCATTCACATAAAAGGCACTCCTTTCGATTTATTTGTCCAAAGGATCGACTAATATCGTGCTCTAATACCATTAAATTTGTAACACCTGACCTAATCGCCGAATCCAAGTATGGAGTGTCACAAATTGATCGATTTGGACTAAATAACAAATTGAAATGTAATAAATTAAGGGCAGATTTTATTGGAAAATAAATCTCTCTTACTATAAAAACCTTAAATTTAAAATAAAAGTTTACTATCTCCAATCTCGATTCTAAGAGAACTATTTAACTAGAATATATTTGACCCCGAGACAAAGCCTATCATAGTACCTCCTTTCCATGTGCATGACACTGCACCGTAGTAAAATCCTTGGATTAACTCAGTCTGGATTTGTCCCTTCCCGAGTTCCTTGGCAATCAAATCCTACAAACATAGATCAAACCCTTATAAGTTTAGATGAACTTAGTGAGTTTCTACATTAGACGAAAATAGACTCTATCTTGCAAGGGTTTGAATAATAGAACTAAATTCAAATAAACTCCATGCTCATTTTGTTTGCATGCAAAGGTTTTAAATGATTATTCGTAACCTTTCCCAATACAGAATAGAATCAATTGATTAATTGAAACCCTTAACTTTCTTCCCTTTTCTTAAATCCATGAATACAGAAAGGTTATAAGCTTACTAGCTTAATTAATTCTCAAGTACTTATGCACAAACTTTAGCTTCTTTCCTCTATGCGGACTGCTCTTTAATCTTTCTCTTACAACCAAACCAATGAAAAAGATGAAGAAGGAACAGAAAAATGAAAGAATAACGTCTCTCCCTTATATAATACTCTCGCACTTCCTTCACCAATATCAATTCAAAAGCCAAGTGTAGATATCCCTAATCATCATATCTCCCACTAAGAGATTTCTAGTTCAAACGTAACAAAATTAAAGGTTGAGATCCAATATTTTATTATCCAGTCCGTCAATTACTCTCATTTACATTAAAGACCATTAAATTTGTATGCTTTTTCAAATTAACACCCAAAGTCACCATTACAACATAGGCTTAACATTTTCAAGCGTGACAAGGTCCCTTTCAGTAGTAAGTAATTTTGCACTCTTAATTTATGGTTAATCTTACTATAGTAAGTAAGGTAGTAGCTATTTTGACTTAGCTTAGCGTGTTCTTGACTACTAATTAATTCAATTTTAGTCATACCTCCTTTAACTACGATCATCATTGTAATACCCAAAACCCATTATTATCGCTGACTAGGGCGCCGAGATCCCTTTTGTTTGTCAATCTTAGATTAACTTTCAATATTACTTCTTTATTTCATATTTTAGCAAAGCATTTCATTATACATGTCATATATCACGAATGAGAAGACAATACATTTCAAACAAGGTAAAAAAGGTCATTTCCATAATTCTGGGAGACTTCTACCAATACTTGTTGGACAAGTATCGATAGTAGTCAAGTCAGTAAACAATTTCAAAATAGTAGCAGACCTCTAACAATACTTGTGATGGTTCTGTCGGTACAAGTGTACCTTCTACCGATACTTGACATGCTTCTACCGGTACTAAAAACTCCAGAGAGTTAGAAAGTTTTACCCTGCAAATTCTACCGACACTTTTATGTTTAGAACTATCGATACATCAAACTTACTACCAAAACAACACAAGTCAAAACCTAACCTCTCTCCTACCCTATACTTCTACCGATACATGCATGAGAACTACCGAAACAAGTAAGCGGATTTCCAAAAATGCATACAATTCTTTTAAGTATCGAAACGACTATAACAAAACATTTCATAAGTATAGGTATAGTAAGATAATCATCCAAAATGACTCAAACAAGATTACAACAAGTCATCCTAAGTCATCATACTGTAATACAATCGAGCTAAACACTTTGAAGACATTCTAGAGGTTTTTACAATAAAACATATCGAGTTCACAATCCTACTACATACCATATAAGCCAGGTGAGATGAAAGACTACCAAACGAGCTCCTGGGATAGTTTGATTCTTCTCGGGGATTCTATCTTCAACAGCAAAACAAATCTACAAAATAGAGGCAATACATAGGTAAGCTTAGAAAGCTTAGTAAGTTCGTTGTACGGTTAACTTATGAATTAACTATTAAACGAGAAAGAGAATGTGAGCAATCATCTCCATTCCTTCCGTCTTCATATTTAATACCCCTTTCAGGTCTCCTAATGAAAATAACTCATGTGATCCAATATGCTCAAACGAGCCAATATGCTATTCCTTTTGCATCTTTCATCACGATCTATCATCAAGAATAGAACCAAACAAGTAAGGTTAGCATTTAACAAGTAGAATATAGTTACGCGAACTTACCGGATGAAATTATAGTTAAAACAAAACTCTAGGGACTATTTTATAATTTTCCCCTTTTCACGATTTATAGCTAACTCGTTATCTAAATCAGTAAACCATTAAATTTCCACATTAAATCATGAAATTTAAACCATTTCTTGCATTTATGTCTGTTTCGAGAAATTTACAAAATTACCCCTATACTTTCATTTTTATTCAATTTAGTCCTCCTTAGGGCTTAAAAATGCACAATAACCATTTTTCATAAAACCCCATGAAAGTCGAACATACAAGAGTGTACACCCTAGCCCTACATGCCATTATTTCACACCAAGTACAAGTAATTTCATCATTTTAAAACTTTAGTTCTTAAACTTTAATTTCAAAAATCGACTAAATCGTAAGCTTTGATACCACTAAATATAACACCCAAAACTCATTACCGTCATCGGCTAAGGCCTCAGGATCCCTTTTGTTCGTCAATCTCAGATTAACTTTCAATATTACTTTTTTTATTTCATATTTTAGCAAAGCATTTCATTATACATCTTATATATCACAAATGAGAAGATAATACATTTCAAATAGGGGTAAAAAGGATCATTTCCACAATTCTGGGAGACTTCTATCGATACCTGTTGGACAAGTATCGGTAGTAGTTAAGTCAGTAAACAATTTCAAAATAGAAGCAGACCTCTATCGATACTTGTGATGGTTTACCGATATAAGTGTACCTTCTACCGATACTTGACATGCTTTTACTAATACTAAAAACTCCAGAGAGCTAGGAAGTTTACCCTGTAACTTCTACCGATACAAGTAGACATTCTACCAATACTTCTATGTTTAGAACTACCAATACATCAAAACTTACTACCGAAACAACACAAGCAGAACCTAACCTCTCCTACCAAGTACTTATACCAATACATGCATAAGAACTACTGGAACAAATAAGCAGATTTCCAAAAATGCATACAATTCTTCTAAGTATCGAAATTACTATAACAAAACATTTCATAAGCATAGGTTGTAACCCCCTAAACCCGGCCCAAAAGATACGATCGGATCTAGAGAATTATTTAAGTAATTTACCCACACTCTGACTTGAAAACTCAAACTCATCCTCAGAAATACATATAAATATTCATAAATAAAACTTTAAATCTATAATTAATAATAAAATAAATTAATTAAACCTCAAAGAACAAAATATCAAAAAATTCCAAAACAAATTATATTTACATCCTAGCCACCACTTAAACACAAAATTAAACTAAAATAACTTACGACTAGCTCTCGGAACCGATGCAGGAACGGGTTGAACAGTAAGAGGAGGTAAATCGTCTGCCTCGGACTCGTGATCACCTAAATACGAATACTTAATATCAGTACCACTCAAATTAAAACTCTAAAATAATTTAAAGTACACAATTTAAATTAAGACATCAAAAACGAGACTTTCGGGTCAAAATTTGGCAAAACGGACAGCGGAAACGGACTCAGGACGTCGAAAAAAGGTAGGATAAGGTTTTTCGAAAAAAAGTCAACGATCAAAGTCAACGATCAACAGTCAAAGTCAACGGTCAGTGGTCAACGGTCAAAGTCAACGATCAACGGTCGGTCAACACCGGTCAACGCCGGTCAATGGTTTGACTTAGTTTGGGTTGGACTTGGTTCAATTAGTTTGGTTCAAATGGGTTTGGTTAGGTTTAAATGGGTTTGGTTTGGTTTAAATGGGTTTGGTTTAAATGAATGTGGGTTTGGTTTAAATGGGTTTGGTTTAAATGAATGTGGGTTTGGTTTAAATGGGATTTGAGCTTGATGGGTTTTTAAGGAAATAAAGTTATTGGGTTGGTTTGGGTAATAAAGGGTTGGATAAGGCTTGGTAAAGGAATTGGGCCACCAGATTTTTCAACAATGCCCACAAACAAACAAAAAAATAAGTTAAAATTTTAGGGGCTGCAACAACCCAATTTCCCGATTCCGGCACCGCCCCCTCCCCGACTTCGCAAGGGACGTCCGACCACCAAGAGCCACCCACCAAACAACTCCACAAATAACCCATAAAACAAAAACACCACTTACCAACACCAAAAGTTGAGAAACACCAAGCAAAAATAACCACCAAAAGTCGAATGCCTCTTCACAAAAAAAATTCTCACAAACGGCAGTAACAAGAGGGGAGTTTGAGGGCGTGATTTTGTTCGTAAAAACCAACAGTTACAAGGTTGAAGATGGTGAAGCAAAAGAACAAGAAAATCATTTGAAAATGGAACAAAAAGGCATGTAAGGCAAGGGGAAAAAGAATAAAATAGAAAGAAGGAAGTTTGGGGCACCAAACGGCAGAACTAAACAAAAGGGAAGGAAAGAAATGGCCAGGGAGAAAAAGGTGGGTTTTATATCCAATAAAATTGGAATATTTATGTGAGAGTCCCTAGACAAACATAGGGTTTTTACTATGACCCTACACTTTCACACTCCTCACAATTAAGTCAAAACTCCTCAACTAACAAATATTTACCTAACAAGTCCTTAAAATTTTACAACCAACACACTTAAAACCTTATAATTTTTAGAGTGTTACAACTCTCCCCCCTTAAAAGAAAATTTCGTCCTCGAAATTTACCTGGACCAAAAAGATGTGGATACTGGGCCTTAATGACGGATTTGGGCTCCCAAGTAGCCTCCTCATAGCCATGGTTGTGCCACAAGACTTTAACCATCTTAATGGTCTTCCTCCTAAGCACTTTTTCATCCTGAGCAATAATCTCAATCGGTTCCTCCTCAAAACTCAAGTCTGGATGAACCTCAATCTCCTCAACAGGCACAATGTGAGTCGGGTCCGATCGATAACGTCTCAACATAGAAACATGAAAAACATCATGAATCCTCTCAAGCTCAGGTGGCAACTCAAGCTGATAGGCAACTGGTCCTACGCGACGAAGTACCCGGTAAGGGCCGATGAAACGAGGACTCAACTTGCCCTTTCGCCCAAATCTAAGCACCTTCTTCCATGGAGACACTTTCAAGAACACCTCGTCTCCAACATTGAACTCAATATCTCGACGCTTCAAGTCAGCATAAGACTTTTGTCGATCAAAAGCAGCCTTAAGTCTCTCACGAATCAACTTAACCGTTTCCTCAGACTCGATAACAAGATCTGGTCCCACCAATCGATGCTCCGTCAACTCAGTCCAACCGATAGGAGTACGACACTTGCGCCCATATAAAGCCTCATAAGGAGCCATCTTAATACTGGTTTGATAGTTGTTATTGTAAGCAAACTCAGCCAGTGGTAAGAAATCCTCCCAACTCCCCTGATACTCAATCACACAACCCCTCAACATATCCTCCAAAACTTGGATCACCCGTTCAGATTGACCATCAGTCTACGGATGGTAAGCAGTGCTGAAGTTTAACCGAGTTCCCAAAGCACGGTGTAACGATTCCCAAAATCTCGAAGTAAACCTCGGATCTCAGTCAGAGATGATGGATAACGGTACCCCATGAAGATGAACTATCTCCGAGATGTAAAGTCGAGCTAACTTACTCAAGGGATAATCAACCCTCACCGGAATGAAATGCGCAGTCTTAGTGAGTCGGTCCACAACCACCCACACAGAGTCTTTCTTGGACGGTGTTAAGGGCAAACCACTCACAAAGTCCATAGTCACCCTTTCCCACTTCCACTGAGGAATCTCAATCGGTTGTAGTAACTCCGAAGAACACTGATGCTCGGCCTTAACTTTCTGGCACGTCAGACACTTTGACACAAAATCCACCACATCCCTTTTCAAACCCTTCCACCAATACCTGTCACGAAGGTTTTTATACATCTTACCACCACATCCCTTTTCAAACCCTTCCACCAATACCTGTCACGAAGGTTTTTATACATCTTATCTCCGCCAGGATGCATGGAATAAGGGCTATCATAAGCCTCACGGAGAATAGTCTGCTTAATCTCAGAATTCCTCGGAACACAGTACCGACCCCGAAAACATAATAACCCATTCTGATCCACAGTGAAATCCACAGACGTACCCTTTATTGCCTCCCTCATACGGTGCTCTAGATAAGGATCATTGGCTTGCTCAGACTTAATCTCCGAGAGTAAAGTAGGAATAACTCGGAGTTCAGCCAAAAGATTGCCATCCTCAAACAAACTCATCCTGGCAAACAATGCCCTCAACTCAGTTATAGCACTACGACTTAAGGCATCGGCAACCACATTAGCCTTACCAGGGTGATACTCAATCTCACAGTTATAGTCCTTAAGTAACTCCAACCAACGACGTTGCCTCAAGTTAAGCTCCTTTTGAGTAAGCAAGTACTTCAAGCTCTTATGATCAGTGAAGATATAACACTTCTCCCCATAGAGATAATGCCTCCAAATTTTAAGAGTGAAGATCATCGCAGCAAGCTCGAGATCATGAGTAGGGTAGTTAATCTCATGCGGTTTCAACTGACGAGAGGCATAAGCCACAACCTTTCCCTCTTGTATTAACACACATCCTAATCCAGTGCGAGAAGCATCACTGTAAACCGTGTAAGCTTTCCCCAACTCAGGTTGGATCAGAACTGGCGCTTGAGTCAACACAGACTTTAGTTTCTCAAAACTAGCCTCTTGAGCCTCAGTCCAAACAAATGGAACACTCTTCCTCATAAGCTTAGTCAGAGGTGCCGCAATAATTGAAAATCCTTCAACAAACCTCCGATAATAACCAGCCAAACCCAAGAAACTTCGAATTTCAAAAACATTCTTAGGTTGCTTCCAGCCCATAACAGCCTCAATCTTCTTTGGATCCACACGAAAACCCTCAGCAGAAACAATATGACCCAAAAACATCACCTCCGACAGCCAAAATTCGCACTTGCTGAACTTAGCAAAAAGCTGCTTCTCTCTCAAAGTTTGCAGAACCACCCTGAGATGCTCTTCATGTTCCACCTCAGACTTAGAGTATACCAGAATGTCATCTATGAACACCACCACAAATTGATCCAAGTAGGGTTGAAACACCCTATTCATCATGTCCATAAAAGCAGCAGGGGCATTAGTTAACCCAAAAGGCATTACCAAGAACTCATAATGCCCATAGCGAGTTCGAAAAGCTATCTTGAACACATCTGCATCTTTCACCCTGAGCTGATAGTACCCAAACCTCAAATCAATCTTAGAAAACACGGTAGCTCCACGAAACTGATCAAATAGGTCATCAATACGAGGTAAGGGGTACTTATTCTTAATCGTTAGCTTGTTCAGCTTCCAATAGTCGATGCACAACCGAAGTGTTCGATCCTTCTTTTTCACAAACAGAACCGGAGCTCCCCAAGGTGAAACACTCGGTCAAATAAAACCCCTATCCAACAGCTCTTGCAACTGCACCTTCAACTCTTTGAGTTCCTTAGGTGCCATTCTATAAGGTGCCATAGACATAGGAGTCGTGCCAGGATAGACCTCTATGCTAAACTCAACCTCATCACGCTTAGGTGACACCCAAAGTAATTCTTCTGGAAACACATCAGAAAAGTCTTTCACCACTCGAATTTTATCAATCCCAGATTCAGATTGCCTTGAATCCAGAATATAAGCCAAATAAGCAATGGACCCCTTTCTAATCAACTTTTTGGCTTTAAGAGCTGAGATCACATTGGACAGAAGCCCTCTACGCTCACCAATCAAGGTTATCTGTCGATCATCCGAAGTTCTCAGAGTTGCCCTTTCTTCTCACAATCCAAATTGACTCGGTGCTTTGAAAGCCAATCCATACCCAGTATAAGGTCAAATTCATTGAAAGGTAACTCCAATAAATCAGCAGAAAAGATTTCCCCTTGAATCTCCAAAGGACAGTTACGGTATATTTTAGTGACCTCCACAGAGTTACCCACTGGACTTTGAACAATTACTACAGACTCAACATTCTCAGAAGTAATCTTAAGACCCCAAGACACAGCACTAGCCACATAGGAATGGGTCGAACCATTATCAAGCAAAGCAAAATATGGAATGGAATGAACTGAAAAAGTACCTGCTATCACATCGGGCTCATCACGATCCTCATATCTTCTAGTAGCATAAACCAACCCAGGCTGTCTCGCCCCAGATCTAGAAGTGCCTCCACTCTGAACCGGTCTACCTCTAACAGCTGAACCCGAAGTAATCGGTCTGACCTGCCCTCTACCCCTAAAAGGAGTCTGAACCGAAGCCTGAGTCTGACTCTGCATAAACGATCCAGTAGGAGGGTGGGGACAATCTTTAAAAAAATGCTCCTGCGATCCACATCTAAAACAAGCCCCAATTTTCCTCCAACATTCACCCCCATGCCTTTTATTGCAGTAAGAACACAGATGCATGGGACGAGGTCCAGAAGAACCACCAACACTACCTGTCGAAACTGCAGGTCTCACCCTCGGATAACTAGGCTGAGCTGTCTCCTCCCTAGGTCTCTTAACAAAAAGTCCACCCGTAACTAGCTGAACTGAAGCACCCACTGTCTTTTTGCTACGCTCTTTGTCCTGAATCCGCTGAGCTTTAGTACGAGCCTCCAAACTCTCGGCTGATCTAGCTCGACTAATCAGGTCACTGAATACCCTGTCATGATGCATGTTGACCCCAGCCTGAAGTGAAAGTCGTAGTCCCTTCCTAAACCAGTCACATTTCTCTTTTTCATTTCTTACAAGCCCAGATGCATATCGAACCAACCTCAAAAACTCTATCTCATAATCGTTAACGGACATGTCCCCCTGTCTCAAGTTCATAAAATCCTCTCTACACTTGTCGAGAAACTCCTCACCGACATAACGATCCTGAAACGCCTCCCTGAAAAATTCCCATGTAACCTGACCAGTAGGAGTAGACTCTTCCACAGTGTCCCACCAATTTTGAGCCTCACCCCTCAGTAAAGAAACAGCAGCTCTAACTTTCTGTCCAGTAGGGTAGTTCATCTCTATAAATAACCTCTGTAAATCCTTCAGCCAATACTCAGCAACTGAAGGATCTGTACCAGTCCTACCCTCAAACACTTTCATCCCAGCCGCGATAAAATCAGCAGAAATGGGCCTCCTTGGACCCTCAGAATGACCCCAGTGGATCCCCGAAGCAATCTCAGTAACTCTCGATTAACCATGGCACTGTCCAACTCCACGGTCTCACTATCCCCTATATCAGGCACATCCTCAACAGGAGTCTCCTCAGCTGGTATATCTCCACCAACAGCTGGTTGTCCCTCAGCACCCATGGGCAGCTCATCCTCAGTAACGTGAGGCAACTCATCTACATTTACCTCAGGCTCGAACATAGGGGTAGGGTCACTAACGGCCCTAGTAGTACGGCCCCGACCTCGACCTTGGCCGCGACCAGTCGTAAGTCTAGCACTCCTACGTGGTGGCATACTATTTATCTACATTAACAAGAGTACTAAAGTAAGAATCGGTACCGGAGGTTTAGAATAAATCGCATGTATATATATAACATAAATTATAAAAACTCATCAATTTATCTAAAATCCCTATTTAACCCCAAAATTTTTTAAAAATAAGCCTGGAGAGCTTCACAGCCCGTGGGTTAAACTTGGCTCTGATACCACTAAATGTAACCCTCTAAACCCGGCCCAAAAGATACGATCGGATCTAGAGGATTATTTAAGTAATTTACCCACACTCTGACTTGACAACTCAAACTCATCCTCAAAAATACATATAAATAGTCATAAATAAAACTTTAAATCTACAATTAATAATAAAATAAATTAATTAAACCTCAAAGAATAAAATACCAAAAATTTCCAAAACAAATTATATTTACATCCTAGCCACCACTTAAACACAAAATTAAACTAAAATAACTTACGAGTAGCTCTCGGAACCGATGCAGGAACGGGTTGAACAGTAAGAGGAGGTAAATCCTCTGCCTCGGACTCGTGATCACCTAAATACGAATACTTAATATCAGTACCACTCAAATTAAAACTCAAATAATTTAAAGTACACAATTTAAATTAAGACATCAAAAACGAGACTTTCGGGTCGAAATTTGGCAAAACGGACAACGGAAACGGACTCAATACGTCGAAAAAAGGCAGGATAGGATTTTTTGAAAAAAGTCAACGATCAAAGTCAACGATCAACAATCAAAGTCAACGGTCAACAGTCAAAGTCAACGGTCGGTCAACGGTCAATCAACGGTCGGTCAACGGTCGGTTAACGCCGATCAATGGTTTGACTTAGTTTGGGTTGGACTTGGTTCAATTGGTTTGGTTCAAATGGGTTTGGTTTGGTTTAAATGGGTTTGGTTTAAATGAATGTGGGTTTGGTTTAAATGAGATTTGGGCTTGATGGGTTTTTAAGGAAATAAAGTTATTGGGTTGGTTTGGGTAATAAAGGGTTGGATAAGGCTTGGTAAAGGAATTGGGCCACCAGATTTTTCAACAATGCCCACAACAAACAAAAAAAATAAGTTAAAATTTTAGGGGCTACAACAACCCCCAATTTCCCGATTCCGGCGCCGCCCCCTCCCCGACTTCGCAAGGGACGTCCGACCACCAAGAGCCACCCACCAAACAACTCCACAAATAACCCATAAAACAAAAACACCACTTACCAACACCAAAAGTTGAGAAACACCAAGCAAAAATAACCACCAAAAGTCGAATGCCTCTTCACAAAAAAAATTCTCACAAACGACAGTAACAAGAGGGGAGTTTGAGGGCGTGATTTTGTTCGTAAAAACCAACAGTTACAAGGTTGAAGATGGTGAAGCAAAAGAACAAGAAAATCATTTGAAAATGGAACAAAAAGGCATGTAAGGCAAGGGGAAAAGAATAAAATAGAAAGTAGGAAGTTTGGGGCACCAAACGGCAGAACTAAACAAAAGGGAAGGAAAGAAATGGCCAGGGAGAAAAAGGTGGGTTTTATACCCAATAAAATTGGAATATTTATGTGAGAGTCCCTAGACAAACATAGGGTTTTTACTATGACCCTACACTTTCACACTCCTCACAATTAAGTCCAAACTCCTCAACTAACAAATATTTACCTAACAAGTCCTTAAAATTTTACAACCAACACACTTAAAACCTTATAATTTTTAGAGTGTTACATAGGTATAGTAAGATGATCATCCAAAATGACTCAAACAAGATTACAACAAGTAATCCCAAGTCATCATACCATAATACAATCGAGCTAAACACTTTAAAGACATTCCAGAGGTTTTTACAATAAAACATATCGAGTTCATAATCCTACTACATGCCATATAAGCCAGGTGATACAAAAGACTACCAAATGAGCTCCCGGGATAGTGTGATTCTTCTCAGGGATCCGACCTTCAACAACAAAACAACAAAACAGAGGCAATACACAGGTAAGCTTACAGATCTTAGTAAGTTCGTTGTATAGTTAACTTACGAATTAACTATTAAACGAGAAAGAGAATGTGAACAATCATCTCCATTCCTTCCGTCTTCATATTCAATATCCCTTTTGGGCCTCCCAATGAAAATAACTCATACTATCCAGTAATTCTCTTACGAGCCAGTATGCTCCAACGAGCCAATATGCTCAAACAAGCCAGTATTCTATTCCTTCTGTGTCTTCCATCACAATCCATCATCAAAAATAAAACCAAACAAAGCTAGCATTTAACAAGTAGAATATAGTTACGCGAACTTACCGAACAAAATTATAGTTGAAACGAAACCCCAATGACTATTATGTTATTTTCCCTTTTCCACGATCTGCAGCTCGCTCGTGATCTAAATCAATAAATCATTAAAGTTCCGCATTAAATCTTGAAATTTAAATCATTTCTTGCATTTATGTCAGTTTTGAGAAATTTACAAAATTACCCTTATACTTTCATTTTATACAATTTAGTCCTTAGGGCTTAAATGTGCACAATAACCATTTTCCATAAAACCCCATGGAAGCCGAACATACAAGAGTGTATGCCCAAGCCCTACATGCCATTATTTCACACCAAGTACAAGTAATTTCATCATTTTAACACTTTAGTCCTTAAACCCTAATTTCATCAAAAATCACTTTACAAAAATATCAAACCCAACTACCAAGCTTACAAATCTACCAAAAACATTCAAGAAAAGCTCTTTCATCAATGGAAAAAATTATAACATTTGACAGATTCACAAATTAGTCCTTGAGTTAGCTAGATTAAGCTAATATTGACTCAAAACAAAAAAAATTACCAAAACAAGCGTCATTTACTTACTCAAATGAAAGCTTCAAGCTTGAAATGAGAAACCTTAATTTCTCTCCGCCTTAACCGAATGAAGAAGATGAAGCAGTGAAAATGAGAAAAATTCTCACTTTTCTTTCTTTTAATTTCATATATATATTAATGGCAAACTTGTAATTTTTTTGACTTTTTTTATTAAGCTTAATTAATCCTTTTCTTTAACTTAATTAAGCACACTATATTCATGTAAGTATCATGTCATTCCACTAACTAAATCTCTATTGGCTAATTTACTTATTTGATCCTTCTAATTAAACAATTATACTTTTGCACCCTTTGCAATTTAATCCTTTTTACTCCATTCATTATCTAAACATTAAAATTCCATAACCAAATTTTAATATGATGGTAATGACGTCGTAAGTATTAAAAATAACCAATTTACGACTCAACTCATTGAAGTTGTGGTCCCGAAACTATTGTTCCTGACACCACTAAAAACTGAGCTGTTACAATCATAATACTTTCGTATTTTGTTGTAAATAAAATTATATTACAATTTGACTTCTTTGCTTGTAGCATATCGCATTTATTTATCTTTAATATTTATTTTTATAACCTCGATGCACGCACATCGGGGTGTGATCAATACGTAATCTTCAAGGATGATAAAGGTGATGAACTCCTTTATATTATAATTTGTTCAATGAGAGATTCAAAGACAATTTGGTCATTGATATGGAACCATTAATCATGTTTTTAGTTTCTCTGTAAAGTTTCTAGGAAATGAAAAGTCAACAAATTAAGAGTTTTTCGTCGTGAACTAATGATAAGAACGTAATGATGGTTAAAGTAAGGGAAAAGTGCATTTTTACTGTGATAAAATTTCAGCTATTGTTCTTAAAAAATTGTTAAATATAACATATTTATTTTATGGTAGATAAATCGTGACATAAAATAAAGGGACTGTTTTATGGGGAAAAAATAAATCTTACATTCGTACCATATGAATGGAAAAACAATTTGTATTTTTATCAAGCTAAAGTAGCACACATTGTTCACAAAATTATGAATAACAAAAGGTTAAATACTTCTCACTCTATATAGGTGTGTCTTTAGCATGTAATACTTTATCATATTATCCTAGAAAGCATCATAAGATTTGTAAAAGACAATCTTTAAGAACACTTGAGGAGGTGAGCCTTTACCAATGTGAATCCTGCCTAAGGGATAAAATGACTAAGAGGTATTTCAAAGCTAAAGGTATAAAGGGACAAAGAACTCTTAAAACTTGAGCACACTAAAGTATGAGATGTTATGTTTTTGTGCCCTTAGTGTAGTGATTTCATCACTAAAATTGTCAAATTGATTATTCATGAAAATAAACAAATGTCGTTCATATATCTATGCTTCACAATCCTCAATAGTTTTTTCAAGTAAAGCAAAATGCATAACAATCCTTGATTATCTAATGTTTAATTAATATTAAATCGTATTACATGGTTGGATTATAATGCATGAAAATAAACTATATTAGTGAGTAATCTAAATTGTCCATAGTATATAGAATTAGATTAAACAAATGATTCAAATAGTCTATTATGTCATCTTAAGTCCAATTGGGGGAGATAGATTATCTTGGCTATTGGAGTTGGATTGACTTCTAAAAATAGAGACAAAGATGTGGTTGTTTGGATGGATAATATATTGGACAACAGTCAAGTTGAATTTATCTTAGATTTGTTTATGAATTTATTTACTTGTAACATTCATGGTGTGACTTACCTAGATCCTGAGTAAGTGAACGACCATATGTGTGTAACTCACATGATTTGAAAGATGTGCTCTCGAAGTAGTGAGTCGAAATTTAGTATGTTGGATAGATGACTTATATATATATATAGTTTATAAATAAAATAAAATAATTAATCTCCCAAATTAAATGTCAAAATCCCCAAAAATAAAATTAACTTACAACCCATATAAAAATAATTATTATCAACGTATAATAAAAACCCAAAATAAAATAATAAGATACAATAAAATTAAATGAATCTGCATTTACACCTCCGGGTACCAAGTCACCTAAATTCTGAGTATCTGTAAAGGAACTGTAGGGATATGAGCTATAAAGCCCAGTATGTCTCTAAAATGCATACAACATAATATAAACTATCATAACAATTTATAACACAAAAAGTAACCACAAATCATGTCACAATCACATGCTCAATGCAATGCACCCATACTCCAACACACCAACATAGTGAAAAAGTTCCCCAGAACCCTTTCCCAGCCAATCATCACCAATTGTAGTGTGGTTTTATTATCAACCGTATAACGGAATGATAACTACATCTTCCACCATACAAACCCAACCCATGAACACATAGTGATATGATTACGTAATTATCTCAATTTAGTCTCAGTCTCAATCTCATTGTATTTCTCATATATCACAATTCTCGGTAGAATAATCACAAAAATTTTAATCAGCACATGCTCTGTATAATGCATGACATTGTCAACATATAATACCCAACTTAGTCTCAATCATACCATTTCCATATCACCACATAATCATCACATTAACAACATATGTCTCAATACATCATGCATTCACAAATGACACAACACCTCAAATAATAGGTTATATATAGTTAGAAACACACTTCTAGCAAATAGAAACTCTAACGACAAGGGGGTCATCCACCACGTGTTGATCGAGTACCTAGTCTAACAGGATTAGATCCTACAAACACAAATATTATTAAATACTATCCTAGACACCACTTAAACACAAAACTAACTAGAACAACTTACGTGTAGCTCTCGAAATCGATGCATGAGCAGGTTGCACAATGGAGGAGGAGGTAAATCGTTGGCCTTGGAGTCGTGATCACCTAAACACGAATATCTCATATTAGTTTTCCCAAATTAGATCTCTAAATAACTCAAAGTACAAAATTAAAGATAAAACAGTCAAAATGAGGCTTTCGAGTTTGAATTTGGAAAAATGGACAGCGAAATCAAACTTAGGACGTCGAAAAATGGTAGGATAGGGTTTCTCAAAAAAATCAACGGTCAAAGTCAACAGTCAACGATCAATGGTCAACGGTCAACGATCAATGGGTCGGGTGACTTGGTTCATTTGGTTTGAGTGTTGGGTTAGGTTCAATTAGGTTTGGGCTATAAGGGTTTATTAGGTTCGGGCTATAAGGGTTTATTAGGTTCAGGCAAAGATTGAGCCACCAGATTAGGTTGTTCAATGACCCAATACCACCACAATGCAATAAGGAAAATAATTAAGGTTTTAATTTTTCCCAAACGGTGTTGGTAACTCTCCCACCATAACAATCGGCATCAAACCACCACCAATGGAGAGTACAAGGCTCCCCAAACTAAAACTTATGCAAAACAAACCTACCCAACTACTCACCCTCAACCAACAATGACGAATCCACGAATAAATGACGAAGGAAACAATGGTGCACAATCATATGCCCCTTCTGTTTCTCACAAACGGCAGTGAAAAAGGGTGATTTGAGGATATGGTTAGAATTGTTAAAGAACGAGAATGGCTTTGGTAAAGGCGGTGATTCACATGATCGGTGACAATGGTAAGAGAGAAGGGTGATCGGAAAAAAAAAACAAAGAGGGAGAGAAGGAAAGAGTTTTCGGTAGCAGGAAAGAAGAAATGGGAGAAAGAAGGTTCAAAACTAAGCTTAAATACCCAATAGAAATGGGTCATTTACTCGTAGGTCCTTAAACAACACTAGGGTTTCTCAATTACCCACAAACTTCACACACAACACAATCTAATCCTAAAGTTCCCAAATTACACAATAAACCTTTAATTTCTCAATTTTTTTCTAAATAAGTCCCTAAGAATTTTAGAGTGTTACAACTCTCCCCCTTAAAGAAATTTCGTCTTCGAAATTTACCTAGACCAAAAAGATGTGGATACTAGGCCTTGATGACGGCTTTGGGCTCCCAAGTAGCCTCCTCATATCCATGGCTGTGCCACAAGACCTTAATCATCTTAATAGTCTTCCTCCTAAGAACTTTCTCATCTTGAGCACTGATTTCAACCGGTTCTTCCTCAAAACTTAAATAAGGACGAACCTTGATTTCCTCAGTAGGCACAACATGAAATGGGTTCGAACGATATCGTCTCAACAGAGAGACATGAAAGACATCATGAATCCACTGAAGCTCAGGCGATAACTCAAGCTAATAGGCAACCAGTCCCGCACGATGAAGTACGCGATAATGACCGATAAAACGAGGACTCAACTTGCCTTTTTGTCCAAATCTAAGCATATTCTTCCACAGAGACACATTCAAGAAAACCTCATCACCCATACTAAACTCAATATCCCGACGTTTCAAATCAATATAAGACTTTTACCTATCAAAAGTAGGCTTAAGCCTCTCACGAATCAATCTAACAATCTTCTCAAACTTGTGAACAATGTTTGGTCCCAACAACCGATGCTCAGTCAACTCAGTCCAACCGATATTGGTGCGACACTTGCACCCATACAAAGCCTCATAAGGAGCCATCTTAATATTTTCTTGATAACTGTTATTATAAGCGAACTCTGCCAGTGGTAAGAAGTCCTCCCAACTACCTTGATACTCAATCACGCAACCCCTCAACATGTCTTCCAAAACCTAAATTACACGCTCGGATTGACCATCAGTCTGCAGATCGTAAGCAGTACTGAAGTTTAGCCGAGTACCCAAATCTTGGTGTAAGGATTCTTAAAATCTTGAAGTAAACCTTAGATCTTAATCAGAGATGATAGACAAAGGCACCCTATGAAGGCGAACTATCTCAGAAATGTAGAGTCGAGCTAAGTTGCTCAAAGAATAGTCGACCCTAACTGGAATGAAGTGTACGGACTTAGTGAGTCGATCCATAATCACTCAAATTGAATCCTTCTTAGATGGTGTTAAGGGAAGACTACTCACAAAGTCCATAATGACACGTTCCCATTTCCACTGCAATATCTCAATCGGTTGAAGTAACTTAGAAGGGCACTGATGCTCAGCCTTGACTTTATGACATGTCAAACACTTCGACACATAGTCAACAACATCTCTCTTCAAACTCTTTCACCAATAACTATCACGAAAATTCTTATACATTTTATCACCGCCCGGATGCATGGAATAAGAGCTATCATGCGCCTCACGGAGAATAATCTGTTTAATCCCAAAATCCCTCGGAATACAATATCGACCTTAGAAGTATAGTATACTATTCTGATCCATAGAGAAGTCCACAGATGTACCTTCTTCCACCTCTTTCATACGATGCTCTAGATAAGGATCACTAGCCTACTCAGCCTTAATCTTCGAGAGTAAAGTGGGAATAACTCAGATTTCAGCTAAAAGATTGCTATCCTCAAATAAACTCATTCTAAAAAATAAAACCCTAAGTTCATTCACAGCACAACGACTTAAGGCGTCAGCAACCATATTAGCTTTACTAGGGTGATACTCAATCTAACAGTCACAATCTTTAAGTAGCTCTAACCAACGACGTTGCCTCAAGTTAAGCTCTTTCTTAGTGAGCAAATACTTTAAGCTCTTATGATCAGTGAAGATGTAACACTTCTCCCCATAAAGATAGTGTCTCAAAATTTTAAGAGCGAAAATTACAACAGCAAGCTCAAGATCATGAGTAGAGTAATTAATCTCATACGGTTTCAACTGTCGAGACACATAAGCCACAACCTTTCTCTCTTGCATTAGCACACATCCTAATCTAATGTGAAAAGCATCACTGTAGACAGTATAAGCTTTCTCAGGCTCGAGTTGGATCAGAACTGGTGCTTGAGTCAACGCAGACTTCAACTTCTCAAAACTAGACTCTTGAGTCTCGGTCCAAACAAATACGATGCTTTTCCTCAGAAGCTTAGTCAGAGGTACCGCAATAAAAAAAAAAACTCTTAACAGACCTCCGATAATAGCCAGCTAAACCCAAGAAACTACGAATCTCAAAAACATTCCTAGGTTGCTTCCAACCCATAATAGCCTCAATTTTTGGGATCTACACGAATGCCCTCAGTAAAAACTATATTCCCTCAAAACATAATATCAGAGAGCCAAAATTCACACTTCCTGAACTTAGCAAAAAGCTACTTCTCTCTTAAGGTTTGCAGAACAATCCTAAGATGCTCCTCGTGCTCACCTCACACTTAGAATAAACTAAGATGTCATCTATAAACACCACCACAAACTGTTCTAAGTAGGGTTGAAACACCCTATTCATCATATCCATAAAAGCAGCAGGGGCATTAGTTAACCCAAAAGGCATCACCAAAAACTCATAGTGCCCATAACGAGTTCGAAAAGCTGCCTTGAACACATCAGAATCTTTCACCTTAAGCTGATAATACCCTGATCTTAGGTCAATCTTAAAAAATACAGTAACTCATCGAAACTGATCGTATAGGTCATCAATACGAGGCAATGGGTACTTATTCTTAATCGTCAGCTTATTCAGCTTCCGATAGTCAATGCACAACCGAAATGTCCCATATTTCTTCTTTACAAACAAAACTGGTGCTCTCCAAGATGAAACACTTGGTCGGATAAAACTCCTATCTAACAACTCTTGCAATTGTACTTTCAACTCTTTGAGTTCTTTAGGTGTCACTCTATAAGGTGCCATGGACACATGAGTCGTACCGGGATAGACCTTAATGTAAAATTCAACCTCATCACGTTTATGTGGCACACCAGGCAACTCTTCTGGAAACACATTAGGGAAGTACTTCACCACTTGAATCTTTTCAATCCTAGAATATGATTGCCTTGGATCCAAGATGTAAGCCAGATAAGCCATGGATCATTTCTTAATTAACTTTTCGGCTTTAAGGGCTGAGATCACATTAGACAGAAACCCTCTATGCTTACCAATTAAAGTAATCTGCCGGTCATTAGAAGTTCTCAAAGTTGCCCTCTTTTTCTCACAATACAAATTTACTATGTGTTTAGAAAGCCAATCCATTCCAAGTATGAGATCAAACTCACTGAATGCTAACTCTAGTAAATTGGCAGGAAAGATCTCTCCTTGGATCTCTAAGGGACAGTTGCGATATACCTTACTAACCTCCACAGAGATACCCATAGGACTTTTAACAGTAACTCCAGTCTCAACACTTTCAGCAGCAATCTTAAGACCCCAAGACACAATACTCGCCACATAGGAATGTGTCAAACCATTGTCAAGCAAAGCGAAATAAGGGATAGGATGAATAGAGAAAGTACCTACTATGACGTCAGGCTCATCACAATCCTCATGCCTCTTAGTCGTATACACTAACTCAGGTTGTCTCACCCCAGATCTAGATGCTCCACCACTCTAAACCAGCCTACCTCTAGTAGCTGAACCCGAAGCAACCGATCTAACCTGCCCTCTACTCTTAGCAAGAGCCTTAATTGAAGCTTGAGATTCACTCTGTACAAATGATCTAATAGGAGGATGTGGACAATCTCTAAAGAAGTGCTATTGCGAACCACACCTAAAACAAGCCCTGATCTCTCTCTAACACTCACCCTCATGCCTTTTATTACAGTAAGAACAAAGATGTAAAGGACAAGGACCAGTGGAACCACCAACACTACCTATAGGAGTTTTCAAAGCTACAGGCCTCACCCTCAGATAACTAGGTTGAATTGCCTCCTCTTTAGGTCTCTTAGTAGAAGAACCACCAAAAACAGGCTGAACTGGTACGCCAGCTGGTTTCTTACTACGCTTTCTATCTTGAGCCCTCTGAGTTTTAATATGAGCCTCCAAACTCTCAACAGATCTAGCTCGACTAACCAAATCACTGAATACCCTATCATGATACATATTAACCCAGCTTAGAGCGAGAGTCGCAGTCCCTTTCTAAACCAATAACACTTCTCTTTCTCATTAGTAACTAGCCTAGATGCATACCGGATCAGCCTTAAGAACTCAATCTCGTAGTCATTAACAGACATGTCTCCCTGTCTTAAATTCATCAAGTCGTCCCTATACTTATCAAGGAACTCCTCACCAACATAACGATACTAGAAGACCTTTTTAAAATAATCCCAAGTGATCTGGCTAGCAAGAGTAGACTCTTCCACAGTATCTCACCAATTTTGGGCTTCACCCCTCAATAGAGAAACAACAGCCCTAACCTTTTGCCCGGCAGGATAGTTCATCTCCACAAACAATCTCTGAAGATCCTTCAACCAATACTTAGCAATGGAAGGATTCCGTACCAGTCCTACCCTCAAAGATCTTCATCCCAGCAGCTATAAAATCGATAGAAATAAGCCTTGTCGGACCCTTAGACTGACCTCCAGCAGATCCACAGAGTAATCTCAATAATTCCCGACTAACCGTAGCACTATCCAACTCTATGGTCTCACTATCCCAAGTGTCAGGCACATCCTCAGCAAGTAAGTCTCCTCCAGCAGCTTGCTGACCCTCAGCACCTACGGGCAGCTCATCCTCCTCAACATGTGGCAATTCATCCACATTCGCCTCCAACTTAAAAATGAGAGTAGGGTCACTAACGGCCATAGCAGTACGACCCCAGCCTCGACCCTGGCCGTGACCTATCGTAAGTCTAGCACTACTACGTGGTGGCATACCATCTATCTACATCAGTAAAAAATACTAAAGTAAGAATTAGTACCGGAGATTTATAATAACTCACACTTTTATATATATATCAAAAATTATTTATAACATGTTAATTTATTTTAAATCCCCATTTAACCCCAAAAATTTTAAAACCAAGTCTAAAGAGCCTCACAGTCCGTGATTGAACTCGACTATGATACCACTAAATGTAACCTCTTTTTCGGTCCAAAAGATACGACCGAATTCAGAAGGCTATTTAAGTAATTATACCTACACGCAAGCTCAATAATCCATAATCATTCACATGCATTCAATATAATATATAGTTTATAAATAAAATAAAATAATTAATCTCCCAAATTAAATGTCAAAATCCCCAAAAATAAAATTAACTTATAACCCAAATAAAAATAATTATTATCAACGTATAATAAAATCCCAAAATAAAATAAAAGATAAAATAAAATTAAATAAATCTACATTTATGCTTCCGGATACCAAGTCACCTAAATCTTGAGTATTTATAAAAGAACTGTAAGGATATGAACTATAAAGCCCAGTGTGTCTCTAGAGTGCATACAACCTAATATAAAATATCATAACAATTTATAACACAAAAAGTAATCACAAATCATGTCACAATTACATGCACAATGCAATGTACCCATACACCAATACACCAACACAGTGAAATGGTTCCCCAAAACCCTTTCTTAGCCAATCGTCACCAATCGCAGTGTGATTTTAGTATCAACTGTATAACGAAATGATAACCACGTTTTCCACCATACAAACCCACCCCATGAACACACAGTGATATGATTATGTAATTATCTCAATTTAGTCTCAGTCTTAATCTCATTGTATTTCTTATATATCACAATTCTCAGTAGAATAATCACAAAAATTTTAATCAGCATATGCTCTGTATAATGCATGACACTATCAACATATAATACCCAACTCAGTCTCAATCATACCATTTCCATATCACCACATAATCATCACATTAACAACATATATCTCAATACATCAATGCATAACTCGACCTTGGAGTCGTGATCACGTAAACACGAATATCTCATATTAGTTTTCCCAAATTAAATCTCTAAATAACTCAAAGTACAAAATTAAAGATAAAACAGTCAAAATGAGGCTTTCGAGTTTCAAATTTGGGAAAACGGACAGCGAAATCAGACTCAAAACATCGAAAAATGGCAGGGTAGGGTTTCTCAAAAAAAATCAATGGTCAAAGTCAACGATCAACGGTCAACAGTCAACGGGTCGGTATACGAGTCGGGTTAACGGGTCAGTTGACTTGGTTCATTTGGTTTGAGTGTTGGGTTTGGTTCAATTGGGTTTGGGTTTGGTTCAATTGGGTTTAGGTTTAGTTTTGTTTAGAGTTTGGGTTATAAGGGTTTATTGGGTTTAGGCAAAGATTGGGCCACTATATTGGGTTGTTCAATGACCCAATACCACCACAATGTAATAAGGAAAATAATTAGGGTTTTAATTTTCCCCAAATGGCACCGACAACTCTCCCACCATCGTAATCAGCGTCAAACCGCTACCAATGGAGTGTATAAGGCTCCCCAAACTAAAACTTAAGGAAAACAAACCTACCCAACTACTCACCCTCAACCAATAACGGCGAATCCATGAATAAACGACGAAGGAAATGATGGTGCGTAACCGTATGCCCCCTCTGTTTCTCACAAACGACAACGAAAAAGGGTGATTTGAGGATATGGTTAGAATTGAGAAAGAATGAGAATGGCTTTGGTAAAGGCGGTGATGCACACGATCAACGACAATGGTAAGAGAGAAGGGTGATAGGAAAAAAAATAAAAAGGGAGAGAAGGAAAGAGTTTTCGACAACAAGAAAGAAGAAATGGGAAAAACAAGGGTCAAAACTAAGCTTAAATACCCAATAGAAATGGGTCATTTACTCGTAGGTCCCTAAACAACAGCAAGGTTTTTGAATTACCCACAAACTTCACACATAACACAATCTAATCCTAAAGTTCTCAAATTACACAATAAACCTTTAATTTCTTAATTTTTTCTAAATAAGTCCCTAAGATTTTTAGAGTGTTACACAATAAAAGAGTAAATGCTATCCTTTTATTAGTATTGTATGGATTATGAAAATGGAACATGGTTATGGATCATTTGTCTAGGACAAATGATTTTATCATTATTAGTACGAGTAATGATTTTATTATATGTTTGCAACTCATGTGCTTTGATATATTGAAAATTTATACTCTCATTTAGAGGTGAGGAAAACTCGATTCGACTCGAAAAAATAAAAAAAATTCAAATTTCGAGTTAAATGAATTGAGTTATTCGAATTATTCGAAAAAACATTTGAGTCAACTTGAAATTTTTTTTTCGAATTTCAAGTTCGAATCAAGTTTAGTTTTTGAATTTGAATAACTCGAATAATTTGAGTAAACCGAATATCAAACTATAATATTTTATATTTTTACCCTAAACCCAAAACTTTTTTACTTTTTCCCCAAAACTTTTACTCCCCTCTCATCTTATCTCCCCATCTACCCCAAACTCATTTCCCCCCAATTTTTTTTAATATTTTCTCTCCAAAATTTTACTCCTATTTATTTTCCCCAAAAACCCTCAAAACTTTTACTCTCTCTCACTTTCCCCCTAAAACTTTTACTCTCTCTCACTTTCCCCCTAAAACTTTTACTTCCCTCCTATCCAACACCCCTTCTACCCCAAACCCATTCACCTCCTAATATTTTTTTTGAATATTTTTCCTCCAAGATTTTACTTCCCCTATCTACTTTCCCTCAAAATTTTACTCCCCAAAACTCCCAAAACTTTTTATTTTTTCCCTAAAATTTTACTTCTCACCTTTTACCCCAAAATAAAAAATCAAAATTATCCAAAAAATCCCTAAACCTAAATAATTATAATTTTATTTATCTCCCATTTATATTATCAAATTAAAATTCACATTTTGTACTATTTATATTATTGAATTGTTTAATCATATTGAATATCTATATTAAAATTGAATTATTAATGATGTCATAAAATATTCGTGTTAAAATTTTATGTTGGTATCAATTTTACATTTTATCTTTTAAATAACATTTATTAAAAAATCACAATTTTACATTTAATATATTTTTAAATTTCAAAATACATAGTGACAATAATTAGAAGATAATTGAAACAAGTAAAGAAGCTAATCATATATAAAAGATTAATAAATAAATTATGAGGTGATGAAAGTTAATAACAATTTCGATTACAATAAACAAATTTGATTACAATAGATGACAGTGGTTACAAGGACCAAAGTTTTTTTTTTAAAATTTAACTCGAACAAATATTTCGATTCGATTCAAATTCCATCACAGTCGACTCGATTTGAGAAAATTTCAAATTGAGTTAGGATGATAAAATAAGATTCGTTAACTCGAAATTTTTTCATTCGATTCAATCGAACACTCACCCTTACTCTTATTGTAGTGGGCCAAAATTTAGTATGTTGGATACATGACTTATGCATAATATGGTTTCATTCACAATAGTGGAATCATAACTTGATAAAATAGTAAATGGTACCCTCTCATTGGCATTTGTATGTATTATGAAAATGGAACATGGTCATGAGTCATTTGTTTAGCACAAATGGTTTATTATTACTAGTACAAGTAATGATCATTTTCATTACAACAGATATAATAGAGACCATGAGATAAAACAGACCGCATTAGTTGAACAAATTAAACCTAAAGGGATCGTTGATATCATATAAAGGTAAGACACATATGACAAAATCATTTGACTAAAGCTTCAAATAAGTAGCTTTCATAATGGTATATGAGGAGTTTAATCATAGTATTGTTGGTGGATTGACTCTGTGATTAAATAATAATGTAATTAATAGACAAAGAGTTAGAACTTAATTACATATTATTTTAGTCCTACTTATATGTCAAATCAGTCCCTCCATTAGCTCAACATAACTCTTAATGGATTGCATTTAATATGAACACTTGTATGGAATCATAAATAATTGAACAAGCAAAAATGATTCACTAGATTTACTTATTGAAGCAATATATATTTTCTCGATTTGATGATTCGATTGATCTAAGGTTGATTTAATAAGTTTAAATATTTATTTAATTTAATTAAACAATGAATCCAAAGTGGAGCTAAGTTAAGAGATTACGTTATCTAATTTTTTGGAATGGAATCAAATTAATTAAATAAAACTAAACATGCATGATCTGAATAAGGTCAATTAATGGCCGACACACATGAAGTACGCTTGCTGCCCAAGCAAGCAAGGTGGCGACGTTTAGAGTCCTTATTAGACTAGGTATGTAGTTTATATGGTTAAATCATCTTAGGACTCTTTATTTTATTGGTAATTCCAAATAGCTAGACCTAATTCGCTCTCTATAAATATTTCAAATTGGCGAAAGAGAAAAGGTTGATGGATTGATGAAAACTTATGAATTGACAAAAACTAAAAAACTTTAGTTGTCAATTTGTTCATTTAGCTAAAAGATAGAGAGTTTATTCTATTTTTTTCTTTACGAAGTATCAAGTTAGTATTTGTGTTTATGTTTGAAACAATATTCAACATTCTTGCGACCTGTGAGTTAAAGAATAGTAAATAAGATTTGCCCGACTGAAAGCATGGATTGAAGACAAGTGGGAATCCAAAACTAATTGCATAAGATTCTACAAGAAAAACTTTATAACATTCTATAACCGACCCGGTTGTCGAGCTCGAATACAAGGATACCACACCACCATCTCACATCATGCTTACCTCATTTCAAACGTTTTATTTCACATGCAAATTTTTCTTTTAAAGGAAAAACCGAAGAAGTGAGTGTGAACCGTGCGCCAAGTAGGGTCCCAAGAAAGGGAGGAGTCAAATTTGATCGCTTAAAAATCAAGCCTTTCCTAGCCAGAGCCAATCCTAGACATGCACCTTCTCATTACCCCAAACCTCAACATGTCTCAAATATCATATTTTTTAAGTCTATAATGGCATGCAAATAGCTAAAAGAACATAACAAAAACCAATATAAATCCACCATATTGCCTAACACATTGCCTTAGGTTCCTAAAACAAAAATAACATAAATAACCTACTAATAAAAGTAAAAAGGTCGACTTGGCTTGGATCGCCCTCGAGACTACACCGGTACTAAGTATCTGAAATGGTTAAAAGAAGTGGGTGCGCTTAACAAGCTCAGTGAGTGCCTAGAATAACCACTACATAAACGATCATCATGTATCAACCCAATAATCAAACAACATGTTCATAACATCTTTCTTATAGTTAGTTTCACATAGTTTTCAACATACTTCATACAAGCTTATTCAGTCATATACACATATAATCACAATCAAACACAGTTTATGATAATTTGGCTGTTGAGATTATGAAACATATAGTGAGCTCTGTCATCACATATTGGATACGCAAATCTCCAACACACCAAAACTGGACTCATAGATTCAAAACATATCCATTAGTGAAGCATATAGCTAACACTTTCCAACACACCAAACATATCTCGTTGAATGGAGCATAGCTCACATTCCCTTATCTCCCCAACATTTTTCTGGGCCTAAGCGCCCCACATATATCATAACACAAAGGTGAATACTCACAACCCTATGGCATGCCAACTATATCCAAAGGTCTTATAAGATCATAAAGTCAAAATATTCACATTATTATTACATATTTTTATCATATATTCACTGTATATTCGCTTTATTATCACAATATAATCAGTCACATGACATGAAGAATATACCCACATATTTTCTATCACATGGCATGAAGAACATACTAACATATTAACTTTCACAACAATCATCATAAGCTTATAGCATATGTCACAACATCTCATATTTGTTCACAATATGACATCTTAATTATCTTTTCACAATTACACAAGCACATGTTTCACATATTAAGCATAGATATAAGAACACTTACACTCGAAATTTAGAGTAGGGATTTAGGCTATATCTAAATCCCCAAATACATAATGAATCGTATACGAGTAGCGATTCCAAAAAACTCACAAAAAATATGCTTTCTTTAAAAACCTGAAAGCTTAGAAAAGCTTTCCTTTCCCTTTATCTTTGCTTGTTGAAGGTCCTACTAATTCCGTCGCTTCAACCACACATATCACACAAATATACAAGCAAAAATCAGTCATTCACACATCTCATACAGTCATAAAAAATAACATAAGCTATGTTCTCTTAAACCGAAACATTAAACCTAGTAAACTTTAAACTCTAATATATCGGTCTACACTTAATCTTTTCGCATGAAACGAATTCCGTTCATCCACATATTTACCCACGACTGATGCTCAACCTTTAAACCACACAAAACTACACGTTTTAAAATACTGAATATTTTCGACACACAATGGCTATAATAATGAAAATTCATTAAAACTCGAGAAATACTTAACGAAACTTCAAAGTAGTTTTAGAAACCTTCTAATCATGTTAAAACAAGTTGAAAAACACTTTAATATCAATTTTTTATACACAAACCCAAATTACACCATTAAAGATCCTATTTTCGGCTATTATTCAAAACTTGCGTTTTAATGGCTAAAAACTTAGTTTAAAGGGCTAGATATCATTTAAAACTAATAGGAAAATGATTGGTTACCTTTGCTTGAAGAAAAACGAGCTTTGACATGAATCCAAAAAAATTCACGTTTGGAGAAGATGATGAAGAAGATGAAAGTTTTTGGGTGTTTCTCTTGGTTTTTATAGGTATCTAAAGTTTTAGGGTTATTAAAATTCAAAAAAAATTAGGAGTTGGTGTTTAAAAGAAATTGGAAGAGATTGGAGGAACAAAGGATGACACAAATTATGGGGAGGAGAAATTGACGTTAAATTGAATTGAAAAAGGGGGTTTTAAGTTGATTTTGGATATTTAGATAAACGGTTTCCTAAAAACTCTTAATTTTGACTCTTTTACGAATCAATCCTATTTCCAAAATTAAAGCTATTTAAAACTCATTTTCAGAAATTGATTTAATTTTCTAATAGCAATTGTCGAAAATATTATCAGTTACCAAACTTATGAAATTCTGAACACATATAGGCTAAAATTCTTAAAATACCCTCAAAACTTCCTGGTTTAATTTTAGGGTATGACAAACTTCGACTGAACTTTTTGAGATGTTCTAACTAGCTTTTTTTAGTGATTCTAGTGCCTAAATGGTAGAACTTCGAGTTATCTTCGAAACGGGTTTTGAATCACATGATTTAATACTCTATAGCTTTAGATATGGTCGTGTTCTTGTTCCCAAATTTGATCTATCCTAAAGTTACACAAGGGTAACTTTGACTAGATTTTCTGATACATTTTGACAATCTTTTAGGCGATTCTTGTTCCCATATTTTAGATCTTTGAGTCATCTTCACAATGATTTTTGAGCCTATAAATCAAGATATAGTTGTTCCCGTAAAGATATGCAGTTTCTTGCTAGCAATTCAAGACCAATCACAAATCAACTTTTCCAACTTGTCAAAGCATATTAAAACACATCCATATACTAGATTATCAATGTTTTATTGTTGTTAACTAACCGAGTTGATTCTAAATGTATTAAACATTTTAAAATTATGCAACACGGTTTTCCAAAATATGGTAAAAATATTATAAAAATAATCATAAATATTTATTAAAAATTATAAAAAAATACGACTAGAATGAACTTGAACAATTAAATATTTAGATTCTGAATATATATTTAAAATATTATTAAAATTGTAAATAATTATTAAAAAAAGGGTTTTACATTAATGCTCAATGCAATACCTTCTATTTCCTCTCTTTGAACTTTCTTAATCCTTCCCTCAATTGTTCACATCCTCAATTGAACAGAGATTTTTTTTAATAAATACTAATATGTGATGTTAAAATATTATCTACGTGAAATGTCAATTTTATTAACGGGTAAATCAATCAATTAATAATTTTTATTAATGAAAAGATATAATTGTTTTTTTTATTAACGACTCCATAGATGATTTTTTTTAAAGAATCCATTGATTTTTTATGTTTTACTAAAAAAATTTACCCTTAAACCTATTATTTTTAATTTTTCTTATTTTTTAACTATTTATAAATAAATGAAAAAGAAAAGGGTAAACACCAAGCATAATTTGGCTACTACTTCGAAAACGTATGTGAAGTCACGTCATGTCACGTGAGATCGAAAGCGGAAGACATGATCCTCATGTTTGAAGTGTCTCCTCTCACACTCACTTAGCTTAATAACGGATTCACTTTTTCCGGTTGTGTTTACTAATGCTTAAAACTAATATTTTTGATTTGAAAAATATAAAGATATATATTATTATAATGATCGAATTATATTTTTATTATCGTAAAAATATATAATTTAATTTCAATTCTCAAAATAAATTTTAATTTTATCATTTAATATAATTTTTGTATTAAGAGTTAAATTGTATTATTTTATTTAATTTTTTTACGTTAAATTAAATAATAAATTAATTTTTTATTAAAAAATTCATTTATTTCTGTT
This sequence comes from Gossypioides kirkii, assembly GCA_005610355.1. NCBI lineage: Eukaryota > Viridiplantae > Streptophyta > Magnoliopsida > Malvales > Malvaceae > Gossypioides > Gossypioides kirkii. The sequence goes on from CP032253.1 coordinate 20,411,804, forward strand.
ATTAAAAATTATTGTGGTAAACAGAATAATCATACCACATGCATTTTTAAGTCGAATTTTTAAATTGGGAGTTCTAGTGATTAAGTATACAATTCCATTACTGTAACCACTAATAATTGTAGTTGAAAATTAACCAAGGTTGCGAGATACAGTTAATGTTAAACTGGGAATTCTAGTAATTAATTATACAATTCCATTGCTATAACCACATCCACATTTGCTTGCTATTCACATATGTTATACCTGAGGCCGGAGCCGACCGGCGAGGATTTAACCTTTTTCACCTACTACTCTTCGTCTTCACCTTCCCTTCCCAACAATACGTCGTAACTTATCGCCCGTTTCAACTTCCCTCTTTTCGTAATTTGCTTCCTGATTTCCTCCGGCAATTTTAACGTAAACCTTTCCACGTTCTCTCCTGGTTGAATCACTGAGTGACCTGTCGAGTGAGAACGTTGAAACTTCCCCCTTATTTTCTCTGCCCTCGCTCCGCTTTCTTCATTCACTTGAATCACCACGTACGCATTTCGTTGTTCCACTGATCCTTCTGTTGTTGGACGACTCGACTCGTTGATGTTGTAGGAGTTGAGCTCAGTAGTGTTTGATTTAGTATCGGAATCGGGAGTGAGTTTAGCTCGACAAACGGGACAGGTCACGTGGTAAGCCAACCAAGGGTCAATACATTGAAGATGAAAAACGTGACTGCATTTGGGTAGAAAACGCAGCTTTTCATCGTCCTTGAACTCGCTTAAACAAACCGCGCATTCCAATGCTCCTTTCCCGATTTTAAGGTCTTTCACACAAGAATATACAAAGACCGGGAAACTCTTGATCACAGACTGATGTAGACCTTCCGGTTGGTACCTTTCGGCTGTTGAAACTTCCGTCGAAATGTCGTTTAACTCCTTACATTGCCTGATATAAATGGAGAGGAAACCGATGAAGAAGAAAGCGCAAACGAGGACCATAACGACGATCACCATGGACGGCTCGAAATGAGAGTAAAGGCCATACGATTCTTCCCTTGGTGCAACTTCTAGCTGCGCAGCTACTACAACGACGGTTACTGTGTAGAAGAAAATACAACGTGTGAGATTGAACATGAGGGACAGGGGAATTGAGATTTGGAGGATGAAAAGAGAAACGGTTATGAACGCAGTCGGAATTGATTTTAGCTCAGCAGAAAAAGAGCAATGGAGCTTGGCAGTGGGAGGCGGGAAATAAAAATAATAATAGAGTCGATGGTGACGTCATTTATTTACAACGGCTAAATTATGGACACGCGGAGAGCTTGATCTGCGTTTGATCCTTGAATAGACACATAGAGATGGCTTTCGTAATTAAACAAAATAATTAATAACTAGACTATGTGATACATACCCAATGTGAAAATATATTATAAAAAATTATATTCAAATATGTGAAACTTTAATTAAAATGAATTAGCTAAAAATTTACAATTCAAGTTAAAATTTTATTATACTATTATTTATTTAAAAATTTTAAAATAAATTTTGAGTTAATCGAGTTGATGAATTTTATTTTATTATCTTAATTCGATTTAAAATTTTCTTGAATCGAGTTGAGTAAGCTGAAATTCAAATTGAATGTATTTGTTCGAACTAAATTAAAAAAATAACTTTAGGTCCTTATAGCTACTGTCATCCACCGTAATTAAATTTGTTATTAACTTTCATCCCTCATAATTTATTTATTAATATTTTATAAATGAGTTAGTTTTTTTTCGTGTTTAGTTGCTTTAATTATCTTTTTATTCTTGTCCCATGTATTTTGAAATTAAAAATATATTAAATGTAAAAAATGTTATTTTTTAATAAAAATAATTTTAAAGATAAAATGTGAAATTGATAAAATAAAAAATATTAACATGAATATTTTATGACATCATCAATAATTTAATTTTAATATAAATTGATAAAGATTAAGCATGATTAAACAATTCAATAATATAAATAATACAAAATATAAAATTTAACTTAATAATATAAATAGTAGACATAAATTTGAGAAAAAAAAGTTTTGGGGGTTTGGGAAGAGAAAATTTTTAGGGGTTTGAGAGAAATAAAAATTTTGGGGAAAAGCAAAAGAAAAAAATTTTGGGGTAGTAATTGTTTTTGGGGGAGGGAAAAGGGGAGGGAAGTAAAATGATTTGATATTTGATTTATTCGAATTATTTGAATGATTTGAATTCGAAAATTTAATTTGGTTCAAACTTGAAATTTAAAAAAAATAAATTGATTTGATTAAATCGATTCGAATATTTTAAAATTTAATTTTTTTAATTTTTTTAAATTAAATTAAATTTCGTTTAACATACGTAAAAATAATAAAATTTTAATTATTTAATTGATATTCTTTTAACTTATAATATCAACTCCAAATAAAACACACATACTATGTATTGAATTATGATAAACTTGTTTTTCATAAAAGAATTTGATTAACGTAAATGTTTAATACATTTTATATTTATATTTTAAAATTTTGTATACATTTAAAAAATTCTTTTTAGTGTTTACAAAATTGAAACGGATAAAATATAATTTGCATACACTTATAGTTAATTATAAGTTTTGGTAACAGATAAGTTTTTTCTTAAAATTTTGGTGAATTATAATAACAGAATAAAATCCGAATAATAAACATAATTAACACGATTTAAATCTAGATTACACTTGAAACAATAAATACCTTAATCATCAGGCTATGGACTTTAATCATCAGGCTATCACATAAAATTTTAGTAATAGATAAAGTTTAATACATTATAAAGATTTAACTAATATAATATTTTTAATGGTTAATAATTCATTGATGAACATTAAATAACAATTTCCTTTCAAGGTAGGGAAGATTTGCTTGTCCCAAAACTAAAAAAGGGGTGGGGGGGTTTGAAGATATTGTTTCCAGTGATGCAAGGAAGGAATCAATGGGCCGCTAACCTAGAGGCTTAAAAAGCCTAATGACGTCTGAACAAAAACAAAACCCCTAACAAAGTGAAGGGGTTTGTTTGTTTGGATAAAGTTCGTTCTTCCCTTCATTTAATTCCAAATAGGACAACCCTCCTTTAAGTTGTCGTGTCTGGTTCTGAACCATTGATATAAAGAAAAAATTTTAAAATCTATCTATGGTTTGATAGTAAAAAATATTCATCGTATTAAATAGGAATAAATCTCAAAATTATACATAAATTTTAGTTTAATGTGTAGTTTTATACATGTATTTTGATTTTTTGTAATTTTATACATGAAATTTTGATTTGATCAAATTCTTATAAATTATTAACACAATTATTGATATAACATAATTTTATGTTTATATATTACATACATATAAAATTATATTTATCCAATATAAAAATAATTTGATGTATTTATTTCTTTAAATATGCATGATTAAATCAAAATTAAAATTTAATGTATACATTTGAACCACAATCAAAATTTCATGTGTATAATTGCATCAAATTAAAGTTCGTGTATTAAATAACATATTGAATCAAAGTTGATGTATAATTTTAAGATTTATCCCTTTTAAATATAGTTTAAGTTCGAATCGCATTAATTACATTTATTATTCGAACTTTATTATGTTATTGTAATTATAAAAAAAGACAAAATTCTAATTTTGTCAAGATTTCATAAATCAATTTAGTTCTAAAAATAAAGAGACTTACGAAATTGATATCACTTACCTTTATGAGGTTCCATGAAAAATCTACTAATCCTCTTAAAGTTTATTTATTAAGTGTAAACTGCAGTGCAGTTCATCAATTTATTTTTAAAATATTTTAGTCAATTAATTATAAAGAGTTATAAATTAGTTACTCAATTAATCGTGTTGGTTTTTTTTATTCAATTCTGTTAAATATCGTTACGTTTGTAACAGAGAGTAGACATAACAGTTTTAAATTTAGTATAACAAGGATTTAACTTTCAACATTTGCACGGTATCTATTTGATCATGATCCTAAATATAACCTTTAACATTCACATATTATCGCAATTGGAATCCATACTTGAAACATGGTAGATTTAAAACTCGCAACCTTAACCAGTGGTCGAGGGTTTGATTCTCCCTTGGATATAGAGTAGCTTTAAAACTCGTGGTCAACATCCACCCATTTAATAGGCCTACAGAATGCAAATAGTTAGTTACTAGGCTCAATCTAGTAAATGCCTTGAGAAATAAAAAAAAAGATGAAAATTCTCGTGAAAGAAAAATAAATATGGATGGTTGTTGGAGCTCAATTTTGACCGGGCCAAATTCAAGACCCAAATGAACCCAAACCCAAAAAAAAAAAATTTAAATTTAAATTTACTTTAAATTTTTAAATTTCCAATACATTTTTAAAATTAAATTTATTTAAATTTAAAAAAGTCCAAACCCAAAGATCCCAAGCCTAATTACAAAAGCCCAAATTACCAAAAAAGACCTAAACACTACCCAAGCCCGATTTTACAAAGATTTTCAAAACCCTAATGCCTAAACCACTTGCTCCTATTGCCTCCATCCTTATCCACTCACGTGCTGCCACGTCAGCACCAAGTTGCACCACCAGTAACTTGTCATCACCGCCACTGCCAGACGAACCTACAAAGAAGAAATGTCAGTAGATTTTAATGGCAACAAAACAAAATGTCATGATTGTAAAATAGACTATAAACCCGAATTCAATAACATTTGTAAGGGGTCCAGATCTTTGACAATTGAAATAAATACATAGACAGTATATTAAATCAAGAGAAGTAGGAAGCAGTTGATCTCAGAATACCAATCAGATTAGGTTAATTTGTTCTTGAGATTTGATTTTTTATGAAGGTTTTTCGAAGATGTAAAATCTGTTTTTTTTAAAGGAAGAAGCAAAAATTATTTTTTTTTAGAAAATTTGGCTTTTATAAAGCCTTTGGAATGACGTCGTTTAAGAGGAAGGGACTAAGTGCCAAAACGGCACCATTCCAGGAGCCCCGACCCTACCCATGCGGATCCCCTTTGGGATACGCGTGTTTTTAAAAATTGGTTTATTTACCCGGTTGGTCCTTCCGCTTTTTTTAAAATTCTCAATCAGGTCCCTTCACCCTTTTTATTCTTTTTAAATTTACCCAAAAATTTTAAATGATTTTCAATTTGGTCCTCTCACCCTAGAATCCCTGAGAATCTGTCACGTGTCTCATCTTTTTGGTTTTATTGCCTAGGTCCCTGAACTGTCCAAAAATCATATTTTAACCCCAAACTTTTCCAAAATCACATTTTAACCCCTAAAATTTTCCAAAATCACATTTTAACCCTTAAACTTTCAAAAATTACATTTATGCCCTCGAACTTCCAAAAATTACATTTTAACCCCCAAACTTCTCAAAAATTACATTTTTCCCTTGAACTTTCAAAAATTATGTTTTTGCTCTCAAACTTCCAAAAATTTCATTTATACCCTCGAACTTTCAAAAATCACATTTTAGCCCCTGAACTTCTCAAAATTTACGTTTTCGACCTCAAACTTCCAAAAATCACATTTTTACCCAAACTTCTCAAAATTTACATTTTTGCCTCCGAATGCCCAAAATGACATTTTTACCCCTAAAACTATTCAAAATTACGTTTTAACCCGAAACTCTCCGAAACTTCATTTTTGACCCTGATTTTTTCTTTCTTCGACTTTCGTATATAAATTTTAACTTTTTTTATTTTTAATTAATTTTTTATTTATTTTGATTCATAAATCGTATTTTATTTTTCTCATATTTATTTTCATATATTTGTTCATTCTTTGTGTTATTTAACTTTATCATTAATTGCATAGCTCGTATTTAATTTGCATGCTCATTTTTATCCTTATATCTTAATTAAAGTCATTTTTTTTCGATTTTCCTCCAAAATATAAATATTTAAAATTGAGGCAATTTTCCTTTATCTCGATTTTTGAAAATTTGTGCTTTAACTTACTAAGCGCAATTTTTCTTCAAATCAAGATAATCGAATATCCTTTTTCAAGGTTTAAAGTTTACAACGAAGGAAAGCTCATTATTTCCGGATCTCGAAACGTTATGTCCTAACTCACAGGACGTGACTTTCTTCCTTGATCACTTCGAAATAATGAGACTTCCAAACGAAAATCGATTTCTTTCTTAAACATGACTTATGCATTTAAGGAACGTACTTTAAAACTTTATTCGAGTTTTCAAAACTTTACAAACAAGACCCTAAAATAATCAATATGGTACCAATTTTGGGCGTGTGAGGGTGCTAATCCTTGCTCTCACGTAACAGACTCCCGAACCCATTTTCTGGATTTCGAAGACCAAAATGTTTTCCAAAACGGATTTTAAATGTTTTGTGGTGATCCAATCACACCATATAAAAAGATTGGTGGTGACTCCCATATTTCATTTTTTAAAATATTTTTCGAGACTTGTTTGTTTTCCCAAAAATAAACATTTCGACAATGATCATATAGTGGAGGTGAGTGCTTTTGAAGAGACTCAAGACATAACGACCTATTAAAACTCTAAAAGAGATTCAAGTACCCGAATATGAAAATAATGAAAATAAAAAAAATCTCAATAAGATATGCAAATACAAGAAAGTGTGGAATCGGGAAATAAAAGTTATCGACAATGATTTTGTATGCAATAGTATTATTGAAATAATAAAAGGATAGGAATCTTGAATTTGTCGAGAAATATAGATATGGAATAGATTAACCAAAATGGAAAGATGCAATTTAAGTAGAATTAAATTCGTGAAGTTTTTGGACCAGTAGTCCAAACGTATAAAGGTATAAAGCTAGTGGGATACAAATGACTAAGTTTGCAAAAACGAAATAAATGAAAATTTTCATTAAGGCCTAGATTTGAAAAAATATTTTTTTTTTGTGTTGGGTGAAATAATTTTTAGATATATTATTACTCTAGTAGTTTACAAAAGATTTGACATGCATCTAATCATTGTTGTTATAGACTTTTATATTAATTACTATATAGCGGAAGTTTATATTAAAATCCTAAAAGGATTTAGAATGTTGGAAGCATATAGAAATTCCAAGAAAATTGTTCAATATGTTTGCATAAAAATTTGTTGATTTGATTTGAACATATGTATTTTGTAAAAGGATCATATCAAAGTTTGCTATGATTATTTTTGGAATTCCTGAAGAGATCAAAATTTATTTTCCCATAATTTTATCAATAAATAAAAAATTAATATTTTATTATCTATGTTTCTCATATTTTTTTAAATTTATAAAATGAATAATATAATGTAATATAAAAATAAACCACAAAAACCTAACCCTATTTAGACCCCCCATAAACTCAAAAACTTCTTTATTGCTAATCTTTTCTAAAGAACTTGCCGCTGGAAATTCTTGAAAAACAAACCTTGGAAGTTCTTAAGGATTTACAATCAAGCCCAAAATCATCTCCTTCGTTGAATCGTCGAATCTTACGTCGAATCTACACTCGACCATGTTCCACTTCTTCTTCAACACTTGTGCTTCGCACACGGGCTGAGACCTCGAACACGGTTAAGGGCACACGGCCGTGTGACGCTTGGAACCTAAAAAATTTCAGGTTTGCGCAACTCTTGTTTTTCTTTTCCAAATCAGTCTCTGATTAGGATTTTTATGGCATTTAGTGAACTAGAAATTTCATATAAAAGCTCAGAATGAATATAGGATGAGATGTGGATAAATTTATGTATTTTTATGACTTGAATTTGTGATCGAGATTACAAAATGTGTTATTCGTATATGAGAAAGATTACCCAAACCGACAAGATAGTAAAAACTATTTAAATGAACATGCTACATGATATAAGTGATTAAGATTCTTAGTTAGTTAAACGTATTAGATCGTATAACTGATATAAAAATTATTATTTGGTTGGATATATTAGATGAATTAAATGATGAGATGATCATTAAAAGGTTAACTAAGACATATGATATGAATGACAAGATGATTATTATTTGTTTGAGCATACTACATGAACGACAAGAATGTTAGCATTCGAATGTATATGCTATATGATTATGAAAGATATGGTGATTATTGGTTGGTTGAGTCTACTATATGATATAAACCATAAGTTAGCTAGTAATGGAGCAATTATGCTATGTGATGTACTTGACATGAAATCCATTATTCGCTTATGCCATGAGATCGCTACGAAATACGCTTTGTTCTGTAAGAATAAGTTTCTGCTACATAAGGGAATGCTTTATGACCTATGGTGATCCAACTATAAGTTATAAGTTATATGTCATATGTTTTGCCATGATGTATGTTTGTATGTGCATGGGGACGGGAATTTTGAAAGGAGGAAGTATACGACAGTTTACTGCACCCATAAGTTATAAGTTATATGTTATAAGTGTGTTGTGCAACCACAGTCTAGCAGATTCCAATTGTGACTCTATAAGGAGGTTCTACAACTCTCTCCGATAGCTTTCATATGCGAGGGGTTAAGGAATCTCACTCATACGACAGCTCGACTGTATCTATAAGAATAAGTGGAGCAATAAGAAAGAGGGGTTCTAGGGAACATCCTAATTGGTGAGCTAGTGGTTGAGGGTAAGATTTTCACATGCCATATGTTTGATTATTGCATGAAAAAGCTATACACTCTCATTTGCAAATATATGATGAACTATTCAGATTGTTATATATGCAACATAAAAGATTCTATGACTTTATAATTTTGTTAACATTATTGGATTTGCTTGTTTAATTGGATTGCTTACCTAAAATAACATAACCAAAATTATCGCATTATAGGCATAGAAGATATGATTTTTTATATGCATGTTCGAATGCTGATTTGTTTATTTCATAAAGGGTTCCTGGAACGGTGAAAATGTGCAAGTGTACACAATCGTATTCAAGTAATAAAGTGACAAGTAAATGTTGAGTATCGTACCTACAGGGACTGTGCTATGAAACGTATTTATGAAATATTTAATTAACAATTTGGTTAGGAACAAGATAATATTGGTGAATGATATTAATCTAAAGTATTAATCTAACCTAAGCAAAACTATATTCCAATGCACGATTTCTAAAGGTTTAATCAATATGACATCAATGTGTCAAGTTAATTGCTTGAATTACTTAATTAAATCTAAATCATGTTCATGCTTGTTATGAAATAACATTCACGACAACCTGGTATCTTGCTAACTTATGAACAACATCACTTATAAAAATTAGTTTATCTCTTGAACATACACATATGCCAATACGATCGACTAAACTAATCTTTAATAAGTACATGTGTTATAGCACATACATACATTATGAAATTAATTTACCTCTTGAACATAGACCTATGTCAATACAACCGACTAAATCAATATTCATAAGTATGTAAAGGATCAAGTGAGGTAACAACATACACCTATATTGAAATAGTTTAATCACAAAAATCCTGCAAGTTATGCAATGCTAGTATTCTCCAATACAATCACAATTTTAACCCTCAGCTTCCTTAGAGGATTAAGCATGCACAAATTAAATAATGTGTCCATTAATCACAATTTTAACGTGCTTATATCACAAGGGTAATGCAATAATAACTTAGGTATGATAATATTTAATTAAACAAAATATTCAGGGCCTATAACATCATAAACATGATAAATAAATAATCAAGCAATCAACACAATAAACCCAACACTTTAAGAAATTTAAGCCATTTAATTAAAGAAATAATAGCATTCATAATAGCATTCATCATGATAAAAAATAAGAATCTAAAATATGAGAAAAAGAATAGGATTAAATCTGGCAATTTCTCAAGAACTGCTTTCGCGTTCTTCGTCGTTCTTTCTCGATTCTTCCTAGATCGAGGTCTCTGATGAACTAAACAAAGGCTATGGAAGGCTAAAGAACCACTCTTTTCTAAGAGGGGAAATCAGCAAGGGAATGAGGGAAAATGGAATGGAAAATCTGGAGAGAAAGAAGAGAGAATGAATTGTTTTTGGTTTGGAAAATGAGGTGACTGAGGGTGATATTTATAGGTGGAGTTGAGGTGAGATGTGGTGGCTGTATTTAGCAAATAAATATCAGCCACTTACTCCCCCATGGCCGGCCACCACTCATCAAGCTTTGACTTGTTCAAAGTTTGCTTAAAATGAGTTAGGGGTGAGAATTTGAAATTATGAAAAGTGAAGGGGTTTGAACGGGATTTTGGGAAAGTTTGAGGGTTTATTTGCAAGGTTGAAATGGTCAAAATATAAGCTGAATATGGTCAACATTTGGATGACACATGGCTAGCCCAATTAGAGGTGGTTCGACCCTCGGTTGCATGCACATTGAGCCACTTCAATTTAGCCTTTATAATTTATTTTTAATCTAATTTAATTTGAATTAAAAATATAATTATAGAGCATAATTTAGCTTCATATTGGGCCAACCCTTGACTTGAAAAATATTCTTCTTAGTTCTTCATTAACTCGGTGTAAAAATTCCCTCAACGGTGTAAACTGTTAGCAGTGTCTGTCGGGCCGATTTTCAACAATTGTACAAATCTGTTAAAAATTCATCAAATTCATGCTAAATATTTATAAAAATAATTAAAAATCAATATGTTGGAAATTTTAGCACAAATTAATTATTTTATAAATAAATTATATTTTTCGACATTAATTACTCAGAATTTGCATGAAATTAGGTAAAAAAGGGTATGAAAAAGTTTTTACATTTTCATCTTTCCAGTTCCCCACTAAGCCTGTTAGCTCACCCCCTATCTTTTCCATCTTACAGATGATGCAACAGACTAAGGGCGCGAACGTGATACTCGGAGAGTCTCAGCTTGCTATAGAAGCCTTTTATTTATTGCTCATATAATTATTCATTTTTTTGTTATTATCCATATTTACGAATATTAAGTTATAGGTTAGGCTCGAATTTTGCATTCTTTTTTATCTAGGATTTACATGAAATAATTAATAGGCTTTTTAGTTAAGCATTTGCCATTCGTTTTGATCATTATTTCTATATGTTCATGTTTAAATTGGTATTCACGTTTATATATTTTAAATTAAGAAGTTATTAAAGGTTTTGCCGCTGCTATATTGTCAAGAAATCAGCCGAACTAAACTACTAGGAAACACATTATTAAGTTTGTTACGTTCGTGCCACTTTTGTTGTTAATGTAATCGCTTCGACTCGGGCCTATCATCCAGGTCGAGTTGGGGTGGTTACATTTGGTGGTATCAAAGTCAGGTTAGTTTAAAAGGAGAGCATAAAGATATAGAGCAAGACATGTACATGCATACATTTTGTGAATTAACTCTGTAATTGCAGGAAAGCAAGCTTGAGACTCCGGTGTCGGTTCCGTGAAAAGTTTGTAGATAGTATGTATTTGAATGGATATTTTGAATTGTTTTATGAAAAATGCATGTGAACTTAGCTGCATTATTTTGAAAAGTTACACAGATAGTTAGGTGTAGTATGAGGTTGTAACGTTAAAACATTAATAAACTTAAACCCTAATAATTCTAATTAAGCATTGAAACTAATGTATGAACCATGCATGGAAAATGTAGATAGACAAGAAAAACCTAAACTAGAATGAGTACTCAAGGAGGGCATGGTAGGGGAAGACCCCGTAGGGCTATGCTTATAGAAACACCCACTGTTCAGGGTGAGGGTCCTAACTATGAAAATGAGTGTGTAGAAAATTCTATAGCTAATTGAGGTGGGGGCATGGAGAATGAACAAGGTAATGAAAATGATGCAGTTACACAGACCATATTGAAACTTATGGATCGGGTTATCGGTGCTCAAGGTGGATCGAGGAACCGTGCCACCATCGCTGAAAGACTCTAATCGAATGGGGCCAAAAAATTTAAGGGAGAATCCAGTACAACTCCTACCACGATTGAGTATTAGTTAGACTTAACTAAACGAATATTTAAGGACTTGGAATGTACCCTCGAACAAAAATTGAAGGGAACAATGTCTTTGTTAAGGGAAGAAGCCTTCCACTAGTGGAAGGCGGTGGAAAGGGGTACGCAGACTGAGCGCATCACATGGGAATTTTTTCTAAAGGTGTTTCAAAACAAATTATGAGCCTAAGATACGTGGAGGCTCGTAGACTCAAATTTCTTAACTTAGGGTAGGGTGACAAGATGGTGGCTGAATATGAGGCTGAGTTCTTCAGACTTAGTCGTTATGCACAAGAAATGATAACCATTGAGCAGATAAAAAGTGTACGATTTGAAAACGGGCTAAGAAGTGAAACCCACATGCAGGTGGCTACCCATCAAGAGAGGGTGTTGGAGAGATTGGTTGAGAAATCCAAAATTGCCGAGGAAGTCAAGAAAGCGACTCGCTCTGAATGGGAAAAGAATAAACCTCCAACAAAAAGATATGCGGGTAGCTTTGGTTCAGAATCTCAACCTGTTAAATGAAATAGAGATGGTAAACCGCAATAGAAGGAGACTGAAAGAGATGGAAGGAATGAAAAACCTAATTGTGATCACTGTGATAAGCGACATTATGGTGAGTGTTGGAGGAAGAAAGGTGCATGTTTTGTTTGTGGGTCAATGGATCACCTCATTAAAAACTATCCTCAACGACCAAATCCAAATCAAAGACCGGCTCAACTGCTGGTAAGGGCCCAAGGTCAAAATCAAAATTGTATGCTAATACCAACCGTACCGAGGTTAGGCAACCGACCTTAGTCTATGTTGTTAAGGGGAATGAGGAAAAGGATGACATCGACGTTATAGTAGGTACCTTCATCGTTAACTCTGGTTCTTACTTCGCTCTTATTGATATAGGCTCTACTCACTTCTACATGCCTTGTGCAATGTCTGAGAAGTTGAGGGTCAAAGTAGAAGAGACTCCCATTGCCATAACCGTGCTTAGCCTATTGGGGCAATCAGATATCATTAATAAAATTTATAAAAGATATCCACCAGAGGTACAAGGGGTTATATTTCTTACTGATCTCATGGAATTACCATTTGAGGAGTTTGATTTAATTTTAGGGATGGATTGGTTAGTTGAGCATAGGAAAAACTTGGATTATGCCACTTAGAGGGTAAAATTATAAATAATCTAGGGTAAAGAAATTATTATGTATAGGGAACGTAGGGGTTACATGACCAATATGGTTAATTTATTTATTTTAATAGTTACGGTGTTATATGCATCGTATTAAATTTTGATTCAGAAATCTTATTGGATAGTAAGTTAATTAAATAGGGAGGATTAAATCGTAAAAAGTGTAAAAGTTCAATTATTTAGATTAAATGTTGAGTGGAAAGAAAGGAAAAAAATCCTTAATGGTAATTAAATCATCATGAATTTAAGTGGATGGTTAAGGGCTTAGGACATGTCAAATTTGCTTATATTTAAGTAAGGGTAAAGTAGTAATTTGTTAAATAAATGTTATAATGGAAAAAAGGCATGATTTTAGGTTATCTTCTTCATTTTAAACAAAAGAAAAAGGAGAGAAACCCTAAAAACCATAGGAGACATTCAGCGAAGCTTGTGCTTGTGATTTGAGTAGGTAAATCTCTTTCATTTTTAGTAATTTTTATGTTTTCGAGTCCGTATTAGCTTAATCTAACTTATACAAGGACTAATTTTTGAATCTTTCAAACATTATGAAACTTGCCATTGTTGAAAATGCTTGTTCTTGAAGGCTTTTGATATATTTGAATGTTTGATGCTTGGGTTAAATCTTTTTGTAAAGTAGTTTTTGGTAAAATTAGGGTTTAAGGACTAAAATGTGAAAATGGTGAAATTACATGTGTTGTTGTGAAAATAAATGTGTGAATGGGTTGGATAGATACCCAAGAGAATTCGGCTATGGTTGGTTGAGTGAGAGAATAGTTATTTTGCATGTTTTATGTTGAAAGGACTAGATGGAATAAAAGGAAACTGTTAGGGGTAAAATCATAATTTTCTCAAAAAGGACTAGATTGTGTTGAATTATTAAATTATGTTACTTATTGTGGGAATTAAATAATTTGTGAATGTAGACTACGATCATGATATAGACCGCGAAAAAGGGAAATTGACAGATTAGTTCTTAAAATCTTTCCCAAACTGCAATCCAATCTGGTAAGTTCGTAACGTTAAATTCTTATTATTAACTGCTCATAATTACCTTTCTAATGATTTTTGAACATGAAAAACAATGATTGGAAACATGAAAGATAAAAATGACGAGATGAGAATTTCCCGGCCTTGTGCCAAGGATAGAAAATGGTTTGATGCCTGAGATTCTACATTTGTTGTGGATTCTCTATAGCATCATAAGTCACCGTAAGGTGAATAGAATCTAAGAATGGATTACAAGCCATATGATGGCTGGGATTTATGTTTGATGCATTTTTTCGTCAGCTTAGTGTGAGCAGCATCGTAGGGAAGAGATGTTGTTTATCACTTAAGCTATGAAGCTTACCAGTGAACTTGTTGTTTTGTAGATTTCATTTTGCGACTTGAAGATCGGATTGTCTTGAAGACATCACAGTATCTTGGGAGCTTGTTCGGTAGTATTTACATCACTTGGTTATTTGGCATGTACTAGGATGATATTAACCTTTGTTGTTGTACAAAAGATGTTGAAATCTTACTATGTTGAATGTGTATATGCATGATGTACAATTTAGATGTTTAAGCTTAATGTGCTTGTAAAGACTTAGAAGTTATGTATATTGTATGATGACCTAATGCATAACTTGTGTTGGATGTGTTTGAGATGTTAAATTTGTGTCTTGGCATAATTCTTAAGATTCTGCATACTTGTTTTGGTAGAACTTATGCATGTATCAGTAGAAGTACAAGGTAGGAGAGAGGTTGTTCTATGAATTGAGTTGTATCGGTAGTTGAATTATAAGTATCGGTACTTTGTATGCTTATATCAGTAGAAGTTGTAGGGTGAGAATTTTCGCTCTCTGGAGTTTTTGGTATCGATAGTTGCATGACTTGTATAGGTAGAATTCATACTTGTATCGGTAGAACTAGCACAAGTACCGGTAAAAATCTGCACAGTTTCTAAATTGTTCACTAACTTGACTACTACCGATACTTCACCATCAGGTACTAGTAGAAGTCTCCTAAAATATTAAAAATACCATTTTTACCCTTATGTTTATGGTGATTTATATATATATGTGTGAAGTGATAACTTTAACAAATAAGTTGAATAATATGGTGTTAAAGATAAAGTAGTGAAAATGAACAGTAAAACACCGGAAATCCTAATCGACAACAGTGTTTGAATTTTGAGTATTACATTTAATGGTATTAGAGCTTTCAATTTAGCAGTTTCTTAGACTATAATGATAGTGTTTTATGTTTTAAAAGTACATGCTAAATGAATCTTTGATAGTGTGATATAGATGGATCCGATCTAATCATAGTTCTTACAGATAAACGCGACATGTCTGACTTAGAAAGGAGGAAACTAATGAAGTGAACAATAATGTCGATTAATGATTCTGGAGCTAGTCATGGGTGCCGATATTACCGATATAGAAAATGAAGAAAAGAATATGATTTTCAGACTGATGGGTCAGTGGTTCTCGGAGTTCATGAGGAATAACCCGATGACACCACCTCCTCTACCTCTTGTTGCACAACTTGCCACCCGACCCATAGTAGCTGTCGCTATGCCTCCACCTCCTCTAGTGGTCAAACAGAGACGTCGTATTCTGATGGACAGGATTAGAAAATATGGTGCAGAATAATTTTGAGGAAACATAGAAGACGATCCTTCTAAAGCTAAATACTGGTTGGAAAACACCTTAAGAGTCTTGAACGAGATGACTTGTCCTCCAGAAGACTACCTGATGTGTGCAGCTTCGTTGTTGAAGAATGAGGCCTACAATTGGTGGACGACGATTTTAGCAGTGATGCTTGAAAATGAAGTTACCTGGGAATTTTTCCAAGCAGAATTTAGAAAGAAATATGTCAGCAAAAGGTACCTAGATAAGAGAAAGAAAGAGTTTCTAGAATTGAGACAGGGGAGCAAAATAGTGGCAGAATATGAATGAGAATTCAAACAACTGAGTAAGTATGCCCGGGAAATTATACTGACGGATGAGGCAATGAGTGTCCGTTTCAAAGACGGGCTGAATGACGAAATCAAGATGATGATGGGAGGGTCCGAGCTGCAACCGTTTGTGGTTCTTGTGGATAGGGCTCAAAAGATGGAAGAAATTTACCATAACAAGTGGCAAAGAGAGAAGAGGTTTCGAGAATCTAAAAGAAAGAGCATTACCAAAACTTTTTCTATGCCACCACCGAAAAAATTTAGAGAAAATGAAACTCATGGAGCAGCTCCTTCTAGGTTTTTGAGCAGGAGTAGATCGGGACCATCGGAGTCTAAATTCTAGAACCGTCCTGCAGTCAGTGTAGCCAGTGTACGAGATATGCTGAACCCATCGTGTGATCATTGCGAAAGATACCATGCAGGTGAGTGTCGAAAGATAAAAAGGGCTTGTTATCGATGTGGGGGTACAGACCATTTCATGCGAAACTGCTTGATGATATCGGAGGTGAAAGAAAATCAGAGTGTGAAAACCTTTATTTTATCGCCAAAAGGTAAAAGCCAGGGACAGAGCAGCAGTACAGGCGAAAACCGAGGCGACAATAAGGGACATGTAACTCGATCGGAGGTACGGGCACCTGCACGGACATATGCCATCAAAGTTAGAGAAAAGGCTACCGCACCCGATGTTGTGATCGATATATTTTACCTTTTTAATGATATTGTGTGTGCATTGATTGATCCCGACTCAACTCATTCATATATATGCACTGTAGTAGCAACTAATAAGAAATTGTCAGTAGAGTCGATTGAATTTGATGTGCAAGTCACAAACCCGTTGGGTCATAGTGTCATTATTAATTTGATATGTCGTAAATGTCCATTGAGAGTCCAAGACTATGAATTTTCTGCTGATCTAATGCTATTACCATTCACCGAATTTGACGTGATCTTGGGTATGGATTGGTTATCCGAGCACGATGTAATAGTGAATTACAAGTAAAGACAGATTAGTTTGAAATGTACGACAGGTGAAGTAATTACAGTGGAGTCCGATAGATCGAACAATAAAACTAGGGTGATATCGACTATATCAGCACAAAAGATGGTTCGTAGAGGCTGTAAAGCATTCCTGGCATACATACTTGATACACGGGGTTCAGGCATAGAGTTGAATCAAGTACCTATTGTTAAAGAGTATACAGATGTGTTTCCAGAAGATTTATCGGGTTTACCGCCAATCAGAGAGGTAGAGTTCGATATTGATTTACTACCTGGTACTGTTTTATCTTAATTCCACCGTATAGAATGGCACCGATCGAATTGAAAGAGTTGAAAGCTCAGCTGCAAGAATTATTAGACATAGGGTTCATACGACCCAATATATCACCCTAGGGTACACTCGTGTTGGTCGTGAAAAAGAAGGATGGATCGATGCAAATGTGTATAGATTATAGACAGCTAAACAAGGTGATTATAAAAAACAAGTACCTGCTGCCTCGGATCGATGAGTTATTTGATCAGCTAAAGGGTGCAACCGTATTCTCTAAAATAGACCTTCGGTCAGGATACTACCAGATGCAAGTGAAGGATTGTGATATAATAAAAATGGCATTTAAAACTCGGTACGATCATTATGAGTTTTTGGTTGTCGTTTTGTCTGACTAATGCCTCCACAACATTTATGGACTTGAAGTAAAAAGTATTTCAGCCTTAGTTTAGACAGGTTTGTAGTTGTGTTTATTGATGACATATTGATCTACTCTAAGATTGAATCAAAACATACTCAACATTTGAGAGAAGTGTTACAGATCTTGCGAGAGAAATAATTTTATGTGAAGTTTAGCAAGTGTGAGTTCTAATTGTGGGAAGTGGGTTTCCTAGGTCATGTGGCATCATCAGAGGGAATCCGGGTTGATCCAAGTAAGGTCTCATTGATGGTATTACAAATGACATATATTTTCTCTCTAATTTAGTGTTTTAATTGTCTCTTTTATATCTCATTTAGCATGCATCATAATCATTTTATACTCAATTTTCATATTTTCTAATTCATTTCTAGTTAGTTTAAATTCTTGTTATATTTATCTATTTTTGTACTAATGTCGATGCAAGCAGCTGATATATTACGTCTTAGAATTGTCAGCGCAGGAGCTAAGCCTAGAAAATCAATATTGGCAGAATACAGCCACAAGATCAGCTTGGGATTGCGACCAAGAAATGTCACCTCATTGAATTTGAACCTCAAATGAATAGACTCAAGCTGAATTTACATCTGGAAGCACCAGAGCAAGAATATCACAAGTGTCACCGTAATTACAATCTCAGATTGAGACCAACAATGCAGCGATAACCTGTAGATCTCTGAAGAGCAACTAGATCTGCATGAGTACACAGCTGTACTCTAACCAACTTTGACAGCTGAAACCTGCATTATTTTGAAAACTATAAATAGACGAACAAAGAATGAAGAAAGAATCAAGAATTAAGAGATTAAATTCTACAAATTTTGTGTGATTTTGGAGATTTAACTGGAAATTGGAAAACTGATGAAGCAAGTCTACAGCCACTTCTGACGAGAGGTGCTTGATGCAAGGCAAGAGGAACAATTAGGGAGTAGTCCCAGTAGTCTAAAGATAGTAAGCTTCAATTGTACTCTTTAATTATTTTTTAACGATGATGGATTTTGATAACATTAAATGAATACGAGAGTGTCTTTTAATGCTAGATCATTTTGATTCTTATTTTATGCTGCTTAATTGTTTATTCTTGGATCTAACCGCTTTAAGCACGAGAGTGAAATTACAGTCTACCGACATCGAGAGATGCGGTGACAAGTTGGGTTAACAAGTAAGTTAGGCGACAGCTGCTTGAGATTGGACTCCAATCACTTGTTCTTCAATGCACAACATTGCTCACATCGAGAGGTGGAGTGATTATGGGTATTTAAGTCTGGATTAAACATAGAGCTGTTATTGGTAAGAACTCAAAAGAACTTTATTGCTGCAACAATCCATCTATACTTTACCTTGTCGACGCATCCAACATTACAACTTAGCAAAATCAGTGAACCATTTTTACCTATTTACTTTTGATCATTTTCATGTTTCATGCATTTAAATATTCAGCACTCAACGCTCAACACATTTGATTTAATTTCAGTACATTAACATTTAACCTCTGACGTTAAACTTTGACTGCATTGACAATATCAACTATTATAGTGTGCAGATTTGACGTAATTGCATTGACATCCTTACTCACATTTTACTCATTTTCAGTATTAATTGCTCGGACAATAAACATCAAGAACCCATTTCCTTGTGGGATCGATATCCGATAGAATTGTCTATCAACTATACTTGCATCGACGTGTGTACGCTTACACAATCGCTGTGACGTTTCAGACGCGATCACTCATCTATCCTTAATTCGATGATACCAAAGAATGATTCTGAGGTACGTAGTTTTTTGGTGTTAGTAGGTTATTATCATCGATTCCTGAAGGACTTTTCCATCAGAGCCTTACCGATGACGAAGCTGCTATAGAAAAATATTCAGTTTGTTTGGTTTAAAAGGTGCCAACAAAGTTTTGATTAGTTGAAAAGGTTACTAACTGAAGCTCCAGTCCTGACCCAGCTAGAGTCGGGATAAGAGTTTGTCGTTTATAGTGATGCATCTTTGAGTGGATTAGGATGTGTTTTGATTCAAGATGGGAAAGTAATAGCTTATGCTTCTCGATAGTTAAAACCGCATGAAAAGAATTATTCGACTCACGATTTGGAGTTAGCTGCTATAGTTTTTGTGTTAAAGATTTGGCATCACTACCTTTGTGGGGAGAGATGCCATGTTTTCACTGACCATAAGAGTTTGAGGTTTCTAATGACACAGAAGGAGTTAAATTTGTGGCAGTATCGATGGTTGGAGCTGTTAAAAGATTATAACCTTGTGATTAACTACCATCCGGGGAAGGCTAATGTTATAGTTGATGCCCTGAGTCAGAAGTCAATATTTGCTTTGAGGGCAATGAATGCTCACCTATAATTGGAATGTGATAGTTCTATCACAATGGAGCTTAGGACGAGACCGTTATTTCTACAACGGATTCAAGAATCTCAGAGGAACGATCCAAAGCTCATAGCTAAAAGGGAGCAAATGCAAAGTGATGACATTATAGGGTTTACAGTAGATGTCGAGGAAATGTTATATTTCATGGGAAGAGTATGTGTTCCGAATAATTCAGATTTGAGACGAGACATTTTGACAAAAGCTCACAGCAAATTCTATTCATCTAGGGAGTGTGAAAATGTATAACGACCTGAAGAGAATGTATTGGTTACCAGGCATGAAACGAGAAATCTCTGAATTTGTGACTAAATGTCTAGTGTGTCAGCAAGTAAAAGCTGAGCATCAAGTATGGTCTGGATTACTACCGCCTATTACCATTCCGAAGTGGAAATAGGAATGAGTTATATGGATTTTGTCATAAGGCTTTTGGTAACCCCTAAAAAGAAAGATTCGATCTGGATAATTGTTGACAGATTGACAAAGTCGACTCACTTCATCCCTATTCAAGTAGACTACCTGCTCGAGAGATTAGCTGAGTTATATGTGTCTGAGATCGTACGACTACACGGACTACCAGTCTCTATTATCCCTGACAAAGATCCACATTTTACCTCGAGGATCTGGGGTAAGTTGTATGAAGCTTTAAGAACCAAACTGAATTTCAGCACTGCATATCATCCACAAATTGATGGCCAGTCTGAGCGAGTGATTTAGATTCTTGAAGATATGCTACGGTGCTGTATACTTGAGTTTGAGGGAAGCTGGGAGAAATATCTACCGCTGGTAGAGTTTGCATATAATAACAGTTATCAGTCCAGTATTAACATGGCACCGTTTGAGGCATTATATGGTAGAAAATGCAGAACACCCCTGTGTTAGTCAGAGTTGAGCGAGCCTAAGTTGATTGGAATTGACTTGGTTCATGAGACTGAGGACAAGGTACGGGTAATTCGTGATTTTTTGAAAGTGGCGTTCGATCTGCAGAAGTCGTACGTAGATCTTAAAAGAAAAGATATATAAATTATAGTGGGAGACCGAGTTTTCCTAAGAGTTTCACCTTGGAAAAATGTGCTGCAATTTGGCATAAAGGGGAAGTTGAGTCCGCGATTTATCGGGCCGTATGAGATCATTGAACGGGTAGGCCTTATAGTACATAAGCGGGCCTTACCATCAAAACTAGAGAAGATTCATAATGTATTTCATATTTCGATGCTGAGACGGTATAGATCGGATCCTTTCCATGTGATTACACCTTGTGAGGTTAAGATACAGTCAGATTTGTCATACTCAGAAGAATTGGTTAGGATTCTGGCTCGCGAAGTAAAGGAATTGCGAAACAAAAGGGTACCTTTAGTAAAGGTATTATGGAATCGACATGGGAGACAAAAGCTTCGATGTGATGACAATACCCTAACATGTTCATTGGTAAGAAATTTCGGGACGAAATTTCCCAAATGGGGGAGAGTTATAATAGCCTGATTTTCAGTGGTGTCGAAAATAGTGATTTTAGAATCACAAATTCGATGAGTTGAGTCGTAAATTTATTTATTTTAATAGTTACAATGTTATATGCATCGTATTAAAGTTTGATTCAGAAATCTTATTGAATAGTAAGTTAATTGAATAGGAGGATTAAATCATAAAAGGTGTAAAAGTTTAATTATTTAGATTAAATACTGAGTAGAAAGAAAGGAAAGAAATCCTTAAATGGTAATTAAACCATTATGAATTTAAGTGGACGGTTAAGGGCTTAGGACATGTCAAATTTGCTCATATTTAAGTAAGGGTAAATTAGTAATTTGTTAAATAAATGTTATAATGGAAAAGGCATGATTTTCGGTTATCTTCTTCATTTTAAACAAAAGAAAAAGGAGAGAAACCCTAAAAACCATAGGAGACATTCGGCCAAGCTTGTGCTTGTGATTTGAGTAGGTAAATCTCGTTCGTTTTTAGTAATTTTTATGTTTTCGAGTCCGTATTAGCTTAATCTAGCTTATGCAAGGACTAATTTGTGAATCTGTCACATGTTATAAAACTTGCCATTGTTGAAAATGCTTGTTCTTGAAGGCTTTTGATATATTTGAATGTTTGATGCTTAGGTTAAATCTCTTTGTAAAGTGATTTTTGGTGAAATTAGGGTTTAAGGACTAAAATGTGGAAATGGTGAAATTACATGTGTTGTTGTGAAAATAAATGTGTGAATGGGTTGGATAGACACCCAGGAGAATTCGGCTATGGTTGGTTGTGTGAGAGAATGATTATTTTGCATGTTTCACGTTAAAAGGACTAGATGGAATAAAAGGAAACTATTAGGTGTAAAATCGTAATTTTCCCAAAAAGGACTAGATTGTTTTGAATGATTAAATTATGTGACTTAATGTGGGAATTGAATGATTTGTTAATGTAGACTACGATCGTGCTGCAGACAGCGAAAAAGGGAAATTGGCGGATTAGTCCCTAAAGTCTTTCCAAACTGTAATCCAGTCCAGTAAGTTCGTAATGTTAAATTGTTATTATTAACTGCTTATAATTACCTTTCTAATTATTGTTGAACATAAGAAATGATGATTGGAAATGCGAAAGATAGAAACGACAAGATGAAGATTTCTCGACCTTATGCCAAGGATAGAAAATGGTCCGATCCTGAGATCCTGCATTTGTTGCAGATTCTCTACAACATCGTGAGTCACCATAAGGTGAATAGAATCCAAGAATGGATTACAGGCCCTACGGTGGTTGGGATTTATGCTTGATGCATTTTCTCGTCAGCTTAGTGTGAGCAACATCGTAGGGAAGAGATATATCGTATCGATGGTTAGAAATCACATTGTATATTGGTAACAGGCATGACCTCTCGGTCAATAGGTAGTAAATGCGCATCATGACTTTGAGTTAATAGGGAGTAAACGAATAACGATATCTGAAGTGCAGTTGCTTGACTCGACAGATTTATGAAGTTGCTTATCACTTAAGACTCAGTAAATTGATGAACCTTGCGCACTTATTAAACTATGAAGCTTACCAGTGAACTTGTTGTTGTTTTATGGATTTCATTTTACGACTTGAAGATCGGATCGTCTTGAAGACATCATATTATCCCGAGAGCTCGTTCGGTAGTATTTACATCACTTGGTTATTTGCCATGTACTAGGATGATATTAACCTTTGTTGTTGTACTAAAGATGTTGAAATCTTACTATGTTGAATGTGTATATGCATGATGTACAATTTAGATGTTTAAGCTTAAGATGCTTGTAAAGACTTAGAAGTTATGTATGTTGTATGATGACCTAATGCATAACTTGTGTTAGATGTGTTTGAGATGTTAACTTTGTGTCTTGGTATAATTCTTGAGATTCTGCATACTTGTTTCGGTAGAACATATACATGTATTGGTAGAAGTACAGGGTAGGAGAGAGGTTGTTCTCTGACTTGAGTTGTATCGGTAGTTGAATTTTAAGTATCGGTAATTTTTAGTATTGATGCATCGGTAGTTTGTATGCTTATATCGGTAGAAGTTGCAGGGTGAGAATTTTTGCTCTCTGGAGTTTTTGGTATCGGTAGTTGCATGACTTACATCGGTAAAATTCATACTTGTATCAGTAAAGCTAGTACAAGTACCGGTAGAAATTTGCGCAGTTTTTAAATTGTTCACTAATTTGACTACTATCGATACTTGACCATCAAGTACAGGTAAAAGTCTCCTAAAATATTAGAAATGCCATTTTTACCCTTATTAAATTGTGTTTATGTTTATGGTGATTTATATCTATATATGTGTTAAGTGATAACTTTAACAAATAAGTTGAATAATATGGTGTTAAAGATGAAACAATGAAAAATGAACAGTAAAACACCGGAAATCCTAATCAGCGACGGTGTTCGAATTTTGGGTGTTACACTTTTTAGATTAATTTATAGTGATATTTATCGATGATATCCTAGTCTATTCTAAAAATGAACTCAAACATGAGGAACACCTTAGAAAAGTCTTACAAATCCTTCGGGAAAAAAAACTTTATGTCAAAGTAAGTGTGAATTCTAGCTCAAAGAGGTGATGTTTCTGGGTCATGTGGTATCCGTCGAGGGAATACGAGTGGAACCAAAGAAAATAGAAGCAATCCTTGAATGGAAACAACCCAAAAAATTTTCTTAAATCCGCAGCTTTCAAGGTTTAGGAGGATATTATCGTAGATTTTTGTCGAAGGGTTGTCCCTAATCGCCGCTCCTTTCACTAAACTGCTTAAGATTGACGTTCCTTTCAAGTGGAAAGAAGAACAAAAAGTGAGCTTCGAGAAACTTAAAACCGTCTCAACTCAAGCACCTATATTAGTACAACCTGAGCCCGGGAAGGAATTCGTAGTGTATAGCGATGCGTCGCATGTTAGTCTAGGTTGTATGCTAATGCAAGACGGTAAGGTGGTAGCCTATGCATCAAGATAACTAAAAACCTATGAGTGCAATTACCTAACCCATGATCTAGAATTCCCTGCAGTAGTTTTCGCTTTAAAAATTTGGAGGCACTACCTATATGGAGAAACATGTTACATTTACACCAACCACTAAAGCATCAAATACCTTTTTACGCAAAAAAAAAAAACTAAACCTTAAATGACAAAGGTGACTAGAATTGTTGAAGTATTATGATTGTGAAATTGACTATCACCTAGGGAAAGCTAATGTTAGTAGTAGATGCCCTAAGCCGAAAGCCAATAACTGAGTTAAGAGCTATGTTTACAATATTAAGTTTGCATGATGATGGTAGCTTACTAGCTGAATTGCAAGTAAAATCTGCCCTTATTAAAGAGATTAAAACCAAACAACCTACAGACATAACACTATTGCCCCACATCAAATAAATTGAAGAGGGAAACTTCGTACTGAACGAAAAGGGGATACTGTGTTTTTTAGGGAGATTTTATGTGCCAAAAGATGAGGATTTAAGACAAAACATACTAGCCCATACTAGCCCTTACACCATGCACCCCAAAGGAATAAAAATGTATTAGGATGTAAGAGACTTGTATTAGTGGATGGGTTTGAAATAAGACGTAACAGAATTTGTGACTAAATGCTTGACTTGCTAACAAGTAAAAGCGAAACACCAGTTTACCTCAAGATTGCTACAACCTATTAAAATACCACAATGGAATTGAGAGCGTACAATGATGAATTTTGTTAGTGGGTTACCCCTAACACCTACCAAGAAAGATTCAGTTTGGATAATCATTGATCGACTAACCAAATCTACATACTTCCTTCTGGTATGCAAAGTACCTTTGTCCATTATCTCAGATCAAGAATCCCCTTTTACCTCTCAATTCTGAAAGAAATTACATGAGTCGTAGGGAACCCTTTTGGATTTTAGTACTGCTTTCCATCGGCAGTCTAACGACCAATCCAAGCGAGTAATGTAACACCGTAAACCTGTCACCATTATTGGATAGGGTCTCGAGGTCTTTTCCAATCATCTATCATGGATTAACTCTCAATGTTACTTCATTTTAATAAATTTAAATAAAATAATACATCATACACGACATAAATCAATTTTAATTATCAATAAAACTTGATAAGGGTAAAAATGTCATTTACACAATTTTGGGAGACTTCTATCGGTACCTATTGGAAAAGTATCTGTAGAAGTCAAGTCAGTGAAAAATTTAGAAATAGTTACAGTTTTTTGCCGGTAGTTCTGATGGTTTTACCGATACAAGGGTGACTTCTACCGAAACAATGCATGCTTTTACCGATACTAAAAATTCTAGAGAGCTAAGAAGTTTTACCCTGCAACTTCTATCGATACAAGTATTGGACCGTCTCTATGACATCTTCCATGTTTCCATGTTAAGACGATATCGATCAGACCCGTCACATATTGTGCCCATCAAAGAGATCGAGGTATGATCTAACCTATCCTATGAGGAAGAACCAGTTAGAATTCTCAAAAAGGATGTCAAGGTTTTAAGAAGGAAACAAGTTCCCTTAGTAAAGGTGTTATGGCGAAACCACGGAGTGGAAGAAGCTACATGGGAAACGGAAGACCCATTTCGACAACAATACCCCCATTTATTTGAAGCATGTAAAAATTTGAAGGACAAAATTTCTTTAAGGGGAGAGGACAGTAAAATCCCAATAATATAAGTACAAATTTATATAAAAAATTAGTTTAGAGGATATAAACTTGATGGGAAAAGAGGAAGACCAAGATTCAAGCCCAAAATACACCATTTTAAGCTCAATATATTTATTATTATTATTTTATTTATTTATTTTCCCCACACCCTTGCCTACGTGAAATTCAACACCAAAATCCATTCCTTTTATTTATGGATTAATTGCTCAATAAAACTTAAAGTCCTAACTAAATCACTTCTCTAAAATCACACCCTAACTCAAGTAAAATTCCTATTGAAAGTTCTAATAAACCACAAAAACCTAACCCTATTTAGACCCCTCAAAAACTTCTCTACTGCTAATTTTTTTCTAAAGAACTTGTTGCTAGAAATTCTTGAAAAATAAACCTTGTAGCTTTTTTAGGATTTACAATCAAGCCCAAAATCATCTCCTTCGTTAAATCATCGATTCTTGTGTCGAATCAACATTAATTCCCATTAAGATCAGTAAGTGTTTCGTCCCTAATAATTTAGAACCTCTCAATTTTAGATAAAACGAGCTATAATCTATTAGGCAATTTGTTATTTAATCTTTAAACACTTTTTCCCTCAAAAAATCTCTAAGTTCTTTGAAAAACTTGTCAATAATCATCATGTTTGGTCAATTGAAAGACCCTTGTAGGTAACCCAAACCATCTTGGACGTGGGCAGGTCGTTTGAGGTCCTTGAAAAACGAGGTGGGTGACTTTTAAAGAAAATTGGGTCAAAATTTGAAATTGTTCAGGTACACACGGTCTACCATACAGCCGTGTGGCCCGTCCGTGTGGGTTACACGGGCTCACACACGGGCATGTCTCACTGCTTCCACAACACCTACGTTTCACACGCGGGCTGAGACCCTGCACATGGCAAGGGGCACACGACCGTGTGACGCCTAAAACTTAAAAAATTTCAGATTTCCCAACTCTTGTTTTCTTTTCTAAATCAGCCCCTGATTAGGATTTTTATGGCATTTAGTGAATTACAAATTTCATATAAAAGCCTAGAATGAATATAGGATGAGATGTGGATAAATTTATATAATTTTACGACTTGAATTTGTGACCGAGATTACAAAATGTGTTATTTGTGCATGAGAAAGATTGGCTAAATCGACAAGATTGTAAAATTTATTCAAATGAACATGCTACATGATATAAGTGATTAAGATTCTTAGTTAGTTAAATGTATTAGATCACATGACTACTATAAGAATTATTATTTGGTTGGATAGATTAGATGAATTAAATGATGATGAGATGATCGTTGAAAGGTTAACTAAGACATATGATATGAATGACAATATGATTATTATTTGTTTGATCATACTATAAGAACAACAAGAATGTTAGCATTCAAATGTCTATGTTATATGCTTATGAATGATATGATGATTATTGTTTGGTTGAGTTTGCTATATTATATAAACCATAACTTAGCTAGTAATTGAGCAATTATGCTTTGTGATGTGCTTGACATGAAATCCATTATTCACTTATGCCATGAGATTGATATGAAATACGCTTTGTTCTGTAAGAATAAGTTTCTGCTACATAAAGGAATGCTTTATATGACCTATGATGGTCCAACTATAAGTTATAAGTTATATGTCATATGTTTTGCCATGATGTATGTTTGCATGTGCATGGGGAGGAGAATTATGAAAGGAGAAAGTATACGGTAGTTTACGACACCCATAAGTTATAATTTATATGTTATAGTGTGTTGTGCAACCACAACCTAGCAGATTCCAACTGCGACTCTATAAAGAGGTTCCACAACTCTCTCCGATAGCTTTCATCTGCGAGGGGTTGAGGAATCTCACTCATACAGTAGCTCGGCTGCATCTGTAAGAATAAGTGGAGCAACAAGGAAGAGGGGTTCTAGGGAACAACCTAATTGGTGAGCTAGTGATCGAGGGTAAGATTTTCACATGCCATATGATACATTATTTGACTACTGCATGAACAAACTATGCACTCTCATTTGCAAATATATGATGAACTAGTCAGACTGTTATGTATGCAACGTAAAAGATTCTATTACTATAATTTCGTTAACATTATTGGATTTGCTTGTTTAATTGGACTGATTACCTAAAATAACATAACGGAAATTATCGCATTATAGGCATAGAAGATATGATTATTCTTTTATATGCATGTTTGAATATTGATCTGTTTATTTCGTAAAGGGTTCCCCATTGAGCCTGTTAGCTCACCTCCAATCTTTTCCATCTTACAGATGATGCAATAGACTAAGGGCGCGAACGCGATACTCGGAGAGTCTTAGCTTGCTATAGAAGCCTTTTATTTATTGCTCATATAATCATTCATTGTTTTTGTTATTATTCATGTATACAAATCTTAAGTTATAGGTTAGGCTAGAATTTTGCATTCTTGTTTATCTAGGATTTACATCAAATAATTATTAGGGTTTTTAGTTAAGCATTTGCCATACGTTTTGATGATTATTTTTATATGTTCATGTTTAAATTGGTATTAACATCTATATATTTTAAATTAAGAAGTTATTAAAGGTTTTTTCGCTGCTATATTGTGATGAAATCGATCGAATTAAACTATTAGGAAACACATGGTTTAGTTTGTTACGTTCGTGCCACTTAGGTCGTTAATGTAGTCGCTTCGAGTCGGGCCTACCATCCAGGTCGGGTTGGGGTGGTTCCGCTACTGTATTGTGATGAAATCAGTCGATTTAAACTACTAGGAAACACTTGGTTAAGTTTGTTACGTTTGTGCCACTTCGATCGTTAATGTAGTCGCTTCGACTCAAGCCTACCATCTAGCCCGGGTTGGGATGGTTACATTAATAATGTTTCTAATATAGAATTGCGTTTATAACAAATTATTAATATAAAATAATTTTAATTTTAATTACAATTATTTTATTAATATTTTTTTCAATGTCCATGTTATATTATTATCACTTAACTAGACTTTGGATACATATCAAAGTACACATTTTTTTTTAGATTAATTATCACTTAATTAGTGTTACCATTATTTACCAATTAAAATTAATATTTAGCATTATAAATATCTGCATTAACAATGCATTTTCATTCAAAATAACATATAATAATTTATTGGGGAGAAAAAAATCATATTTTAGTATCATTTAAGAAGTTTTTTTCCCATCACAAAAAAGGTATGCTTTTCATTATTATTTGGTATGTTTAGCTATTATTATTTAATATTAAATAGTTTTACTATTATTTAATTTTAATAATGTTTACATAATTGTGAATATTGTTTACCGTTATATTCTAAAATATTATATTAAAGGCAATAAAATAGTAAAGTAATAGTTCTTTATTAATGAAATTTTGACTCATATTCAAATGAAAAATTAATTTATCTAATTACTTAATATTTTACTATCGATTGTTTCCCACTTTTTTCTTTATTTTCATTATTTTTAAAATGTTATTTTTTTTCTTTCAATTTTTTTCAAAATCAATACACTTTTATTATAAATTTAATCAATTTTTATTTAATTAGGAAATATATATTTAAATTATAAAAATATATTATTTAATCATGGGAACTAGTTTTAAATAAGATACAAGTTTACCATTAATTATTATTCTATTTATTTTATAATATTTAGTTTTTATCTTCAATAATTTTAAATTAAAAAAATAAATCTAATTGGTTATAAAATATTTTAATTATTATTATTTTAAATTATAATTGCATTATATTATAATATAATCATATGTTAAACTAATATATTTTCAACTAATATATGTAAGTTTATTTTAAGTTACAAGTACAGTCACAATTGAAATTATTAAGAATAAATCTAAGTAATTATAATCAAAATTAATCATTATAAAATACAAACTAGAATAATATAGATTATGAACCCAACAAGTGGCTCTAGTGGAAAATAGGATGTTGTTCATCTTAGGGGTCTCGGGTTCAAGCGCCTGTGTGTGCAAAGTGTGTGTGCGTTGTCAAAGTGTTAAGAAAGTATGAACAGATACTACCATGTAATCACACCAGTATATTCAAAAAAAAAAGAATAATATTAGATTATGAACCCATTAATGGTTTTACACAAAATGAGATTCGAACATGGATTCTTAAAATTTTTGAGGGCCTTAATTTTATCATTAAGCCAATGATATTAAATTTAAAGGTCAAAGTGTGTGTGAGTTTGTAAAGAATATTTGGAATGGAGGGAATTTTGAAGGCTGGATCAATCGAACCTTGCTTGTGTTGATTCCAAAAGTTGAAAACCTAGAATATTTGTCTCAATTTTGGCCTATTAGCCTCTGCACAGTACTTTACAAAATTGTTTCAAAAGTCATTGTGAATAGGTTCAGGCCTTGATGCATAAATGGGTACATCCGAATCAATCCAGTTTCATTCCTGGTAGAAGCATAACAGATAATATAATTGTGGCACAAGAAATTATCCACTCCATGCATCAAAAGGTTGGTAAAAGAGGGTGGATGGCTGTGAAAATGGACCTTGAAAAAGCATACGACAGATTGCACTGTGTTCAATCCTCTTTTATGCAGATTATTTGGAAAGGAACTTGTCTAATGTGTTTAATCCATCGCGTGGGATAAGACAAGGTGTTCCTATTTCACCCTATATTATTGTCTTTTGTATGGAGAGATTGGCTTAGATTATAAATATTGAAGTCCAAAAGAATGGGTGGAAACCGATAAAGCTTTTAAAAGAGGGGCCAAACCTTTCTCACCTCTTTTCCATGGATGATTTAGTTTTATTTGGTGAAGCGTCTGTGAATCAAATGGTGACGATGAAACCGGTTCTTGATAACTTCTGTTGTAGGTCGGGTCATAAAGTTAATGCGCAGAAAACCCAGATCTTTTTCTCAAAGAATGTCAACCATGAGCTGAAAATGAATATTAGTTGTGGACTTGGTTTTTCTCATGTAGACAATTTGGGTAAGTATCTCGGGGTCCCGCTTCTACATCAAAGAGTTACTAAGGAGACATTTTAATATATGGTGGATAATATGAGGAAGAAACTTGCAGGATGGAAGTCTAAATTGCTTTCACTTGCCCGTAGAATTACTTTGGCTAAAGCAGTTTTAATTGCTATTCATATTTATGCTATGTTGTCCACATCTATTCCAAGGGGTGTTTGTCAGGAAATGGAAAAAATAATTCGTAATTTTGTTTGGGGAAATTCAGAAGAGAAGAAAGGGATGAACCTAGTAAAATGGGATGACCTGTGTAAAGAGATGAAGAGCGGTGAACTGGGTTTCAAAAATTTGCATGGCTGAATAATTCTCTTCTTATGAAAATTGGGTGCAAGTACTTAAAGGAAAATATAAATGTAAGGATAAATTACCCTTTACTTTATATGAACAGAACACCTCACGCCTTTAGAAAGGAATTTGTGGAGTTTGGACCATGGTTTGGGATGAAGTTTTATGGAATATTGGGAATGGTAAAAAGGTTGATTTTTCTAAATGGGTTAAAGATTGGGGACCTCTGATTGACAGTTGCACTCAACCTGAAAGTACTCCTAAGAAGCATGTTCCTGTCAAAGAACTTGTTACGCCAAGTGGACATTGGAACTGGTCAATTCTAAATTCGGTCTTGCCACGCCCAGTCATTCTTGTTATCTCAGCTTATAAGACTCCAACGGATCATGATGTTGATGATTTTGTGGATTGGGCACATGATAAGAAGAATATATTTTCTGTGCATTTTGCCTGTGCTACTAATTGTGGTGAGGTGAGGAGTAGCTATGATGGGATTTGGTAATAGATTTGGGTATATTCCAACCCCTCATAAGGTACGTGTTTTCATTTGATTAGCTTACCGTGATAAAATTCTAACAAATGAGAATAGAGTAAAAAGGAGAATGGCATCTGATGCAAGCTACATAGTGAGTGGATGTGCACTGAAAAATACTGACCATATTCTATGGTATTGTACTCTTGCTATAGCAACTTGGCTTTCAGTTATTAAAAAGAAGACGAGGCATGAGTTTTTTAGGATCAACTTGGAAGAATGGATTGCTAAAAATCTTTCTGATCCTAAATATTTTGCTTGTGTTCCTAACGGGTGGGCTTTAATGTATGGAAGTATCTACTGGCATCTACGGATTCAAAGAAATCAGTTTGTTTTTAATGCTAAATTGTTGCAAACCGATAGTATTTTGGAGAGCAGTTTATTGGATGAGGGACATCTTCCTAAAGGCGAACCATGATTCGAAACAGTCATTAATGCGCACAAATAATGATGCTCGAATGATCACAAGATGGAGTCCACCGAAGGATGGTTGGATGAAGGTGAATACAGATAGAGCGGTTTGTCAACTCTCAAGTAGTGCTACTGCAGGTGGTTTAATCCGTGACCAGATTGGAGTATGGATTGCAGGTTTCACAAGAAATATTAGGAGTTGTTCAATGTTCATGGCTGAACTCTAGGGTATCCTCGATGGCCTCCAAATTGCATGGAGTCTTGGATTGAAGAAAGTGGTACTTGAGACAGATAGTAAGTGTTAGAGCTCAATTTGTCCAGGCCCAACTCTAAACCCAAATTGAACCCAAAATAAAATATAATTTTAAATTTAAATTTATTTTAAATTTAAAGTGTCCAAATACAAAATTAAACCAAAATTACACCAAATGTCCAGTTACAAGCCCAATGACCAAAGCTCAAACTAAATTACATGACCCAACAAACCCAAACCCAAAAGTCAAACCCTAGCAACGACTTATGTTGCTGTCGGCCCTGCCTTGCCCATTCAGATGCCGCCACGTTAGCAAAGGCTACCCACCATCTATCACCGCCACTAGCAACTTGCACCACTACCACTGTCACCTGCAAAGATGAAAGGACCGGCATTTAGTTGAAAAAAACAAAATACCATGATTGTATAACAAGGCTATTAAGCCAAAATTAATATCGGTTGTAATGGTTACTGAGCATTTTTTCGAAATAAAAAATAGTCTCAAGACGTTTTGAAATCAATACACGTAAACAGAGCACTCAATATCAATACTCAAAGGAATACAGTTCGACAAATCAGATTACAGAGCATATTTGTTGGCAAGGTATATATTTATTTGTTGTTTATTTATTATCTGAGATTCGAAACCTTTTATATTCTAAGCACATATTAATATACCATTTATTATACCATTATTATCATTTATCAGTATTTATTCCAAACGTTTAATAAATAAATAATAAATATATAATAAATAAAAAGGAAAGAAGTCGCAGAGATGTACCTGACCTTGCCATCGCTGTCGAAGCCACCGATGGAGTCCTTCCAAACTGGTTATGTTCGCGAGGGTTCTGATGGGTATTCTCACATGTAAAAAACAAATAAATGTTAATAATAATATAAAATAAAACAACAGATTTCAAAGGGATAAAAAATAAAGAATCGAAACTGTTTTTTTAAAAGAAAAAACAAATCAATCGAGGGTTTTGTTTTAAAAAAATAAAAAGAAAAACAAAGAAAAATAAAAGATCGAAACTGGCTTTTTAAAAAAAAAAGGAATCAGATTCAGGTTATATTTTAAAACAGAAGTCTAAAAACAATTTTTTTTTTATTTTTCAACTCGGATTTGAAGATTTCAAACCCAAATCTAATTTTATTTCAAAAAAAATTAAAAGGAGAAGGTTTTTGCTTACTTGGGCCACCATGGATGGCAGCGCGTGACGCCAGAGTGCGACAGACCGGCGACGGAGAAGGGCCAAACCCTAGGTCCAACCATGAGGGGAGAAGAGAGAGACGAGAGAAAAAAAGATTGAAAGAAAAGTTTTTTTTAAAAAAAACAGATTTAAAATGATTTTTTTTCAGAAATTATAGCCTTTTACAGGCTTGGAAAACGACACCGTTTAAGGAAGGTATCTTAACTGCCAAAATGGCGCCGTTTTACTCCAACTTGATCTGACCCGCACGGATCCCCCTAGGATCTGCGTGTTTTCATTAAATGGGTTATTTACCTAACAGGCCCTTTTGCATTTTCAATTTTGGCAATTTCGTCCCTTTAATATTTTTCAATTTATTTTAAATTTGCCAGTTTTTTTAAACGCTTTACAATTTAATCCTTTGACTTTTAGAAGCCCAAGAAGCTGCCACGTGTCACCCCTTTTGGTTTTATTGCACAAAAAGCCCCTATTTTATTTAAAAATTACATTTTGACCTCAAACTTCTCTAAAATTGTATTTTGACACCCGAACATTTTAAAAATTACATTTTGATCCCTAAACTTCTTAAAATCATATTTCGACCCCTAAACTTTCCCAAAATCACATTGTGACCCCTAAACTTTTCTAAAATCACATTTGTACCTCTAAACTTTTCTAAAATTATATTTAACCCTAAATTCTTCAAAACTTTATTTTTCGACCCCATTTTCTTTATTTTCTTTTTCTTTGATTCTTTGTACATAAAATTTACTTATTCTCTTCGTATTTTAAATTAATCTTGTTATTTTCTCATTGATTTTGATTCGTGATTCTTTCTCATTTCGTAATTTGTTTTGTGCTTAATTTTTGCATATACTTATCTGCTTAATCGTTTTATTTAATTTCACCATTAATTACACATTTGTATTCGCATTCATCTTTAAATTAAATTTGTTTTTTGTCTCAAAAAAATATATACAAATAATTCTAAAACCGAGGTAATATTCCTTTATTTTGGATTTTGAAAAATTGTGCCGTAACTTGCTAGGTGCGCTTTTTTTCTTCAAACCAAAATAATAGAATACCCTTTCCAAGGTTTGAAATTGGCAACGAAGGAATGTTCGTTATTTTCGGATCTCGAAATGTTATTTCCTAACTCACTGGACGTGACTTCATTCCTCGATCATTTTCAAATAACGAGACTTCCTCACGAAATTCGATTTCCTTCTTAAATGTGTACATCAAATAAATCATATATTTAATGATCGTATTTTAAACTTCACTCGAGATTTTGAATTTTTAACAAACAAGACCAGAAAATAGTCTATGTGGTACCAATTTTGGGCGTGTGTGGGTGTTAATCCTTTTT
Organism: Gossypioides kirkii; assembly: GCA_005610355.1. Lineage (NCBI taxonomy): Eukaryota > Viridiplantae > Streptophyta > Magnoliopsida > Malvales > Malvaceae > Gossypioides > Gossypioides kirkii. Next base: position 20,447,082 of record CP032253.1, read on the forward strand.
CACACGTAACCGACTCCCGAACTCGTTTTCTAGATTTCGAAGACCAAAGTATTTTTTAAAACGGATTTAAAATGTTTTATAGTGATCCAATCACACCAAATAAAAAAGGATTGGTGGCGACTCCGATGTTTCGATTTTTAAAATATTTTCGAGACTTTTTCTTTTTTTCCATAAAAAAGTTTCGACAATTTGGCGACTCCACTAGGGAAATTTTTTAAAATAAAAGAGAGTCAAGCCAAAAATCGATTACGTCCGGGTCTTTTTGTTAAAATTTTTTAACACTCGGTTTTGTTTAATATACGATCCTTTACATTTTTGTGTGATGCTATATTATGTCGATATTGTTAGTTAAGTTTGCATTCATATACATTTGTTACTACCCCTTTAAGTAGAAGCGAGAAACTACTCCTTCGTGAGGTTTTCACCTTCGTGCAGGATAGTGGATTGCTTTCGGGGTTACATTCGTACCCATGTTTTCGTGAAGTTTTCACTTCCGTGCAAACATGTAGGAAATGTGTCCCCCTAAACCGAACTCATCCGTATGAGCCTGTAATGGGTGAAGATCGAGGAATCTGCTGGTTTGGGTATCCTTTACTCTAAAGCCCACACCATATATAATGAGCCGTAAGTACTTGCCTTAGAAGGAGTTATACTGAACCTTTTAGCTACTATACAGGACAAGTTCTTAGGTTCTTTGTTTTATACCTGTATATTGGTAGTGATGTGTTTTGCTAACTTGTTTTGTTTTGTCTCTTTTGCTTGCATTGCATCATCATATAAGGAAAGGTATTGATTCAAACTCAATTACTGATAAGAGAATTGATCATGGAGAACAAGTATCTTGATAGGGTGGAGGATAACATGGTTATGCGTATGTGGTCGGAGGAAAATGAACGCTAGAAGGGTGATTGCTTAGTAGAAGGGCATGAATCTGGCTTTTGGGATTGCACCAAAATTAGTACAGCTCAGAATAGTATGCAAGAGTTGAAAGAAATATGGGACCAATGGGATAATGAATGAAGCAAACCTTTTACCACGAGTACGGAGATTTACCATACTTACTCGAGGTGAAAGTAGATAAGTACCTCTTTCGAGCTTTGGCACAACACTAGAACCCGACCTACAGTTGCTTCACTTTTGGGAATGTAGACATGAAACGATCGAGGAATACACCACTTTACTCCATTGTCCGAAGATCTTGGCTGATAGAGCTTACTCAAGAGCTCCTAGTGTCCTGACTTTTATCAAGAGATTAACAAACATCACTGGCATGAGTGAGCAATGGGTCGCAGCTCGATTTAAGGTGAAAGGTGACAATAAATGCATTATCTGGAAGATTTTACGAGACTTGATCTTGGCCCACCCGGATGCAAAGAAAAAGATTGACATCCTGGCTTAAGTATATATGGGTTAGTCATTTTTCTCAAGGCTTTGGGACATATAGAAGATGCGATTACAGATTTGTTCGATAGGTTGAATAAAAAGGTTACATCGGTCCCGAAAATATTGGCTGAAACTTTTAGATCATTAAAAGCATGTAAAAAAAGAAAGGGACGATTTATCGGCTGCGTACCATTGTTGATAGTGTGGTTCCACAGTCGCTTTTGGAAAACAGAGAGTTTCTTATCAACACTTTTTCAAAGATTATTTTCCTTTGAAAGAGTTTGTAACTACGTAAAGACAATGAAACTTCTCGGAGGAAAAATGGATGGCGATACTTTAAAGTCTCCGAGACAAAGACATAGAATGGCGGGCACCATGGTTTGTTCCTGACAAAATCCTGTATCGATGTGAAGACTTCGACTGGGTTCCGTTGGCTGAAATTTATGGAGCTACAGGATACACACCTTTATTGGTTTCAAAACAGTACAGGTCGAGACAATTCATACCAGCAACCCAAGGATTAGCCCAGTGTAAATTCGCCTATAGAGGAGAGAATAATAATAAGAGGATTTAAGAGATCTCGAATGCATGAAACCAAGTTCGGAGGATGAAAGTGTTCGACACTAATTCTATGACAATTATAGAATATGATTGGTGGAGGAATAGAAGGATCAATGATAACATTCGTGTACCAAACCCGTAAGTTGTTCGCCTAATTGAGGAGCACTTGCAGGTTGTCCCGACAGAACTAGAAATTATCAAACAAGATTTTGAGAGAAAGAATTTTGAAATGGAAAAAATTATAGAAAAATTGGAAGAAGAAAAGGTACTTTTGGGATTAGATGTTGATGTTCAGAAATTAGAAGTAGAAAAATTGAGAAAAGGAAAGAACAAGGCCGAAGAAGATCTTGATAGCCTGAAGAAAGACTACAATAAACTTCGTTTGTCGATGAGGACTGCTGGTTTGGGTAAAACGTTAGAACAATAGCAACGAGAAATCTGTGAAGAAAAGAATAGAACAAATTAGTGAAAGAACAAGTTTCAAGATGCCCAGGTTTAGGAAAATGCCATGAAAAGTAGCTTGTTGGAAATTCAAGCCGAGATAACTGAGTTAAAGGCCCGAATAAAAGAGTTAGAGAAATCTCTGTATAGACATCGTAGTCGAAACTCGATGGTAGAACTGAAAGCAAGTCGAGTCGAGATCGAGAGATTGAATAAGAGGGTAGAAGAACTGAAAGCCTCGTTGCAGAATAGCGAGATACGAACCGAGATTCTTGAGAGGACAATGGAAATAAATGAATGGCACCTTCAGCATACTCGGAGAAAAGTTCAATAAGAGATTATATTATGGGCGAAGCTCTAAATCAAATGCGGGGAGTAGCTGACCACTTGTAAACGCTAATAGTCGAAGCCGATATGTTAAGTGTTCAATATGAGACAAAGTCAGATCAGGGTCAGAAATTAATTAGACTTCTCAAGAAAATCAAAACTCTAAGCATTAAGGCAAAATCGTTTATGTAAATCTACTTTATGTAAAGAAACTTGTTATCTAGTGAAGTTTTCTAATAGAATTGAATTATAAGTCAATACCATTCTTTTGCATACATGCACATATAAGCATCGCATTTTATTAACATGCATTTAATTCCACAAAATATCCCTAATTAATTAATTAATTTAAATTGTAACAGTCACATCAGTAATCATTGAAAATCCATACCATTATAATACTCACAAAAAAACCAAAGCCATGGAGCAGTGGCTAGAAATACTTGAACAAATCCAAAATGAGATGCAAGAAAAAATGCAAGAACAGTTACAGGAACAAATGACAAGAATGTATAGGGATATGAAAGATCAGTTCATGAAAGTCCAAAGAAATTTGATGAATAAGTTGGCCCGAATGAGGCAAAACGTGGTCGACAATGGAAAAGGTCTTGTAATAAACCCGACTGAGAAAGACGAAGATCCTATTAATCCCCCAGGTTTTACACCTCCTCATAACCAAGTTCCATAGAAGGCACAAACACGGGAGGCGACTGTTACTATAAGGGCATAACAACATGCCACTGGTACATCAAGGCTATTTAATTATCCGGTAGGATCGAGATCTAACCCTGAAGATAATGTCACAAATCTTGGTGTCCCTAATTTTGATGAGATGATGAGAGCAGATCTTCCTAGACAGATGGAGGAAAAGTATAAGCAATTAGAGGAAAAGATTGAGGCGATATAAGGAACTGAAAACTTCTACGGGATAGATGCTAAGGAGTTAAGCCTAGTCCCAGATTTGGTACTCCTTCCTAATTTCAAGGTCCCGGAGTTCGAAAAATATAATGGAACAAGTTGTCCTGAAGCTCACATTACCATGTTTTGTAGAAAAATGGTAGGATATGTTCATAACGACCAACTTTTCATTCACTGTTTTCATGACAGTCTGGTAGGGTCAACAGATAAGTGGTATAACCAGTTGAACCGGGTAAAGATTCATTCGTGGAGAGATTTGGCGCAGGCTTTCTTAAAGCAATATGGCCATGTAACAGATATAGCCCCTGACCGAATTACACTGCAAAACATGGCGAAGAGATCGAATGAAAGTTTCAGATAAGAAGCTAAAGAGTTTTTGAAGTTCCTGAAACATAGCGAGTATAGTGTAGTGGAACAATTGCACAAGCAGCCGGCTCGGATATTAATTTTGGCCTTACTCTTGAGCTCAGAGGCCCATCAAAGCGTACTAATGAAAGTGCTAAATGAGACTTATGTGGCCAATGATATTTTCGTCTGTAAACTGGACCGTTTGGTCAATAATGTGTGTATAGATAATTTTCTTTTCTTCAGTGATGATGAGATACCAACTGGAGGAATGGGATCCACGTAAGCCCTACATATCACCACCTATTGCAAAGGGTACACATTACCCGGAGTACTCATAGATAATAGCTCGGCTCTAATTTGTGTTACCATTAACTACTCTGAAGAGATTACCGATTGATAGCTCTTACATGAAAAGATGTAACAACATAGTGAGAGCGTCCGATGGAACTGAAAGGAAAGTAATGGGAAAGATAGAAATACCTCTTTAGATTTGACCGAACACATACAAGGTGGATTTTTTTGTAATGGATATCAGGCTTACATATAATTATCTGTTAGGAAGACCGTGGATTCATTCAGCTGGGGCAGTACCTTCTTCACTGCATCAAAAGCTGAAATTGATAAATGAAGGGCGGCTAACCACGATCAATGATAAGGAAGAAATTATTGCATCTGTACAAGTGACGCACCTTATGTTAGAACAGATGAAGAGGCTATCGAATACTCCTTTCGATCATTGGAGTTCGTCAATACAACATTTATTACCGAAGGAAGCATGGTACTTGTACCTAAGTTATCATCAACTGTAAGGATGGGCCTACGTTTAACGGTTGGAAATGGGGCATTACCTAGAAAAGGGCTAGGAAAATACCTCCAAGGGAGAGGCAGCGTGCCAATACTGATAGAAAAACGGGATCGTTATGGCTTGGGATATAAACCAGACACAAAGCAAAAGAAGAAAGAGTTGAAAAGAAAGCAAGAAAGAAGGAGGGCAAGATTGTCCGGAGCAGAGATTTCGTGGGAACCCATGGTCTTCCCACACATATCTACGACATTTGTTTCGGGAGGAGTAATCAACCAAAAAATAGGGATGGAAAAGAAGTAAGTAATAATCAGGATTGAGAGAATCATGAAGGATCTAGGCGTCATCGCTATATTCAATGAGGGAAAAGAAGGGAATCTACCAAGAATCGGTCCATGCGCACCTGGAAGCACTCTGGATAATTGGATTGTAGAAGAACACCCTGTAACTTTTAATATTTCTTCAAAGTAATGCTCAGAACACACCTATTGCTTTAGGCTCAAAAGCAATATGGATCTTTTTGTAAAGGGTCCATCATCATTATCTAGTTATTTTAATGAAAATGCATTTTCCATCCTAAATGGAAAATTTTTCACTAATTATTCTTTCGTTCTTATCCAATTCAACAAACCATTTGTTTATATTCAAAATACAAAATTGATCATTCTTTATTACATACATTCTTGTCCAATTTGACAAACATACTCATACTCATACTCATACCATACAGTAATTCTTTCGTAAATTTATTTTGTTCTTTGGACCTTCTGTTTTACTCCTTTGACAGGTCCTTGAATATCAATAATATGAGTGACCCTGATGATAACTTAGAGCCTCGTTTTGAGAAAGATATGTGTTTAGAGGAATTTCAGGACTTTGAAGATGATCAGGATTGTAATTTATCTCCTGATTTGTTAAGGATGATGGAGCAAGAAGAAAAACAAATCTTGCCTCATTCGGAACCGGTAGAAGTTATAAACCTAGGGAATAAAGATGAAAAGAAAGAAGTGAAAATTGGGAAAAACATGGTCCTACCAAGACATGTTTGGCCTGAGTACCGACATTGTTGTACACAAACTCCTCATAAAGGAAGAATGCAAGTGTGTTCAGCAGAAACTTCGAAGGATGAGACCTGATGTGTTATTAAAGATAAAAGAAGAAGTTAGAAAGTAATTCGACGTTGAGTTCCTCCAAGTAGTTAAATACTCAGAATGGGTAGCCAACACAGTCCCTGTTCTTACAAATGATGGGAAAGTGCGTATGTGTGTGGACTATAGGGATTTAAATAAAGCTAGCCCAAAAGACAACTTTTCATTACTTCAGATTGACACCTTAGTAGATAATACAGCAGGTCACTACTTATTTTCATTCATGGATGATTTCTCTAGGTATAATTAGATAAGGATAGATTCTGAAGATATGGAGAAAGCCACGTTTTTCACAATGTGGGGTACATTCTGCTACAAGGTGATGCCTTTTGGACTCAAAAATACGGGGGGCAACCTATCAAAGAGCTATGATGACTTTGTTTCATGACATGATGCATAAAGAATTTGAAGTTTATGTCGATGATATGATTGCAAAATCCCGAACAGAGGAAGAACATGTAAAGATTTTAAGAATGTTGTTTGTGAAGCTAAGAAAGTATCAACTAAAGTTAAACCCAGCCAAGCGCACTTTCGGAGCCATTTCTGGCAAGCTGTTAGGCTTTGTAGTCAGCAAAAGGGGGATTGAAATTGATTCAGGTAAAGTCAAAGCCATACAGGAATTACCACCACCCAGTACACAAAAAGAAGTTCGAGGGTTCTTAGGGAGATTAATTACATTGCTCAGTTCATCTCACAGCTGACTGAGAAATACGGTCCCATCTTCTGTTTTCTTAGGAAGCGTAATCTAGGTGTGTGGGATGACGAATGCCAAGAAACTTTTGACAAAGTCAAGGATTATTTGTCCAATGCTCCCATATTGGTGGCCCCAATTCCTAATAAATCATTGATCCTGTACTTGGAAATTTTTGAAATTTTTATGGGATGCATACTAGGCTAACACGATGAGTCTGTAAAGAAGGAAAGGGTGATATTATCTTAGCAAAAAATTCATCGATTGTGAGACTTGATACTCGGTAATTGAAAAATTATGTTGCACTCTAGTTTGGACCACGCAATGATTAAGATAATACATTTTGTACCACACAACTTGGTTAATCTCAAAACTAGATCCTCTGAAATATATGATGGAGTTGGCCGCATTGAATGGAAGGTTAGCTAGGTGGTAAATCTTACTTTCTGAATTCTACATAGTCTATGTCAATCAAAAGGTAGTAAAAAGGAGTGCGATAGCCGACTTCCTAGCCAACAGGGCTTTATAGGACTATGAGCCAATAAACTTTGATTTCTCAAATGAGGAGTTAATGTATATTGCAACAATTGAATAATGAACCACAGTGGAACATCCTTGGAGATTAAATTTTGATGGTGCTTCAAATGCTACGGGTAATGGAGTTTGGGCAGTCTTGGTATCACTAAAAGGAGACCATTATCCTTTCACTAGTAAACTTGATTTTGATTGTACAAACAACATGGCGGAATATGAAGCATGTATCATGAGAATTCGTGCAGCTATAGAGCAGGGAATCAAAATTTTGGAGATATATGGAGACTCCGCACTAGTAATCTATCAACTCAAAAGAGAATGGTAAACGAGAGATTCCAAGCTAATTGATTATCGACAGTTGGTTCTCGAGTTAACCAAAGAGTTTAATGATGTCACATTTCATTATCTCCTACGAGAAGAAAATCAAATGGCTGATGCTCTTGCCACTTTGGCCTCGATGATTAAGGTAAACAGACCAGAAGATATAAAACCTATTCAATTGAGCATCTATGAAGCTCCAACCTATTGTTATGATATATAAGAAGAAGAAGAAGAAAGGGATGATCGCCTATGGTACCAAGATATTCTCCAGTATGTAAGAGATTGCAAGTACCCCGAGCAAGCTTCTGAAAATGAAAAAAGGACATTGAGAAGGCTTGTAAATGAATATATCCTAGATGGGGAAATCTTGTACAAAAGGAGAAAGGATCAAGTGTTGCTAAGATGTGTCGACACAATCAAAGCTAGAAAGATTTTAGAAGAAGTTCACGAAAGCATTTGTGGAACACACGCTAATGGTTTCATAATGGCCAGGCAGATAATTAGATTTGGGTATTACTGGTCCACCATGGAAGGAGATTGCATCAATTATGCTAAGAGGTGTCATAAATGCTAGATTTATAGGGATAAGATTCATGTACCCCTATCACACCTTCATGTCATGACTTCTCCTTTGCCTTTTTCTATGTGGGGCATGGATGTTATTGGGCCAATTTCTCCAAAGGCTTCTAATGGTCATAGATTTATCTTCGTGGTTATCGACTGCTTCACAAAATGGGTAGAAGCTGCTTCTTACACCAACGTCACGAAGTTTGCAATTAGCAAGTTCTTAAAAAAAGAGATCATCTGTCGATATGGGATGCCGAAAAGGATCATATCTGACAATGCTTTGAATTTGAATAATAGCACGATAACAGAAGTTTGCGAGCAATTCAAAATCAAGCATTACAATTCATCTCTTTATCACCCAAAAATGAATGCAGCTGTAGAGGCAACTAATAAAAACATCAAGAAGAGCGTTGCAAAATGACCGAGACCTATAAAGGCTGGCACGAAAAATTACCGTTTTCCCTCTTTGCTTACAGAACTTCGATCAAAACTTCTACTGGGGCAACACCATTCTCGTTAGCATACGGCATGGAAGCAGTCTTACCTATTAAGGTTAAAAAATCTTCCCTCCGAGTCTTGACAGAGTTACAATTAGATGAGGCAGAATGGATTCAAGCCCAATATGATCAGTTGAATTTAATCGAAGAAAAGAGATTAAGAGCTATCCATCATGGTCAGATGTACCAGAAAAATGATGATGCGAGCTTATAACAAAAAGGTCCACCCTAAAAAATTCCACGAGGGAGATCTAATTCTGAAAAAGATACTTCTCATACATAAAGACTTCCGAGGGAAATGGATACCCAATTGGGAAAGACCTTATGTGGTAACGAAAGCTTTCTCAAGAGGAGCTCTCATTCTAACAAAAATGGACGGCAAAGATCTGCACAACCCGTCAACTCGGACTTAGTAAAAAAATATTTCGCCTAAAAAAAGGATCAAGATGAAAACCCGTAAAGGGCATCTTGAAACCAAAAGAGATTTTGAGTAGAAAACCCGCAAAGGGCGACTCAAATTCAAAGTGAAAAATGGGTTCGAAGTGATCATTTCTCTCAAATGTAACAAGACAGTGGAAATTTACAACTTGAAGCATCAACAAGGCACTCCAGGTCTTCTAGATACATATTCGGGCTCAGAGTGATTCTCAGCGAGTCTAATCGAAGAAGCTCCTCTTGCGATATCCAGAGTCTTTCATTGTATACTTGGCAATTTTTTACTAATATTTGCCATCTTTGATCTTTTCTTTTGAATTGTGTCTTTAATAAATTTCGACCTTATTCTTTCATAATCTCGTTCAAGCATCTTGCATTGAAAATAACGAATAATGAACTAACAATATGAATCATACAAAGATCCATTAGCATTACTCTGGAATTTCCTAAATGGTACAGGGGTCTGAAACAGGACCACCAATTGGAAAACAAACTTGAAAACAAGTAGTTCAAGCTAAGCCTAGAAGGAGACATGACAACGCACCCATGATAGAATTTGGACAAGCAACAAGCCATGTCAATCTAAATAACAATAATAAATGAATCTGACATTCATCATGCACATTCATTTCGTTAAAAGCATTTGATTCATTCTGATCATGGCATCCTAAATAATCTGGGCCTATATAGAGGTCTATAGAAGCATACTTTACAGGTCACATCCCCGTAAAATAGCGAGATGAGCCAAGGAAACATTGGAGTTAATGCCCTAGAGCATGAAGTTAAAGATTGAGACCATAAAGGCGAATTTTATACCTTGAAGTTGAAGAGGAGCAGGTTAAAACTGCAACGATTGAAGGCACCAATATCTTACCCCGACCGCGAGGCAGATTGAAGCATCCGATCTTTTACCTTAATCAGAGGGCAAATAGAAGACATACCATTACCTAACCCCGATCATGAGGAAGATTGAAACACACGATCGCTTACCCTGATCATAGGGAAGAGTGAAACTTCAAAAGCTCATCTTCCTGATGAGATGTAGAGAAGCATACCAAAATAATGAAGAGAACCTCAATACGAGTGAAACTTTAAAACTTCATCTTCTTGATAAGATACAGAGAAGTCGGTCAAAGCAATAAAGTGGTCATCTTCCTGACGAGATGCAGAAAGTGAACCAAATCCGTCTTCCTGATGAGATACAGAGAAGTGGATTAAAATAATGAAGCGGTCATCTTCCTGATGAGATACAGAGAAGTAGACCAATTTAATGAAGCGAAGCTCAAGACGAATAAGACTTAAAACCCCATCTTTCTGATGAGATACAGAGGAGTGGGTCGAAGTAATAAAGCGGTCATCTTCCTGATGAGATGCAGAGAAGTAGACCAAGAAATGAAGCCATAACACACCTGAAGTATCAGCGGATTGAATCAAAGACTACGATGACAAATCTCAATCTCCTTCAAGTTGTAAGTGAATTGAGTGAAGTTACAATAGAAAATTTTGTCATTTTGTCTTTTTGAAATTGCCTTAGAGCAGGATGGAATCAGAACACTGAATCCTACTTTCCTAAAGTTGTAGAGAAGCGGATGCAGTGAAGTTGAATGACTAATAAAGCGAAAAGTGGGTCAGTTGAAGGAAGAACGTCGAAGATATGAGACGTGACGAAATTGGGCTTCCTTTTAGTCATTGCTATGTTCCTGTTACACAACAATGAGAAAAGAGGGACAACTATTGGAGCTCAATTTGTCCGGGCCCAACTCTAAACCAAAATTGAACCCAAAATAAAATACAATTTTAAATTTAAAGTGTCCAAATACAAAATTAAACCAAAATTACACCAAATTTCCAGTTACAAGCCCAAACTAAATTACATGACCCAATAGACCCAAACCCAAAAGTCAAACCCTAGCAACAACTTGCGTTGCTGCCACCCTTGCCTTGCCTATTCAGATGCTGCCATGTCAGCAAAGGCTACCCACCATCTACCACCACCACCAGCAACTTGCACCACCGCCACTGTCACCTGTAAAGAGGAAAGAACCAGCATTTAGTTGAAAAAATATCATGATTGTATAACAAGGCTATAAAGCCGAAATTAATATCGGTTGTAATGGTTACTAAGCATTTTTTCGAAATAAAAAATAGTCTTAAGACAATTTGAAATCAATACTCGTAAATAGAGCACTTAATATCAATACTCGAAGGAATACAATTCGACAAATCAGATTACAAAGCATATTTGTTGGCAAGGTATATATTTATCTATTGTTTATTTATTATTTGAGATTCCAAACCTTTTATATTCTAAACACATATTAATATACCATTTATTATACCATTATTATCATTTATCAGTATTTATTTCAAACGTTTAATAAATAATAAATATATAATAAATAAAAAGGAAAGAAGTCGAGGAGACGTACCTGACCTAGCCAACGTTGTCAAAGCCACGGACGAAGTCCCTCCGAACTGGTTAGTGTTCGCGAGGGCTCTGATGGGTATTCTCACCTATAAAAAACAAACAAATGATAATAATAATATAAAATAAAATGACAGATTTCAAAAGGATAAAAAAATAAAGAATCGAAACTTTTTTTAAAAGAAAAAACAAATTGATCTAAGGTTTTGTTTTAAAAATATAAAAAGAAAAACAAAGAAAAATAAAAGATCGAAACTAGCTTTTAAAAAAAAAAAGAATCGGGTCCAGGTTGTACTTTAAAATAGAACTCTAAAAATAAAGTTTTTTTTCTGATTTTTTGACTCGGATTTGAAGATTTCAAACTCATATCTAATTTTATTTCAAAAAAAAATTTAAAAGGAGAAGGTTTTTGCTTACCTAGGCTACCATGAACGGCGGTGCGTGACGTTGGAGTGCGACGGATCGACGATGAGGAGGGCTGAACCCTAGGTTCGTCTATGGGGGGAGAAGAGAGAGACGAGAGAAAAAGAGATTGAAAGAAAAGTTTAAAAAAAAACAAATTTAAAATGATTTTCTGAGAAATTATAGCCTTTTTATAAGCTTGGAAAATGACTTAAGGCAGGTGTCTTAAGGGCCAAAATGGCATCATTTTACTCCAACTTGGCCCGACCCAACCCGCGCGGATCCCCTTAAGATTCACGTGTTTTCATTAAATGAGTTATTTACCCAGCAGGCCCTTCCGCATTTTTCAATTTTGGCAATTTCATCCCTTTAATATTTTTCAATTTATTTTAAAATTGCCTAGTAATTTTAAATGATTTACAATTTAATCCTTTGACTTTTGAAAGCTTAGAAAGCTGCCATGTGTCACCCCTTTTAGTTTTATTACTCAAAAAGCCCTTGTTTAATTTAAAATTGCATTTCGACCCCTAAACTTCTCTAAAATTATATTTTAACCCTCAAACTTTTCAAAAATTACATTTTGATCCCAAACTTTTCCAAAATCACATTTTGACCCCTAAAATTTTCCAAAGTTACATTTTAACCCCTAAACTTTCCTAAATTTACATTTTAACCCCAAATGCTTAAAATCTTCATTTTTCGACCCCGTTTTCTTTATTTTCTTTTTCTTCGATTCTTTGTACATAAAATTAACTCATTCTCTTCGTATTTTAAATTAATCCTATTATTTTCTCATTGATTTTGATTCGTGATTCTTTTGTATTTTATTTTATGCTTGATTTTTGCATTTACTTATCTGCTTAATCGTTCTATTTAATTTCGCTATTAATTGCACATTGGTATTCGCACTCATCTTTAAATTAAAATTGTTTTTTTGTCTCAAAAAAATATATACAAATAACTCTAAAATAGAGGCAATATTCCTTTATTTTGGATTTTGAAAAATTGTGCCTTAACTTACTAGGCGCAATTTTTTTTCTTCAAACCGGAATAATTGAATACCCTTTTCAAGGTTTGAAATGGGTAACAAAGGAATGCTCGTTATTTTCGGATCTCAAAATGTTATGTCCTAACTCACTAGACGTGACTTCCTTCCTCGATCATTTTGAAATAACGAGACTTCCTCACGAAATTTGATTTCCTTCTTAAACGTGTACATCAAATAAATCATGCATTTAAGGATCGTATTTTAAGTTTTACTCGAGATTTTGAATTTTTAACAAACAAGACCAGAAAATAGTCGACGTGGTACCAATTTTGTGCATGGAGGGTGCTAATCCTTCTTCGCGTGTAACCGACTCCCGAACTCGTTTTCTGGATTTCGAAGACCAAAATATTTTTAAAACGGATTTAAAATGTTTTATGGTAATCCAATCACACCAAATAAAAAAAGATTGGTGGTGACTCTCATGTTTCGATTTTTAAAATATTTTCGAGACTTTTTTTTTCAAAAAAAAATGTTTCGATAGTAAGGAAGCTATTCAAGCAATTCAAGAAGCTGGTAAGGAGCATTGTGATTCTTCCGTGACCCTTTCCATCATAAAGATCCTCAAACGTGATTGGACTATTCACCTATGACATGTTTCTAGAGAAGGTAACAAGGTAGAAGATGGTTTGGCAAAATTGACATTCTCAAGACCCTTGGGTAGAGATTAGTTTCATGCAACCCCCGGATGAAATCCTTCAAGCTTTACACGATGATCTACCTATTGTAGCGTGATATAGCCTTAGATTGTTTACAATTTTATTTCTCTTTTGTATAAAAAAATTGAGACGAATTTATTTATTTTCCCACATTATTTTATTTTTTAGTTTTAATTCGTTTCTTTATTAAAACATTCTAAATAATGGTAACTAATTAATTTTATATAAATACAATTCAATAAATTTATCTCAAAGTTAATATATAAGAAAATTAATATAAATTTAAAATATTCAATTTTATTAAAGTCAAATATACTTTTTATGAAAGAAGTCAAATATGTTTAATTTTATAGTCAATATGTACTTAAGTTTCCATTATTTTGTAATTAAATATGGAGAAATGAATAAAATAAATAAAAATACATATATAAATAATAACAAAGAGTATAACTATCTTTTTCATTTAAACTTTAGTTAATAAATAGATTTTAAGTGATTTATGGGATTTGCTTCAAACTTGAGAGATAGGTAAGAATTCTTTTTCGGTAGAAAAAGAGGCTTACAGAACCTAGATTATGTGAGCATCAACAGTCGCTGTAGAAACTTTCCAGGATTGTTCTTTCTCCAATTGAACCATGCTAGAAACCGATAAGTTTTCATTATGTGCATTTGTTTAGTGAAGTTAGAGTTTACACTCCAAGTAATATAAGATTTGAGGATAATAAAAAAGATCGTTTGGTAGAAAGACAATAAATTCAATCTCGATTTTATTACTATAAATACCATAAAGCTCCGTTTTAAAAAAAAAGTTTTAAACTTCCGTTGTGCATCTAACAATGCTTTTAAACCGGTTTTTTAAATATAAAACCCATGGTCAAATAAGAAATCACCAACAAGCATTTTGTATAGAAGCACCACCTCGACGTTCAGTGGTGCACAAAACAGAATTGAAGAAGAATAATTAAATTTGTCCAATGTTGAAATGGTAATCAAGTTCTACCAAAAGGATGGTATAATAATAGTCTTATTCAAATCCAAATAAAATCATGTTCTTAAGAACAATCTAAAAGTTCCTATTGCTTCAACTTCTACCGAATTGTTGTTGCCTACATAGGTGTATCTTTCAACATCATTTGGCTTTTGTTAGTTTCGACAACCTTGCATAGACACACTAATGTGAGTTGCTGCACCGAAACCTATCCACCAGGTGTGTCCAGGTATCGAAGTCAAATCAACATCAAAACAAACAAAATTAAGTAGTGCACATTTCGCACCTTTCATACCACAAGAGAAACAATCATCTTTAGTTGAATCTTTTTTTTCTTTTTACAGTGTCGTATCTATAGTTTTCTTATTTTTTTTTGTATACAACATTGAAGTTAGATTTCTTAATAACGTAACAATTTTAGCCTTTTCGTTCTTAACAAACCTCTTTTCAATGTTGACCATAAATTTTTTAGTCGCGATAATCTTATTTGACATAGTGCCCCTAAATAAATCTAGAATGGCCTTCTTTATGATCATCGTATACATGCGATTTGATCTCTTCCACTTTTCTATCTCCCTCATTTAATAAAAAATACTCTTATACATAAGTGATGGAGAATCAATCCTTAACATAAGGTCTAGATCCATGACTCCGAGAACTATCATAAGATTCTCTTGTCATGATTTAAAGTTGATGTCATTTAACATAGGAATCCAGTAATGCTAGATGTGATATTGGCAAGTGTAATAGTAGCTAAATTAAACAAAACAACCTCACATATGACTCCAAATTTAAACCAAAATAATTTGAATAAAGGTAAAACCCATCTCAAGATATTGGATGCTCCATTAATATTTCATCTTTGGACAAAATATTAACTTGTAAGTGATATCTTATTGTAGCAATCAAACTCACAATAAGAACATGTTGAACAATAAATCTTCTTTTGGGTCAATTTATTACTCAGGTGTAAAACTAAATAATTGTCACATGTTTGTTACCACAGTTGCACATGTAATTTTGTTAAATATTAATTTTCTTATGGGTTGATCAATATTAACATGACTTAAATTACATGTACACAGCATTTTATATTTTAAAACAAAATAATTTCAACAACAGAGATAATTTTGGCAACTTATTGTTTCAATTAAGTTATTTTAAAAAAATATATATAAACATATCAATATTCAAATTTAATATTTCAATAACAATCAAAGATCAAAATTGATATTTCTGATCGCACTATAATTTTTGAAATAACTTAAAATAAAATTATTTAAATGATACAATCAAAAATAAATAAATAAATAAATAAACCTTAATCTTTGATCAATTTTATATTAATAAAAATAAAACTTTATGCAACCAAAACTCTTTTACACTAAAATTTAAAATTATTAAACTAAATATCTCAAAAATCAACATCATAATAGATGGTATATTCTACAATTCAGACTATATATCATATCATTGTAACTTAACTAAATATTTGAAGTCATAATATGTCAAAATCAAATACTCCAAAAAAAATAACATAAATTCATCCTTAAAAAAAATCAACTTTTAATAAAACAAAAATTTATTAAAACTTGCAGGGAAATACATGCTTTTAATCAATGAATAATGATTAAACGAAATTTATGTTTACGTGCTAAATATTGTACTAATCTAAGTTTTAATTTTTTTTCTTCAAATGAAACATATGTTTTCTTTTAGGTTAAATGATTGTTTAGGTTTCTATATTATATTTTAATTTAATATTTGGTCTTTAATTTTCAATTTGAAATAATTTAGTTATTCTATATTATATTTTAATTTAAGATTTGGTCTTTAAACTTCAAATGAAACATACGTCTTAAGATTTGATTTTTAAATTTTCAGACTTTAAACTCGTGAAATAAAAAACAGATTAAGAAGTTGACGAAGAGTCACCCACTTCCCAAAAAAAATTACTAGTGGCCAGTGGAGTTTTAGCGAACAACAGATACCGTCCATCACAACTTGTGAAGACAACAAAAGATACCCACAAAAGAGAGAATACATAATTTGTCATAATTTAATTTGAACACCGTCTCATTCACAAATTGTATATCAAATTAATGAGGCGTTATCGTCAGGCGTGAGTGTGAAAGAATTATTTCTTAACCTCTAAATTGATTTTCCATGCTTTTCCCCCTTTCTTTTCCTTAGATCATGTTACCCTTATTTTTAAGGTTTCAATCATTCCGCAAATCTGAATACAAAATTGCGGTGGAGCGGACTGCTTGCTATTTGAAAATTCTGAATTGAAAATTGTGTTCCATCACACTGAAATTCGATGAAGCAAGATACTTCACTTTATTTTTATTTTTACTCTATACTCCAAGCATTCTATTTTTCATTTGAAACCTATAATATAGAGAGAAAAATAATAAATAAATTTGAGTTAACTCTAAAAAATTAAAAATATAATATAATATAATTAAGCTGAAAAAACAATAGAATGTAATAAAGCTGACCTAAATGCTAAAATTATCTCCTAAAATAGTATAAAATTTATATTAATTTAATTTTAAATATGAAAATTATTAAATGTGAGTGTACCAAATATTAATATTTTTATATGTAAAAAATAAATTAAAAGAAGTCACTGGAATTTTCCCGAACGTGGAATTAATTTAATTTAGTTAAGTTTCATGGGCATATTTCTGAGTAGTTACAAGTGGATGGCCAAAATTACTAATAATAAATGTAAGGATTAAATGGAAAAGGCATTGTCATTTACGACCTAATCCAACTCATCTCCTCTACTTCATTTAAAAAAGTTAATTGCAACAAAATTCTTAAATTATAATTTTTTAAATTAATCTTTAAATTTTAAATCATTTTAATTATATTTTTAAATTATTGAAGTTCTATCAATTAGGTCATTTTGTTATTAAAATCATTAATTTAACGGTTAAATGAAATATTAAATTTTAGGTAACATAATTTTAAATGAAATTTAAGAAAAAATAAATATAGTTAAAATGAATGTTTTAAATATTTTAATTTTGAGATTTTCGAAGTTTTTACAAAAGTTTTATCGTTCACTCTTTTTTCATTTTTACTTTATTTTTAACTTTTACTTTAAATTTTTTTATTTTAAATTTATCTACATAAGATTTCACATGTTATTTAATGATTAAATTAATAACTTTAATAACGAAAGAACCTGATTGATATAACATTGATTGTTTGAGGATGTATTTAGAATGTGTTGGGGTTTGGGGACCAACTTAAAATGAGGATCATAATTTGAGGATGTTTGGTGCAATTAACTCTTTATTTAATAGGTAAAACTTTTAAGAAATTTAAGAAATGTTTAATATATCATTTGGTATTTGAGTTCGATACTTTTTTTTCAATGTGATACTATTGTTGTTTTTCGGTCCATTATTGTACTTGTATTTGACAAAAGTATTTTAGTACTCAAAGATAATGATGTTAAGTTTTTAGTGTTTAAGTCGAGTTTTAGCCTTGATTTGATGATAATTGCTAATTTTATTAAACTTGAATTTTCAAGATTTTGTTAATAAAATAAATTTTGTGTCAATTTTGAATTTGTTTAATTTTACGTTTAATTTATTCAATATAGTCTGATAGATGTAATTTAATTCAGATTTTAGTGTTGATTTAATGAAAGTTAGTTGCTAATATTACTAGCTAATTCTGAGTTTTCATCAAATCAACTCTAAAACCCAAATTAAACACTAACACTACGTTTGGTTGGAGGGAATGGAATAGCCATTCCCTCCTTATTCTTAGATAAACAGTTAAGCCATAGTTTGGTTCACCGTTTTCTTCATTCGATGAATGGCTATTCCTCTCCTATTCGTCTAATTTATCGAATCATCATTTCGTGAAGGGGGTTAAGAATAGCCTATTCAACAACGAACGTAATAGCAAAATTTTCCTCCCAGACAATTTTACCCTGTATTTGTTCACCCATAGATTTCGTCAATTTCATCGTTGTTATAGGTGCCTCCCTCAATTTTGTCCTTGAGAACCGTCGATTCATCTCCGACCTGTGCCCCGCCTCCGCAAAGTTGCCTCCTTTCCTTTGTGAGAACCTCTGTAAGTTCCCTTTTTTCTTCCCCTTCTTGTTTTATAATTTCAACTGTTTTATAATTTTTCTTCCCCTTTGTGAGAATCGTCGATTCATCGTTGTTGTAGGTGCCTCCCTTAATTCTGTTATTGGTTTCGTTTTTCCTCTTTCCTTTCTAAATTTTTTTCAATTATCATTGTTACAAGAATGACACAGAAGAATATTGAGAAATTTAGTTCACAAAATTATTTTTCCATTATTTTTCAATTATTTTTCCCTCAATACTATATCATGTTTGAAGTCTTAAAGGTGTAAAAATCATTGTTGATTTGGAAAAGTTTAGTGATTAGAGCCATGAAAATGTGAAAGTTCTATGATATTTCTGCTGTGAATTAGAACCTAGCATGTAAGGGATAGTTTAAGTGCTATAGGACAAGTAAGTAAAGATTAGATGCTCTGTGGTCTATCCAAAAATAATTTCTTTAAAGCTCGTTGGTAATCTAGTTTTTGAGGTTTTCATTGCAAGGTGATTGCAGTATTTTTGCTTGGTTGTTTTGCTGGCTCTGTAGCTTGGCTATCTAGTTTGTTGCAGGGTGTAATTTTCATTCTTTAGGGATTTTTTTCTGTTATTGTGAGCTTTGTTGGTTTAAAGAGGGTGCTGTTGCAAGCAGCCCTATTTTTGTTTCTGGTTTGGCAAGGTCTTCCTTTGCCTTTAACTCTGTTATATTATGATTGACCAAAAAAGAAAAAAGAGTAGATGCTTTGTTATGAACTTATCACTTGGTAATATCAACATGTTTGTATGATCTATTCTTGTGCCTGAGTTAAGAAAATAGGTAGTTGTCTTCTTCTAAGCATTATTGACAGGAGTGGTAGTTTTAGTGAAGTTTTGGTCTTAAGCCTCTCAATAAATTCTTATGAGGCTATGATTGTATGTTCGTGTTCTTATAAAATTGATTGTTCAATTAACTAACATTTGGGAAAAGATCAAGCTGAATACAATTTCCCAAGAAATGGTCATTATAATTTTATTTCATTTATAACCTGGATATTGTTGTGGTGGCATTATACGTTCATGGTGTTGTTTATTGGGATTGTTTTACGGAGAAAGTGGGGCTCTCTAAACCTGGTGTTTAAATAAGCTGGTGAGAAATGAAATTCTACCTTTCCCAAGATGTATATTTTGTAGATTCATCTCAGAAATGTACATTGAATGATGTTTTCAGCAGTCATTTCTGGGCTATTTATTGGAATGCTGTTTTTTGTCCTTATACTTAATCTGTGCTTGTTGATTAGGTTCTCTGGTAAATAGTTACCTTCATTGCCCTTATATGCATATCTATTTCAACTTTGCATAATAAAACTTTGCCACATAGCCTGTTGAACTCTGTCTGCTAGAGATGCATCAGAATCAATTTCTATGACTTCTTGCTCATCAAGATCTATGTTGATGCAACCAAATTAGACACAACATTAGAAGTTCATAATTTGAAAGGATATAAATAGAAGCTCATAGAACTATAATTCAAAAAAAACAAAAGCATAAATACATACATATCCCATTCTGAAGACATCATCCCTATAGCTAGATATTTCCCCAGTTATTGCGACCTATCTCTACCTCAAATTATGCATCCAATGAACTCAACTATATAATGAACATTCTTATAGTTACCTTAACAGTCCACTAGATGCAAGTTTAACAATTCATCAAACACCTTTGGAGCATAAGAAATTTCCAGCATTTGGTAATTGCAAACAGAAGTTGTAGAAAATTCATAGATCACTTAACGGCAGCCGATTTTGATTCATTGGCTAACTAGTTTTACCATGCTTCCAATCATCTAACTTCTAAAGTGATAAAGATCAAGGACTATATGTTGTATCCAAAATACATTTGATCTAAGCCATGCGTACCAACATAAGGATGCAATGGAACAAACATGGGTGGTTCCTCCAACGTTGCATTCGAGATAAACTGCACAAGAGGAAGATGTAAAGGATAGGCCTAAGATCCAGATGTAAAGGATAGGCCTAAGATCCAGATATAGTTAATGGTTTGATGCTCATTGCAGGAAGATGCATTCTAGTTCATGTTATATTTAGGTTTAATTATGGTAATGCATGGAATACATTCCTTGTCTTTGACTTGCATTTTTACTATCAATCCTTTTTCATCTTTTTTATTTTCTTTAAATTTACGTTCTTTCCCTTATTTCTTTTAACATTGGATTATTCTTTCCCTTTTCTCTTTGAGCTTGGGATTGGCTTTCATTTCTTCCCCTCAGATCCCTGAATCCTCTTACAATTGACCAACTAAATAAAAGGGAATGCTTCCTCCAATCTTACTAAAAACTTGTTTGTTGTCTTGCTTTTCGAAGATCTTCTGTGTTTGGGGATGAAGGCTGATCTCCACAGTTGTTTTTAATCCTATTGAGTAGACATGGTGCCATTTATCGACATGTCTTTAACAATGCAAGCACATTCCAACTAATTTGTTCTCTCTGTCTCTATTGTCTTCTTGTTTTATTATTTGGCAAAACAATTGCAGCTCGCAAGCTATTTTTTATTTTTAAAATCCATGTCATTTCTCTTTTTTTTTTTATTTAATTTTTCTTTAATGTTCATATTGTGGAAAACAATGAACCAAGAATGGCGGAGATGACGATAGAGTTGAAGTATATGATGTTTTTATTTAAGTGTTGTTGAATGAATTTTCCATTCAAGAACTGCCATAAGGGTAAATGAAAATGATTGAATTCAGAATTATTCTTGCCTCCTCTTAGCCTTTTAATTTTAAATGATCATTTTTCTTTTACCTTAACATGTTCATTTTCAATTGAATTTACAAATAGTCCCATGTTGTACCCTAATGGCAATGGTTAATGGTTATGACGAGCCGAAGATTAGGGGTTCAATTTCAACTAAAAAATCTGATAAATGTCATATTATTTTTAATGTAATGTATAATATCATAAAATATCAATTTTCACAAATCATTAACACAATTGTCTATATAACATTATTTTACATTAACATATTGTATATATAAATAATTATATTTATTCAATATAAAATAAAAAGATGTATTTAGTAGTTGAGAGAGTATTTATGTTAGTTTAAACCAGGTGAAAAATGTGTCATAAAAATAAATTATTTAATAAATATTTTTAATATATTTAATTTTTTTGTAGAACTCTCAATCTCAGTACCTATAGCTTTCTTTATCATAGCTCATAACATTATAACATTTTCTGTTAACAATGATTTATATTTGGAATTGTATTAAGTATATGATTTGAAGATTTATAACACTTTAATATCTTGCAGTAATGGCTCGTTTACCTTTAATAGTACAAAGTGAAAGGCGTAGAAGAATTGGTCTTGCTGTGACAGTATGGCTGCAAATGTGCACAGTTGCAAGTTGGTTCTTAGTTTCATTGGCTACCATCTATAGCCTACATACTTATAGACCAAGGATTAGATCATATATTTTAGATTTTTATGCAAAACGAGATTATGTGAAAAGACTTGTATATGCTAGTGATGAGACTTGTATTGAACAAGTTAGGATGAATAGAACTACTTTTTTTAAACTATGTGAGATGTTACAAACTTTAGGAGAACTGAAGTCGTCAAGGAACATGCTTGTTGATGAGCAAGTGGCAATGTTTTTACATATTATTTCTCATCACCTTAAAAATCGAGTTATCAAGCATCACTTTAATAGGTCTGGGGAAACCGTTAGCAGATCATTTCACAATGTTTTAAATGCTGTCATACGCTTACAAGATGTGTTATTTAAAAAGGCAGATCCTATTATGGGTAATTCTACAGACCCAAGGTGGAAATGGTTCAAGGTATTGGAGTGAGTTTCAATATAGCTCGTACATCGTTTAGTTGATTTAGATTTAAATATAGTATCCTAACTCGAGGTTTTATACATTTCGTGTAGAATTGCTTAGGTGCTTTAGATGGAACCCACATCAAGATTAGGGTTCCAACAGTTGATAAACCTAGATATCGAACGCGAAAGGGTGACATAGCAACAAATATGTTAGGTGTTTGTACACCTGATATGCATTTTGTTTATGTTCTTCTCGGTTGGGAAGGTTCTGTTGCTGATGGACGGGTTCTTCGAGATGCCATTAGTAGGAGACATGGACTGAAGGTTCCTCATGGTAAAGTGCAGAATTAGAGGAATTTGAATTAATTTTTCTGGAGTACTTTTTTCAGAAAACTAACCATGATAATTAGTTTTGTTTCTTTTTTATAGGTTGTTATTATATAGTTGATGCTGGTTATGCAAACTGTGAAGGATTTCTTGCGCCATTTAGAGGACAAAGATATCATTTGAATGAGTGGCGTTAGGGTTACCAACCAAGTACTCCAGAAGAATTTTTCAATATGAAACATGCTTCAGCACGCAATGTTATTGAAAGATGCTTTGGGTTATTAAAACTTAGATGGGGAATACTTAGGAGTCCATCATTCTATCCTGTGAGAGTGCACAATAGAATCATTATTGCATGTTGTTTGCTCCATAATTTTATTCGAACCTATATGAGTCTTGATCCTATTGAAGCGGAGTTGGAAGAACAATTATCTAGTAATTTGATAGATGAGGATGAGTCGAATATTGTAAACATTCATCCATTGGATGCATGGGCTACTTGGAGAATGGAACTAGCCAATCAAATGTTCTATGAATGGCAAACATCTAGAAATTAGTTAGGTTTATTAAAACACAGTGGAAGTTTAATTTCTTTATTTTATTTAATGTACCTAGTTTATGAAACTTTGGTGGTGTTTGAATTGTCTTTATGTATTGTACTAGACTTGTTGGATTGCACATTTAATCTATTTTCATTTGATTCGCCATGTGTTGTAATTTTATAAAGTGTTGACCTTCTTATTCATGATATCAAGCTTTAATTTTAATTTTTGTTTTTCTCTTAAGAGAGTTATGTCAGGCTTTTCACAATCAACTGCTTCTTCCCAAAATTCTCGAGGAACTAAAAGGAAATGGGTTCCAGAAAAAGATGCTGCGTTGGTTGCTTGTATGGTTGACTTGCACAATGTTGGAACCTTTAATGCCGATACGGGGTTCAAGGCCGGATATTTAAATGAGCTAGAAAAGATGCTAGAAAAAGTTTCACCTCATGCAAAATTGAAGGCTAAACCTAATCTTAAATCGAGGATTAGGACATTGAAAAGGGATTGGGCAATCGTTTATGACATGCTCAGTGGAAAAGACAATAGCGGCTTTGGTTGGGATGAGCATAAACAGCTTGTTGTTGCTGAAGATGCTGTGTGGAACTCGTATATAAGTGTAAGAATTATTTCATGTCTTTACTATCTTGCTTTGACCTAACTTATATCTAATATGAATTTCTCCTTTTTTTATAGAGTCATAAAAAAGCCGGTCAATTTAGACATCGCAGTTTCCCTTACTACGACCAACTTACTGCCATCTACGCAAAGGATCGTGCCACTGGGAAAGATGCTCAAACGGCCGCTGATATTATTGAAGAAATAGATGCTGAAGATGTAGCTACTGCAAATACTCATGAAGAAAGAAACATTGACCATGAGTGTGAAGCTGATGTTTCTTTAGATGAGATGGATCTTTCAGGTACACAACCGCAACAATCTAGAAATGAAGATGATTCCAGGTCTTCAAAGAAGAAAAAAAGATTTCTGATGCAAGTGAACAAATTTCTTCTACTTCATTTCTTGAGGCTGCCACATTATTAGGGAAAAATATACAGACTGTCGGCCTTGAAATAAGTAGAAGCATTGCCTCCGAAGTGTTAATTCAACAAAAGTCAGAAATGATCATTCAAGAAAGTGCTCAGAAATTATATCCGGCTTTATGCGAAGTGGAAGGATTAACGGAGGATGGACGATATTCTGCGTTGAGCAAAATCCCGGACAATCCAACGCAAATGATCGTTTTCTTTAGTTGCCTCCTTCCGTGCGACTGGAATGGGTGAGAAGATTTCTTTCAGACCATTAAAAATCATGGTTGTGTTGGTGTTGTTTTGTTAACTTTTTGTATATGTAATATTTGGATCGTAAGATGGTATTAATAGAATATCGCAGATTGTTGTAACTTTTTGATGTTATAAAATTTAACATATAGATTATGATATGTAGATTATGTTTGAATGTAAAATATAATTATCAAGCTATTTATATTTCTAATCTTTTATTTTTTTAGTTCAGAAGATAATTAAATTATTTATTTTATTAATGATATTTAAGCTTAGTATGTATGCATCATAATTTAAAACTAAAAATAGGTTATATATTATTTTTTTAAAATTATATATTATAATTTTTACTAATTCATATTTTAATAATAATTATATTAAAAATATTATTAAATTACATATTATTTTATTAAATTGTATTTAATAATAATTATGTTAAAATATAATTAAATAAATTAATATTTTTATTCAATTATATTTAATAATAATCATTAAAATTTAATAACAATAATCATCTAACTAAAAAAATTCTGTTAAGGGTACTTTAGTCATTTAAGCATTTTTTCTTATGCTATTACAGCATCATTCCATTCAACCAAACACAAGAATATTATTACAGCTCTATTCCATTCCAATCAACCAAACAATTGAATTACTGATTACAGCTCTATTCCATTACAGCTATATTCCATTACAGTTCTATTCCATTACACCTCTATTCTATTACAGCGAACCAAACGTACTGTAAAAAATTAACACTATTACTTTCAAGTACCAAAATATAATTTTTATTAAATATAGGTATCACATTGAATAAAAAAAATATCATATTAAAAAAAATGTTAAATTCAAGTATCAAAATTTATAATAAACCTTGACGTTTTTAGTGTATATGGGATTAAATTTTTAATAGTATTTCATAATGTTTTTTAATAAAAAAAACCATGAAATACAAATTTGGAATATAAAAAAGAGGTGAAAGATAAGTTCAAAAAAGTAAGTAAAAGTTTTGAAATGTTGAAGAGACATGTACTTCTAAAGAAAATAAAACAAAAAGTATTAACAAATTCTTTAACAAAAACTTTAGGATTTAAATCTCTATCTATATGTTTATAATATTATAATTTGTCCAAATAGTTAATATAGTTCACCTTTTTATTAAAATATTACGTGATTATATACATAATTTGAATGCTCTACGAGCCTTAGAGACATTAAGGGCAAGTAAAAATCTATTCGATTCAAAAAAATGGATTTTTTTTAAATTTTGAGTTAATCAAATTGATTTATTCAAGTTATTCGAGTCAACTCGAATAACTCAATTCGAGTTTGAATCAAGTTCAATTTCACAATTAGAAAAACAAATTGGTATAAATACCCTTTTGGTTCCTGTCAACTTTGAAAATAAACAAATTGGTCTCTTTCTCAACAAAAATTAAAAAAATAAAATAATTTTAAAAAATTCAACATAATTTACAAAAATTTCAAAATTTATATTTAAAAAATTATAAAAATTCTAAAAAAAAGTAAATAGTTTTCTAAAATAATAATTTTGGGACCTAATTAATGATTCAAATTTATCATACTCAAGTTTTTTTTTTTGCTTTGAAAATTTTTTCAAATATATATGGTTTCAAATTTATGTACTATAATATGAAATTATTTATACAGTAAGAATATTTTTATTTGACATTTTTTTTAATTTAACTCAAATAATTTCACTCGATTCAACTCGACTCAAATTTCATTTCATTCTACTCGATTCAAAAAATTTTCAAAATGAATTAGGATGATAAAATAGGACTCATGATTAACTTGAAAATTTTTCATTTGATTCAACTCGATTCGATCGAACGCTCACTCCTATTTGACATTATAAAGTTATTGTCAAAATTTAATTTTAACCTCTAAAATATGTTGAACCATGAGAATTTATATATATATATATATATATTTAGTCTCTCTACTTTTATAATATGATTAGTAAGTTTAAATAGTTAATATTGTTAATTTCCTTGATAAGACCTATTTCAATAAGGAAAAAAAATTATTTTATCATGTTGAATTTATAATTTTTTTTAATTTCAAAATCCAACACCAAAAGAACTTCATGTGATGGTCTGATAGTTAAGGGTGTTCACCATCCCAAGTGTAACCTGAGTTCGGATTGCGTTAATCGCATTTGTTGTTCGGATTTTGTTCCTGTTATTGCAATTTACCAAAAAATAATTTAAGGCAAAACATAAACCAGAAATATATACT
This sequence comes from Gossypioides kirkii, assembly GCA_005610355.1. Taxonomy (NCBI): domain Eukaryota; kingdom Viridiplantae; phylum Streptophyta; class Magnoliopsida; order Malvales; family Malvaceae; genus Gossypioides; species Gossypioides kirkii. The sequence continues at coordinate 20,473,901 of CP032253.1, forward strand.
AGTGGTGGTTATACTAATGGAGTCGCCACCAATCTTTTACTTGGTGTGATTAGATCACCATAAAACATTTTAAGTTCATTTCGACCAATATTTTGATCTTCGAAATCTAAAAAATAGGTTCGAGAATCGGTTATGTGTGAGAAAGGATTAGCACTCTCACACGCCCAAAATTGGTACCTAGTCGATTATTTAAAGTCTTGTTGAAAATTTGAAAACTCGGGTAAAATTTAAAATGTGATCCATAAATGCATGAATGATATATTTAAAGTCATTTTAAAATCGAACTTCGAAAAGAGGGCTCATTTATTTCGAATTTAATCGAGAATGGATATAATGTCCAGTAAGTTAGGGTACAACACCTCGAACTTTCAAAAATAACGAACATTCTTGATTTTTATTCCAAACCTCATACATTTTAACTTTTTTTTAAAAAAAAACAGGATGTTCAATTATTTTGGTTCGAAAAGAAAAATCGCACCTAGTAAATTAAGGCACAATTTTCTCGAATTCCCGAGGTAAGGAACATTGCCTCAATTTTTAGATAATTTATGTATTTCTAAAAAATGGCATACAATTTATTTTACTAAAATATTTTTATAAAGGATAAATGGATAACAAATAAATAAAACAACAAAAATGCTACATGCAAATTAAATACCGAGATTAAATAAATAATATGAATAATTAAAAGGATTAAATAATAATAACAAAAAGAACGAAAGGGTATTTTTTTAAAAAAATAAAAGATTTAATTAAAAATAAAGCAAAGTAAAAGGGTTAAAATTTTAAAATGAAAAAAAAATTTAAATAAAAAAAAGAATAAAAGAGCCAATTTTAAAAGGGAAAAAAACAATTTAAGGATTAAATAAAAATAAAAATAAAATTTAGAGTAAAATTTTAAAAAGGAAGAAAAATGGGGCTTGAATCCGAATATTAGAAATTACAGGGACTGCATGGGAAATTTCCCAGGTCCTTTACACGTGTCTGCTCCAAGGGTTAGTGGTCTGAGGACTAATATGAAAAAGGAAACAAATTGCTGGGCCGAATTAAAAAATAAGAGAAATGCAAAATAGGACCAGATTGAATGTGCGTAAAAGGTGGAAGGACCAGGGGGGAAATTTTTCCAAATCTTGAAAAAAGGTGGACCCTGGATGGGTCCGGAGTGGGTCAGTTCGGGTATGCCAAAACGGGCATTTCAAGTCTCTCGAAAACGGCGTCGTTTGGGAGGCCTATATAAGGCAAAAAAAAATTAAAAAATAATCACTTCTCCCCTTTTATAAAAAAACATTTTCTTCTTAAAATTTTCTCTTAAGGCTCTCAAGGGTCGGCCTAAGGTTCCACCGTCGGCCACTAGTCGTCGGTGACGGCAACCACCGTCCCCGATGGCCAGAATCTTAATTTTTTTTCTTCTTTTAAACCATAGATCATTGATCTGGGGTTAGACTCTCCCAAATCTCGATCTAGGTTCAAAAAGGACCCTAGGTCTGCTCGATTTCCTACAAGAAATGTGTTCCCGGTTCTTCTTTAACGGTGCTTAAGCGAGCCCCAAGGCTTCAATGTCTTTTCATGTCTGAAGGGTGTTCGTTCGTCGTCGTGGACAGCACCTCCTCCTCGTACAACGATGGGTTTCGATCGAATCCCGAGGCAAGGCTCCGATTCCTCTTTCTATTTTATTTATTTTTTAAAAAATAAATAAATAAAAAGACAAATACGTATGTAAAGAAAATTGCTGCCTTGGAAATTTCTGGGATTTTATTTCCATAGTGTTTGTACTCGTTCTTCCCAAAATCGAAGAGGAAGAAGAGAGCAATTGATTTTTTTGGCTCTATATAGTCGAAATTCCAAATCATTACATTTGTTTTATTTCTACTTGTCTTTTGTCCCTGTTTTCTTCTTTGTTGCATGTTTTTCTTGTTTTGCAGGCACAACAATGGCGTTGGTGGCACTTTTGGCGGTGTCAATCGATAGATCTGATATGACAGAGGCAAGTGGTGAGAGTGACGACAGTTGGAACCCTAGGTAGATTAGGGTTTCAAATTATTTTAAGTTTGTGGGCTAGGGTTGTAATGGATAATTGGGTTAGGGTTTGTATTGGGTATTGGGTTAGGATTGGGTTTAGTGGGTTTAGTAGGTTTGGATTAAGGGTAAATGAGTTTTAATTTAAGTTTGTAATTTGGACATTTCAAATAAAATGAATTTTATATGTTGTTTTTATTTATTTTTGTTTTTTTTTGGTTTGTTTTATTTTAGGCCGAATAAAAACGGACTTTTACAATAATCATAATTTTTTAATTTATATTCTAAATATCATGATTCACATCGATTTTCAACTTACCTGTTTTTTTTTTCTCAAGCCTATTACTTAGGTTGCTCAAAGTAAACTTAATTGTCCATTTTATTTATAAAATAGTAAAGTATTTATATAAATAAATTAGATAAAAAATATTAGTTTTTATTCGGAATCCAATCAAATCTGGTGAGACTAAAATTCATTATACCAAACTGAGAGGATCATAGTTCAAACCTCGGACTGGCTTCATAAAAATATGGGAAAAATGAATTGTCAAATAATCACTACAGAATTTAAGTAAAATAATTTAGTCTATATCTTATAACAATAAATAATTGTATTAAAATTCATAGTATTATGGAATTTTCATAACAACAAGGACAGATAATGGAGGAGTTAATTTACTTAATTACTACAAAAGTCGAAATCCATAAACTAATGGTCTAAAATCATATGTGAAATCATATGTGTATATATATTGTATCACATATATATAATATATTAGGTCTAAAATTCAAAATTGCTGTACACAGTTTATTTAACTGACATGTGTAAAATAATTATTATTTTAACAATTTAAATTTTACGTAAATTTTTTACGTAAGAAAATGAAAAATATATAAAATGATTATAAAAATAAATAATATTATCATAAATATAAATATTATTTAATTATCATTAAGATAAATATTGTTTATTTTTATCTTAATATTTTAATTTGTTATCATTAATAATTTAAATTTAATTTGTTTAAAGTTTTATTTTTAACGATTTCATTAAATTTAAAAGTTATCATAAGCTAAGTATTATTTAATTTTAAATTAAATTTAATATAATTAGATACATAATTTTTAAAATTTTAAATTTTTTTTGAGAAGAAACAAGTGGGCTTTATTAAAAAATCCATGAACCGAACAACTTAGCAGGCCCAAGCAGACCACATAAAACAAATCTTCCCAAACCCACAAAATAAAAGAAAGAAATCCAAAGAAAATAAAAAAGACATAACAACCCACTAGCCTTGGGAAATCAATTCTATCCGTTCCTGAAAAAATAATCATTTCACCCCAGACGAATTATCTCCGATTTTCACTTTCCTAGTCTCTATTCAGACAACCCTATCCTCTAAAAAATATTAAAATTGATGACAATACCATGATAAATAAATTTAATTTTTTATTAATTTTTTATTTTAACATTATACATATTTCATGTGTTATTATTAATTACTTTCAAATTATACATTTAATTATTTATTGTATGTTATTTTTAAACATACATTTGTGTTCTAAATTTGTGGTTTCCACACAAACATGCATGTGATAGGATTTCTAATTCTATTTATTAAGCATTTTATTGAGTTGGCATCACCCTCAACTGGGTCACCAACTCAGTTAGAGGAATTAAGGAAATACCCTTTCGTAATTAAAATAAGAGTAAATTACACCAACAGTCACTCAACTTTGGGGTAGCTGACAAAACAGTCACCTTGGATTTATTTCAGTCACTCAACTTTTAAAAAATAACAAAATAATCACTAACTTTATCAAAAAGTGACAAATCAATCATTTATTAACATTTTCCATTATTGTCTTAGCGGGACTGCAGATATGGCAAGTAGTCAAAGGGTCAAAAAGAAAAGAGAAGATGATTGGTTAAGGGTAAAAAGAAGAATAAGAGAAATGGAGAAGAAGAAAAAAAAAAGAAGAGAAGAAGAAGGGAAAATAGAAGTTACCCAAACTCTTGCTCAAACTCTCTAAGCCAAAGGGAGACAAGAAACCCTAAAATCAACCCCTTAATCAATGATGAAAAACCTTAAAATTAACCCCCCAATCAAGCTACCTCCTCCAAAAAGAAAAGGTTCCAACATTAAAAAAAGGAACATAGAACCAGATCTTGCAAACAAGAAAGGAAAAAAGGGAGCACACGTAGATTACAACTTAAAACCTATGCCAAAAGAAAGCACGGAAATCCAAACTCTTAACAATGCACAAACACAAAAACCCATCACATTCAAGATCAAAATAAAGCTTTTTTCGGTGTTTTTCTTTTTCGTATGTTAATTCGAAACCCAAAACAAAGAGAAAAAAATTATCTTTAATTTATAAGGGAACAAGTCAACTGATTGGAAATCATCACACTATCGCATGTTATAAAATGACATGTATTTCTAGACTCAAAACATGCTACGTTCAGTTCGAGAATCGACTAAACCGTAGCTGTAACACCTAAAATCTCGAGTATTATCACCGGTTAGGATTTCGGTGTCATCTATTCATATTATACTATTCATCTTTTACACATATCCGATTGTTCACATCTTTATTCAATTTAAAAATCATTTCTCACGATTTAAAACAATATCTAAATATAACATTATTTTGTCAAGGGTAAAAATAAAATTTCTAACATTTTAGGGGACTTCTACCGGTACCTAAAGGTCAAGTATCGGTAGTAGTCAATTCAATGAACAATTCTAAATAGAGCAGATTTCTACCGGTACCTGTACTAGTTCTATCGATACAAGTGAAATTTTTACCGATACAAGTCATGCATCTACCGATACTAAAAACTCCAGAGAGCTAAATTTCCATCTTGTAACTTCTACCGATACAAGCATGCAAACTACTGATACTTTTATACATACAACTACCGATACTCACAATTTAACTACCGGTACAACTCAAGTCAGTATACAACCTCTCTCCTACCCTGCACTTCTATGGAAACACACATGGGTTCTGCCGAAACAAGAAAGCTAAATCCTTAGAGTTTGTACCAAACACAAGTTCATTGTTTCCATATAAGCACAGATTTATCTATGCATTCAAGACAACAAAATTACAAGATTTATATCACTACAAGGTATTTAGAACTACATCCAACATTTCATCAAACAAAACAAGGTTTTTCAAAACTCATTGTATAAAGAAAAAGTAACATCATCCTAGTACATGCCACATTAACCAAGTGATGTAAAAATCTACCGAACAACTCCGGGATAGTGTGATGCTTCAAGATGATCCGATCTCTGAACAGCAAAAGTGAATCTACAAAACAAATGCAAATTCACAGGCAAGCACTTTAGGGCTTAGTAAGTACATAAATAGATTTAACAAACTTCAAGAGTTGCAAAAATCTAATTAACCCAATGGAACACTGTTTACATCTAGGGTAAGTTTCACTCGCATTTATTGCTCACGATGACACAAAGTCATCGGACCCTTGTTCCACATAGGAACTCATTTCATTTAGTACTGTCATCGGACCTTTAATTCGTCATGGATTCATTTACTCACGATGACACTTAGTCATTGGACCTTTAATCCGTAAAGGATTCATTTACTCACGATGACATTTAGTCATTAGACCTTTAATCCGTAAAGGATTCATTTACTCACGATGACACTTAGTCACCGGACCTTTAATCTGTAAAGAATTCATTTGCTCACGATGACACTTAGTCACCGGACCCTTTCGTTTATAGCTTGAACCCGTTTATCTTCCGTATTTCATTCACACTTGTCTTCCACAATTTTGATTATCACTTCATCTCACTGTAATAGTCATATTACAAGAATAAACAATTTAGGTTAAAATTTAGCCATACGAACTTACCGGACTGGATTGCAATTGTGGCTAATTTTCCTTTTTCACGATCGGTGGCACGATCGTAGTCTACATTCACAAATTATTCAATTTCTCATATTAATCACACAATCAATTCATTTAACACAATCAAACCCCTTTTTGGTAAAATTAAGATTTTATCCCTAACCTTTTCTTTTTATTCAATTTAGTCCTTACAACACAAAACATGCAAAATACCCATTTCCTCTTCAACCCATACCAGCCGAATACTCATAGTCTCCTTATAAATCCAAGCAAATCCATTTATTTCACAACAAGTACAATAATATTACCATTTTAACACTTTAGTCCTTAAACCCTAATTTCATCAAAAATCACTTTACAAAAAGATTTAACCCAAGTATCAAACACTGAAATATATCAAAAGCTTTCAAGAACAAGCAATTTCAACAATGACAAGTTTTCTAACATTTGGCAGATTCACAAATTAGTCCTTGCAATAGCTAGATTAAGCTAATACGAACTCAAAAACATAAAAATTACTAAAAATGATCAAGGTTTGCTTACCCAAATCAAAGCTCAAGGTTTGAATGAAAAACCCTAACTTTTTTTCTCTTGGCCGTGTGAAGAAGATGAAAAAGGAAAGAAAAATGATTTTTTTCTTCTTTTAATTTCATATATATATGTTAATGGCAAACTTGTAAATATTAAGTCTTTCATAATTGATTTAATTAAACCATTTTAACTTTAATTAATCCTACTTAAAAGTCATAACAATCCACTACTTAACTCTCAATGGTTTATTTGCTCATTTGATCCTTCTACTTAGACATTTATACTTTTATCCTTTTTACGAATTAGTCCTTTCTATTCAATTAACTATCTAATCAATGCTATTTTTGAATCATAATTCATACGATGCATATATCACCAGAAATATTTAAAATAACTAAATTTATGACTCGACTTATCGGAGTTGTGGTCTCGAAACCACTGTTTTTGACATTACTAAAAAATCGAGCTGTTACAGTAGCTGTGATACAACTAATTGTAACATCCTTCACTCGGTCCGGTCGACGGATCTGGGCAAGTAAACGTTACAAAAAATGTTACACATTTCTAAAACAATTGAAATTCCCTAAATACTTTTTTATTTTGTAAAATATTTGGCAAATTCAACTTTTAAAAATAATTTGAATTAACTCGGTTTTAAAATGAGTTTTTAAAGTTTGGGGGACTTCTACCGATACTTAAGTGAACAAGTATCAGTAGAACTCAAGATGGAAAAACCTTTAAAATGCTATAGAATTCTACCGACAGAACTGGGAGTTCTACCGATACAGATCTGGTTTTACCGATACAACCTAGACTTCTACCTGTATAACAAACTCTAGAGAGCAAAGCAGTTTTGGCCTAGGACTTCTACTGATACCCTGGTACCATTTACCGAAACAAGTCAAGTTAGTAGTTAAGGTTCAACATCCCCTGTATTTATACCAATACTCTATTGGGTTCTATCGATACTAAATGAAACCCTCAAAGTTCTACCGGTACAAGAGAACTTCTATCGAGACAAGGTAAGACAATAGCCAAAACCGCTTAAGATATACATCAATATATACATCTCAAACTTCCAATAAAATAAAACATATCCACTGTGCTTACAACATATATAAACAACATCCTAATTACATGCCACTTATAACCGGACCAAAGTAAACAATTAGTTACTGGATAGTGTGCTCTCCAAAAGTAATCCAATCGACAGCTTGAATTCGACGATCTGTAATGAAGAAAATACCAAATGAGGTAAGCTTGCTTAAAGCTTAGTAACTTCGTAATAAACTTAAACTTTAACTTACCATAAAGGATGAAATTTTAAAAGATTTTCAAGATAATTCAATATCATGATCATGAGTTTGTTAATTACCTATACACAACAAATCTCATAAGGTTAGTGAGTTCGTATGTAAAACATATAACTTTATCATGATATCAAACTTACACATGAAAAATACATTTGGTATATAAACCAACCATCATATTTGCATTTAACACTCATATTTTATTTCAAATATCTATATCCAATGTCTCAATTCATACATATATTTTCACATAACCATTTCATGAAATAATTCCCTATAACCATTCCTTATAACCATTTTATATAACCGTTTCATTTTACCATTTCATTTACATATATAACACATATAGAAATTCATTAAATCTTGTACTTACATTTCTTTTCTGTACAACACAACTTCACAAGGATAGTATCTGCAACCATGAAATATACAATTTTCAACATGTCATAGAACCTGTAATAATAACAAGCCGTGTACACGCTTCATACATCATGTAACAGATAAGCATCGCTTTTCCTTTTCAAGTGTTTATACCAGTATATTCAACTCACACGTATAAATTATATAACCTTTGATATACGTATACCTTTGTTTAACCCTTTTTCACCATTGAACCAAATGAATGACATCGGATACTCGAGAAGATGCTCACACAAACTGTGACTGTAATCATGTATGCTCACACGAGCTGTGGGTTGGATGATAGATTACACGATGCTGCTCACACAAGCTGTGGAGAATCCGCAACAAATGTAGGATCTCAACCATCGGTAGAATATCTAAGACCAGCACCCAAAAACATATAATTCCAAATGTTCATAAGGCTCAAACAGACATCTTTCCATATCATTTGATGATTTTTGAAGCTTATCACACAACATTATTCAAATAACAATTTAGTTATACATAAATAAAGATAAAAGTATACAAAGCATAAAAATAATAAGTTTTTCATCAAAATATAAATTTGTTAATGTAATCATGTCTGTAATGCTCACACGAGCTGTGGAGAATCCGCAACAAATGCAAGACCTCAGCCATCAGTAGGACATCTAGGACCAGCACTCAAAACATATAATCCCTAATGACATGTCATTTGTATCCTAAGCATTCTCTAGCTCAAACGGGTCTCTTCCCATATCCTTATCCGTGACTTTCATTTTTGCATTAACATTTCAATAACTTTCCATGAAATTCCCATTTTTCATACTTAACTTTAATTATCTTTTTATATAATATCTCATATAACCATTCATTAAATTTACATGTTCATAAATTCGTCATTAACTCACTTTAATTATTAAATACAATTAACCATATAATACATAATAATCCATCCAAAATCCACTTACTTTAATTATTCAATAGCCATTAAAAATTTTACCAATAATAAATGATTCAATATACGAACTTACCTAAATCGATTCTGCAGCAACATGACTTTGAGAACTAATCAGTAATTTTTCCTATTCTCCGTTTGTTTATTGATTGATCTATTTCTTGATCAAAATAATATAACTTCAATTAAATGAACCTAAATGAGTAGAAAATCTCACCTCAATTATTTACCATGAATAAATAATTAAATACGCGACAATTTATAATTTAGTTTAGATTATAGAAACACCAATCGTAAATTTCGAGCTACTCGTCGACAATCTTATCTTTTCCTTTCCTTTTAGAGGAGTTCGGGTCAACATTAGCTATGAAATTAAATACACAATCCATTTCATAAAAACTCAAATAATTTCACTCTAATTAAATTTTAACTCCCTATTTCTCTTTTTTTTAATTGACCAAATTTTGAAAATTTGGTCCTTACTACTTGAGATCAACAATTTACTTCACGATTTAGTCCCTTTTCAATTCTAACTCAAAATCTATCAAATTAGTCCTTAAAGCTTTAATTACTCAATAATGGTAACATTTAAAATATTTGACAATATCGAAAAATAAGACATTGGTCAACTAGATCAAGGTATTGGGATTCCAAAAACATAAAAACTACAAAAAAAATAACTAGTTTAAGCTTACCAATTGAAGTTTGAACCTTGAAACCCTAGGTTTTCTCCCCATTTCCTCCATTGCTTCAAAAGCTTAGCACATAATTAACACATAATGTAAGCCATAAGTTACGACACTAACAAATTAAATGGGGGAATTCCCCATTGGTCCATCCTATTTAATTCAAATTATAATCTTTTTATAAAGTTCACTTTTATCACTTATGCAATTTAGTCCCTGTACTTAATTTAACCATTACACAATTGAAATTACTTATTCGTTAATCAATTATCCTACAATTTTTTTGTAAATATTTTAATTAAATATTTGTGGATCTGGTTCACAAATACGGAGTCTTGAAAATACACTTTTCGACACCCTTGACTTTGGGCCGTTACAATTCTCCCTTTAACGAAATTTCGTCCTTGAAATTTTACCTGAAAATATTTTCGATTACTGTGTTTTGAAAGACTCTTTGATTTTATAAGTCAAATTTGTCCGAACTAGCTTGTTCTCGCTTTATTCTGACCAGTATAATGATATCATTTTAATACAAGACTAAGAATTGTATTACAAACGAATTCAACCAACAGTAAGTGTTTTCCTAATTGCTCTTGAACTTGATGATATAACACTATATTATGCCTACCAAAATCTAAATTACTTGTTCCACCTATTTGTCTGTTTGTGCTATAGCTTCGTAAATTTCAGATATATACTACTCAACTAGCTTTTTTAGCGAGTAACTTATTCTGACCGGAATAAAATGAACCGATTATATTAGTCTTACAATAATAATTCAGATAAAGTCTTTCTTTCTCGTCGTCAAAGGTAGTCCAAATACGAAATCATAACTGACTGTAATAATTTAGAAGGACTTGATATTCAAGTTTGACCTATTCACATATCCGACATCTCAGTATAAAATCTGAAATTTCATGCTTTATTTCTAGCCACCCGTAACTTTGTCTTCTATCTTTACATTTTTTTCAATTTAATAAATTAAAATAAAAAAATACTGCTAGAAACCTCATATAAGATATCTTGTGTAACACCTAAAACTCGATACCGTCGTTGGTTAGTGTCTCAGGGATCTTTCCATTGTCTATCGCAGATAATCTCACAATATTATTCCATTTAATCGTATTTTGATAAAGAAATACATTATGAACGTCACTAATCATTAATTAAATATCAACATAACTTAATAAGAGCAAAAATATCATTTCCATGATTTTTGGAGACTTTTACCGGTACCTGTTGGATAAGTATCAGTAGTAGTCAAGTCAGTAAGCAATTTAGAAATAGTGTAGATTTTTATTGATACTTGGGATAGTTCTACCGAAACAAGTATAACTTCTACTGAAACAAGTCATGCTTCTACCGATACTAAAAAATCCAAAGAGCTAAGAAGTCTTACCCTGCAACTTGTATCGATACAAGTAACCAAACTACCGATACTACTATGAACAGAACTACTGATACTTATCATGGTACTACCGATACAATGTAAGTCAGTAACCAACCTCTCTCCTACCTTTACTTCTACCAATACATGCAAGAGTTCTACCAAAACAAGTATGCAAAATTCATATATTTACACAAGTTCATCAACCTAACTTCATTTCATAGACATAATGTATAAATAGATAACACAATGTGTTCAAGAACAATACATAGCATTACATTTGAAGCCAAATTCCTGTACTTAACATTAAGCAAGCTTTTTTATGAGTTCAAACATTCAACACAAGTTTGACATTGTACCAATTAACTCAAAGTCAAGTATTACAAAATACTATCATCCTAGTACATGCCATATAACCAAGTGATGTAAACACTACCAAACGAGCTCCCGGGATAGTGTGATTTCTTTGAAATGATCCGATCTTCCAACAGCAAAAATAGAATCTACAAAACAACAACAAATTCATAGGTAAGCTTTCATAGCTTAGCAAGTTCGTAGAGTTAACAATTTTCTGAATAACATGTGTTGTACAATTTGTAAATTAATCAAACCAGAACAGAACTATACTTCAATGATCTATATCAGATTTCATCCCTATTAACCCAAAGGTCATTTCTGTTACCAGTATACGATGCTGCTCACACTAAGCTAATAAGGATGCGCAACATATGTGGTATCTCAACCATCGATACAGTATTTGTACATATAACTGTTTCCTATGATGCTGCTCACACTAAGCTGACGAGAATATGCAAATCAAGCATAAATTCCAGCCATCGTAGGGCCTGTAATCCATTCTTGGATTCATTTCACTTTACAGTGACTTACGATGCTGTAGAGAATCTGCAACAAATGTAGGATCTCAGTCATCAGACCATTTTCAATCTTTGGCACAAGGCCAAATAACTCTCCTTTCGTCGTCTCCATTTTTCTTGTTTCCAATTTTCGTTTTCCCATTTGCAACAGTTGCAAAGAAGGAAATAATATGCAGTTATAAATAAGAATTTAACATTACGAACTTACCGGACTTAATTGTAGTTACGGATAGGCTTCAAGGACTATTCTACTAATTTTCCCTTTCCTCGTTCCGTGGCGCGATCGTAATCTAAATCAACAAATCACCCAAATTTCCAAATTAAGTCACATAATTCAATCATTTAATACAATTTAATCCTTTTTGGGAAATTTATGATTTTATCTCTAATACTTTCCTTTTATTCAATCTAGTCCTTTCATCTCAAAACATGCAAAAATACCTTCTTCTTTTTTCTAATTACACTCCATCTGAATACTCATAGGTTCTTATACAAATCCTTACAACCAATCATTTCAACCAAATGTACACAATTTCATCACTTTTACATTTTAGTCCTTAAACCCTAATTTCATAAAAAATCCCTTTACAAAAAGATCCAACCCAATCATCAAGCATTCAAAACTATCAAAAAATTTCAAGAACAAGCATATTCAACAGTGGTAAGATTTATAACATTTGACATATTCTCAAATTAGTCCCTAGATTAGCTAGATTAAGCTAATACGGACTCAAAAACATAAAAATTACTAAAAACGATTAAGGTTTACTCACCCAAATCAAAGCTCAAAGTTCATCAATAGAAAACCCTAGGTTTTCTTGTTTTAGTCGTGTAGAAGAAAGAAGAAAAGAAGAAAATGATATATATAGATATATATCCATGGTAATTTTGTAATTATTTTAACTTTCATCATTAAGCTTAATTAACCCATTTTTACTTTAATTAATCCTCATTATAATCAATATATATTTCATAACTTTCCACTACCTAACTCCTATTGGTAAATTTACCCGTTTGGTCCCTTTAATTCCACAAGTTCTACTTTTACACTCTTTTACAATTTAATCCCTTTTTGTTAATTAACTATCCAATCGATATGATTTCTTAACCAAAATTTAATACGATGCTAATGACATCATAAACAATAAAATAAATAAATTTGTGACTCGACTCATCGGAATTGTGGTCCCGAAACCACTGAAAATCGGGCTGTTACATCTTGTATAATTTTAGAATTGTTCAGCACACATATTTGATTTTAGAAATATATACTATTATTACTTTCCATACTAAAATTAGTGATCTGATTATTCTGAATTTGTTTTAGTTTAACTCCCAGCTTTGTAATAATCGAACCAGTATAATTCAAGTTATTTGAGTGAAGAATTATTGTAAACAATGAATTCCTTCATGTATTTAGGCTGATTAGTATTGTGACTTTGGCCACTAAAATTTTTGATTAGTCAAAACTCTACTAGTAGTTATCTGACCAGACAAATTCAACGTTTCCTTGTAATAGCTTCGTCAACGACAATACAATTATCGAAAATTTCTTAATGAATCATCTATAATACTAATTTTTACATGTTGATTATGCCCTGCATTAGTTAATAACATATCAGTATATCATCAAGAATTCAGGCTTCCTCGCGCACTTAAATCACATAAGCTTTGGGAAGAGTTCGAGCTTCAGATCAAATGACTATGTCTTTTGTTCCACTTCTACTAACTTTAGTTGTGCTTCAAATTCCTAGCCATCTGCCTCTTGTAGAGGTAACAACAGGTCTTACATTCTGTTTTTGTTCAAATTGGTTAGATTTGACAGTCTTTCTTATAATAACCTAATGATCCACAAACAAAATAGGGCTCGTCTTTCAATCTACAAATCCCAGAATAATTTCATTCGTAAAGGTAACATTCAATCTATTTACCTCTCTGATGCTACTTGTACTGGTTACTAAAGTCATCGATGGTTTCATATTACTCTATTTCATTCTAACTCTACCAGAAAATTATTATGGCACTGAATTTGGTTACTTACTTCTTTCATTTTTGTTTGTCGGGGAAGTAGAGGACGTTCTTAGATACATTTCATTTATTTAAGTTTTGAACTCTTATATTGCTCTATTCCTCAATAATAAGGATTTTTCCCTTTTCTAACCTCAATCAAATAAAATTACCAACTCACGAAATTCCATGGTACGTAAAAGTATTTTAATCTCATTACTTAATCCATCTTCAATACGAATACACAATTTCTTTTCAAATGGCATCATATTAGAAAATCTTCGAAAACACACAACATTTCATCTAAACTTTCTGTATTTGCTAACCAGTACTCGGTTGTCTGAATTACTACTCACTTTACCTCTAAACTCTTCGCCCTCTCATTTTCAAAATTTTAATCAATAGGAAGCTTGTGATTATTCTATCGTATACGGTTTTGAGAATAAAGGAATAGAGGCCATTGAGTTACTAAATTAATTCTCAAATACACATTAACATGTAATTTATCAAATTGAAAAGAAAATACTATGAACATTTTCCCTAGGCCTTTAAAATTTAGGCACATTATGCGCAGTCCCTTGATCGAGGGCTAGAACATAACTATGTACTCTGTTGAAATCTGTTCGATTGAATTCAATTGACATCTTTAATCTATAAGTGAACAAGTTAGCTGATTGGAAATCATCACACTATCGTTTGTTATAAAGTGACATGTATTTCTAGACTTAAAACATACTACGTTCAATCCAAGAATTGACTAAATCGTAACTCTGATACCACTAATTGTAACACCCCTCACCCAATTCAATCATCGGACATGGGTAAGTAGATGTTACAATAAATGTTAAACATTTTAAAAATAATGGAAGGTACTCAAATACTATTTTTATTTTGTAAATTGTTGGGCAAATTCAACTGTTAAAAATAATTTAAATTAACTCGATTTTAAAATGAGTTTTTGAAGTCTAAGGGGCTTCTACCAATACTTAAGTGAACAAGTATCGGTAGAACTTAGAAAAACCTATCAAATGCTACAGAATTCTATCAATAGAGCTGAGAGTTCTACCGATACAAAATTGGTTTTACCGATACAATCTAGACTTTTATCGATATGACAAACTCTACAGGACAAAGTAGTTTTGGCCTAGGACTTTTATCGATACTCTGATACCATTTACCGAAACAAGTCAAGTCAGTAGCCAAGGTTTAAAATCTCCTGTATTATATACCGATACTCTGTTGGGTTTGACAAATACTGAATAAAACCCTTAGAGTTCTACCGATTCAGGAGAACTTCTATCGAGACAAGGTAAGACAGTAGGCTAAACTACTTAAGACATAAATCAATATATACATCTCAAACTTCCAATAAAATAAAACATATCCACTATGCTTATAACATATAGAAACAACATCCTAATTACATGCCACTTATAACCGGACCAAAGTAAACAATTAGTTACCAGATAGTGTGATCTCCAAAAGCAATCTAATCGACAGCTTGAATCCGATGATCTACAAGGAAGGAAATACCAGATGAGGTAAGCTTGCTTAAAGCTTAGTAAGTTCATAATAAACTTAAACTTTAACTTACCATAAAGCATGTAATTTTAAAGATTTTTCAAGATAATTCAATATCATGATCATGAGTTCATTAATTACCTATACACCACAAATTTCACAAGGTTAGTGAGTTCGTATGTAAAACATATAACTTTATCATGAGATCAAACTTATATATGAAAAACACATTTGGTATATAAACCAACCATCATATTTGCATTTAACACTCACATTTCATTTCAAATATCTATATCCAATGTCTCAATTCATACATATCTTTTCACATAACCATTTCGTGAAATAATTCCCTATAACCATTCCTTATAACCATTCCTTATAACCATTTCATATAACCATTTCATTTACATATATAACATATATAGAAATTCATTAAATCTTGTACTTACATTTCTTTTCTGTACAACATAACCTCACAAGGATAGGATTTGCAACAATAAATATATAATTTCCAACAGGTTATAGAACCTGTAATAATAGCAAGCTGTGTACACCCTTCATACATCACGTAATAGATAAGCATCACTTTTCCCTTTCAAGTGTTCAAACCAGTATATTCAACTCATATGTATACATTATATAACCTTGCATATATGTATACCTTTTTTTAACCCGTTTTCACCCGTTAAACCAAATGAATGACATCAGATACTCTAGAAGATGCTCACACGAGTTGTGACTGTAATCATATATGCTCACATGAGTTGAGATATGGGTCTACTTACATGATCGCCCCCGAATGTACTCCCGTTTGGCATAGATTTCAGGCTTTTTGCAAGTATACGGGTGATAACTCTTGAAAAAGAGTTATATAACATACTTTCACTAGAACATTTTGTCTGTTCTTTAGTAAATTTGTTACGACGTTAGTAGTGTTTTTATGTATTTTTGTCTTCGGAGCTGTATTGCGCTTAATTGCCAAAATCTATAGACTTTTACCCTTTTGTTGTAGCAAAATTACGCTTGTTGGTATGTGTTTACATGATGCAAGAATGGTGAAGGAGAGAGAGTACGAGATCCAATAATGAAGGACTGTTGGGGAGTGGAAGCAGCAAAAGTTTATCGCTGCTAAACATTCTAGCAGTACCAAGCTCGTAAGATTTTGTTATAGCAAGCCGATTTTATGGTGGATCTACGCTAAAAGGATCTAGGATGGCACTAGAAAACCCCTAGAAATCCAGATCTGGCAACGTGAAATGTGTGACAAAGCTTCAGAAGTGCTAGTGCAATATACTACGAAAGGAAGAGAATTGGGACAGTTACACGGTAGATCGAAAGTGCAAAGGCGGAGTTGATAGCCAACGTTGGGAGCGGAGCCTTGAAGACGCCATCGCAAAACCACCTAAGCAAAGATACGTTGCTGTGGCAATGCGGAACAGATTCAAACAGCGAGCCTGATGTCCTTTTTGGGTCTCAACAGGAGTACTCTTGATCTCTAAGTTTGAATGTCATTTTGTTTTAACAACATTTTGCGCCCTTTTACTGATCATTCAAGGGTTGAATATTTTTTATACTTTATTTAGTTTAATGAATGATTACCGATATCTTTTCTAATAAATCTCTTCACTTGACTTATGTTCATTTTTTGCTAATTTTGCATGCTAGCAATTTAAGGAATAAGCTCTTGTTTTGCATGTGCACAATCTCGACTGAAAGCAGGACAGATTTGCCGGAGCATAACTCAATGTAATGAGCATATATTAGAAGATATTTGTAATGACTCTAGATATATAGAGCTGCATTCATTGAGAGTGAGATAAGTCCTTGTTGGAATAATTCATGTTATAGGAATAAAATGTGGATTATCATAAAAGTTGCTATGAAATGGCACGCCATTGCTTAGTCATTCTGGGAAATTCGTAAAAACAAATATTTGTTATAGCATTCGTAAATCTAGATTTAGATATGAAATGTTCTAGCTTTAGTGATCACAACTTAGTCTTGTACTGATGATCTTGCCAATCATTTCTACTAAGAGTGATGAGTACTTAGTAGATTTGATGCTTGGCTTGGTTGATATTCGATCAATTTACTGTTTTTGCATTTTGTTATGACACACACAAGTTGCAATCACAATTATCATTATTATCACATTTACTTTATTTGCACAATTCTTGTGTTAACAGTTTAAGGAATTTCTTCTGAATACCAATATCTCTGTGGGTACGATACTCTACTTATCACTTTATTACTTGAACATTGTGTACACTTGCACATTTGCTACAGCAATATTATTTTACACGCGACAATTTTTGGGGCAGTTGCTAGGGAGATCGGTGTAATTCAATAAGATTTTTGTTACATTGTTGAGCTAACATTTGTTTTTGTTATTTTTAATTTTGTTTTATTTTTTGTTATTGCAGATTTTTGTAGAAAATTTTTATGAGAAGGTGTGGTGGAGATAATTTTCCATTAGATTCAAAAATAGAAAGGACGTTGAGAAGACGTAGAAGAGAGTTGCGAGAACAGCAGCGAAAGATGGAAAGACTTGAAGAAAGCGAAAATCCTGAAGTTCCTGTTACAGAAGTTCATGATCCAGGGGTTGTGAATGTTCCAAGAGTAATTGATGATAGAGATAGACCAATTCGAGAGCATGTAATGTCAATTCTCAATGATCTAGGTCTATGTATTATGTGGCCACAAATTGAAGCTCCTCATTTTGAGCTTAAGCCAATTATGTTTCAAATGTTACAAACAGTTGAGCAGTTTAGAAGTTTGCCTATGGAAGATCCAAGGATGCATTTGCGATTATTTTGGAGGTATGCGATTATTTTAGACAACAAGGTGTTCTTGAAGATGTCTTGCAATTAAATTTTTTTATTCTTTGCGTGATCGTGCAAGAGCATGGTTAAATACTTTGCCATCGGGTATGATTTTGTCTTGGAATGACTTATGTCAGAGATTTTTTGTACGATATAATCTGCCAAACATGAATGCGAAGTTGAGAAATAATATTACATCATTTACGCAGGGAGAGATAAGGATTTGCTTAGGAAATGTCCTATGCATGGTTTTCCACATTGGACACAAATGGAGATGTTTTACAATGGATTGAATGTGCACACAGGAATGGTAGTTGATGCATTAGTAAATGGTATGTTGCTGGATAAAATGTATAATGAGGCATATGAAATTTTGGAGAAAATTGCAAATAATGATTATCAATACTCAATAGCAAGAGTGAATTTTGGTAGAAGACATGTTGGTACAATGGAATTGGATGCGATTACATCACTTACAACACAAATATCTTTGTTAGCTAATATGATCAAAACTATGCAGAAACCGAGCATGGCTAGAGAAGTGAAAGTTGCTAAGCAAAATGTGTATATTGTGGAGATGATCATGTTTTTGAAGAATGCCCGTCCAACCCAACATTTTTTTGTTACATGGGAAATTTTAATAAAGGTAATCCTAATCCTTATTCTAATACATATAATTCAGGTTGGAGATAACATCCAAATTTTAGTTGAAGCAATAATTAAAAAGTCAGTTCGAGCAATGTTGCTCCACAGAATAATGATAGAGCACTTGGATTTGAGCCAAATTTACCAAAGCAAAATTAGCAACAAAATGGAGGTTTTTCGTTGATAGAAAATTTGTTGAAAGAATATATGTTCAAAAATGATGCAACTAATCAAAGTCAAGCTCCATCGTTGAGAGCATTGGAAAATCAAGTTCAACAAATTGCGAATGCAATAAGGTCAAGACTGCAAGGAACATTACCGAGTGATACGGAGAATGCAAGATTGCAAGGGAAAGAGCATTGCAATGTTATTTTACTTACAGGTAAAGATCAATTACTTGTTGATGACATTTATGATAATGAATTACTGACAAAAGATGAAGGAAGTATCAAACTTGGATGTTGAAGTAAAAAGTAATGTTGAAGTAAAGTAAGGAATTGAAGATATTATGTTAGAAGCTGAAAAAGAAAGTGTAAGAGAAAAGGTTGAGCTGAGAAAAGTAAAGGAATATGATGTTGGTGATATGAAGGAAAATGCCATGACAAAATTGTGTCATTAGACCAAAAAAAGGCTACCACCACCATTTTAGCAAAGATTTGAGCAACCGAAGTAAGATGTTCAATTTAAGAAGTTTTTGGAGGTACTAAAATAGTTGCATATTAATATTCCTCTTGTGAAAGCATTAGAGCAGATGCCCAATTACGTGAAATTCATGAAAGACATTTTATCCAAGAAGAAGAGGTTGGGTGAGTTTGAGACTGTCGCACTTACTAAAGGGTGCATGACGATGTTGGTGAATAAATTGCCACCGAAATTGAAAGATCCAAGGAGTTTTTACTATTCCTTGTGCTATTGGCAATAATTACATTGGTAAAGCATTATGTGACTTAGGTGCTAGCATATATTTAATTTCAATGTCAATTTTCAGGAAATTAGGAATTGGAAGAGCAAGATCTACGTTGGTTACGCTGCAACTAGCAGATCGATCGTACGCACATCCGGAGGGTAAGATTAAAGATGTGTTGGTTAGAGTAGATGAGTTTATTTTTCCCGCTAATTTTATAATTAGAATTTGAGGCTGATAAAGAAGTCCCCATAATTTTGGAAAGACCGTTCTTGCTACGGGAAGAACTCTAATAGATGTGCAAAAAGGAGAATTAACTGTGAGAGTTAATGAGCAAAAAGTTACGTTTGATGTGTTTAATGCATTGAAGTGTGTAGATGATACTGAAGAATGCCACATGATTAATGTAGAAGGGTCGGTTGTGGAAGAAAATATAGCAAATTTTTGCTGTAGCAATACTGATGTTGTTATAGAATTTTGTGAGGAAGTTGAAGTTGAAGTTTTAGAAATTTGTGATGTCAAGCAGTTGGTAGAAAGGCCAGGAAGAAGGTTTGAATCCTTAGATTTATCTGATCGTGCTTTTAAAGTTTCAAAACCTTGTATTGTGGAACCCCCGACACTTGAGTTAAAACCTTTGCCAGTACATTTGAAGTATGCATTTTTATGTGATAACAAAACTTTGCTTGTAGTTATTTCTGCAGGTCTAACAAAAGAGCAAGAAGAGTAGCTATTGGAAGTTTTAAGGAAGTTTAAGAAGGCAATAGGTTAGTCGATAGCTGATATTAAATGAATCAGTTCTGTGTTTTGCATGCACAAAATTTTGTTGGAAGATCGTTATAGCAATTCAATAGAGCAGCAAAGAAGGCTAAATCCGATTATGAAAGAAGTTGTCAAGAAAGAGGTGATAAAATTGCTGGATGCTGGAATAATCTACCCAATATCTGCTAGTTCTTGGGTTAGTCCAGTTCAAGGAATCACGGTCGCATGTAATGAAAATAATGAGTTAATCCCTACTAAGACTGTCACGGGATGGAGAGTTTGCATGGACTATAAGAGACTCTACAAAGCAATCAGAAAAAAACCATTTTCCTTTACCATTTATAGATCAAATGTTAGATAGACTTGCAGGTAAGGCATATTATTATTTTCTTGACGGTTATTCAAGTTAGAATTAGATTGCCATAGCACCTGAAGATCAAGAAAAAACTACGTTCACGTGTCCATACTAAACTTTTGCTTTTAGAAGAATGTCATTTGGACTGTGCAATGCACCAACAACTTTTCAACGCTACATGATGGCAATTTTTTCGAACATGATGAAGAAATTTTTGGAAGTCTTTATGGATGATTTTTTGATTTTTGGAGATGCATTTGAAGATTTTTTGAAGAACTTAAAGATTATTCTAAAGTGATGTGTGGAAAAAAACTTAGTTTTGAATTGGGAGAAATGCCATTTTATGGTTTGTGAAGGCATTGTGCTTGGTCACAAAATTTCGAAGCTAGGGATAGTAGTTGACAAAGCAAAGATAGAGTTAATTGAGAAACTTCCGCTCTTCGGTGAAAGTATTCGTAGTTTTCTAGGGCATGCTAATATTTATAAAAGATTTTTCAAAAATATCTAGGCCCTTATGTGAATTGCTACAACATGATAAAGCTTTTGTTTTTAATGATGAATGTTTAAAAGCTTTTTGAAATTTTAAAGAAGCAATTAGTTGCTACACCAATAGTAATTACTCTTGACTAGAATTTGTCATTTGAATTAATGTGAGATGTTAGTGATTTTGCTGTAGGAGCAGTGCAAGGATAAAGAAAAGAGAAGGTGTTTCACCAAATTTATTATGCGAGCAGGACCCTCAATGATTCGCAGATCAATTACACAACGGAGGAGTTGTTGGCAGTGGTCTTCGCATTTGACAAGTTTAGATCATATCTGATTGGCACAAAAGTAACAATTTATACAGAATATGCTACCATAAAATATTTTATAGCAAAGAAGGATGCCAAGCCACGTTTGATTCGTTGAATTTTGCTATTACAAGAGTTTGATTTGGAGATAAAAGATAGAAAAGGTTCAGAGAATCAAGTGGCGGATCATTTATCATGGTTAGAAATGGCTATTAAAGATGGTGATGCTAGTTTCATAAAAGATGAATTTCAAGATGAGCAATTGTTTACTATTACAGCATTACCATGGTACGTAGATATTGTCAATTTTTTAGTAAGTAGATTGTTACCCCCTGATTTGATTAATCGAAGGAAGAATTTTTTTTTACATAAAGCTAAATTCTATTATTAGGACGAGCCATTTTTGTTTAAGAATTGTGTAGATCAAATTATAAGGCGATGTGTTCTAGATGATGAATTCTACAGCATTTTACAGCATTGTCATGCTGCGCCTTACGGAGGACATTTTGGAGGATAAAGAACCGGTGCCAAAGTTTTGCAATCAGGTTCTTTTGACCTACTTTATTTAAAGATACACATAATTTTTGTCGTTCTTGTGATAGATGTCAAAGAACAGGTAATATTTCACGAAGGAATGAGATGACGCTGTAAAACATTGTTGAAGTTGAATTGTTTGATGTATGAGGTATGGATTTTATGGATCCATTTCCTCCATCATGGGACAATACTTATATTCTTGTAGCTGTGGATTATGTTTCAAAGTGGGTTGAGGCAGTTGCACTCCTTACTAATGATGCAAAGTTAGTACTAAAGTTTTTACATAAGTGTATTTTCACAAGATTTGGAACGCCAAGACCGATTATCAGCGATGAGGGCTCACATTTTTACTGTAAGTACATTGAAAATGCTTTGACAAGATACGAGATAAATCACAAAATTGCTACAGCATACCATCCTCAGACGAATGGACAAGTAGAAATATCAAATAAGGAGATAAAGTCGATTTTGGAGAAGGTTGTTGATCCTACACGTAAAGACTGGTCGTCACAATTAGATGAGGCTTTGTGGGCATATAAGACTGATTTTAAAATGCCATTAGGGATGTCACCGTTTAAGCTTGTTTAAGGAAAGCCTTTTCATTTACTTGTCGAATTGGAGTATAAAGCTTTTTGGGCGATTATTAAGATAAATGCTGATTGGTTAGTGTCTGGAGAAAAAAGATTAATGGAGTTGAATGAAATGGAAGAGTTTCAATGGCAAGCATATGAAAATGCCAGAATTTATAAAGAGAAAACGAAGAGATGGCATGATAGAAAGATTTTGCCTAAGAAATTTGAACTTAGACAACAAGTTTTGTTGTTTGATTCAAAACTCAAATTATTTTCGGGAAAATTGAAGTTAAAATGGACAGGACCATTTGAAGTTGTTTTTACTTATCCACATGGTGCTTTTGACATAAAAAATGTCATGACAGGGAATGTGTTTAAAGTAAATGGACAGCGCTTGAAGCATTATTATAATGATCCGATGCTACAGCATAACATTGCTATTACATTGAGAGATTCCGGATAAGTTTAAAGTTGTTTTGTTATTTTTATTTTCGTTTTGTTATTATATTAGGATTTGAATTTTTGAATTAGCTGTTGAGTTTTATAGGATAGATGAAACGAAAATATCTTTAGCAGTAAATGAAAGACAGCGTGAGGTTTGCTGGACCAATAGTATGCGATAGCGTCTCTGTCATAACAAATCTCAAATTGGAAAAGCATTCGACGTGATTTTCGCACCTACGTGCTGCACGATTCTTGGCTATTATTTAGTTGAATTAGATTCTTTTATTCATTTTTATTTTTTTATATTTAGCTTTTGATTTTTAATTTAGTAGATTTATTTCTTTTCTTTAGAGATTTTTATGTTTCCTCTAAATAGCTTGTTAGTCCAAAAAATGAGAAGAAAAGGGAAGATGCTGCAACAAGCCATACCCATAACCACAAGGAAGTTCTACAATCAGATTGCAGAAGAGAAGTTCAAGGATAACTACTTGAAATGCCAACCTTTAATGGAGAAAGGATTCTTGTTTAAACAAGAACCGTTTATGGGTTTTTAATCGAGTCCCATGGATGGGAGATGTTTTATTGCCATTCGGACGAGGTTTACCCAAACACGATAAGAGAGTTTTATTCTCATGTTACTACTAATAGCCTATTTGTCTATGTGCAAATCATTTTTGTCTTGTTCAATGCAGATAAAATTAATGAGTATTTTGGACTCTACAACATCAAGGATGAACATGCGAAGCTTGCGAGAGGTATTTCGGAGGACGGTTTGGAAAAATTATTGAAAGACGTGTGTTTTGGGAACTACTTGGGATAAATCTAAAACTGAACATTTTACGATTGAGAGGCAGTATTTGAAACCTGAGTCTCGCATCTGGATGAGTTTCTTGAAATCCAAATTGATGTCGACGGTTCACACCATGACAATTGGAAGAGAGCGTTTATTACTATTACATTTGATTATGAAGGGAAGATTAATGTTGGTAAAATCATACGAGATGAGGTTCACAAGGGTGCTCAAAAGAACTCAGGTAATCTTGTTTGTCCCAACTTAATATGTGCTTTGTGTTTGCAAGCTGGAATTCCATTAGAGAAGAATGAGTACATGTTGCCAGATAAAGGCGCAATCACCAAATAATCGTGTGATGCAGCTGCAAAAAGAGGATGCGATTGTCGCGACACCGATTAAGCAACCATTCAGTTCTGAGGCACCTTTGTTTGCAAAAGTTTCTTCTAGCACCGCTTTTGAACTGTCAACTTTATCTTGTTTGTGCAATCTCGATTAGAAGAATTGTGATATCATTAATCGTCTTAAAAAGATTGATAAAGTGTTGGAAAATTTTCACTATAAAATGAAAGCTTTCTGGGGATACATATGCATTCGCGATGATGCTATTCGACAAGCGTTGCACCAAAATTAGGTAAAAGTCCCACGATTTCTAGATTTCCTAAGAATACTTTATGAGGAGACGGTTGCGACAAAGTACGATGTGGGCAACACTAAGATTCAGTCGGCATCTGAAAAGTCGTCATCCAGAGAAGAATACCATCCAGAGAGGATGAAGAAGAAGCAAAAGACCCCGAGGTTAAAGACATTAACGATAGTTCAGTAGAGAAAGAGAGAATGGCGACACCACTAGCAAAAAGCGTTACAGCAAAGAAACCTGTCACACCAAAGGTTTTTGCTACCCCATCCAAAGAGCTAGACCAGGAAGAGGAAGTCGATCGGCTGATTGATGAGATGACTAAGATGGATAAGGATGATAAGGAGGAGGCTGTTACACCAAGGAAGCGAAATCTTAAGGGTAAGAAGCCTCAACTAAAGGGTAATTTTTCATTTTTACAGCTCCGAATTTTTGTTTTTGTGTTATATGTGTTTTTGTTTTATATTTGTCATAACATGTTTTTGTGCTTACATTCATTGTGTTCATGCATTGAGGACAATGCATACTTTAGGTTTGGCAGTGTGTTGTTCCATTTAGTTGCATATAGGTATATATTTGTTAGTATATAGTTTTTTTTATAATTTGTCATTACATGTTAATTGTCATATCGAGATTTTTGCCATGACATTTTTCTGAAAAGTTTGTGAAGCCAAAAAGGTATAAATTATATTGTTGATGTTCGATGAGGAAATTAAACCTTAGAAATTTACAATTTTTGTAAGAGTGAAGTAGGAAATTCAGATTCGGATAGTGGTGAAAATTGATTTCTAAAAATAATTTGATTTTGAAATCTATGCGGTTATTTTTAAAGTAAATATTTCTTAATAAAACTTAGATTTTCTTTGAGCTAAGTGTTAAATTTGAAATGTTGAGGCATGAAATGAAGAAAAGAAAAATTTTGTCACTCCAATGCTTGACTGTTCTGAGTATGTCAGCAATGCTTTGTTTGCTCCATCGTATTGTTGATGAGAAAAGAATGTGTTTAAGTATGAGTGCTTAAAAAGAAAAAGAAAGAAAAAAATGTTAAAAGAAAATTTTATAAAAAGAAAATATTTTTTTAGGAACACTCTATTGTAGCAAGAAGTAGAGTAGGTTAAGGAGATAGTTGTTTGCTCTATCCTTCTTTTTAGTTGAAAACTTTGAGCTGCATGAGTGTAAATTCAGATTGTGATGTGTTGTTGGCATGGCAATTAAGTGTTTGCTCCACTGTAGTTGTCAAGTATAACATTGCATGACAAGATGATTTCCTTAAGAGCAAAAAAATAAAATGCCTAAGTAAAGTAGAAGAAAAACTTAATTGGAGAAATGAAATCAATTTTTAGGAAATTATTTGCTTTAGATTTAATTACATGTGAATTTAAAATTTCTTTATTCTTTAGATTGAAATTTTTGCACTAAATTTTCTAGATTTATCTACAACGTTACTGAAAAATTCTACATTAGCAAAGGTTGCTGAGAACTAAAATATATGTGTAATAGGAGGTGGGAGAAATTTTTTTATGAAAATTGTCAAGGCTATAATCTATGCATTCATGCATACATGCATCAGTATATTTTACTTGAGGACAAGCAAAAGTTCAAGTTTGGGGGTGTGATAACTCTTGAAAAAGAGTTATATAACATACTCTTGCCAGAACATTTTGTCTGTTCTTTAGTAAATTTGTTACTACATTAGTAGTGTTTTTATGTATTTTTGTCTTTGGAGATGTATTGCTTTTAATTGGCAAAATCTATACATTTTTACCTTTTTGTTGTAGCAAAATTACGCTTGTTGGTATGTGTTTACATGATGCAAGAATGGTGAAGGAGAGAGAGTATGAGATCCAATAATGAATGACTATTGGGGAGCGAAAGTAGCAAAAGATTGTTGCTGCTAAACGTTCTGGCAGTACTAGGCTCGCAAGATTCTGTTACAGCAAGTCGATTTTTTGGTGGATCTGCACTAGAAGGATCTAGGATGGCACTCGAATGCCTCTAGAAATCTGGATATGGCAATGTGAAATGCGTGACAAAGCTCCTATAAAAGCAGCACTTTGGTGAAGAAATCAATATCGAAGAATTAAATCAAGCTAAAGCGAAGTGCTAGTGCAATATACTATGGAAGGAGGAGAATCGAGAGACTTACACGGCAGATCGAAAGTGCAAAGGTGGAGTTGACAGCCAACATTGGGAGCGGAGCCTTGACAACGCCATCGCAAAACCACCAGAGCAAGGATACGTTGCTGTGGCAATGAGAAGCAGAATCAAGCAGCGAGCCGGATGTTCTTTTTGGGTTTCAACAGGAGTACTCTTGATCTCCAAGTTTGAATGTCATTTTGTTTTAACAACATTTTGCGCCCTTTTACTAATCATTTAAGGGTTGAATATTTCTGATACTTTATTTACTTTTATGAATGATTACCGATATCTTTTCTAATGAATCTCTTCACTTGATTTATATTCAGTTGTTGCTAATTCTACATGCTAGCAATCTTAGGAATAAGATCTTGTTTTGCATGTGCATAATCTCGACTGAAAGCAGGACAGATTTGCTGGAGCATAACTCGGTGTAATGAGCATATATTGGAAGATATTTGTAGTGACTCTAGATATATAGAGCTACTTTCATTGAGAGTGAGATAAGTCCTTGTTGGAATAATTCGTGTTATAGGAATATAATGTGGATTATCGTAAAAGTTGCAATGAAACGGCACACCATTGCTTAGTCATTCTAGGAAATTCGTAGAAACAAAGATTTGTTATAACATTCGTAAATCTAGATTTAGATCTGAAATATTCCAGCTTTAGTGATCACAACTTAGTCTTGTACTAAAGATCTTGCCAATCATTTCTGCTAAGAGTGATAAGTACTTAATAGATCTAATGCTTTGCTTGGTTGGTACTCGATCATTTTATTGTTTTTGCTTTTTGTTATGACACGCAAGTTGCAAACACAATTATCATTTTTCTCACATTTACTTTATTTTCTCAATTCTTTTGTTAACAGTTTAAGGAATTTCTTCTGAATACCAATATCTTTGTGGGTACAATACTCTACTTCTAACTTTATTACTTGAACGTTGTGTACACTTACACATTTTCTACAGCAATATTATTTTACATGCGACAATGGGTCAGGTTGTAAATATAGTGTGTACAACGAAACACTTGGTAGTATTTTGAGGATCGTACCCAAAGGAGGTGTAAAGCGATAGTAAATTAGATCCCAGCAAAGAATAAAATTAACTAGTACTTACTTTAAGGTTTATAGTACGAAGAATAGTAAATGAGTTGATTTTGGAAAGCATAAAATAAAAGAGAAAATAAAATAAAAGAATTGAGATGTATAAATTCTTATAAATAACTTTGGGGAGATTAGGTTGTTTCCGCATGAGTTCTTCAATCATTGAGTTTTGGGGATTTTCCTCCAATCAACTAGTCACTATCTCAGTTGGATCTCTCGATCTTCTGTCGACATAGCAAGTCGATAGAGACTACTTATCGCTAGATGTCACAGTCTAAACTAGTTTGGGGAAAAGCTGTTCACAGATGGGCAGTACAAATTTTGGGTTTATCCTCACCTAAATGACATCTAGGGTTGTTAGGCCTAGTGTTTGTTTAATGCTCTTCATTTCCCAAACAGCTGATCTGAAAGGTAAAATTCTTATTAAACAATAATTAAATATTCATACTTTCACTCCCTAATTCCCCAAAATGAAATTAGTTCCTCATGAGTTTTTTAATCATTATAAACACAATAATATATAAGAAAATATAATTGTATAAAGAGAATGCAAAACAAACTCAAATTGTATTGGCAATCTATTGGGAAAAATTCCTCAAACTTTTATCCGAGTTCCACAATTTCTTTTCAAACGAAAATATAAAATAAAACTAAAAACTAAAAGCTAGTAAAATGGTGTGTTTAAACATAATGCTAAAG
Source organism: Gossypioides kirkii (assembly GCA_005610355.1). Classification (NCBI taxonomy): domain Eukaryota; kingdom Viridiplantae; phylum Streptophyta; class Magnoliopsida; order Malvales; family Malvaceae; genus Gossypioides; species Gossypioides kirkii. Next base: position 20,502,661 of record CP032253.1, read on the forward strand.
GCCCTATTTATAGCCTTGGTCAGCCGTTTTCATCAACCCTAGGTCTATTGCTATCCTTCGTGTTTAAGTGGCATTGTAAAATCTGAAACGCCCTTCACTCGATGTAGAATCTACATCCAGGGGTCGATGTCACGACACACTAGGACCTTTGTCGTGATAAAGACATCAGTTTTTGTGTAAAGTATTATCCTACAGGACATAGCCCATGTATGTAGTGACAAAGAAGTCAGTCTTCGAAATCTTCAAGTCTGGTGCCTTGGTTGCGATGTAGCTTAGCCTGTGTCGTGATGAAATGATCAGTCTCCTATTGTTACAACTTTTTATGATCTTCTGCACACTCACCAAGTTCATTAGCTAACCTTTAGGCCTCAATTGGCCTTAAAACAATAAAAACGACATTTTAGCACTTAGGTTACACAATTTATTCAAATGAAAAATCTAAATTAAATCCTACAAAAACATAAGGAAAATACTTGGTTTCAAGCTCTTCAAGAGTGAAAACTAGTTCAATCTAGTAGGTATAAAACTAACAGATCAAACTCCTCCACACTTAAGTCTTTGCTTGTCGTTAAGCAAACAAAACAAGAAAAACAAGGAAAATGAAGAGCTTAACTTCATCGTTATACAAAGAGTGGGCTCGTAGTATGTAGTCTAGGCATCATATATCTCTTAATAACTTTGACATGATGAGTAAGAAATTTTACCGTTTTCGATTAAAAACAATATAAGTTTAGTAAGTTATAGGAAATACAAATATTAAGGTTTTATCAATATACATCCATCATTACCTAATATAAGTACTTTAATTATCCTAGTATAATACAGATAACTATAATGGGATCATACAATTTCCATATCTATTCATGCATAGAGTTATTTAATTTACATAGGACTTTTCGGCTTGTAATATGTTGAGGCTTAGGATAGGTATGGATTTCAAAGAACAATTAAGCACAAATGGTTACAAACACGAAAAATAGTTTGACACATTGTATTGTTCCCTATTCTTCCCATTTATGTTTCACTCCATCTCACCCCTTTATCTCTCATTCTCTCCCCATCCTTTTTTCTCCATTTTAGTAAATCTCAAATAAAAGTAATCCCTTTAGCTAGCCTATGAGTATTATTTTTTTCTTTTGTTTCTTTAGTAAGATTCTCTTTTTCTTCTTTTTGGTGACTTTATAATTTTGTCACTATTCACATGTTTTATTACTCATGATTCTTTTGTTTCTACTCATTTTCTTTTTTCTTTTTCTTTTTGGTTTTTCTCTGTTTCTCTCTTTTCGGGTAAACTAAAGTTCATACATTATATTGATTTTCCTACTTATTTTGTAACATCCACCTTAATGTGTCTACTTACCCTCAATACCAATGACCATATGTCTATTTTTATGCAAAACAGGACCAAAGAAAAAAGTATACACAAATTATCATTTAAGGCTAAAGATGGTTATAGTGTGGTTCATCAAAAAGGGTCATAAGACTCAAATATAGGTACTAATTGGAAATTCATAATAGGGTTTGGCTGTTTAGCTCTAGATATGTCCAAAAATGTCTTAGGTCATCCCTAAACACCTCAATATGCACAAATATCAATTTAATCACATAATCTCAAAATTATCATATATCATATATACTAGTTTGCTCGTTTCCTTATATTATACATATCACTTGGTATTAATAGTACCTCTCCATCGATACTTAATATAACCTATAGAACTCAAAGAATTTCATACTAAAAAAATTAAAAATTCCTCATCATCATGCCAATTTTATTAATAAATAGAATCAACCTATTATACATGCTCCTAACCAATCACTTGTACAAGCTCAAGCGCACATCAAAAGGCAAATAAAAAATAAAAACTATATGCCAGAAATTCCTATGTTACCCCTTACACTTTAGAAAGCACATTGTCCTCAACATGTAGGCCCCTCAAATAATTAAGGAAAGAAGTTATCAGATTTATTGTGAAGGTCCTCTTCTTCTTATGGTGGTTGTTCTTCTCCTTTTAGTGTTAATGCTCGAAATTGTTGTGTCTTCCATAATGTGGGATTCCTACAAAGAGAATTAAAGCATATATAAAAAAATAAATTCTTATCCTACTCCTACAAATTATATAAGTCTAGAATAGAAATAAAAAATTATCCAAAATTTACAAAATTAAATTGTCTCAAACAACTATTCATCCTCCTCCATTTATTCTTCCTCATCATCATAGTCCTCATCCACCACCTCAAACATGTCCGCAGTGTAGTTAGCGACGCTAATATTATGTTTTCGAGCAACCTCTTGGAATACCGATCTCGATTCTTGCATCCATTGGATCATCCAATCCAGCTTTGCATGACTCCCTTCACTAACTTCTTGTTGGTTTGTTGCCAACCTTTGTTTGGACATTGGTGTAGCCGTCGAATCTCGCGATTTCCTCTTCCCTTCTTTTATTTGTTTAGCACGAAGCTCCCCATATTGTTGGAAGAGTGTGTCACCAATGACACTTTTTGACGACTTCAAGGTTTTTTCAGTGGATGTCATGGGCACTCTTGCACAAAGTTGTGATTAAGTGAGGAAAGAAAATCCCCACCTTTCGGCTTCCCATGCAACGACTTATGTCTTGGTGGATCCATTTTCCTATACAAACCTGCTTTTTTTGCAAAATTGCAAATAACAATACCGCTCGAAAAGCGTTAACATTAGAAACATTTAAAGCAAGCATCATGCGTGTGCAAATAAATTTAATCCACATCTTAGCTTTAGGAAACATGATTGCTTGATTAAATGACGTAGGAATACTAGTGCCTGGCCTAAATTTTCATCCCCCTTTCCCTCAGTCAAGTAAGTAATTACCTCATGCATGTTTATATCACTAAAGGATTCTAAGTCAGTTTGATCTAAGAAATCTTGTTTGTAATAAGGAGCATTAAAGAAATTACAAATTATTTTAGGGGTTACCTTAACACGAATCCCTCTGATTACTAAGGCTTCTTAATAAACTTCGTCCCTAGTCCTAGAGATATAATCTTTTAGGGTAGCATAAAATTCCTAGACTATAAGGATAACAACAGGTTCTATAGGGATTGTCCAAAAACGTTCCCGTCTATGATACCTAACTAAAGGTCAGATTTCCTTGCATAAAACCATCAATGGGTCAAAACCCCTCTCTTGAATGAAAGTTTTTCCTTGAAGTTCATTAAAATATTTTTCTACATTTGAATTCAAAATGTTCAAAGGATTTGTACCTAATGATGGTTCTGATTCTACCATACGTCTAACCTTTCCAAGAGGCATTGAAAATAATAGAATGAAAGTAGGAACTTTAAACTTGGATTGGTGTGCTTCTCCTCTTGCTTGGAAACTTGAGAAGTCAAAAGAGATAATAGGAAAAGAGAGGATTTTTAGGTTTTTAAAAGATTTTTGTGTGTCAAATTAAAATGGAGTGAGTTAGACTAATGTTTTAGTATTTATAGGGGTTAGGATTTAGGGTTTTAAGGTGTAAAAACTCAAAAAAATAAGCCTTTAGCCGCCGGGTTGCGCAGTCGGACTGGGTCGATCCTATAAAAATTATAGTCGATGTCGCGACATGGGGAGTCTTTGTCGCGACAAGCATTTTAGTTTCTCCTGTTGTGACACTCTTAAGGCCTCATCATGACATCCTCCTTAGTTCTTGATATTGTCGAATCTGTACGCTTTGTCGCGACATGGAGATAGCTACGTCACGACATCGGTATCTTCTTGCTTTTTCCTGGATTTTGTCACCTTTGTTGCGTCACAACTCATGGTGTGTCACAACATATCCCTGTTTTCTGTTAAATGCTAAAATAAAAACATGTTAGAATGATATACAATAATATACATAAGTTAGTACTACCGAGTTACTTTAAGTCTTACTACCAGACTCATCCGATATGCTTACCTTTACCGAGCAGACCCAACTTTGTTCCCGCTTGGTCCATTTCTCATTATATCTTTCTACCTCCTTCATCAATCCCTTTCCTTAAATCGGTTAATTCTTTCTTTATTCATAAAAGAAATCTGATTGTGCCCTTCTCCCTTATTCAATTCGAGCAAATGATAGTGCTCATTGTGCTCATTAGTTTCATCACTTTTATCCCCACACTTAAAGGTTTCAACCTCGCCATTGATTCACATAGTGAGTTCGTTATTGTTCAAATCAATGGTGGATTGAGATATGGCTAAGAATGTTCTTCTAAGCAATATGGGAATATTTATGTCCTTCTCAAAATCTAACATAACAAAGTCAGCAGGGATTATGAAACTCCGTACCTGGACTAAGACGTCCTCTAGAATTCCCCTCGATCGTACAGATAATCAATCATCCAGTTGTAAAGTAACTTGAATATTTTAAAGATCTCCACTCCCAAGTTTATCGAATACTGTTAAAGGCATTAGATTTATACTTGCATCGAGATCGCACAGAACCTTGTTGAACTGAACATTCCCAATTTTAATTGGAATGGTGAAACTGTCAGGATCCTTCAGTTTTTGGATTCGCCTTGGAGATAATAGCACTGTAGGATGCGTTTGACTCCACTTACTCGCCTACCTTGATTTTTTGACGCCTTGTCATGATCTCCTTTAAGAAATTGGCATACTTAGGTACCTTCTCTATCAACTCAATCAAAGGTAGGTTAATATTTAAGGATTTGAAAAGGTTTAGAAAACTTACAAAATAATCTTCGTCCTGTCGCTTCTTTTCGTCTAACCTTTTCGGGAAGGGAATTGAGGCACTTTTTTCTTCCTTAGGCATATATTCTTTTGTTTCTAATGCCTCTTTTGTTGGCACCTTTTTGGGCTTTATGACTTTAGTGTCATCATCAGAAGGGATGTCTTTGATTTCATGAGATTTGTTAGGCTCTTCTCCCTTATTAGGTCGTTCTAGGCTACTCAATACTTTGTCTGATCTTAACTCGATCACTTTGATTTGTTCTTTACCTTCTCTTCGGGGATTATTCTCGGTGTTGCTAGGGATCCTGAACCAATTTACCTTTAAAGATCGCTTATCATACTCGTTAATTGGTCCATTCATTCCTCTAGCCTTGCTACAATTCTGTCCATATTAGTGCAATCAGACTGCACTTGTTTCACATTCACCCTCATAGAGTGCATTTCCCTTTTGATTTGATCTAGCCTTTGACCACATGCAATATGGTGACCTTGACTTGTTTTTTCCAATTGTCTCTATAAAAATGAGGGTTGGTAACTAGGGTTTCTTGCTTGTGTGTTACTGTTACCGCTTCCCCCTTGGCTTCCTCCCCATATAAAGTTGAGGTGATCTTTGCATCTCGGATTATAAGTATTCGAATAGGGATTTCGACTACTTACATAATTGGCCTCCTCCGGATTGGTGACATAATGATAGAGAGACTTATCCTCTCCATGGGATGGTGGTACCCCTATAGCAGACTTGATTCGGTTCAGTCTCTCCAATAAATTTTGGTATTTGTCATCTTCTTGGATCATTTTTACTGAAGCAGATTTCTACCCATAAGTGATCCTTTCAGTAGGCCACTGGTAGGAGTTCATCGCCATATTCTCTATTAGCCTATAAGCATCATTACAAGTCTGGTTCATTAGGGTTCCTCTTGCCACACCATCTAGAATAGATCTGGCGGATGCATCCAACCCATTGTAAAAAGTTTGTAGTTGCATCCGTTCTAGCATACCGTGATTAAGGCATTTTTGTAATAACGTTTTAAATCGTTCCCATGTTTCGTGGAACCCTTCACCCTTGAATTGTTGGAAGGTTGGCAATTCTCTCATCAGTTGGATTGTTTTTCCTATAGGGAAAAACTTTTACAAAAATTTCCCTGCCAGTTCATCCCATGTTGTGATAGATCCAGGTGCCTACACATCTAGCCATGAAAAAACATTGTCAGTTAATGAAAAGAGAAATAATCTAAGACAAATGACATCATCAGTAATACCATTAAACCTAAAAGTATCACATAATTGTAAAAATCATTTCAAATGCACACTAGGATACTCAACCATTGTCCCTATAAATTGTAAATTATTTTGAATCATTGTCAGTTTTATTTCAAAATTATTAGCGGTGATAGTAGGTCTAGCAATACTCCCTTGAGTTAGATCTAAAGTAGGTAAAGAGTACTCCCTCAACATTTTTTGTGCTTCCGTCATTGGTTTGTTTGCAGGGAGTTGCAGAGGTATATGAGTGTTTTCTACATTGACAACGAGATATTCTATTGGATCGTCTCTTTCTTCTCTTTCCGTCGATGGTGGGTTTTGCATTGCCTGCTGGTTTTTGCGATTACGTCTAACTAACGATTCGGGGTTAAAAATAGGATCAACCAAGTTTCCTTGGCTTTAAATAAATGAACCAAAATTAATTAAATAAAGAGTAAAGAAAACGAAATGTGAAAAATAAATAAAATAAAATAAAATCGTATCTATAACCTAAAATTTTTATAATTATTTTATTATCAAAGAAGGAATAAAATTTACTAAGGCCTTGCCTCCCCGACAACGATGCCAACAACTTGACCACCCCCGAACATACTCCCGTTCACGTAGATTTTAAGCTTTTCGCAAGTATACGGGTCAGGTTGTAAATATAGTGTGTACAACGAAATACTTTGTAGTATTCCAAGGATCGTACCAAAAGGAGGTGTAAAGCGATAGTAAATTAGATCCCAGCAAAAAATAATTAATTCGTATTTACTTTAGGGTTTATAGTACGAGGAATAGTAAAGGAGTTGATTTTGAAAAGCATAAAATAAAAGAATTGAGATGTAAAAATTCTTATAAACGACTTTAGAGAGATTAGGTTGTTTTCGCATGAGATCTTCAATCATTGAGTTTTGGGGATTTTCCTCCAATCAACTAGTCACTACCCCGGTTGAATCTCTTGATCTTCCGCTGACATAATAAGTCGATAGAGACTATTTATCGCTAGATGTCACAGTCTAAACCAGTTTGGTGAAAATGTGTTCATGGATGGGCAATACCAATTTTGGGTTCATTCCCACCTAAATGACGTTCTAGGATTGTCAGACCTAGTGTTTGTTTAATGCTCTTCCTTTTCCAAACAGTTGATCTGAAAGGTAAAATCCCTGTTAAACAATAATTAAATATTCATACTTCCACTCCCTAACTCCCCAAAATGGAATTAGTTCCTCATGGGTTTTTTGATCATCATAAACACAATAATATATAAGACCATAAAATTGAATAAAGAGAATGAAAAAGAAACTCGAATTGTATTGGCAATTTGTCGGGAAAAATTCCTCGAATGTTTATGCAATTCTACAATCTAGTTTCAAATGAAAATACAAAATAAAACTAAAAATTAAAAGCTAGTAAAATGGTGTGTTTAAACCTAATGCTAAAGGTACTATTTATAGTCTTGGTTGGTCGTTTTCGGCAACCTTAGTTCTGTTGCCGTCTTTCATGTTTAAGTGGCATTGTAAAGACCGAAACGCCCTTCACTTGATGTAGAATCCACGTCCAGGGGTCGATGTCGCGACACACCAGGACCTGTGTCGCAACAAAGATATTAGTCTTCGTGTGAAGTGTTATCATATAGGTGTTTTCGTGACATAGCCCATGTATGTCGCTACAAAGAAGTCAGTCTTCGAAATATTGAAGTCTGGTCCCTTGGTTACGACATAGCTTAGCCTATGTCGTGATGAAGTGATCAATCTCCTATTGTTACAACTTCTTATGGTTTCCTGCATACTCACCAAGTTCATTAGCTAACCTTTAGGCCTTAATTGGCCTTAAAGACAATAAAACGACATTTTAGCACTTAGGTTACACAATTCATTCAAACGAAAAATCTAAATTAAATCCTACAAAACATAAGGAAATACTTGGTTTCAAGCTCTTCAAGTGTGAAAACTAGTTCAATCTGCTAGGTATAAACCAGTAGATCATTACACGAGCTGTGGATTTGGATGATGGACTACATGATACTACTCACATGAGCTGTGGAAAATCCGCAGCAAATGCAAGATCTCAATCATTGGTAAAACATCTAAGACCATCACCCAAAAACGTATAATCTCAAATGTTCATAAGGCTCAAATAGGCATCTTTCCATATCATGTCATGATTCTCGAAGCTTATCACACAATATTATTCAAATAACAATTTAACTATTCATAAATAAAGATAAATTATACAAAGCATAACAATAATAAGTTTTTCCATCAAAATATAAAATTTTTAATATAACCGTGTCTGTAATGCTCACATGAGTTGTGAAATAGGCTTCCTCACATGAGCTGTGGGTTGGGATGTTAGTTACATCATGCTGCTCACATGAGTTGTGGAGAATCCGCAACAAATACAGGACCTCAGCAATTGGTAGGACATTTAGGACCAACACCTTAAACATATAATCTCTAATGAAATGTCATTTGTATCCTAAGCATTTTCTAGGCTCAAACGAGTCTCTTCCCATATCCTTATCCGTGACTTTCATTTTCGCATTAACAAATCAATAATTTTGCATGAAATTCACATTTTTTCATACTTAACTTTAATTCCATTTTTATATAATATCTCATATAACCATTCATTAAATTTACATGTTCATAATTCGTCATTAACTCACTTTAATTATTAAATACAATTAACCATTTAATACATAATAATCCATCTAAAATCCACTTGCCTATTATTCAATAGAGATTAACAGTTTTACCAATAATAAACGATTAAATATACGAACTTACCTGAACCGATTCTATAGCAATACGACTCTAAGAACTAATCAACAATTTTTCCTATTCTCAGTTTATCTATCGATTGATCTGTTTCTTGATCAAAATAATATAACTTCATTCAATTAAATAATTCATTCAGCTTAAAATAATTAATTCAAGCCTATAACCCATTTTAATGTGAATTTACAAAATTTGGAGCAGTTCGGGTCAATGTTACCTACGGAATTAAATACACATCACATTTCATCAAAACTCAAACAATTTCACTCTAATTAAATTTTAACTCCCTATTTCTCATTTTTTTTAACTTACCAAATTTTCAAAATTTGGTCCTTACTACTTGAGATCAACAATTTACTTCACAATTTAGTCTCTTTTTACTTTTAACTCAAGATCTATCAAATTAGTCTTTAAAGCTTCAATTAGTCAACAATGATAACATTTAAAATCTTTGATAGTATTGAAAAATAAGACATGGGTCAGCTGCATCAAGGTACCGAGATTCCAAAATATAAAAATTACAAGAAAATGACTAGTTTAAGCTTACCAATTGAAGCTTGAACGTTGAAAACCCTAGGTTTTCTCACCCACTACCACTAATTTAACTAAATTAGTTTCGTTTCGTTTCGTTTCGTTTCTTTATTTTTATTTTTTATTAGTTAATTAACACATAATGTAAGCCATAGATTTCAATCTAATGACACTAACAAATTAAATAAGGTAATTGCCTCATTGGTCCCTCCTATTTAGTTTAAATTAATCTTTTTATAAATTGCACTTTTACCACTTATGTAATTTAGTTTTCGTACTTATTTAAGCACTATACAATTGAAATTATTTATTCGATAATCAATTATCCTACAAATTATTTTCGTAAATATTTTTATTAAATATTTAAAGATCTGGTTTACAAATATGGAGTCTCAAAAATACACTTTCTGAGGCCCCTAACTTCGTGTCGTTACATATATTTTTTTACATTTTTATTTTAATATGCACAATTTATTATCTTTATCAGTTGTATATATTAATAATGTTTTTAATTGAGTTACTATCACAAGTCAACTCGACACTAACTCACAATTGATGACAACACCATGATAAATAATTGTAGTGCATTTAGTATTCTTAATATGGTATATTTATGTAGTTAATTTCATGTGTTATTATGATTAATTAGTTTTAAAACCGTATGTTTCATTTTTTATTGTATGTTATTCTTAACATATATTTGTGTTTTAAATTTATGGTTATCATACACATACCCATACACGTATGTTTTGACTTTGTCATGTCAAACTTAATGAATTGCTCTGTTCCTAAATGTGCATAATGAAACATGTTTGGTTTGATAGTGGGAATTTGTGGGCTATGGATGATTAAATTCAAATTTGAATGTGCCTAAATGTTGATAAAGTATTGAATATCATGTTAAGTAATTAAATTCAAATATTATAAACTTATTGTAGTATGTTTTGGTAATGATACGTTTTAGTTAGAATTGGTAATTGATTGAAATGGTAGTATGCTTTGGATGAAATTAAGTGACTAGGAACTTACAATGCATTTTGTCGAAAGAAAGGACCACGTTGCGACCTCGAACCCCAACATCATATCGTAAAGTCGATAGTGTGAAATTGCGACCTCGAACCCTAACATTGTGACGTTAGGTCGACAGTAAGTGACATCGCGATATCGGTTTGAAACTTTGAGAACTTTACAATTTGGTCCTATTTCATGCTTAAGTTAACAAAAGAGCTTTCATAAGCTCGTATAGGACCCAAATATGATTGTGATGCATATTTTGAATATGTATGAAACTTGTTTCCTTAAGTGATTGGTCAAATGTTGTAAAATTGTCTGAAGTTGCTCCGGCTCCGGCAACGAATGTAGAATTAAACAACTCGGACCCGACGATTGGGTCGGCTGAGGGTTGTTACAAAAAATTATCAAAAATTTAAGCGGCTTAACTACTAGTATGACAGGTTAGTTGTAATATTTTTGTGTTACAACGGAACACAGAGTATTCCGAAGATCGAAGCCAAGAGAGATCATCTGATAAAGTGACTAACAATGAAAATGCATGCAATTACGAAGTCTAGCTAGCTACTCACTAAGTATTATAGTACAAAAAATCATCATCATAGATTAATTACACTTACACCTAGGAGGACTAAATTGCAAAATAGAAAAAGTGCACAAATATAAATTCAACGGACTAAAGTGGTCAGTTGACTTCTATGTTTCTAGTCAATTCTTGGATTAGGGATCAAAATTGTTTAAATTCTTAATTGGTCCAATTTTACCTTTCGATCACCATTTTACCTAATTAGACAATTTAGTCCAGTTTTTCTCTTAATCTCACTAAAATAAATTGATACAATCAAATTGGTTCTAAATAGGATCTCCTCTCAATCTTACCTAACTAAGTGTTCACCTAGAGACATTAATTCTAGGTTTTGAAGTCTATTCTGTTTAATCTAATTTTTACAATTTAGCCTCTGGCCCAAAAACTAACCATGCAACATTTTCATCAACTAACCACCATAAGATTTAGTGACTACCCATCATCAACATACAAGCATCCATAAAGTTCATGCTTAAATGATTCATTAAAGAAAGCATAAAAAGCAAGGTTGAGAAAATCTTAGTGACTCTTAATGGAGTCTTTGTGGATGATGATAGCAACACCAATAGTGATGAAACAACAGCCAAAGTTGAGATTTTTACACTTTTACAGGTTTACAAAGTTGAAACCTATTAGATTCCTTAAAGAGAAATCAAAATGCAAGGAAGAGTTATTGTATCAAATTACAAGAAAGTTAAAGCTACAGTAAAACTAAAAAAACTTACTACAAACTAACTAAGCTAAGAAAGGCAAGAATTCTAAACCTAAAAATGGTGAAAAGAATAAAAGAGAAGCTAAAAAGATGATAAAGGTGGCTCTTTTATGTTTGGCATCAAAAGTGTCTTTAGTACAGCCAAGTTAGAACCTTAACGTTTGACAAAAATGCCTTTGGAGTGTATTTAACTTGATGTTAGACATAAAATTACCCTTGTAGTATTTTTCACCTCGTTAAACTTCAGTGTTGCGACACTCACGCTTTTGTGTTACGACACCCTAAACAATGGCAAAATGATAGTTATGGTGGTTATCGATGTCACAACACAAATTACCTGATGTTGTAACATCCTCAACAGTTGCTCTGGCTCCTTCACTTCAATCCTCGGCAATAGATCCATGACCCCGAAGGCTTTAGTCGCGACCTCAAGCTAGATGTTGCAACATAGCACATCCTTGGCAGACTGCTCCAATTTGCTTTCTCGTTGAAGTTTTGCTCCTTTGAGGTGATGGAGGCTCAGTGTCGCGAAACTCACATTAAATGCAACTTTCCTCAAGGTTTGACTGTAGTTGTTGTTAGAATCATAAAAACAAGATATGATATAAAACTTTATTAATCAAGAGCTATCATGTCAAATCATTAAGAACAAAACTAAATGTGGAAGCGTACCTGAATCCATCAATTTCTTGAAATCTTCAAATCTTATGGTTTTGATCTTCCAAATTAGCACACAAGTAATTCAGAGACGGTGACTCTCTATTTTCTAAAGATAGGATATTAGAAAAATTATGTATGTGTAATTTGAGGACCATAATCCTAATATATAACTATTGCACATTAACCCTAATTTTTAATAAGACCATCATCAATTAGAAATTAGTTACTAGAGTATCTACACATATTTGACCCATACTTTATTTAATAACTAAAACCCAATAAATCTTAACCAAATTAGATCACTTTCAATTTGGGCTAATATTTTATGATAGTAAATAATATGTAATTACTCTTATTATATGTGTGATATCCATATTTTTCAACTGTTGTTTCCCTACATAAACTCAAATACACCATTAGACTCTTAATGGTACCATTTTGCCCATCAAGGTCTCAAAAGGATTAAAACTAAATAAAAATGGTCATTAATGCTAAAAACTATGAATCAACAAAAAGTACAGAAAGACTCGTAAATTGCTTGAGAACAAACTCATCAAGTGTTCTAGAGAGCCTAATTTGACATATCAAATTATGGCAAATTAACATCTTTAATATTCATTTTAATTTATTCAGGGATTTTATCTAGAAAATTTAAGTGTTAAAAATGTGTGAAGATAATTGTTTGAGACTTTGAGCGTTGGTCTAAAGTTAATGTCTTACTAATGAAAAGTGTTCTATTAAAAGTACTAGAATTTCAGTTGCACGACGGTGGGTGTGAGGAGGGTTTAAGCCACCGTAAGGTGCGTAGTCAATTCGAACAAGAGATATGCCGAGAGTGTTTAGTCCTGGTATTTGTTGAACAATGGCTGGAGTGACCATTGATCCTACTTGGTTTGATGTATTTCCTGGAATGTTGATCCTTGAAATGTATAAGTCTTCTGCTTTGGCAAGCTTCGGGTCCTTGCAGAACTTGCCATTAACAAAAACTGTGTAACTGCAAAAGAAAAACAAAGAATATATTGCAAATATAAAGTTTCAAAAGAAAAACAAAGAATTAAAGAACACACCACCATGTTTAGTATCACTAATTGCTACACAAAAGTTCTGAAGAGGGCTGGGATCTGAAGCTGAGACAAGTTTAGAAGCCAAAGCCAAGAGAAAAAAATTCTACAAGGAATTGAACACTTTTCGTTGTTGCAAGTATCAGACCAGAGCTCGATTATATTCTTCTAAGAATTCTTGCTTTATTTGTGGGGGGGGGGGGGGGGGGGTGGAATCTGGTTTGAAAGCATGTCTATTTATAGATTCTAGCCACACAACAGGTCCATTATCATTTCATTCTCTAGTTCCATTTTTAAAAAAGGAAAATGAAATTAGGTGAAAGATTTACCAATTCTGTAATGAATTACTGTTTTCTAAACAATTCTGAATGAATCATTCTTCAACTACTCTGTGCCATTATACATTAATGAAATTGGTCTTTTCAACATACCAAATGATTCTTTTTCTTTGCTGAGAAAATGTCTCCTCTGTTTATAAATACTCTATTGACATTAAAGATATATAAAAGAAATTATTGAACTGGATTAGGGTGTGTATATATATCTTTAGATAGAACAGTTCTTAACTCAATCCTGCTATTTTATTTGAATTAATTAATAGATCCCGAAGATGGTTAACAAGCCGACTCAAAAAAATAATTTCTCAAATTCAGTGTTACAATAAAATAGAGGTAAACTATGAAGCACCGATACAGGAAAACCTCTTCGTATCAGTGTCGTACTGGTATTCGATACGGACATGTCATTGATATGATCAGATACGTGCTAGATACACTTTGACACGTCAGAAAAAAATTTCAAATTGGACACGATCAAGACACGTATGTCAAAAAAGGGACACTGCTAAACACGGATAATGATTTTCTTTTGGCCTAAAATTACATTTCATAAACCAAAAAAACAAAAACAAAAGAAAAGCAATGATGAGGAACAAAAAAAAGGTAAAAAAAGTGTCTGAGAAATAAAAAGGGTCAAAGGGTAAAGGAATAAAAAACTTGAGAATTAACTATAAAAATATGTAAGACCAATTATAATAAGAATATATATGTAATATTTGTCTAGTTAATGTACTTATTAGATTAAAAATATTTAAAAAAAATTAATTTTAATTGTAAATTAGTAAATATATGTGTGACCTAAATTTTTATTAAATAAAATAAAAGATTATTTGCGAGTCATATTTTATTTAATAACAATACAACTTAATGAAAAAAAATTGATTATATATTAATGAAAAATATTAATATTTTCATTTACATTAAGTATTTTAACATAAATATATATAAAAAATATTAAAAATAACCTTTTATTGCCGTACCCGTGTTATCTTTTTTAAAAATTACCATTAGGTATTATATGTCTGTATCCGTGTCCAAATTTCATAGGAGGTAAATATATGTTCATACAGTCTTGCATGCATGAAAATCCTTACATGATCAGATCAAATATGCCAGCATCCTATGGTAAGAATGACTGTAAAATATGCAAAATTCTCTATTTGAATAAAGGGAACCTGCCCAGCAGGTATCGCTTTATGTTTAAACACTGCCGAATGGCAAAATGTTGTCAGCAGGTAACGTTAAATATTCATTTATTTTATTAGAAATTTAAAAGTTACATATATTATTAATATTTATATTATTCATATATTTAAAATTTAGTTTTCATACTTTTATTTTTAAGAATTTAATTTTTGTGTATATACTTAAAAAGAAAATTTTTGTTTGTTTAATTGGAATACTGGATTGTATGGTATCAGCTTTAGAAGATTGAGATCAAAACTCAATCAGAATAGTGATGCAAGTGCAACGGCATAATTATTTATTTCGTCTAATACGAAGAAACAAAATACACAATAATTATGAGGTCCTTTTTATTTGTCTATCTTTAATTGTTCAAAAATGAATGCCCCTCTTTTATTATTTGTTGGGTATATATCATCATAATATTTTGTTCTTCAAATTAAAACAAAACAGCTGGCATGGTAGTTCCAGCAATGGCAGATGCTGAGATGGCACACCTTATTTTGGGTTAGATTTTTTTAATCGAAAATAAGAGTGAAATTATTTGGGATTAAATTTTACCATTAAAAAAGCTTTTTGGAATTATATTTAATCCAAAGATAACATGCTTTTTGGTAGTCAGTTGAACCTTTTTCAGCTTTAAAAAAAAAAAAAAAAGATTCACATGCTTGAAATAATATTCCAATATTAGATTTATGGATTTACAATAAACACGTGGGAAAAAAACAAAAAGGCAAAGGACATGAGTGGAGAAAACAGGCCATAAAGCATTTTATTTGTTGTTATTGCAGGAATTGAGTCTCCATCGCTCGTGTTCTATATATTTAATACAATTTCAATACAAAACAAGCCAGATAAAATCAAAGTGTTGGGTCTTTAAAGTTGGTCCAAAATAGTCGTGTCTTTTCCTTTTTTGGGGGATGAGGGGTACTTAATGCAAATTAGGGATGCATAGAAAACAAAAATGTTGGATTAAAATATTTAATTATGGACGTATATGTATAATGTATAATGTTATTATAAAGTGTGATATAAAATTAATTGATCAATTATGTTAAAATTGTCATAGATATTAAAGTCTCATACAAATATATGTAAATATTATAAATTGAATTTATAATTTGTTGAGGGGCCAAATTATAAATACTCAAAATTGATTTAATAATTAGTTATTTAAAGAGATTGTAACACCTTATAGCCAACCCAATCGTCGGGTCCGAGCTACAGGATGTCACAATCGTCATTGGAGCGACTACGATCATTTCCATTCGAATTATACCACTAGTTAATCAAATTCATTCAAAACATGCATTAAACGTGTTAAACAATCATTATCGAGTCTTACACGAGCTTACAGTAGCTCAAATTCTAACCCACGATCAAATAAGGACCAAAGTGCAAAACAAATCTTGAAATTCAAGGCTGGCGTTGCGACGTAACAAATTGACTTCGCGTTGTGCCTTGGAGTCCATTCCTCATCACAACGACGTACTATTGACATCGGGTTGTGACTTGCAATTTCTATAAATCTAATTTCACAAACTTGCACTTTAAATCTATTCAACTTATATTCAAGCCATTACCACATTTTGACCAAGTATATAGTACCTAAAGAACCATATTTGAGTTATAATACTTATGTATTTAAAACATCACTCCTAAACATCATTTACTTCTATTCATCTAATCAATTCATTAACTAAAATCACTTAACCTAGTAGATACATGCCTTTTAACCAATAAAAAGGTAGCTATACAAACATTGTTGAATTTGAGATCTTGACTGGATGCTGAAGTAAATACTCAAGATCTCAAATTGAACCTAACCTGCGCATTGAAAACAAAAATCTCACGCAGAACAATAAAGCTCAGTTGTATTGCTATAATTCAAATAAAATAATATAAACAATAATCAAAATGCATATAATTTCATTGTTTATTCTATAAATCAATACAAGTGTATCTTATAACCAAATCTTGTTCAACATATTTATATATATACATACATAATTCACTAGTGCATCAGTTAAAATAAATTATCAAATACTTCATATCATTATCACAATGCTAAACCGAGTTCTGCAATTACTTAATTTGTAATATGTAATCATTTTTCATTACATTACAACATCAAATGATTCATTCCTTATCTTATGAAATCGGCTCTTTGGTTTATTAATCAACTCGTAATTTTTTTTATACTTACTCTCGATATCGAATGTCGTATATAGATGTTTGCATTTCAAACTTGCAACTTTTCATCATTTTCGAATATCATTATCAAATTCATGCACAATTTAACACTTCTCCCATATCATTTATTATCATCAAAATTAAGCTCATATGCTTCCTTTCATTCTAACATTTCAAACATTTTCAAGCCTAATAGCTCTTCCTTACTTATTCAGCCCCCAAGGCTCGTTTTCAGTTCTTCTGCATATTGACACATATCTTGATTCAATATAATTTCTTTACTTATAACAATTAACTTATTTAAATATTTATAACCCTGTTAACTTGTCATGGGCTCAAAACGGACACACAAAGCCAATCAACACACCAATATGATTTGATCAGTCATAATAAACAATTAATTCATTTTATAACTCTTCTATTATTTCCCTCCTCTTCCTCCTCTCCATTCTACATCCTATATGTACATGTATTTATATAAAAATCTTTGGCCTTTAGTAAGGCATGCTTATATGTAACATTAATTATTATTTTACTATTTACACATACTTTTAATAAAGTTGTTTTCTTGAATAGCAGTCACTGAATTATTTCAATCTTTCCCTACAGAATTTGAAATTAAGATCCACTTTTTTTTAAACTAGATTTAATGAACTTTTTACAATAAAATTTTCATAATTTCTACTTAAGCCAATTAAATATATTCTAGTACAAGTCTTGTATTATGCTGTCATTTGTTTCCCATGAAAATAGACTCATTAAGATTTTAGGCATATAAATTTAATCTCCTAAACATTTTTTTACGATTTATAATGATTTTTCAAAGTTAAAATAGGAGAACCCAAATCATTCTGACGTTGTCTCATAAAAATTATTAAATCTCATAATCTACAATTCCATTGCTTACACCATTGGTTTTATGCAAAACTAGACTCAATAAGCTTTAATTTCAAGTTTAATTCAACCTCTAACTCGATTTCTACAATTTTTGGTGAATTTTCAAAGTTGTATTACCATTATTGTCCATAAAGTGTTCAGCGAAACATTTTTCCCTTCTAGGATTTGATTAAGTTAGTTCTTCTCATTTCATTATACAAAATAATACATTCCAATAAAATTCTATAACACCCTCCACCCAACCCGATCGATCGGATCCAAGTATTGGGTGTTACGTCATATAAAAAATGTAACCTAGACTCTATCTAGTCACCTATGTAACTATTTTAGCGATGACTAATAAAATTTATGAACCTTTATTCTGAAATACCTCATGTGTGTTATTACGAATAACTTTATTTACAATGTATGTTCACATTTTTATTTTGAAATAAAACTATGAAGATCATTACTTAAGTCTTGCCTTATATTAGAAGTACTACTCAATGTCTTATGTGCAAACTTTAGCTTCGCCATATATATACACATAATAGCCCAATCCGCCGCTCCCTTGGTATAACCCTAGCGTCGTCTCTCAGCGCACTCTTCCAATAAATCTTGAAATCAAAAACATTCATAATAAGTTCATAAGAACTTAGTGAGATAACTTTCAAGTACCTGCTTTTTGTTTCATATTGAGTTTCGTGCTTTGCACTTCCCTTTTCCTTCTTGGGTAGGTACTTGCTAAGATCATTCCCTCTCATTTTGAGGTTGTACTTACTGTGTTCTTCCTTTGTATTCTGTAAGAGATCTTACCTTAGTTAAAATTTTTTGTCTTACTTATGGCATACTCTCGGGCCCTTCTTTTCATTCTTGTAAACGAGGTGAATTGCTTCCCCTTCTCAGCATGAAACGTTCAACTTCAACCTTTTGTCACTTGAGGCTCATTGATTGCACTTACACTTCTCTTTAGAGTACGTCCAATCGACGTTATCTTCAAATCATTTCCACAAAGGCTATTACACAGTTGGAAGTAACTGCAGAAGTCTTCACTTTTTACATAGATAGCGATAGAGGCGTCCTTGAATAATAGATAGCCATAGAGGCATCCTTGAATAAGAGAGAGCCACAAAGACGTCCTTAAACAATAAATAGCTACAAAGGTGTCCATAAGAAAAGATAGCCACAAAGGCATCCTTAAACAATAGATAGCTACAAAGACGTCCATAAGAAAAGATAGCCACAAAGACGTCCTCAAACAATAGATAGCCACAAAGGCATCCATTCTTAAAGAAAGTCACAAAGGCATTTCTTTAACATTTTTCACAAGGTGTACTTTAACATATACAAAGGCTCCATATAATAGAATCAACCACAGAGGCTCTTATATAATAGAATCAGCCATAAAGGCTCTTATATAACAGAATCAACCACAAAGGCTCTCATATAACAAAATCAACAAAAAATGCTCTCATATAATAGAAACAACAACAAAGGTTCTCATATAACAAAATCAGCCACAAAGGCTCTCACATAACATAATCAGTCATAAAGACTCTCATATAATAGAATCAACCACAAAGGCTTTTTTCAGTAAATCATATTTTGACGATAGGGATTTTCCTAAACTCATTGTCATGAGGTTTGCCCCTCATCGCTTGGTACTCACTCAACCGTCTTTTTCATCTTCTTCCACATGATGCCATAGCCACCACGACTAGGTCTTACACTATGTGGTCTTCATTTCCCCATTTAATGCCATAACCATCTGGACTTGGTCTTACACTATATAGTCTCCATTTCATTGCCACGGCCATGGACTTTCCATATCAGAGATTCGTGTTTATTGTCCCGACGGACCCTTTAAACAAACAGAGACTCTTCATGCAAACTCATGCTTAATAGACTTACTCTTTCAGACTTCATTACACCAAATGCATTCACATGTCTAGACATGTAACACACTTTCCTTTAATATCGAAAATAGACTCTTTCCATGAAGAGACTTACTAATGACAGAAGCAATTGAGCTTTCAAACACATTCGCACATGCATATACTTTCTTTCATAATAGAGGCATATCATCAAGCAACATGCAAGTTCATCAGATATACATTCTTCATAGAATCAACATTTCACACTTGTATAGCTTACTTTCTCGTTTTACAGATCCTTCGTTTAGTACATAAAAGATTATCATAAAAACATACATGTAAGAGTCAAATTAGAGATTCATGTGACTCTCATAATTTCACACAAGAACTTCACAAGGTACTCACAAAGAGTTCATGATGTGCTCACCTTTAACAGCTCCAAATATCATATCCGAGCTTTAATCGAGTAGATTACAACCCCTAAATGATAAACCATAAGAACTCATCAAGATCAGTACATTAGGCTCATTTCTCCTTCTACTTTGAATAGTAGAATCTCATAACAAAACTTTACCATTCTTGCTTTATGAAGTTATATAGATCTGCTCTCTTGGCAACATAACATGAAATGTCACGAATCTTACCTTAACAGGGGCTTCTTAAAGCTTAGATCCATTCCCTAGCTTTTTCTTAAAGGATGACAGGATTTTTCTCTTGGTTCATCTTTATATAACCAGAGATTACTTTTTATGGAAGTAAGGGTATAGTTCCCTTCACTTACTCGGGTTACTCATATATGTTTCCTTGTCCATTTAGATGTTTGACATGCATCTCAATCCTTGTGATTCACCAGATAGGTGCACAACAACTACAAAGAAATGGATACAAGAATATGCACGTATACATAACATACTCTTGGGATCTTAACCCATTATTCGTTTGAGCATAGCTGATAGTTTAACTAGTCGTATTTGGTGCATCATGCCTTCTTTGCGGTGATATTATTATTTGAGACTCATCAATACCTTATTAAGCTTTCTTTCTTTTAGTCTCATTTTTATCTAAAGTAATTTCGTATCAAATTTTATTATGGACTACACGCCCAAGTACATGCCAATAGAATTAGTGGGGTGAACAATTATAAATCTATAAATTTTAAAGCTTTCCCATATATGGGGCGTTAGCTTACCTTTTCAGACCTCAGATGTAGCTCAGAGTACCCTAACTCTATTTTGGCCTCCTCCTCTTAAGGAGAGGATGAGAGAGAATATATGTTCTTTTTAACTTATCTTAAACTCTTGACTTAATCCAAATCCGCATTGGAACTTGAAAAACATCACATCAATCATTTAGTGATCTTATCCAAATCTACAAATTCAAAGGAAATTAATCAAGTGTTTCTTTTGGTTCAAGGCCAACATTATGGGATTCTCTCTATTGCTTCCATAAGCTTCTTATTTTAAGGTTCATTTTCTTATTACACATAATGGAATCCGCCCAATGTATGTACGCCAACAGAGGCTTTTGAGGGGGAACTCTCCATTATCTGGCTTACCACTTTATCACTACGTGCTAACCAGTGTTCGCCAATCTAAAGGCGGCATAGGCACACTCAGATAGTTTTTATACATAGTCTAGCTCCAAAACTTATACAGATCTATACTCATCATATTCCTTCTTATTTCTTAAACAATATTCAAATACTAAGACTTTGTCGGGCAGGATGTTACAAATTTAATGTCAATTCATATAATCACTAAGTTACACAAATTTTCATTTTTGTTCAAATTATTCTTCTAGTTCGATAATCAATCTCAAACATAACATTCTAAACTCCAATAATCATTTTCAATTTACCTCGATATCATACTTTGCAAAACAAAATAAATATATAACAAATATAATGACTCAAAAATATATAAATACAAACATACTTGGAAAAAAAACAACATATGAAACATCGAGGACTAATCCATAATTTTCCCTTTTTGCTTTTATCTTTCGATTGGTTTAAATATCGATTTATATGATAATTTAGTGCAATTTATCAATCAAAAACACTTTATATCGTCTTATAATAAGCATAAGTCAATTCCATTTAACTTTTTGAAAGTTTCCTAAAGTTTTTCATTTGATTCAATTTAGCCCCTAAAATCGAAATAGCTATATCTTTCAAATTTGAGCTTCAATTTACAATCCAATTTCAATTTCATCCTTTAACAACCATCTATTAACAATAATTATAGAAATTTCATTTTAATTTCGAAATATTTACACTTTAGTCCTTATTTTTTAAAATTAACAACTTTCACTTTACAAATCAGTCCTTTTTCATTTCTAAGCTTAAAAGCTAACATTAAAACTTCAAAAAATTAAGCATTCATCAATGAAATATTTTGAAACTTTAAAATTTTTTAAATTTAACATACATGTTAGCTAAACTGAGCTTCAACAATATAAAAAAACATAAAAATTACAAGAAATGAACCAAAATGGCTTACCATACAAGGACTGATTATTTGAGAGCTTAAAAATGGCTTTTACTTTATGTTTTTCTTTGGTGTTCGTCTATTAAATTAAGAAAATGAGCATTTCAAGGCTTTTGTTTCTTTTATTTTATTATAATATATGTTATAGTATTATAAATATAATTTTTTTAATATTAATCTTAACAAATACCACCAAACCGTCAACTATCAAAAGTAAAATGTCTTAATTGCCAATTTGAGCTTTGGCTTAGTTACCATTTTATTAATTTAGCAATTAAAACCTATAACAATTAACTATTGCAACTTTTGTGATTTAGACCTTATACTTTAAGTAGTCACCAATTCGGTGAAATTACCTATCCGAAATTCAATTCACCTATGTAATAACTCCATAAATATTTAATAATAATATTTATGAGCTTGGTTTACAAAAACAGTCATAAAACCATATTTTTTTGACACCATTGACTTTTGGATTAATACAGAGGTCGTGGTCCCCAAGAAATAGGGTTATCTCGTACATCTTTTCCATCTCCATTGGAGAGTTATACAAAGAGAAAAATTATTTTGTTGAAAGATCAAAACCTTTCGGGTAATCTTCAACAATGGATTTAGGTACACTTTCACAGCTAGTTTTTAATCTCGATGATTTGACATTAAAGTTCCTAATTTACAATTTAAGTTTTATATTATAATTTTAAGATTCTAACAAATGGTATTAGAGCTTCATCATATCAAATCATTGAGAATGAATTGATTTTCTATTGTATTTGGATTTGATTATATATTTTGTTTTTAGGAAAAGGAATAAGGTTAATATAAAACTTGGGCATCCTTTTGATTGGATGTTTGTTATTGTCTTTTTTTTGGAAAATTGTTTCTATGCACATTTTGTTTATAGATTTATATGCATTTTCCTTTGAATTGCATGCCAATCAATCGTTTTCCTTGTTGCAATTGACCTGTGTTAGAATAGTCATCTAACCATCCTATTATTTGATTATTTAGAAGTTTGCTCATATTCAAATATGAATGGAACTTATTCCTTATCTTTAGTTCCAAATAATTAATATTATGTTAATCAACATTAGAGGAAAAACATTTAAATATGTATGTTTGTTGTAGAAGGAATCAGGGAACATTTAAAACCGTAAATAAAGCAATTGTAATTACATGCTCTGGGTATTTGAGTATTTGATACGGTTGTCTCTATGTGTATGACTATCTTTTACTAAAATATTTAGAGTCATAGATTTAGTTATAGAGTGTCTAGAAATAGGATATTTAGACTTTTTTTGTTCGGTTTGTGGATTGATTTTTTTTCACATAACCCAAAAATTTCCTATTGTTGTCTCTGTTCATTTTTATCATTTTGATGTTTGGTTTGGCTCTCATGAAAGACCATGATTGTATAACCTTTCTCAATATCAAACATGTTTTACACACCCAATTTCGTGTTGTGTTGACATGGGAATTTTGTCCTAGAATTTGAGTCCATGTAACATTGATAAAACTGCTTTAATTAAGCTATTTTTAGATACAATTAACAATAATAATCACAGATGGAGATTTGGGAATGTTTATTGCATGGAGGTTTATAGTTTTTTAATTTCCTAATTACTTTCGATTGTTAGAGCAATTATGTAAGAATGACTATTTTGATTAATGGATATATATTATCAAAGTAAGCATGCATCCCTTCATTCTTTTGTGTTGATTTTATTCTAGCCAACTTTCATCATGCATAGTTGTGAAATCCTTTTTCATTGTTGCATACAAAGAATGATGCTTAAGCTTGTTAGGAAGAAAAGTGTAGATGTGCCATATAAAAAATCTGTGTTGTGTTTGGCATCAGATCATTAATTGTTGCCCTAATGCTTTTGCATAGGTTTGTCAAAATGCAATGAGGCTAAATATCTCCCATAAAAGATAACCAAGTTTCCATCTAAATATCCCTACATCGTCACGTGAAACCAAAGCACAGCCAAGGAGGATAAATTGACCATGGTTATTAAGTCCAACAAAAATAAGTAAAAGGCATCTTGTACCTATTTACAAGTTATGTTGTGTCAAAACTATCCCCTTTATTTAAGTTCTTATAAGCTATTTTACTTTGAGGATGGGTCTAAATAACATTTTCAATCTTCCACAACCATCAATGTCAAACTGGTGGATTAAGTCTTTATCTTCATTTTGCATTTTGAAAAAAAAAAAACTTGTGCAAATACTCAGCATCCCCCTCTTGCACGTTCAACCTTCGATTGCTATGAATATAATTTCTATAATCCTTTGGTAAACACTCCATTTGATTTGGTCCACTTGATTGAAATTGGACCAATTTAATCTTCTAGCAAACTCAAAGGTTGACCATATCATTTGCCTCAAGGGTTCTCTTTAACTGATTAGAAACATGTTTGTATACAGACATTAGCTTTGACATGTCAAGCAACAGTTCATGTGAATGAATTGTGATTAAGCAATTACATAACACATACCATCACCTCTTAAAACAACATTGGCCCTAGCAAGACAAACAATCCCCTTGCTCTTCTTCCTATTATTATAATTCCCACCTTTATCACAAGCTAAGTGATCAGCCTGTAATGTCACAGCAATTGTGCAAGCGGACACACGTCGATGCAAGTATAGTTGATAGATTAGTTCTATCGGATATTGATCCCACGAGGAAGGAGTTTTGGATTTTTAAATTGTCGAAGCAACTAAAGCTAAGATTAGGGAAAATGCTAGTAAAGATGTCAGCGCAATTGAATCAGAACTGCACAGTTAAAATAGTTAAAGTTGTCAATGTAATTATAAAAGTTAATTGTTAGAGCAACTGAAAGTAAATCAAATAGTTGATGAAGTTTGGAGAATTTAAATGCATAAAAGTAAAAGTCTGATCAAGTGTAAAGGATTGGATTGTATCACTAATTTCACTAAGTAGCACTCTAGATGTGTCGACAATGTATAGTATAGATGAATTGTCGCCGCAATAAGGTTCCAATGAAATCATACCAATAACAACTCTCCGTTTAATCAAGACTCAAGCGCTCACAAGTACCACACCTCTCAGTGCTGGCATTGCTTCACACCTAAGAACAAGTGACTGAATCCCTTCTAGACTCAAGCAACTCTCGTTGACTTGCTTGTTAATTCAACTTGTCACCACACCTCTCAGTGTCTGTGGACTGCATTTATACTCTCTTGGTCAAGTAGTTAAATCCAAGAATAAACAGATGAGAAGAATTAAGTTTGAATCAAAGTGATCTAATATTGAAAGATATTCTCATATACAATCAAATGTCAAGAGAATTCATCAGCTTTAAAAGAGGAATTAACAAATAATTCGAAGCATACTATCCCTAGGCTACTAGGATTATCTCTTAATTGCTCCTCTTGTATCGCACCAAGCACTTCTCATCAGAAGTTGTTGCTCACCGGACCCCAACATAAAGCTTCAAAAACTCAAAGTATTTGCAGAATTAATTCCTTCACTCATTGATATCTTTCTCCTTATTTTTTCCTCTATTTATAGGCTTCAAGAATTGTAGATCTCATCTCCTCTCAGATCTAACTTCTTGTGCAACTGTCAAAGTTTGTTGAAATCCAGCTATGCACTCACGCAGATCTAGTGTGATCTTCATAAATCTACAGATTGTCACCGCATTTTTGGGCGCGATCTACAATCTTTAATTACGGCGACATCGTGTGAAATTCTTGCACTGGTGCTTCCAGATGTGTTTGCAACGTGAATTCACTTATACAAAGCAAATGTTTCCATGCGGTGACATCTCTGGCCGCAATTTCAAGCTAAATTGTGGCTGCATTTTTAAATTCTTCCTAGCATTGATCTTTCTAAGATGGATCCCTGCGCTGACAATTGTGAACATATTCTGAATACGCTAACATTAGTTTATAGAAGAGATAAAATTACCAGAATTTATGCCAAACAATAATAAGTTAGAAAATATAAATACTAAGTATGAAATGCCTATCATGCATGCTAAATATGCTACAAAAGAGACAATTAATACACAAATTTAGGAAGAAAATAGGTGTCATTTCTAATGCTATCACACCTCCAAACTTGAGTTTTTACTTGTCCTCAAGTAGCAAAAATTAGCAAACTTCTCAAGTAAACATGTCACCGCAATCATTATTCTAACAACTTAGATTATCCGGAATTCTAATATATAAATTGTATTCACATGATAGAATAATACGTCGATAATTTATAAACATGAATAATTAAAACTACAACTTCACCAATGTTAGTAACATGCTTTGAATCTTAACCCTTCCTTAACCAATACAACATTTATGGCAATATATTTCTTTTCTTTTCTCTTTTCTTCTTCTTTCTTTTCCTTTCTTTTTGTGATTTTTTTTATAAGTGACTGAGAGATGTCATTGCATTACTCTACCTTTGTTCTTGGGTAGTAACAATGGGGTGTAACAAACCCCCAGGAGGTATGTAATTGCGCCGACAGACACTTTTGCAGTGACAGCCTTTGGCTAGGTGATTTTTCTAAGACATGCAGTGGAATGTTCTCCCTTAACAAGTCACAATGCACTCACATTAGAGTGTCTTTTATTAGTACAATGTCGCTGCAATTGGTAAGTTAGTTCAAGATTCAAGGGTTGATACTATCCATTCATTACTAAAGCAATTCCAATCATTCATCCAAAAATAAAAGGTTCAATATTCATTCATATTCACCCAATTCACATATCAGCATTCTAAACAATTCAAGGATTACGCATAAAAATAAAAACTGTGGTTACATTTTTGTTGAAACTTTGCATACTTTCATTGAACTAAAGAAACAAGTAATTTTTCAAATATATGGATGCAATCGCATTTCCATTTCACACAAGATCCCCCCAAACTTAATGTTTGCATTGACAATATTATACAAATTAAAATGGAAATGTAACTACAATGCAAATGTACTAATAACTAAAATGCAGTGACAATTAAAAATGTAATGACAACTAAATGTTATGCATGTAACTAACTAATGGAAAGTAAACTAACTCATTGTTTCGCAGCCGATGAAGTGGCTGTCTTGGCTTTCTTCTTTTTCTTTGGGCGGCTCACCTTCCTCTTTGCGCTTCTTTTTCTTATCCTTGCACTTTCTCTTTTTGTCCTTTGAATCAACCAGAGCAGCAGATTGCTCTTCCATAGCCAGTTAGGTGGCGACCTCATTGACAGTTACATCTGATGGATGGACTTCTGCAAGCGGTGCCACATAGGGCACAATGGCTAGAGGATTAAGATCCTCTGCGCTGCTGGTAACTGCCTCAGCCTGGCTCGCTTCAGGTAGAGCCACATCTTCACTGGATGCTCCCACACTTGTGGGTGTGCTGATAATTTTTGCTTTAAAATTTGTCGGGGCATCATCCTTCTTCTCTTCCTTCTCTTCTTCAATGTCCTTTTCATCAGGTTCCCCTTCCTTCCCTTCATTCTCCTTCTCATTTCCTTTTTCTTCCTCTGCTTCTTCTTCCTCAGGCTTCTCCTGCTCAGTTGTATCTTTGTTAGCGCCTTCCTCTGCTTATCGCGCTACAGATATGATCGAGGTGTGTAGCTCCTCAATAACAATCGCCCTATCTGCCATGGTAGCCCTTAGGTTATTCGAAAATTCCTCCTCGAACAGGTTGGCAATTGTTCTATAACAGTCCTCCATGATGTTAGAATGTCCTTCACTCTCCTTGTCATCGGAGATATGAATTCTTGTTGGGGATGGGACATTCTGAGGCCTACAATCAAGAGTAGGCCGGTTGGAGGATGAGGAAGCTTCTCTAAAACTAGGTGGAAAGACAGGGAACTCTGGCAAAGGATTTGGGCTAAAACTTCTTAATGCGTCGACAATAGTTTCGTTCCACACTCTTGTGTATACATAAAAGAGGTTTTGTTTGTAGTCTATTTTCTCCAATACGCTGACAAGTCTGATTTGACACATGTCAATACGATCAATGTTTACTTTCATTGCAGCCAACTTCTTCCCCAACTGACGGTCTGTAGGCGCATTGTCTGACTGCTCCTTTTTCTTTCCTTTTCCCTTTTCCTTCTTGTAGACACCCGATTTTGTCTGATCCTAGTTGGAGGCCGTTTTGTTCTCTCTTAGGCCCGTTGGAAGCCCACTCGATTTTGGGTCAAATAGAGATTTTTCTTTTTCTTTTCTTTTTCTTTCTTTTTTGGGTTTGTCAAGGGCCCAAATTATTATCATCATCATCATTATTATTCTTCTTCTTATTATTATTTTAATTTTTTAGGGTTTCATGAACCATAACCCTCTTTTGCCACATATCATAAACATCCAAAATAGTACCAAGTTATTAATCAAAAGATCAAATGAAACATGACAAAAAATTACAAATAAATAAGATTAATGGACAATATATATAGATGAAATGAATGAAAAAAGAGGAGGTTTTTTCATATTCTGTTTTTTTACAAAAAAGGCAAGAAGTGTAATAGCCCATTTTCAGTGGTATCGGAAACAGTGATTACGGGGTCACAAACCCGACGAGGAATTTTTATAAATGAGTGATTAAATTAAATTAGTCAGTAATAATTTTATGTGGAATTCTGAATTGAAGGATTTTAATTATTGAATTAAAATTTAGTATAAGTGGTTTGGTTCAAAAGTCAAGTGGCTCTGGAAAATGAGGTAACGAGACCTCGTTTTTAGAATTTAGTGCCGTAAATATTTTTTATTAAATATTTGAATAGTTTTATTATATATGAATTGAAGTTCGGTAGGGTAATTTTGATGATTACTTACTTAATTAATGAAAAAAAGTTAAATTGAAAAGGGTTAAAAGTTAATTGCTATTGATTAAAAATAAAAGGGACCAAAGTGGTAATTACACCATGGTCAAAAAGTCCAAGCGGTGGAGGATATGATTACCTTCCACTAACTTTTGGGTTATTTATTCATTTAGTCCTTTTTTGTTTAAGGCTAAATTGTAAATAAGTGAGTTTAATTGGAATTTAATATAATTAAAGATCAAATAGGTAAATTTACCTATGGCATTTTAGTGGGTGGATTATTATGAGTTAAATTGATTATAATTAGGATTAATTAAGGTTTAAAAAGGGATTTATTAAGTCTAATTATGAAAATCATAAAAATTTCAATTTTACCATTAAGTATAAAAGTGAATTTAAGAAGAAATAGCCTATTTTTCTTCTTCTAATTTCTTCATCTTCTTCGTCAAGCACAAGGAGAAAGCTAGGATTTCATTCTTAAGCTTTGAGCTTTGATTTGAGTAAGCTATTGTTACTCGTTTTTAGTAATTTTCATGTTTTTGAGTCCGTGTTAGCTTGATCTGGATAATCTAGGGACTAATTTCTGAATCTGTCAAATGTTGTGGATCTTACCATTTTTGAATATGCTCATCTTTGGAAGTTCATGATAGTTTTGGATGCTTGATGATTAGGTTGGATCTTTTTGTTAAGTGATTTTGATGAAATTAAGGTTTAAGGACTAAAATGTTAAAAGATGAAATTAAGTGTACTTTTGGTGAAATAAATGGATTGTGGGGACTTGTATGGGAATCATGGTAAGTTTGGCTACTATGGGTTGAGGAGGGAATGAGTATTTTGCATGTTGTGTTGGAAGGACTAGATTGAATAAAAGGAAAATATTAAGGGTAAAATAGTAATTTTTCCAAAAGGACCAAATTATGTTAACTCATTTAATTATGTGTTTTAATGTGAAATTTGGATGAATTGTTGATTTAGATTAAAATCGTGTCACGGATCGCGAAAAAGGGAAATTAGCAGAATAGTCCCTGAGTTGAACCAAACTGCAATACCATCCGGTAAGTTTGTAGTGATAGTTTATATAAATTGGTTATTTCTTGTGTTTTACTATTGTCACAGTAAATGGAGAAAGGTTAAACATTCGTGATAATGGAAAAGCAAAGAAAGAAACGAAATATCAAGCTTTGGACCGATTATCTGAATTGAAGCGATGGCTAGGATCCTACATAAGTTGCAGTATCCTAATAGCTTGTGTGAGCAGCATCGCAAGTTAACAAATTCTGAATGAATAATGAATTATAGATTCCTCCGATGGCTGAGTCTTCGCATATGTTGTGGATTCTCATCAGCTTGTGTGAGCAGCATCGAGAGTGAGAAATTTTGGACCGTATCGATGGCTGAGTCTTCGTATATGTTGCGGATTCTCATCAGCTTGTGTGAGCAGCATCGTATATTGGTGAAACTCTGTCTGGGCTCGTAAGAGCTAATCATTCTGGGCTCGTGTTGGCTAAATGTCATTTGTGCTCGTAATGAGTTAAAGTTTGGAGGACTGAAGAGATTTAGTTTCGTTATTATATACATGATTACGAATGCATACTCGTTATCATCTTTTAACTGATTTGTTTATTCTGTGAGAAAATGATAATCGCGAACTTACTAAGCTTAATAAGCTTACTCGTGAATCTGTTGTTGTTTTGTAGATAAGTTTTGCTATTTGAAGATCGGATCATCTCGAGGAAATCGCACTATTGCGGAGCTTGTATGGTAGATCTTACATCACTTGGTCTTATGGCATGTACTAGGATGAAATTAACTTGAGATTTAACTAAAAGATGTTGAAATCCTTCTATTTTGATTGTGTAAATGGCATGAAGTATGACTTAGATGCTCAAGCTTATAATGCTTGTAAGACTTAGAAGTTATATATGTTATGTCATGTTTTAATGCATAACTTATACTAGTTGTGTTTGAGATATTAAACTTGTATCTTGGCATTACTCTTGAGATCCTGCATACTTGTTTCGGTAGAACTTATGTATGTATCGGTAGAAGTACAGGGAAGGAAAGAGGTTGTTCACTGACTTGGGTTGTATCGGTATTTTAGATGTAAGTATCGGTAGTTTATGGTATTGATGTATCGGTAGTAAGAATGGTGGTATCCGTAGAAGTTACAGGATAAGGATTTTTGCTCTTTAGAGTTTTTGGTATCGGTAGTTGTATGAATTGTTTCGGTAGTTGTGTCACATGTATCGGTAGAACTTTGCAATATTTCTGAATTATTTTTTGACCTGACAATTATCGATACATGATCATCAAGTACCGGTAGAAGTATCCAAAAATCATGGAAATGATTCTTTTACCCTTGTTGAGTTGTGATTTTAATTGATTGATGATTATTGATATGTTAAGTGCACATCTTTATTAAAATAAGATTGATTGAAATGGAAATAAAAGACGAACAATGATAAATGAACAGTAGGACACCAAGACCCTAATTGGTGACGGTTTCGAATTTTGGGTGTTACAAGAAGAAAAAACAACAACAAGCATGTTATTTTCTTCTTCTCTTCTCTTTTTTTTGCCATGGACATATCATTAAGCATGGGGTTAGGGCTCCGATGAAGGGACGATATCGAACCATCGGTCCTTTGCCCCTAGGAGCCCCAAAAATCCCATTTTCCTTTCCTTTCCATTTGCTAAAATAAAAGTTTTTTTTAAAGAAAATAGCTTGATTTTGAGAAATGTTTTGGCCCCTAGGAGCCCCAAAAATCCCATTTTCCTTTCCTTTCCATTTGCTAAAATAAAAGTTTTTTTTAAAGAAAATAGCTTGATTTTGAGAAATGTTTTGGTTTTTTTAAACAATTTCGGAATAAAAGCTTTGATTTTTTTAAGCAAAATAATGATTTTCTTTAAAAAAGAGAAAGTTTAGATTTTTAAAAATAAAAATCTATTTTTTAGTTATTTTAAAGAAAAAGTTTAAATTTTTAACAAAGTTTTAATTTTTTTAACTATTTCGAAATAAAAGTTTGAATTTTTAGGTAAAATAGTGATTTTCTTTAAAAAAAAGAAAGTTTATATTTTTAAAAATAAAAATCTGTTTTTTAGTTATTTTAAAGAAAAATTTTAAATGTTTAACAAAGTTTTGATTTTTTTAACTATTTCGAAATAAAAATTTGGATTTTTAAGCAAAATAATGATTTTCTTTAAAAAAAGATAAAGTTTAGATCTTTAAAAATAAAAATTTGTTTTTTAGTTATTTTAAAGAAAAAATTTAAATTTTTAATAAAGTTTTTATTTTTTTAACTATTTCGAAATAAAAGTTTGGATTTTTAAGTAAAATAGTGATTTTTTAAAAAAAGAGAAAGTTTATATTTTTAAAAATAAAAATATGTTTTTTTTAGTTATTTTAAAGAAAAAATTTAAATTTTTAACAAACTTTTGATTTTTTCTAATTATTTCGAAATAAAAGTTTAGATTTTTAAGCAAAATAGAGATTTTCTTTAAAAAAAATAGAAAGTTTAGATTTAAAAAAAATAAAAATCTGTTTTTTAGTTATTTTAAAGAAAAAGTTTAAATTTTTAACAAAGTTTTGATTTTTTTAAACTATTAAGAAATAAAAATTTGAATTTTTAAGTAAAGTAGTGATTTTTGTTTAATCAAATGAAAACTTTTGATTTTTTTAAGAAAAAGAAGAAGAAGAAGAAATTTCCGGCTATCGTATATGATGGCTCCACCACCGGAGCCAGAGAACCGTTGGGTTTTTCGGGGGTGGAGCCATGACCAACATTGAAAGAGGAAGATAAAGAGGAAGAGTTTTTTTTTTTTAAATGATGTTGAAATGAGAGAAAAAAATAGATTTTCCCTATTTATAAGTGTCAAAATGGGTAATTTATTCCCACCTCCCAAACTTTTTAAATTTATGAAAAAAACCCCTTTTTTGCAGTGATGCCCTCACTCTCTGGCATATTTACACACGTATCCTTTTTGTTTAATAAAACTTTTGATTTAATCCGAAATTTCAAAATTAAAAGTAAATTAATTGTTACATCAGTCCTTTGGCCTCCACATTATTTATTTTTTAATCCCAAAATCAAGCTATATCATTTTGTTTTTATTTTAATAAGTTATTCATACTTATACTTTCTTTTATTTGCATTTATGTTTTATATATTTGATGTCAATTATGCATTTTAGTTTAATTTTTTATATTTTTTCACACTTGCATAATTTTTATTTATTCTTATTTCATATTTGTTTACTTTCATGTCAATTTATATTTATGTTTTTTTACATTTGAATTTATATTAGTTTTTAAGAGCTTATCTATCATTTACCCCAGAAAAATTATAAATAATATGTAGGATATTTTTTTATTAGGATTTTAAACTAATCTTAAATATCATATAGGATAATTAATACATAAATATTTTTTAAGACTTTGTTTAAGATTAAAACTAAGGATTTTTGTAGGTGAATTGTAAATCATGAGTAGGCCTTTTAAGTATTTTATTTTAGATACTCTTTAAGATAACTAATAAATGTCATCTAAGATATATTATTTTAGAATTTTGACGAATTTAAAATTTAGATCAAGAATTTTAAAGTATGATAAATCATAAACCCGACATAGGATACTTTCATAAGATCTTGATTGGTTCAACGTTATTAATTAAATCTCTTAAAATCATAATAATGATAAAAGATCGAATAAGTTGTAGATGAATTTTAATATTTCTCTTAATTCATTAGTAACTTTTAGGCTTTGTTTTTTAGGATTCTAAGATAGAATTAATTTTAAGAATTGAAGGTATTTTACTAGAATTATTTAGGTATCCTTTAGTGTTCTTATTAGGAGTAAAAATCTCTAATTTAAGTTTTAAATTAGATAAGTTTGGTGAACACGTTTTAGTCAAGTTACAAGTAAATCGAACTTATGATAAAAGATCGAATAAGTTGTACATGAATTTTAATATTTCTCTTAATTTATTAGTAAATTTTTTTAGGGTTTTTTAGGATTCTAAAATAGAATTAATTTTAAGAACTGAAAGTATTTTACCAGAATTATTTAGGTATTCTTTACGGTTTTTATTAGGAGTAAAAATCTTTAATTTAAGTTTTAAATTATATAAGTTTGGTGAACACGTCTTAGTCAAATTACAAATAAATTGGAGGTATTTTTTAGAGTTTTTATTTAAGATTTACATAAGATTTTAGCCTAAATTAAGATATTAATATGCTTAAATAAAAAAAAAACTAGCTCCCCCGTAAGACGATCTCTGGATAGGTGTTATGGGGGTGCTATAACCTTCCCCACACGTAACTATACTCCCGAACCCGAAATTCGGTGGTGAGATCGAGTCTAGACTTTTAAGATTTTTCGTAGTATTAATTCTAGACTTTTAGACGATAGGTGGCTAACCAACCTAGCCCAAATTGGTTAGTGGCGACTCTACATTAATTCAGGTCGTTCATGTCTAACTTTGCTTACTAGGCCCTCGTACTCTTATGTAGGCAACATTATGACAGCTTGGTGACTTCACTAGGGACATTAGTGTGTTGACTTACTTAGGTTTAAGAGTTAAGATTTTTAGTATTTGTGCATATTAGAATTATTTATTCGTGCATTAATTCATTTAATTTTCTAATGTCTTTTTAAATTGTTGAATATGTGTTGAATATTGATTTATTTGTTCATTTCATTTGCTTATCCTATTTTGATATGTATGCCAATGTGTTTGTTTATTATTTTATCGATGAAATTGATTAATCCATATGTCGATTCTACCGTCATGGGGTGTCTATAATTGTCATTCATGTTGCATCTTGCTTTTGGTCCTACGCCCGAACCCATCCCGTTTAGAGGGGGTAGCCTTAGGCTTTGTGTGGTAATATGTCACCGCATAAGTTTAAGGACTACTCCACGGTTAAGATGGAAATATATGTTCGTGTAGCAAATGCTACCGTGTATGCTGTGGAAGTTTTACCACCCAAGGGCCAACCCTTTTTAAAGGGGAACACATCCCTATAGATGACGTATTTAAGCCTTGGGTTTCCCCGTGCATTAGAGTCAGCTGTAAGCCAGCATGTAATGACCATTTTAAAGGTGAAGCCTAGACATAAGAGCCGTACCTTACCCCTCGTAATAATACCTTATAGGGCCTCTTGAGCATTTATTCGTTTGAATTTGTTCGCAATGTTTTATGATTTAATTTCGCATTTTTTATACTTCATTTGTCTTTATCTTTTTACTGATTTTGTTTTTCTTGTGTCTTTGTCTCTCCATGGCATAATTAATGCATCATTTAAATATCTGGGGCACAGTGTCGCATCTATATTCAACATGAACACACTTCGAGAAGATTCAATTGCTCGGCATGGGGTAGAAAATATATGGATAATAGCGAGAATGTCAGAGGATACTCAGAGTAGAGAAGGCGTTTACTAGATAGCTAGTATTAACTCGAGCCTGCCTCAAATAGTTTGCATGGACTATAAGAGAAATAACGAAGATGAGTTAAAGGGAATATGGTAATCATGGGGCGAGACTAAGAAAACACACTTCCAGGACAAGTATGGTGATGTAGCACAGCTTATGTTTGTTAAATCGGATGATGCCCTATTGAAGGTCATGGTACGTTTCTAGGATCCCACTTATAGGTGTTTTACGTTCAATGAAGTGGATATGGTACTAACTATCGAGGAATATTTTACCCTTCTCCATTAAGACTTTAGAGATCCGTTCAGGATATATTGGAAGCAGAACGTCGATTTTCGGAGACCTTTAGCCAATCTGATGGGGTTACTTGTAAATACGGTGAAAGCGAAGTTAAAAGATAAAAATGGTCCCTGCATTTCTTGTTCTGACATTATGGATGCTATGGGAAAGGCCAGCGATGATAAACATTTGGCACTATTCGCATTTGTCGTATACGGGTTAATTGTGTTCCCAAAAGCTCTGGGATATGTAAGTGTGGAGCTACCTGATTTTCTGTTTCAGATTGAAAAAGGGGCGAATCCTACTTTAGCAGTCTTAGCTGAAACCATAATTTCTCTCAATTTCATCAGAAGAAAAGGAGACGGGCAATTTTTATGATGTGCGTAGTTGTTGTTCGTATGGATTAAAAGTCAATTTAAGTGTCTGTATAAGCGTTTTCGGTAGGTGTTTATTCTTTCGACCACACTTATAGAGAATTTTTGGAAAGTGAGTGGCCTCTAAATCAATTGATTGAGGAGTGGTTCAGAACTTTAGTACATTGACATACCAAGAAATAGAATGGAGGGCTCTATAGATGATTCGGAGCACGGTACAAGCTACTCATCGGGTGCGGTGGTCATTTGTGGGTTCCTTTAATTGGCATATGAGGAGCCGTTAGTTATTCCTCGTTGTTGGTTTTGAGCCAATACGAGTATGATCATTGCGTACCTGTTACAATTGGTATAAATAGAGTGGAAGCTTCAGTTCAGGATCCAAGATTTTGGAAGAAATTGTAGGAGATACAAATCAAGTGAGGTCAAACTTTGAGCTTACAATTAGGAACCTTTTTCAACCATTCCCCCTCGAAAACGTATATCCAATGGCGCCTAAAAAGAAGCAAAATCTATGTGTCAGTGTAATTCAAGGGAAAAGAAAGGTCGCAAATGACATAGCTGAGCTAACAGAAAAGATACGTGATTTAAATATGTGACTAAAGGGAAGAGATGAAGAGGTCAGACGAAAACGAGAGCATAATCAGACATATGTAAAGGAAAAAGAGGAAGAAATCATGAGACAACAACAGCAACACCACTCAGACATGAAGGGGAAAGAAGGCGAACTAAGAATACAGTTAGAACAACGTCAACGAGAAATATCTGACTTAATCGCTTAGATTCAGAGGTTGGAGGCAGATTTGAGTCTACGGGCTAATGAACTCCAAAAAGTGCGAGAACAAGAGCGAACCAGGAAGAGGGTGTCTAATAAGAAAACTAATGAAATGGAGGTGATGGAAGAGGAAATTTATCATTTGACTAAAGAATTAAAGACAAAAGAAGAGCAAAAAAAGAGGTCATGAAAGAATATAAGGAGCTTGCGGAGCGTTTCATCACGGTGGAACAAATGGCAATAAGCCGACAAGAAGTGTTTGCAATAATGCACATGGAAGGTCAGGTTTTTGGTCAGCAAGCAGAAGACATATGTGAACAGATTGAAGAACTCAAAAAAGAATCTACCCCTTTTGCGAATGGGAACGAGTCTGCAATGAAACTTCTGGAGGTGGCTCAGGCACATTACCAAAAGTTCATCAAGCTCATAAGGAGGAAGAAGAAGAACTATGAGTTGAGATTTGCCCTATGGCAATAGGATCAATTAGAATTTTCTTTAATTATGAATAAAAAATGAAAAAAGCTTTGTAAGCCGAACAACTTTTGAACCTTCTATGAAAGAAATGGTTATATTTGAGTATATTTACGATAATGTGCCCCAATTTCATTCATTCACTCATTCATTCATTCATTTGTTTATTTAGAAACATTATTTGAAAAAAAAGAAAATTTTTATGACAAATCTAAATAATTTTCTAACTTTGGAATAAAGAGGTCATTCGAAAAAGGATCAAGGATAGCTCACCGGTATAACACCCGCTCAAAAAAGCCAAGAAGATGACGGAAGAAGAATTAGCACGTATGGCCAAACTGGAGGAACAAATGGAAAAGATGATGGAAATGATGACTACAATGGTTAAAGGCAAAGCCAAGGTAGGAGAAAGAAACGACACTTTGGACAATCCAATCCTTCTTCATAGTGATACAGGGGTATATCATGAAGATTTATTACTTCAAGCTCCAACTGTGACCATTCAAATCCTAAGAGTGAACGAGTTACCTGCAAACGAGGAGCCAAGAAAAGTGGACAAAGGAAAGTCTAATGGATGAAGAAGCTCATAAATTCAACCTAATTGAGGAACGTTTGAAAGCCATCAAAGTATTAGACACCTTCGTATCTGTAGAAGCAGAAGGCCTATGTCTGGTACCTGATGTGGTCGTCCCACCAAAATTTAAAGTTCCTAACTTTGAAAATTTTAATGGTAGTAGTTGCCCCATTACTCACATCGCCATGTACTGTAGGAAAATGGCTGCTCACTCCAAAGATGAGAAGCTACTAATGCACATATTTCAAGATAGTCTGACCAGATCTGCGGCTCGTTAGTATGTAAAGTTGGACAGAAACTGAATTCAAACTTGAGGTGAGCTCACACAAGCATTTATTGCTCAATACAAACATATTGTAGACATGGCCCCAGATCGTCTGACTCTGCAAAACATGGAAAAAAAGTCAAGTAAGAGTTTTAAGGAATACACACAACAGTGAGGGGATTTGTCATCACAAGTACAGCCCTCGCTCATAGAAAATGAGACCACTATTTTATTTGTTGGTACGTTGAAAGGCATATACTATGACAAGATAGTAGGAATTTCCTCTAAGACTTTCATGGATATGGTATTATCAAGGGAAATGATAGAAAATGAATTGAAGTCGGGCAAAATAGATGATCCTTTGAAGAGAGGTGTTGTTAGGAAGAAAAAGGAAGTAGAAACACAAACGATTGCACCGGGCAAATACCCATACTCTTACTTTTCATACCTAAGCCTAACACCTCCACGCCTCCAATACCCTACTGTAAATGCTACTAATACTTCACCATTTATGTATCGTCCACCTGTACCCGTTACACATCCCCCATGTTAACTATGCCAACTCAATCCCAATAGATCCAAGCTCTAGTAAAATCGCCACGGGAAAGGCTAGTGTTTGATCCAATTCCTATCTCCTACGCAGAACTTTTTTCAATTCTATTAGAGAAGAATCTCCTTGTACCTATACACAAAGAACTAATGCTACCATCATTTCCCAAGTGGTATGATGCCAATGCTCGATGTGAGTATCACTCTGGCAATCTAAGTCATACCATCGAGAACTGTTTAGCATTAAAATATCAGGTGCAAGATCTTATAAGGGCGAGAAAGATAAATTTCTAGCGAGAGAATAAACCGAATGTTAACATAAACCTATTATCAAACAACAATCGAACAGTTAATGCTATAACTAAAGAGAATAGCCTTCGAGGGAGAAAAGTAGAGGAAATCATAACCCCACTCGAACAACTCTTCGACATCCTAAGAAAGTCAAATCTAATTCACACCGAGCCATTTAGATCTATAATGGGAATTGTTATGGATCAAATCTGCAAGTTCCACCAAGGAGCTCGAGAACACTCCATCCAAGTTTGCCCAACATTTAGGGAACATATACAGTGTCTCTTAGATTCTTTTCAGCTAGAAATTCAGGAGGATGTTAATACCAATGAGATAAACACGTTAGATGCAAAAACTGTCACCATCTTATATGGAAAGAAAATCCCTATCAGAAAAGAGTTTACCTCAAAGGTCGTACAAGATAATATGTTGGTCATCAGGGTTCCCGACCCTTTTAAGTATAGAGATGACTAACGAGTTCCTTGAAGATATGATTTGTAAGGTGGTTGGATCTGATGCCTCCAACATCTCAAGACTTAATGGCATAACTCGAAGCGGGCATTGTTACAAGCTAAACATAGTGGAGAAAAAACCCCGTGGCAAGGAAGTGATTTCAAAAAATCAACCAGAAATTGACGATAAAGAAGGTGATAAGGAAACTAATGAAGACCAGAAGGGAGAAGTTGAGAATGATGAGGTTAACAAATTTTTGTGTCTGATAAAGCACAGTAAATATAGTGTAGTCGAGCAGTTGAATAAAACACCAGCAAGAATCTCTTTACTATCACTACTTTTGAACTCGAAGCCACATAGGGAGGCTCTTGTACGAATTCTAAAACAAGCTTACGTCGCTCACAACGTGTCAGTAGATAATGTCAGTCACTTAGCAGGGAACATCTTGGCCCCAAATTACATATCTTTCTATGATGATAGATACCCCAAGATGGAAAATGAAGTACCAAGGCACTACACATCTCAGTAAAGTGTAAAGCCTATTCCGTGGCTAGAGTCCTGATCGACAATGGGTCATCAATCAACGTCTTGCCTTTGTCAACATTGTCCAAACTGCCCGTGGACACCTCGTACATGGTATCAAGCCCTTTAGTGGTGCGAGCTTTTGATGGAACCAAAAGAAGCGTGATTGTCAAAATAGAGATTCCCTTGTTGGTAGGAACCGTTAATTTCCTTATTCGCTTTCAAGTGATGGATATAACACCTTCTTACAGTATGCTATTGGGTCGCCCCTGGATTTATTCGACTAGGGTGGTACCATCGTCTTTGCACCAAAGATTGAAATTTGTAGTTGATCAAAATTTGTGCATCATGCGAGGTGAAGAGGACCTATTTGTAGCTAGCTTGCCAAATTCTCCTTTCATAGAGGTGGATGATGATGCAATAGAGAGTTCTTTCCAAACCTTTCAGGTAGCCGCTGCATCTTACGTGGCAGAGGGAATGCGATCCCTTAAGCCTCATGTACGCGAACAGCGAACATGTTATTTGCCCAAAAAGTAGGGAAGGGTTGGCAAATCCACTTAGGTTTGAGAAAAGACCTACAAGGTATCTCAAAACCCGTTTTTGTTCCCACTCAAAAGGATACAAGAGGGTTGGGATATAAGCCCACAAGGGATGATGTTGAGAGGATGTGTAATGAGTGTAGAGCAAAGAGGTTAACCCGCATGGCTGGAAAGAAAGTGGTGGAACCTCCTTTGATTTGTCCTCCACTATCTAAGACTTTTTACTCAATGGGATTCAAGAACCAAGAAATGACCCCGATCAAGTTAATGATTAATGGAGATACAGTGGATCTAAACATGATTGACGATCGGGTATCGATGTCAAGATATTGAGTTCGTTACGACCCTTTCGCCTTGGACAACTGGCAGCTCATACCATTACTTGCTATCCTTGAGTCCTCCGAGATGTAATCATTTTTAAGAGTTTTTATGTCAAACTTTAATATCGTTCAGTTAATTTAATTTCCTTCAAACATCCATGTAAAACTATTTTTTTTCTTTAATGAAATCAGATTTGGATCACGTCCCTAGTCACTTTTATTCATTTGATCGTTTTCATCTATATACCAATATACATACTCATAATTATTTCAGGGATATACATCATGAATTGATAAATGATCCAAATGACATCTTTGAATCAAATTCTCATAATTATGTTTACAATAACGATCATGAGACGAAAGAGGAGGAAGTTGTACTGAATGAGTTTTTGAGGGTAGTTGAACAAGAAAAGAAGCTTATAGAACCCCACTTGGAGGGAACAAATTTAATCAATCTAGGTGATGATGAGGTAAGAAAGGAAATTAGGATTGGAACCACTCTCATGCCAGAGCAAAGTCAATTGTTGAAGGATTTACTTATTGAGTTTTCAGATGTGATTACATGTCATACCGGGATATGCCAGGATTGGACACCACTATCGTGGAACACAGGCTACCTTTGAAATTAGATTGCAGGCCTGTACAACAGAAGTTAATGAGGATGAAACTTGAGATGCTGTTGAAGATTAAAGAAGAGGTTAAGAAATAATTCGATGCTAGATTTCTGAAAGTAGCAAAATACCCAAAGTGGGTGGCAAATATTGTACCAGTGCCTAAAAAGGATAGGAAGGCCAGAATGTGCGTCGATTATAGAGATTTGAACTGAGCCAGCTCGAAGGATAATTTTTCGTTACCTCATATAGACACATTGGTGGATAACACCACTAAACATTGTGTTTTCTCCTTTCTGGATGGATTCTCGGGGTATAACCAAATCAAAATGGCAAGGGAGGACATGGAAAAGACCACATTCATCACTACTTGGGGAACTTTTTGTTACAAAGTCATGCAGTTTGGTCTGAAAAATGCTAGGGCCACGTACCAACGAGTAATGGTCACACTGTTTCATGACATGATACATAAAGAGATTGAAGTTTATGTTGACGATATGATAGCAAAGTCTGTCAGGGAGGAGAGTCATGTGGAAAACCTTCGCAAATTATTTGAAAGGTTGAGGAAATACAAATTGAGATTGAATCCATCAAAATGTACTTTCAAGGTAAAGTCGAGGAAGTTGTTGGGTTTCGTAGTGAGTAAACGAAGAATTGAAATAGATCCAGACAAGGTTTGAGCAATTCAAGATTTAACACCCTCTAAGACTCAAAAGGAGGTAAGAGGTTTTTTGTTACGGTTAAATTACGTGTCTCGTTTTATCTCACAATTGATGGATAAATATGATCCCATCTTTAAGCTCTTATGTAAGGATAGTGATGGTGAATGGACTGAAGATTGTCAAAAAGCATTTGAGAAAGTAAAAGAGTATTTGTTTAAGGCACCAATTTTGATTCCCCCAGTGCTAGGAAGACCTTTAATTTTGTATTTGGTAGTGCTGGATAATTCTATAGGTTATGTTTTGAGGCAACGAGATGGTTCAAATAAGAAAGAGCATGTAATCTATTATCTGAGCAAGAAGTTCACAGAATATGAAACCAAGTATTCCCATTTGGAAAAGATGTGTTGTGCTTTAGCATAGACTGCGCGTCGACTGAGGCAATACATGTTGTACCACACCACCTTCCTTATCACAAAGTTGGACCCTTTGAAGTACATCTTCGAGAAGCCATCATTGTCAGGAAGAGTTGCTCGTTGGCAAGTGGTATTGTTCAAGTATGACATCGTCTACTTGTCCCAAAAGGCTATAAAAGGAAGCATAGTCGCGAAATTTCTAGCGGATCACACGAAAGAGGAATACGAGCCCATGAGTTTTAATTTCCCAGACGAAGAGATTATGTCTTCGAAGCGTGAAGAAGAAATTTTGAGGGCGTATTTCGACGGAGCATCCAAGATTATGGGCATGGGATTGGAGCAGTACTAATCTCCCCAAGTGGTCAGTATTTTCCCGCTACATCTAAATTGATCTTCACCTATACGAACAATGTAACTGAATACGAGGCATGCATTTTGGCACCTCAAGTTTCCATTGAGAAAAAGATCAGGGTTTTAAAAGTTTATGGTAACTCGGTGTTAGTTGTTTACCAATTAAGAGGAGAACGGGAAACAAGGGATTCCAAACTGATTCATTATCAAACATATGTGCATGGATTGATCAAAGAGTTTGATGATGTCCAATTTTGTCATTTGCCAAGAGAAGAAAACTAGTTAGCAGATGCATTAGCTACTCTAGCTGCCATGTTCAAAGCAGGATCCGAAATAAAAGTACAACCTATATAGCTAAGGGTTAAGGACTCACCGGCCCACTGCGTAGAAGTAGAATCGAGAACGGATGGAAAACCATGGTATTTTG
Organism: Gossypioides kirkii; assembly: GCA_005610355.1. NCBI lineage: Eukaryota > Viridiplantae > Streptophyta > Magnoliopsida > Malvales > Malvaceae > Gossypioides > Gossypioides kirkii. The sequence continues at coordinate 20,545,970 of CP032253.1, forward strand.
ACATCAAACAGTATTTGCAATACCAGCAATACCCAGGTTATGCCTTAGAAAGTGATAAACGAATAATTTGAAGGTTGGCTATGGGTTTCTTCTTGGACGGTGATTTTTTGTACAAAAGAGGACTCGACCAAACATAGTTGAGATGTGTCGACACAGAAGAGGTAAATCAGATAATGAAGGAAATCCATGATGGAGTATGTGGGGCACATAGTAACAGACATATGATGGCAAGGCAAATCATGAGGGTTGGATATTTCTGGTTGACGTTGGAACAAGATTATTTAAATTATGCTCAGAAGTATTATAAATGTCAGATTTATGCAGACAGTATTAACCCTCCTTCTACTAATCTTCATGTCTTAGAAACTCCTTAGTTTTTCTCAATGTGGGGTATGGATGTCATTGGCCCTATCACACTGAAAGCATCAAACGGGCATTGCTTCATCTTTGTGGTGATTAACTATTTCACCAAGTGGGTCGAAGCCGCTTCATATGCCAATGTAACTCGATCAATAGTCTGTAAATTTCTAAAAAAAGAGGTCATTTATCGGTACGGTTTACCGGAAAGAATCATCTCAGACAATGCCAAGAACTTGAACAATGCCTTGATAGAAGAGGTTTGCGCACAATTTAAGATCAAGCATCACAATTCTGCGCCATATCGTCCAAAAATGAACGGGGCAGTTGAGGCCGCAAACAAGAATATTAAGAAGATCATTTTCATGAAAATAGAAATGTACAAGGATTGACATGAGAAACTCCCTTTTGCTCTTCACGCAAACCGCACATCAGTAAGGACTTCGAGTAGAGCTACTCCATTTTCATTAGTGTATGGCATGGAGGCCGTTTTACCTATCGAGGTGCAAATGCCATCTTTACGAGTGTTAAGGGAGGTGCGACTAGAGGAGGCTGAATGGATGCAAGAGAGATATGAGTAGTTGAATTTAATTAAGGAAAAGAGATTAGTAGCTTTATGTCATGGGCAGTTGTATCAGCAAAGAATGATGAAAGCCTATAACAAGAAGGTACGACCAAGGCAGTGTAGAGAAGGGGATCTGGTACTAAAGAAGATTCTGCCATATGTTCATGATAATCGGGGAAAATGGATGCCAAAATGGGAAGGACCGTATGTGGTGAAGAAAGCTTTCTCTGGTGGAGCATTAATTCTCGCTGAAATGGACGAAGACAATATGTCGAACCCTGTAAATTCTAATGCAGTAAAAAAATATTTTGCTTAAAAACTGAGCTTAATTGTTCTTAAAGAGTTATTGAAATTAAGTAATATTGGTCTTTTCTGTTGTGCTTTTCTTTGTGCATCATGTTTGAGGTTTCATTTTTCTTTAGAATCTTGCATTCTCCTTAAGGTTAATTACTTAATAAGTTGGCTATATTTAAAGGGACGAATGACATTTTTTAAATATCCTTCACTTGAATAAAATTTCATGCATTTTTTAAATATCCTTCACTTGAAGAAAATTTCATTCTTTGTTAAACACTTTGGGCCATTTCATTTGTTCAAATTTAACCCTTACCGAAGGATCACCCTCAACGTCGGAGGACAAATTGTGAGGTTTTGGGTATGGATCGATGATTTTTCAACATTGTGAGGCAAACGTGAGATTATATGAAATTCAAATTGAAAAGATGTGTACGTTCCCAAAATGATATCTCTTGAAGAAAATTATATCTCTTGCTACCCCTTTTTGAGCTTGATTTATCTTCTTTTTGAACCCTAATTAAATTCATCTATCGAACATCATGGATTGACAAGAAAGATCATGAAGAATGAAAGCGAAATTCTTAATTTTTAATCTCCTTCCAAAAAAAAGAATAAACAAAGAAAACGGATAAAAAAAACAAAAACAACACAAAAATAAAGGAAGTAGAAGGAGTAAGAAAGAAGAAAAGTGTTTGGGAGATGGAAAGAGTAATAAAAGATTCAAAATAATTCTTCATGGTTTTTCACATTTTTTTAGTCTGAAAAACCTTTTTTTGATTAACCTTTAACCCTTAGACCACGTTACAACCCTTAAAAGACCATTTTGATCAAATATGTTTGTTCAAATCAAGAAGTTAATGCTTGGGAATTTGTGACATTTTCAAGAGCATCAGAGGAAGATGAACTCTAGGGTTAAAACTCAGAAATGAGCAGTCTAGAGAGATTTCTAAAAACAAAAAGAAAAAGTGTACGAGATGCCTTAGAGGAAAATGAATATTTTCAGAAGAAATTGATCCTTCGGTACGAGCCCTAAAATAATTTATTTTAGCCTTTTCTTTGGCACCCAAACTCGAGCCGACATTATAACCTTGGAACAAGTCCATCTTTGATTGCTCATGATCGATTTAAATTAGGGAATTAACCTATTTGGAGAATGTAAGGGTCTATAAAAAGGAGATTTTGTTTAAATCAAGAACAAAAATACAAAAAAAAAGAAAGACAAGAGAGGAAAAAAGAAAAAAATAGAAAAAAATAGAAAGAGAGAGCAAGATAAAGAAACTAAATTGAAGAATATCTACTTTAAGACGCAATTTTGCAAAAGAGCATGATACAGGGTTCAAAGTCAAAATGGTCCAAAGTCAGGAAAAGGAAACTCGACCTCACGAGAATTAACGAGTTGACTTTCGATGCAAGAAATTTATGTTTCAAGGGTGGATTTATGAAATCGGTTGTACCAAGTTTGTTAAGTGAATTATAATCTGAGAATTTGATTTACGGGTCATAAAATTGTTTTGAAATTTGTTAAAGTGATATCCTATGGAATTTGATTTTCATGATCGGTTGTGTGTGGATAGGGACTTGATCTTTTTCAACCCGAAAACATGATTCTCAAAATAATGACCTTTTATGAAAAATTCAAGAAATGAAGAAAAGAAAGCATTCATTGCATTTAGAGGCCTAGGTGTAGAGGTCCATTTACTTTTCATTGCATTCAGAGGCTTAAGTGTGGAGGTCCATTACTTTTCATCGCATTTAGAGGCCCAGGTGTGGAGGTCCATTTACTTTTCATTGCATTTAGAGGCCCAAGTGTGAAGGCCCATTTACTTTTCATCGCATTTAGAGGCCTAGGTGTGGAGGTCCATTTATTTTCATCGCATTTAGAGGCCCAGGTGTAGAGGTCCATTTACTTTTCATTGCACTTACAGGCCCAGGTGTGGAGGCCCATTTACTTTTTATTGCATTTAGAGGCCTAGGTGTGGAGGTCCATTTATTTTTCATTGCATTCAGAGGCCTAGGTGTGGAGGTCCATTTACTTTTCATTACAATTAGAGGCCTAAGCATAGAGGTCGATTTATTTATTTATTTATTTCATTGTATATGAAGACACATGTGAGAGATCTATTTACGTTACTTCTGCATTCTCATTTCAAAGATTTGGTTGAGAGTTTTGGTGATTGCAAAATCTGTGATTCTTTGTACTGAATGTTGAGTGGGATTTGGCATGGTTAGGTGTCTACGTCTTTATACGTTCCTTGCTACGAAAGCCACGAACAAAGAGGTAACTGTAGACACCCGATTTTGTCCAAGCCTAGTTGGAGGCCCTTTTGTTCTCTCTTAGGCTTGTTGGAAGCCCACTCGATTTTGGGTCAAATAGAGGTTTTTATTTTTCTTTTCTTTTTCTTTCTTTTTTGTGTTTGTCAAGGGCCCAATTATTATTATCATCATCATTATTATTATTATTATTATTATTATTATTATTATTATTATTATTATTATTATTTTTATTTTAATTTTTTAGGATTTCATGAACCATATCCCTCTTTTATCACATATCACAAACATCCAAAATAGTACCATTTTATTAATCAAAAGATCAAATTAAACATGACAAAAAAAATACACATAAACAAGATTAATGGACAATTTATATAGATGAAAAGAATGAAAAAAGAGGAGGTTTTTTCATATTCTAATTTTTTACAAAAAAAAAAGGTAAGAAGAAAAAACAACAACAAGCATGTTATTTTCTTCTTCCCTTCTCTTTTTTTTTTTTTTTGCCATGGATATATCATTAAGCATGGGGTTTGGGCTCTGATGAAGGGGACAATATCGGACTATCAATCCTTTGCCCCTAGGAACCCCAAAAATCCCATTTTCCTTTCCTTTCCATTTGCTAAAATAAAAGTTTTTTTAAAAAAATAACTTGATTTTAGGGAATGTTTTGGTTTTTTTAAACAATTTCGAAATAAAAGCTTTGATTTTTTTTAAGCAAAATAGTGATTTTCTTAAAAAAGAGAAAGTTTAGGTTTTTAAAAATAAAAATCTATTTTTTAGCTATTTTAAAGAAAAAGTTTAAATTTTTAACAAAGTTTTAATTTTTTTAACTATTTCAAAATAAAAGTTTGGATTTTTAGGTAAAATAGTGATTTTTTCTTTAAAAAAAAAAGAAAGTTTATATTTTTAAAAATAAAAATCTATTTTTTAGTTATTTTAAAGAAAAATTTTAAATTTTTAACAAAATTTTGAATTTTTTAACTATTTCAAAATAAAAGTTTGGGTTTTTAAGCAAAATAATGATTTTCTTTAAAAAAAATAGAAAATTTAGATTTTTGAAAATAAAAATCTATTTTTTAGTTATTTTAAAGAAAAAATTTAAAATTTTTAATAAAGTTTTGATTTTTTTAACTATTTTGAAATAAAAGTTTGGATTTTTAAGTAAAATAGTGATTTTCTTTAAAAAAGAGAAAATATATATTTTTAAAAATAAAAATCTATTTTTTAGTTATTTTAAAGAAAAAATTTAAATTTTTAACAAATTTTTATTTTTTCTAACTATTTCGAAATAAAAGTTTAAATTTTTAAGCAAATAGTGATTTTCTTAAAAAAAAGAGAAAGTTTAGATTTTTTAAAAAATAAAAATCTGTTTTTTAATTATTTTAAAGAAAAAGTTTAAATTTTTAACAACGTTTTGATTTTTTAAACTATTTCGAAATAAAAGTTTGGATTTTTAAATAAAGTAGTGATTTTTGTTTAATCAAATGAAAACTTTTGATTTTTTTTAAAAAAAGAAGAAGAAGAAGAAAATTTCAACCACTGTATATGGGGGCTCCACCACCGAAGCCGGAGAATCGTTAAGTTTTTCGGTGGTGAAGCTATGGCCAACATTGAAAGAGGAAGATAAGGAAGAGTTTTTTTAAAATGATGTTGAAAATGAGAGAAAAAAAATAGATTTTCCCTATTTATAAGTGCCAAAATGGGTAATTTATTCCCACCTCCCAAACTTTTTAAATTTTTGGAAAATACTTCATTTTTTGCAATGATACTCTCACTCTCTGGCATATTTACACTCATATCCCTTTTGTTTAATAAAACTTTCGATTTAATCTAAAATTTCAAAATTAAAAACAACTTAATTGCTACATCAGTCCTCTGGCCTCCACATTATTTATTTTTTAATCTCAAAATCAAGCTATGTCATTTTGTTTTCATTTTAATAAGTTATTTATACTTATATTTACTTTTATTTGCATTTATGCTTTATATATTTGATGTCAATTATGCATTTTAGTTTGATGTTTTATATTTATTCACACTTGCATAATTTTTATTTATTCTTATTTCATATTTGTTTATTTTCATGTCTATTTATATTTATGTTTTTTTTTACATTTGAATTTATGTTAGTTTTTAAGAGCTTATCTATCATTTACCCTAGAAAAATTATAAATAATATGTAGGATATTTTTTTATTAGGATTTTAAACTAATATTAAATATCATATAGGATAATTAATATGTAAATATTCTTTAGAACTTTGTTTAAGATTAAAACTAAGGTTTTTGTAGGTGAATTGTAAATCATGAGTAGGCATTTTAAGTATTTTATTTTAGATACTATTTAAGATAGCTAATAAACATCTTTCAAGATATATTATTTTAGAATTTTGACAAATTTAAAATTTAGATCAAGAATTTTAAAGTAAGATAAATCATAAACCCGACATAGGATACTTTCGTAAGATCTTGATAGGTTCAACGTAATTAATTAAATCTCTTAAAATCATAATAATGATAAAAGATTGAATAAGTTGTAGATGAATTTTAATATTTCTGTTAATTCATTAGTAACTTTTAGGCTTTTTTTTTAGGATTCTAAAATAGAATTAATTTTAAAAATTGAATGTATTTTACTAGAATTATTTAGGTATCCTTTAGGGTTCTTATTAGGAATAAAAATCTCTAATTTAAGTTTTAAATTAGATAAGTTTGGTGAACACGTTTTAGTCAAGTTACAAGTAAATCGCACTAATGATAAAAGATCGAATAAGTTGTAGATGAATTTTAATATTTCTCTTAATTTATTAGTAAATTTTTTTAGGGTTTTTTTAGGATTCTAAAATAGAATTAATTTTAAGAATTGAAAGTATTTTAGTAGAATTATTTAGGTATCCTTTAGGGTTCTTATTAGGAGTAAAAATTTTTAATTTAAGTTTTAAATTAGATAAGTTTGGTGAACACGTTTTACTCAAATTACAAGTAAATTGGAGGCATTTTTTAGAGTTTTTATTTAAGATTTACATAAGATTTTAGCCTAAATTAAGATATTAATATACTTAAATAAAAAAACTAGCTCCCAAGACCCTCGTAAGACTATCTCTGGATAGGCATTGTGGGGGTGCTATAACCTTCCCCATACGTAACTGTACTCCCGAACCCGAAATTTGGTGATGAGATCGAGTCTAGACTTTTAGGATTTTTCGTAGTATTAATTTTAGACTTTTAGATGATAGGTGGCTAACCAACCTAGCCCAAATTGATTAGTGGCGACTCTACATTAATTTAGATCGTTCCTGTCTAGCTTTGCTTACTAGGCCCTCGTACTCTTATGTAGGCAACGTTTTGACACTTCTTCTTGGGTGCTTATTTCACCATCGGAATTTCTTGTCCTCTTGTCATTCTCTCCACCGAGATGTCGTTAATAAGGCCCTTGTTCTCTAGCACCTCCTCACCATCACGGGGCACAATCCCCCTTTATTTACACAACAACATTATCAAAGAAGGGAAGGGTAATATACCTGTCTGCTTAGACGCAACTTCAGCAATCTGAGCATGTAGAATTGTGGCGACATCGATGTGGCGTCCCTTAAGGATAGAGTGCAGGAGGCACATGCGATCTAATGTCGTAGTTGTGCTATGGGTTGAAGGTAGCAGGCGGCTGTTAACGAAGTGGAACCACACTTTGCTTTGGATTGTAAGATAACGTCGGTGCATTGTATAGTTGTGCAGATCGTTGTCAGTCCACACAACGCCTTTAACACAAAGGTCTCTCAATACTTGGTCAACACCTTCATCGGTCAATTCCTCCAAGAATCTAGTGTGGGTATCTTCCTTCTCAACCATTCGAAATAGAGCGTTGATGTGGGCAGCACTCCAGAGTACCAAGCCCTCCCTTACAAAAATGAATTCATGTTCAGAGTCTACTAAGTTTGCATAGAATTCCCTTACCATGGTGGAGGAATATCTGACTGGATGGTCGCAAAAATTTCCCAACCCAGACTACTAATCGTTCTCGAGATTTGCTTCCCCAATGTCTAGTATGGGGACAACTGTAGACCCTACTTTGGGTGGCAGTTTCTTTTAAGCATAACGTCTTGGTAATGATTCTTCGCCGCCTTGGTGGCGATCCTTCCCCAATGATTGGTTCGTTTTGTAGGGGTTGGTCTATGGTTCGACCTATGGTGGCGGAAGATTCAGTGGGGGTTTTGGACAGAGTTTTTGCGCCTCTTGTTCTTGCCTTAATAACTTGGTTTAGAAGGCAAAAAAAATTTGCAGAAAAAATTTGAAGACAATCGAAAAGATGGTTGCAGCAACAATGGAGAGTGTGAGTAAAAGAAATAAGTCGGCAAAAAAAGGTTTTATAAACTTTGGATTGAAGGAGACGTGATGATTGCAAAAGGTGTGGGAAAACGTTACGTCTGCTGCCAATAAATGTCATGCTGCAGATTGTACCCCTTGGTTTGATCCAACGGCCAGAGATGGATGAAAATCAACCCTCGCGATTCTTGCTACAAAAGTTTCACTGAGTCATCACAGAATACGCCGACAAGTTGTGCTTTATGATGCGTCGACAAAAAGATGATTTTTTTATTCTTGCATAAGATTAACAAGAAAAAAATAAGAGTAAAAAGATAAAAGTAAATGTAAAAATGCATTGACATTAAAGCAATGTGATTAGATTAATGGTCTCATTTGGTTTTTTGACACTTGGGCTCACGTAATGCTTTAGTCGTTGGCCATTCACCTTGAACTGGTCACCATCCTTCATATTTTCAATTGTCACCACATCATTTTGAAATGCTTCGACAACCTTAAAAGGGCCAGGCCATCTTGAACGCAATTTACCTGGATGCAGTTTTAGACGTGAATTAAGCAAAAGTACTAACTGACCAAGATTAAATTGTCGACGTAAGATGATATTTTCATGCCATCTATTGGTCTTTTCTTTGTATATTGCAGCACTCTCATAGGCTTTGCGTATAATTTCTTCCAACTCTGCAATTCCAACAACTTTTTCCGTCCAGCAGCATCGTAGTCCATGTTCACCAGCTTGATTGCCCACATGGCTTTGTGTTCAAGCTCAACTGGTAGGTGACAAGGTTTACCAAACACTAATTGATACGGTGACATCCTCAACGGGGTTTTATATGCGGTGCGAAGCACCCACAATGCATCATGTAGCCGCGAAGACTAATCTCTCCTAGCTGGGTTAACCACCTTCTCAAGGATGCTTTTAATTTTTAGATTGAAGACCTCCGCTTGGCCATTTGTTTATGGATGATATGTGGTGGACTTGCGATGTTTCACACCATATCTTTTGAATGCTGTTGCCACTTGGTTGTTGTGAAAATGAGTACCTTGACTTATCAACGCCCTCGGTGTTCTAAATTGTGTAAGGATATACGTGTGGAAGAACTTCAACACCGTTCGACCATCATCTTTTGGAACCGCAATTGCCTCGATCCATTTATAAACATAGTCAACAGTAACTAGAATGTACACATTCCCAAAAGAGTGCATTGACATTTATCGCATTGTTGAGCAAAATTGTGGGCATCGCAAAATAATATGGGGTAATAGAATACTGATTGTAGGACCTTTGCAGTAGTTCTCATTCCACCAAAATAGCCTCTGTAGGGAGCATCATGGCAATGTCTCAGGATGGAAGTCATTTCCTCTTCAGGAAAAAAGCGACGGATAATATTGCCGGCGCATACCTTGAACAGGTACGGCTCGTTCCAATGATACTTCACAGTGTTGTGCAAAGATCTGACATTCTTGTGACCAATGGCACTCAAGGGTAGCTTCCCACAAACAAGATAATTGAAAACATCTGCATACCAAGGAGATGCGTCGACAAAAAACAATTGTTCGTCTGGAAATGCATCGACAATTTGGGATTTATTCCCATCCTCACTTCCAATTGCCAAGCGAGACATGTGGTCAGCTACTTGATTCTCAAATCCTTTCCTATCTTTGATTTCCACATCAAATTCTTGTAAAAGCAGGATCCATCTGATCAATCTCGATTTGGTGTCTTTCTTCGCAAATAGGTATCTCAACTTAGAATGACCTGTTACACTGTAATTTTTGCGCCGACAAGGTATGAGCAAAATTTGTCAAATGCAAAAACTACTGCTAGTAACTCCTTTTTCGTGGTCGTATAGTTTACCCGCGCAGCAGTTAAAGTTTTACTAGCATAATAAATTGAATGAAATACCTTCTCTTCGCATTATCCTAGCACAGCTCCTACAGTGAAATCGCTTGTGTCACACATTAATTCAAAGGGTTGCGTCTAATCCGGTGCGACGATAATTGGAGATTGTACTAGCTTTTTCTTTATTTTGACAAATACGTCCAAACATTCGTTATCAAACATAAACTTTTTATTTTTCTCCAGTAACGAGCATAGTGGTTTAGCAATCTTGGAAAAATCTCGAATAAATCTCCTATAGAAACTAGCATGACCAAGAAAGCTTCTTATTCCTTTGACATTGGTGGGTGGTGGTAATTTCTCAATGATTTCAACTTTTGCTTTGTCTACCTCAATGGCCTGAGATGATAAGCGATGGCAAAGGGCAATGCTTTCAATTGCCATGAAATGACATTTCTCCTAATTCAGTACTAGATTTGCGTCCTCGCATCTCTTCAATACTTTCGCCAGATTATCAACGCATTGGTCAAAGTTCTCCCCATATATAGAGAAGTGGTCCATGAATACCTCTAATGAATCTTAAATCATGTCCGAGAAGATAGCCATCATACACCTTTGGAATGTGGCTTGTACATTGCATAATCCAAATGACATATGTCGGAAGGCAAAAGTTCCAAATGGGCATATGAATGTGGTCTTTTCTTGATCTTCCGGTGCAATGGCGATTTGATTATATCCAGAGTAGCCATCTAGGAAGCAATAGTAGGCTTTACCAGCTAGCCTATCCAGCATCTGGTCAATGAATGGTAGTGGGAAGTGATTCTTCTTTGTGGCGTATTGAGTCGATGATAATCCATGCACACTCGCCACCCTGTAGCAATGTGAGTAGGGATCAGCTCGTTCTTATCATTACTCACTACTGTGATGCCGCTTTTCTTAGGCACACATTGGACAGGGCTCACCCATGTGCTGTCTAAAATGGGGTAGATGATGTCCGCGTCTAGCCACTTAATAATCTCCTTTTTCACTACCTCTTTCATTTTCTCATTAAGCCTTCGTTTTTGTTCAATGGATTGCTTCCCTTCATCTTCCAATCTAATTTTGTCCATGCAAAAAGAGAGACTAATAACTCTGATGTCTGCAATGCTTTAGGCTATGGCTCTTTTGTGCTCTTTTAAAATTGCGATGATCTTTTCTTCTTGAATTGCATCGAGTTTTGCGCTGACAATCACAGGTAATGTGTCATTATCACCCAAAAAGACATACTTCAGATGCATCGGCAATGGCTTTAACTCCAAGGTAGGAGCTTGTTCAACTGATGGTTTAAACACAGGGATCATCCTGTTAGACAAATCCAAGGATTCCAATTGCCAATTCTGTCTCAGCTCACAACTATTAGCCTCAACTTTGTGATCACATTCAGTTAGGATACTATTAGCAGATGTCACTGCATCTTCGTCTAGAATTGCTGAGCTCCGTTCATTAAATTCTTTCATAATTATCTCGCCCAGTATGTTAATGTGGTGACATTACTCTTTACTTGAAGATGGAGATGCTTCAAACACACTAAAGGTAACATACAAGTATTATGAAATCAGCAGGGAACACAAGCTTATCAACTTGGACAAGAACATCTTTGATCTGGCCTTCAGGTTGTACTAGAGATCTATCAGCAAGCTGTAATGTCACCGCAGTGGGTTTCATCGATCCAATTCCTAACTTCCTGAATGTGGACAAAGGTATAAGGTTAATACTAGCTCCCAGATCACATAAATCTTTACCTAAATAATGATTTCCAATGGAGCATGGTATTATGAAGCTACCAGGATCTTTCATCTTTGGTGGCAACTTATTTGTTAGCACAACACTACACCCCTCTGTGAGCGCAATCGTCTCGATTTCAGACAACTATTTCTTCTTTGATAACAACTCTTTCATGAATTTCCCCTAACTAGGGATCTGTACAAAAGCATCTACAAGAGGTATGTTATGTGTAATTGCTTCAAAGTAGAAACAAATTTCTGATAATCTTTATCATGGTCTTTCTCTTGAAATCTCTGTGGAAATGGAAAAGGTATATTGTCAATGGGTCGTTATGGAATAATCGGTTGCATTGACTTAGGCAGTTGCGTCGACGTCTTTGTTGGGTGAATTGTAAGCATAGTCTTTACTACAGGTGGCTCTTCCTCATTTATTTCTGCTGGGCTCTCTCCAGATACAACATCCCGTTATTGCGTTGGTTGATATCTTTCTCTTTTTTTTCCCTCTATTTATAGGCTTCAAGAATTGTAGATCTCATCTCCTCTCAGATCCAACTTCTTGTGCAACTATCAAAGTTTGTTGAAATCCAACTGTGCACTCACACAGATCTGGTGTGATCTTCATAAATCTACAGATTGTCACAGCATTTTTGGGCGCGATCTACAATCTTTAATTACAGCGACATCATGTGAAATTCCTACGCTGGTGCTTCCAGATGTGTTTGCAACGTGAATTCACTTATATAAAGTAAATGTTTCCATGCATTGACATCTTTGGTCGCAATTTCAAGCTAACTTGTGGCTGCATTTTTAAATTCTTCCTAGCATTGATTTTTCTGAGACGGATCCCTGCGCTAACAATTGTAAACATATTCTGCATATGCCGACATTAGTGCATAGAAGAGATAAAATAACTAGAATTTAAGCCTAACAACAATGAGTTAGAGAATATAAATACTAAGTATGAAATGCCTATCATGCATGCTAAATATGCTACAAAAGGGACAGTTAATAAACAAATTTAAGGAGAAAATAGGTGTCATTTCTAATGCTATCACTAAGAAAGCATAATTGGGGACTACAAAAAATTTTCCTACTCAAAGATCTCTTTACTACACTAAACCCTTTCAACTTGGCATGGCCTTGACAATTCATCAACCTTATAAATTGTATTTCCTTAGTTAGGTATGTTGCCATAACATTATCATGGTCATCTTCCACAAACTCATTCTCTCCATTTTTGGAATATACTATGTTGGGGATCAGCCCGATTAAGCAACAAACAAGAAAAAATAGTAGAAGAAATTGAGAAATTGAACACACAAATTTAACGTGGAAAAACCCCTCCGAAGAGGATAAAAAATAACGGGCAAAGATAATTTTACTATAATGGCAAAAGAATGAAGAGTACAAAAAATGGAGATATAAACTAAAACCCCAAAAATATAAACACAAAATTCTCCAAAAGTGTTAGGAGTTCTAATCTCTAATAGGTGTGTTTTCTAAGGTTTTAAAAGAGCCTATTTATAGGTTAAATTCCTAGGTCAAATAATAATAAAATAATCTAGATTAATTAGAGTATAATTGAAACAAATAAATAGAGTTTAACTAAAAGATTATTTCTCAAATTTGACTGAAATATGAGCCACACTCAACAAATCTCCACCTTGACTTGTATTTCCATAACGTCATCTTTGTCAAAACCCGCCATAGGCATATTTTGAACTATGCAAGAAATTAACTAAGTTGAATCTGTGCTTAGAAGCTGGAAGACTTTCGACTTGTGCACTACTGTAACACCCTATACCCGGCCCGATTACTGAGCTCGAATACTAAGATGTCACACCACTATCACACATCATGCTTACCTTATTTTAACGTTTTATTTCACTAACAAATTTTTCTTACACATATGGGAAAAACCATAGAAGTGAATGTGAACCGTGCACTAGGTAGGGTCCTAGGAAAGAGAGGTGAGTCAAATTTGACTGCTTAAAAACCAAGCATTTCCTAGCCAGAGCCAATCCTAGACATGCACCTTCTCATTACCACACTTCTCACAATTATCGAAAAATCAATATAATGTTAAATAATTCTATCTTACATCAATTTATCAACTATCAAATATTTATCATATAAAACAAACCTCAAATAACATATTTTCAAGTCTATAATGGCATGCAAATAACTTAAAAGAACATAACCAAAAACCAACATAAATCCATCATAAATCCTAGCACATTGCCTTAGATTCTCAAATATAAACAACCCATAAAACCTACTAATAGAAAATTAATGTGTCAATTTTAGCTTGGATCACCCTCGAGACCACACCGCTCACACTAGCCCTATGTATCTACAATGGTTGAAAAAGAGTGGGTGAACTTAACAAGCCCACTGAGTGTCTAGAATAACCACTACATAAACAATCATCATGCATGAACCAACAATCATACAGCATATCCATAGCATCTTTCTTGTATTTATTTACACATAGTTTTCAGCATATCTTATTCACATTCAAGCATATTCAGTGATATATTCATATAATCATAATCAAACACAATTTATGATAATTCGGCTGTTGAGATTATGAAACATATAGTGAGCTCTATCATCACACATTGGATACGCGGATCTCCAACACACCAACACTGGACTCATAGAGTCGCTAAGGTGGTGGATTAGTCGTCGCATTTTGCAAGTTTTGGCCATCGAGGTAAGTTCGCGTGAACTTCTATGTTATGCTTATTACGCTTTCGTATAAACATATATATGGTATTTTTTTTTTGATTTGTAGTTAGATAGATTTTGTGCTATGATTAATGCACAACATCTGAGTATAGTATTGCAAACCTTACGAGAGAAACAACTTTTCGCAAAGTTCAGTAAATGTGAGTTTTGGTTACGAGAAGTGGGATTTTTAAGGCATGTAGTATCGGCTAATGGAATTAGAGTGGATTCAAGAAAAATATCTGCAGTACTAGATTGGAAACCTCCAAAAAGTATTACTGAGATTAGAAGTTTCTTGGGTTTAGCTGGATATTACAGAAGGTTTTTTAAAAGATTTTCGGTGATTGCATCGCCTTTAACGAGACTACTTTAGAAAAATGTGAAGTTCTTATGAACCGAAGAGTGTCAGCAGAGTTTTGAGAAGTTAAAGAAGATGTTAATTGAAGCTCCAGTTCTAATTCAACCAAAGTCAGGAAAAGAATTCGTGGTGTATAGTGACGCTTTGTTAAATGGGTTAGGCTGTGTATTGATGCAAAAGGGAAAAGTTATAGTTTATGTTTCGAGGAAATTGAAACTGCATGAGAAAAATTACCCCACACATGATTTGGAACTTTCAGCGATAGTATTTGCGTTAAAAATATGGCGACATTATTTGTATGGAGAAAAATGTCGTATTTTTACGGATCATAAAAGCTTGAAATATTTGATGTCGCAAAAAGAGCTTAACCTACGGCAGCGGAGATGGTTAGAATTGTTGAAAAATTATAACTCGATTATTGAGTATCATCCGAGCAAGGCCAATATTGTTGTTGACGCCTTAAGCCGGAAGTCTCTATTTGCTTTGCGAGCTATGCGTATGCAATTGTCGTGGAATCATGATGGTTTTATTTTAGCTGAATTAAAAGCTAAAGCGATGTTTTTCTAAGAAATTTGTGAGGCCTAGAAGAATGATTTGGAATTGAACGACAAGAAGACTCAGATAGGAGAAGCTAATATAACAGAATTTCAAGTTGGCTTAGATGGTGGATTATATTATCGACATAGAATTTGCGTTTTGAATGATGTAGAGATCAAGAAAAAGATTTTAAAGGAAGTCATGATAGAAATTTTTCTATACATCCAAAAAGTAATAAAATGTATAGTGATCTGAAACAACTTTATCGGTGGTCAGGTATGAAGCGAGAAATTAAGGAGTATGAGTCCAAATGTTTGGTTTGTCAACAAGTCAAAGCTGAACAACAAGTGCCTTCTAGACTACTTCAGCCCATTACAATACCTGAGTGGAAATGGGAACGGGTCACTATAGATTTTGTATCTGGATTACCAATAACTCGTCGAAAGAGAGATGTTATTTGGGTAGTTGTTGATTGCCTAACAAAATTTGCACACTTCATTCCCATTCGTATGGATTATTCGCTTGAGAAATTAGCAGAGTTATATTTTCGGAAATTGTTAGGTTACACGGAGTACCAACGAGTATAATATTTGATCGGGATCCCTAGTTTACTTCAAGGTTTAGGGAAAACTACAAGAGGATATGGGAACTCGGTTACACTTTAGCACAGCATTTCATCCGCAAACGGTTAGTCAGTCTGAACAGGTAATTCAAGTGCTTGAAGACGTGTTACAATGTTGTATTCTACAATTTGAGGGTAGTTGGGATAAACATCTTCGCTTGATGGAATTTGCTTACAATAATAGCCATCACTCGAGCATTAAAATGGCCTCATATGAAGCCTTGTATGGAAAAAGGTGTCGAACACCATTATATTGGACTAAATTGGGAGAGAAGAAACTATTTGGTATTGATTTAGTTCAACAAACGAAAGAAAAAGTTAAGATAATTTGTGAATGTTTAAAAGTTGCATCAGATCGTCAGAAGTCCTATGCCGATTTAAAAAGAAATGATATTGAGTTTCAAGTTAGAGATAAGGTATTTCTCAAAGTATCACATTGGAAAAAGGTTCTCCGTTTCGGTAGAAAGGGTAAACTGAGCCCACAATTCATTAGACCGTACGAAGTTATCGAGAGGGTTGGACTAGTAGAACATCGTCTGTTGCTACCGATTGAGTTAGAGAGAATGCAAAACGTGTTTCATGTGTCGATGTTGAGGCGTTACAAATCTGATCCTACTTATGTAATTTCACCAGTAGATGTAGAAATCCAACCTGGTATGTCATATACTGAGGAAACAATCAAGATCTTAGCTTGGGAGATAAAAGAGGTAAGGAACAAGAACATAACTTTAGTGAAAGTATTATGGCATCGGCATGGGGTTGAAGAGGAAACTTAGGAACCAAAAGAAGCTATGAAAGTGTAATACCCGAATCTATTCTATGGTAACATTTTTTAGGACGAAAATTTCTAAGGGAGGGGGAGTTGTAACAACCCGAGTAGAGATATAACGGAAAAGTGGTTTCGTGACTACTATTCCGACAAGTAAATAATTAGTTATCTTAAAATTTTATATATGATTAGATCAATTAGTTAATTGGTATTAGAATTTAAAAGAAGATTTAATGTCAAAATAAGCAAAATAGAAGAAATGAATTAAATTGAGAGAAGTATAAAATATGACGGGGATGTCATAGAAACAAAATGAGGAGAATGACAAAAAGAATGGATTTGCATGTCAAATTTACCATGTTAAAATGTTAGTGGAGTTTGGTGGAGTAATGTAATATTAAATAAAATATTTTTGAAGGCTAAAATAAAAGTTAATTAATTAATATCAAAAGAAAAAAATAACAAAAATTAAGAAAAGTTCTAATTTCTCTTCTTCCAAAAAAAAACCCACCATTTTTACAGAGCTTAAGTTCAGCTAGAAGAAAGCTTGCATATCAAGAAAAGGATCAACCGAACTCAGATCGAGGAAAAGCTAAGGTGGTGGATTAGTCGTCAATCACATTTTGCAAGTTTTGGCCATCGAGGTAAGTTCGTGTGAACTTTTATGTTATGCTTATTACGTTTTCGTATATATATATATATATTTGTGATTTCTAGTTAGATTGATTTTGTGTTATGATTAATGCAATTGGTTGTTGTTAGAAAAGAATTGATTATATAGTAGGCCTTGAGCCGGTGATTATATAGCAAACTTCGAGCTGATGATTAAATAGCAGGCCTTGAGTCAGTGAATATTTAGCAAGCTTTGAGCCGGTGATTAAATAGCAGGCCTTGAGCCGATGACATTTAGCAAGCTATGAACCGATGAACAGTTAGTGAAACGGTATTAACTATTTTGAAAATGGTATATTCAATCGAAATAGGTAAAAGGAAAATGAATATGCACGGGAGGTGGTTTTTCTTCGAGTGTGTTAAGTTATTTCTATACTTACCTTGTGAAAATGTTTCTTGTAGGTTGTCGGACGTCTGCATTTGATCGGAAAAATCTAAGAAGATCATACTATCAACCCTTTTACGGTAGTTGTTGCTAATCATTTTGGTACTTGTATTTATTGGCATGAATTAGGGTGTGTCGAGTTGAAAAGTAGGGAATTAAGTCTTTTGAATCTACCTTGACTTTGGCAAAAAGGTTATTTTGTATGGTTTGTAATATCGATAAACATGTTACCTTGTAATGGAATGCTTTGTGAATATTAAAGTTGAACTTTGAATGAAATGAAGTTTTGTTGATGAACTTGTGTGAATTTTCAATTTCTGCTTACTTGTTTCGATAGAACTCTAGCATGTATCGATAGAAGTACAGGGAAAGAGAGTGGTTAGGTTTTGACTTGAGTTGTTTCGGTAGTTAAATTTGAAGTATCAGTAGATCTAAGAATACTTGTATCAGTAGAAAATCTGGTTGTATCAGTAGAAGTTACAAGGCTAAATTACGTAGCTCACTGGAGTGTTTAGTACCAGTAGAAGTATGTTGAGTATCGATAGAAGTTATACATATATCGGTAGAACTCCCTTAAGTATCGGTATATGTCTATTCATGTATTGAATTACTTATTGACTTGAGTTTTACCGATACTTGTCCCACAAGTATCAGTAGAAGTCTCTTAGAAAAGTGAAATTGACCCTTTTTTCCCCTGTTTGAATTTGAATATTTTCTTTTTCGTGATTTACCTATGTTTGTTGTAATACTTGTTCGTAAAAAGTAATAATAGCATTAATTTTAAACTTTATCTGAGATTAAGGATTAGAAGAATTTCGAACCCTATCCGAACACGATAACGGGTTACGGGTGTGACACCCTCCTTTACGTGTGGTAAAATCATCTTTTTAGTCTCTTTTAAATTTATGCAATTAAAAATTAATATAATGGTAAATTTATATTTTCCCCCCTTAAAAATTATTATTCATTTTTAACCCCTTAAACAATATCCTATCTTCGCCCCAATTATATTTCTCTTTCCTTTAAAACTCAACTTGCAAATATAATGATGTTTTCGATTAGTGTAACAAAATTATTTATGATAGTGAACAACTAATATACATTGAAAACATGTAAACAATAACTATAATTTTGGAATAAAATTTACGAAGAAAAATTGTGCAGAAAAAAATGCTCTAATAAACAACAAAGAGTATTTATATCATTCCGCTCATTTTGTATAATTTTTGTATAAAATTTTGTTTAACAACATCCTAATAGACCTACTTATGGGTTTAGGGTTTAATATTTAGGGTTTAGACAAAATACGATACTCAAAAAATGGGTTTGGATAAAATAAAAGGCTCATTCTTTATAAGGGTCGGATCTTGTGTAACACCCAAAACCCGATACTATTACTAGTTAGGGTTCCGGTTGCCACTATACATATCTATAATCAATCTCAAAGTCACATCATAACGTTATCAAGTTTCTAAAATTTACAACACATTCACTCGATTCATCATTCATCATTTATCATTATTACATGCAAGGGCTTAATCGAAATACAAATGAAACATCACTCGAAACTTCGAAATTTCAACGAAACAAGGGTCACACGGCTATACCCCAGGCCGTGTGCCAGATTGTGTGCCTACTCAAACACCCATACATGATCGTGTCATAGACCGTGTGACAAGTCGTATGAACCTACGAAATTACCCCACACGCCCATGTGTTAAACCGTGGGTTGAACCGTGTGTCATCTCAAAGTAGGGCCACACAGTCGTGTCCCAACCCATGTGTAGCCCATGTATCCCTTGCACCTATTTTCAACATGACACATGCTCATGTGTCGGCCCACGTGTCAGGCCATGTGTACTTTCGAAAATAGAATATTATCAAGCAAAAATCATGCAATTTGATTCACAAACACCAATGAAAACAATATATGAAACGCCATTGATTTACATCTCAAAATATACCATTTCACAAGAAGAATAAACAAGACAAACGAAGTTTTCAAGAGATTACAAGCTATAGCTTTATCAAGCATTCATGTCATACTACATTACCAAGCTAGCAAAACAATAAGGTTCATCACCTAAGTACAAAACAAGTCCAAAATCATGAAATACAAAAGATGACAATTTCCTAGTACATGCCATGAGACCAAGTGATATAAATACTACCAAACGAGCTCCCGAGATAATGTGACTGCTTTGAGATGATCAGATATTCAAGTAGCCAAAATAGAATCTACAAAACAACAATAATTTCACAAGTAAGTCTTCTTAGTTTAGCAAGTTCGTAGGGTTAAGTAAATTACCGAATATCAAGTGTTGTACAAACTATAAATCAATTGAATCAAAACAGAACTGTGCTTTGATAAACTTTCATCAGAAAACCTCCCTTTTTGACTAATATTAATTTTGTTACCAGTATACGATGCTTTTCACACTAAGCTAACGAGGACTCGCAACATATGCGGTACCTTAGTCATCGATACGGTATATGTACATTTAACTGTTCCCTAACAATGCTGATCACGCTAAGCTGACAAGAATATGTGATTCAAGCATAAATGTCAGCCATCGTAGGGCCTGTAATCCATGCTTGGATTCATTTCACATTTAGTGAATCACGATGCCGTAGAGAATCTGCAACAAATACAGAATCTCAGTCATCGAACCATTTTCAATTCCCTACCCAAGGCCTAATAAATTCCCTTTCTTTGTTTCCATCTTTTCGTTTCCAACCACCATTTCCCATTTGCAACAGTTGTAGAGAAATATAATAATGTGCAGTTTAATTAAGAATTTAATATTACGAACTTACCGGATTGATTTGTAGTTACAGATAGGCTCCAAGGACTATTCTACTTATTTTCCTTTTTCGCGATCCTTGACTCGATCGTAATAAAATCAACAAATCATCCAAATTTTCACATTAAATCAAATTATTAGACCATTTAACACTATTTGATCCTTTTGGGAAATTTACAAAATTACCTTTAACATTTTATTTTTATTCAATTTAGTCCCTAAACCCAAAACATCATCTTCTTTTAAAAATCATACCAGACGAATATTCCTTAGTCTTATACAAGTCCCTAAAATCCATTAATTTCACACAAAGCATACCCAAGTTCATCATTTTAACATTTTAGTCCCTAACTCCTAATTTCATCAAAAATCACTTAACAAAAAGATCAAATCCAACCACCAAACATACAAATCCATCATAAACTTCCAAGAATAAGCATGTTCAACAATGCTAAAATATTTAACATTTGATAGAATCATAAATTGGTCCTTGGTTTGACTAGATTAAGCTAATACGGACTCAAAAATATAAAAATTTATAAAAACGAGCAATAATTTCTTACTCAAATTTAGAACTCAAGCTTGTCGTTTCTTCCTCCTTTCCTTCTAGGGTCCGGCTATGGTGAATTAGAAAATGGAGAAGACAAACTTTTTCTTTTGTTAATTTAGGTTGTACCTTTTATTTATCTAATTACCATCTTATCCTTTTCATTTTAACTAAATTTTTATTATAACTTGTCCATATTTGTCCACTCATTTTCCTATGGTTTAATAACTCTAATAATTCTCATCATTAACTTCACTAGGCTATTTAACTCCTTCTACTTAAAGAATCCAACTTTGAAAAATTTTACAATTTGGTCCTTTTTATTTAATTAACTATCTAAACGATAGAATTTTTTAATCAAAATTTAATACAATGCTAACAACATCATAAATATTAAAATTAATAAATTCACGATTAGACTCGTCGGATTTGTGGTCTCGAAACCACTTGAAAATTGGGTTGTTATATCTTAAGCAAAATGTTTTGCCCGAGCCTGATCCAGCCTGAATATATTATGTTATAAAAAATATTATATTAATCATATACATTAAATAATAATTATATATATTTATATTTATATTTATATTTATATTTATATTTATATTTATATTAAATCACTAACCCAATAACAATTAAATCTATTACCTAAAACTTAAGAAAACTTAATCAACTAAATAACCCAACCCAAAATATAAAATTTTAAAAATTATATTTAATACAATGAAATATTTATTGAATTTATTTGCATTTTTAATATAATAAAACACTTATTATATGTCGATTGAGTCTTAACTTGATTGACATGAGTATTGTTATCAATTAAGAGGACATGGGTTCAAGTGCACTGAAGTGCATTACCCTCCTATTTATAGGTTGTGGAGAGGTTAAGTTTATTTTACACATTATGTCAAAAGAACAAATACTAAGATTATTCAAAAAAAATATTTGTGTTTTTTATATAAATACTTTTTAATGTGTTAAAAAACTTTTATTTTGGTTTTTAGTGCATTTAATGTATTATAGTAACTTTTTAATGGGTAATATACAATGGTTTTGTAATGAGTAGAAGATTTCTATTTGTGAGGTTTTTGTTTTTCTTTTTAAAAGGGTTAATATAATATTTGGAACCTGAACTTGATACTTTTTTTTAATTTGGTACCTAAACATGACACTTTTTTTTAAGTTGGTACTTAAATTTTTTGGAGTCCAATTTGGTACCTGAACTTGACTATTTTTCCTAATTTGATACCTAATCTTTTTTAATATGAATTTGTTAAGCATAGCTCAATACCTATTTTTAACATGAATTTTCTCTAAAATTGATAATATTTTTGTAGCATAACAAAAAAGTTTTCAACACCATTATTGTTTTGCGTAATTTTTATTATATTTAATAAATTTAAGTACCAAATTAAATTTTTTAAAAAAATTAGATACCAAATTAGAAAAATATCAAGTTCAGATACTAAATTAAGTCCAATAAAATTTAGGTACCAAATTAAAAAAAGATGTCAAGTTCAGATATTAAATTAAGAAAAAATATCAAATTAAAATACCAAATATTATATTAAATTTTTTAAAAATTTTAAATCGTACGGACAAGTAAGAAGGTAGTTGATTGGAAAAAAATATTAGAAGGGATCAGTCCAATAATTAGGATAACTATTTCATCCACTACACCATATTCCACAGTATTTCAGATATTCATAAAAAAAAAAAAGGCATATAAACTTTTATTTTATCTTTTTCTCTTTCGAACTCCATATAGTTAACATGTTTTTTATTATTATATTTCTAATGGAATTCTGGATCAGATGGCCATTTTCCATTTTTTTGTATAAATAATAACGTTTGGCGTACAAATAATAGATAAATTTGACGGTGGCTGTGAATTTGCCATTTCGCATAATCAACATTTATGTTTAATTCTTAAAAACAATTATTTTAAATTAAAAGCAATTTTTTCCAATCAACCAACTTTGTCATCTACCTGTCAATTCTGTACTAATTACGCATTGTTTAGCGTTGCTTAAAAAACAGAAAAAAAGTTGTGTATATAATGAAAAGAATTTGATTTTAACTACCACATAATTAAAAGAAATTTAAATTTCGTAAAAAATTACTAGATATAAATTATTTGACTTAATTTTATTTTAACAATATAAAATAAAATTTTAAAATTTAAAAGGTGATTGATTTAATTAATTTCAATATTACATTATCAATCAACTGGTACTTTCAAGAGATAATATTTTTTTAGCAATCTATTTAATAGATTTTAATGTTTGGGAAATTAAAATTTCAATTTGGAAGAAAAAGAAATTTAGAAATTTTGGTAATGGGATAAACAAGTACAATTTAAGTAATTTTTAACGAATTATTTTAGTTTCTACTACTTTTTCATTTTAATCTTTAATGATTTTTTATCCCGATCAATACCTAAAAATATATATCTTTTTGGATGATCAAAATGGAAGGGATTTAAAAATTGGATGAGTAAAATAAGAATATAAACATAGTTTAATATGTATAATCAACTGTTATTAAAAATTTAACATTCGAGTGATTAAAAAAATAATTTAATTTTTTTGATTTAATGAAGAATCTTAGCTTGTATGGGTCAAATCATTACATTTCACCTTATATTCTGCCCTTATCGACCAAAATAATGTGTCTCGAGTCTCTAGACTGCTACATAGCCCATGAATTTGAATAAGATTAAAATATATGTTATTTTTAGTTTATAATTGTGAAAGGTTAAATTTATTGAATTATTTAAAATTTGGATCAAATATATATAATGTGTAAGTATTGAGGACTAAATGTGTTATTGTCCTAGTTAGACTAAGGCCACATTATCACTTCCATTTACTATTTAATGAAGAGTGACCAAAATAGAAACGATTTAAAATGTGAGTGATCAAAATAGAAATTACCTAAAACATCAGTGACTAAATTAAAAATTTTTATAGTTGGGTGATCAGAACAAAAGCACGCTAATAGTTGGATGACTAATTTTATTGTTTACCATTAATTATAATATACTAACAAGTGTTGGGTGCAGTGGCAAGGTATATTGCACTCTCAAGGAGAAAATTTAATTCGAATATTAGAGACGACATTATTGAAAGAGCAGCCACAAACCTTAAACATAAACCGTAAAATAAATATGAAAAGTACCAAAAAATTAATTATAATATATAAATATTAATACTGAAAACTAATATCTTGTTATTTTTTTCCTTTTCTTATTTATTTGTTATTTTTAATGTGTTTTATTTATATGTTATTTATATAACGGGTTAATATTTGATACATTGATAGAGTTTTTTTTATTTCACAAACAGTTTTAAAAAATTGTCATGTTTTTTTAAATATTTTACCATATCTCTATAAGATATTTGTTAACTCCCTAATCCAATTTGTGAAGTTTAAAAACTTCACTGATAATATAATAAATATTATTAATTTTAATACCAATAAATCAAAAACATTTCGTCAAAACACATTGATACCAATACATATCAATTCCAATAAAAATGATAAATCCATAGATATAGTACTCAGTACCTTACAACCCCTTCTCGATTCTTTTATTAAAAAAAACCTTTAATTCAGTTAATATTATTAATCAAGTCACACTAATTAGACCAATTAAAAAAATAAAATTATACTAATAAAATAAAATTAAGAATATCACGTTTCTCTTTAAAAAAATGTAATAGAAAATAAAAGAAATGGTCTAATTAGTGGTGCCCCCAAACCAAAACCCGCATCTGCTGGGAGTACTTTAAAATAAATATAATTTGAGGATGCTATCAACCAAAAGGAAGTGGTTAGGGAAAATAAATAAATAATAATAATAATCAGGCCAGACATCTCTTATAAAAAGGGCACAACCATCTGCAGCAACCCACAAGCCAAGCCTTCCCATACTCCAAACAAGGGCAACTTAACATGTCCTGCCCAACAGTTGGCGCCACCGCCCACATAACCAATGGGGTTACCTCTGTTGACTGCCACAAACAAGTTCGGTCATGGCGGCTTCTTCGTTCCCTTATGGAACTCCTCATCCCAAGTTGCTACTGCGCCTTCATCGACAAACACCATGAAATCAAACACCAAAATTACCTTCACAGATATTATCAACCACCTGTCTGTACCTCTTCTGGTGTTATTACAGGCACCATCTTTGGTTACCGCAGGGGAAAAGCCAGCTTTTGTATCCAGTCAAACACCAAGTCCAACAACCCAATTCTCCTCCTAGATTTTGCGGTACCTACAGCAGTTTTGGCAAGGGAAATGCAAGGTGGTATCCTCCGAATTGCTCTGGACTGCACCAGCAAGGGGAATAGTAGTGGAAATCCAGACTCGGTTCTGTCCATGCCATTGTGGACTATGTACTGTAATGGAAAGAAAGTTGGGTATGCAGTTAAGCGGAAGCCATCGAAAGCTGATATGGATGCTTTAAGGCTAATGAATTCAGTTGTTGTTGGCACTGGATTGATTAGTGGAAAGGAGCTTGATCATCATGACGATGAACTAATGTACCTGAGGGCTAACTTTGAAAACCTTCGTACTTCACCTGATTCTGAATCCTTCCGTTTGATTGATCCCGACGGAAACATTGGTCAAGAGCTTAGCATTTTCTTTTACCGATCAAGGTGACCTTTAGTCCAGTTTTTAGCTTGGCCCCTTTACTTTTTTGAGCTATGTTCGTCAGCATAGCTTTACAACCAACAGAGGACTATGAAGCTCTGTAATTTCTTTTTGCTTTACTACGAAATAACCAATTTGGTATAATGTTTTAGCATAAGGATTCAATAGTTTGGATGATGAGATTGGAATCGTGAATGTGTCAACTAAACATCAAAGATTCAAAACAGCGAAAGCGCATTTAATTTCAGAACCATGATGTTATTACCAGTTAGTCAGTGGACAAGGCTGTCCCCATTATGCCTGATGCCCGAATGACCAGACCATTCGACAATGCCCTGTAAAATCTCCATCTCACTATGTAAAATTGGGAAAACAATAATGAAGTATGTCCCATAAAAATAATAACCTTGCCTGGATAACTTTCTCAAGGCTTAATTGAATTATAAATATTATGACAGAGCAACGTGTTCCATGCAGGAGTGTTCTGAGTATGAAACAAATAAATTCATTAAAGATGCTGATTTGAAACAGTTCACACTTCCAACACATCAAAACACATACACAAAAAAACATATAAACATCATCCTCAACATCATCATTATTTGTTTAATTGTTTAGCATATGCTTTTTGTTTTTTTCCCCCCTCCAATTGGAAAAAAATTTTTGGACAGCTGCGCTAAAATCTGTTTGAGAAGAATATATGATTTGATTAATATTGGTATTTTTCAGTGTTAGAAAATCTGACAACTTGAGATTACAATCCATTCTCAATATTGTTGCAAGGATTAAAGTGGATGGGCCATAAAATTGTAATTTGATTACGCAAATCTGGTTATGTACTATTATTCAAATATAAATTCAAATTAATTAAATTATTGTTGAAAGCTTTTAAAATGTCGTTCACTTGAGAGCCGCTGTACCGTTTACGAAAGAAGATGTACTTCGGTTGGTGGAGACAGATACATGTTAATCCAAGTGGTATCATGATTGCAGCTTAAAAGCTACATATGTCTTAGTTAATGGTTCAAGTCCCCACGCTCGCATTCTCCATTTTGTACAACACTAAAATCTATCTTCATCAACCGAGGCACTCCTTTTATAAACTGTACAACAACTCTTCATGGAGGTTAGGGACAAAACCCCAACACGAGGATAATATTTTTTGTTGAGGGGTCCATTAGATTCTAAGCGGACGACACTTCGAAGATTTCTTTCAACAGAGAATCTGACTTTTCCCAATAGTTAAATATCAAAATTTAGCAAATCCAAATATTTTATATTTTTTAAAATACAATACAAATAATGAATCCAAACAACGAAGATATATATTGTTATAAATAAGAATTAAAATATCCTAATCCATGAATGGAACTATTCATTACCATTGATGTTAAGAAGATTGTAGAAATGTGGGGGGTGGGGGCTTAAGATGGTGTTGCATGAGCTGTTATGTTGCTTTCGTTGCGTCGTTTAGCAGAAGAAATGGACGAGGCCGACGTGTCTGTAAATAGTGCAATGGAATTTGAGGTTATATCAATCTATCTATCTAAACTAAAAACATTAACGAATGCAATACATAATTACTTACAGTGATTGAAATATGAACTGTTTAATGTAATGGAACCTAGCAAGCCCTTCAAAACACACTTTAGACATATGTACACTTTTCCTTCTGGTCACGAATTCAATGTCTCCCCATTTGTCTTCCACCTTTCACCACTCTCCAGCACTTGCTTCTGTTCCTTTTTTTTGTTTGTGTCTTTATATGAGATCTTTTATTTACTGATTATATTTTTAACTTTTTTTCTAACATAAGGATATTTTCTGATTAATTTCAGACATGTGTGTTTTCGAGGGTATCTTTAAATCAGAGATTTTGTATCATGCACGGAAAAGTAGGGATGAGCAAAACTCGATTCGATTCGAAAAATTCAAAAAAAAAATTGAATTTCAAATTATTCGAATCGAGTTATTCGAGTTAAACAAATCGAGTTGAATTTTTTTTTCGAATTTCGAGTTCGAATCGTGTTAAATTTTTGAATTCGAATAACTCGAATAATTTGAATAAACCGAATAAAACTATATTATTTTTAATTTTAAATTTATATTACTCAGGTCCAATTTACTTTATCTCATTTTATCTCAAAACCCAAATCTTTTATCTTACCCAATTTTTTCCCCTAAAGGTTAAAATTCATCTATAAACTAAACCCAAATATTTTTATTTTTTACCTTTTACTTTACCTAAATATAATTTCGTTCTTAAAAAAAATTCATAAACTAAACCCAAAATTAATTTTCTCTTCTTAAAAAAACTCTAAATTAAATAAAAATATTTTTTTAAAATTATATAAAATTAAACAACACCAAATTAATTTTTTTAATTTAACTCAAACAAATATATTCGATTCGAATTCTATCTCACTAAACTCGATTCGTAAAAATTTCAAATCGAATTAGGATGATAAAATAAGATTTGAAAACTCGATTAACTTGAAAATTTTTCATTCGATTCGATCGAATGCTCACATTTATGGAGAAGTACACGTAAGTGGATTGAGGATCATGAATTTTGAAGTGTTACTCGTATCAAATAGGTTCCCAACTACTCAAATAATCATACCAAATAGCCCCATGGGTTTATTGCTCATAAACCCAAATAACTTGTATTTAAATGAGAGGGCCTTAGCTCCTTCTCACTTTCTTATTTTTCATACAAAATCTAAACCCTAAATTCTTTTCTTACTATATCATTTTTCTTTATATTGGTTTTTTATTTTGCAATAAGTGATACCTAATCTATGTTTTTGTTACTCAAAATGATACTTAAATTATATTTCGTCATTCAAATTAATCTAATCGTTAATAAAATATTTTATCAAATCATTTTGTGATACGTAGAAATTTTAATTAAAAAAATTAAATAGTATTTCCTTTATTTTTTTTAATTATAAACATATTCATCTCTTTTATTCTTCACCCAATAACTCCGGTGATGAAAAATTCAAGAACCCATCGAAAAACTCATCCAAACATTGTTTTCGGTGACAAAACTCAAATTCTATGAGCTTCTTTTCCATTTTTAGATTTCAATTTTCATTCCTTTTTCACCTCGATTGAAAACTTGTGTATTATTTTTCTTAAAAAGAACTTTTTTGTTCTTTTCTATACGCAATGCATAAAATAATTAATGTAACATCCTAAACATTAAAATGTTATATTTTTAGAATTTACTTAGAATTTCTTAACAAGTCTCCTAAATTGTATTCTTTTTTCTTTTTTTTCCCCACCAACCAGGCTCAACCCACATCAAACACCCCCAAATCTTGTTAATTTCAGCCCAAATGGGCCAACTACTCTTAGGACCCTAAGATTAGCCATTGGAGGTGTTTGGATCGAGCTTGAAAGTGGAGTAGTCACTTGAGATCTTAGGAAAGTAAGGTGAGTGACTATTTATGAAAAATCGAATCAAAATTCGAAACTACCCAGGTGCTCACGATTTACCACACGAGCATGCGTTCCGCTCGTGTGGGTCACACGATCCCTCACACGGCCATGTTCCCTTGTTTTTTGTTGCATCTGCATTTCGCACACGACCTAGAGCCTCACACACAACCATGTGGCTCCTGCACCTCACCCCCTTCACTTTGCATAAGCCTGGAGCCCCACACACGACCAAATGCACGGTCGTGTGGATCCATCAAACATGGCCTGAGGATTCACACACGGCTGTGTGACCCCTGATGTAACACCCCTACACCCGGTTCACACGTATAAACCCGGTATAAGAGTATTACATACAATGTCAGAGAATTAAAAACGAGTATAACAAAATTTTCTTTCAAATACTGTGTAATTGAATCGTTTTATTCAAAATATCACAAAATAATCAAGTATAATCAAAATCAAGACTTAAAACCAGTTTGAAAATAATGAAAATGTAATTTTTACTCAAAACAGGGCAAATATCGATACCACCATAAAAATATTGATACCTCAATTCTAAAATCAAGAAATATAGCTAGAAACTTCAAACTAACCCCCCTGAAATTATATAAAAACTTTACCAATAAATCAATTCAGTTTAAAACACAATTCCATTCAAAATTCATCATCTCATTTCATAAGTTCATAGCATTCCAAAATAACATTTATAACCCATTCATTGAGGACATATAAGTACCATTTGTACATGCCATTTTACCTCAAAATAAGTATACATTGTCTTGAAATCTTCCAATATTGATGTGATTTGATGAGAGGCACCTAATCCAACCTTAGCTTCTCAGAGATTTTGTACCTACACGTTGAATTAAACACGTTAAGCCGGTGAACGCTTAGTAAGTACTACAAGTCATTAATCATTCATATAATTATCTATTCATGTAAAATACATACCTTTTATGAGTATAACATTTAACTTACAGTAGTGTTATGAATTCACATATTCTTCCTCATTTCTCTTAGTTTACTTAGTTTTATCATTCTTTGATTTCTTATACATATATTGTACTTACCTTTCATGTGATTATCATTTCACTTGCCTCAATGTCACAATTTGCACATTCTTTCTTTTTCACATTGTTTACCCTCTTAACAAGACTTGGACCTTGGCGGATACACAGATCCAACCAACCACACCAGAATGGCACTCAGTGCCTCATCGGATAGTTCGAAGCAATAAAGTGACACCTAGTGTCTCATCGGCCTAGCCGAAGTAAAGTGGTACCCAGTACCTCATCGAATCTATCCGAAGTAAAATAATGACACCCAGTGTCTCATCTACTCAAGGTCGAAGTATCCCTGAACTCTTTCAATCCTATGGCATGCCAACTATATCCGATTCAGCCCGACTAGTTAATAGGGATTTTCAATTTATAATTCATATCACTTTCAATTCCAATTTCACTTTCACTTTCAATTTTGATCACAAATCATTCAAATTCAATTCAAATATACTATTAATTCAATATCAATTTTCATTCATCTCAATACTAACGCTTACCTCATATTCACTTATTAAATATAAATATCGAAATAAACATTATATAATGAATAATTCAAATTATAGTAAATACAAATCAATAACAAATCAATTTAACCAAATAATAACCAAATATCATAAACAATTAGGTACTAATAACTTTGAAAATCTTTGATTTATCCATTTCATTCTCATTTCTCAATTTCATCACATATCACTTTATATGCATCAATTTTTCATTTCTATTCAATTTTTCTTCTCTTTTTTTTATATTAATTTTCAAAGCTGTACATTTGAGTCACAGTCGCTAAATTATTTATATCTTGAGCTACAGAATTCGAAATTATAATCCGCTTGATGTTTCTAAAAATAGACTCAATCATATTTTTACTATAAAATTTCCAGAATTTTTACCTTAGCAAATTTGTACAGTAAATTCTTTCAATTTACCCCTTCTCTGCTGCTGCCTAACAGTTTTGACCTTTCTTTACTAAAAATTATTTATCTTTTAGTACAGGAATCCAATAATGTTCCCATATGTTTCTTTTGAAAATATACTCATTAAAGAATTAACCATATAAATTTAAGTCTCTAATAATTTTTCTACATTTTTCTATGATTTTTCAAAGTCAGAACAGGGGAACTCAAACCTACTCTGACCTTGTTATACAAAAACTAGTATATCTCGAAATATACAATTCTTTTTATTTCAGTGTTTCTTCCATATGAAACTAAACTCAATAAGATTTAATTAAATATTTGATTCAACTCTTAACTCTTTTTATACAATTTTTGGTGAATTTTTGAAGAAACATATCATAATCTATGTTTCTAAACCAAAAACTAACATGTATTTAAAGAGGAGTTTAACTTTCTTACCTTAATCACTTGTATTCAACACTAATGTCCATTTTCTTTCTCCTTCAAGACAAGTATGGATGCATTTATTTCAACAATTGGATAGCTACTACACTTCTCTATTAATTTTATTCACTAATATTGAAGAAATTTGGAAGAAACTAGCTTAATTGGTTTGTATTTGGTGAAAAAGGACTAATTTGAAAGAAAAGCAAAAGTTGAAATGGTGGAAAAATGGTGGTTAACGTGAAACACAATGGCTGATGGCTTTTATAGCTTTTTCATTATTTCTTTTCTTCATTTCTCTAGATTTTTCTATCAATTTCTCTTTATGAAAATATCTTTCTTTAATAATAGTAAAATTGCACTTTTAGTCCTTGGGCCTTCCAACTTTACACTTTGGCCCAAAAGATTGCCTCCAAAAATATCTTCCACCAAATTACTCTTTTGCCCCTCTTTAATCACTATAATTCCCATAATGACTTATATTTCATTTTGGCTAAATTGCTATTTAGTCCCTCATGCTTTCTCACAATTTCTAATTAATCCTTAATTTTTCCTAATCTTCTTATTTTAACTACATATTCTAACTCTTAACTCGACACTATTACTGTTCCAACTCCGGTTCAAAAACATGGATGTTACACCTGAAACTTAGAATTACAGTTTTTCCTTATCTTTTATTTATTTTATGCAATTCAGTCATTGATTATGTTTTTAATGGCATCTAGAGAACTAGATTTTTACAATTAAGTCTTGGACTAGGAATTGAATGAATAAACATAAGAATGCATGAATTTATAATTTAATATTTATGATTAATGGCATAACTTCTTAATAACTTTAGGGTTACCAATGGAATATAATTTCTTATGAATGATTGTTTGAATCTATGAATGGTTATATTTATATTTACTACTAAATGTTATATATGCCAAATAAATGTTTCACATGCCTTAATGATTGATATATTTATTGCCCTTTTTTTCTGTGAGATAGAATGTTGAACAATTTACTGAATGAACGAATTAAGAATATTTAGTTATATTGCATATGCATGGGGGGATAATATGAAAGATGGAAGAACGACAGTTCATACTGCATAAACGAATGTTTATTGTGTATTTTCAACCTTAGTAGATTCCAACTGTGACTCTATTTACTGGGCATCCACGATCCCTCTGAAAGCTTTTATCTACGAGCAGTTGTGGATCCTTAATCGAACGGAAGCTTTTGTCTGCACCCAAATGAATGTAGTGGTAAAAGTCCACGAGCAGAGCAAAAAGGTAGAGGGGTTTCTAGTGAACTTCCTATTCAGAGCACTAGTGATCGAGGGTAGGATTAACAAATGTTAAAAGTAATGTTAAACGAATGTTGCATAACATACTATGCACCCTTATTTAAAAGTACATGATGAAACGAACGAACTGATAAATGTGCATATATTTACTGTGAATGATATTATAACTTTATAGTTGAATTTTTCAATTGAATTTGATTGAATGTTAACGTTTTGCCTGTCTAGAGTGACAAAAACTGAATTATCGTATTGTTGGGATTATTATGTAAATTTGATTATTATGAACATGCATGTTTGAATATTAATTTGATTTATTGTAAAGGGTCTCCCACTGAGCTTCTTTAGCTCATTCCCATATTTTCCATCTTTTTAGATAATTGAACGGATTAAGATGCGAGCTCGACACACGGAGGGTCTCAGCTTGCCGTGGACTTTATCTATGATTATTATTATTAGTTAATTCCATCCTTATTATTTGTATTGTCATTCTTATTGTTTATGGAACCATGACATGGGACATGAGGTTTTAAAGGGTTGATCGTTTAAAATGCATGATAACGGTTATTAGAAAGTATTGGAATTAGGTAATCTATTGTTTTTAATTATTATAGGGTTTTATGATGACGTTAAGTATAGTTTTACGTATATATATATATATCCGATAAAATAGGTTTGTCTATTTTTAGAGTATATTAATTAACTGTCGTTGCTATATTCTTAATAATTTTGTTGGAAGATTTACTTGTATAAAATAAGTTTAGAACTGAAAATTTGATTTGAAAGAGACAAAACCAGTTCGGTGGTTAATGTGATCTCTTCAGCTTAGGTCTACCATCAAGACCAAATTGAGAGATTACATTTGATGATATCAAAACCTAATTTTAAAAAAAAAACTCGAACTGTAATAGAAAAGTTGCATGCATATATATATATATATAAAAGGGGTCTTATGGAAAGAAAAAGAATCATATCATGGAAAATTATCAAAACTAACTCTTTGGTTGTTGGAAGACAAGATTGAGGCTCTTATGTTGGTACCACAATAGTTTATTTGGTGTTTGATTATGATAAATAAATAAATTAAAAAATTATTTATGTTGGATGTATGAAATTTTGATGAACTGGATTAAATTCTTGAGTTATAAATATAAATTAGTTGAAGTAAGAATTTTTGAATAAAACTATAGATAAACTGAAACCCTTAAAACCTAGTTATAATCCAACTTGTTAAACTAAGCTTTATTTAATAAAATATTTTGATATAACAAATTAAAATGTTTTTGAAAATAAGTTAAAATTGAAAAAATTATTTATCAATTTTAAAATCTAAGAGGTAAAATTTAAACTCCTATCTTAAACTCTTAGAAAAGTTTGAAACAATTTTCAAATCAAGTTAAAATGATTTTATACATGTTAAAATATTTGTACTAAGTCAAAAATAATTTTAACACTTAAAAATGTTTTTCAAACAAGTTAAAATAGCTCCAGGCCAAAAAGTATCGATACTTTTTGGCTCAGTATCGATAATTTTGAAAATATCGATACCCCTCGTAAAATCGAGACCAAACTTGCATTCTATGTTGACAACACCCAAAAAATATCGATACCAAATTATAGGTATCGATAATTTCTTAAAAGCATCGATACCCTTGCTAAAAAATGATACCAAAAGGGCATTCTATTTTTCACAAACCCTAGTAGGTATCAATCCGGTATCGATACCTTTTGGAGCAGGTACAGATAATTTTTTTGAGGTATCGATTTTTAAGGGTATCAACAGTCACTAACTTTGCATGAAATGCAAAAAATATTGATACCCTTTTGTACGATATCGATACTCGAAGTTGCCAGTCACTTAAATGCTCTAGTTTTTCATCCCCAACGGCTCTATTTATGACACCTACAACCATAACAGTTAGAAATCAATTAGAGGGCATAAATACCATCTTCCAAGGACCTACAACAACTAAGAAAGCAATTACAAGCAAATATCTTCAATCAAACATCCCTAGAACTTAAATTTTCATATCTTTCTTCATAAACTTGTGAGCCTTACTTTCATTTCTTTACTCAAGTGTATTTTCATTGTATTGTGAGCTTAATTTGCAAACAATTGGATCATGTTAGGATTGTCTCTTGTTTGCTAATTTGTATTTCTTTAAGAGAATTTGAGACTTAAGATTTGGGTAGAAATCTTAAGTGATTGTAAGGTTAAACTTTGTCATCAAAGGTTTTACAAATCTAGTTGATTTGGGAAAATCCTTAATGGTGGAAAGCTAAGGTAGTGGAGTAGGCACTTGGAGTTGAATCACTCTAAATTCTTGTGTCAAATTGTTCAATTTTTTCTTCTCTATTCCAACAATTTTAAAAAGCCAATTCACCCCCCTCTTAGCAATTTCGATTCAATCCATCAAGTTAACACAACTAATGTTTGTGTACCTTTGTATGGAAAATTGTAGATAACTTTAGATTACCTAAACATTCGCATATAGAATGAGTACCCAAAGCAGACGTGGTAAGGATAGACCTCGTAAGGCTGCACTTGTAGAATCGCCCATTGTTCAGGGTGAGGACCCTAACTATGAGGAAGATTATGTTGAGAACTCCACTACCAATGGAGGTGGAGGCATGGAAAACAGTTGGGATAATGGAGATGATGCTGTAACTCAGGCAATAATAAGGGTTTTAGAACGGGTTGCTAGAGCCCGAGGTGGATTGGGGAGCCGCATTACCATAACGGAGAGACTCTAGTTGAATGGGCCTAAAACATTCAAGGGAATTTCTGGTATGATTCCTACTACAGCTGAGTATTGGTTGGATTCAACTAAACGGATTCTAGAGGATATAGAATGTACCCCGGAGCATAAACTAAAGGGTATAGTGTCCTTATTAAGGGAGGAGGCCTATCATTGGTGGCAAGCTGTTGAAAGAGGTACTCAGAATGAACGTATCACATGAGAATATTTTTTGGAAGCTTTTCAAAGAAAATTTGTGGGCACGAGATACGTGGAAGCTCGCAGACTTGAATTTCTTAAGCTAAAACAAGGTGATAAGTCAGTACCACGAAATAACTATAACCCCATCAAAATGACAAAAAAATCATCAACCTTGCAATACAAACATCACGATAGACCAAAGAACAGACCTCCCACAAAGCCACCCAAATCTCAGAATGCTCCCCTATATAACTCAAAAAGCAATCTCCTTTCTCCATATTGCAACACACTAAGATCTCCATGCCCTCAATCAAAATTTGTTAACGTAGAAAATATAATTTAGGTTAGCATATACAACCAATATTACTATTTGTTTGAAGAGTTAATTGATGAGAAATAAATAATTAAAAACAATTTATACAACCAATTCTGACATGAGAAAGAAAACAAAACAGATGCACAATATTGGTATATACAAAAAATCTAACATAAGAAAGAAAACAAAGTCTTGGTATACATAATATTAGAATTTAACATGCCCTACAATCCTTCCATTCGATCGTGAGAAAGAAATCAAAATAGATATATACCAAAAATCTGAAATAAGAAAGAAAACAAAATCTTGGTATACACAATATTAGAATTTAACATGCCCTACAATCCTTCCATTCTAACATGAGAAAACAGATACACAATATTGATATATACAAAAAATCTGACATAAGAAAGAAAACAAAATATTGGTATACACAATATTAGAATTTAACATGCCTAATAGTCCTTCCATTCTAACATAAGCAAGCAAACAAAGCAAATTTTTTGTTTGAAGATTGGTAAAAATCGTGGACAAAATTGTTTATATAAAAAATTGAATACACAATATATATTTAATTTATTTAATTCAATTTTCTAATTTAATTAAAATTTAAAAATATATATATTGAATTTTCAAATGCATAATGTGATTTTTGGTTGATTGAATTATTCGTATTAGGGCATGATTTGATTATATTAAAAATTGTATATTGTGCTTCAATACATAATTTAGGAAAATTACAACACATGTATTTATTATTATTATTATTTTCATATAATATGAATTTTCTCTTAATTATTATCATTGAGTTTTTTTTATAAATATTTAATCTAGCAAAATTTTACTATATTTATTTAGAATTGAATTCATCACTCATATTCAATAAAATTGTCACAAGCGTCACACACATTTAACTTGGTAAAAGTAATTAAATAAGCGACATAGATTTAGTTGATATTTGGGTAAGAAATAAATAATAATAATGATTTATTTGATCATATAACTTTAAAAAACTATCTTAATTTTTCATTCAATTTTTCATTTTTTTATCCCTTAAGCTTATATTGTTGGTCAAAACAATCAAAAAATGATAAAAAAAAAAATTTAATGTTGGTTAATTCTGCTGGCATGAAATCAACATGATAGTTCACCTGTATGCCATATTAGTAATTAAATAATTTTTTAAAATTAAAAATTATAGGAAAATATTTTTATATCTTTTATATGTTTTTAACAATTTTCTTTTTTGAATTTTAAAAAATTAATTATTGATGTGACAATTTACGTTAGCACCAGCAAAATTAACAAACATTAATTTTTTCATCTATTTTGGAGTGATTTAACAAACAATGCAAATTCAAAACTAAAAAAATTGAAAAATTAAATGAATGGCTAAAATAATTTTTTTTAAAGTTGGAGGGTTAAATAAATCATTATGCCATAAGAAACTGCTACAGCACGTTATGGGAAATAACTGCCATTCCCTCTTACACCGACTGCACCTAACGGTCATTTGAAGTTTGGTGGTTGAAGCTTTAATCTTCCAGGAGAGAACACCACTGGAAAGAAGCATCACATTTGAAGTACAGAATGGTCCAAATAGAGTCGATCCCAATCATAGATAATTTTTTTATCCCACCTTCTCTTCAAATCTTCAACCTCTTCACCGATAATCATATTGTTTTTTCAACCATGCTTTCTTTCGGCCCTTCATTATTTCCTCTATTCTACTTACCACCACCCTTACTCTCTGTCCCTTTCTATTCATATCACCTCGTTTTGTTCCTATGGAAAGGTTCAAATTCTTAAGGTTTTTCAGTTTCAGAACCCAGATTGACTTACTCCCTTCTTCCAACCCTGTTCGTGAGAATCTCATCAATGGGGCTAACACTGATACCAATGGTCAACATCGGGATGGGTTCTTTTCTGTTTTCGGGTTTCTCCGGCGTTTTAAGTCTGGAAGTAAGTTGTCGTCCCCTGTAAGGTGTAATTACTAGTTTAATTTGGTTTTCTGACAGTGTTTCTGAGATGGGGTTTTTGTGGTTTTTTGGTCTTTGTTTGAGATATTTAGAGAAGATTGATGGGGGTTCAAAGACTGAAGAAGAAGAGAAGGTTTATTCTTGGTTATATGCTTTGGCCAGATCAGAAAAATACATGGCTTTTGAGTATGTTCGATCCACAGAAAGAGGTTAGCTAGCTTTCTTTTCTCCTGATTTAGTTGCCGTTGTTGATTGGAATAGAATTAAATCGATATGCCTGTTATCTGTTTGATGTTTTGAAAATGAGTAAATTAAGTAGCATCCTTGATCAATTCACCATTTTTTCCGGGGAATGGATATGCTGATTTTACTCAATTTTGCTTTTGAGTAGGCTTGAGCTTTACTGAAGCTGAGAAGAGATTGAAGGAAAATGGGCCAAATATTCCCCTTGAATACACATTTCCAAGCTCGTGGCATCTTCTATGGAGCGCCTTCTTTCATCCTTTCAATATCATTCTTATTGTGTTGTCAGCACTCTCATACATAACCAGTGATAATCCAAATGGATGCATCATGCTTATATTGGTTTTCATTAGCGTCACCCTTCGATTCTATCAGGTACTTCTCGTTTTAAATTTCTCAATCAACTGAATTGTCTATGAATTCCGATTCAAACACAATTTTATACAACTTTAAATTCTATGCACCACCCAGGAATATGGCAGTTCAAAAGCAGCCATGCAACTTTCAGAATATGTAAGATCTCCTGTTAAAGTTCAAAGATGTGCAGGGAGGGTGGTTCAGACAGAATTAATCGTTCAAGTTGATCAAAGAGATGTTGTTCCAGGAGACATTGTCATTTTCGAGCCTGGGGACCTTTTCCCTGGTGATGTGAGACTATTAACTTCGAAACAACTTGTTGTAAGGTATACAGCTTCAAATCTTCCCTTTCTTTGTATCAAGGATTGACATTTCCCTTTATGACCTTTTCTTTTGACTGGTAATCCGTGGAATCCCTTATTTTACATTCTTGCTTCTTCAACAGTCAGTCCTCATTAACAGGAGAATCATGGCCAACTGAAAAAACTGCTGATGCGAGAGAAGATAGAAGCACTCCGTTGCTAGAATTAAAGAATATTTGTTTCATGGTGGGTATAGTTGCTCCAATATTACTCTTTTGTTCCTTGTGGTAATAATCCTTCCGCAAAACTTATAGAACCTAAGAGTTTCATGTAGGAAAAATATTATAATCAGGATTATGTTTTCCTTAAGTTATATTGCTATGTATCATGCAATTCCCTTTGTCATTTGCATATTTGAATCTCAAGTATGGGAACTTCAGTGTAGCTAATATCCAACTGTTGTCTATTAGTATGTGTTTAGTCATAGACTATTACTACATAATACGCTGAGGTATGTACCGTTACGATTAATATTTCAGGGGACAAATGTGGTATCAGGTACTGGAACTGGTTTAGTTGTCTCCACTGGATCCAAGACCTACATAAGCGCCGTGTTTTCAACTATTGGAAAGCACAAACCAGCAGATAGTTTTGAGAAGGGTATCCAGCATATATCGTATGTGCTTGTTGGTGTAATGCTTCTAGTAGTCACAATCATGATACTGGTAGAGTATTTTACCTTTTATGATTTGAGTGAGAGTACCCTTTTTGGGATCTCGGTTGCATGTGCCTTAACTCCTCAAATGCTTCCCCTCATCATCAACACAAGTCTTGCAAAGGGCGCACTTGCTATGGCGAGGGAGAGATGTATAGTGAAAAGCTTATCTGCCATTAGAGACATGGGATCCATGTAAGTCCAAAGTTTCTCCCTGAAATATAGAGCTGAAAGAAATAAACCATTCCATGCAGATCTTTGTTTGAAGTGAATGGATATGAAGTTGGATAACTGACACAGAAAATTGAGTTGCTCATCAACTAAGATGATAGATTTGAATAAATTGGAAAATTGCGAAAGACAACTATAATTCAAAGTACATAGAATTTAGTTATACTTCAGGATTCAAAAGCACCCTTGAAAAACACAGGATGATAAAATTAGTTGACCTGTAAATCAGGGTCAGAGACCTATGCTTGCTTCCACTCGTTTGAAATCTAAAACCAGGAGTTTTAGATATGGATCTACTTTGATTTTTAAGAAAGCCCAATATCTCAGAAATTTGCACTCTGTTGTGAAAGACAAAGTTACTCAGACTTCAAATGATTGTTATGTATATGGCATAGGTATACTAAATTTTTTTCATATATTACGAAGATCATAAACCCATAACAATGTTTAAAATGTGGCAGAGATGTTTTTAGCATGGATACTTTAAGAAAATTAAAAAGTTCAAGTAGCATAGATTAGCATGTGAAGAGTCCCAGCTCATGTTCTATGTTGTTGCATGCTAGGTTCATCAAGTTTTCCATTTTGAAAGTATAATGTTTTGGTACTTATACTTCTTTTGCTTTTTGTTTTTGCAGGGATATTCTATGTATTGATAAAACTGGGACGCTCACCATGAACCGTGCAATCATGGTTAATCATCTGGATAGCTGGGGTGCTCCAAGAGAAAAGGTCTTACATTTTGCCTTCCTGAATTCTTACTTCAAGAGTGATCAGAAATATCCGCTAGATGATGCAATTCTGGCATTTGTGTACACAAACGGATACCGATTCCAACCATCAAAATGGAGAAAGACTGATGAAATCCCTTTTGATTTCATGAGAAGAAGAGTATCGGTAATTCTGGAAACAGAATCTAATCCAGAAGGCAGAAATATCCAACCCTTTTACAGATTCATAATAACCAAAGGAGCACTTGAAGATGTGCTCAAAGTTTGTTCTTATGTGGAGAATGTAGATATGGGTGAGATAACAGCTATCTCTGCAGAGCACCACCATAGGATCCTAAATGTGGTGGAAGAACTTAGAAATGAGGGATTAAGGATTATAGGAGTTGCAATGAAGAACCTGCAGCAAACAGTGAGTTCAAATATCCTCTAAACCATTGCCTTTTCTCTTCTTGTATGGCTGTATCCCATTCTGTTCTACTTTTGTCATTCATGAATTGCAAGCCCCTAGCATCCTTGTACAACGGGAATTGTATGCAAGAACAAACTTTCATTACTATGATAGAGAACCAATGCTTAAACCCCTGTATGTAATACAGTTTTATGTCATGTTGCAGAAAATAAGTAAGCAAAACATGGAAAATGAAGATGATGTTGAATCAGACATGGTGTTCCTTGGTGTTATAGCATTCTTTGACCCACCAAAGGACTCGGCAAAGGAAGCTCTATGGCGATTGGCTGAAAAGGGAGTAAAAGCAAAAGTATTAACTGGTGATTCATTGTCTCTAGCAATAAAAATTTGCCAGGAAGTAGGCATCAGAACCACACATGTAACTACTGGACCAGAGCTGGAGCAACTGAACCAGGAAGCCTTTCACGAGAAAGTGAAAAAAGCTACAGTTCTGGCTCGGCTCACCCCTTCTCAGAAATTGAGAGTCGTGTGGTCATTGCAGACAGTAGGTAATCATGTTGTTGGGTTCTTGGGAGATGGAATAAATGACTCACTCGCATTGGATGCTGCTAATGTTGGTATATCAGTTGATTCA
Organism: Gossypioides kirkii; assembly: GCA_005610355.1. Classification (NCBI taxonomy): domain Eukaryota; kingdom Viridiplantae; phylum Streptophyta; class Magnoliopsida; order Malvales; family Malvaceae; genus Gossypioides; species Gossypioides kirkii. Next base: position 20,587,457 of record CP032253.1, read on the forward strand.
GCAGCATCAGTTGCAAAAGAATTGGCTGATATTATTTTACTTGAGAAAGACTTAAACGTGCTTGTGGCAGGCGTTGAGCAAGGCCGCCTTACATTCGGCAATACAATGAAATACATTAAATTGTCAGTCATTGCTAATCTGGGGAGCGTTCTCTCGCTCTTCATTGCAACTCTTGTACTCAGATTCGAGCCATTGACCCCAATTCAACTCCTTGTGCAGAACTTCTTGTATAGTGTGGGCCAGATTGCTATTCCATGGGACAGGATGGAAGAAGACTATGTCAAAATCCCACAAACATGGTCGGTCAAAAGTTTGCCGATGTTCATATTATGGAATGGTCCTGTTTGCACTCTCTGTGATGTGGCCACTCTTTTGTTTATTTGGTTTTATTACAGTTCTGGTGGGCACTTGAATGAATCTTTCTTCCGCTCTGCATATTTCATTCAAGGGCTTCTTATGCAGACTCTGATCTTCCACTTGATCCGTACGGAGAAAATTCCCTTCATCATGGAGATCGCTTCCTGGCCTGTACTTGCTTCAACAGTCGTGATTTCTGCCATTGGTATTGCAATACCCTTCTCAATAATCGGAGATTTCATGGGATTCACTGACTTGCCACTCTCATATTTCGGCTTTCTGATGGTGCTTTTCATAGGGTATTTTACAGTTGGTCAAATAGTGAAGAGAATATACATTATGGTGTACAAAAAATGGCTTTAGAGTTTAGATATTGGGATGATACAATTCTTCCACAAGGAGAAACCAAAGGAAGAAGAAATTTTTGTTCATTGTACATTATGCGGTGACCGTACTTAGATTGCTATTGTTTTGACAGGATTGAGTTTACTATAATTTGAGGACTTCAGCACCTCAAACTGGTGAACACCATTGTTTTAAACCAAAATGAAGATGAGATGGGTTTAGATTGCTTTACAATATTACTTAAGTGAACATAATCGTTCCATTAAAATCACAGTGCTTTTGAGTTTCCAACAACATTCCACTCTTTTACCCATCTCCTCAATCATAATCCAAATAAATAATGTTAGTTAGCCGAGCTTGTTCTAGTAGTGATCATTATCCCAATATCTAAACGGCCTTGCTTTTGATTTTGAAAGGTCCGGTTTTAAAGTCCTTGAGATTATAAATTTTATTGATTTTCTAGTTTTTATGTGAAAATATTCATTAGGCGATTCTTTTATGTTTATTTATCGTAAAGATAAAAAATTTTTAACACCACGTTTGGTTCGCTGTAATAGAATAGAACTGACTATAAATATGTCAATGATCTTTTGAAAGTTTGTGATGCACACAGAGATGGGTGTGTAGATTACTGTGTTTAAGAGGTATATAGATGATAAAGAGCTTGAACTTTATAGGATTTTTCAAGCTATTGATGTGGAACACGGTGTTTGACTACATCCTCTTTCTGAAGTGTGAACCTAATCTATTTGAGCAAAATTTGAGAAAAAGAGACCAAATACCAGTTTTCCTTGATAACCAAAAACAGATAAGAGTTATTAAATAAAGGGCTCTATTCCAACAGAGCTTCAAATGAGAACACTTTGCAATGGTTTTAAACACTATAACTAAAACTCAGTTTCTTGAGGACACTGAATATTTTCAACCTTGCAATTCATTCCAATAGTTCATAAAAAATTCACAATGTACCTTGACAGTACACAAGTTCTTCCTTTTGCACCAGACATTTTCTAAGCCTATTTTATTATTAGCATAGACTAACGAATGTGCCTACCTAGGATAATCTAATAGTTTAAACATTGCACAACTGATTCAGTATAAAAAAAGATAACAAACTTAATTGAATAAACCTATAACTCCTCTCTTACAAATTCTTTTTTTTCCCTTCGTTTACTCTTGTTTCACCTCAAATTCAACATTTTATTCACTCTTGTTTCATATTATTTAACAAAAAATAGGCCCCTTGCATGTATCAAAACTAAAAAAATTAAGGGAAAAAACCTAAAAATCAAACAAACCTCAAACATTTTTTATAACTCAGATGTTCAAATATGCAGATTGATAAAAAAATTTCAAAAAAAAAAGTTAAAATAATATGAAAATAGCAAAAATAAAATAAACCCACCTGATTTGATGCAGCTTCTGTTGATGAAGTCAATCACAAGCCCTGCTGTCGATGAAGGTGGAGTTGAAAGAACAGAGGAAAATGAAAGAAACAAAAAAAAAGGCCTGAAGGAGATGAGTGAAAAATTGGAGAGGGTAAAATTGAGCGAATTGGGCATTCGGTAAGGAGTAGAGGGAATAGAAATAACTTTTTTTTGCTGCATAAGATTATAATGCAATACATGGTATTCCATTCAACCAAACCAAGGTTTGTTGTGGGTCCATTGAAAAGAGTAGATAAAGAGCAACAAAAGAACAAAAAAAGCCACAAGAAAATAAAAGCACACAAAGTAGGGGTGAGTGTTCGATTGAATCGAATCGAATCAAATGAAAAAAATTCGAGTTAATTAAGTTGACGAATCTTATTTTATTATTCTAACTTGATTTGAAATTTTCTCGAATCGAGTCAAGTGTGATGGAATTCGAATAGAATCGAATCGAATATATTTGTTTGAGTTAAATTTAAAAAAAAAATTTGAGTCCTTGTAACCATTGTCACCCATCGTAATCAAAATTGTCTATCATAATCAAAATTTTTATTAACTTTCATCACCTCATAATTTATTTATTAATATTTTATATATGATTAGTTTCTTTACTTGCTTCAATTATCTTTTAATTCTTGTTACTATGTATTTTGAAATTAAAAAATATATTAAATGTAAAATTTTGATTTTTTAATAAACGTTATTTTAAATTTAAAATGTAAAATTGATACCAACATAAAATTTTAACACGAATATTTAATTTAATTTTAATATAAATATTCAATATGATTAAATAATTCAATAATATAAATAGTACAAAATGTAAATTTTAATTTGATAATATAAATAGTAGATAAATAAAATTATTATTATTTAGGTTTAGGGAATTTTTTGGATGATTTTAATTTTTTTATTTGGGGTAAAAGGTGAGAAGAAAAAATTTAATGAAATAAAATTTTAGAGGGAAAATATTCAAAAAAAAATTGGGACTGGGAAATGGGTTTGAGGTAGATGGAAGGTTGGATGGGAGAGGAGTGAAAGTTTTAAGAGAAAAGTGAGAGAGTAAAAGTTTTGGGAGAAAATGGAGAGTTTTGAGAGTTTTTAAGGAAAATAAATTGGGGATGTAAAATTTTGGAGGGAAAATATTAAAAAAAGTTTGGGGGAAATGAGTTTGAGGTAAATGAGGGTTGAGATGAGAGGGGAGTAAAAATTTTAAGGGAAAAGTGGAAAGGAGTAAAAGTTTTGGAGGAAATGTAAAAAGGTTTAGAGTTTAGGGTAAAAATGTAAAATATTATAGTTCGATATTCGAGTTATTCAAATTCAAAAACTCAACTCGATTCGAACTCGAAATTTGAAAAAAAAATCTAGTTGACTCGAATAATTCGATTAATTCAAATAACTCGATTTGTTTAACTCGAAATTCGAATTCTTTTTTGATTTTTTCGAATCGAATCGAGTTTTACTGGCTCCTAACACAAAGTGCTTGAGTAAATGTACTCAAAAATGTTTTATTACTCAAAAATGAATACAATGAATGAGATCATTACAAATGAGGGGAAAGACCTCTATTTATAATTGAGCTCTTTCGGATCCAATAATACAAGTTAATTTACATCAACGACGAAATTAAGTCAATCTACAATTTGAGATTCTTAAGAGATTTATATGATCCCCTAATATTACAAAATCAAATATTATCAAATTACATATCTTCTAAGATTAATTCTCTCTTAAGTGTTTCACTAGGTCACTAAGACTTCAAGTAAATGGATTTCTTCACATGTTTCACGACTCGGGCCAATTCAAATAGGTCAAACGAGTCACATTTTATCAATTGACCTCCATGAGATGCTCTTTACGCATAACGGGCTTTGATCTGCAGCCCGTGTCACATACATACAAAAGATTGTATGAAACAAATTTTTTTTATTTGATCGGATTAATTATTAATTTTTAACAAATATTTTTAGTGATTAACTGGATATTCAATTTTTTTTATATTGGGTGGGATGCGTTCACACAGTTTGATATTAGATAATAATTTGGAATATTAAGGAAGTTTTTTTTAACTCTATATGTACTTAATTGATATTTAAAATATAAATTAAATAAATGAAACATATGACGACTTTTTAACATTACTTATGAAGTTAAAAAAAATTTACTATCAATGTATCAAATAATAATAATTTATATTTTCATAGCACAAATTATTCCAACTATTTTATATGTATATTCAAAGTCATTTAGAATTTAACATTGTTTAAAGTAACCTGAAGTGTTTAAAAATAAGGGTAAAATTTTAAAATAAAAACTTCTATGATTCAAATTTTACATTTATCAATCAATCTAATTATATTTAATTTTAAATAACATATCAAATCTATTTTATAATTTAAATTCAGTACTTAAATTTTCGATATTTAATTTTGATTTAAAACTCTAAAAAATTTTAAAATTTTTTTAAAAAAATTAATCAAATCACACCATAAACATAATTAAACTCTCAAATATTAAAAATAAATATATTTAATGACAAGATGGAAGAAAAACCTCATATAAGATTGGGTCTGAGGAATCCAAAAATTATTCAAAACTGTAAAAAAAAAAAAAAAAAAAACAGAAATGAATAGTGTTGAATATATCAAATAATGGATCCATCACCCAATAGTTTGACTTTAGAGACAACGTGAACATACAATATATTTAATAAATACAATAAATAATGTAAGACACATAACTTATTAATATTAAAAACTTTTAACTTTTTTTAGAATAAAACTTTGACTTAATTAATTACAAAATTAACTTAATTAACCATTTTTGTCATTTTTGAGATTTTATGTAAAACAATAAAATAGGGTTTTAGATTTTTTAAAAATTGGTGAATTTTTTTTTTGCTTCTTAAAAGTTGGTAAAAAAAATTTTGACTCCTTAAAAATTAGAAAATAACATTTTGAGCTCTTTTCAGCCTTGAACCTTAAACAACCACACTTCCAAACGACTTCAGGGTCGGCCTAATTCTATATTTATAGTGTACATCATGGTTTGATAAATTAATCTATAGGTTTGCTTTTTTTAGGGGTATATGATCAAAGTTGAAGGAAATGAAAATGAGAGGATCAACATTTTTGTTAGACTCCTTTTTATGCAATTGAGAGAGGAAAATAAGAGTGTTGGGTGGCAAGATTCTTTGCTTTCCCCAACTTTTCAACTTGGCCTAGCATTGGTAAAATAGAAAAGAAGAAAAGGTAGGGTACAGTAAAAAGCCCCCGTGAACTGTATTTTCCATGTTTGGTCCCTTCCATTTGTTTTCCCTTTTTCGCTTTCTTTGTTTTACATCCCTCACTTAGGTTTTCCATTTTTATATTCATCTCTTAGATTCTATCCACAGAATTAAGTAGTCATCATTTTTAATTTTTTTATTGTAATTTTATATATTATTTATTAAACTGTGTGCCCCCAAAAATTATTTCTTAGAATAGTATCTTAACATATAATGGTATCGAGTTCAAGATAGAAGTTGAAAACGCATACATTCCATTTTCTATATATGTGGGAAAATAACTATTATGCTCGAATATGTCACTTAAATAATTAGCTTTTTAAGTTGTCGAAATTTTTTTTTCGAGTCATGACTTTTATTTTAAAAATAAAAAAAGGAGTCACCACAAATCATTTTTAATTAGGTGTGATTGGATCACCTCAAAATTCAATCATTTTAAAATGAAGATTTTTCTTTTTTGTCTACAAAATTAGAAAAATGGATTCGAGAGTCAATTACGCATGAGAAAGGATTCACACCCTTATAACACCTAAAATTGGTACCTACTTGACTACTTGGTGTCTTAGTGAAATCGAGAATTTGAGGAGAATTTAAAATACGACCCTTAACTACGTGTAAATGGTGTTATTCGATGATATTACAAAAGATTTACTATCGAACTTAAATTTTACAAATAAAGCTCTTTTATTTCAAATCAATCAAGAGGAAAAGTCATGCCTATTAAGTTAAGGCACAACATCTCGAATATTCGAAAATAAAGAACATTTCTAATTATTGCTCAAATCTTATATATTTCAATTTTAAATAGGATATTCATTTACATCAGTTCGAAGAGAAAATCATACACGATAAATTAGGACATAATTTCTCGAGTTCTCTAAGTAAAGAACATTGTCTCGATTTTAAAAATTACTTACGCATGGCATGAAAATAAAAACGATGCTTGGTGTGGTATGCAATTAATTTTTTTGTGCGTTACATAACATGAACAAATATATTTAAGCAAATTTCATCATATGATAGTGGCAAAAAAATAAATAGATACATGAATCATAAAATAATATAATGATACAATCAAATAATAATAAAATAATATCAACCAATAATACAATTATAATAAAAATATTAACATGATAATAATAAATAATAATAATTAATAGCATGATATATTTAACACCATATTAGAAAAACAAAATAATTACTCAAAGATAAAAATGAAAATTGCATAATTTAAGAGGGAAAAAATGTAAATAGTGTAAATTAAAAGTGCTAGAAATAAATAAATATAAAAAAGGGACTAAATAGATATTTAAAATTTTAATGGGGCGAAAATGTAAATACTAGAAAATATGAGTAGTAAAAATAAATAAATAAACAAAATAAATAAGTAAAAAAATGAAATAAAAATAAATAGAATAAAAAAGTATGCAAAGGACCTAATTGAAACTGGAAAGAAATTTGAAATACAAATAAAAAAAACAAAAAATAGACAAAAACAAACAAGGGCTTAAATTAAAATAAAATAAAGTGAAAGGGACAAAAAGGACAAATATCCCAGACTCTGGTACATGTGTCACTTCCCAAAAGGGGTAAACGATCTGAGGACTAAAATACAAAGAAATAAAATTCAATGGTAGAATTTAAAAAAGAAAAAAAAGCACAATCAGGACCAAATTAAAAAAAGCCAAAGGCGAAAGGACCTAGGAAGCAATTTCCCCATACCTAAAAAATGAGCGAATCCTAGAGGGTTCGGATTGAGCCGGGTCGAGTCCACGGGTCACTCCAAAATGACGCTGTCTTGGGGATTTTAAACCCAAGCCAAAAAGACGTTTCACCCCTTATATAAACCAAAAATCTGAAGAAAAAAAAATCATTTTTACCTTGTTTAAAAAACTTTTTCTTTTTGTTTTTTCCCTCACAAGGCTCTCCCCTCGACCAACCCTAGGGCGGTGGATCTCCGCCGTGGCCACCGATCATCGACGATGGAGACCGCCACCTCTGGTGGCCCGAAAAACCCAAAAGAACCCCTTTTAAGCCTTTTGGTGTGTAGAATACAGATTTGGGTTCTAAATCCCCAAAATCCCAACCGAAGTTCAAATAGAAGTAAGGAAACCTTTCGGTTTCTTCCTTTCTGACGAGACCCAATACGAATCCGAATAGATTCGAGGATCCTTCGTGTCAGAGAGGACCGTCCTTTCTCGAGGACAGAGTCCTTGACCACCCACGACGACAGCGCAACACCAAACAACCGGTAAAAACAAAAAAACCCTACATCTATTATCTTTTATTTTGAAAATAAAAATAAATAAATAAAAAGACAATAGTAAATTACTTTGAATTTTTTTTTATTTCTTGTTGAGTTCGTGTCCAAAAAAATACAGAGACTTCATGAGGGCTTTATAGCTGAATTACAAAATATTTTTATTTTTTTTCTATCTTTCTCTCTCTTCTATTTGCAGGTTTCATGTTGATGGCAAGGCGTGGTGGTGGCAAAGGGGTCAGATCCGACTTTGGACGATGTGCTGCTGACATGGTGAGGGCGACGGTTGAAGGCTTAAGGTGAATTAGGGTTTTTGATGAGTTTAGGTTGTACTTGGACTTGGGGCAATTGGGTCATTTAGAGTTTGGGTTTAAGTTTTGTAAATGAACTTGTTTTTGTTTGGGTCGGACAGATTTGGGCCACTACACAAATGATGGGCACGCAATAATCAAAACTAGTAACATTGACGTGAAGTATGAGAGCCATGGGTTGTTGGGAGTCATCTTATTTAAGGAGAAACTAAAAATGGATTAGACAAGTGTCGCGTGAAATGAATATGGTTGTAAAGGCTTATCATATCAGTCCCTCTATCACATGCAACTATGGAGGAGATGTATTGATACATCGAAGTTTGTAAGCAGAGGATGGTGGGAAGAGTATTGTTGCCAAACAAATTCGAGTGGAAATGGAAAGTGTGAAGTCAAGATATGTGAGTATATGCTTTGGTAATTGGACCATAAATTACGAGGGTGTTTTTCGTCCGCACAACCTTGACTGCCTCTCGACATACTAACGTCAAGAGTGTAAATAGTAGAAAAATATAAAGATAAGAATTAAATGTGGATTCTATAAGCGAATAGGTCGGATTGTAATATAGTTTATTTACAACAAAACACTTAATAAGTATTCCGAATATTATACCCATGGATTACTGATTGGAGAAAATTACAATAAAAATTATAATCAAGCAAAATCAAATTGTAATATAGTTTATTTTTCATTACTATTCCATGATAAGGATTTAATGTATGTTTTGGTTTTTTCTTTTTAGGAATGGTAAGCTCAAGTTCTTAACTACTATATGATTTGATCAAGAGATATTTGAAATATTGAAATAATTTATTATTATATCAAAAATAAAAAAATAAAAAAAATTAACATTTAAAAATTAAATAAAACATAAAAATGAGAAAATAATAAAACATAAAAAAAATTCAATATAACTAATTAAAAAAATAAAACCAAATAAAAATTTAATAAAGCAAAATTAGATACACATTGAAAAATATATATTATGTAAGATATACTAATTGAAAATATTTTAAATTGTTTTTTAAATTATTATTTTTATTATTCAGTTTTTGTTTGATTATTTTATTATTCATTTTTTTTAAGTATAAGATGATAATTTTTATATCCGTTAAAATCAGGGGGCTGGCAAAGGCTCTGGCCCCCTCTAAAATGAATTTTTTTTCATTTAGGGCCTTAAATTTTTTAAAATTTTAAATTAGTAAAGGTAAAATTACACTTTGCTCCCCTTAAAAATGATAAAATTTTAATTTAATCTTTTAAAAATTATACTTTTACTATCGTAAAAATTACATTTTAACTTCGGCCTCCCTAAAATAATTTTCTAGCCTCGCCCTTGGTTAAAACCCATGTATTGCACGGGTGAAAAACTTACAAGTGACATTTTTATATCTAGAAGATAGGCAAATGAGTTATTTGTAACACAAATCCTTAAGTACTTTTTTATTTTTTACAAGACCTGTATTTTTTATTTACTTATTTAGTCTGTTGAAGCTCAATTTGTCCAGGCCGAAACATAAATATAAAAAATAATACAAAATAAAATCCAAATAAAAATTTTTCTCAAAGTCAAAAGTTTTTTTACAAATTACAAACCCAACACCTAAACCTACCCAAGCCCAAATTACAAACCAAGAACAACAAGCCCAAAATACCAAAAATCAAAAACCCTAGCTTGGATGTGCTTCCTTCGACGTCGGAAGCCCTCATGCCACATCAGCAGCGTATTCCTGAGGCCACCACCACGCCTCTAACACCAGCCACCTCCATTGGGCGGTCGAAAGCACCCCTGCCACTGCCGTTACTACCTGCAAAAGCAAAGAAAAATAGAGAGAAAGAAATGATTGTATATTTGGCTATAAAAGCCACACAAATTTCTTTGTAATATTTTTACAAATACTAGTGAAAAAAATAGAAACTTTCGAAGGTATATTCTGATTTTATATTATTTTTATTTTTTCTTGATTTTCGAAACAAGAATAAAAGGAGTAACAAATAAGAGGGAAGTCAAGGATTTACTTGAGTGTGGCCACGGATGGCGGTTGAGGTCCCTACCCCCGATGAAGGGTAGTGTCGTCGATTGAGAGAACCTTCCTAATAATCTCAATATTCGTGAAGGTTTTGTTGCAAAAAAGGGGAAAATAAAAAAGGTTTTTTTTAAAAAGAACCCTAGAAAATGAAAAGATTTTTATTCTTTTTTGCGTCTAAGGGACGGATTTGGTGGATTTAGATCCCAGATCTGGACTTCATAGTTTAAAAGGGTCAAAACCCTTGATTTTTCGAAGCTCTCGGCCATCATAGGCGACGGTCACCAGTGCCAATGACGGTGACCCATGGCGGATGGAGACCAAACATCCATGGTCGGATGATGAACAATGGAGAGAAAAGGGGGAGCCTTTAAAAGTTTTTTAAAAATGAATAAGGGCAAATGAGAATTTTTTAAACAAATTTTGTCTTAAATAAAGACCCCATACAACGTCGTTTTGGGGATTGAACTTTACACTCAAAACGGCATCGTTTTGACACCAAAACCCAACCTATCCGAACTCGCTTAGGGTCCACGTTTTTTCGAGAAAAGGGAAATTTATCTTCGCAGTCCCTAGTAGTTTCAACAGGTTTCAATTTTGTCTTTTTTTGACATAAAATAACCCCTGTACGACGTCGTTTCAGGCCTAATTTCAGTGGCCTTGAAACGATGTCGTTTTGACGACCCGAGGACCCGATCTGGGTCCTTTTAGGGTCTGCGTGTTTTCAAAAGAGGGAAAATTGCTCCTTAGGTCCTTTCACATTTTTATTTTATTTTATTTTTACCTTTTTTGTTTTTTTAAAATTTTCAATTTTGCGACATGAGTTTATTTTGTGTGCAATCTAGCCCTCTGACTTGGGATCTTTAGGCAAACACGTGTAGGGGCTTGAGCAAATTGCCCATAAGGCCACTAGACTCTCCGAATATTCAAATTTGGACCCCGACTTATCTGTTTTATCTCATTTTTTCCTAATATTTTATTTTTGGCTTTAATTTAATCCTTTTAATGTTTTGTTTCTTTTAAATTTTCCCCTTTTATTCGGTTTTTTTAAAAAAATTAAATCCTTTTATTTTTATTCTTTTTAAAAATTTCCCTTTTTATTTTTAAAAAAATTTAATCCTTTTATTATTATTTATAATTTGTAATTTAAATTTAATTGTATTCATTTAATTTATCTCCATGCATGTATATTTTTGTTATCTTGTCATTTTTTAAATTTCAAATTAAATACATATTTATTCAAGCTTCGTAAAAATATTTTAATAAAATAAATTATGTGTTTTTTTATTACAAAAATTATTTAAAAAAAATGAGGCAATGTCCTTTTATGTGAGAGATTCGGACAATTATGCCCTAATGTATTGGGTATGGTTTTTTCGTTAAACTTACATAATTGAATACCTTATTTCAAATCAAAATATTTAATGTTTGGTTAACAAATGACCTTTATGTTCGAAAATTCGAGAATGTTGTGCCCTAACGTCTTGGACATGACTTCTTTTCTCGATTGATTCGAAATAAAAGGGCATTTCTTCACAAAAATTTGATTTTTAAAGTAACATAAAAATATGTCATTCATTTAAGAATCATATTTTTAAATTTTACTCGCGTTTTTAAATTTTTAACAATTAAGACATTAAATAATCGACTAGGTACCAATTTTGGGTATGTAAGGATGCTAATCCTTTCACACGTAACCGACTCCCGAGCCTATATTTTGGATTTCAAAAACCAAAACATTTGTCTAAACGAATTTAAATATTTTATGGTGACCCAATCACACCAAAATAAAAAAAAAGATTGGCGGCGACTCTATTTTCGGTTTTTAAAATAAAATTCAGGACTTTTTCAAAGAAAATGTTTCTGCGACTTGGCGACTCTATTGGGGAGAATAAGAGAGTCAAGACACAAATCGATTATCTTTTGGTCTTTTTGTTTAAAATTGAAATTTCAATTTAATTTAATTTGCGATCCTTTGCATTTTATTTGCTGCCTTGAATATATTATGTTGATATTGCTAGAATAAGATTATTTGCATTCATTTGCATTTGTTGTTACACCCTTTAAGTGAAAGTGAGAAGCTATTCCTTCGTGAGGTTTTCACCTCCGTGCAGGATAGTGAATCGCTTTCGAGATACATTCGTACCTATGTTTTCATGAAGTTTTCACTTCCGTGCAAACATATGGGAAATGTGCACCTATAACGAACTCGTCTGTATGCGCCTATAATGGGTGACGACCAAGGAATCTGCTGATTTGGGTACCCTTATTCTAGAACTTAAACCACATGTAATAAGCCCTAAGTGCTTTCCCTAGATAGAACTATACTGAACTTTTAGCAACAACCTAAGACAAATGCATAGGTTCTTTGTTTTATACCTTTAGTTTGTTGTTAAGACTCATAATGATTATGTAACAGTCCGAATTTCAACGGTGTCGAAAACAGTGGGTTCGAGGCCACAAATCCTACGAGTTTGTTGGGAAATATTATAATTTGATATTTACGAGTCGAAGATAGCATTAAAATAATTTTTGAATTGATAATTTATGCTTTTTGATCGAGTAATTAAATTTATGCGAAATCCCTAAAGTCAAGTGATTTTAGAAATGGAGGTATCAGGACCTCGTTTCTATAAATCGGGCCTGTAAATATTTTTATTAAATATTTACGGAATGTTTATATAGATGTATTAAAGTTTGGTAAAGAAATTTTAATGTTTAAACAATTAATTTAGTGAAAAGGGCTAATTTGAAAAAGATACAAAAGTTGAAGTCTAATTGTTAAAGGAGTCAAATGACTAAATAGCATGGAACAGTTAAATATTGGACTTGCATGTCAATATTCCCTAAAATAAAGATAATGGAGTTTGGTGGAGCATGAGTTATGAATAGTTAATGATTTTAAAGGTTAAATTAAATAAAGAATATGTGAAACTAAAGTAAATAAGGAATAAAATAATAGAAACAAAATATCATATCACTCATTCTTCTTCAACCATCGAAATTCACCATGGAAAAAGGAAATGAAAAAGCTTCAAGTTATTTTGTCTTTTGGTCAAATTGCATGTAAGTATATCTAAATTTATTTTTATGATTTTTATGTTTATGAGCTAGTTTTAGCTTAATCTACTTAGCCCATGTGTTAATTTATAAATTGGTGAAGGTTTGAGGAGTTATCATGAATAAAATCCTTGCATTTTTGGGAGATTATGAGTTAGATAATAAACTTAAAGGGTGTTAAGCATAATTTGTGGTTAGATTTTAGTGAATTCAAAATGGGTATTAATTTGCTAAATTAGTAGATTCTATGTATATTTTTGTAAAATAAGTAAAAGTATGGGTTGCTGTTAGTAAAGAAAAAATTCGGCTAGTCAAGTTTAGTGAAAAAATGATTAAATTCAAGTTAAGATGTTAAGGACTATATTGTTAAAAGTTTAAAATAATAGGGGTAAATTCATAATTTTACCCAAATGTTGAAATAAGAATTAAATGGAATATTTGAGTTATATTTTGAGTGTTAATTAAGTTAAGTTATATTTAGATCAAGAAAAGAGTCAACTAAACTTAGACCGGGGAAGGGCCAAAGTCGTGGATTAAGCGTCAACTCCATTTATTTTTACGACATTAGGAATCGATGTAAGTTCGCATAGGGATTAAATATTTATCATACGTTATATAGTATGTCATGTAATTAAATATGATGTTATGAATGATTTAGATTAATGTTTATTTAATATTTTGATTATGTGAATCAAAATATAATGTTAAGTAAATGGAATGTCATGATGGGGTTGGATGAATTATCATGTATTGCTCTTTTAATTATATTTAACAATTAAAGTGAGTTAATGGTGAGATTATGGGCATGTGAATCTAATACGTGGTTTTATGATATATTATGTCTAAAATGGGAAATTCATGGAAAATTATTGAAACTGCTAATGTGACAGTGAAGGTCACGGACAAGGTTATTATGGGAAAAGACCCGTTTGAGTCTAGAGAATACTTAGGATACAAATGACATGTCAATAGGAAATATATGTATTGGGTGCTGGTCTTGGAGGTCCTATTGATGGTTGAGATCCAACATTTGTTGTGAATTCTCCATAGCTCGTGTGAGCAATATCGTGTAGCTATAGTCCTGACCCACAGCTTGTGTGAGCAGACCCATTTCACAGCTCATGTGAGCACTATTGAATAGGAAAAGGAAAAGGAAAGGTTACTTTACATGAAAAGGTATTTCGAGTATCCGATGTTATTTGAAAAGGTTTAACGGGTAAAAGAAAAGGATGATGGAAAGGTATGCTTAAAGACTTAATGTCTATATGCTATGGAAAGATGAATAAACAAATATGAAATGTAAATGGATTATAAACTATCATGTAATGGATGAATTATGCATGAATCCATTATACATTATGTTTTATGAATGTTATGTTTTACTTACTATTTCTTACCATATGATTTAAATGAGCAAGTAAAGGTTAGTGGATAGGCACGTATAAAAACATTGGTGTTATTAATGTTCATATGATTTGGAAATATGAGTACGCATAAACGAAATGAAAAGAAAGAGAATTTATCATATGATGAATGATATATGATTGGAATGCATTTCTTAATATATGTTATGTGAGGTGATGTGTATAGGAAAGAAAGTTTGGCATAAGACATGAGGAAAGTAGGTTTGGTTGTTTAATTTAATATGTTCAGTAAGTCTCTCTTATACAAACTTACTAAGCATTAAATCCTTACTAAATTATTTCTTCTTTCTTGTAGATTATCAGAAAGCTTAATCAATTGGAATCTTATTGGAGTTTCGTCACACTATCTAGTCGACATATTGGTATTTATGGTTATTTCGGTTAATGGTTATAAATGGCATGTGTTAGGGTTAAAAGGTTTATTATGCGAATTTTCTTACCTTGAATTAGGCCAAACTTGTTGTGATTAATGTGTTAAATGTGGTATGATTTGGAATGTTTATTTTGATATGGTTGACATTGGTTTGATCTAGAATATTGAGAGGTTGAATGATTCATGTCATGTATAGAAAGTTGTCTTGTGGTACTAAGAAGGAGACGTTAAACTTGTATATTATAAAGTTTACTATGCTTTTATGTGCATATTTGGTTTAAGCTAGTAGAACTTAAGTATGATATATATATATATATATATGTTATGTGAGGTACTTGCAAGTAATTTCATATGAGATTTTATCAAGGTAAGAACTTGTATGTTTGTTGAGGTTGGTTGATATAAATGTGGTGCCTTTGGTGGGCATATTGGTTGGATGGTTAATGTGATGATTTCATGCTTCATGGTGTTCTAACTAAAGTTTTAGGTTTGGATTATATACGTTAGGTCATGGTAACTTGTTGTGCAATTCTTGATGTGAGCATATCTTGTTTAGGAAGAAATATTGGGTATGCACGGCTTGTGACACGGATTGTCAGACGACCGTGTGTTATTTTAAGGTGAAGTGTAGGGTACACGGGTAGGCACACGGGCTGGGCCATAGCCGTGTGGCCTAATTTCGCATAGACGCACGGTGTAGTACACGGTCCCTCCCACGGGTGTGTGTTCTAAGTTAGTATGGTTATTTTGAGTAGGAACACAGGTGGGTACACGTGCTGTTACACGACCGTGTGACCCTAGTTCAGAGGCACACATGGTCGTGCACCTTTGTTTCCCAAATTTCCTAACTTTTTCCTAAGCTTTTTGAATTGTTTCAAAATAGTCTTGAATGGTGTTTATGCTATTTGTAAAGTCTCTAAAATATGTTTTCAAGCCAAATGTATGAATTATATTGATATATGTGAATGTATGATTATTGTTGAATCACTAGTGTATTATGAGATTAGACGTTGGAAATGCTCTGTAACCTTAATTTGGAGACGGAGGTGGCTTAGGGGTGTTACATTTATTTGTACCAGAGCCATGGTTTAGTCGGTTCTCGAACTTAACGTAGCATGCATGGAGTCTAGAAATACATGTCATTTTATAACATGTGATAGTGTGATATCTTTTGACATGATTTGAAATCGTTTTTCATTTAGATAAAATATGATTTCCAACCGAGCTAATTTCGATGATGCTAAAAGCAATGTTCCAATCTTCTATTAAAAGGTTGCTCATGATGAGCTGAAATTCGAAAAGGTTAGAGTAAAGGTTCATAACGTCTATATTATTAATGGATGTTATGTGATGTGTATATGAGAATAAAATTTTATGGTTTTACAACCTCCACCCCTCGTCCTCAAGATTCTGTATCATGGAATATTCACAATACTTCTATTGTCAAGTCTGCAATTGTGGAGATGAATAGCTTAACGGTAGAATGGGTAATATTTTAATTTTTGTCAGAATCGAGAACTAGTTAGTAAATATAGAACAATATTATATCTTTCTGAAGATTTCATCTATTAAAAGAAGAGGTTAATAACTGGTAACTGAATTTAACTACCATTGTATCTAAAGGATGGATCTATCGGGATGTCTTCGGAATTGATTGTGTCAATGAAAGAGGTTAGTTATGGATTTTGAGTGAAAGTAATTCAGCTTGGTGAGTATATTAGTAAGACGATATTGATTAAAAAGAAAATATATACTTGTTTCCTAAAAAGAATGATTATTGAGATTGAAATATTTGTCAGCACATAAGGTTTTGTGAATTTGAAAATTATAGTTGATCAGGCTCAGAAAAGGGAAGAAATTTATTATCATAAGAAACAGAGTGAGTCAGGAGTCGAGACTTCAATAAATGGAGGGTAACTAGAATATCATACTTTTTTTCTTTAGTAATAAATGAAAGGATAGAATATATATTTTCAGGGCTACTCGAGTTTTATGATGAAGATTGAATGGAATAGAATAGTGTGAGATCACTGATGACTTTAGTAGCCACTGCAATAGTATTCGAAATGTAAATAGATCTGAAAGCAATCATTGGGGTCAAGTATTTTACAAGGTTTCCAATTGGGTATGCTATGCACTTTTTTTATCAACAGTGGCATGAGCAGTTGTTTGTACTTTCAGTTGTGGTGCTAATCATGTGGGAATGCAGGATAAGCATAATATTAGGCAGAGATATTGTTAATCTGGCTATAATAATGATCAACATTGCTTTATTATTGGCATTTTATTCAATTATGCTTGGGTAGAGGACTCGATGGCAAGACTCAAGTGATGTTGCTTATATGTTTCTTCTAGTTGATGTTCTGATTTATGCATATGAACGTGGTGTTGGTTATGTCACAGTTGGTTCCAATGCGATGAAGTGATTTTGTCCTCCTGGATTTTTCTTTGGTGTATCAGTAATTACCTTAGCAATCAATATGCTCTTTTTTATGCCACATGGCTTTCAATGGAAATGGTTAGGATGTGGACGAGTATGTTCGGAAGGCACATAAATTTGTATATTCTGATAGAATAGGAATGGATTTTATTCTCGGGAGTTAGATGGGCTTCACATCTTGGGTTTCTTTACCTTGGCTCCTTTATTGTTTTTCTTGTCTACTCTATCTTAAATGGTCTAATTGCAAAGGATATACATTGACTTGGGACTACTACATTTGCTGCAGTTATAATTCTTGATTGGAACATGGGAGCATGCTTGTATAGGTTTCAGCTTTTTAAAAGTCGTGTTGCTGCACTTGTTATTGCTGGAACTGCTTGGGTTTTTCTCATTTGCTTTGGAGTGCATTATTGGAACTTGAAAGATTGTTTAGCTATGCGGTTGTAGTGTCTGTCTTATTAGAGCAAAGTGATCCGTATGAGGAAAGGTTTTCGTAAGAAGGAGCAAAGTAGTTCTTCTAGTTCATCTGATGGTTGTGGCTCATGTATGAAATGCAGTAATAATGTTGAAGCAGATCATTCTACTAATATCGTCAAAGATAGTAATCAGAGTATTTTTCAATGCTATGATACTAATAATTGGAATAGTCTTGTTATGCATCCAATTTCTAGCTTTCAAGAAGGGATAAATAGTGATTAGAGTGTAGATAGTGGAAGATCAAGTTTAGCATTGTACAGTAGATCTCATTAATCTGAAGATCGTGAATTACGTCAACAACACAAAGCGGGGTATCAGATTTTGTATGAACTATTGTAGTTGGTTATGACTTTTGAATGGAAATAAGAGGGAGTTGCAATAGATTTTATGACTGGATTATCTTGACGATAAGAAGAAAGATTTTATTCAAATTATTACTATTAGATTAAAGAAGTCGATTAAATTTATGCTAGTCAGAGCTGATTAACCACTCGAAAAGTTGGTTGAGATGTATGTATTTGAATTTACTTTCAGATGCCGAAGTGAATTTCATAGAGATATGCACAAGCATGGTCAGGCAGAACGAGAAATTCGAATTTTGGAATACATAATTCAGGGAAAGATCAACCAGGTCGGAGATGATTGGGAAAATGTTGATATGAGATAATTTTGTGTGGATATTAGTAGCTATCAGATTTGTATTAATGATTAGGGCTATTCGGTTATGTCTCGACATATGGTTTACAAAGAATTGGTTGGTTATGTTATTGTCATTAACAAAGTTATTATAGGAAAACATCAAATCAGTTCAGCCAAGTTAGTTATCTACTTCAATCTAAGTCAATAAAGAAATTATTGTTATAGTCGAATTTCTTTCAGATTGCCTTGAATTATGTTGGTTTGTTGTTATGAAGTCGAGGGTTGAACTGTTGATTCTCTAGAGAATTCTTATAATGCAGAGAAAAATATTTAAATTAGGGGCAATGCATAATTCTGAGATTTCATAAGACATCTATACGAAGTTCATGACATGGTCTATTTGATCTAAACCAAGAAACGAAGAAAATGTATAATGGTTTAAGACAAAGTACTAGTGCTCAAAAATAAAATGTGAGATTTTAGAGTTTATATTGAGATATCTGATATGTAAATGAGTGAAAGTAGAGTATTGAGTATTGCTTGTAATACTACGATCGGATATGAATTTTGACGGGGATTAAGGGCGATGGATTTTTTTATGGACTATCTTTAAGGTTGAGAAAGGAAATCTTGATCTGAATAGCCTTTTGTAGGTGAGAAATTTCGAGTATGAAATTTTCGTTAGAGGGAGAGTTGTAACAGTCTAAATTTCAACGGTGTCGAAAACAGTGGGTTCGAGGCCACAAATCCGACGAGTTTGTTGGGAAATATTATAATTTAATATTTTCGAGTAGAAGATACCATTAAAATAATTTTTGAATTGACAATTTATACTTTTTGATCGAGTAATTAAATTTATGTGAAATCCCTAAAGTCAAGTGGTTTTAGAAATAGAGGTATCAGGACATTGCTTCTATAAACCGAGCCTGTAAATATTTTTGTTGAATATTTACAGAATGTTTATAAAGGTGTATTAAAGTTTGGTAAAGAAATTTTAATGTTTAAACAATTAATTTAGTGAAAAGGGATAATTTGTAAAAGATACAAAAGTTGAAGTCTAATTGTTAAAGGAGTCAAATGACTAAATAGCATGGAATAGTTAAATATTGGACTTGCATGTCAATATTCCCTAAAGTAAAGATAATGGAGTTTGGTGGAGCATGAGTTATGAATAGTTAATGATTTTAAAGGTTAAATTAAATAAAGAAGATGTAAAACTAAAGTAAATAAGGAACAAAATAATAGAAACAAAATACCATATCTCTCATTCTTCTTCAACCATCAAAATTCACCATGGAAAAAGGAAATGGAAAAGCTTCTAAGTTATTTTGTCTTTTCGTCAAATTGCATGTAAGTATATCTAAATTTATTTTTATGATTTTTATGTTTATGAGCTAGTTTTAGCTTAATCTACTTAGCCCATGTGTTAATTTAGAAATTGGTGAAGGTTTGGGGAGTTATCATGAATAAAATCCTTGCATTTTTGGGAGATTATGAGTTAGATAATAAACTTAAAGGGGTGTTGAGCATAATTTGTGGTTAGATTTTAGTGAATTCAAAATGGGTTGCTAAATTAGTAGATTCTATGTATATTTTTGTAAAATAAGTAAAAGAATGGGCTGTTGTTAGTAAAGGAAAAATTTGGCTAGTCAAGTTTAGTGAGAAAATGATTAAATTCAAGTTAAGATGTTAAGGACTATATTGTTAAAAGTTTAAAATAATAGGGGTAAATTCATAATTTTTTCCAAATGATGAAATAAGAATTAAATGGAATATTTGAGTTATATTCTGAGTGTTAATTAAGTTAAGTTATATTTTAGATCAAGAAAAGAGTCAACTGAACTTACACCGGGGAAGGGCCAAAGTCGTGAATTAGGCGTAAACTCCATTTATTTTTACAACATTAGGAATCGAGGTAAGTTCGTATAGGGATTGAATATTTATCATACGTTATATGGTATGCCATGTAATTAAATATGATGTTATGAATGATTTTGATTAATTTTTATTTAATATTTTGATTATGTGAATCAAAATATAATGTTAAGTAAATGGAATGTCATGATGCTTTGGTTTGGATGAATTATCATGTATTACTCGTTTAATTATATTTAATAATTAAAGTGAGTTAATGGAGATATTATGGACATGTGAATTTAATACGTGGTTTTATGATATATTATGTCTAAAATGGGAAATTCATGGAAAATTATTGAAACTGCTAATGTTACAATAAAGGTCACGAACAAGGTTATGGGAAGAGACTCGTTTGAGTCTAGCGAATACTTAGGATACAAATGACATGTCAATAGGAAATATATGTATTGGGTGTTGATCTTAGTGGTCTTACCGATGGCTAAGATCCAACATTTGTTGCGGATTCTCCACAGCTCGTGTGAGTAGCATCGTGTAGCTACCATCCCGACCCACAACTTGTGTGAGCAAACCCATTTCACAACACTTGTGAGCACTATTGAAAAGGAAAAGGAAAAGGAAAAGTTACTTTTACATGAAAAGGTATTCCGAGTATCCGATGTTTTTCGAAAAGGTTCAACGGGTAAAAGAAAAGGACAATGGAAAGGTATGCTTAAAGAATAATTGTTTCTTCTGTCTTGTAGATTATCGAAAAGCTCAACCGATTGGAATCTCGTTGGAGTATTGTCACACTATCCACTCTACATATTGGTATTTATGGTTATTTTGGTTAATGGTTATAAATGGCATGTGTTAGGGTTAAAAGGTTTATTAAGTGAATTTGCTTGCCTTGAATTAGGCTAAACTTGATGTGATTAATGTGTTAAATGTGGTATATTTGGAATGATTATTTTTATATGGTTGGCATTGGTTTGATCTAGAATATTGAGAGGTTGAATGGTTTATGTCTTGTATAGAAAGTTGTCTTGTGGTACTAAGAAGGAGATGTTAAACTTGTATATTATAAAGTTTACTATGCTTTTATGTTCATATTTGGTTTAAACTAGTAGAACTTAAGTAAGATATATATATGTTATGTGAGGTACTTGCAAGTAATTTCATATGAGATTTTATTAAGGTAAGAACTTGTATGTTTGTTGAGGTTGGTTGATATAAATGTGGTACCTTTGGTGGGAATTTTGGTTGGATGGTTAAATGTGATGAGTTCATGCTTCATGGTGTTCTAATTGAAGTTCTAGGTTTGGATTATATATGTTAGGTCATGGTAACTTGTTCTGCAATTCTTGATGTGAGCATATCTTGTTTAGGAAGAAATATTGGGTATACACGGCCTATGACACGAGCTGTTACACGGTCGTGTGTTATTTTAAGGTGAAGTGCAGGGTACACGAGTATACACACGGGCTCGGCCACGATCGTGTGGCCTAATTTCGCATAAACACACGGTATAGTACACGATCCCTCCCACGGGTGTGTGTTGTAAGTCAGTAGTGTTATTTCGAGTAGGAATACGGGCGGGTACACAAGCTATTACACGATCGTTTGACCCTAGTTCGGAGGCATACATGGGCAAGCACGTAGGTTGGCGCACGGGTGTGCACCACTGTTTCCCAAATTTCCTAACTTTTTCCTAAGTTTTCTAAATTGTTTCAAAATAGTCCTGAATGGTGTTTATGCTATTTGTAAAGTCTCTAAAATATGTTTTCAAGCCAAATGTATGGAATTATATTGATATATGTGAATGTATGATTATTGTTGAATCACTAATGTATTATGAGATTAGACGTTTGTATTGATCGGTAATGGTCCGGAACCCTTATCCGACGACGGAGGTAGTTTAAAGGCGTACATATTATACTAACTTGCTTTATTGTTTTGCTTGCATTACATCCTCATACTAGGAAAGGTATTGATTTAAGCTCAATTACTGATAGAGAACTGATCATGGAAAAGGAATATCTTGATAAGGTATAGGATAATGTGGCTGTGCGTATGTGGTTGGAGGATAGGCAACGCTAGAAAGATGATAGCTTAGCGGAAGGGCATGCATCAGATTTTTGGGAGCACACTCAAATAAGCGTGACTTAGAACAATTTGCAAGAGATAAAGGAGATATGAGACCAATGGGGCGATGAAATGAATCAAACCTTTTATCGCGAGTATGGGGATTTACCATACCTACTTGAGGTTAAGGTGGATAAATACCTTTTTTGAGCATTGGCACAGTACTGGAACTCAGCCTACAATTGTTTCGCTTTCGAAAATGTAGACATAATGCCCACGATAGAGGAATACACTACTCTACTTCGTTGTCCAAAGATCCTGATAAGGCATACACTAGAGCTGTTAATGTCCCAACTTTTCTTAAGAGAGTAATGAACATCTAATAGCATTAGAAATGACACTTATTTTCTTCCTAAATTTGTGTATTAATTGTCTCGTTTGTAGCATATTTAGCATGCATAATAGGCATTTCATACTTAGTATTTATATTTTCTAACTCATTGTTGTTTGGCTTAAATTCTTGTTATTTTATCTCTTTTGTGCACTAATGTCGCCACATGAAGTCTTTGTATTGTGTGTAGAATTTGTCAGCGCAGGGATCCATCTCAGAAGATTGATGCTAGAACGAATTTAAAGAATGTAGCCACACGTTATCTTGGAATTACGGCCAAAGATGTCAATGCGTCGAAACCTTTACTTTGTGTGGGTGAATTTATGTTGCAAACACATTTGGAAGCACCAACGCTGGAATTTCACACGATTTCGCCACAATTAAGGATTATAGATCGCGCCCAGAAATGCGATGACAATCTATAGATTTATGAAGATGACACCAAATCTGCGTGAGTGCACAGCTGGATTTTAACAAACTTTGACATCTGCACAAGAAGTTGGATCTGAGAGGAGAAGAAATCTACAATTCTTGAAGCCTATAAATATAAGAAAGAAGAAAGGAAAAGATATCAAGAAGTGAAGGAATTAATTCTGTAATTACTTTGTGTTTTTGAGGTTTTAAGCTGGAGAACGGTGAGCTGATCGGGCGAAAGAGCAACCACTTCTGATGAGAAGTGCTCGATGCAAAGCAAGAGGAGCGATCAAGGAATAGTCCTAGTGGTCTAAGAATAGTAAGCTTCGATGTATTTGTTGACCCCTCTCTTTATGTTGACGAATTATTATTAACAATTGAATGAATATGAGAATATCTTTTAGTGTTAAATTACTATGATTCTTATTTAATTATTCTCATCTGTTTATTCTTGGACTTAACTACATTAAAGACGAGAGTGGAATTGCAGTCTACCGAAATCGAGAGATACGGTGACAAGTTAGGTTAACAAACAAGTTTGCGAGATTTGCTTGGGATTAGAAGGGATTTTGGTCACTTGTTCTTGAGTGCACAACATGGCCAGCACTGAGAGGTGTAGTAATTATGGGCGCTTAAGTCTCGATTAAACAGAGAGCTGTAATTGGTAAGATTTCATTGGAGCTTTATTGCAGCGATAATTCGTCTATACAATACCTTGTCGACGCATCTAGCGTTATTACTTAGTAAAATCAGTAATCCACTCCAAACCTTTGCATTTGATCATACTTTACTTTCATGCATTTAAATCTCAACACTTCAACAACAAATTGATTTACTTTCAGTTGCTTTGACAATTAACTTTTATAATTACATTGACAATTTTAATTATATTAGTGTGCAGATCTAATTTAATTACGCTGACACTCTTACTAGCATTTTCCCTAACTGTAGTTTTAGTTGCTTCGACATTTAAGCATCAAGAATCCATTTCTTGTGGGATCGATATCCGATAGAATTAATCTATCAACTATACTTGCATCGATGTGTGTTCGCTTGCATAACTGTTGTGACGTTACAGGCCGATCAAGTTTTTGGCGCCGTTGCCGGGGAATGATGTTTGTTTGATGCTAATTTTTGTAGTTGCAATTATTCTTTCTTACTTAACTTTTTGTTTTTACTAATCTGTTTAACTTTCTTTTGTTGATTTTCTCTTATTTCTTTAAGAATTGCATGTCCACAAGAAGAAATTCTAAGGATATTTAAAACTTTGACCCATAACTCGAGCGAACACTTAGGAGGAAAAAACAAGAACAAAAGAAAATGACTAGCAATAACAACAACAACCTACCACCATTGCTGCCACAAGATGTAGTTCCTCCAATACAGCCACAACGAATCAATAATTTACCACCACCGCTTCCACAGAAGAACAGGTGCAGACCAGGACAATCAGGGATTTTGTTGTTCCTGTATTAGACGATTTGCAACCAGGGGTTGTAAGACCAGCCATACAAGCTGGAAACTTCGAATTGAAATCGGTTATGTTTTAGATGCTCAATTCAAATGGGCAAAATGCGAGCCTACCTCATGAGGATGCACGAGAATATTTTAAATCATTTCTACTTATTTGCCATATTTTAGCCAACACAGTGTCCCTAATGATGCCTTAAAAATGCAATTATTCCCTTATTCGTTGCAGGGAAGAGCAAGAACATGGTTCTTGGGATTGTCGGTTGGATATATTACATCATGGAATGCGTTAGCAAACGCAATTTATTTTACGCTTCAATCCGTCGACAATGAATGCAAGGTTGCGTAATGACATCACAGCTTACCATCAGTTAGATGATGAGAACTTACATACAACATGAGAGCGTTATAAGACTCTGCTTAGACGGTGCCCTATGCATGGAATTTAACAAGAGACTTAGATCAAAATATTTTATAACAGTTTGAATGCCCGGATAAGAAATCTTGTCAACGCATCTGCAAATGGTCCCTTGTTGGATTGCACCTACATTGAAGCTGTGCGAATTCTAGAGAGGATTGCACAGAATGATTATAAGTATCCTATCTCTCGTTCTGTTCAGGTAAAAACTAATCCTGGTGTTCTTGAATTAGATGTAATTTCAGCTCTGAGTGCACAGGTATCATCTTTGGACAACATTATAAAGAACTCCTATTCAAGTGGCTCAATAGATGGATGTCCCGACATTTTCCTGTGAAATTTGCGGTGACAACCACAATTATGAGGACTGCCCATAACATGCTGAGAATGCATTTTACATCAACAACATTAGAGGAAATTCTTATGGTAACTCATATAATAATTCCAATCGAAATCAACAACCTTGGGGGAATCAGAATTCTTCCACATACAGATATAGAAATTCCTCACATCAAGGGAGTTATAGACAAGGGAGTTACAACAACAATCAACAGCAGAATTATAATCAGAATTCTTAGGTACGTTCAAATCCTGATCAACTACAGGTACATAGCCAGATGCAACCACAAGCACGATTGCAGCCACAACATCAGCAACAGTTTCCTTAACAAAGATCAGATCCTATGGCTACTCTTGAAGCGCTGATGCGAGAGCATATTATGCGGACTGAAGTAATTGTTCAAGGTAACTCCTCCTCTATTCGTGCGTTAGAAGCCCAGCTAAGACAGTTGGCTTCTAATCTGAGTACAAGATCACCAGGCACTTTGCCTAGTGATACTGAAGATCCGACGCAAAATGGGAAGGAACATTGCAAGGATATCACGCTGCGAAGCGAGAAGCAAACTGCTGAACCAAGTAGAATTTTCAACCAAACCCATGTCGACGCAACCGAACCAATGCAACAACACAAAGTTTTTTTTAAAGAGAGCCAAGCAGAAATAAATGAGGAGCCACCTGTAGTAAAGACTATGCCTACAATTCAACCAACAAAGACGTCGACGCAAATGCCTATATCAATGCAACCGATTATTCCTCAACAACCCACTGATAGTATACCTTTGTCATTTCCACAAAGATTTAAAGAGAAAGACCATGATAAGGATTATCAGAAATTTGTTTCTACTTTGAAGCAATTGAACATTAACATACCTCTTGTAAATGCTCTTGTGCAGATACCCAGTTATGGGAAATTCATGAAAGAGCTACTATCAAAGAAGAAAAAATTGTTTGAAATCGAAATGATTGCACTCACAAAGGGGTGCAGTGCTGTGCTAACAAACAAGCTAGCACCTAAGATGAAAGACCCTAGCAGCTTCACAATCCCATGCTCCATTGGAAATCATTATCTAGGTAAAAATTTATGTGATTTGGGAGCTAGTATTAATCTCATGCCTTTGTCCACATTCAGGAAGTTAGGAATAGGATCAATGAAGCCCACTGCGGTGACATTACAGCTTGCAGACAGATCTTTAGCACAACCTGAAGGTCAGATCAAAGATGTCCTTGTCCAAGTTGATAAACTCGTGTTCCTTGTCGATTTCATAATTCTTGACTACGAAGCAGATAAGGAGGTGCCCATCATCTTGGGATGCCCATTCTTAGCAATGGGATGCACGCTTATTGACGTTTTCAAGGGTGAGCTCATCATGCATCATAACGACGAACATGTTACCTTCAGTGTGTTTGAAGCATCTCTATCAAAAAGTAAAGAGAAATGTCACCATATTGACGTGCTAGACGAGATAATTATGGAAGAATTCAATGAACGGAGCTCAGCAGTTCCAAACGAAGATGTAGTGACATTCACTGATGACATCCTAACTGAATGTGACCACAAAGTTAAGGCTAATAGTTGTGAGCTGAGATAGAATTGACAATTGGAATCTTTGGATTTGTCTAACAGGACGATCCCTGTGTTTAAACCATTAGTTGAACAAGCTCCTACCTTGGAGTTAAAACCATTGCCAACGCATCTAGAGTATGTTTTTTTGGGTGATAATGACACACTACCCGTTGAACACTACCCGTGATTGTCAACGCAAGCCTCGATGCAATTCAAGAAGAAAAGTTTATCACAATTTTAAAGGAGCACAAAAGAGCCATTGCATGGAGCATTGTAGACATCAGAGGCATTAGTCCCTCTTTTTGCATGCATAAAATCAGACTAGAAGATGAAGAGAAGCAGTTCATTGAGTAACAACGAAGGCTTAATGAGAAAATGAAAGAAGTAGTGAAGAAGGAAATTATTAAGTGGATGGACGCGAGCATCATCTACCCAATGTTTTATAGCAATTGTGTAAGCCCTGTCCAATGTGTGCCCAAGAAGAGTGGCTTCACAGTTGTGAGTAATGAAAAAAATGAGTTAATCCCTACTCGCATTGCTACAGGGTGGCTAGTGTGCATGAATTATCGTCGACTCACTGTGGCCACAAAGAAAGATCACTTCCCACTACCATTCATTGATCAGATGCTGGATAAGCTAGCTGGTAAAGCTTACTATTGCTTCCTAGATGACTGCTCTTGATACAATCAAATTGCCATTACGTCAGAAGACCAAGCAAAAACCACGTTCACATGCCCATTTGGAACCTTTGCCTTCTGACGTATACCATTTGGATTGTGTAATACACTAGCCACATTCCAGAGGTGCATGATGGCTATCTTCTCGAACATGATTGAAGATTCTCTAAAGGTGTTCATGGACGATTTCTCTGTATACGAGCAAAATTTTGACCAATGCGCTGACAATTTGGTGAAAGCATTAAAGAGATGCGAGGACACAAATCTAGTGTTGAACTGGGAAAAATGTCATTTCATGGCAACTGAAGGCATTATCCTTGGCCATCGCACAGCATGTCAGGGCATTGAGGTAGATAAAGCAAAGGTAGAAATTATCGAGAAATTGCCACTACCCACCAATGTCAAAGGAATAAGAAGCTTTCTTGGTCATACTGGTTTTTATAGAAGATTCAATCGAGATTTTTCCAAGATTGTTAAACCACTATGCTCGTTGCTAGAGCAAAATAAGAAGTTTGTGTTTAATGATGAATGTTTGGATGCATTTCTCAAAATAAAGAAACAGCTAGTATAAGCTCCAATTTTCATCGCACCAGATTGGACCTAACCGTTTGAATTAATGTGTGACGCAAGCGACTTCACTGTAGGAGTTGTGCTAGGACAACAAAAAGAGAAGGTATTTCATTCAATTTATTATGCTAGCAAAACTTAACACGCATGTAAACTATACAACCACCAAAAGGAGTTACTAGCAGTCGTTTTTGCATTCCACAAATTTTGCTCATATCTTGTCGGCGCAAAACGTACTATCTACACAAACCACTCTGCGCTGAGATACCTTCTTACAAAGAAAGACACCAAACCAAGATTGATCAGATGGATCCTACTCTTACAAGAATTTTATGTTGAAATTAGAGATAGGAAGGGATCCGAGAATCAAGTAGTAGACCACTTATACCATCTGAAAGCTGAAAGTGAGGATGGCAATCAGTTACGCATTATCAACACATTTCCAAATGAGTAATTATTTCATGTTGATGCAACTCAATGTTAATGTTGAAAATTATTTAGTTTGTGGTAAGCTACCTTTGAGTGCAACAGGTCACAAGAAGATTAGATTTGTGCGCGACACTGCAAAACATCATTGGAATGAGGCATACCTATTCAAGGTATGCGCCAACAACATTATCCGTCACTACGCTCCTGAAGAAGAGATGACTTCCATTCTGAGACATTGTCATGATGCTCCTTATGGAGGCCATTTAGGTGGAATGAGGACTGCTGCAAAGGTCCTTCAGTTAGGATTCTATTGGCCCATATTGTTTCGAGATGCCCACAATTTTGCTCAATAATGTGATAGATGTCAATGCACTGGTTCTATATCTCGCCGCAATGAGATGCATCAACAACCTATTATGGAGGTGGATTTATTCGACGTTTTAGGTATAGATTTCATGGGGCCATTTCCAAACTCTTTTGGGAATGTGTACATTCTAGTGGCTTTTGACTATGTCTCGAAGTGGATCAAGGCAATTGCGGTGCCAAAAGATTATGCTCGAACAATGTTTAAGTTTTTTCACACATACATCCTTACGAGATTTGGAACACCTAGGGAATTAATAAGTGATCAATGTACTCATTTTCATAACAACCAAGTGGCGACAGCATTGAAAAGATATAGTGTGAAGCATTGCATGGCCACAACTTACCATCCACAAACAAATGACCAAGTGGAGGTCTCAAATCGACAAATCAAAAGCATCATTGAAAAGGTCGTTAACCCATCTAGGAAAGATTGGTCTTCGAGGCTACATGAAGCATTGTGGGCGCTTCACACCTCTTATAAAACCCCATGGGGGATGTCACCGTATCAACTCGTGTTTGGTAAGTCATGTCACCTGTCAGTTGAGCTTGAGCATAAGGCCATGTAGGCAATCAAGCAAGTGAATATGGATTACGTCGCTACTGAAAGGAAGAGGTTGTTGGACATTTTTGAACTAGAAGAAATTCACCGCAATGCCTATGAGAATGCTGCAATATACAAAGAAAAGACCAAGAGATGGCACGAAAATATCATCTTGCGTCGATAATTTAATCCTGGTCAATTAGTACTTTTGTTTAATTCACGTTTAAAACTGCATCCAAGTAAATTGCATTCAAGATGATCAGGCCCTTTTAAGGTTGTCGAAGCATTCTAGAATGGCGCGGTGACAATTGAAAATCTATAGGATGGACACCAGTTCAAGGTGAATGGCCAACGACTAAAGCATTATGTGAGCCCAGATGTCAAAAAACCAAACGAGACCATTAATCTGGTCACATTTAAATAATGTCAACGCATTTTTACATTTCCTTTTATCTTTTAACTTTTATTTGTTTCCTTTTAAATTCTATGTAGAAATAAAAGTCATCTTTTTGTCGATGTATCGCAAAGCACAACTTGTCAGCGCATTCTGTGATGACTCAGTAAAGCTTTTTCAGCAAGAATTGCACCTGTTGATTTTCTTCTATCCCCAGCCGTTGGATCAAGTCAAAAGGTATGATCTGCAACCTAGCATTTATTAGCTGCAGACGTGATGATTTTTCAGGACATTTGCAATAATCATGTTTCTTTACACTGAAAGGTTATAAAACCCTTCTCTACCAACTTCCTCCTCCCACTCACATCCGCCATTGCTACTACAACTCATTTTCTTTGTTGTTTCTACTCTTACTCTCACAAATTTATTCTTTTCTTTACAAATTTCTTTTAATCTTTTTACTAAGTTATTATGGCAAGAACAAGAGGCGTGAAAACTCTTTCCAAAGCCATAGCTGAATCTTTCGCCACCGTGTTTCGGACCACAGACCATCCTCCACTAAACGAACCGGTCCTATTTCTGTCAAAAGCGACTAAGGACCGCTACAATGACACAATGCTTAAGTGAAACTGCCACCCAGAGTAGGGTATACGGTTATCCCCACACCAGATGTTGGGGAAACAAATCGCAAGAACAATCAGTCGTCTGGGTTAGAAATTCTTCTGTGAGCACCCAACCGAATATTTCCCTACCATGGTAAGGGAGTTTTATACAAATCTTGTTGATCTTGAACAGGAATTCATTTTTGTGAGGGAGAGCTTGATATCTTGGAGTGCTGCCCAAATCAACACTGTATTCTGGATTCTTGAAAAAGAAGACACTCTGTTTTTGGAAGAGTTGATTGATGATGGAGCTGATCAGGTGATGAGAGACTTGTGTGTTGAAGGTGCTATTTGGACTGGTAATGGCCCACACAACTATACCATGCACCGACGTTATCTGACAACTCAAAGCAAAGTATGGTTTCACTTTGTGAACAACTGTCTGTTCCCTTCTACACATAGCACTACAGCGACATTAGACCGCATGTGCATCCTGTACTCCATCATGAAGGGTCGCCACATCGATGTCGGTGCAATTCTACATGACCAGATTGTTGAAGTTGCGTCTAAGCAAACAGGTATATTACCTTTGCCTTCCTGAATCATGCTGCTATGTAAACAAAGGGGTATTATGCCTAAAGATGGTAAGGAAGTGCTAGAGAACAAGGGCCCCATCAACGATATTTTAGTTGAAAGAATGAAGAGAGGCCAACAGATGCCATTGGTAAAGGAAGCACCCAAGAAGAAGGAAAAAGGAAAGGGAAGAAAAAGGAGAAGTCAGACACTACGCCCACAGACCCTTTGGGGAAAAGGTTGGGTGCTATGGAAGTCAACATTGATCGGATCGACATGCGCAATATCTGTATTGTCAGCTTGTTGGAAGACATGGACTACATGCAGAACATATTTTATGCATACACAAAAGCATGGAACAATGCTATTATCGCTGCATTAAGGAGTATGAGCCCAAGTCCGCTGTCAGATTTTCCTATCTTCCCATCTATCTTCCAACCAATGTCCTCATCCTTCGACCAGCCTACTCTTGAGATGGTAGGCCTCAACATGTCCCCTCTCCAACGAGAATCCATATCTCAGATGACGAGGAGAACGAGGGGTATTCTAATGCTATGGAGGATTACTACAGAACTATAGTCAGCTTGTTTGAAGAAGAGTTTTCGAACAACCTTGGGGCTAATATGATAGAGCGGGTGGTTATGGTTGAAGAGGTGCATACCTCGATTATGTATATAGGTGTAAACGTAGAAAAAGGCACTGATAAAGCCATCACTGAGTAGGAAAAGCCTGGGGAAGAAGAAGCACAGTAACAAGAAGGCCATAAGAAGAAGAAGGAAGGAGAGGAAGATGAACTTGGGAAGGTGCTTCCTGAAGAAGAGGAGGTAGAGGAGAAAGAAGATGCCTTGACAAATATCGCTGAGGATATTGTTGAAGCACCCACCAGTATGGGGGCATCTAGTGAAGATATGGCTCCAGCTGAAGTGAGCCAGGCTGAGGCAGTTACTAGCAGCATTGAGGAATCAAATCCTCTAGCCATTGTGCCCTATGTGGCACCACTTGCTGAGGTCCACCCATCAGATGTAACTACTAATGAGGCTACCACTCAACCGACTGAAGAAGAGCAATCTACTGCTCCGGTTGATTCGAAAAACAAGAAGAGAAAACACAAAGATAAGAAGAAGAAGCGCAAAGAAGAAGGCAAGCGCCCAAAGAAGACGAAGAAGAAGGCCAAAGCAACCACTGCACCGGCTGCTGAACAACAATGAGTTATTTTTACTTTTCAGTAGTTAATTGCATGCATCCTATTTAGTTGTCATTGCATTTTTATTTGTCACTACATTTCATTTGTTAGTGCATTTGCATTGTAGTTGCATTTTCATTATTATATGTATAGTATTGTCAGTGTATTGGGGACAATGTAGACATTAAGCTTGGGGGATCTTTTGTGAAATGGAAATACGATTGCACCCACATATTTGAAAAATTACTTGTTTCTTTAGTTCAATGAGAATATGCAAAGTTTTAAGAAAAATGTGACCACAATTTTTATTTTTATTCGTAAGTCTTGAATTGTTTGAAATGCTGATATGTGAATTGAGTGAATATGAAATTGAACCTTCTATTTTTGGATGAATGATTGGAATTGCTTTAGTAATGAATGGATAGTATCAACCCTTGAATCTTGAACTAACTTACCAATTGTAGCGACACTGTATTAATAAAAGACACTCTAATGTGAGTGCAATGTGACTTGTCAAGGGAGAACACTCCGTTGCATGTGTTAGAAAAATCATCTAGTCAAAGGCTATCATTGCAAGAGTGTGTGTCGACGCAATTACATATCTCTTGGAGGTTTGTTGCATCCCATCATTACTACCCAAGAACAAAGGTAGAGTAATGCAATTACATCTCTCAGTCACTAGTAATAAAAAAATTCACAAAAAGAAAGAAAAAGAAAGAAGAAGAAAAGAGAAAAGAAAAGAAATTTATTGCCATTAATGTTGTATTTGTTAAGGAAGGGTTAAGATTCAAGCATGTTACTAACATTGGTGAAGTTGCAGTTTTAATTATTCATGTTTATAAATTGTTGGCGCATTATTCTATCATGTGAATGCAATTTATATATTAGAATTACAAACAATTTAAGTGGTTAAAATACTGATTGCGATGACATATTTGTTTGTGAAGTTTGCTAATTTTTGTTTACTTGAGGACAAGTAAAAACTCAAGTTTGGGGGTGTGATAGCATTAGAAATGACACTTATTTTCTCCCTAAATTTGTGTATTAATTGTCTCTTTTGTAGCATATTTAGAATGCATAATAGGCATTTCATATTTAGTATTTATATTCTAACTCATTGTTGTTTGGATTAAATTCTTGTTATTTTATCTCTTTTGTGCACTAATGTCACCACATGCAGCCTTTGTATTGTGTGTAGAAATTGTCAGCACAAGGATCCATCTCAGAAGATTGATGCTAGAACGAATTTAAAGAATGAAGCCACACGTTATCTTGGAATTGCAGCCAGAGATGTCAATGCATCGAAACCTTTACTTTGTATGGGTGAATTTATGTTGCAAACACATCTAGAAGCACCAATGCAGGAATTTCACACGATGTCTCCGCAATTAAGGATTATAGATCGTGCCCAGAAATGCGATGACAATCTGCAGATTTATGAAGATCACACCAAATCCGCGTAAGTGCACAGTTGGATTTCAACAAACTTTGACAGCTGCACAAGAAGTTGGATATGAGAGGAGAAGAAATCTACAATTCTTGAAGCCTATAAATAGAAGAAAGAAGAAAGGATAAGATATCAAGAAGTGAAGGAATTAATTTTGTAATTACTTTGTGTTTTTGAAGTTTTAAGCTGGAGAACGGTGAGCTGATCGGGCGAAGGAGCAACCACTTCTGATGAGAAGTGCTTGATGCAAAGCAAGAGGAGTGGTCAAGGAAAAGTCCTAGTGGTCTAGGGATAGTAAGCTTTAATATATTTGTTGACCCCTCTCTTTATGTTGACGAATTATTATTAACAATTGAATGAATATGAGAATTTTTTTCAGTGTTAGATTACTTTGATTCTTATTTGATTCTTCTCATCTGTTTATTATTGGACTTAATTGCATTAAACACGAGAGTGGAATTGCAGTCTACCGACATCGAGATATGCATTGAGAAGTTAGGTTAACAAGAAAGTCAGCGAGACTTGCTTGGGATTAGAAGGGATCCTGGTCACTTGTTCTTGAGTGCACAACATGACCAGCACTGAGAGGTGTGGTAATTGTGGGCGCTTAAGTCTCGATTAAACAGAGAGTTGTAATTGGTAAGATTTCATTGGAGCTTTATTGCTGCGATAGTTCGTCTATACAATACCTTGTCGCTGCATCTAGCGCTGTTACTTAGTAAAATCAGTGATCCACTCCAAACCTTTGCTTTTGATCATACTTTACTTTCATGCATTTAAATCTCAACACTTCAACAACAAATTGATTTACTTTCAGTTGCTTTGACGATTAACTGTTATAATTACATTGACAATTTTAATTATATTAGTGTGCAGATCTGATTTAATTGTACTGACATTCTTACTTGCATTTTCCCTAGCTGTAGTTTTAGTTGCTTCAACATTTAAGCATCAAGAATCCTTTCCTCATGAGATCAATATCCAATAGAATTAATCTATCAACTATACTTGCATCGACGTGTATCCACTTGCACAACTATTGTGACATTACAGGCCAATCAACATCACGTGTAGGAGTGAGCAATAGTTAGTAGCTCGGATTAATGTGAAAGGTGAAAACAAGTGCATTACTTGGAAGAGTTTGCGAGACTTGATCTTGGTGCACCCAGATGAGAAGAAAGGGTCGACATCATTACCTGTCCTGACAATATTGGCTGAAACTTTCAGATCGTTGAACGGATGTTGAAGAAAATGAGAGGGAAGATTCATTAGCTGCGAACTATTATTAATGGTCTGGTTTCACAACCACTTTTGGAAGGTAGAGAGTCTCCTATCGGGTGTTTTCCGAGAATTATTTTCCTTTGAAAGAGTTTGTAGCTACGCAAAGGCAAGAAAACATCTCTGAGGAAAAGTTAATGGTGATACTTCAAAGCCTCCGAGATGAGGATATTGAGTGGCGAGCACCCTGGTTAGTACCTGATGAGATCCTTTACCGTTATGGAGATTTCATTTGGGTTCCATTATTGGGGATATGGGGAGCAATAGGATACACCCTTTTGCTTATGTTAAAACAGTTCAGATCAAGACAATTCATTTCAACAACACATGGTTTGGCTCAATTTGAGTTTTCATACTAAGGGGACACTCTAAGAAAAGGGTTCGAGAAATATCAAGTGCATTGGCCCAAGTTCACAAGATGAAGGCATTTGCTGCAAATCCTATGATGACCCCGAAGTATGATTGGTGGAGGAATAGAAGAATCAACGACAACATTCCTATACCAAATCTAGAAAATAACCACCAGATCGAGGAGCACTTACAAATTGTCCAATCAGAATTAGAGATCATCAAGAAAGACTTTGAGAAGAAGAATTCCGAATTGAAGAAAAAGATAGAGAAGTTAAAAGAGGAGAAGATGCACTTGGGATTGGATATCGACGTCCAAAGATTAGAGGCAAAAAAATTGAGGAAAGGGAAGAATAAGGCCGAGGAAGACCTCGATAGTCTGAAGAAAGATTAGAAGATGCTCTGTTTGTCGATGAGAACTACCGGGTTGGACAAGACATCCGAGCAATGACAACAAGAAATTCATGAAGAAAAAGAATAGAGCAGATCAATGGAAAAGCAAGTTTCAAGATGCTCAAGTCCAAGAGAATGCCATGAAGAGCAAGATGTTAGAAAGCCAAGTTGAGAAATTCAAGTTAAAAGCCCGGATAGTGGAATTAGAGGAGTCCCTACACAGACATCGTAGTCTTAACTCGATAATAGATTTAAAAGCAAGCCAGGCTGAGAATGAGGAGTTGAAGAAAAGAGTGGAAGAACTCGATGCCTCACTACAGAGTAGTGAGATACGAACTGAGATTCTAAAGAGAACTTTGGAAACAAATGAAGGACAACTCCAACATGCTCAGAGGCAGGTTAGAGACAGAGATTATGTTATGGGTAAAGCTCTGACCCAAGTGCAAGAAGTAGCTGATCACTTACAAAGACTAACCGTTGAAGTCGATGTGTTGAGTTTGAAGTACGAGTCAAAGTCAGATCGGGATCAAAATTTAGCTAAGCTTCATAGGAAAATCAAGACTTTGAGCATTAGGGCAAAGCCATATATGTAAATCTGCCTTATGTAAATAAACTTGTTATCTAGTGAAGTTTTTATAATGAAATTGAATTAAGATTCAATACCTTTCTTATGCATACATGCATTCATAAGCATTTCATTTTATTAACATGCATCTAATTCCAAGAAATATCCTTAATTAATTAAACTTGTAACGATTACATCAAAAACCATTGAGAACTTACATTGTTACAATACCCACGATAAATTTAAAGCTATGGTCCAGAGAATAGAAAGACTCGAACAAACTCAAACGGACATGCAAGAACGATTACAAGCCCACTTGCAGGACCAAATGGCAAGAATTCAGCAAGATATGAAAGACCAGATTATCGAATCACAAAGGGACATGATAAGCTAATTAACCCAATTGTTGAAAGGCGAGGCTAATAAAAGAAAGAGTCCCGCAACTAATCTAGCGGAAGAAGGTGAGGATCCTAGGTACCCCCTAGGCTATACACCACCATACAACCAAGTTGCACTAGAAACGTACTCACGAGGGGCTTCTATTACCATAAGAGCACAGCAACTCCCTGTTGGTGCTTCAGGGCCAAATAATTATCCAATGGGATTAGGAATTAACCCAGGAGATAATATCGCGAATACCGTTTTCCCCTACTTTGATGAAATGATGGAGACAAAAAGAGCGAGAATAGAACCCCTCAAACAGTTGGAAGAGCGATACAAATGGTTAGAAGAAAAACTCAATGCGATGAAAGGAGCCAAAATCTTCTGTGTGATAGACGCTAAGGAATTAAGTTTAGTGCCAGACCTGGTACTTCCTCCCAAATTCAAGGCTCTAGAATTTGAAAAGTACAATGAGACAAGTTGTCCATAGGCGCATATCACCATGTTCTGCAGGAAGATAATGGATACGTCCATAATAACCAACTACTAATCCACTATTTCTAAGACAGTTTGATAAGATCTGTTACTAGATGGTAAAATCAACTAAGTCGTGCAAAGATTAGTTCATGAAAGGACTTGGCTCAAGCTTTTATGAAGTAGTACGACCATGTTACTGACATGATCCCTGATAGAATCATGCTACAAAACATGGAGAAGAAGTCAAGTGAAAGCTTCAGACAGTACGCCCAAAGGTGGAGGGATATGACAACTCAGGTGCAGCACCACTAACTGAAAGAGACAACTATGCTCTTTGCTAACACCCTAAAGGCACCATACATCAATCATTTACTACAGAATACTACCAAGAGTTTCTTCAATATGGTCATGTTTGAAGAAATGATCGAGAGTGCAATCAAAAGTGGGAAGATAGACACTGGAGAGAGTACCAAGAGGCCTACTCTCAACAGAAAGGATATTGAAGTAAAGCATGTATAGGCCAAATTATGCAATGTCGATCATGATGACATAATCAAAACCCCCAATGGCCAATTATCGAAACACTCCAAAGCAAGAATCAAGCTCGAGGTCGAACACGAAAAAAATCTAGTTTACCCCTATCTTGATATCATACAAAGAGCTCTACCAAAATTTATTTGATGCTCATGTAGTGTCCCCACACTATTTAAAGCCAATGCAACCCCCGTTCCCAAATTGGTACGACACAAATGCTTAATGCGAGTACCGTGAAGGAGTATGTAACCCCCTATACCCGGCCCAAAAGATACGAGCGGATCTAGAAGGTTATTTAAGTAATTTACCCACACCCCAACTCGACAATCCAAAATCATCCTCAGAAATAAGCATAAATATTCGTAAAAAAAACTTTAAATCTATAATTAATAAGAAAATAAATTAATTAAACTTCCAAAAATAAAATATCAAAAGTCCCAAAATAAATTATATTTACAACCCGAAATGCATATTTGCTAACATAATATGTTATGATCCCAAAA